>OY776116.1:20423495-21800995 GCA_963675035.1 Allygus modestus
TTTGCAATCTAAACAATTGTGTACTTTAAATAAATTGCCACTGTAAAATGATTGAATTTTTTTCTATTAGCCAAATTAACAGTAAGCAATATTGTTATTGTTTAATGTATGATCTCCATAATACTGACAATGAATGGAGCTCAATTGGCATTATAATTTTAGTTATAATCTGAGTTGGCAACGGAAGATGTTGGGCTTTAAAAAATAAAATAAATAAAGCAGTCACTTTTTATAACAAAATTTATTATTTTAAAGTAAATTATTTACATTTTATAATGGTCTTCAAAAACACTATCACGATCATATTACTAACTAATTGGTCCCATAGAAATAAAATCGATGTGTTTCAATTTCAGGTGCTGAGATGGAGTCCTGAGAATAATAATAAATAGGTTTTTGGAGAAATAAACAATTACACATTAACAATATTTGAGTGTGTTGGGCTATTCAGAATCAGTTTGGGTTTAATTGTATCTATTGTCATGATAAATGAGAGTGTTCAGTAGAAGTCCACACTACCTATCAAATATTTCAAATCTGTAATAATAACAACAACTGTTCAGTCTTTTCCTTCTAGGTGATTAGGACTCATACATAAGTGTAATTTGAATGATAAGCAGGGACAACATGATTGTGATTATTGTGACTTTCATACATTACAGTGATAATATGCTCCTCAAATAATTGGAGGGGCAACTGTCTCACTTGTACCTCCCCTCCTGTATCAGTAAATACGAGAGAAATAGTAATTTTTGTATTCCCCATAAGAATAACATTGACAACATACTGTGTTTACTGCAAAATGAAAATTTAAAATTTCTCTGCAACCAGCAATTGTGAATAGTAATTCAGAATACTAAATTATTTAGTTTTTTGAGCTCTTTTTAATGGTGAACAGTAATATTTTGTTATATTTGTTTTTTTATAAAAAATCCAAAAAACTGAATTTTTGATGTTTTAAGTCCTGTAATTTCTGAACCTGAATTTTTACAGAAATGTGGGTGGTGTCATTTTGATGGAAAACTAAAGCTCTACAAACGACTAAGGTTTAATTAAAATCGTTAGAGCCGTTTTTGAGAAATTTTGATTTTTAATGTTTTTGGGGCATAGTTACCCTTAAAAATAAAAAAAAACCTGCAGATATCGTGGATTAGTACCTACATACCAAATTTCATAAAAATTGGACCATTGGTTAGGGCTCTAGCTCTGTACACATCCATACAGACAGACAGACAGACACACAGATATCAGGGAAAAAATCACTTTTTTGGATTCAGGGAGCACCAAAACGAATATTTACACTAACAACACAAATTTGAAAATTTTGAAAAACAATACTTTCTCCATATACTATGTATAAGGGGGAGAAAGTAAAAATAATAATAAGTGTCGAAACACTTTCCTGGGCAGAGTCCTGGTTCACCGGGGCCTTGCACACATTCCTTGACTTCTTCCTGATTTTATTCAACCTACATATTCGGCAGTCCTTCTGGTGGGTCTTGTTGGGATTATCAGGTCGGGGTCCAAGCGGTGTTAGTGTGTGTGGGGTTCCTCGAAGGGGCATGACAGGCAGTGGATCTATAGGTTTCGGCAGTCTTTCTGGTGGGTCTTGTTGGGATTATCAGGTCGGGGTCCAAGCGGTGTTAGTGTGTGTGGGGTTCCTCGAAGGGGCATGACAGGCAGTGGATCTACAGGTTTCGGCAGTCCTTCTGGTGGGTCTTGTTGGGATTATCAGGTCGGGGTCCAAGCGGTGTTAGTGTGTGTGGGGTTCCTCGAAGGGGCATGACAGGTAGTGGATCTACAGGTTTCGGCAGTCCTTCTGGTGGGTCTTGTTGGGATTATCAGGTCGGGGTCCAAGCGGTGTTAGTGTGTGTGGGGTTCCTCGAAGGGGCATGACAGGCAGTGGATCTACAGGTTTCGGCAGTCCTTCTGGTGGGTCTTGTTGGGATTATCAGGTCGGGGTCCAAGCGGTGTTAGTGTGTGTGGGGTTCCTCGAAGGGGCATGACAGGCAGTGGATCTACAGGTTTCGGCAGTCCTTCTGGTGGGTCTTGTTGGGATTATCAGGTCGGGGTCCAAGCGGTGTTAGTGTGTGTGGGGTTCCTCGAAGGGGCATGACAGGCAGTGGATCTACAGGTTTCGGCAGTCCTTCTGGTGGGTCTTGTTGGGATTATCAGGTCGGGGTCCAAGCGGTGTTAGTGTGTGTGGGGTTCCTCGAAGGGGCATGACAGGCAGTGGATCTACAGGTTTCGGCAGTCCTTCTGGTGGGTCTTGTTGGGATTATCAGGTTGGGGTCCAAGCGGTGTTAGTGTGTGTGGGGTTCCTCGAATGGGCATGATAGGCAGTGGATCTACAGGTTTCGGCAGTCCTTCTGGTGGGTCTTGTTGGGATTATCAGGTCGGGGTCCAAGCGGTGTGTGTGTGTGTGGGGTTCCTCGAAGGGGCATGATAGGCAGTGGATCTACAGGTTTCGGCAGTCCTTCTGGTGGGTCTTGTTGGGATTATCAGGTCGGGGTCCAAGCGGTGTTAGTGTGTGTGGGGTTCCTCGAAGGGGCATGACAGGCAGTGGATCTACAGGTTTCGGCAGTCCTTCTGGTGGGTCTTGTTGGGATTATCAGGTCGGGGTCCAAGCGGTGTTAGTGTGTGTGGGGTTCCTCGAAGGGGCATGACAGGCAGTGGATCTACAGGTTTCGGCAGTCCTTCTGGTGGGTCTTGTTGGGATTATCAGGTCGGGGTCCAAGCGGTGTTAGTGTGTGTGGGGTTCCTCGAAGGGGCATGACAGGCAGTGGATCTACAGGTTTCGGCAGTCCTTCTGGTGGGTCTTGTTGGGATTATCAGGTCGGGGTCCAAGCGGTGTTAGTGTGTGTGGGGTTCCTCGAAGGGGCATGACAGGCAGTGGATCTACAGGTTTCGGCAGCAAACTTTCTTGGACAGAGAGGCGAAAGTCATAGAATTTCCACTTCTTTTCTCCTGCATTCACAGTGTTGATGTTGTGCAAAGTATGTGAATTTAGCAGGAGCATATGAATGATGTGTATCACAAGCTTTTTATACCAACGGAGTGTTTTTCTTTCCACTGAGCAGTACGCCATCATCATGTCTCCCCTGTCTACCCCTTCATAAAACTATTGAATTTCACAATAGGAAGAGGCTTGTCGCGTACGATGTTTCTTTTGTTTGTCGATTGCACCATCTTATTCTCGAATTCTGTAGAGATATAGTTAACAACCCGCTTATCTTTCCATTTTGCAATACACATGCCTTCGGTGTACCTCGCTATGTTCTCCTCTTTTTCGGCATAGCAGATTTGACATCAGTCGGAGTGAATTTACAGTCTATACGTAGGGTCCCTGTGCAATACGTGTTTCTAGATAACAACTTGCTAGCTAACATAAATGAATTGTAATAACTGTCCATATATAGACTGTGGCCGATATCTAATTTCCGTTCCATTAGTTTCAACACAACATTGGCAGCCTTTCCCTGCTAGTTCATCCATTACTCCACAATAGACTAAAAATTTCAAAATAAGTCAATGGGGGTCGGTCAATGTGTATAATTAAATACCATATATTTTTTTTTTTCTTTTAGGTACTGTCGAAAAATAAGGCGACCCCTCCACAGAATCATCGACTCGTCCAAGGACAGTTCCTTTTGTGGGGAATATGTAGCTTCCATCTTAGAATTGAAATAGTCAACAAAATTCTGTATCTTAGCTAATCCCTCATTAGGGTACTATGCATTTTTATCTTTGAAATACAAGCACCTGAAAATATTGAGAAACCTATCTTGTGACATATAAGTTGAAAAACATGGAATAGAAAATAACCAGTGTGTTTTCCAAAAATCATTCAGGCGATTCAATTTTATTGTACGTGTGCATGAAAAGTCCAATAAATGTTCTCATCTCATTTACAGTAACGTCCTTCCACTTATTTATGCGAGATTTAGGTGACAATACATTGTAATGTGTGAAAACATGCAGTGTGTTGCTATTCGTGAATCGTACAATATTTTACAGGAAGAGTTCATCCAGCAAAATTGAAAAAAATCAATTGGTCTGCCTTGACCAGTTCATGGAACAAAAAATTGTTCCTCCCTCACAAATTCTACATGTCTTAATCCTGATGTATTTATTGACCAGACAGGGGATTGGCATCTATTTCTATTTCGTCATCAGAATCTGTCTAAAAATACTCATCATCAGTATTACCACGCTCCTCCTCCGATGAACTTGAAGCAACTGCATCATCAACTGGCTCGGGGGACCGTTGGCGTTGTCTTCCACTGTTGTTGCAACTGCATCATCAACTGGCTCGGGGGACCGTTGGCGTCGTCTTCCACGTGTTGTTGCAACTGCATCATCAACTGGCTCGGGGGACCGTTGGCGTCGTCTTCCACATGTTGTTGCAACTGCATCATCAACTGGCTCGGGGGACCGTTGGCATCGTCTTCCACGTGTTGTTGCAACTGCATCATCAACTGGCTCGGGGGACCGTTGGCGTCGTCTTCCACGTGTTGTTTGAGAAGTAGAAGCCATTATTCAATATTAACACACACTTATCTAACAAAAAATATACTCGACATACGCAAAAAGTAAGTAATATTACACCAAGCGCAGTCACGGAACCAGTAACGATAATTAGGAAAGGATTGCACCGAGAAACAGCCACTGTCCTACACGAAACACGGACAAAATATCTCCCATCTACACCGGAGTGCTGCCGCACTGGGACTGAATAGGTTTGGCAGGAGCACGTGACTGACTGGCCGGCGCGCAGCCAGCGGCGGGGCGCGGAACTACCGACCGGTCGGTGACGCGCAGCCAACGTGTTAAGAAGTCAAGACACTACAGTCTGTCTGATGTTGATGTGCGGTAGCAAGTCAACTTCAAATTTCCCACCTGTCCCAAATTCCCTAATTAACTCTACATTACCCACGTCAGCCACCTGCTTTTTGGCTAGCAGACATGTCTTCTTATAAGCTTTTTAGGGGTTTTAATAAATTTGTCCTAATGGTTAAGTAAAAATAGGTATACAGGGTGTTACAAAAAAGGTGATCTAGCTATATATTTTTGGATTCTACACTCAAAAATAAATAAAAAAGTAGAGTGACATTTTTCGAAATTCCGCTCCGTTAAGCGTCAGTTGGTCTGTTTGCATTCTTTACTAAATTTAGTATATCTTTTGAACCGTTAAATGTACTGTTTTTAAACTTGGCATACTTTATGCCTATACTTAATGAATAAATATCAAAGATAAATATCTTAAAAACCTTAATAATTAGCAAAAACCTGTAAGGATCCAAAAAGTTTATCTTTTTGTCCCAAAAATAATGGTATAAAGATTGTAACAATAAGATTATAAATAACTGCGAAATTGTGATTTGTATCAGTTAAAACATGTTTTTTGAAATGGAGTAAAAAACACAAACAGACCAACTGACGCTAAACGGAACGGAATTTCAAAAAATGTCACTCTACTCTTTTTGCTTATTTTTGAGTGTAGAATCCGAAAATATATAGCCAGTTCACTTTTTTTGTAACACTCTGTATATTTTGTACTAATTTATTTGAGTTATCTCATCTAATCATAAAATAGCAACAAAAAAACTACGTAAAAATAAAAATCATAAGTCCAAATCTATAATAGCAATAGCTTTGTTTACATTTAATATGATGTAAACAAAGTACCATCAGATAAACAATAAATCAGCTGTTAGTGGTAATAATAACAGGTAGGTTGGCAACGGGAGAAATGGGAGAAACCGGGGAAATTAAATTTGTCTTCCAACCGCACATTAATATCAGACAGATTATAATTATTATTCTAATTTTAATTTGCAAAAATAACTGAACATTTCCTTTACTTCTACAAAATTAGCAATAATTACAGTAACATTTTAATGACAACTAATCAGACTGACCTGAAGGGCTAGAGACGAGGCCTTTGAGTTCAGAGACGGACAGTTTCCTACTGGTCATCAGCTTGTAGGCCATGCACACCTGTGAACATCCGACATTTTAGTTGGGACAACCCACAAATACAAATGTTTATAAATGAATTATAACTGAAATAACTTCAGACGACAAATTGAAATTGTTCAAACTGACCGCTTTCTCCAAATGTCAGTCTTCTGTTAGTTTTTTTATAGTAGTGTCTCACAAACTCGACACTTCGGGAATCTTCACATCTTCTTTTTGTCTTACATACCTAATGCGCGGCCAGCACTCAACCCTATCTCACGTGCCTCTTATTCTCAACTGAACTTCACGCACCTCTTATTCTCTTATTCTCGACCGAACCTCACGCACCTCTGATTCTTGACTGTACCTTACGCGCTTCCATTGTTTTGGTCGTTTTTGGAAAATTTGTCATTTCCTCAGTCTGTCTCGTGGTTTTAAGTACATCAATGTACAGTTTATATTTTGCTATGTTTTTCATAATACCATATACAGTATTGTAATTTGTTTAAATATGATCTAAGATACAATTTAAAGCTAAAGCTTGGGTTTTTTCTCCCCCAATGTAGTGTCCAAGTCCACAGTGTGTAGAGTTTATGAAACTCTACTGCACATGGTAAATTTACAACAAAACAGAGATATTTACAAAACAACTATTACTGTTACTTTTAAAGTGTACCCTTTTTTTAAAACCCCTTTCTTTATCAACAGTTTAACAACTTACATCGGCCAAACTGATGTACCCTCTTCCAGCTGTGTCCCTGTTGTTGAATGCTTCTCTCAGTTTGCTGCGAACAAATCAACCGCAGTGAAAATCCTCTAATGTCAGATACTATAATGCACAAAGGATAAATCACTCTATAAAACCAATATTAACTGGTATTGCTGTACATTACCATCTCAAGACCGTAGAGGCTTTTGAAAGTTGTTGGTTTGAAAGTCAGTTTCAAAATTTAAATGGTGATTATTTTCTCAAATTACTTTACAAAAACATTGGAAAGCTTTGAAAATAATAACATTTAATAGTATTTATCACTAGTACCAAAAGTGGTCTTCTCCGGTATGTGATCGTGATTTCTTTGCGAGGTGATAGCTGAGCACGGGAATTCGATCAAGACTGGAATAACACTTTAGGTTTGATGAACGATACTTTTCATCACACTGTAAATAATAAAAATAATAATGAAACTTTTATCAGGTTTGCTGAGTAATATTCCTCACAATGTAATGACAGCAATAGTGTTTATATTTGTTTGACATTTACCTGCTAACGAGATTATTAAGAATGGATGATTTTGAATACATCACTAATGTGGAAATAAGCAACAAGCTACTAGTGCCACGGGTGTCAGAATGCATAACTAGTAACAGTGCGGGATAAACTCCCAACTGTTTTTCCGGACCTTGAGTGGGAAGGGATCACTTTCGGTACTCACAACTGATACCGAAAATAGCTACTTTCAGAACAGTGTGATGAACAAAATATTTCCTTTAGCATTAGGTAATAAGTGGTGCTGGCTTACCATGAACTGGGTATATTATAGATATTAGCATATTTACACGAGGACTACATCCATCCTTGAATAATAACTGAATGTAAAACCTCCACAAACTTATTCTCTTGTTAACACATTAACTGTCATGCCGACCCGATCGGGTCGGCGGCACAATGGCGCTAAGCGGGAATGTGCCAACCCGATCGGGCCGGCTGACTGACATTGGCGGTAGTTTACTTTTCCGCCACTGAGCGCTCTCAGCTGCTGTCTGGTGGCAATTAACTCAACTATGTGTGGAAGCAAGAGACCAAGCTAGAAGCAGAACACTGTCTGTATGGAATTCATAAGATTGTTTGCACAAAATAAACGGAGGAATTTCGCAATTTATCGTCGACCCGTTCGGGTCGGCAAAAGTTTTTTTCAGCAATTCTCACATAAACCATGAGAAATTGAATTGTTTAGCTTTACTTTACTCTTTAGCTTGTATTATTTATATTTTAAAGGATTTTAGGTACTTGTTTTACTTCAAACAGACATGGCATTTTTTATAAAACTATTTTCAATATTACCTGCTATTTTGAGAAAATATGCAGGAAAATAACTAACACTTGGCTAAAAACCTGTTTATTTTACATTTCAACAAAGACTACAAAGAACGAACGTAATCATGAAACAAATTATGACACTGAAGTACAAATTATTTTACTTGTGTATTTTTTTGAAGCAGTCTTTATTGAATGCATTAATACTGATATTACTATCCTAATCATCACCAGTCATTGAATGGTCAAGTTCACTTGTCATGGGCATATCAAAAAGCCTTTCTATATCTTCATTGTTCAGATTATCGCTCATTGTAACTAACAAAACATAAATAACTAAAGTGTTCACGTTAGCAAAAACGCTTCAAATACGAATGCTGCCAAACACATCTCATAACAGCAACAGCACTAAGGAGGTATAGGAACACGCGGGAAACAGTGAGCACACCTGTAGCAGACGGACATAGAGTTTCTGCATCAGTGCTACCAACTGTGAATAGTAAAATACACCATTTTTAACTTAAAAATCCCTGTCGGCCCAATCGGGTCGGCGATGTTATTTTTCAACCACATACCATTGAAAAATATTGCTGCCGACCCGATCGGTCCAAAACTACCCCCTACCCCTCCCTATTAACATATTTTCTTCACAATTACTATCCTCCACATACAAACAGATGATAAAATACTATTTAAGTGTAAAACTAAAAAAATACGGAATGGCAGTACGACATAATTGAAAAAATAGCCCATGGTAGTTAACGTGTTACGGAAACCAGATTGAAGACAGTCTATTAAAAAAAAAACAACACATTATTTCCGGCAACGTAAAGAAAGGAATCAGTCAGGCAGCTACTAGCCAACTAACTAACATCGGCCAAACTGCGCGCCATGTAATATCTGCTGGAAGCATCAATGTTTTTAGGACATCGTGATGTGGGCAGCAATATGATCGGGGTGAGGAAGTGGGGTATTCCTTTCTTCACGATGCCGGACAATAAGTTTGTGAATGAATTCTAAACAAATTACAAATAGGCGAAGTAAAAAAGGAACGTACAATAGTTTCTCTGCCACATGAACGTGCCCGTTGGTGAGAGGCTTCTGTAGCTCGGCCACAAGCTCCTGCATGTTGATGTTGTCCCGCAATATCTGAACAAATCACATTCAAACTCATCGTTTAGTTGATAACAACATGAAGTCAAATATTTAACGTTAGTTCATTCCACACCACAATTAGGCCTAATTTTATCTCTAGAATGCTGGACTGGTACATTTGATGTTTATCAGAGTGCAGCAAATGTCTGGTTAAATTTGTGACTTGTGCAAGAAACAGGTATGAATGACATAACCATTGCTATACCTGAAATGACACTGTTCACTGTCCATTTCTTATTTTTAGCCGATATTACACAGCCCGGTCGTCATTTTTAGTTGATATTACGTGTTTCATCATCAATTACAGCCGATATTACAGGTCACATCACAGCTGATATTAAACGTCCTAGTGTCATTTATGGTAAATCACAAACTTTAATTCTCGTTTTTCGACCAATTCATGTTTTCTATTGTCATTTTCAGATGTTACTAGTTCCAGTCATCTTTTACTGCTGAAACTTAACAATCTGAATCTTCAAAATTGTTAGGAATCCTCTGCAGATCGGCGGGGAAAACTCGTTCCGACTTTTGAGTACTTTTTAAAATTAAAGAATCGAATACAGTGGGGATGAGTCGATTCTCCATTGGTATCGGTATCGAGATTCATTCGTTCAATGTCGATACCAATACCATCGATAACCCCGCTGCTTACCCGGGCTCCAAAAGGCACGGAGAGAGTTTGGGTCGGCGGCAAGATAACCAAGTTTTTCCCCATTATGAATTTATAATATAGTTTTATTTTTCTATATTACTATAGCTAGTGAAATTAACATTAAATTATGTAAAAACTTTCATTAAACAATTTGTTTGATAATTAACTACAAAATACTACTAAATAATTTTAAATTGTAACATACATTTGTAACGGTTTTTAACAATAGTTTTAACAACTATAGGTACTAAAAAATCGCAGGTATCGATGGTATTGGTATCGAGAATCGAGAATTGATTTTTCTGGTATCGGTATCGATAAATTTTGGTATCGACTCATCCCTAGAATAAAGTATTCCAAAACTCTTTCGAAATTTTCAAGTAATACTCACACACTTCTGCAAAGTAAAGAGCTTTTATAAAAGATTGTTGGAACCACAATTTGTGACACTTCATTATAACTAGGGGTGTGCGAGTACTCAAAACTTTGAGTTTTTGGCCGAGTATTTTAATACTCGAACTCGACTCGAAGTTTTGAAAACTACTCGAAAGTTCGAGCGAGTATTTCCCGCCGATTTCCGGACGATCGCTAACTATTGCGACCGCCCAAAATGCGTATAAACGGCCACAAAAAGCAATCGCATCCCGTAAAATCGGCCGAAAATGACGACCGCGAACGATTGCGACCGGCCAAAACGCGTAGTAACGGCCGCAAAAGGCGATCGCATAACGTAAAATCGGCCGAAAATGACGACCGCGAACGATTGCGACCGGCCAAAACGCATAGTAACAGCCACAAAAGGCAATCGTATCACGTAAATTGGCCGAAAATGACGGCCGCAAACGACTGCGACCGGCCAAAAACGCGTAGTAACGGCCGCAAAAGGCAAACGCATCACGTAAAATCGGCCGAAAATGACGATAGGACCGCATAATTTCGGCCGTAACTAATGATTTCGTCATTTAATATTGATATTGATTATAAGTGATGTCTGGACCAGGTGAAATGGGCCAAATCACATCTGGGCCCTGTTTCAATGGCCGGAAACGATGTCAAACCACGTTTTGTTTGTCAATACATATTCCAGTTTGATTGTACTGGCTAAAACTTTGTATTGATACTCGTTTTAGTTAGAAACCATGTTTAGGTCATCAAATCTAGGGTGGTATCCAAATCCCATTACACTATTTTAAACTACCATCTGATGGCAAATACTCGCTCAAAAATACTCAAAACTCAAAAATAATTGGCACTACTCAACTCGACCCGACTCGATTACAAAAATCACTACTCGCACACCCCTAATTATAACTGACATATAGGTTAGGATAAGCCAGAGGTTATTTCACTGATTAGGGAAGAAAATACAGAAATAGTCACCAAGTTTACCACAGAGTGGAGAGATGATGCTGTGACCCAAAAGTCACAACACAGGAAAACATTTTAATACTCCAACACTGGGTCTTGATCACAGGTAGGAAGAGAGAAAAAGCAGTGTTCCCTTGTCCGTTTTAAATACAGAAAATTACACTTCAAAGATTAATATTGTTCCCAATTTATTAATTAAGCTGAATGATAAAACTCAATTGCAAAAACATTTTGACACCAGCTCTAAATTATACGGTCTTTCGAAAGTTTATTTAAAATTTTAAACTCACTCCAACTCTTTCATGCTTCCCCGACTTTTCCATGACATGGTAAAATTGTGTAAGATTTCCAGGCTTGTTACCCTGTAAATATGGGACCAACTATCTCATATATTTAGCGGTTTTCACAGATCAGGTAAACTAACTGTATTCGCACCTTAGCAGTGCACTTGATGGCGAGGGGGATGTTGTCAAAGACAGGAATGCCCTGCCGCTCCACCAGCTCCTGAAGTACTAGCAGCGATCCGCTCAGTTCTTTTAACTCCCTGCAACACACAGTACAGATCCGCATTAGTTACTTAAGCTATTATTAAACATTTGTTCGAGTCTAAAAGCAAATACCGCCAAACCTTGACATAACAAACCTGAGTAGGCTAATAAAGAATTCCTTGATTTACATATTTTTTAATTTAACAATGCAAATTATACCTCTCCATTAAAAATAAATCGTTTAAACCTCAATGTAACAAATTTAGTAACCCCAGCAAAATAAATTTACTTCTGTAAAACAAATTTTTAATGTAGAACCTCTACATAGCAAATTTCACTTTTATATCAAGAAATGTCCACGTCTCAAACCTGGTGTAACAAATGTAAGCAAACATAAATTCCAGAAATCAGTCGTTTCTCAACTTGAATCAGTCAACTGTCTCTGAATCAGTCCCTGCGTCAGTTCAGACCATGCATTCACGGGTTCACAAGTTGTGCAGTACCGATGGTGGACAAACAATAACGGTGTGCGTTAAGCTTTGAGGTAAAACGTAGCTTTTTCATACTATGAACAAGGTTAAATTCAATTTAGTTTGATGAAAAGAGGTTAATAAATAAGGTATATAGCGAAATCTTAGCTAACCTAACCTTAATTTAATGAACCTCGTTATAATATTCCTTGTTATAATACATTTCGTATTCGGTCCCTTCAGATACGTTATGTCAAGGTTTCTGTGTCAAGTATAAAGAAAGGAATTTCAACCAAAAATGGATAAAAAGTATTATTTATGTTCAGAGTCTATCTTTTTGATTAGGCATTAGAGAGTCTAGGATACTTATGCATTATACCAACAACCAACTTTTAAGAGAAAAAACAAGTAGAGACATTATTTAGCCTACGACTTACAAGCATTTAAAATGACTCATAACATTTTTGAGATCCCCAGAAGACAACAATATTGGCGTTATGTAATCTCAATACCTTATAACAGCTCGCTGCAGCGGTTAGGTTTGATTAGTTTGCAAGCATTTTGTGATTAATTAATACCTCAACATAACCTAAACCAACCACTGAAGAGTGCTGTATAAGTATATTCTCCACATAAAACAATATCTCTTGAAAAATTGGATGCGGAAATAGGACCAAGTAAGGGGAGAGGAGGAGTTTCACGGCGTGACATATCATAAATTCTGTTGAAAAAAGAGTACTCTACACAATTACAGTAACCTGACCTATCATAACCTCTGCCACGCACCATTACAGGTGGTGGTCGGTACATTGAATAAGTACCGAGTTGAGCACTACTGTCCACCGTCTACTCACTGGTTGGTGATGACTTCGCCTGCGATCTTCTGCGCCGGCTGGTAGGGCTTGATGACCAGCATCAGCCTTCGCCGAGCACCGGCAAACGCCGCGGCCTCTATCATACTGGATACGTTGCGAGTCTGAGGCTCTATCACGTAGAACAACACGCTCGCGTTCTGTTTAGCAGTGTGCTCTAGCTCCACCAGCTCCACACTCCACTCCTCCACTTGCTGGAACATGATGTCTCACAGTAAGTATCAGTTACTTTACAAATAACAACAGTTCCACATTAATTAACACAGAACAACACGCTCACGTTCTGTTTGGCAGTGTGCTCTAGCTACACCAGCTCCACACTCCACTCCTCCACTTGCTGGAACATGATGTCTCGCAGTAAGTATCAGTTACTTTACAAATAACAACAGTTCCACATTAATTAACACAGAACAACACGCTCACGTTATGTTTAGCAGTGTGCTCTAGCTCCACCAGCTCCACACTCCACTCCTCCACTTGCTGGAACATGATGTCTCGCAGTAAATATCAGTTACTTTACAAATAACAACAGTTTCACATTAATTAACACAGAACAACACGCTCACGTTCTGTTTGGCAGTGTGCTCTAGCTCCACCAGCTCCACACTCCACTCCTCCACTTGCTGGAACATGATGTCTCGCAGTAAATATCGGTTACTTTACAAATAACAACAGTTCCACATTAATTAACACAGAACAACACGCTCACGTTATGTTTAGCAGTGTGCTCTAGCTCCACCAGCTCCACACTCCACTCCTCCACTTGCTGGAACATGATGTCTCGCAGTAAATATCAGTTACTTTACAAATAACAACAGTTTCACATTAATTAACACAGAACAACACGCTTGCGTTCTGTTTGACAGTGTGCTCTAGCTCCACCAGCTCCACACTCCACTCCTCCACTTGCTGGAACATGATGTCTCGCAGTAAGTATCAGTTACTTTACAAATAACAACAGTTCCACATTAATTAACACAGAACAACACGCTCACGTTCTGTTTGGCAGTGTGCTCTAGCTCCACCAGCTCCACACTCCACTCCTCCACTTGCTGGAACATGATGTCTCGCAGTAAATATCAGTTACATTACAAATAACAACAGTTTCACATTAATTAACACAGAACAACACGCTTGAGTTCTGTTTGGCAGTGTGCTCTAGCTCCACCAGCTCCACACTCCACTTGCTGGAACATGATGTCTCACAGTAAGTATCAGTTATTTTACAAATAACAACAGTTCCACATTAATTAACACAGAACAACACGCTTGCGTTCTGTTTGGCAGTGTGCTCTAGCTCCACCAGCTCCACACTCCACTCCTCCACTTGCTGGAACATGATGTCTCGCAGTAAGTATCAGTTACTTTACAAATAACAACAGTTCCACATTAATTAACACAGAACAACACACTTGCGTTCTGTTTGGCAGTGTGCTCTAGCTCCACCAGCTCCACACTCCACTCCTCCACTTGCTGGAACATGATGTCTCGCAGTAAGTATCAGTTACTTTACGAAAACAGTTCCAAAATAATTCAACATTTAATAGTAAAGGGAGAGATAACAAAAATATGCAAATACATGTTATCTAATGAAGTAAAATATAACATTTTTCACCCAAATATACTGTTTCATTGCTCATAAAAACTAATTTAAATTTAAATAAATTGAAGGGTCTGAAAAAAAGAATACAATAATTTGATTTTTAGCATATTTTCAAAAAGGCCATCTTTGGCAGGCTTTGACACATAGATGTTTAGATAGTGGAAGCAAAAAATATTACATATTTACATTGTAGTTTGTACTGAATTGATCATTATAAAACTGCCTTATAACTAATCATAATTGTATTGATGTTTTTTTTTATTAAGTCATTAAAGTAGAAATTTATTCTATTCATGATAACCTACAACAAGCTTCGATTGGTGCTGCACTCTAGTAGCAAAATTTGTACCTAATGACTGCGGGCAGCTACGGTTTACCGGTTCTCTCCGCTAGGAGCGAGGACCGACTATTAACATATCCAACACCTCTAGCCTACTGGTCATGAATAGCTGAGTTGGCTAAATCGTAGAAATACCTTGGCCAGGTGTTCTTACGAAGTTTGCAGTTTCAATTTCCGCTCACGACCAAAACTGACCAGTCGTGCAACTCTCAATGAGTTAACTGATCTGTGCCAACGTTGGTCAATTTTTCCTGGGAATGAAACCTGTCTAGAACTTATTTTCATCCTAGACATTAGTTATTTCAAACATCTGAAGGAAATCGTTGGAGCCGTTTTTGGGATCAGACTTGCAAGCAAGCAAGCAACCAACCCATCAACCAAACAAGCGAACCTTCCTCATATTAGAGTATAGGATGATAAAAAAGTGTAATTGATAAAAACCGCTTGCGTTCACAGTGGCCCTTACAGGATTGTAGTAGGTGATGCCTAGGCTGGTCAGTAAGGGGATAGCCACGTCGTGTCGCCATGTTGTGGGGTTGCAGGAGCCTCCCAGGAACACTTCTTGCTTATTGATAGTACTTTCTGAAACAATGAATGAGGATTGTTTTTACTTTCATAAAATTACTACTTCACTACAATGCACTCTTGAGCCAAGGTGTATATCAATTATAAATACAGTAGATGCCCTCTTAACCATCTTTGCTTCAACAGCCCATCGGATTAACCGCTCTCTTTCCAGGATATGACTCACGTCCGCCACTATAACCGATGTCCTAATACTGGACCATAAAAATCGTCCAGGTCACAATAAGTTGATCATATGTTTCCGTAGTTAATCAAGTATTGCATCTTGGTGCCTATTTTTTTACTGTCATATAAGTTTTATAATTTTTTAGTGCTTATTGTGACAATACCCAGGTGTTATTCGTTTTAACTGCTCTTTTAGTTATCTGCCCTAGGGTTCGGTCCCATAGAGGGCGGTTAAGAGGGCGTGTACTGAATATAAATTGTATAAATAAATATTGGAGTTTTCAATAGCATATTTTTCCTAAAATTCCTATATAATTCCCGCATTTTTCAGTAATTCCTGGTCTGTGGACAACCTGCCGGAATACTGGAAGGCTAGACTACAGAAGGTCTAGGTGTAACCAATATCATAATATGCTAAGGCAATTTTCACCCCTCTGTTATTTCTGGATCAATTTTGACGATTGAGGTATCAAATATATGGCCTCGGTCCCTAGTTATGCAAATAGTTTTCAATTTTCCCTTAAAACCCTAAAACTGTACTTAAATATATTTAGTTCCGCTCCTCGGCGTCGCTTCAATCACTTGCCAACTGTGAGAAACGAACATGAATAATGTTCTGATATTCAAACAACGGATTACTATTGCTGCAAAGAAATAAGGGGGAAATAACTTTATGTTATTTAAATTATGCTCGAAAAACCTAAATTACATTAAAAAACATAACATTTATAGAAAAAGATATTAATTATTGATAAAAGAAATGTTAATTAAATATGTGTCCTTTATGGTGTCCTTAACAGTGGTTTTACTTTGGATTATTGTTATCCAAAGTGAGCTTGAACCACTCCAGTAATACTAAACTTCGGTACTTTTGTAAATTGGTTGTAAATGAGATAATTTAACTGAAATAAATAGGAAATTAGAAATGTGTAAATGATAAATTGACTGCCGTCATGCAAAACAACAACAATGAAATTGCCTCAGCTGACTAAATGACTCAAAACAACAGTTGGTCAGTTACACAAACAGTGTTGCCACCTCATAAAATAAAATTTACCACTAAATAAAAATAGAATAATGCCTTCAAATTAGAATCAATAACAGAAAAATAGCTTTATTTATCTCATGTTTAACACATATATGTCTACACAAGTAGACAACATACTCTTCTAAGTTTGAATAGAGTAGCAGATATATTTGTCAAATGATTGCTTGGCATGTATTATTTCGTGTTTGTTCATCAAAAGGCAACAAATTAAGGTATTCTTTCATCACAACATCACAACACTTACATACTTGTCATTTCCAATTTCTCTCCTGAAACTTTAGGAGTATTTTTTTAAGTAAAACAAATAAAAAAAAGTTATAAAACATTTATGACTTGTTTTGCTCCTGCTTTTATCAGAGACTATTCATATATTTTTTTTACTTAAAAATCTTGCCTAAGGGATCACTGACGATATTATCTAGGAAAAATTCAGTAAATGTAGCATCCATACTAAATTATACTTTTTTGCTATTTTGAAAATTCCATTTTTTCAGTTTTGAACAAAAATTTTAACTTTAATTTTATAAAGACAATTTTGAAAACTTTTTAACAGGCGTAGTTAGATACACGCTGTTCAATTAAATTTGATAAGCAGTTTGATTTGATTTGTATAAGCAGTTCAACTAAATTAAGTACCAATAACTGAGTAGGCTAATTAAAATGTTTACAATGTAATTAAATAGGAGATTTTAGGCCTAAAAAATTCTTACTAAGAAAAACTTATATTTTGCTGGATAATTTTATCATTGGGATTAAAGAGTTTAAAGTAATCAAAAAAATAATTATAAATGCTTACGATAAACAACCAGTGAGCTGTCAGTAAAGTTTCAAAGTTGATTTTCTTACGAGCAAAGCTCGGCCCCCATATACAACAATTAAACCCTAGGAGTGGCGCCATGTTAACGCGTAGTGTGGCTAGCTAAATTTGGCGATTTTGCAGACCTTTTTTTAAAAATCCATATAAATTCAACCGTTAGAGTAAACAAGTTAACTTTATATTCATTTTGTTCAGAAAGAACAGGAGATTCTAGAAATAGTAAAATAATAAAGATCTAGACTTTTTTTTCCGGTAAGTGAAAAGAATAAGAAAATTTTGATTTTTTTTTTTGAAATTTCAAACGCAGCCAGGGTAAAATTTTTTCCACAGATTTTTTATGGAAAATTCATTATATACATTTTGTAGACAATATAATTCCCTACATATAAATATATAACATGTTGGGGAAAGAATTTTTTTTACAAGTCTTTTGGGGCATAATGTAATAATAAACGGAAACCCGAAAAATGCGTAAACTGTACAGTGTTAGTTTGTGATGTAAATAAGTAATGTAATATATATGTATACTAATAATGATATATATATTTGTAGAGCTAATGAAGTAAGGAATCCAACAAAGTCATAGGTTTATGGTAAAAAAATTTTGTCACTTATAAATACATGTAAATAAAATAACGTTTTGGAATTTTTGCATATTTGGAAAAAAAATTTCACAGTTTTTAGTATATAACTTTTTGACCAAATATTTTACCCCCAAACCAATATAACCATGCTGTAGTACATTCAATTACCTACATACAAATGTATAACACTTAGGGTAAATTATTGTTTTTATATGTGTTATGTAGCACTAAACAGTCGCGGATTTGGCAAATTTCACTAGGCCTATGTAGGAGTAAACACAACACTTTATAAACACTATTTGTCAAACTTCAGTAATATTTATGCATAATATAATGCATAAAGATTACTGTTATATACACACAAACACTTCACTTACACTAAAAACTCCGTAATAATAAATTATTTAGTAATAACTCACTGATAATAGTTATAAAACACGAAAATATCAAACACGATTTCTCGAATGGAAAATATTGGCAGTGGCTAAGTACACGTCCGACGTGAGCCGCTACTGTTCACGTCCGTTCCAAATTATGCACCGTACGTTACTTTTCCTGTGACTTTTAAAACAAATTGAGAGCCAGAAAACCTCCTAACCTAATCTAACCTATCCTAACCTAACGAAACATAACGTAACGTAACCTAACCCAACATAACCTAAGCGGTAGCGAAGTGAATTTGCCCTTATATTGGACGTGTACGCAGTCACTTCGGAAAATATTTTTATTAGAAATAGCCTTGTAATAATTATTAACTCATAGCAGCTGACGGTGGAGTCAGTGCTGCCATCGCGCAACACCAAATTATTCGCCATTCTTTCTTCTTTCAAATAAGATATTATATGTCATGCAAATATAACATTACACTGGATATATATTCGATTTTGCAATCCGCCGGTTTCCGGCGGATCGCCATTTTACAGAATAACAAAAATCATCTGTGTTTATAAAATCATATGATCTGTCAAATCAATATATCGATCTAAAACTCCATACCAAAATGAAATATAACTCCTTGGCTGTGCATTGGTACTTTCCGCAACATCGTGTGACGAAAATTACCCGAGGTGGGTAATTTCAAAAAAGTCATGTTTTGACATTTCCCAAGTGTCGGCTGCAAGTATCGTGTCGCGCCTAAAATTCATTTGATTTCTAATCGCGGTGACATTGTTATATACCTGCTACAGGGTTTGTTTATGTAATAAAATGAAAGTTCAGAATATTATCTTTCGAATGATATATATATTATTCACTTTTGAGTTGATTAATAGAGGTTTATTTACGTTGCAAAATTTTCGGTCAAAATCCGCCGGAAACCGGCGATCGCCACAATAGGCGACACAAATATCCGCCGGAAACCGGCGGATCGCCACTCCTAGGGTTAAGATTGCAAGTGTACAAGTGTTAAAAATTAAAAATTAGGTAACAATCAGATACAGACACACAAACGAATTTCAGAGCAAGAAAAACTTTGTTTTTAAGACAGGTTTTATTTGTTTTGTCGTGGAGTCTGGTTCCCACAGAGTTTAGAAAATAACTGTAAAACCAAAATTAAAAATGTCCATGAAAATTATTGATATACCTTAGGTCCCCATAAAAACGTGAATATATAGACAGGTGGGTGTGTTTTCAATACTTTGTTCAGGCTATTGATATGTACCAAGGTCTAACACAGACAGAATCAGTCATAGAAACAAACAAAAAAATATGAAAACCTCATTTCTAACTGGGTTTATGAAGTAGCTCAAATATGAACAACTTAATTTCAAACAATTTTTTTCAAAATGCAACTTATTTACTAATACCAAAAGTCACTGTTTGGAACAATACAAGTTCATAAGTTGGCAACTGTAATTCCTTTACTTCATTCTCTATCAACTGGTTTTCAATGTTGCAATGTTGTCTATTTTATTTAATGTAATTTGAATTTATTAAATTAAAAGTATTAATGTGGTTTTATAACACTGCCAAAAAGGAGTGGACTTTTGTATAAATGCCATTCTAATCGGTAGTATTTGACCACCTAGACTAGGAAATAATATTTTTAAATTATTAGGTTATAAAAATCAGTTTTAGCAAGTACCAAAAGCAATAATAAATTTGTATTTTATGTCAAGTATTTCTACTTCCAAATCCTAGATTGTGTTAAAAAAAATGTAATTCATTTTTATGTTTGGAGATAGCTGTTAAAACTTGCAATGTTAATTTTACAATGTTATAGATAGTTGCAAGTTGGGGATCAGCACAATAATAATGAATAAACATTACAATAAATGCATAACACACTTTATAATTGGTTTTACAAAGCAAATTAGAGGTATTAGATAATTCATAGAGAAAATTTTCACAAGATAAATTATCAACAATGATGTATAAAACACTGTCATCAAATAAAAATTTGTAAAATTTACTCACATTAAACTAACAACTTATACAGTTGTAATCGCAAGTAATATAGCAAACATGACATAGTGTTTCCATATAATTTCTAATTCATCAATAAAAATTCATGGGGCTCGGCCGGGATTTGAACCCGGGACCTCTCGCACCCTAAGCGAGAATCATACCCCTAGACCACCGAGCCATGTGAAAGGAGAAGGCCAACTTTCTATTTCAATTCAGCGTTCACCTTGATTGTAGTTGACAAGATTTGTGTCTTGCTTGTTCAGGAAATATATTACCAACTATTAACAAGATTTCCAAATATTTTTATAAAATAATACAAATCTGTTAATGAGATTTACATCTGAAAAAAACAGATTACAGTAAAGTTATCTTTATATATCACTAAGTACTATCATTATAATTCATAACAATTTATAAATGACATATTTATGAAACTCACTTGACATTTTTCTGGAGCGCCTTTTCTTCTCCTTTCCATCTCTTTCCAGTTTTTGGGCCAGATGGCTTGATTTTGGAACCCTGGAATAATTCAAATTTACGTTCTGGTAATAACAAAACTGAAATAAAAATATTACATATTGAAAAACGACAATTTGTAACCAAATCTTGCAAGGGAAGTTTTCCAATACAATAATTAATACATTTTTGACGGCTGAAGGAAAACAAATAATGAACAGATACCATTGTTTTCCTATATAAAAAGCTGTTATAGTATTAAATTACTAATTATTTATAAACAGTATACTTGTGAGTAAAGCAGGGCGACTGCGATTATTAATATTAAATAAAGTAAAACGGTAAAAACAGTAAACTCCATTTGCTTACTTGAACAACATGTGTGACGAGAAGATAAAAAAACGTCATGGTAAAAAAGAGAAAACGACAACAATATATAATACCCCCGTAGCAGCAAACCTGCGTACTCAGCGAATTTCCAATGCATATATGTGTATCTTAATACCACATAAAGCCACATACCAAGTTTCATCAATATACATTCATAAATAAACTATTTATGACATTTTAATTATTCTCCATAAGAATAACATGGTGGCTGAGTATGCAGGTTTGCTGAAGCAAGGAACACAAAAAATGGGGTTTTATGAAAATATCAATATAACTCATGTAGGTAAAGCCACATACCAAATTTCATTAATTTATTTTCATAATGAAGGGAGATAACACGTTACTTATTCTCCATAAGAATAACATGGGGCTGAGTACGCAGGTTTGCTGCTACGGGAGCCATTGGTAAAAAATTGTTTTTTTGAGCAAATATCAATGGTCCACAACCAGATGAAGTCGTATACCAAGTTTCGTCAGTATACGTTCATAAATAAGCGAGATATAGAATTTTTATTTTCCTCCATAAGAATAACATTAGACAACGTACTGTGTTTAGCACTTTCAATATCTCGGTAACCAATTGACGTAGAGAAATGATCAAAATACCAAATTTTGTGTTTTTTTAAGCTGAATCCAATGGTAAAAACTAAAATTTGACTATTTCCAAAATTATATGTAAAAAGTTCGAAAAACCCATTTTTGGGGTACAAAACCCCCCAAAAATACCCCTTCGGATAGAGCGATCTGGCTGGTTTTCGAACTTAAAGTCATAAATGTTGCTTTACACGTTTATACCAAATTTCATCAAAATCGGATCATTTTTACGAGAGTTATCGTGCTCACGGACACATATATATATACAGGGTTATTCAAAAAGAATGGTGCAAAACTTAATTCATTAATTCAGATGGTTCAAAACATACGGTTGGTACGACTGTTTCCGTGATTTCAAACAGCTGATTGTTACAACAATTGAAAGGGCGTGTTTATAAGTTTGTTTTGACAAGGTTATGTTTTGTCTCAGTTGCTTGGTTGAGTACACGAAGCCTGTCAACAAATGGCTACTACAAAACAAGAAAAATCATTTTGTGTTTTAGAGTTTGCTCGTACTAATGCTATTGTTATTGTTCAGCGGAACTTTCGGACCAAATTCAGGAAGGAGGCTCCTCAACGGAACTGCATAGCTCGTTGGGTGAGGCAATTCAAGACAACTGGATGTTTGTGTGCCGGGAAGAGTTTGGGCCGTCCTCAGACTTCGCCAGACGCTGTGGAGAAAATCGAAGCTAAGTTTGCGCGGAGTCCAATAACCTCGTCAGTCAAAGCTGGTAGGGAACTTCACATACCGCAGTCCACGGTATGGCGTGTTTTACGCAAGCGTTTGAGACGAAAGCCGTACAAACTGAAGCTGTTACAAGCATTGAAGCCTACTGACAAGCCAAAACGCACAGACTTTTGCCATGATATGATTAGACAATTTGAAAATGATGGCTTTGCTGAGAGACTAGTGTTTAGTGATGAGGCTACCTTTCATCTCAGTGGACAAGTGAATCGCCATAATGTAAGAATATGGGGGTTAGAAAAGCCAAGAGAGTTTATCGAGTACGAAAGAGATTCGCCTAAACTGAATGTTCCTTGTGCTCTTAGCAACCGTAAAGTGTATGGACCTTTCTTTTTCATTGAAGGCACTGTAACTGGAATCGTTTACTTAGATACCTTGTCAGAATGGCTCATTCCTCAGCTTATTGAAGATTTTCCAGACGTAGTTTTTCAGCTATATGGTGGTCCTCCACATTTCAAGTCTGAAGTGCGTGAGTTTTTGAATGATAGGTTGCCAGACCGTTGGATTGGACGCTCTGGAAATGAAGACAGTCCTTTGATGCGCTGGCCGCAAAGATCGCCTGACTTAACGCCATGTGATTTTTTTCTTGTGGGGGTTTATCAAAGACAAAGTGTACTACCCTCCTATGCCCCAAACCCTGCAAGAATTAAGACATCGAATAACAGAAGCCGTGCAGTCCATAACCCAGGAAATGCTAGAGAATGTCTGGGCTGAGTTGGAATTTCGCCTGGATATTTGCGGACTTTCTAATGGAGCACACATTGAGCATTAGTAATGCATATAATTTAATGTAAATTAAAACTTGTTAATATAAGAAACAGTTTTATGCTGTTTTCATGATTTTGCAACTGAGAGTATGCAAATGAATTAACCTTACTTTTGCACCATTCTTTTTGAATAACCCTGTATATATATATATATATATATATATACAGTTTCGAACGAATGGTGTTTTTGGGGTCTGGGGACCTCAAAACGAAAAGTTATCATGGTCCCGGGCCTAGGTCTTACCATGCCGACCACGGTAATAGCTTCTTCCCTATAGGGGAAATTCGCTAATTCCCTATAGGGGAAATTCGCTAAAACATAAAAAAATCCGCTTTAATACAATCAAATTAGAGTTTCTAAAACGTTGACGAGCGCATGAAGAAAGGGAATGTGCTGACAAAGAGGAAACACATGTTCGTGATTAATAAATTGATGTGAAACAAAACGCCCGATAAGATAAAGCATTAAGTGATGCACTCAAATAGAGATGAGTTCATGGCTATTTCTGGCACACGAGGTGTTTACTATAAACAGCGCCAGCCAGAGCCAAGCTGCTAACTAATTGCCCGACTGTTTCGCTAAGTCCTTCCATTAATCTTTAATAAAAATTAGCTACCGCTGAACTAGTTATTTTTGATTACAAAACAAAACACAGTGTTATTCAGTTTGTCGTTTTAATTTATTTCTAAATGATGACATATTGTGCAGATTAAGATGTAGGGTACAAGTGGTTACGTATTGTACGTTTATGGTTTGAAAACAATTTTAACAGATAATTCTCTTTCGAGGGAAAATTGCAACGAATTATAATTTACGATTTGAGATTTTAAATGCATATTGTCAATAACAGATTTTTTTCAAGTTATTTTCTTAAAGTAAGAATCAAGAGCGATTAAAAAGGATTAACTATAGCTAATTATTGTTTAGTTATATGAACTTATAGTAAATTTAAATACCCCCGTAGCAGCAAACCTGCGTACTCAGCGAATTTCCAATGCATATATATGTTTCTTAATACCACATAAAGCCACATACCAAGTTTCATCAATAAACATTCATAAATAAACGATTTATGACATTTTAATTATTCTCCATAAGAATAACATGGCGGCTGAGTATGCAGGTTTGCTGAAGCAAGGAACACAAAAAAGGGGTTTTATACAAATATCAATATAACTCATGTAGGTAAAGCCACATACCAAATTTCATTAATTTATTTTCATAATGAAGGCAGATAACACGTTACTTATTCTCCATAAGAATAACATGGGGCTGAGTACGCAGGTTTGCTGCTCCAGGAGCCTTTGGTAAGAAATTGTTTTTTGAGGAGATATCAATGGTCCACAACCAGATGAAGCCGTATACCAAGTTTCGTCAGTATACGTTCATAAAGAAGCGAGATATAAAATTTTTATTTTCCTCCATAAGAATAACATAAGACAACGTACTGTGTTTAGCACTTTCAATATCTCGGTAACCAATTGACGTAGAGAAATGATCAAAATACCAAATTGTGTGTTTTTTTTAAGCTGAATCCAATGGGAAAAACTAAAATTTGACTATTTCAAAAATTATATGTAAAAAATTCGAAAAACCCATTTTTGAGGCACAAAACCCCCCCAAAATACCCCTTCGGATAGAGCGATCTGGCTGGTTTTCGAACTTAAAGTCATAAATGTTGCTTTACACGGTTATACGAAATTTCATAAAATCGGATAATTTCTATGGGAGTTATCGTGCTCACGGACACATATATATATATATTTCGAACGAATGGTGTTTTTGGGGTCTGGGGACCTCAAAACGAAAAGTTATCATGGTCCCGGGCCTAGGTCTTACCATGCCGACTACGGTAATAGCTTCTTCCCTATAGGGGAAATTCGCTAAAAGTAAACTACTGTAGGAATACAATTTTAACACTTTCGATTGAAAAATGCAAATCAATAATAGCTCAGAGTTTTTAAATAAAAAACATATTGATTATGCTAGTTATAATACAATATTTAAGTAGTTAAAAAGTTTCTTTTATCTAATAATATTACTTTTTTAATTTCTGTATTTTTCAACCTAAAACTTGTAGCCTGATAATTTAAAAATATTCATAAATAGTAATAAAAATAACCTGAACTAGCTTTTAGCAAATTTCTTTTATAGGGAAGAAGCCATTACCGTAGGTGGCATGGCAAGACTTAAGTCCGAGACCATGATAACTTTTTGTTTTGAGGTCCCCAGATGCCAAAAACACTATTCGTTCAAATTCATATATATGTGTCCGTTACCGTGATAACTTTTGAAAGAAGCGCCCGATTTTGATGAAATTTGGCACAAATGTAGAGAGTAACATTTATGACTTTATGTTCGAAAACCAGATCAATTGGTCTATGGGAAGGGGGTTTTATGGGGTTTAAAATTTTTCAAAAACCAGTTTTTTGAACTTTTTATCCTAAAATAAAATACCCCGTCGCAGCAAACCTGTGTACTCAGCGAATTTCCAATGCATATATATGTGACTCACTACTACATAGAGCTATTTACCAAGTTTCACAAAAATACATCCATAAATAAGTGATATATAGCATATAATTTATTCTCCATAAGAATAACATTAGGGTTGACGACGCAGGTTTGCTGCAACGAGGAAGATAAGTAATGTTTTTTTTTGCAATTATCAATACAACTGAACTAGGTGAAGCTACATACCAAGTTCTCTTAATGTAGGTTCATAATTAAGGGATATATACAACTTTACTTATTCTCCATATGAATAACATGGGGGCCGAGTATGCAGGTTTGCTGCTACGGGGACTATCAACAAAAAACTTGTTTTTTGTGCTAATATCAATATACCACAACTATTTGAAGCCACATACCAAGTTTCATCAATATACATTCATAAATAATCGAGATATAGAATTTTATTTATTCTCCATAAGGATAACATTGGACAACGTACTGTGTTTAGCACTTTGAATATCTCTGCAACGGTTGGACGTAGAACAACGATTAAAACACCAAAATGTTTGTTTTGTTGAGCTAAACACATTAATAAACAGAAATATGAAATTTTTAGTAAAACTATCTGAGAAAAATCTAAAAACCTTTTTCCCATAAGATTAACATGGGACACGTTTTTTTGGATTTTCTCCACAACCACTTAACCTAGGTTAATGATTCAAAATACTAAATTGTTTGTTTTTTAAGCTCTATAAAATAGCTATAACCAAAATTGAGTGTTTTTAACATTAAAACACCAAAATGTTTGTTTTGTTGAGCTAAACACATTAATAAACAGAAATGTGAAATTTTTAGTAAAACTATCTGAGAAAAATCTAAAAACCTTTTTCCCATAAGATTAACATGGGACACGTTTTTTTGGATTTTCTCCACAACCACTTAACCTAGGTTAATGATTCAAAATACTAAATTGTTTGTTTTTTAAGCTCTATAAAATGGCTATAACCAAAATGGAGTGTTTTTAACATTTTGGGGTCAAATTTGCAAAAAACCGATTTTTGGAATATTGTAAACCCCCATAAAATCCCCTTACCATAGTGTGAACGATCTGGTTTTCGAACTTAAAGTCATAAATGCTACTCTCCACATTTGTGCACAAATTTCATCAAAATCGGGTGTTTCTTTCAAAAGTTATCGCGGTAACGGACACACACACACACATACACACACACACACACATACACACACACACACACACACACACACACACACACACACATATATATATATATATATATATACATATTTATAAATTTGAACGAATAGTGTTTTTGGCATATGGGCACCTCAAAACGAAAAGTTATCATGGTCTCGGGCTTAAGTCTTACCATGCCACCTACGGCAATAGCTTCTTCCCTATAGGGGAAATTCGCTAAAATACCCCCGTCGCAGGAAACCTGCGTACTCAGCGAATTTCCAATGCATATATATGGGTATCACTACTAACTAGAGCAGTTACCAAGTTTCACAAAAATACATTAATTAATAAGTGATATATAGCATTTGATTTATTCTCTATAAGAATAACATTATAATTGAGTACGCAGGTTTGCTGCACAAGGAAGATAATAAATGTGTTTTTTTGCAATTATCAATATAACTCAACCAGGTGAAGCTACATACCAAGTTTTATTAATTTAGGTTCATAACTAAGGGAGATATAAAAATACTTATTCTCCATATGAATAACATGGGGCCGAGTATGCAGGTTTGCTGCTACCAGGAAAAATCAAAAACCATTTTTTTGTACTAATATCAATATACCACAACTAGTTGAAGCCACATACCAATTTTCATCAATATACATACATAAATAATCAAAATATAACATTTTATTCATTCTCCATAAGGATATCTTTGGGCAACGTACTGTGTTTAGCACTTTTAATATTACAGCAACGGTTGGACGTAAAACAACAATTAAAACGCCAAAATGATTGTTTTGTAGAGCTAAAGTGATTGGTAGAAAGAAATGTGGAGTTTTTAGTGAAATTATCCGAGGAAAATCTAAAAACCGTATTCCCATAAGATTAACATAGGAAATTTTATGGACACATTTTTTTTACTTTTCTCCACAACCACTAAACCCAGCTTAATGATTCAAAATACTAAAAATACTACTTGTTTGTTTTTTAAAGCTCTATAAAATGGCTATAACCAAAATCTAGTGTTTTAGCGAATTTCCCCTATTGGGAAGAAGCTATTACCGTAGTCGGCATGGTAAGACCCAGGCCCGGGACCATGATTACTTTTCGTGTTGAGGTCCCCAGACCCCAAAAACACCATTCGTTCGATATATTCCTTATATATATCTAGTGTTTTTAAAATATTAGGGAGTTCAAAAAACTGATTTTTAGAAAATTTTAAACCCCCACAAAACCCCCTTCCCATAGACCGATCGATCTGGTTTTCGAACTTAATGTCATAAATATTACTCTCCACATTTATACTAAATTTCATCAAAATCGGGCGCTTCTTTCAAAAGTTATCGCGGTAATTGACACACACACATATATACATATATATATATATATAGATATAGATATACATTTGAACGAATAGTGTTTTTGGCATCTCGGGACCTCAAAACTAAAAGTTATCATGGTCTCGGGCTTAAGTCTTACCATGAGACCTACGGTAATAGCTTCTTCCCTATAGGGGAAATTCGCTAAAAACACTAATTAGCGCAAACAAATTGTTGTTTATTTTTCCCGGTAGCAGCAAACCTGCATACTCGGCCCCCATGTTATTCATATGGATAATAAGTAAAGTTTTATATCTCCCTTAGTTATGAACCTAAATTAATAAAACTTGGTATGTAGCTTCACCTGGTTGAGTTAAATTGATAATTGCAAAAAAACACATTTATTATCTTCCTTGTTGTATTTATGGAGAATAAATAAAATGCTATGTATCACTTATTTATTAATGTTTCTTTGTGAAACTTGGTAAGTGGCGCTAGCTAGTAGTGATACCCATATATATGCACTGGAAATTCGCTGAGTATGCAGGTTTGCTGCGACGGGGGTATTTTTTTATTTTTCCCGGTAGCAGCCATCCTACATACTCGGGCCCCATGTTATTCATGTGGAAAATAAGTAAAGTTTTGCAGGTGTGCTGCGACGGGGGTATTATAATTTTCCCTACACTGTAAAACAAAGTAGGTGCAGTTATTAGTTGATAAAACGGTAAATAGAAATATTTTTGACGTTTCCTATTCACTAGAGACTTATAAAGAGTTTTAGGGCGCAGCTATGAGAAATTATGATATTGAAATCATAAACATGAATAATCTAAATGAATTTCTGAAAAAAATAAACTAGTGAGAGTAAATCGGTTTAGATTGTTGGTAAACCAGGTTAGGTAGGGTACTGATGGGCAATCATGTTAGATGGATTCCTGAACTAGAAATACATCAAATTAAAAGCAGGATCTTCATCGTTTAATATCAGAAAATTATGAGAAATGTGTAAAATTGAAGGTCCCTTAAACATAATGCTAGATTTTTTAACAATTCATGCAACATTTGTTCAAGTTTATCCATCAGACCTGAAACAAATTATTAAATACCCCTGTCGCAGCAAACCTGCGTACTCAGCGAATTTCCAATGCAAAATATAAGTCTTAATACCACATAAAGCCGCATACCAAGTTTCATAAAAATATATTCAAAAATAAGCGATATATCAAATTTGAATTATTCTCTATAACAATAACATTGGGGATGAGTATGCAGGTTTGCTGCTACAAAAAACAACAAATATAGGGTTTCTTGTAAATATCAATATTACTCAACTAGGTGAAGCCACATACCAAGTTTCATAAATAAGCGATATATGCCATTTTGATTGTTCTCCATAAGAATAACATAGGAGATGAGTACGCAGGTTTGCTGCAATAAGGAACACAAAAAATGGGATTTTATGCAAATATCAATAGAACTCAACTAGGTGAACCAACATTCCAAGTTTTATTAATTTATGTTCATAATTAAGGGATACATTACATTTTACTTATTCTCCATAAGAATAACATGGGGCTGAGGACGCAGGTTTGCTGCTACGGGAATTATTAGTAAAAATCGGGTTTTTTGTGAAAATAACAATAGACCACAACCAGATGAAACCATATACCAAGTTTTGTTAGAATACGTTCATAAATAAGCGAGCTATGATTTTTTTCTTATTCTCCATAAGAATAGCATTGGACAACGTACTGTGTTTAGCACTTTCAATATCTCTGTAACAATTTGACGTAGAGCAATGGTCAAAACACCAAATTGTGCGCCTTTTTAAGCTGATTCCAATGGAAGAAACTAAAATTTGACTTTTTCAAAAATGATAATATAATTTTTGAAAAAGTCAAATTTTAGTTTCTTCCATTATATTTACATATATATTTTATATTTTTTTAGTTTTCTACATATTATGTAGAAAACTCAAAAAAAACATTTTTGGGGTGCAAAACCCCCCCAAAATACCCCTTCGGATAGTCCGATCTGTCTGGTTTTCGAACTTAAAGTCATAAATGCTGCTTTACACGCTTATACCAAATTTTGTCAAAATCGGATTATTTTTACGAGAGTTATCGCACCCACGGACACACACATATATATATATATATATATATATATATATATATATACAGTTTCGAACGAATGGTGTTTTTGGGGTCTGGGGACCTCAAAACGAAAAGTTATCATGGTCCCGGGCCTAGGTCTTACCATGCCGACTACGGTAATAGCTTCTTCCCTATAGGGGAAATTCGCTAAAAGGAATTTGATCAAAATTATAACAAAAATTATTTCAAAACATCCAATAATAAGCAAAAATATTCTCTTAAACATTGTTTACAGGGTGAAATTAATCCAAACTAGTTGCTTTCTAAAATCCTCTTACGAGCAGGCTCAAGTCATAAAAAATGCACACTTCCACCACCACCATTACTTCCACTTTTACCTGCTTCTCCCATAAGAACTATGATAATGTTCAGGTCCCATACCTCCTCACGGGTTGTCTGAAATGGTTGATTTATGGGCTCATTTTAAAGAATACTTAGCGGTTCCAGTGAGTTAAATTTTAATATCGCAAATCAATCTTTACAAAAATCACAAATATTAAATGTTTCGGACCTTTGTTTGAACCATTGTTGCTTGTTTTATCAAAATTCTACACGTTGGAATTTCTAAGTATGTAGAGATATAAATCACGATTTAGGGTGACCCATTGTAGAGGAGTGGGCGAAGCCGGTAGAAATGGAAAACCTTTTAGGACTAGAGAACCCTCTTAAGTAAAAGTCTTTAGTTGGATCAACCGTACAAGATCGGAAAATTATAAATAATTACTCTAGAGACTGACCCTCTATGGCAACATCTCTTCAGCTCCGTGGCAAACAAGCAGAACTCTCCGAAGGTGAGGTACGAAGGTGACGATCCGTCCGTGCAATCCTGGGCACACTGCAGCATCTCAGTGACTGCAACACGACAGAAATAAAAGTCAACATGAACTTTAACCCTACTAAGGTCAGTACATAACGCTGACTCTCTGAAATTTAAAGTGTCGCTTGCATAAGCAACTTTAAGGTTTCAGTTTGCTCTACCGTTAGAGTGGTTATTTAAACATTTAAATAAATGTTGTATATAAATAATATACTTTAACACATTAAGTTTGTATTGTATTGTTTGTAAGTTTGTGGAATTGACTAGTAATGTCCCTTAATATTTTAAAAAGACATTAATTATAATGAGGAATATCAAAAGGATGTGAAAGATCATAAAATTCTATGCTCTAGGTATAGTCAACTTAAATCCCCCTCGAAACCAAAGTTATTGCTTTTAGTTTTCTTCCTTGATTGCTTATCTTTATAAATAATTCTGTAAGCGAAATTTCTAAGTCAAAATTGTGGGAGTTTGGAATGTCGCAGGACGATGGAAGACGGCTCAAATTAAAGGTATCGATCCCAGGGACTCGGGAAAAATAGCAGCGATTTCTAAATGTGACCTGCAAACGAGAAATATGGTAAAACATCCCCCATAAGAAAAGCATAGGGATTTAAAAACGGCTGCTTTGTTTACATTAAAACATGTGATTAAGTGGGTACTTTGTTTACGAACTGACATGTGTTTCTACTTGCAGCAAGGTTAGGGGCTATTTCCCCTTCCAGCCACTAGTTAACTATAAAATTAAGCCGTACTTTACAGTTTGTTTGGTAATGTCCATTCATATTGTTTCAGTGGAAATTGTTTAAGCAAGTAAATAGGCCTACTAAAACAAATTAATGTAGCACACTGGTTGTAATGAGTGATACGTACATATTGACAATCTCCGCTGTGCTTAAACGAGGTTTTAGTACATGTTAATAAAAATAACCCAACTAACCCACGCCCTACATTCTTAGTAAGTAGTTATTAGTGAATTTCCTTTGGAAAGTGAACTATTAGCATGACCCGCACGGTGAAACTTAAGCCCGGGACCACCATAGAAGTTCCTAACGTGACCCCCTGAACACGTTTTGGGGGGTCGTTCAAAATTTTATATATATATGTATATATATAGACATATATATATATATATATATATATATATATATATATATATATATATATATATATATAGACATATATATATATATATATATGTGTTTGCACTCTAGCGGTCGCATTTTTTGTCCGATTTACTTCAAATTTGGTAGGGACGTTCCTTTCTGTAATCAGTTGGACAAGTTCGTTGGGCAAAACAATCGGAAAACTCTATACCCCTTTTTTGGGGATTAATCTTTCAAATTTTGAGTTTTTGGGCCCAAAAAGGGTTAGAAAAGCCCCATATGTAAAATAAATGCATGTAAAAAGATGGGAATTAGAGAGGCGAAAGTTTTAAGCCCTCTCTCGTCATTCTAGCATAAATATTTACCGAGTTATTAAAGAAAATAGAATATTGACCAAACACAGTACGTTGTATTATGGGGATTTTACATTAGAAAAGCCTGTTATTCATTTGTTGGTGTACTTTTATCATCCCCAACAACCTCACGCCTACTTTAAAGCCTGACTGAACCTTCTCCTAACTTTATAATGCACAAAATTGTATTCCCAGCATTGCAGGTAAATAGAACCAGGAGCATCAGAACAGCCAAAAAATCAATGTTTTCAGATTTGAATAAAAATTGGAATAAATGTATGTTTTTAACTGATTTTGAGTTTTTATAGTTTTTTATGTGGAAATTCACTTGCCTCACGTCAGCGTGCTGCGTGTGAACTTGTTAATTTTCTGAGGACACACGAGACATTCTTTAAATAATAAACATAGATAAAAAACTATTTCTCTCTATACAGTATGATTTCCCACGAGTAGCTTTTTCACAATTTCTGCAATCCTTCATCCGTAAGTAGAAACTTTACACACACACTCCAATGACAATGAAGGACAATGCACTGGTTCTAATTAAAACAATCAAGGGACCTTCTGGCCAGTGGCAATCTCAGCTAAGCTGCCCTCATAAATAGTATCTGCAGTACTTAACCTTAGTTCAGAACATCATCCATCCAACAGAGGTTAAAGAGTGTGCTACTTTAGAAATTGTGGAATCCAAAGTCACTTATACTCATGGAATAAATGTGTACCAAACTTAAAATAAGGGCTTATTTATTTATATTTATTGTTCCACTTTAAGTTAACTACAAGTAGTGTTCATTTTACTGTGGGAATTTTATTGTGGGAACATGATTTAATGTGGGAATGATTTAGAATTGTCAACAATTTCTATTGAAATCCTCAAGTTAGACAAAAAGTTCCATAAGCCGCGTTTTTTCCTTATTTTCCACTAATTCTCACCATTAGCTAAATATTTTCACACCTTCTAGCACTAATATAGTTGAAATTCCTAGGCCAGAAAACAAAAGAATAACACAAAGCAATATTTATTGATCAGCGACACTATGCGGTAATGCGCTGGCCACAACTACAAAAACTGCTGCCAACCGGCGACCGCCCACTCTTGACAACTAGTGACAGCGAACACATGTTACTACCTCAACTTGTCTTACAACAGGTGTCTATTCTTTTTCCTATCTATTGACCACCTATACCATGCAGTAACGCGCTGGCCACAACTACAAAAACTGCTGCCAACCGACGACCGCCCACTCTTGACAACTAGTGACAGCGAACACATGTTACTACCTCAACTTGTCTTACAACAGGTGTCTATTCTTTTTCCTATCTATTGACCACCTATACCATGCAGTAACGCGCTGGCCACAACTACAAAAACTGCTGCCAACCGACGACCGCCCACTCTTGACAACTAGTGACAGCGAACACATGTTACTACCTCAACTTGTCTTACAACAGGTGTCTATTCTTTTTCCTATCTATTGACCACCTATACCATGCAGTAACGCGCTGGCCACAACTACAAAAACTGCTGCCAACCGACGACCGCCCACTCTTGACAACTAGTGACAGCGAACACATGTTACTACCTCAACTTGTCTTACAACAGGTGTCTATTCTTTTTCCTATCTATTGACCACCTATACCATGCAGTAACGCGCTGGCCACAACTACAAAAACTGCTGCCAACCGACGACCGCCCACTCTTGACAACTAGTGACAGCGAACACATGTTACTACCTCAACTTGTCTTACAACAGGTGTCTATTCTTTTTCCTATCTATTGACCACCTATACCATGCAGTAACGCGCTGGCCACAACTACAAAAACTGCTGCCAACCGGCGACCGCCCACTCTTGACAACTAGTGACAGCGAACACATGTTACTACCTCAACTTGTCTTACAACAGGTGTCTATTCTTTTTCCTATCTATTGACCACCTATACCATGCAGTAACGCGCTGGCCACAACTACAAAAACTGCTGCCAACCGGCGACCGCCCACTCTTGACAACTAGTGACAGCGAACACATGTTACTACCTCAACTTGTCTTACAACAGGTGTCTATTCTTTTTCCTATCTATTGACCACCAATACCATACAGTAACGCGCTGGCCACAACTACAAAAACTGCTGCCAACCGGCGACCGCCCACTCTTGACAACTAGTGACAGCGAACACATGTTACTACCTCAACTTGTCTTACAACAGGTGTCTATTCTTTTTCCTATCTATTGACCACCAATACCATACAGTAACGCGCTGGCCACAACTACAAAAACTGCTGCCAACCGACGACCGCCCACTCTTGACAACTAGTGACAGCGAACACATGTTACTACCTCAACTTGTCTTACAACAGGTGTCTATTCTTTTTCCTATCTATTGACCACCTATACCATGCAGTAACGCGCTGGCCACAACTACAAAAACTGCTGCCAACCGGCGACCGCCCACTCTTGACAACTAGTGACAGCGAACACATGTTACTACCTCAACTTGTCTTACAACAGGTGTCTATTCTTTTTCCTATCTATTGACCACCTATACCATGCAGTAACGTGCTGGCCACAACTACAAAAACTGCTGCCAACCGGCGACCGCCCACTCTTGACAACTAGTGACAGCGAACACATGTTACTACCTCAACTTGTCTTACAACAGGTGTCTATTCTTTTTCCTGTCTATTGACCACCAATGCCATGCAGTAACACGCTGGTCTTAACTACAACAGCTGCCAACCAGCCACTGCCCACTCTTGACAACTACAACAGCTGCCAACCGGCGACCGCCCACTCTTGACAACTAGTGACAGCGAACACGTTACTACCTCAACTTGTCTTACAACAAGTGTCTATTCTTTTTCCTATCTATTAACCACCAATACCATGCAGTAACGCGCTGGTCATAACTACAATAGCAGTTGCCAACCAGCCACTGACCATTCTTGACAGCTAGTGACAGTCTACACATGTTATCACCTACAATCGTTTTCAACAGGTGTCTGTTCTTTTACTTAACTATTAACCACCAATATCATGCGGTAACACGCTGGCCACAGATACAACAGTGGCTGCCAACCAGCGACTCCCACCGGTGACACATTCCTATCCCCATGATACTTTCCTGGCCTTTTCATTACATCCCTTTATTCAAGAAACTCTAGGGTGACCATAGATATAATGAGCCAAAACGAGATGATCTGTAAGCCTAAGGGGCCAACCTGCACTGTGAACCCCTACTATTTCATCCATTACCTTTTTTAATCGTTTTACCCGTGATGGCAGGAGGAAAGTAGAACTGAAGGAAAATGTCTCCTACTTTCTCTATTTTGTGTCCCTTCCCAACAAAACGGAACATTTTGGAAACCGACACTATGTCTTTGGAAACGTAAAATAACGGGATGAATGACCAATCTATAGGCAACTCAAACCAACATACGACTACAAGCCTACCTTGGGCCTGTGTGGGGTACAGCTGCATGTCACGCAGCAACGATGACACCTGATCAGCTGGCAGATGCCTGGACACTGATCCCACTCGAGCATTCCACACCCTGTACACCTCCCTGCAACATCGACACCGCACTGTTGTGTTAAACGAGAAGCTTCCGTTCATATTCAGTTTATGAAAAGTCTTTTTCGCTCGCTGTGCCTTACCTTTCTGATCGCTAAAGTAATAAACAGCTGATTATTATTGTTGCTGTGGACCAAGCTAACTGCCTCGATGTCTATAACCTTTACCTCGTGAATTCAGCCAAAATGGATGAAAGTGAACTGCTGTATGTTGTGTGGTATCAAAAGTTGAAGTTGTAGGAAAAATTGTGCATACCATTTGATTAATGTTATCGCTTTGTGAAAATTATCAGTTTTTTCTCGAGTGATAAAGACCTACTTTACATAAATAATTACAGTATTTTGAAGCAATTATCAATTTTACATCACAACAAGGGGACATCCCACGAGATGTTAGAAGGATGACTTAAATGGAAGCAAATTAAAAAATGAACAACAAAACTAAATGTAAGTAGTACACCTACATAACGGCAAACATTTGATCTCAATTGGACTACAAAGTGGTTGCCAGACGGCAATTTTTCAATTTAAATACAACTATCTAAGCTTAAAACCTAGAGGATCAACTTTTAATCTCCGAGGTAGAGCCATAAGAATTGAATAATGATTCTGGGCACTCTTATGGAGTATATAATAACAGAGCAACACCATTACATTTTAGCCTGATTACCCTTAACACTTTCGCTGCGGTTGACATGTTTAGATATGAAAATCTCATATGGTTCAATGTTGAGCAATGTTCCAATTTCGGGACACCTGCAGCAAATGTGTTAATACATTCATCCTTAGTTAGACTTAACTTAAAGAGGAAAGTGTTATAGAGGAAGGTAGTATATCCGTCTAACCTTGATGTTCTGTTACAACATAAAAACTTCTAAACCGACAGAACTGACATTTTGTATGAAGGCAGGTAACATATTCAGATTGATTGCATGTTGCTTATTTATAATGTTGGTATATTTATATAAATTTTTGTTTTAGCTCCTAAAATATTCATGTTGATGACATATGGATTTTCATATTGTTGATAAATTGCATATAATTTTTGTATCTATACAGTTAGTGATTATACATACAAATTAAGCATGGGTTCACACTTGGATCACAAACTAGCTTGGACGTTTCGTTTATTTTTTTGTGAGTATTTTTAGCTTCATACTGTTTTTCTGTTCTGTTCAGCAACTGTATAATGGTGTAACAGTTTATGAATAAATAAACATATATGAGTTCAGGAGCTATTTACGTTTCAAAAACCTCATGAGTCTTCAATTTCCAATGTTTGTCTTTTTAATATTTTATGTTTATTTATTACTACGGTATCAGTGTGTAACATTTTCAAATCATCTTGATCTCACAACTGCTAGATAAACGAAGACATCAGCTAGTTGATTAAACAACCTGTATTATTTTTTCAGTGGATAAACAACTCATCTACTCTAAAAGATGGGAGGGGGTGGGTGGAAGTTATCCCAAATATTCACACATATTTTATTTACATCCATAAACACTGTAATAACTTTTCTTCCATTGACAAGAAAACAAATAATTAGTATTTATGGGTGTATGAGTGAATTTATTTGACAACTCCCCCCTCTCTCCCCCCCCCCCCGCCTTTTAGACTGGGTGAGATGAGATCCTCCTGCCAACTAATACAAATTCATTAATATCAATGTTTTTATCTCGTGGCCACAGAAAACCAGAAAATCGACTAACCAATTAAATGTGATTTCAGAACTCTGTTAATAAATCGTTCGTGTAAACAGAACGAAAACAGATACATCACAACAATATAGGTAAGGGAAAATAAAAACTAGTTATTTTTTATATTTGTTTGCAGCACCATTTTACAAACGTTGTAGAGGTCAACAGTCTAAAGATCTCAGTCTTGCAATCGAAATCGAACCAATATAATTTAGAGATTTAAACAAGATGATAACAATGAGAAAAATAATTGTTAATCTCTCGAAATAAAAACAGCGATGTATTCCAGCTTATTAAAATTGATTTACAACTCTATTTATCGAAATCCGCGATAAAAACAATAAACATCACTAGTTTCAGACATTGAAATTTTCCCGCACCGATCATCGTCGAAAATAACAAGTAAGCTGACGCAAAACAGCTGTTCATCGATAAAAACAGCTGTTTGTCCGCGGTCGCGCGCGCGCGCGGGAAACAACAATGAAACTCCGCGATCGCACATCACGATCAGCTGGTGAATGAAAGCGCCGATGACGGTATCACCGCGGCCGCACGAACAGCCGGTTAGGAAATCTGTTTGGTGGTGTCATATTTATTTTAAGCAATGATTAGTTGTTATGTAAGGGAACGGCTGTTGCGCGGCGGGCACTGCGCACGAGATATGTACCTGATGCGGCGCGGCGGGCCTCCATAACGACTGAACTAACATAACGACTTGTTTACACATGCGCTCGTTTGCTTTTTACGACCGCCAGTTAATCAGACAACGCTTTAAGATGGAAATTCGTGTTATGCGTATTTCATTGTGTCTTTAATGGACGACTCGATTAAAGTTTCTAGTTTGCATTTAAAACACTGAAACAGATCTCTTTGCAACTAACTTTATTCAACAAAATAAAGTAGGGGTTTTTAATTTTTAAATAAACACCGGGTCTGAGGAGATTTTCTGTTAAAAACTAAAACTCAAATTTTTCATCTCATATAAAAAATAATTTGCGGAGTATCAGGTAAATTTTAATCATCCGAAAAAGGATTTACAATACAGGGCGTTTATAAAAAAACTTTACAACTTTAATGTTCTCCCATTCATGTTCCATGGGACATAAAAGTTTCCTAATGCCACCACATGAAAGAGTGGCTCAAAAAGTTTTAATCAGCAGGCAGTTTAATCAGCTGATTCGTTTATATTGTTGCCTGGTAAACAAAAACAAATAATTGAAAAGTCTCATTAAAATCGCAATGGACGCTCATGCTAAAGTACAGTGTGTTAAAGCACATTGAAAGAAATTCTGATGTGGCTGTTCAATGGAGACTTCGATCAAGAAATAATTTTTTTGGGGAACCCCAATTAGAATAATTGCAAAAATGTGTATGCCAATAAGGTAAACATCAAAGAAGAACTGAGAGAACGAATCAGGGGAGCGTTTGCTGAAATCATTGATCATAGTTACCGTTGTGATTGGGCCGAACTGAAATGTAGACTTGATTATTTTGCGTGCAAATAATGGGAAACATATTGAAACTAGGTAAACTACTCACAAAACTTGAGAAAATTTCTTATATTTTGGTTGTAATTTTATAACTTTACGTGAAAAAATTAAGGTTTTATGTTTGTTTGAAGTTGTAAAGTTTTTTTATAAACACCCTGTATATACTCACAAATATATTAAATCTAGTGGCTTGAAGGGGCCATAGCCCCTAACTTGCTCTCTGAGGAAAGCAATATAAGTAGGAACACATGTCAGTTCGTAATCACATGTTTTAGTGTACAAACAAAGTAGATGTTTTACAATTTCAATGCTTTTCGGATGGGGGATGTTTTACGTTATTTATCGTTTGCCGATAAGTTTTTAGAAATACTGCTATTTTCCCCGAGTCCCTGAGATCGGGACCTTTAATTTGAGCCGTCTCCCATCATCCTGCGATTTACCAAACTCCCACGATTTTGACTTAAACATTTCTCTTACAGAATCATATATAAAGATAATGAAAAATAAATGTTCTTATACTGTTTGAATAAATCATAACTAGTCGAAGCAGTCCCGAGCTGAATTCCGCACTGCGAACCAAATCTTGTCAGCTCATCAGATGTTCTTTTGTTTACATTTTCGCTCCTGTCAAAACAAACTATTCCCTATATTTATCTTTCATATAATTCAAATTTTAGAGAAGCGGTACATTTTTAGACCATGGGTCTATTTTTCATCATTAGCCGGCACGGTAAGGTTTAACATGAGGGCTAAATCATGGAATTTGATATAGGAATAAGGCAGATCTCACGGACTGACAGAAAAACAGGCTAGAGAAATAACATATAACAAGATCCTTTTAGATGGAAAGTATGGAAAATACAGAAATAAATAAAATCCACTAAAATGACTAATTTAAAATAAAATTATAGAGCATCCATCTATATAACTAAAACATTAATTTTCAAATACATATAATCAATACCCCCGTCGCAGCATACATGCGTACTCAGCGAATTTTCTATGCATATATATGTTTCTCACTACCACGTAAAGCCACTTACCAAGTTTCATATAAATACATGAATTAATAAGTGATAAATAACGTTTTATTTATTCTGCATAAGAATACTATTAAGGGCTGAGTACGCAGGTTTGCTGCAGCACGGAAAATAAGAAATTGTTTTTTATGCAATTATCAAGATAATCAACCAGATGAAGCTACACCAAGTTTTATACATTTTTGTTCACAAGAGAGCAACAAAACCTTTTTTCTCCATAAGAATAACACAAGGGTTGAGTATGCAGGTTTGCTGCTGCGGGGACAATCAACAAACCAGTTTTTGTGTGCAAATATCAGTAAAGGCCCTACCACAACTAGGTGAAACCACATACAAGTTTCATCAATATACCTCCATAAAAAAATCGAGACATAAAATTTGATTTATTCTCCACAGGCATAACATTGGACAACGTACTGTGTATAGCACCTTGAATATTTCTGCAACGGTTTGACCAATGTATACATGAATACATTGGTAGGACGTAGAATCACAATTTAAACATAACAATAATAATTTTTTAGAGCTGAAGTTACTGGTAAAAAGAAATTTGCATTTTTCAGTAATATTAACTGAAGAAAAGCTAAAACCCGTTTTCCCATAAGTTTAACATGGGGAATTTAATTAATAGTTTTTTTTTATTTTTCTCGCACCCACTAAACCTAGAGTAATTTTCAAAGTACTAAATTATATATTTTTACTCTATAAAATGGTCAAACCCAAAATTGAGTATTCTTTTTAATTTTAGGGAGGAAAATGCAAACAACTGATTTTTGGAAAGTTTTAAACCCCATAAACCTCATTCCCATGGCCCGATCTATCTGGTTTTCGATATTAAAGTCATGAATGAAACGTTACACATTTGTGCCAAATTTAATTGAAATCGGACGTTTTTATTCAAAAATTATCGCGATTGCGGATACATAAATAAAAAATATAGTCTTCAGATACATATGGGGTACAACACACCCTAAAAACCCCTTCGAATGATGTTATCCGTCTGGTTTTCGAACTGACGCATCGATTCGTCCAGGTATTATTCGTCCAAATTCCACAACCGGAAGCTGGGGTTCACCTCTCTACATTATGTCCACAATTACACCTCGTCCAAATTCCACAACCGGAAGCTGGGGTTCACCTCTCTACATTATGTCCACAATTACACCTCGTCCAAATTCCACAACCGGAAGCTGGGGTTCACCTCTCTACATTATGTCCACAATTACACCTCGTCCAAATTCCACAACCGGAAGCTGGGGTTCACCTCTCTACATTATGTCCACAATTACACCTCGTCCAAATTCCACAACCGGAAGCTGGGGTTCACCTCTCTACATTATGTCCACAATTACACCTCGTCCAAATACCAACCGGAAGCTGGGGTTCACCTCTCTGCATTATGTCCACAATTACACCTCGTCCAAATACCAACCGGAAGCTGGGGTTCACCTCTCTGCATTATGTCCACAATTACACCTCGTCCAAATACCAACCGGAAGCTGGGGTTCACCTCTCTACATTATGTCCACAATTACACCTCGTCCAAATACCAACCGGAAGCTGGGGTTCACCTCTCTACATTATGTCCACAATTACACCTCGTCCAAATTCCAACCGGAAGCTGGGGTTCACCTCTCTACATTATGTCCACAATTACACCTCGTCCAAATACCAACCGGAAGCTGGGGTTCACCTCTCTACATTATGTCCACAATTACACCTCGTCCAAATTCCACAACCGGAAGCTGGGGTTCACCTCTCTACATTATGTCCACAATTACACCTCGTCCAAATACCAACCGGAAGCTGGGGTTCACCTCTCTACATTATGTCCACAATTACACCTCGTCCAAATACCAACCGGAAGCTGGGGTTCACCTCTCTACATTATGTCCACAATTACACCTCGTCCAAATTCCACAACCGGAAGCTGGGGTTCACCTCTCTGCATTATGTCCACAATTACACCTCGTCCAAATTCCACAACCGGAAGCTGGGGTTCACCTCTCTACATTATGTCCACAATTACACCTCGTCCAAATTCCACAACCGGAAGCTGGGGTTCACCTCTCTACATTATGTCCACAATTACACCTCGTCCAAATTCCACAACCGGAAGCTGGGGTTCACCTCTCTACATTATGTCCACAATTACACCTCGTCCAAATTCCACAACCGGAAGCTGGGGTTCACCTCTCTACATTATGTCCACAATTACACCTCGTCCAAATTCCACAACCGGAAGCTGGGGTTCACCTCTCTACATTATGTCCACAATTACACCTCGTCCAAATTCCACAACCGGAAGCTGGGGTTCACCTCTCTACATTATGTCCACAATTACACCTCGTCCAAATTCCATAACCGGAAGCTGGGGTTCACCTCTCTACATTATGTCCACAATTACACCTCGTCCAAATTCCACAACCGGAAGCTGGGGTTCACCTCTCTACATTATGTCCACAATTACACCTCGTCCAAATTCCACAACCGGAAGCTGGGGTTCACCTCTCTACATTATGTCCACAATTACACCTCGTCCAAATACCACAACCGGAAGCTGGGGTTCACCTCTCTACATTATGTCCACAATTACACCTCGTCCAAATACCACAACCGGAAGCTGGGGTTCACCTCTCTACATTATGTCCACAATTACACCTCGTCCAAATTCCACAACCGGAAGCTGGGGTTCACCTCTCTACATTATGTCCACAATTACACCTCGTCCAAATACCACAACCGGAAGCTGGGGTTCACCTCTCTACATTATGTCCACAATTACACCTCGTCCAAATTCCACAACCGGAAGCTGGGGTTCACCTCTCTACATTATGTCCACAATTACACCTCGTCCAAATTCCACAACCGGAAGCTGGGGTTCACCTCTCTACATTATGTCCACTAATTACACCTCGTCCAAATACCAACCCCCTGAATGTTTTGACAGGTCTATACACCATTGACAATACAGCAGGCAATGGTAATGCTGAATTACATTGAATGCTAATGCTTTACCCCAATTGTTCCCCTTTCAAAACCTTTATTGACTGGGCTATGTAAGTTAGTTCATTACAACTGTTATCAACCGTTTTGGGTTATTTTTCAATCCCCTACTATAGCATGCCAGTTATTTGCTGCAAGATAAGAATATTTCAAAACAGCTAAGTACGATAAATTTAACATTATTTGTTAGCTAGTTTGTCTCTATGAAAAGAGAATTTGGGGCCGAACTTTGCTTAAAGAAGTCTGTATGTTGTTTTCGGTAAAATCACATACTGATGCTACATGATCTTTGGCAGTTCTGGTCGATGTTCCTCATCTGAACTACAGTAAGTGGCTCAGAGATAGGGCGCTGGTCTGGCTTGCAGTCGTGATCAAGCATAGGTTCCATTCCGGCTATGTCACTTTTCTCACGAGCGGTCGCCACCGCCTTGTCCATCTGACTACTTCCGATACCTCGCTGTCTTTAGATCGCCGCACAGGCCTGTTGGTCAATGGCGACGGGCAGTTTCGGTTAAAAAATATCTGATATTATTATAATGTTTTATAAAATTTAAAATTCCGTTAGTTCGATGTTACAAATTTACATATTTTTAAATTATATTGTTTACACCGTTGCATCTGTCGTGAGTTAGAAACCTTTTATAACCGAGAGCTACTATTGGCGAGAGGAAAGAAGATCCCTAGTCGTTCCATGTTTATAGTCCTATGGTTCTTATGTGCCAAAATGCAATACAAGTAAGTATTTGTTAGTGAATTTCCTTTGGAAAGTGAACTATTAGCATGACCCGCACGGTGAAACTTAAGACCGGGACCACCATAGAAGTTCCTAACGTGACCCCCTGAACACGTTTTGGGGGGTCGTTCAAAATTGTATATATATATATATATATATATATATATATATGTGTGTGTGTTTGCACTCTAGCGGTCGCAATTTTTGTCCGATTTACTTCAAATTTGGTAGGGACGTTCCTTTCTGTAATCAGTTGGACAAGTTCGTTGGGCAAAATAATCGGAAAACTCTAAACCCCTTTTATGGGGGATTAATCTTTCAAATTTCGAGTTTTTGGGCCCAAAAATGGTCAGAAAAGCCCCAGATGTAAAATTAATGCATGTAAAAAGATTGGAATTAGAGAGGCGAAAGTTGTAAGCCCTCTCTCGTCATTTTAGCATAAATATTTACCGAGTTATTAATGAAAATGTGTATCGACTAAACACAGTACGTTGTCTTATGGGGTTTTACACGAGAAAAGCCTGTTATTCCTTTGTTAGAGTACTTTTATCATCCCTAGCAACCTCACGCCTACTTTCAAGCCTGTCTGGACCTTCTCCTAACCTTATATTGGGCAAAATTGTATTCCCAGCTTTGCAAGTAAATGAAACCAGGAGCATCAGATCAGCCAAAAAATCAATGTTTTCAGATTTCAATAAAAATTGGACAAATGTATGTTTTTACACTGATTTCGAGTTTTAAAAGTTTTTATTTGGAAATTCACTTCCCTCACGTCAGCGTGCTGCGTGCGAACTCGTTAAAGTAGCATGGTGTCAGCAGTCACTTACCAAATGGTAACAATGAATGCCTCATAAAGCGCTAACGTAGTGACATTATTTGAAAGAGACCCTCGACGAGGTTCTGAGCCGGGAAGCGAGCAAACAGAACTATTAGAGCATAGGAGTGTAGAATTTCCATAATTCTAATTAGCCACAACACAACACAGAGGACAATTAACAGCCCATCGGGCCCGTGGGCAGCGGCCAATCCAATACAGAAGTGGGAGACGACAATTATGAAACGTAATTAAACCGCTATTTCAACGTAGTACGAGATGGAATTTGGCAGCGTCGGCTCGTAGGCCGCCGGGGTGTTTGGGTGTCGGAGCTAATGACGGTAATGCCCAGTGGGCCCCGCCCCCGCCGTTATTGTTATTACATTCTAGCGCCGTCCAATGACGGAATCCGATCGGCAACTCCGTCCACGTATTCGGTGACGGGTCGCGCCCCACTTCACTGTTTAAACTTGAATGATCATCATACCATTTTAAGGATATTACCTGGGGGCCGAGCTTTGTTCGGGGAAAGTCATTCAGTTTGTTTTGGAGTAATTTTTCACCACGTCCCCCTACTGACGAGCAGATTTCCTTAGCTCATTAGCCTTTTCTGCATTTGTAAGGTCACTCCAGTTGTTATTGTAGATCAATGTCACAGAAAAACAACATTACAAAATACCAAGCCATTAACCATAACAAAGTTGTTATTGTGTCAATGTGTGTGTTGTTATTGTTGTGATTGTGTGTTTGATTAATTTTGGATGTGACACAAATTAAAATTCAATGGTTTTAGTTCCTGCTCCCAAGAAACTACATCTTAATTCTTTGACAGTTCACCAATTGATTATAAACAGCTGTTATGATTCTTTGTTTTGATTTAAAACTCCATAAGCCCAATGTTATTTTTTTAACTATTATTTTTTTACTTTATTAAATTTTTCCTGAGGATCAGACCTAACTGACCTAACTTATTTTTATCCCAGAAATTTGTACATTTAAACATTTGAAGGAAGTCGTTGGAGCCGTTTTTGAGCTCAGAGTGCAAGCAAGCAAGCAACTAACCAACCAAGCAAGAAAACCTTCCTCATATTAGAGTGCAGGATATAGGAATGTAACGTCTCGTGAGATAAAATGGGATTGTAGTATTTTGTTGAATGACTTTCATTTTTTACATGCCACCACCTATGTATAATTTCAGTTCTTAACTATTCTTAACTAGCCTAAAATCATATATTTCGCCAATGATAAACACAGCTAAATCTGTAATATTTCCAATATTGGTTTCTAATCAAACTACGATAGAAGTCATGATTCTTAAGAACAGGTTTCGTATGGTGGGTGCGGTGTGTTGAAGTTTCCACTAACTACAGATCTATAACCAAGAGACAAGTGGTTTTAACTTGTGCATTTGGATTATTTGTGTAAACAATTTGGTGAATCAATCTTGCATGAAAAAGTATAATTCAACAAGTACTCAAAAATATAGTTTATATAAACCAATCTATACCATAATCTACTTATAAATAAATAATTAAATACGATGCAAAAAATCTGGGTATTATTTCGATATGATCAAGTTGATTTTGACTTGTCTTTTTTTAGACTGCTCTGATTGTTTTTTTGCAGTATTTGTTCTGAAATTATAGCGAGTTTAATGTTGAGCTGTTGGATGTTCGGATGGATGTAAAAGTAGTTGGGGGAGATTCCGTCAAATCATATTTATGTATATTCATTTTAAAGAGTGAACCAGTAATTTATTGCGATCATGTTTCTACGCTTGTGTACGGTATCGCATCGAAGGAGAACATTTTTTACAGGGGCAGCGCAGCCCTCTTTCCTCGTAGGTCAAGGTTGTATCGTTTTAGTGGCTCCGTTTTCTACCTGGTTGACCCCATGGGTCAGAAGCGCTGTTTTAAAACCACCCCATAACATTCTGTGCCTTTTGTGTGTGGATTAGAAGGCACGCACAGCCTGCCGATCAGCCTGCTAACTATTTTAGATTGTTAGTTTTTTGTTGTTGTTAGTTATAGGATTTGTTAGTTTGCACCAGAACGCGTTCTTAAAATATGGAAAAGCGTATATGATGTATTTGTAAGAGGTTGACAGCTGGACCATGCAGTACCTTTACAAAATTTATTGACTCGGCAAAGGATTGATATGGCGAACTACACATTATACAGCGACCACTATAACTGATACGTTTCTCGTATATTTGATTTATTTCAACTCAGAATGAAGCGCGCACAATTCTCTAATAACTAGCTCACTGAAAGTCAGAAGACTCACGCTGGTTTAAGGCGGTTTGTTCATTACTCGTTTATTACTAAAACACCCGCGACGGAGAAGTCTGGTATTTATACACTTTAATTGCAATTTTTCATCAGTAATTATTTTATTTATGCTAAATTTCAATAGTGTAATTCAAGAGATAAGACGCAGTAAACCACACAATTTATTCAGAGGGGGCTCCAGTCCTCTGCGTCTACCTGCTTCTCCCATAAGACCAAGGTTTACTTTCAAGGTCCGTTCCTCCTCAACTGATCATTCGATATCGTTTATGTATATGTATTCGTTGATGTAAAAGCAAAAATATAAGTAGCGTTTTCGGTGAGTAGAATTTTGATACCATAAATAGTTTACCCATACAAAATCGTAAATACTGAACATTTTGGAATTGTATTAAATAATTATTATTTGTGAAATCTAAATTCTGCTCACTGAAATCGTTGGGTATTATTTTTGCTCTTTAACATTAATAAATCAACAATTCCGGATGATCCGTTGAAGAAGGACGGGCTTTGAAAGTTAACATTGGCCTTATGGGATAAGCAGATGACAACGCGAACATTTTCGTGTTATTTCGCCTCCATAAATGTCATGTTCGTAAATAAGTTTTAGTAGTCTGTAGTCTGTCGTTTTAAATCCAACGGGGTTTTAAAAAATTTAGTTTGCGTTCGAACGAATTTAATGTTACTTTAACTATCGCCAATGTAAATGAACGTGATTTACGGTTAGTAACCAACCAAGCGTAACAAAATCACAGTTAGTATAACGTCAATGTCAGAGTCACCTGGCGATGTGTGCGGAGCGGCGAGTGAGCGCGCCCGGCGGTTGCCATGGGAGCGAGATGGACGCGGTAGTTGCGCACACCGCAGCTCTAGCGCCACTGGACAGCTGGCACTGGCGCGCGGGCCGGGCACTGGCACTGGCACTGGCACACCGTGACGTCACCACCGACATGCCGCCGCTGGCGCTGGCACTGGCACCATGCTGTCACCACCGGGCCACCTGCGCCGCGAGCAACAACACAATGGGGAAATAAACAAAATGAAACAAATAAACAACAAAATAAATAAAACTAAAAATATAAATAAAAGGTAAAACTAAAAAAGACAAACGAAATAAACATACAATAAATTAAATAAAGCGACAGTAAAGTAAAGCAAACAACAATAAAAATGGAAAAAATCAATTAAACTGCAATAAGTAGTAAATAAAGATAGAGAATAAAACTAAAGTAAGACAAACAACAAAGAAAAAACAGAAAAGGAAAAATTAAAAATTTGATTCAATAAGTAGTAAATAAAGCAACAAAATAAAACTAAGTAAAACAAACAGCAAAAAAGGCAAAAATTAAACAAACAAAATATGCTTAAACAAGAAATAAACTCAATAGAACGTTGAATAGTAAAAACCAACAGATAACAACAAAAATACATATAAACAATTATGTCTTAACAAAACAAATAACAAAAACAAAGAAAATTTCAAATAAAGCCAGAAAAGCAGAAAAACAATCTCCAAACAATAAATATACGCGCGGTCCTAAAAATAGATGTGTTTATTTAATTTAATTATATTATACATATTTGTAACCAGTTTAAACGCCGTCGATAAATACGGGGAAGCGGTTAAAAAGTGGGTGGTAAATACGTTTACTGTATTTGTACAGTGTACATTTGTTTCCACTGATATCAAACGGGTCGATGAAGATGAAAGCCAAGCATGAACGATCAGAATAAATAAATATGTCGCGTGAGCAATCGTCGAATTGAACGATTACGGTTGACGAATCTGTTGTAAAACTCGGCGAGCAGTACGAAACATTTACCGCAGAGATAGGCTGAGTTCCAATAAAATGTCATAGTTTTAGAAATAATGAATATGACATATATGTTGTCTTAAAGGCACACAGTTAAAATAACTGCACTATAGTTCATTACGCGATCGATACGACAGTGCGATTGGGGATTTAAGAAGTATTCACTAAAGTGAAAAACAACCAATCAAATGACAAAGTTTAGCAGTTGGTATAGTAGGCCTCAGTCTTTGATAAGGAGAGGGCAAACTGGATACTTGATAAGCAGAGTATTGTGACCGTACCACAATATGCGATGCATATTGCGATAACAGGGTGTCTTGTACAGGGCTGCAAGGAGGCGACTGGGACCCTGGGACATAAAGGATGTGGGGACCCCAGAGACCCCTATTTTACTATCTCGGTATTTTGACTTAATATTCAATACAAAAATATAGTTTAGTAGTGGAATGACGCATGCCAAATTAAATACAATTGTCTCACTACTGAATAGACGATTTTTTTAGTTGAAACACGTTCATAGAGACGTCAAACGGAGTTGAATTTCACCCAGTATGACCCTATATATCGGTCTTACTTTGCCTGACGATAACTGTCGCTAACTGAATACTATCAGCTTTCAAAAAGTGAGAAGAAACCAACTATAGGGCTACAATACAGCCTTGGGACACTGGAGTAGGCATGAAGAAGAAGAGAGTGATGATAACCGGTGAATACATCAGCGAGTGCCAAGTGGAGGCCGGATCTGGTCAGTATCCCCGTGCCGCTTCACTGGCAAGAAGTGAGAAGAAACCAGCTATAGTGATGCTACAATACAGCCTTGGGACACTGGAGTGGGCATGAAGAAGAAGAGAGTGATGATAAGCGCTGAATCAATCAGCGAGTGCCAAGAGGAGGTCGGATCTGGTCAGTATCCCCGTGCCGCTTCACTGGCAAGAAGTGAGAAGAAACCAGCTATAGTGATGCTACAATACAGCCTTGGGACATTGGAGTAGGATTGAAGAAGAGAGTGATGATAAACGATGAATACAACAGCGAGTGCCAAGAGGAGGTCGGATCTGGTCAGTATCCCCGTGCCACTTCACTGGCAAGAAGTGAGAAGAAACCAGCTATAGTGATGCTACAATACAGCCTTGGGACATTGGAATAGGAGTGAAGAAGAGAGTGATGATAACCGATGAATACAACAGCGAGTGCCAAGAGGAGGTCGGATCTGGTCAGTATCCCCGTGCCGCTTCACTGGCAAGAAGTGAGAAGAAACCAGCTATAGTGATGCTACAATACAGCCTTGGGACATTGGAATAGGAGTGAAGAAGAGAGTGATGATAACCGATGAATACAACAGCGAGTGCCAAGAGGAGGTCGGATCTGGTCAGTATCCCCGTGCCGCTTCACTGCCGCTTGTCATCTTCCTTTGTCTCATGATTTATCCCGAGGGCGCGCGTCCAGGGGTCTGAGGTTCTAGATAATTAGGCCGTTGAAACACATTTGAGCGATTAAAATAGCGAAACTTGTATTCCCTTCATGGCAAAGTTAATTAAATAATCCGATTTAAAATTCTAGTACATTACATATCTTTTTTCCAGATGTTAAAGTATATTAAAAGGATTATTGGGGAGCAATAACTTGTTATTACATCACTAACAAGCCGATGAACTAGAAGGTACGCAGTTCTTAATTCTTGCAAACAATTTAAAATTGATAGATTTAATTTAAATACTGGCCAAGGCTGAATAAAGGAAGTTATGTAAATTCTTCAACAAAATTCTCTGAAGACGCTTTTTAACAATTCTTTGAATTCTTTTTAACAAAAGCGTGTAAATTGTGTGCGAAAATCGCCAAATATATTGCCGATTTTAATTTATTTCAGCAACGGTTGCTAACCTTCAGAACCAATCTCGGAGGCAAGAAGAGACTCCAGTCACGAAGGATTTATTGCAAAAGAAGTATTGCACTTGTACTGTTAACTCCATCGCTCCTAAACGGATTGCGGTAATTCGTTTGTATGTGGTTTATTGTAATGAAATAAATACCTTGTACACCCAGAGAGACGATATCACTGGGTGATACATTGGTCTTGTGGGAGAAGTTGGAGAAAAGGTAGGCCTTTCGTGACTGAACCCCTTGTTTAAAAACGGTAAATCTTTAGTAACTGCAGAACCCATTCACGGGATGTTGCCGGACGCCATCTTATCTGTAGAGTTTCGTTCTGTAAAACCATTGTTAACTTTGTGCCTCCGTTTCTCCTTACCTGACCGTCACTCATTTTGGTGTCAAATTGAATATTTCGCCGTCCTCAAGTGAAATATAATTTAGAATTGTTTACAAATTACGTAGAAACTGTACAAATGAAAATTACATAATGTATTATCAAATAATAATGCACAAATTAAGAAAACTGAATAACTGAAAATGGAAATCGAAACGGTATCTCCCTCTAGGACCTCGGGTGAGAAGTAACGGAAGGTCAACGTTAACACTACCATCGCCCTTCTGGAACCAAACTCCAAGATAGCGGGTGGCAACCTCCGGAGACGAAGACTCATTAAACGGTCAAGGATGGGAACATTGACCGGGATCGGCAACTGTAAAACACCCATTTCCAAGCTTGTGCCAAACGATTGAAACTCAAGCTCCACACCGATCCGTCACTGGGTGGGTCTGAAGAGGTCCTGGTGGGCAGACCGGCAGCCACGTCAGCCGACCCACGGCCTCCTCCTCCTCCGTGGTCAGACACCCGGTGGCCGGTCCTCCCACCTCCCACCCACGGGCCTCCTAACTGTCATCACTCCCTGCCCGCCGCGTGATCGTGACGTCACTCGTCTGGTGGGTCTGGAGTTGAAGAAGCTTGTAACAGCATTTGAAGAAGTTTCGCCAAAAGGAAGAAACTGCAATTGTTCTTCTTCTTAAGAAATGATCAGACGTTCATAGTAATTAGACTACGGTGCAATTTCCAATCAAGACTCCGTAAATGCTACAGGGGTAGAAATACATACATACGTCGGGTTGTGAGGATCGATTTTCAAAAGTTAGCAAAGTATATAGGTATTGGAACTGCTGAATCTCCGAAGAAAACAGATCGCGCGCTTATCATAAGTGACTCTAGTGGAACGATTGATTAATAGTAGACAAAAACATTGGCGTAACATTAAATAAACGTGGTTGAAAGTGGGCTCCAGTCACGAAACATTTTGAATTTTTACCTGCTTGCTCCATAAAGGCCACGTGACAGTCTTTTATTCTCAGAGAGTTCGTGCTATGTAGTAAAACGTGTTGTGTAAACGGCGCCGAGTGTCAGCTCTCCAACAGTGTCCGAGAGTGGCAAGAGCTCTCCGAGAGTCGCCTCTTGTCGTGTATATGGGATCAGCTGTTGCATCGAAACAAATCACCCATAGTGTAAACACTTCTGCGAGTAGCGTCTGAGAGCACCAAACTGTCTGAGAGTAAAAATCTCTCACGTGTACACCGGCCTTAAGGTCAATGTTAAATTGAACCATTAATCCATCGGTTAATCATTCGGATAATCCATCGAGGAAGGACGGGCTTTAAATGTTAAAATTGGTCTTAAGGTAGAATCGGGAAGAAGCCGGTGACTGGAGCCCTCTCTTAAATTATCAAGGACCAAAAGGAATGAGATAGGGTCCAAGCAAAATGACTCTTCTCCCGTCAACTGTACTCAGAAGCATAACGCAGCTTGAAGTGACTGCGTGACGTATAACTAAAGGGTCTAGAGTGCAAAGCAGGTCACAATATGTAATGATTTAGACGCTACTTCACAATTTCGTCACGGGTCGATGTAGTTTCTAAAAGGTGGATGAATCAAGATAGAAATACAACACTTTGTAAGGTTGGCTGTTTTATAAGTTTCAAATCTTGATTTCCCACATGAATTCCTTCATACTCCTTATACAGCACCATTTATCAATTAGTGTTAGATTATCCAATAACCCCGTTGCAGCAAACCTGCATACACAGCGAATTTCATGGGCATGAAACCACTTACAAACTTTCATCAAAGCATAATCATAAATAAGCGAGATATGACATTATATTATTATTATTATTCTAAAAAAAAAAAACATTTAATGATTAGGACTGAGTATGCAGGTATTCTGCATTAAGGTAAACAAAAATTGGGTTTTTATCTAAATACCAATGGTTCACCACCGCTAGATGAAGCAACATTCTATTTTTACCAATTTATATTCATAAACAAGCAAGATTTCACATGTTCCTTATTATCCATAAGAATAACATTGCAGCTGCTGAGTACGCAGGTTTGCTGCCATGGGGACCAAAAAAAATGGGTTTTTATGCAAATATAAGTAAACCTCAACCATATAAAGGCACATACCAAGTTTCATCAACATATGTTTATTAATAAGTGAAATATAAAATTTTACTTAATCTCCATAAGATTAACATTGGACAACGTACTGTGTTTAGCACTTTCAATATCTCCGAAACAAATCGACGTAGAGCGATGATAAAAATAGCAAATTTTTGTTCTTTTAACCTAAATATAATGGTGTAAACCAAAAATTGGGTTTAAAAATATTTAAATGTAAAAAGTTCAAAAAACCCATTTTTGGGGTACAAAATCCCCCCAAAACCCCCTTAAAATAAAGCGACCTGACTGGTTCTCGTACTCATGAAAATATATGCTGCCTTACACGTTTATACCAAATTTCATCATATATATATATATATATATATATACACATATATATATATATATAAATGTATGTCCGTAGGCACGATAACTTTCGTAAAAACAGTCCGATCTTATATGTAAATGAATTTTAAGAATGGTGATTTTGGCATCTGGGGGCCTCAAAATGAAAAGTTATCATGGTCCCGGGTTTAGGTCTTACCATGACGACTACGGTAATAGCTTCTTCCCTACAGGAGAAATTCGCTAAAACCAAAGACGACTAACGCAATCATACTGTCGGATCATGTGACACGGCTCGCCGCACCATGGTTGGACCCTGCCCCTGCCCGCTGCCCGTCACTTGGCTGCTCGAGGACGGGTGACTGTGACACTGTGACACTGTGACACTGTGACCGCCGTTTATCTCCGAGGGTGAAGATATTTTGAAACTGATGCACGAGCTGTTGGTCATGCGATAGACTTGCGTCATTATATCAACGAATAACACGTGGTTAACCATCGATTAAATTATCACTAGCTAAATATTTGTGTTTGTATTTGTTAATTGGTAATTTATTGTTTCTACAACCGCTTCCACCGCGCTCGAAGTGTTTCTTAACTGTCTAGAAACACATCGTAAAACAGTGGTTTTCAGTTTAGCGAGCGAAAAAGTTTGTATTGCTAACTGATAAGCGTGTTTACTACGAGCTCAACATCGAGAATCCAGCCAAAATGGATGAAACTGAATTTGTATATGTTATACGAGTATCCAATATTGTGTATTGTGTATGGTGTATATAGTTCGAGTCTTAAGTGGCCCCTAGACGTCGCGCGGTAACAGATTTATCTCAAGCGATAAAGACCTACTTTACGCTCTTAACACGTAAATACTTTTAAATATGCTTTCGTTTGTTAACAAATATTCAGGTTAGGTGGTTTTCACAACCCACGTTATCAAGCCATGTTTCAAAGTTACCGTACCTAATGGTTGCCGAAATATCTAATAAGCAATCGCCATGTTTTCTCGAGGTATAAACCGCGTTTGTAATTAAACGAAAAACACATTAAAAATAACTATTATAGCTCCGCATAGTAATAATATGCGACTCGCCCAGCCATTTAATGTCACACGGGAATTAACTAGCCGACTGACAAGGAGAGCGGGTTTTACATAGAAGGCAATTTCGCCACGCCGCGCCAGCTCTATTTCTAATCAGCTTAAAGAGGACGAATCCTTTATTTTCGCTGAACGCCTTCGATATCACAATTAGTCCACCCATAACAAATCATAAATATTGAATTTTATTACGACTAGTAAACCTACCGCGGCTTCGCTCGCGATCATTATTTATAAATATTGTGTTACCGTTCCAAAGCCAAAATGGCCTGCTAATTAACTGTGTTTACTCTATCCAGCTGATTGCTTAAAACTTATAGTTATTTCCCAATGTTAAGCTTATGGGAAAAAACTCAACTTTAAAGGGCCCCAGGGCCTCACTCACAAATTATTTCTCTATAAAAAAAGTTTCCTGCACAACTTCATGTTAGGCTCTTTCCAATGACACCAAAAACATGAAAATCGGTTCAGTAGTTTAGGAGGAGTGATTGTCACAAAAAACCTGCTCACCTATTAAATAAGTATAGATTATCATTTGTAACATCGAAATACTGCTGACTGAAATCACTGGGTGTTTTATTAGTGGATTTCCTATGGAAAGTGAAATACGATGGTTTCCTATGGGCTATTAGCATGACCTGCACGGTGAAACTTAAGCCCGGGCCCACCATAGAAGTTCCTAACGTGACCCCCTGAACACGTTTTGAGGGGTCGTTAAAAATTATATATATATGTATGCACTCTGGCGGTCGCATTTTTGTCCGATTTACTTCAAATTTGGTAGGGACGTTCCTTTCTATAATCAGTTGGACAAGTTCGTTGGGCAAAACAATCGAAAATCTCTAAACCCCTTTTTTGGGGATTATTCTTTTAAATTTCGAGTTTTTGGGCCCAAAAAGGGTCAGAAAAGCCCCGGACGTTCAATTAATGCATGTATTAAAATAGGAATTAGTGATGCGAAAGTTTGAAGCCCTCTCTCGTCATTCTAGCATAAATCTTTACCGAGTTATTAAAGAAAATATATATCGGCTAAACACAGTACATTGTCTTATGGGGTTTTTACATTAGAAAAGCATGTTATTAATTTGTTGTATTTATTTCATCCCCAGCAATGTCGCATCTACTTTTAAGCCTGACTGGATCTTCTCCTAACCTTATAATGCACAAAATTGTATTCCTAAAATTGGAGGTAAATTAAAAAAGAAGCATCAGAACAGCCAAAAAATCAATGTTTTCAGATTTCAATAAAATTGGCATAAATTAAATGTATGTTTTTACACTGGGTTTGAGTTTTAAAAGTTTTGTATGTGGAAATTCACTTCCCTCACGTCAGCGACGTCAGCGACCCACCCTCCAAAAAGACCTTCACGTATTTTACCCATTTTCACCCTAAAGGTTATTGTTTTTGACAATTTATATTTTCCCCCCTTTTATGACCCCCACCCCCTTAAAACGATAGTCTGTATCCGCCCCTGCCGTTGTGGAGGGACGGGCTTTGAAAGGTAACATTGGGCTAATGGGGGAAGCAAGTAGAAACGCGAAAATCTTCGTGGCTAGAGTTTGTAATAAATTGCACTATATATGTGTATGCGGGTTGTGAGATGTGTCGGGACCTCGGTGGGGTTGACATTTTGTATAAAAATCAACAAAATCAAAATTCAATTCAATGGAATCGCTAGGTATTTTTCTCCCTTTAAAAAATCATAAATAACGATTTATCATCCGTTGGAGAAGGTCGGAGTTTGAAAGTTCCACAACAACGCTAAGGGTGCAGCAGGTATAATGCAAAATGTTCGTGATCCGATCCCCCCTATTAAGATTAAAGAAATCATAAAACGATCCGTTTTTAGATTTGTAGAAATAAAAAGAGGCAATCACTTAACAAGCATAACGCCTGGCAGCGGCCGCACTTCAATTGAAAGGTTGGCAGGTTCCACGCAAGGGCGGCCCGCGCTGTAAAACAAGGCTATCGCGCTAATTGGCCGCCGCGCCGGGGAATTCGCTCACAGTCCCACAGTGAATGCCCCTTGTGTTATATTCGGCCGAACTCGCTTTGATAATTTTCATCCGCATAATTTGAGAGCCATGAGATAACAAGTGGTCCTGTTTACTTTGAAGCTCTATGACGTCAAGCTATTAATAAACATGGCTGACCGAAAGGAAATTAAAACTTTTTATAGAACGAAAAATTGCATAAGACTAAATTTATAACAAACCAAAAATAGAGGGGAGGAAACAAATCCACTGTACTGAGATGCCTTGATAGCCAGTTAGTAAACAAATGGGGGAGGGGAACGTTACCCCCACCACAATCCTGCCTTCCATTTTTACTTTCTCCCCTTATACATAGTATTTAAAGTATTGTTTTCGTCAAAATTTTCGAATTTGAGTTAATAGTGGAAATATTCGTTTTGGTGCTCCCTGAACCCAAACAAGTGATTTTTACGTGATGTCTGTCTGTCTGGGTGTGTACATAGCTAGAGACCTAACCAATGGTCCGATTTTTATGAAATTTGGTATGTAGGTACTAATCCACGATATTTCCAGGCATTTTTTATTTTTTTTGAATTTTGGATTTTTAAGGGTAATTATGCCCCAAAACCGCCAAAAAACATAAAAAATCAATAAATTTCAAAAACGGCTCTAACGATTTTAATCAAACTTTAGACGTTTGTAGAGTTTTAGTTTTCCAACAAAATGACACCACCCGCATTTCTGTGAAAATTCGGATTCAGAAATTAGAGGACTTAAAACATCAAAAGTTCGGTTTTTTTTGTTTTTGTTTTCATAAAAAACATAAATATAAAAAATATTACTATTCACCATTAAAAAGAGCTTAAAAAACTAAATAATTTAGTATTTCAATTACTATTCTACGATTGCTGGTTGCGGATCAATTTTAAATTTTCATTTTATAGTAAACTCAGTACGTTGTCCAATGTTATTCTTATGAGGAATACAAAAATTACTATTTCTCTCGTATTTACTGATATATTTCGTTCAAACTTGATATGCTTGTCAAGTCAGAACTGACCAACAGAGGAAATTCGAAATATGTTGCCCCTTAATAACCCTGGGGGGAATAGGGGGCATTTCCCCTCTTAAAACCACGTGTATAGCAATGGATTCTGTAGTGCCTCCAAAACAGGGATTTGGGTGGATGTTTTTGAAAATAACTTGTTTACAAGATTTTCTGTACATTCGACCGTGCTTTGTATTCTATATTTAGTAAATAAAAAGTAATCTATTCATTAAAGTTGGGCTAAAAGGGAGAAAGTATGTGTCAGTTTACTGATGCCGTTTATTTATACCTATTTGGGAATGTGATTTGAATTTTTTTGCAATATTTTATCACCGCTAATTGTAAAAAAACATTGCGTTTCATTGGTAGATGCTTGATTGACCCTGTCAATAAACAGCGTATGAACAATTGAGGTTGGAGCGTTACCCTTAACCATAGATAAGTAATATAACTTCTCTGTGCCTCTTTATTAGCTAGCCATCAAGTGATCTCCTTGCAGTAAGTGATTTAAGGAGAATCATAGCACGTTTTCTTTGGATCGTACAACTGCAACTAGAAATTTGTCTTCCCTAACTTTGATGATACGTTGATCCCTAGCAAAATTACTTACGCTACTTTACGCGGAAAAATACGCACAGGGAAGTAACAGGTCGGCGGAGTGACAGCTATACAAAACCACAGTTCAGTTCTGCTATATTCTCCATTGGCGAGGGTATTTTAATTGATATAGAAATAATAAATCCTCCACTCAAACCCGCAGTCTATTTTTTCCACATTGGGAAATAAGCGCCAAGGGTCACTTGGCACGGTAAGTTTATATAGTTCCCACAGACATTATAAAATAGAAGATTTTACATATTGTCCTATGAGTAATCGTTATACAACCTACAGAGTTAGGTCTACATTTGGCTAATCATTTCAATGGGAACTTCGAAAGCACGCCACATACTAACAAGGATTTGAAAAACTACCTTCAGTCCAAAGAGGAAAATTGTTACGACAAAAGACAACAAGTGGATAACTGTCGTGCACAAAATAGTTCCTTCGAAGATCGATACCAAGAAAAACATTCAGGAAAACTCCTCGAAATATACTCGAACCCCTGGTTCCGATCGTACCTGACTATAAATTGCGCACATCTTCCTTGTATACCACAATAATACACAAACACAGTTCTTGTTCAAACCAACATATCCAATCGTCTCATTTCAAGGATCTCTCTCTCGTCCCGATTCTTCTCGCAGCCTTCATCAATCCCAAATAACTAAGACACAACAAACCTTGATCTCCAAAGATCGTTACGGCCTTGGGGACTCGAAGAATGCACAACAGTGTCGGGTAAAAAATGAAACCCGCAGACGAGACAAGGCGGCGACTGATGTTTATACCGTTGTAGCGTTGTAGAGCGAGTCTGACTCTGACCGGGCTGAAACCTTGCCCTGTTTCTGGGGTATTTCTGTCGCATGACGGCACGGGTAATTCGGGTGCATCTCCGTCCGCGGTCCTTCCCTCCCATCCGGGGTGCGACGATCAAAGGACTGAACGGAGAACAGAACCTTCGATTGGTCCTCCACCATCAGTTGAGGCGATTGGAGGACGGGACAACAACTGTCTTTGATTGGTCCTTTGTTAGACCAATTACTGCGGACATTGGAATACTGTAGAATCACATACGGTTGAAGGTTAGGGCATTGACTACAAACATCAGTCATGTATATAATCAATGGTTAGGGCTTGCCCTTATATTGTCTTTCATCCTTATATACAATGTGCCAAGGCGATTTGTGGTGTACATACAAAACACACACACGTATAAGGCGATTTATAATCATATTAAAAACCTATTTTGAGTTTTGAGTTAGTTGAACTTGTCGCTGTAAAGATACGTTAACGAGTAAGTGGGACCACACATTAAATTAAAATGTTTCTGGTTTTAAATTGTTAACTTATTTCTCGCAATTAGCAGTGGAGGTAATATTCAAAATGATGGCTCAATTATTCGTTTTGATGAAGTAAGGAAGATATGGCCTACCAACAAAAAACACCCTTGAGAAATAAATATAAAGATACTTAAGCATAAGTCAGTGTGTAAAGTTTGTAATTTTCTAGAAATCTCTCAAAATATAACTACATGAATCATACTAGAGGACCTTAAAAAAAATGTCAATAAAAACTTGTTACGATTAAGTAATATATAAAGGATTCATGGAAAATTCAGCAAAGATATTATGCGATAAGATTATTAATAAATAAGTAGTTTCCACACCACACGTAACACCAGAGAGTTCGCCCGTCGGCTATTTCGGCTCCAGAGGTCAGGGTCAGCCACGAGCCGAGGATGCGGTGGTCCAGCACCGGAGAAAGTCTCCAGCAATCATCTTGTTCGATTATGTTAACAAGTTTTTACATTGTTGTTTTACTATCGTGTGTATAAAAATAACAAATTCTCGGACTGTTCCAAAGCCTGGAAGAACTGAATAACTGAAAATCGTATTTGATTGGTTTGTAGCCTTTAAAAATCTTTAAGAGGCTTCTCCCTTTCTACATTATTTTAATTAACAGGTTTTCACGAGGTCCAAGTTTATTTTAGATGAATATTCTATACTGCGAATAGTAAAAGGGTTAAATATATATATGGTGGAACCCTCACTTCGTTTGATAGTCAGTCAAACTGAGATGAGCACAGCTTAGAAGCCACAAATATAATCAAATCAAATCAAATTGTCTTTATTGCCATCAAACAGTGTAAACAGCATTGGCATGAGTCAGTGTTACAAACATTACTACAATTAAAAATGCAATATCCTTATAATAATACATAGTACAAATAAAACAAAACATATTTTACTGGTTAAGGAAATTATAGAAACTATAAATGTCTTGTCAGTAAGAAACTCCTTTAGACGTTTTCCAAATTGTTTCAGAGGTCAACTTTAAGGCCTGCAGGCAAAGAATTAAAAAGCTGAATACAGTTAAAAGAGATGTTACTTTGAAAAAAGGTTGCCCTGTGCTTTGGAATTGGAATGTTTAACCGTGGGCGGAGTGCATATTTGGAAGAAAAACTATTGAAGAAAGTTGTTTGTAAAACATTAAGGTTTCAAATATATATAACAAGGGAAAGTAAGAATCTTATCCTGCCGAAAAATAGTTTTCCAGGATTAATTTCTTTTGAGTCCAAAAATTATCCGAAGGGCTTTTTTCTATAGGCGAAAAATCGATTTTGTCTTTGAATTCTCAAAACCCCAAATAGGAACAACATATCTAAGATGTGGGTAAAAACAGCCATAATAAAGTGTAAGCAAAACATCAATGTTGGCAAATTGAGCAAGCTTTCGAAGAGCAAACAGACACGAACTAAGTTTCCAGTTATATTATTAATATGATTATCAAATTTTAAGTGAGCATCAAGCTTGAGTCCAAGAAAGTTTACAGAATCTGGGGAAATTACTTCTGATTCATTCACGAGAAGCTGAATAACACGAGTATTGTCATTTCAGATAGAAAAGTTAAGAAGATGAGTCTTCCCCGTGTTCACGATAAGACCATTTGCTTTGAACCATTGAAAAAGATAATTTGATTCAATAAAACTATTTATCTACATGTCAACTGCATTTGGTTCCCGAAAAAGAAGTGATGTATCATCTGCAAATAGGCAGATACCAGCCTCACTTATACAATCTTGAATGTTATAAATGAAAACCAGGAACAAAATTGAACCCAAAACAGACCCTTGCGGGACCCCCCTTTGACACACATCTCATTAGAAGTCATTTTGCGGATACAATTCATGTTGTCAATGTAGTTCATTTCAACTTTTTGTTTGCGATCTCAGAGGTACGATGAAAACCAATCGTGTGCACGTCCTCTAACACCCATTCCATAAAGCTTCTGTAGAAGGATCGAATGGTCAACAAGACCAAAACCCTTACTCAGATCAACAAAAAATCCCATAATGTGCTGCTTATCATCAATAGCTTATCACAATCTTATCAACAAAACAAACAATTGCATCTAAAGTGCTTTTTTCCTTTTGAAAACCAAACTGGTTTTCAAAAAGACAGTTGTTTCTACTGAAAAATGTAAGCAGTTTGGCAGCTACAACCTTTTCAAATACTTTTGAAGAGGTTGAAAGTAAATAAATTGACCTGTAGTTATCGCAAATTTGGGGGTTTGCCTTTTTATGCAACGGTTTAATAATTGCCATTTTAAGGAGGGAAGGGAATTTACCGGAAGAAAAAGAACAATTAATTAAGTGAACCAAAGGAAGAGCAAGTAGATCAATACAATCATTCAATAACCTAGAAGATATTCCATCAACTCCAAAAGACTAACTGTTTTTTAATGACTCAACCACACGAAGTATCTCAGCAACGTTGGATGTAAAAATAATGATTCCTAAGGGAAACTAGAAGAAATTCTATTAGTGAAAGCAGGAGAAGCGGATGGATCCAGTTGTACATTCAGTTTTTCACCAATACTAGTAAAAGCTCATTAAATATACGTTGGATTTCTTGAATGGCTCATCCACAAGTTCGCCATTAGCATCGGACGTATGAGTCCTATTTGGCATGATGATTCTTTCTTACTTTTCCTATTGATATCCTCATCAATAATACTCCACATGGCTTTGGACTTAAGAGTTGGATTTTTCAATAAACCTAAACATATTTTTGGATTTAAATGCCCGAATACATGACCAATATTCTTTATTCAACCATAAGTAAGACTGCCTATGAGGGTCCGCCGAGGGAAGATCTTTGGAAGTATTGTACAGAACAATCAGATCGTCTCTCATACTTTGAAGGTTGACATCTACAGCTACTCTGGATAGTTAATTGTCAATGTTATAGTTTAAATTTCTTCAAAGGAAATACTACATCCAAGAGATCAAACAGAACTGAGTTATAATGCAGATACATTTTTTTACAAAACCCCGACATTCCTAGAAATTATAAATTTCGGACTTCTTCCAGCTTCCCAGTTTCCCGGTATATAGGCACACCCTGGTAACTCAATTAACTTCGATTTTGTCTTAAGGGGTGGGGATGTTAGGGGAATGGGATGATGTAACTCTTTTCTTACACGAAATAATACTACCGCTAACAATATTTACTAATGTTTGTACAGAGACTCTTACTTCTTAATTTCCTTCAACGGCGTTTTTATTTTTGACGATTGAAATGTCAAAATAAAGAGATTTTTCTCTTGACAATTCGAAACTGATTATCCTCAGTGCCTCAGAGTTCCACGTTCCACCGTTCCACCACACTGGCCTTCTAAGATCTTATGATATGCTTACGGAATAAATATGTTATTGGGCTTATGTCACACGTTTTATCTTAACTAATTTAATTTATAACCCGTTACTAGAAAGAGTTCTAACTGATGTACGGAGAAGACTTAATGGCCAGTTTGTAAACAAGAGGATGAGGAAAAGTTACCCCTGCCACAATCCTTCCGGAAACGGTGATTTGAATTTTGTTATTGCAAAATTTCGTCACATTTCAACACCACTACGCTTCATAGATAGTTTCATGGTCGGCTCTGAAAAAAAAATCCCCCGTAGCAGCAAACCTGCGTACTCAGCGAATTTCCAATGCATATATATGTATCTTAATACCACATAAAACCAAATACCAAGTTTCATCAATATACATTCATAAATAAACGATTTATGACATTTTAATTATTCTCCATAAGAATAACATGGCGGCTGAGTATGCAGGCTTGCTGAAGCAAGGAAAACAAAAAATGAGGTTTTATACAAACATCAATATAACTCAATTAGGTAAAGCTACATACCAAGTTTTATTAATTTATGTTCATAATTAAGGGAGATAATAGGTTACTTATTCTCCATAAGAATAACATGGGGCTGAGTACGCAGGTTTGCTGTTACGGGAACCATCGGTCAAACATTTTTTTTAGTGCAAATATTAATAGACCACAACGATATGAAGCAATATACCAAGTTTCATCAGGAAAAGTTGATAAATAAGTGAGATATACAATTTTTCTTATTCTCCATAAGAATAACATTGGACAACGTACTGTGTTTAGCACTTTCAATATCTCTGTAACCATTTGACGTAGATAAATGATCAAAATACCAAATTGTGTGTTTTTTTAAGCTGAATCCAATGGTAAAAACAAATATTTGACTTTTTCAAAAATTATATGTAAAAAATTCAAAAAACCCATTTTTGGGGTACAAAACCCCCCCAAAATACCCCTTCGGATGGAGCGATATGGCTGGTTTTCGAACTTAGTCATCAATGCTGCTTTACATGTTTATACCAAATTTCATCAAAATCGGATCATTTTTACGAGAGTTATCGTGCTCACGGACACACACATATATATATATATATATATATACAGTTTCGAATGATGGTATTTTTGGGGTCTGGGGACCTCAAAACGAAAAGTTATCATGGTCCCGGGCCTAGGTCTTACCATGCCGACTACGGTAATAGCTTCTTCCCTATAAGGGAAATTCGCTAAAACAAAAAAAAAACTGTATGACTAGTAGTGGGAGTAAATATTCAAGTCATCTCTATACTATTGAGACTGTGTTGTTTACAATTTAATCTTGAACTGAATTGCATTTTCCGTCTGAGTGATCTCTGTGGAAATACAGGATAGCGGCTAAATTATTAGTAAAACTTTAATTGGAAACACCTGGGGACCGATCTTTGACCAGAGAAGGTCAGTCAGTACTTAGCAGGTGAGCCGGTCGCGCCGAGCACACACTACGGGGGCCGCAGATAAGAGGATGACGTCACAAGGTCACCGACTTACAAGGGGTCTGGAGGTCGTGTTCGCGTTTATGGGCATCTCGTCCCGGCCGTAGATAAAGTTCAATATCAAATAGCAGCCAAGCAGCTTACCAATTTTGCGACTAACAACGTAAAAAGTCCTTGCGAATGGAAAAAGAATTGCTTTGCGCATACCGCACTACGCTACGTTACATCAATTCAATGAGCATTAAAGGTTTATATCCTATACTCTAATATGAGTAAGGTTTGCTTGGTTGGTTGCTTGCTTGCTTGCAACTCTGATCTCAAAAACGGCTCCAACGATTTCCTTCAAATGTTAGAAATAACTAATTTCTGGGATAAAAATAAGTTCTATAAAGGCCTCATTCCCAGGAAAAATCAAATAATGTAAAAAAACTAAAATGAAAAATTAAAAAAAATAGCATTGGGCTTATGGAGTTTCAAATCAAAACAAAAGAATTGTAACAGCTGCTCATAATCAACCAGAGAACTTTCAAAGTAATACTCATGCTGTATTAGCGAATTTCCCCTATAGGGAAGAAGCTATTACCGTAGTCGGCATGGTAAGACCTAGGCCCGGGACCATTATAACTTTTCGTTTTGAGGTCCCCAGACCCCAAAAACACCATTCGTTCGAAACTGTATATATATATATATATATATATGTGTCCGTGAGCACGATAACTCTCGTAAAAATTATCCGATTTTGATGAAATTTGGTATAAACGTGTAAAGCAACATTTATGACTTTAAGTTCGAAAACCAGCCAGATCGCTCTATCCGAAGGGGTATTTTTGGGGGGTTTTGTACCCCAAAAATGGGTTTTTTGAATTTTTTACATATAATTTTGGAAATAGTCAAATTTTATTTTTTCCCATTGGATTCAGCTTAAAAAAACACACAATTTGGTATTTTGATCATTTCTCTACGTCAATTGGTTACCGAGATATTGAAAGTGTTAAACACAGTACGTTGTCTAATGTTATTCTTATGGAGAAAAATAAAAATTTTATATCTCGCTTATTTATGAACCTATACTGACGAAACTTGGTATACGGCTTCATCTGGTTGTGGACCATTGATATTTGCTCAAAAAGACACTTTTTTACCCAAGGCTCCCATAGCAGCAAACCTGCGTACTCAGCTCCATGTTATTCTTATGGAGAATAAGTAACGTGTTATCTGCCTTCATTATGAAAATAAATTAATGAAATTTGGTATGTGGCTTTACCTACATGAGTTATATTGATATTTGTATAAAACCCCATTTTTTGTGTTCCTTGCTTCAGCAAACCTGCATACTCAGCTGCCATGTTATTCTTATGGAGAATAATTAAAATGTCATAAATCGTTTATTTATGAATGTATATTGATGAAACTTGGTATGTGGCTTTATGTGGTATTAAGATACATATATATGCATAGGAAATTCGCTGAGTACGCAGGTTTGCTGCTACGGGGGTATATGATTATTAACATGTGGTTTCTTGAGAGCAGAGATCGCAAAAGATTTGAGTGAAGATTACATAAATAGAGTAGTAAAATAAATCAAAGGGACATTGAGCTATAAATAACAACTGGAGTGGCCTTAAAAATGTAGAAAAGAGGCAAATGAGCTATACAAATCTTATTATCAGTAGGGGGAAGTGGTGAAATATTACTCCAAGTCATCTAAACAAACTGACTGGCCTTCCCCCGAGCAAAGCTCGGCTCCCCAGGTACTTACTCTAATATGAGTAAGGTTTGCTTGGTTGGTTGGTTGCTTGCTTGCTTGCAACTGTGATCTCAAAAACGGCTCCAACGATTTCCTTCAAATGTTGGGACAATCTTATGTCCGGGATAAAAATAACTCCTAACCAGGTCTCATCCCCAGGAAAAATCAAATAAAGTAAAAAACCAAATTTGGAAAGTTAAAAATATAACATTGGCTTAAGGAGTTTAAAATACAAACAAAAGGATCATAACAGCTGTTTACATACAATCAATGAACTGTCAAATTAATACTCGATGTAGTGCAAGTAGAAACATGTGGTTTCCTGAGAACAGTGACTAAAACCATTGAATGATGATTGAACCATGCAGAAAAGAGGCAAATGAACTAACTAAATCTGCTCGACAGTAGTAGGACGTGGTGAAAAATCATCTAAAGTCATCTAAACAAACTAGCTGACCTATCTCGAGCAAAGCTCGACCCTAGGAACTTTTAGCGAATGTCCCCTATAGGGAAGAAGCTATTGCCGTAGTCGGCATGGTCAGACCTAGGCCCGGGACCTGATAACTTTTCGTTTTGAGGTCCCCAGACCCCAAAAACACCATTCGTTCGAAACTGTATATATATATCGATATATGTATATATGTGGGTGGCGATAACTCTCGTAAAAATGGTGGGATTTTGATGAAATTTGGTACAAACATGTAAAGCAACATTTATGACTTTAGTTCGAAAACCAGCTAGATCGCTCTATCCAAAGGGGTATTTTTTTTTTTTTGGGGGGGGGGGGTTTGTACCCCAAAAAATTAGTTTTTTGAGTTTTAGAGAATTTCCCCTATAGGGAAGAAGCAATTACCGTAGGTGTGGCGTGGTAAGACTTAGCCCGAGACTATGATAACTTTTCGTTTTGAGGTCCCCAGATGCCAAAAACACTTTTCGTTCAAATTTACATATATATATATATATATATATATATATATATATAAGTGTTTACCTCTCAAAGCTAAATAGTATTAATTCTCAGTTTGGTACGAAATTATGAAGAAATCAATAACAAACATACTTTAAAGCTTCTTTATTCAGATTTCCCTCCAAAATTTTCCTTTATTTTTTTTACTAGCGAAATGACTACAAAATACCCCCGTAGCAGCAAACCTGCGTAGTCAGCGAATTTCCAATGCATATATATATGTATCTTAATACCACATAAAACCACATATCAAGTTTCATCAACATATATTCATAAATAAACGATTTATGACATTTTAATTCTCCATAAGAATATTTTTTTGAGCAAATATCAATAGACTACAACCAGTTGAAGCCTTACCAAGTTATCAGTAATAATACCAAGTTTCGTCAGTATATATTCATAAATAAGTAAGGTATAAAAATGCTCTTTTCCTCCATAAGAATAACATTGGACAACGTACTGTGTTTAGCACTTTCAATATCTCTGTAACCATTTGAGGTAGAGCAATGATCAAAACACCAAATTGTGCGTCTTTCTAATCTGATTCCAATGGAAAAAATTAAAATACCCCCGTAGCAGCAAACCTGCGTACTCAGCGAATTTCCAATGCATATATATGTATCTTAAAACCACATAAAGGCACATACCAAGTTTCATCAGTATACATTCATAAATAAACGATTTATGACATTTTAATTATTCTCCATAAGAATAACATGGCAGTTGAGTATGCAGGTTTGCTGAAGCAAGGAAGACAACAAATTGGGTTTTATACAAATATCAATATAACTCATGTAGGTAAAGCCACATACCAAATTTAATTAATTTATTTTCATAATGAAGGCAGATAACACGTTACTTATTCTCCATAAGAATAACATGGGGCTGAGTATGCAGGTTTGCTGCTACGGGAGCCTTGGGTAAAAAATTGTTTTTTTGAGCAAATATCAATGGTCCACAACTAGATGAAGCCGTATACCAAGTTTCGTCAGTATACGTTCATAAATAAGCGAGATATAAAATTTTTATTTTCCTCCATAAGAATAACATTAGACAACGTACTGTGTTTAGCACTTTCAATATCTTGGTAACCAATTGACGTAGAGAAATGATCAAAATACCAAATTGTTTGTTTTTTTAAGCTGAATCAAATGGGAAAAAATAAAATTTGACTATTTCCAAAATTATATGTAAAAAATTCGAAAAACCCATTTTTGGGGTACAAACCCCCCCCCCCAAAATACCCCTTCGGATAGAGCGATCTGGCTGGTTTTCGAACTTAAAGTCATAAATGTTGCTTTACACGTTTATACCAAATTTCATCAAAATCGGATAATTTTTACGAGAGTTATCGTGCTCACGGACACACACATATATATATATATATATATATATATATATATATATATATATATACAGTTTCGAACGAATGGTGTTTTTGGGGTCTGGGGACCTCAAAACGAAAAGTTATAATGGTCCCGGGCCTAGATCTTACCATGCCGACTACGGTAATAGCTTCTTCCCTATAGGGGAAATTCGCTAATTTGACTTTTTCAACAATTATATATAAAAAGCTCAAAAAACTCATTTTTGGGGTACAAAACCCCCCCAAAGTAGCCCTTCGGATAGGTCGACTTGTCTGGTTTTCGATCTTAAAGTCATAAATGCTGCTTTACACGTTTATACCAAATTTCGTCAAAATCGGATGAATTTTACGAGAGTTATCGACCATGCCGACTACGGTAATAGCTTCTTCCCTATAGGGGAAATTCGCTAATAAACGAACACCAGTCTTCTAGGAAAAAGTGAAATAAAAGATAGTAAATAATAAATCAACAAAATGTAATTGGCGTAAACGTAACTCAGTGAGTGCGATTAAAGGGAACCGTGACAACATGTTATCATAGATGTGAGTCACTTCACTACTGTGGGAAACTTGATAACTGTCGCATTACTTAACGTTCACAATCATCTGAACAAAGATATTTGATTTGTCACAACTTGATATCTGATAATTCCCACGTGAGAAGTTAGGTTAGTTAAGAGCTTACAACCACTACTTTAAACATTTTGTTCCATTACCAAATGCATTATTAAGTTGGCATGCATCCACAATGTTGCTGTAATTTTCATACTATTCTGGCTTCAATAAATCTGAAGTATTGCGATATGCGTTACGGATAATTTAACCTTGTGCGGAGCTAGGGGAATTATCTGAAAGTATTTAGTGGCTGTAGGTTGGTAGGAGAGGGGGTAGTAACCTGGCTGCTTAGTTGCCACTACAACCCCCCCCCCACCTTCACCCACAGTGAACACTCCCCCTCAACCAGCAGAAGGTGGAGGGGAAACAATAAATACATGTTCGACAAGCAACTTCAGCGAGAGCTATTTTACATTCTCAGTGGAAGTAGGCCTATTCGTTGGCTTGAAGACCCGGCCTAAACCGGTTAACGAGATATATTCAGTTCGAATCTCATTGATATGAATACAATAAAAACGTTCGGAACGAGAACAGGAAACGAAGATAAACGGTTGCATTTACATTTGCCAACATCAAGTGATTTTGCAATAGCTTGGTTAGAATTCCCCGCAGTGATTCGAAACTCTATAAGATCCTTTCTTCTTTTCCTACTACAATGCATAGACTGACTGGCGAATGGATAAAATATTTTTATCTTGTAAATGTAAGTGTCGTTTTAACTTTCGATCATCATTAGCTTTTAGCGAATTTCCCCTATAGGGAAGAAGCTATTACCGTAGGTCTCATGGTAAGACTTAAGCCCGAGACCATGATAACTTTTCATTTTGAGGTCCCCAGATGCCAAAAACACCATTCGTCCAAATTTGTATATATGTATATAAATATATATATATATATATATATATATATATATATATATATATATATATATATATGTGTGTGTGTCCGTAAGCACGATAACTCTCGTAAAAAAGGTCCGATCTTAATGAAATTTGGTACAAATGTGTAAAGTACCGTTTATTTGAACGAGTTCGAAAACCAGATGAATCGCACCATCCGAAGGGGGGTTTTTGGGGGGTTTTGTACCCCAAAAATATGTTTTTTGGGGTTTTCACATGTAATTTTAATTTAAATCAAATTTTATTTTATAGCATTCAATTCAGCTTAAAAAACAAACAATTTGGTATTTTGATCATTGCTCTACGTCAATTGGTTACCGATATATTGAAAGTGCTAAACACAGTACGTTGTCTAATGTTATTCTTATGGAGAAAAAGAAAAATTGTATATCTCGCTTATTTATCAACATAAACAGGCGAAATTTGGTATATGACTTGATCTGGTTGTGGTTTATTGTTGTTTGCACACAAAAACAATTTTTCGCCTATGGTTCCTGTAGCAGCAAACCTAGGTACTTGGTCCCCATGTTATTCTTATGGAAAATACTTAAAATGTTATATATCGCTTATTTATGAATGTATATGGATGAAACTTGATATGTTACTTCACTAAGATGAGTTCTGTTGATATTTGCATAAAAACCCATTATTTTGTGTGCCTTGTTGCAGCAAACCTGCGTACTCATCCCCAATGTTATTCTTATGGAGAATAATTAATATTTTAAATATCGCTTGTTTGTGAATACATTTCTTATGAATCCTGTTGTGTTTTAATGTGTTATGTTATATATTCATTGGAAATTCGCTGAGTATGCAGGTTTCTGCGACGGGGGTATTTTGACCTTTATTGTAATGTTTTACTCAAACATGAATAATACCTGGCATCGGCAAACAATATACCCAAGATAGTTGTGGTTATCGGATAACAATTGCATGAACACCGGTTATCAACAAATACTATACTGTATTTCAGAGACAACTACTCGCAGCTGGGAGCAAGAGTCAACAAGGTGCAACGCTTGCCCTCTCACTAACGAGGTCCTTGGTTCAAATCCCGGATGGTCATTCTGAGCTGAGTTTTCTGAGTCTATACGGTTTCCCGTTTCATCTAAAGATGACAGAAGGGTTCACCATCTGACTGTTGCAATCTACTGAAAATGTACTATAAATCCAGGTGGGAAAAGGTCTTCAACCAATCCTGTAATTGTGTGCCCAAAAACCAAACACAGTTAACCACTGCCTACTGCGTGCTTTCTCCGGAGGACTTACAATGTTTTTATAGAGGTGCTTACTGGTCTGAGGAAGTTGGAAACGGCTAAATAAATCGGACACCTTTAATTAATTTTTAACCAATAACAAAAATATGGGAAATTGTATAAATAAGTTGTTTCAGGTTGCTCTCAAAATTGACCCCTCACCCCGCACCACTCCACACACTGACCACCCCAGACCACGACCCTAGACCCCACGCCGCTCAGAGGATGGATATGACGCAGGCGGCAAGGAGAGCGGCATTCCACTACCATGGAGTCACGGGCGGTTCGGGCCTCCGACCTACACTGTGTACCGCGGTCCCACTGCCCATGCCATTCCGACTGTTTAGGGCTTCGGAAATGCCAATTAACGCGTTCGGCTTTGGAATCCAAAGAAGTACATCCTGGACATAAATTTAATGGAATTTGTATGTCGGCTCACTTTCCAGCAGAGGTAAAATGTTTTATGCTCGGACGAGTCCGTGTCGTAAAACGACTGACGTCACGTAAATTAGTCCCTACAGAAATTAAAAGTAATTTCGCATTTCAAAAATACAAATGTATGTAGTTTTACTAAATTTATGTTTAAGCGAAGTATAAAGCTTAAGAAGGTTTCTGGTGAAATGGTTCTCTACTACAAGGTTAACCGGCTTATAGCTTATAGCTTATAGCTCTCATTTTATGTGCAGTGCGAGGTTGGTTGGTTCTCGTGGGTGATCTATTTTTGAAATTTATTCTCAACCTACACTCAACCTAGAGGTACAAATAAAACGTTACAACTTGCACCACTTACACGTCATTCTTCCCACAATACTTTTTTTATCCTTCTCATTCTCAATTTTCTCCGCAGCTGAGAATCACGGCCTTCAAACGCAACAAAATCGCGCCAACTGCCGGGATCTCACACCACAGCTCGTTACTTCCGATGAAACTTCAAACTCGGAGGTAACCTCCTGTGTTCATCAGAGGGGCAAATGCAGCAGACGTGTACCGCGCCGTGATGAAGTCCAAACAGCTGTGGCAAATCACAAATAGAGCCCGGTCTGCCCACATGCCTGGCACGGGTCCGGCCTCCCCACCGGCCCCGCTCACACCTCTGTCGCGCGACCACCGCGGACCAGGGGGTGGAGGTCCGTTTGGGAACACTGAACATCCGGATAACACTCCTATATTATACGTGAAGGCAATCTTCAGGGAACCCCTCCGTTATTTCAGAACCGAGTCCAACGATCTAGAGATCAAAAGTTTGTCCTAATACGTACTTGAACACCTAAAACGAATTCCTTAGGAGTGGGCTCCAGTCAGGAAACATTTGGCGTTTCTACCTGCTCTTCCATAAGGTCAATGTTAACTTTCGAAGCAGTCAAAATCTACTTAAAAGCCTTTGACATCTACAGTGACCGTAACTTTGTTACACATATATAAATATCAGGTTCGATTATAGTTCCCTCACTCCTACTATCCCTACTACTATTCCCTATTCTCACTACTAATATCACATATCACTACTACTACCCCTGCTATGTAATACATATTCTATATAATTTTAAAACAATATTTATTCCCCATTAAACTGCATTGTAACTACATATAACTGAATTGTTATGTATGCAGTTTTTCGCGACTGAAATTACAATTTTTTGACATATTGGGTTTTATACCTTAATTTCTTACCGTTCAGATGTGTTTCTGGGTATTGACGATGAACGTTTTGATATAAAACGTTCAAAACCCTGATCCTTTGTATGCCCTATTAACGATCAATTTGTTAGCTTTATTTTATTTTCTACATTAATTACTCGCCTAAATGATAGCTAGGACCAGTTTCGACTTGTCCAGAGTCAACTGGCAAACCTCAAGAGTGTTATTTACTTGACAAACCCCAATGACTAAAAGGTATTTTAGATTTTTATCAAAGTTGATCAGATTGGTACGGATCATTGGGATATTCCCTTATCAAACTTGATCAGGCCCGATTACAACCCTTGATCAAATAAATGTTATCCAGCCAGATCAAGGTTTTGAAACTTGATCAGGACCTTTGATTAAGGTTGATCAACATTTTGATCAGGCCCAATAAAAACAATCCATGTGGGTAGTAACCCACAGCAACGCGAGCGTAATCAAAAAGGAAGCTGTTTCATGTCGTCGGGCACGGGAATATTTGGCAGGAGGGTCCGAAATAAGCGGCCGGAACTGGCAGAGTGAGAGGGCGGCGTGTCAACACTCAACAGCGGCTGTAACGTTACACACGTGACAGTGACGCGAGACAATCGCGAGCGTGACGTGAGACGCGTGACGCAAGACAAGCGCGAGGGTGACGTGAGACGCGTGACGCAAGACAATCGCGAGCGTGACGTGAGACGCGTGACGCAAGACAAGCGCGAGCGTGACGTGAGACGCGTGACGCAAGACAATCGCGAGCGTGACGTGAGACGCGTGACGCAAGACAAGCGCGAGCGTGACGTGAGACGCGTGACGCAAGACAAGCGCGAGGGTGACGTTGATTGGCGAATGACAACGGGAACGAGCGGGGGCGCAAAATACATGTCTCTTACGTACAGTACTTGCAAACATCAACTTTGGTTCTATCAAGCACTTATTGGAGGATGTTAACATGAGAAAGTGCCATTTAAATTAAAAACTATTGGGTAAAATTGCCTCCGACTTATAACTGTAACTCGTATATATTACAACTTGGTACAATACAATTAACCCATTAATACCTTAATCCATCGGCCCTGCTATGGTGGTTATTGCAAAGCTGCAATAGGTAGATGCTTAAAAAAATGTATAGACAATAAAATGGATTGTTAAAAATATTTCCAAAGGCCTACCTGACAATTTTTTTGCATAGATATAAATGCGTACTAACCATTAATACTGAATCTCCATGACTGTATAGTTAAGTACCTGTAGTACTTATTGCGAAGGCGTAGACGTCATAACAAAAACAATACTGTATTAATAAAATTAATATTTTTTTATAATTCTATAGTGTTTGGTGATATTGAGGAATCTCATTACATTAAGCTTTATTTTTCCAAGAAGAAAAAACCAAGAACATGTCGAGGAAAATCCGAAATTTCCTTGCTACTAGGAATTACGAACGTTTCAGCATTGACTATAAATAATGATTCCACATAAGACGACTTATCTTGTATTTTCATCTTTTAACATTTCTCTGGTCCATATGATTTCTAGATTTCTCTAAGCCCCACAGAAGCCATTGGTACTGCGTGCTCAAACAACATAAGATTAATCTCAGGCTTAAACGTGAATGTTCCCACTATAAGTGTGTGAATTTCGATCGCGAAATAAAATACCCCCGTCGCAGCAGACCTGCATCACAGAGAAACGAATCTATAGATTCCTTTGTCTGTGCCTGCATACTCAGACAATTTACAATGAATATGTAACGTAACACATTAAAACACTTAACAGGATAAGAAATATATTCACAAACAAGCGATATTTAAAATATTAATTATTCTCCATAAAAATAACATTAGGGATCAGTACGCAGGTTTGCTGCAACAAGGAATACGAAATAATGGATTTTTATGTAAATATCAATAGAACTCATCTTAGTGAAGTCACATAACATGTTTCATCCATATACATTAATAAATAAGTGATATATAACATTTTAATTATTTTCTATAAGAATAACATGCGGACCGAGAACCTAGGTTTGCTGCTATGGGAACCATAGGCGAAAAATTGTTTTTTGTGCAAACAATAAACCACAACCAGATGAAACCATATACCAAGTTTCGTCAGTTCATGTTCATAAATAAGCGAGATATAAATTTTTCCTTTTTCTCCATAAGAATAACATTAAACGACGTACTGTGTTTAGCACTTTCAATATCTCATAAAGCAATTGACATAGAGCAATGATCAAAATACCAATTTTTTTGCTTTTTAAGCTGAATTCAATGGTAAGAATACAAATTTGATTAAAATAAAAATTACATGTGAAAACCCCCCAAAAAAAAACATTTTTGGGGTACAAAACCCCCCAAAACCCCCCAAAACCCCTTCGGATGGTGTGATTCGTCTGGTTTTCGAACTCATTCAAATAAATGGTACTTTCACATTTGTGCAAGATTTCATTAAGATCAGACCTTTTTTACGAGAGTAATCGTGCTTACGGACATATATATATATACCTATATATACATATATATAAATTTGAACGAATGGTGTTCTTGGCATCTGGGGAACTCGAAATGAAAAGTTATCATGGTCTTGGGCTTAAGTCTTACCATGCCACCTAAGGTAATAGCTTCTTCCCTATAGGGGAAATTCGCTTAAACTTAACAAGAGTTGTGGATTCTCATTTGAAACTTCACTGGGTATAAATACTGTGTTCTTTCATAGAATTTCAAAATGAAAATTTGTTATTCTACAACAAACGACTTAGTAACCGCTAGTCGGGTGGTGATAAATAACTACTCAAATTTACAATTTTGGCGCCATGTCATTTTTAAAATCGAATTCCTATCTACAGTAGTCAGGAGGAAGACCAAATTTATAACCCTGATTATAAAGTCAAATTTGGTGTCACAGGCCGAAGAAAACGGCGACCTTAACCTGCAAATGAGTCTTTAACCCCCAACCGGAGGTTCCGGGTTCACTCTGAGGATCCTGAGGAGGCCAATGAAACTTCTAACGTCTAACTAAGAATGGATATGAAGAGATGTTGGTGGCCAGGGCTCCACAGGAGTCAAGCACCGAGGATGTTTAATATGCAAAATCTAAAGTGAACTAATGAATTACTAAACAGTTCAATCACACAGATTCGGCCTGACTTGAGTCATCGCAAATAAAAGGTTTTCTAAAACAAATATTGCTAACTGCGTGAATGTGAAGTGTTATATTTTTCAAATTACCATCCAATCAAAATAAAATAAACCAGGAAAATTTCATATTAGATTGATTAACGACAAGTATACATTGTGATACTTGATTATTCTCTAATTGCCATCTTGAATTACAGCCTCACTTCGAAATATTATATTATCCTACTGAGCTATTCGACCATTCAATTATTCTTAACATTTATCCGACTTATTTAAAATGCTGTCCCCGTTCTCAACTTATTTGATACAATAAACATACTGTTTTTCCAATTTTCAAGGATCGCCATACGTGGAAGATTTCCTGAACGAGTTACCCGAGAGACGGGAAGAAAATATTAAAATTAGAAGGACTAATGTACAAAATGTACTAAATCACTAATCCAAAGCAAATAAAATTAAACAAAATTAAACAAATAAGAAACTTCCCGACGTAAAATTACAATCGGAAGGAACAGTCACTAACAAATAATTCATGATTATATATGATTATATCAACAAACAAGAATATTCAATCAATAACTAAAATAATGGAAACGTGGGAAATGTCACGATAGCATTTCGATATTAGTCGGTTGTCGATTATTCCCTTGTTCAATAGATATCAATACAAACAACATGATTAGTCAGAAGTAAAAATAAAGCCCATAAGACGTAGTCAGAGGAAGCCTTGCATCGCACCTCGGTCTCACTTATGGAGGCCATTATTCCTGACAGGCGTGTTTGTATTTCACATCAGCCTCGGTGTTGTTGTCTATGATTCACACCTCTTCTACGTAAATTTCACAACGAACCTGGTTATTTACAACTTCAAAGTCTCAATTACCAAAGTTTCCAGCTTTTCCTTGTTTACAGAGTGTATCTAAAATCCACCAACAAACGTCGTCAGCTAGCTGATTCATTTCTTAAAAAGTTCCTGAAAACAGCTTAAATGAGAGCCAAAACCAGTAATCGATCTCTATGTTTGTTTTTGGCGAATTTCCCCTATAGCGAAGAAGCTATAACCGTAGGTCTCATGGTAAGACTTAAGCTCGAGACCATGATAACTTTTAATTTTGAGGCCCCAGACCCCAAAAACACCATTTGTTCGAAACTGTATATATATGTATATTATATATATATAAGTATAAAAACATAAAAATGTTTTCCATGGTTATTTTCATGTTTTTATAAATATCTTATAAAAACCTATTCTGTGAATTTGATTCTCTAATATAATTGCGTGTGTGTGGTGTGTGGTGCGTGGTGCGCGGTGCGCGGTGCGCGGTGCGCGGTGCGCGGTGCGCGGTGCGCGGTGCGCGGTGCGCGGTGCGTGTTGCGTGTTGCGTGGTGTGTGTGTGTGTGTGTGTGTGTGTGTGTGTGTGTGTGTGTGTGTGTGTGTGTGTGTGTGTGTGTGTGTGTGTGTGTGTGTGTGTGTGTGTCCGTGGGTGCGATAACTCTCGTAAAAATGGTCCGATTTTGATGAAATTGGGTACAAACTAGTAAAGCAACATTTATGACTCTAAGTTCGAAAACGAGCCAGGTCGTTCCATCCAAAGGGGAATTTTAGGGGGGGTTTTGTACCCCAAAAATAGGTTATTTGATGTTTTTACATGTAATATTTTAAAAAGTCAAATTTTAGTTCTCACCATTGGATTCAGCTTTAAAAAACACACAATTTGGTGTTTTGATAATTTCTCTACGTCAATTGGTTAGAGATATTGAAAGTGCTAAACACAATACGTTGTCCAATGCTATTCTTATGGAGAATAAGAAAAAATTTATATTTCGCTTATTTATGAACGTATACTAACGAAACTTGGTATACGGCTTCATCTGGTTGTGGTCTATTGTTATTTGCACAAAAAAAGTAATTTTTTCGGATAATTCCCGTAGCAGCAAACCTGCGTACTCAGCCCCCATGTTATTCTTATGGATAATAAGTAAAATTTAATGTCTCCCTTAATTATGAACATAAATTAATAAAACTTTATTTCGCCTTGTTGAGTTATATTGATATTTGCATAAAAACTAATTTTTTGTGTTCCTTGCTGCAGCAAACCTGCATACTCATACACCATGTTATTCTTATCGAGAATAATCAAAAGGGTACATATTTTTATCACTTATTTATGAATGTATGTTGATGAAACTTGGTATGTGACCCCACCTAGTTGAGTTATATTGATACTTGCATGAAACCCATATTTTTGTTCCTTGTTGCAGCAAACCATCTTACTCAGCCCCCAAGTAATCCTTATGAAGAATAATTCAAATATGATATGTTGCTTATTTATTAATGAATATTGATGAGACTTGGTACGTGGGTGGCTTCATATAGTTGAATTCTATTTATATTTGCATGAAAACAAATTTGTTGTTTTCCTTGTTTCAGCAAACCTACGTACTCATTCCAAATGTTATTCTTATAGAGAATACTAGCTGTGTCCCCGTCCTTCGTACGGTTTGTATATAAATGGTAGATTAACTAAAGCAAATAACAATCCACATTATTTTACAATATTCAAATTACATTTTACACGTTTAATGTACAGTTAAATCAAAGTTAATTAACGAAATATACTGGCAGATAGTTTGGGTCCTGTTGCTAAGTCGAGGAACTCTGTGGGGGAGGAAACGGCGTGTGGTTTGCGACTCCAAATCGGTACATGTAACACTTTGGATTCGCTTTTAGAAATAAAAGAACTCAAATACAAAAAATATATATCGGTGAGGAGGGGAGGGGGCATAAATACAAAATCGGTTTAGGGGGAGGAAAATATAAAATGGGGGGGGGGTGGCAAAAATATAGAATTGGGGGTGGGGCAAAAATAAAAATGGGGGAGCAAAAATATAAAATCGGGGGGGCAAAAATAAAAATCGGAAGGGGAGCAAAAATATAAAATCTAGGGGGGCAAAAAAATATAAAACCGGGGGGGGAATATAAAATGGAGGGGACATAAAATAAAAATATAAAATCGAAGTGTGGGGGCAAAAATATAAAATCGGGGGGTGCAGATATAAAATCGGGGGGGCAAACAAATATAAAATTGGGGGCAAAAATATAAAATAGTGGGACATAAAATAAAAATTCGAAATCAATTATGGGGGGGGGGGGGGGCAAAAAATACAAAATCGGGGGGGTCAGGAAGTATCGGTAAAAATTGTTTTTTGTGCAAATAAGAATAGACCACAACCAGATGAAGCCACATTAATATTTTCGTTCATTAATATTAATTAATAGCTAGCTGACGTACCCGTTATTCGCACAGGGGGTTTCTCTACCCGTTCTTTAGTCAATGCAATTTCCATTTTAGTTAGCTTGAAACAGCTGTTCTTGCTTCTGCTCTTTAAGCTGTCAAATGGAAGTGTGCACAGCTATTCACATTACAGTTTCTGAATGTTTACTTTCTTCTGAAATGTAAACATTGAAACTTAGGACGTTCATGGGGCGTAGCTCGAGGGGTTTTAAGGAAGTGAATAGGCCTATGTGTTGCATGGGTTCAAGATCTGCCTATGTGTAAAGTTTCAGCCCAGTCGGTTCAGTAGTTTTTGCGTTCACCCGGAACATTAGACAGACAGACAGAAACCACCTCTTCTTTATAATATTACTAGTTGAATGTACCCGTTCTTCGCACGGGTTAGAAAGGTAAGTTAGCTTGAAACAGCTGTTCTTGCTTCTGCTCTTTAAACTGTCAAATGGAAGTGCCCTCAGCTGTTCGCATAACAGTTTCTGAATGTTTACTTTATTATGAAATGTATAAACATTGAAACTTAGGACGTTCACGGGGCGTAGCCCTAGGGGATTTTAAGGAAGTGAATAGGCCTATGTGTTGCATGGGTTCAAGATCTACCTTTGTGTAAAGTTTCAGCCCAGTCGGTTCAGTAGTTTTTGCGTTCACCCGGAACATCAGACAGACAGACAGACAGACAGACAGACAGACAGACAGACAGACAGAAACCAGCTCTTCTTTATAATATTATATAGATAGATAGGTTAAAATAGTATATATCGTTTTTTTGTGAATTTATTTTTATGAATCTTGGTATGCGGCTCCATGTGGTATTAAGACATATCTTATGCATTGGAAATTCGTTGAGTACGCAGGTTTGCTGAGACGGCGGTATTTTGGGGTTTCCACATGTAATTTTGATTTAAATCTAATTTTAATTTTTACCATTGAATTCAGCATAAAAAACAAAAATTTGGTATTTTTAGCATTGCTCTACGTCAATTGGTTCCTGAGATATTGAAAGTGCTAAACACAGTACGTTGTTCAATGTTATCCTTATGGAGAAAAAGAAAAACTGTATATCTCGCTTTTTATGAACATAAACTGACGAAATTTGGTATATGGCTTCATCTGGTTGTGTTTCATTGTTGTTTGCACACAAAAATTTTCGCCTATGGTTCCCGTATAGCAGCAAACCTAGAGGTACTTGGTCCCCATGTTATTCTAATAGAAAATAATTAAAATTATATATATATATATATATCGCTTATTTATGAATGTATATGGATGAAACGTGGAAATGTGACTTCACTAAGATGAGTTCTTTCGATATTATTTGCATAAACACCCATTATTTTGTGTTCGTTGTTGCAGCAAACCTGCGTACTCATCCCCAATGTTATTCTTATGGGGAATAATTTATATTTTAAATATCGCTTGTTTGTGAATATTTCTTATAAATCCTGTTAAGTGTTTTAATGTGTTATGTTATAAATTCATTAGAAATTCGCTGAGTATGCAGGTTTGCTACGACGGGGGTATTATAATTACATTACAGTTTAGGAACAAATTGAGACTTTTTACTTAAAATTTAGCACACAACTAGTGTTTAACTAACAACTAGTGTTTAGTGTTTAAACACTAATTGGGCAATAAATTTGGCCTTTTTTCTAGCGTTTACTGTTTGAAAATAGACGTAATTAAAAATTCTCAAATCCAAATAAAAAATTAAAATACCCCCGTTGCAGCAAACCTGCATACTCAGCGAATTTCCAATAAATATATAGCATAACACATTAAAACACTTAACAGGATTCATAAGAAATATATTCACAAACAAGCGATATTTAAAATATTAATTATTCTCCATAAGAATAACATCGGGGATGAGTACGCAGGTTTGCTGCAACAAGGAACACAAAATAATGGGTTTTTATGCAAATATCAATCGAGCTTATCTTAGGGAAGACACATACCAAGTTTTATCCATATACATTAATAAATAAGCGATATATAACATTTTAATTATTTTCTATAAGAATAACATGGGGACCGAGTACGGGAACCATAGGCGAAAAATTGTTTTTTGTGCAAACAATAAACCACAACCAGATGAAGTCATATACCAAATTTCATCAGTTTATGTTCATGAATAAGCGAGATATACAATTTTTCTTTGTCTCCATAAGAATAACATTAGACAACGTACTGTGTTTAGCACTTTCAATATCTCAGTAACCAACTGACGTAGAGCAATGATCAAAATACTAAATTTTTTTGCATAATTAAATGGCAAAAATTTAAATTTGATTTAAATAAAAATTACATGTGGAAACCCCAAAAAACCTATTTTTGGGGTACAAAATCCCCCCAAAACCCCCCTTTGGATGGTGCGATTCGTATGGTTTTTGAAATCGTTCAAATAAATGGTACTTTACACATTTGTACCAAATTTCATTAAGATCGGAGCTTTTTTACGAGAGTTATCGTGCTTACGGACACACACACACACATATGTATATAACTTTGAACGAATGGTGTTTTTGGCATCTGGGGTATCCTTAAAATGAAAAGTTATCATGGTCTCGGGCTTAAGTCTTACTATGAGACCTACGGTAATAGCTTCTTCTATATAGGGATATAGGGGAAATTCGCTAAAAACGGTTAATTTGTTTACTATTACTTTTATTTTATGTTTGATATTGTTTGATATGTTTATCACTACTTTTATTTCTGTTTTATATGTATTTTTTTATTTTATATGCATATATAATTACTTTTATAAATAAAAACGCATTTTTCTTTTGGGGGGGTGGAGGCGAGGGATCAGTGCCGTCGCACCTCGCATGAACGCATCAAGGAACACTTTAAACGATGTGCGAATAATGTCTTCACAGAATTGGCATTAATAACAAAACAATGATCTTTGTTTAAAATTTATTGTTGGTGATGGCGAGTTTATGTTATTTAAGGAATTGTTGCGGACCTTTTCCATTACTTATTGGTAACAATTTTCAGGACTTTTCGGAATCTGGAATCTGATCCGGTCTTCAGGAGAAAAAAGAGTAACTAGAACATAACGAAATTGTGGCACAATCCAGGCAAGGTGGAAAAAACATTGAGAAGCTAAACCATAGAACTGTAAAAGCAGTCAAAACAAAATAAAACTACAGTAAACAAACAAACAAACACAAACAAATCAAACATTTTAATAGCCTATTTTCTAGATATTTTTCCACCACCTGAAGACGGGATAAGATTTCAGATTCCAAAACGTCGGGAATCTTAGTTTTTACTAATAAGAAAAATGTCCGCAATAATTCCTTAGAACAAAAACAATGTTAATTAGTAAACGAAGATCTACGGTGGTGGTGTTATCAAAACATAGTTTTATCTAAGACAATTTTTTAAAATCTCGTAAGGAGACGGACGGGGTAGTAAATTGTAACAACCTTTAGTTGAAATGGGAGAAATATCCAACATTCCAACCTTAACAACCGTTGAAACAGAATAATTGTTTTCATCTCTACCAGGATAGATGTATACTTTAATTCCGACTCGACGACGCTTATTTATGTGACAGTCCAAACAGAGGATTTCCCCTTGCCAAGAGTAGACAGCAGCGTTCCAAGGCGAACGAGAAATAAGTGAGGGTAAACAAATATTTGTTCAAAAATACTTATCATCAAGTTAATTCTAAATTATCCGTCATTAAAGTGCTTACCGTACTAGTAATTTCTTGCAGAACTAAAACTCAGATAAGAATGGGTATACATTGATTTAGACAGTCAAATTTAAACATCATACATGACAAAAGTAAGATGCAGTAAAGCCTTCGACCTCGTAGACCATGAGCTGTTGCTTAACAAAATGTACAACATGGGTGTCCGAGGTAAAGCTCGTGAATTGTTTCGATCGTATCTCACAGGCAGAGTCCAGTGTGTCAAAGTTACCTGTATAGATCAATCAAGAACCAAATGTAGCAGGTTTTCAAAATGGATCGTTAAGAGGGGTGTGCCACAGGGATCAATTCTCGGACCTGTACTATTTTTGATTTTTGTCAATCATCTTCATCAGAGTGTAAATAGTTCAAACGTTTGTCTTTATGCAGACGACACTTCCCTCACATTTTCTAACCCTTCCAGAGCTTGTTTGGAATTTGAGACATTCTTACAGGGTAATTGTCTCCTTGATTGGGTAGAACGAAACCAACTCAAAGCAAATATCTCAAAGACCACTCTTATCGAGTTTTGTATTAGGAAACGTCCAAATGATGGTTTACTAAGTGGTCGCCTTGGTGATGAGCCAGTCTTCTCAACGAGTTCCATACGATTTCTTGGTCTGATTATTGATTCTAACCTATCATTTGACTTGCTCATAGATGACGTGTGCAAGAAGCTGAGTCAAGGTATTTTTGTGCTTCGAAAATTGTCTTGTTTTGCCTCTGTTGAGATTCTTATTGCTGCTTACTATGGGATCATATACCCGTATATGTCTTATGGAGTCCCCATTTGGGGTTGTGAAAGCAGTAAAACAAAGCTGGTATTTAGATTGCAGAAAAGGGCCCTGAGGACAATCCTTCAGATACCAGGGCAGAACTCATGTGCAGACTGTTTCGTGTCTAGAAAAATTCTTACATTATCTTCCAATTATTTTCTTGAAACTTTGTCTTTTCTTCATAAATCTTCTTCCTCTTTCAAAATTTGTTTCCTATTCATAGTTATAGTACCAGAAGTAAATCTAGACGCATAATGCGTATACCATCACACTCCACCTCTTTTTTCCAAAAGCACTTAAAGTACTCCGCGGTGAAACTGTACAATAGTCTGCCCCTGAATATAAAGGTAGAACAAGACTATAGTAGGTTTAGAAGGCAAATACAAAGCTTACTAATTGATAAGGCTTTTTATAGTGTGAACGATTTTGTAGCTGATAGAAAAGCGCATTAACTTGTTGAACAAGATAGACTAATTAATTAGTTTTTATGTACCTATTGCCCATTGTAACAACAGATTTTATTTGATGATTTGTAACCATGACTTGGCGTATGCATTGTAATATTTGTCAACATGCTAAATAAAGAACTTGAACTGGAACTTAAGAAGAAAAGGCTGAACAATGATAAAATACCCCCATCGCAGCAAACCTGCGTACTCAGCGAATTTCCAATATCTTAATACCACATAAAGCCGCATACCAAGTTTCATAAAATATATTCAAAAATAAGCGATAAATACAATTTTAATTATCGCTTATAATCATGGAGAATAACATTGGGGATGAGTACGCAAGTTTGCTGCAACAAGCAACACAAAATAATGGGTTTTTATGCAAATATCAATAGAACTCATCTAAGTAAAGTTTCATTCATATACATTTACAAATAAGTGATATATAACATTTTAATTATTCTCCATAAGAATAAAATGGGGACCGAGTACCTAGGTTTGCTGCTACGGGAACCATACGTGAAAATTTTGTTTTTTGTGAAAACAACAACCCACAACCAGATGAAGCCATTTACCAAGTTTCGTCAGTTTAAATCCTTAAATAAGCGAGATGTAAATTTTTTACTTTTTTCCATAAGAATAGCATTAGACAACGTACTGTGTTTAGCACTTGCAATATCTCAGTAACCAATTGATGTAGAGCATTGATCAAAATACAAAATGTTGTGTTTTTTAAGCTGAATTCAATGGTATACATTACAATTTGATTTCAATAAAAATTACATATGAAAACCCAAAAAAATTTTGGGGTACAAACCCCCCCTTAACACCCTTTGGATGGTCCGCGATTCGTCTGGTTTTCGTACTCGTTCAGATAAATGGTACTTTAAACATTTTTGCCAAATTTTATTAGGATCGGACCTTTTTTACGAGAGTTATCGTGCTTACGGACACACACACACACATATATATATATACAAATTTGAACGAATGGTGTTTTTGGCATCTGGGGACCACAAAACAAAAAGTTATCATGGTCTCGGGCTTCAGTCTTACCATGAGACCTACGATAATAGCGTCTTCCCTACAGGGGAAATTCGCTATAACAAATGAGTTTAGTTTTAAATAATTAATAAAGAGGACATTTTCACACGCAATAATAAAAGTGCTCGAGTATAACGGAACAACACCGTTCAATTAATGAAATATATTTTTGTGTGATAACTCAGACAAGAGAGAATACTTTTTCTTGTCTGTGGTGATAAACATCCAAAATATTTATGCCATGGAGAAGAAACTGTCGTAGTCACGATTAACACCGTTGTTGTGAAGAAGAATCAATCTCCAGGAAGGCAGCAATTCTGAGATGAGTTTGTACGGTTTCCCATCTCACTTAGGCAAATTCCGGAATGGTTCCTAAAAAGGGCCGCCCCCAGGAAGGGGAAGACTTGGGCATATCCTTCCCGGTTAAAATTTCTAAAACAATTTAATTTGGAAATTCAGATACACTGTTGATATTGTCATGGAATAAATCCGGTTATGAAAATTAAATACACTGTTATCACAACACAAACTAGTACAACTTACGCGTACTGAGATTAAATTTAGGCAGCATTACTGTTTAAAACGATTAAACCAAAAGTAGTTAATAATGGCATGCATGTATTAGAACGGTACTAAAATACTTTAAAATGAGTGATTTGGTAAACAATCCAAATATATTTACAAATAACAACCACTAGTGGCTTGAAGGGCCCTTAGCTGAGGAAACTAAAGCAATATAAGTAGGAAGACATGTCAGTTTGTAAACCAAAGTACTTAATCACATATTTTAACATAAACTAAGCAGATGTTTTTAAATCCTAATGCTTTTCTTATGGGGAATGTTTTACGTTATTTATCGTTTGCTGGTAATTTTTTAGAAATACCGATATTTTTACCGAGTCCCTGGGATTAAGACCTGTCATTTTAGCCCTCGCCCATCATCCTGCGATTTTCCAAACTCTCACAATTTCGACTTAAAGATTTCGCTTACAAAATTATATATAGATTATACAAAGCGTTTGTTGTATTAATTCTACATTATTTCTGTACATAAATGTTGAAATGGTTAATTATTGTTATTAGGAGGTTTACTTGCTAAGCAGTAATGAGAATCACTTCATATCAATTAACAAATTCAATTATTTGTTAGCTGGTGTCTGTTCGGATCTCGCAGACATAAGATGCAATTCAGAAGAAAATTAAATGTATAGTTAAAAATACAGTATTTCTTATGCAAGGAGTTGTTTTTAATATCATGGATTAAAATGCATTTGTTACACAAACTCAATAAAATATATTTTCCTTGAAAAATATTGGAACTTTTGAGGGCTATAGAGGCGGAGCTTGGGGAAAAAAACAAATTCTTTTGGGAATCACTAAAGGGAAAACTCCTCAATTTGACACACCAATCGTCAAAATCAGTCATCAAATTAAGTAGTAGTTTACTGCGCAAAACCTTACCTTTAAGTCATTAAGGTCACTAACAAAAACGTAATAAACAACAACGTCAACAACCTTTACTTTATCTAGGCGTTAAACAGGTAGATTTAAAATGTGAAAAACTTGTTTAATTAAAACAGATAGTCAAAAAACAGACTGTTGGAACCTTGAACTTGGTTTTAGGTTCAATTCGGATGCTGTGATAATGACATGTGTACTGTTATGACTGGTATCACTACAGTATTTCCATAAATGTATGCAACAGAGTTTAAGTCAATCGCAAACAAGTAATTAACTACCTGCCGCCTTAACTAAACGATCGCAACCGGTTAGGCACCTACGACCTCATAAATTGCACACCATTAATCCAAACCTAACGATAGATACATGTCGTTAATGACTAGCCATAAAATACATACAACCGTGTAAAACAAGTTTCAACACCATAAAACATATACTAACCTAATTCCAGAGGCTTGCTGCCGGCACAGAAGCGCTGTCAGTCATAATCGTGTCAAGGTCGGCTGGATAAAATTGCCCAATAAAAACACCGTATGCAGAGAGAGATGGGACACGTGACCATGTGACGTCACAGATGATGGGCGACCGAGCTCACCTGAGCGGCAACTGAGCAGCTGAGCGGGTCTGATCAGTGGTGCCACCACCGCGGAGATAACATTCCCACCAACTTCCCCTCCGGTGTAAACAAACCCGTATCAGCGTTAATTAGATACGTGCAGGCGTGTCAACATGTTGCGGATTAAATTCCCTCTGTGATCCATACCGGTGTAGCGACTGATAGTAAACTGTTAATTAAGTTTGGAGATTTTAAAATTGCACAGTTTACGTTTCCTATCTCTCCTATATCATCAAAATTTGCTTGCTAATTCGAATTATGGATGTTACAACTATATACAGAGGTTTCGACTTTCGAGTACTTCATAATCATAATAATCGGTATCCTTAAATGCAAGCACCGACCCTAGAACTGTCAAATCGTCGGAGTCGAGGCGTCTGCGTCTTCTGCTTGTAGAGAATGCATTGCAATGGTACATCAGAAATTTTAAATAGTCAAATGGCAGAAAATTATTCGAATATTTCAGTCAGTCTTTATGAACCACTTCAGTTATTATTATAAAAAGTGAACGGTGACTATACGTTTATGACCAGAATTCGCTAGGTTTGCTTCACAATATCAATCCCCTTTGAATGAAAAATTTCAGACACGACCATTGGAACCGTCCCGAAACAATTGGCACTGATGGGCTTTGTAATGTGTTCGATGGTAGTAACTCTAGGAACTCTAGATCATGAATTATCGCAATTACTTATAGATTAACGTTAGGCACGAGATACAACTCAACCGTGTGATTCGAACCCACCCATCACCGCTGATCACAACAGCATCGCCGCGCCGATACTAAAATCACCGTTAATTTACCATAAAGCGTAAATTATACAATAAATAAAAGTGAAACGTTACAGCTGTACACAAACATCGGTACAAACAGACAATGGCGGTACGTTCGACGCCCATAAAACGTTTTTACCCATGTAAACATCTTTTACGACTGTTCCAACGTGGCTTCGGACCCTGCAGACAAGTGTTACACGGGAGACAGGGGATATAAACAATGGAGACGACACACCGTGGGTGGAGGCGGAGTGGACGAGTGGAGCGGGTGGCATGAGGTCATACGCGCCGCCGACAATGCCTTTCCATCAGTAATAACACGTTCGGAACAATTGTTCCCGGCGACATTTATGTTGTTAGCGGCCGCTCTCACGTGGCCAACATCAATCCGATGACGTCACGTCTATTTCACGGACACGGACACGATCGGTTTTGTTCAAGATGAGGTGAAGTAACGCGCGAGTAATTTTTAAAACTCTTCCGTCAAAACTGAACGCTTGGTCGTAATTTCATTGTGGTTACGCCCGACACATTTATGATGCAACAAGGAGACACGATGTCTGCGGGTTGCAGCTACTATCTGGCAGGCGCGGTACCGCTGGTAACACTATATTGTTTAAAATAAAAGCTAAACTATTAGACTAACGATATCAACAATAAGGGACGTTTCTGATTACCTATAAATACTGAATATAATTACGCAGTTTGGCCATTGAAACACCTGTTTTGAGTTGGTTACACATGTCGCTGTGATATGGAGCCACAAATAAGTTGGCAAAGAAATAGGTGAAAATCGCCCATTAAATATTATATTTGTTATGGTTTTAAATGATTTGTTTATTTTTCACATTTAGCGTTGAAGGTAATCTTTAAAATTCTTCAATCTTCAATAATTGGTTGAATTATTGGTTTTGGACAAGTATCAAGGATAAAAAATCTCCTTTGGAAATAATAAAGATAGTGTAGCCAGTGACAGTTCTAGTGTAAAGTACAATATTCAGAGACCAACTTGTTTAGTTATAATCAATAGTCTAGGGGGAAACCCCTCCCCTACCATATCACCTTTATTTTTCTATCCTTAACTTCTGGATTCGCCTCAGAACAGTAAATATGTACTCAACGTGCCAATAACAATGGTTGAGAACGCTATGGTCATCTTAAAGTGGTTGACAATATCTTAAGGTAAGTGAATGATTTCAAAGTCAAACACTACAAAGACTGAGCTATAGTACGAGGTAACTAGTGGCACAGAAAACTATGTTTTACGGTTATCTGTGTAAGTGTTAATGACACTTTCTCCAGACCACTGTCATTAATCGTTTTCTCTGAATCGTTCACCTCTTTAACGGAACATCGCGTTTCCAGTTTGATTTATATGACGTCACAGCTATTGCACCACATCGCAACTGTCAACTCAACCAGCTCATCGTTTCAATTGGTTCTGCAGAGATGTGTAATAGAAAATTACTGCTTGATAATAGCTGATAAACAGTCAGAATATTTCCTCGGAAAAAAGTATGATACAAGCATCGATTTGATCTAACGGGCTACGTCTGGATTTGTTGCACCACCAGATACAATGGATGAGGTGAATTACTAGATAAATTGCCTCGAGCAGTGTCGCAATTAATTTAGCGACAGCTGATACTTTTTATATCGTCTCTCGCGATCAGTCGCAACAGGGACGACGGCATCACCCCGCGCATTGTGGGAACTTGCTTTTCGTCTCTAAAGGCGCGTTTACACTAGGCAATTTGACAGAGAAACTTCTTATACAACCAATGCTAAAGATTATTTATATACACAATGTTATTTATAATTTTAATTTGTATAAAAACCACGCAAGCGACCGAGGAGCCAATGCAGGGTCCTCTTTTCCAGGGCACTTTTTGATACTAAAGCCCAAGTGTTCAAATGATTCAGTAATATTGCTTTCTCAAATTTTCTAAAATTTTGCATCCATTCAAAATCTAAATAACTATACAGCCCGATGCGCAACTCACTCGCTCACGTAAACGAATTCTAGACCACTACTAGATGACGTAGAAACGTGCATTTTTCGTGCAGGTAGCACGTACCTAGAAACTTTCGGGAAAGTTGACAAAAGTTACAGTTTACAACTGAAGTCTCGGGCTTCAGTCTTACCATGAGACCTACGATAATAGCTTCTTCCCTATAGGGGAAATTCGCTAAAACAAATGAGTTTAGTTTTAAATAATTAATAAAGAGGACATTTTCACACGCAATAATAAAAGTGCTCGAGTATAACGGAACAACACCGTTCAACTAATGAAATATATTTTTGTGTGATAACTCAGACAAGAGAGAATACTCTTTCTTGTCTGTGGTGATAAACATCCAAAATATTTATGCCATGGAGAAGAAACTGTCGTAGTCACGATTAACACCGTTGTTGTGAAAAAGAATCAATCTCCAGGAAGGCAGCAATTCTGAGATGAGTTTGTACGGTTTCTCATCTCACTTAGGCAAATTCCGGAATGGTTCCTAAAAAGGGCCACCCCCAAGAAGGGGAAGATACGACTCGGGCATATCCTTCCCGGTTAAAATTTCTAAAACAATTTAATTTGGAAATTCTGATACACTGTTGATATTGTCATGGAATAAATCCGATTATGAAAATTAAATACACTGTTATCACAACACAAACTAGTACAACTTACGCGTACTGGAATTAAATTTAGGCAGCATTACTGTTTAAAACGATTAAACCAAAAGTAGTTAATAATGGCATGCATATATTAGAACGGTACTAAAATACTTTAAAATGAGTGATTTGGTAAACAATCCAAATATATTCACAAATAACAACCACTAGTGGCTTGAAGGGCCCTTAGCTGAGGAATCTAAAGCAATATAAGTAGGAAGACGTGTCAGTTTGTAAACCAAAGTACTTAATCACATATTTTAATATAAACTAAGCAGACGTTTTTAAATCCTAATGCTTTTCTTATGGGGAATGTTTTACGTTATTTATCGTTTGCTGGTAATTTTTTAGAAATACCGATATTTTTACCGAGTCCCTGGGATTAAGACCAGTCATTTGAGCCCTCCCCCATCATCCTGCGATTTTCCAAACTCTCACAATTTTTACTTAAAGATTTCGCTTACAAAATTATATATAGATTATACAAAGCGTTTGTTGTATTAATTCTCCATTATTTCTGTACACAAATGTTGAAATGGTTAATTATTGTTATTAGGAGGTTTACTTGCTAAGCAGTAATGAGAATCACTTGATATCAATTAACAAATTCAATTATTTGTTAGCTGGTGTCTGTTCGGATCTCGCAGACATAAGATGCAATTCAGAAGAAAATTAAATGTATAGTTAAAAATACAGTTTTTCTTATGCAAGGAGTTGTTTTTAATATCATGGATTAAAATGCATTTGTTACACAAACTCAATAAAATATATTTTCCTTGAAAAATATTGGAACTTTTGAGGGCTATAGAGGCGGAGCTTGGGGAAAAAAACAAATTCTTTTGGGAATCACTAAAGGGAAAACTCCTCAATTTGACACCAATCGTCAAAATCAGTCATCAAATTAAGTAGTAGTTTAGTGCGCAAAACCTTACCTTTAAGTCATTAAGAAGTCACTAACAAAAACGTAATAAACAACAACGTCAACAACCTTTACTTTATCTAGGCGTTAAACAGGTAGATTTAAAATGTGAAAAACTTGTTTAATTAAAACAGATAGTCAAAAAACAGACTGTTGGAACCTTGAACTTGGTTTTAGGTTCAATTCGGATGCTGTGATAATAACATGTGTACTGTTATGGCTGGTATCACTACAGTATTTGCATAAATTTATGCAACAGAGTTTAAGTCAATCGCCAACAAGTAATTAACTACCTGTCGCCTTAACTAAACGATCGCAACCGGTTAGGCACCTACGACCTCATAAATTGCACACCATTAATCCAAACCTAACGATAGATACATGTCGTTAATGACTAGCCATAAAATACATACAACCGTGTAAAACAAGTTTCAACACCATAAAACATATACTAACCTAATTCCAGAGGCTTGCTGCCGGCACAGAAGCGCTGTCAGTCATAATCGTGTCAAGGTCGGCTGGATAAAATTGCCCAATAAAAACACCGTATGCAGAGAGAGATGGGACACGTGACCATGTGACGTCACAGATGATGGGCGACCGAGCTCACCTGAGCGGCAACTGAGCAGCTGAGCGGGTCTGATCAGTGGTGCCACCACCGCGGAGATAACATTCCCACCAACTTCCCCTCCGGTGTAAACAAACCCGTATCAGCGTTGATTAGATACGTGCAGGCGTGTCAACATGTTGCGGATTAAATTCCCTCTGTGATCCATACCGGTGTAGCGACTGATAGTAAACTGTTAATTAAGTTTGGAGATATTAAAATTGCACAGTTTACGTTTCCTATCTCTCCCATATCATCAAAATTTGCTTGCTAATTCGAATTATGGATGTTACAACATATACAGAGGTTTCGACTTTCGAGTACTTCATAATCATAATAATCGGTATCCTTAAATACAAGCACCGACCCTAGAACTGTCAAATCGTCGGAGTCGAGGCGTCTGCGTCTTCTGCTTGTAGAGAATGCATTGCAATGGTACATCAGAAATTTTAAATAGTCAAAAGGCAGAAAATTATTCGAATATTTCAATCAGTCTTTATGAACCACTTCAGTTATTATTATAAAAAGTGAACGGTGACTATACGTTTATGACCAGAATTCGCTAGGTTTGCTTCACAATATCAATCCCCTTTGAATGACAAATTCCAGACACGACCATTGGAACCGCCCCGAAACAATTAGCATTGATGGGCTTTGTAATGTGTTCGATGGTAGTAACTCTAGGAACTCTAGATCATGAATTATCGCAATTACTTACAGATTGGCGCGGGGCACGAGATACAAGTCAACTGTGTCATTCGAACCCACCCATCACCGCTGGTCACAACAGCATCGCCGCGCCGATACTAAAATCACCGTTAATTTACCATAAAGCGTAAATTATACAATAAATAAAAGTGAAACATTACAGCTGTACACAAACATCGGTACAAACAGACAATGCGGTACGTTCGACGCCCATAAAACGTTTTTACCCATGTACACATCTTTTACGACTGTTCCAACGTGGCTTCGGACACTGCAGACAGGGGATATAAACAATGGAGACGACACACCGTGGGTGGAGGCGGAGTGGACGAGTGGAGCGGGTGGCATGAGGCATGAGGTCATACGGGCCGCCGACAATGCCTTTCCATCAGTAATAACACGTTCGGAACAATTGTTCCCAGCGACATTTATGTTGTTAGCGGCCGCTCTCACGTGGCCAACATCAATCCGATGACGTCACGTCTATTTCACGGACACGGACACGATCGGTTTTGTTCAAGATGAGGTGAAGTAACGCGTGAGTAATTTTTAAAACTCTTCCGTCAAAACTGAACGCTTGGTCGTAATTTCATTGTGGTTACGCCCGACACATTTATGATGCAACAAGGAGACACGATGTCCGCGGGTTGCAGCTACTATCTGGCAGGCGCGGTACCGCTGGTAACACTATATTGTTTAAAATAAAAGCTAAACTATTAGACTAACGATATCAACAATAAGGGACGTTTCTGATTACCTATAAATACTGAATATAATTACGCAGTTTGGCCATTGAAACACCTGTTTTGAGTTGGTTACACATGTCGCTGTGATATGGAGCCACAAATAAGTTGGCAAAGAAATAGGTGAAAATCGCCCATTAAATATTATATTTGTTATGGTTTTAAATGGTTTGTTTATTTTTCACATTTAGCGTTGAAGGTAATCTTTAAAATTCTTCAATCTTCAATAATTGGTTGAATTATTGGTTTTGGACAAGCATGAAGGATAAAAAATCACCTTTGGAAATAATAAAGATAGTGTAGCCAGTGACAGTTCTAGTGTAAAGTACAATATTCAGAGACCAACTTGTTTAGTTATAATCAATAGTCTAGGGGTAAACCCCTCCCCTACCATATCACCTTTATTTATCTATCCTTAACTTCTGGATTTGCATCAGAACAGTAAATATGTACTCAACGTACCAATAACAATGGTTGAGAACGCTACGGTCATATTATAGTGGTTGACAACATCTTAAGGTAAGTGAATGATTTCAAAGTCAAACATTACAAAGAGTGAGCTATAGTACGAGGTAACTAGTGGCACAGAAAACTATGTTTTTTACGGTTATCTTTAAGTGTTTACTTTAATGACACTTCCTCCAGACCACTGTCATTAATCGTTTTCTCTGAATCGTTCACCTCTTTAACGGAACATCGCGTTTCCAGTTTGATTTATACGACGTCACAGCTATTGCACCACATCGCAACTGTCAACTCAACCAGCTCATCGTTTCAATTGGTTCTGCAGAGAGATGTGTAATAGAAAATTACTGCTTGATAATAGCTGATAAACAGTCAGAATATTTCCTCGGAAAAAAGTATGATACAAGCATCGATTTGATCTAACGGGCTACGTCTGGATTTGTTGCACCACCAGATACAATGGATGAGGTGAATTACTAGATAAATTGCCTCGAGCAGTGTCGCAATTAATTTAGCGACAGCTGATACTTTTTATATCGTCTCTCGCGATCAGTCGCAACAGGGACGACGGCATCAGCCCGCGTATTGTGGGAACTTGCTTTTCGTCTCTAAAGGCGCGTTTACACTAGGCAATTTGACAGAGAAACTTCTTATACAACCAATGCTAAAGATTATTTCTATACAAAATGTTATTTATAATTTTAATTTGTATAAAAACCACGCAAGCGACCGAGGAGCCAATGCAGGGTCCTCTTTTGCAGGGCACCTTTTGATACTTGGAACTAAAGCCCAAGTGTTCAAATGATGCAGTAACATTACTTTCTCAAATTTTCTAAAAATTTGCATCCATTCAAAATCTAAATAACTATTCAGCCCGATGTGCAACTCACTCGCTCACGTAAACGAATTCTAGACCACTTCTAGATGACGTAGAAACGCGCATTTTTCGTGCAAGTAGCACGTACCTAGAAACTTTCGGGAAAGTTGACAAAAGTTACAGTTTCCAAATTGTAAACCACTAATTTTTACCTTGAAAATTGTTAATTTTAACATTGGGCTTACGGAGTTTCAAATCAAAACAAAAGAATCATAATAGCTGTAGCAAAAGAACCAGAAACGGTAAATGTAGCTTACACAAAGTAGAGTATAAACAAAGGACCATTGAATAAATATAACATCTGGAGTGGATATATTCCAAATTAATCGAAATAGCATCCAAATACTTGAAGGGACATTAACAACTGGAACGACCCCAAGCGGGGGTCTGGATGGGGGCGCAGCCATATAATGCGAGTCATATATATAAACTACAACGGAAGCTCTAGTGAACCTCAGAGGCGACATCTACATTCCGAGTTGCTTTGAATATTGCCGACTTTTTCTAAGAGTTGCATGACTACCTCTATAACAGGAAATAATATTGCAGGAAATTGTCTAGTCTAAACAGAGAGGGGTCCAGTCACGAACCGTATCGGGTTTCTAACTGCTTCTCCCATGTGGATAATACATACCTTTATACAGGGTGTCTCTGAACTCTCTACCAACCTTTTCAGGTATTATTCCTGGACCATAGACAAGCCAAAATATCATATTCAAAATTTCGAAAACTCAAAAGTTACTCGTATAGCCGCCATTTTGTTTTTTAACATAGGAAATTTTAATTCGAGAATGGCTAGTTATAATTAAATGAAATTTGGTATTTAGATTTATTCCCTAAAGACCTAATTACAGAAAAAAAATTATTTTTTTACAATCATTAATTTCAAAATGGCGGCTGCCTAAAAGTTTCAAACGTAAATATCTTAAAAACCGCTCATAGTAAAAAAATTACATTAATTAGTTTTATTTATAGAATTTAATTGCAAATCTAATGACACCAAATTTATGGAAATTGGGTCGTAAATAACGGAGAAAATCCATGTTTAGTGGAATTATACTTGAAACAGCTGATCGACGTGGCTCACTAGCAGCGATGTCACATGATAACAGTTGATATTGACAAGAATGCAATATCTTAAAAATGGAGAAATGGAAAATGGTATTATACGTACCTTCTCAAAGAATCATTCGAAATCGTCGATTTATGGCTCATTAGAGAGCAAAAAGATATTTATTGATTTCACTAACAGAGTTTAGGCATCGCATATAATAAACGCTCAGTAAAATACCAAAATATGAAATATCTGCGATTTTGTCGTCGTTAAATATTTGTGATATCAAAACTATCTGCTCACAAAAAATCTATAGGTATTTTGCTCCTCTAAATTGAGCCATAAAAACAATTTTGGATAATCCATTGAAGTGGGACGGGCTTTGAAAGTTCACACTGGCCTTATTAGTGAATTTCCTTTGGAAAGTGAACTATTAGCATGACCCGCACGGTGAAACTTAAGCCCGGGACCACCATAGAAGTTCCTAACGTGACCCCCTGAACACGTTTTGGGGGGTCGTTCAAAATTGTATATATATATATGTATGCACTCTAGCGGTCGCATTTTTTGTCCGATTTACTTCAAATTTTGTAGGGACGTTCCTTTCTATAATCTGTTGGACAAGTTCGTTGGGCAAAACAATCGGAAAACTCTAAACCCATTTTTTGGGGATTAATCTTTCAAATTTCGAGTTTTTGGGCCCAAAAAGGGTCAGAAAAGCCCCAGATGTAAAATGAATGCATGTAAAAAGATGGGAATTAGAGAGGCAAAAGTCTTAAGCCCTCTCTCGTCATTCTAGCATAAATATTTACCGAGTTATTAAAGAAAATGTGTATCGGCTAAACACAGTACGTTGTCTTATGGGGGTTTTACACTAGAAAAGCCTGTTATTCCTTTGTTAAAGCATTTTTATTATCCCCAGCAACCTCACGCCTGCTTTCAAGCCTGTCTGAACCTTCTCCTAACCTTATAATGCGCAAAATTGAATTCCCAGCTTTGCAAGTAAATGAAACCAGGAGTATCAGAACAGCAAAAAAATTAATGTTTTCAGATTTCAATAAAAGTTGGACAAATATGTGTTTTTACATTGATTTTGAGTTTTAAAAGTTTTTATGTGGAAATTCACTTCCCTCACGTCAGCGTGCTGCGTGCGAACTCGTTTGATAATCAGGTAGAAACGCTAAATGTTTCGTGACTGGAGCCCCCTATTAAAACCAAAATTGGCCTTAAATGTGGTGTTTACTGTCGATATATCGCCCACGACTATCGATACGCAATTTATTGCTATAACTTCGGCTAATGGAACGACGCTTCGGACAGCATGTGTAAAGCACTGGGAAGATTCCATAGATTCTCAACTTGAGTATTTCAAACACATTAACAAGGTCTCCGGAAGGATGAATAATTGAATAGTGGTATTTTTACTCTTCGAAGACTTGCTCAGTTCACTGATACTAGGGTTCTTCTAACTGCTTATTTTTCTTGTTTGTATCCACACATCAGGTATGGCATTCCAATTTGGGGTGCCGAATCAACTCGTACAAAGAAACTGTTTCGGTTACAAAAGAAAGCAATACGACTGATTTTTGGAATGGCAAGGCTTGAGTCGTGCAGAGGTGTTTTTTCTGAAAATAACTTACTGACTTTTCCCTGTATTTATATTTTTGAAACTCTTTCATTTTTTGTTAAAAACAGACACTTTTTTCAGATGGGCCACATTTCTAGGTTTAATTATCGTAATGCTGGATCCCTGGCAATTCCCCGTCACAACACTACCTTTTTCAAAAACCAGACTTTGTATGCAGGCATTAAATTATACAATTCCCTCCCATCCAATCTCATGGCAGTAACTGATGTGGGTAAGTTTAGGAGGAGGCTGAGATCCTTTTTGGTTGCTAAGGAATGCTACAGTGTGTCTGAATATTTTATTGACAAGAAGTAATTATTGTTTTTTACCGTTGACATATATAATTTTGAATGTTTTGAACATTGTGCTATAAATTAGTTATATTTTCTATGTCACCTTATTTTTGTAAATGGCGTTTGTCAATGCTTGTAAAAGTCGAATGGCAATAAAGATCCGACTTCTGATTTCTGAAGATTATTCCCATTGCTTTACGCTGTACGGTGTGACACCACACACCGCCATCAATACTACACCTCCACCGCAAGTCTCGGTGTTTATTGTGTTTTGTTGTTATTGTGGAGCCATTTAATATATTACTATACCGACAAATTAAAATAATTGGTTTCTCGGAAAGTATTCAGCGCATGTTAAGGCTTAACACCGGCTACTATGGTTTCTGAAGTGATTTTTTACAAGGTGCAAATATTGCAAGGGCATTTTCTGGAATTTTTAACCTCCGGAAAATTAACTAAAATGCACGGAATCAGCCTAGTTACAAATAATATAAACTAAATAAATTGCGATTAAAAATTTCCTGTCATTGACTGATTGCGATAATTCATACTGTTATCCATTCAAGGGAGGATGTGACGGGTCATTTGCGATAGTAAATTGCTCCAGATAAGAATGCGTCCCAAAATAAACATGACCGCATTCAACAGCTGTTCGGTTGCTATAGGTCAGGTTATCAAGCGATTGGTCCGAATTCCAAGTTTTCCCCATACAATATTTTACATTTAAAATGTTGTGCGACTTGCCGATAAAATCCCAGTAAGGAAATGTGGTTTTTAATTTTCATACAAAAATGTAAAAAAAATAGTAAAATAAAAAATAATTACGAACATGAACTTAAAAAGATAATAATCCCTAGAGTATAAAATAGTTCATCAAAATGAAAGAAAACGCCGAGAATATGCTATACAATATTACGTAAAGGTCGAGGCATTAAGAGGAGAAAAGACTACGTGACAATCGGTCATGCTACATCATCAATGGCTACAATGAGGGCGCGGAGGGAGCGACGTTACAGGATACTGAGATAGATCACACACTGATAATGCCATAGCTTAAGCATACTCCTTAACCGATGATAATGATAATACTCTCTGTGTCATACATCTATAACTATAGTGAGGCTGACCAAAATGTACGCCTAATCAAAACAGTAAAATAAAAATATTTAACTGAATGATAAAACAATATTTTACTCTCAGGCTAGGCCTGATTCGAAGTAACTGATAGACAAACAAAACCAAAGCAGGCAAACGACAAATTAAATACCCCCGTCGCAGCAAACCTGCGTACTCAGCGAATTTCCAATGCATATATATGTGACTCACTACTAAATAGAGCTATACCAAGTTTCACAAAAATACATCCATAAATAAGTGATATATAGCATTTTATTTATTCTCCATAAGAATAACATTAGGGTTGAGGACGCAGGTTTGATGCAACGAGGGAGATAAGTAATGTGTTTTTTTTGCAATTATCAATACAACTGAACCAGGTGAAGCTACATACCAAGAACGAAAAGTTATTATGGTCTCGGGCATAAGTCTTACCATGCCACCTACGGTAATAGCTTCTTCCCTATAGGGGAAATTCGCTAATTCCCTATAGGGGAAATTCGCTAAGAAAAAACACAGAATAATTTCAAAACAATCCTCCTCGCTAGGATTAAAACAAATAATTCTACAACCAAGGTTAAATGTTAACTATTTCAAATGTTTAGATCAATAAGGTGAATATTAATGTATTAAGAGTTTATTAGTGAGCTGCACAACAAGAAAGTTTAAATGAAACAAAATCGTGTACAGCCTTGTCAAATAATAGATTGTTCCTATAATCGAGATAACAGTACTTAGAACCAATCAGCAGATCAGTTACCAGTCGCAATGCAGGTTATTACATTGTAACGTGGGTTACGAACCACGAACCACTCGCTTGTTCCTCTGTGCCTGGCCAAAATAATATAAAACGAGTTCGCACGCAGCACGCTGACATGAGGGAAGTGAATTTCCACATAAAAAACTATAAAATCTCAAAATCAGTTAAAAACATACATTTATTCCAATTTTTATTCAAATCTGAAAACATAGATTTTTTGGCTGTTCTGATGCTCCTGGTTCTATTTACCTGCAATGGTGGGAGTACAGTTTTGCGCATTATAAGGCTAGGAGAAGGTCCAGTCAGGCTTTAAAGTAGACGTGAGGTTTTTGGGGATGATAAAAGTACACCAACAAATGAATAAAAGGCTTTTCTAATGTAAAACCCCCATAAGACAACGTACTGTGTTTGGTCGATTCACATTTTCTATAATAACTCGGTAAATATTTATGCTAGAATAACGAGAGAGGGCTTAAAAGTTTCGTCACACTAATTCCCATCTTTTAACATGCATGAATTCCATATCCGGGGCTTTTCTGACCCTTTTTGGGTCCAAAAACTCGTAATTTGAAAGATTAATCCCCAAAAAAGGGTTTAGAGTTTTCCGATTGTTTTGCCCAACGAACTTGTCCAACAGATTATAGAAAGGAACGTCCCTACCAAATTTGAAGTAAATCGGACAAAAAATGTGACCGCTAGAGTGCATACACACATATGCACTATATAGATATAATTTTGAACGACCCCCCAAACGTGTGTGTTCATGGGGTCACGTTAGGAACTTCTATGGTGGTCCCGGGCTTAAGTTTCACCGTGCGGGTCATGCTAATAGTTCACTTTCCATAGGAAATTCACTAAAAATCTGCCTCTGATCAACATCAGCTGTACAGCAACTTTAATGATATCGTTACATTTGACTGCCCTTACAAATTTGACACCACTGTTTTTAAGCTGAATCCGACTTTGCATTTGGTACAGTAAAATTTCCCAATTTTAAGAGATATTTGGTGAAAAAACAGTAAAAAGAAATAGACAAATAATCAAATAATTAAAAGGTTTGAAAACATCCCGGCAAGCCGTTACGGCTTTTAACCACGCCGACTACCACACACACCGGCAGCTTGCAATACACAGCCGAAATATGACTTTTGGTATTCAAAGCTTGGCCGGGAGTTGGTCTCGTCATCATGGGAGGAAATAGTGGCCATACATCATTGTAATAAATAGACGGCCCGACTCGCCAATGCACACCGTCACGTCAGCTGAGCTCACGTCTGTTTGTGCACGTCTACAGTGGAATACTTCTCGCTTCGCACCTGGCTACCTGGCGCAGTTGAATAGCATACCGTTATATGGCGCATACGGCACTAAGTAAATACCCCAGTCGCAGCAAACCTGCGTACTCAGCGAATTTCCAATGCATAATATATAACTTAATACCACATAAAGCCGCATACCAAGTTTCATAAAAATATATTCACAAACAAGCGATATATACTATTATAATTATTCTCCATAAGAATAACATTGGGGATGAGTACATAGGTTTGCTGAAACAAGGAACATAAACAATTGGTTTCTATGCAAATATCAATATAACTCAACTAGGTGAAGCTACATACCTAGTTTCATCAATATTCATTCATAAATAAGCGATATATTCCATTTTGATTAATCTCCATAAGAATAACATGGGGGATGAGTACGCAGGTTTGCTACAATAAGGAACGAAAAAAGTGGGTATTTAGGCAAATATCAATATAACTCAACTAGGTGAAGTCATGTAAGAGGTTTTATTAATTTATGTTCATAATTAAGTGAGACATAGCATTGTAAACGCAAAAACTACTGAACCGACTGGGCTGAAACTTTACACATAGGTAGATCTGGAACCCATGCAACACATAGGCCTATTCACTTCCTTAAAGTCCCCTCGGGCTACACCCCGTGAACGTCCTAAGTTTCAATGTTTACATTTCAGAAGAAAGTAAACATTCAGAAACTGTAATGCGAACAGCTGAGGACACTTCCATTTGACAGCTTAAAGAGCAAAAGCAAGAACAGCTGTTTCAAGCTTTCTAAAATGCAAATTGCATTGACTAAAGAACGGGTAAAGAAAACACCTGAGCGAAGAACGGGTACTTCAGCTAGTACTAAAATATAACGTTCCAAATTTCCGCTAGAGTGGCAATGTTCAATTTCGCTTCCAATAATAATCAACACCAAACGAAATGCTCACAGATAATTCGAGAACACACGTCAATGGAAATGAATCTAAGCATAAAACGGTAAAAACAAAGTCCACCGTTACCAGTCAACCCGGTCAAGTCATCGACGTTCATTGGCAGTAAGCCTTTACGGCTTTACGGCTCGGTTGTGAAAATAACCATGACGCTGTGTTATGTTGTGTCGGTGACGACACAGTGACAAGTGAACAGTGAAGGTGCTCCATTGCAAAGTCGTAAACAGAGAGCGGTGCCTGACCGTTCTGTGGGTGTTGAAAGGTTAGTGAAGTCATGTCTACGTTGCCTCAAGCTCGTCCTCGTCCAGTGTGATGACAGGTTGCTGGTAACCGCTTCCCGGTACAGCTAAAGTGTAATTAGATGACCGGCCTCACGTGGGGCTTACTACACAACTGTGTCATCCTCCGGGGTTTCCGACATTTTCTACTTCTCCCTCGAAGCTTTAGCCACGGTATGAGGTGATTGATGATGGATGAGTAATACCGTTGACATTTCATCAGGGGTTTCTTTGGTCGATGGTTTAAGAGGAGGCTCTAGTCTTCTGCGTCTACCTGCTTCTCCCACAAGACGTACGGTTAACCTAGGGACTTTTAGAGCCCGTCCCTCCTCAACGGATTGTCCCAAATCGATGATGCATGTATCATCAAGAAAAAAATACCAAATAATTTCAGTAAGTAGAATTTCGATATCACAAATAGTTCAACTCACGATGGAAGGAACCATGAGTTCAATCAACTATACACGAGATCGTAAATATTGAAATTTTGGAATTTTTTAACAATTATTTGTGGTATCGAAATGTTGCTCACTGAACTCGCTAGGCATTTTTGTTCTTTAAAATAGGCCACAAATCAACTACATCGGATAATCCGCTGAGTAAGGAGGGGTTTTGAAAGTTAAGTAGGCCTTAAGCCAGGAACATGTAGACACGCCAAAAGTTTCTTGACCGGAGCGCCCTCTTCAGGGTTGAATGTTAGAAAAAGGACATAAAATTAGGAAAGTAGTAACGTTGGTAAAAGGTTATGAGGTCTGGCGATCACAGTTGCACCGGGGAGATGCGTCAATGAATACACAAACAATAAGGCCAGGTATTATAGGCAACATTCAGAGCAAATGTTCGCCAGGGTGATGTAGTGTTGCAAGAGATATCACGCGAGAGTCCGGAGCTGATACATGCGAGTCCAGAACTTCGTCGACAACGCTTGAAGCGTTAACAAGTATACAAATTTTAACGAATTTCCCTTATAGGGAAGAAGCTATTACCGTAGGTGGCATGGTAAGACTTAAGCCCGAGACCATGATAACTTTTTGTTTTGAGGTCCCCAGATGCCAAAACACTATTCGTTCAATTATATATATGTATACATATGTATATATATATATATATATATATATATATATATATATATATATATATATATATATATATGTGTGTGTGTGTGTGTGTGTGTGTTTGTTTTCATTACCGCGATAACTTTTGAAAAAAGCGCCCAATTTTGACAAAATTTGGCACAGATGTGGAGAGTAACATTTATGACTTTAAGTTCCAAAACCAGATCGATCGGTCAACGGGAAGGGGGTTTTATGGGAGTTTAAAATTTTCCAAAAATCAGTTTTTTGAACTTTTTATCCCAAAATTTTAAATACCCCCGTCGCAGCAAACCTGCATACTCAGCGAATTTACAATGGAGATATAACTGTCTTAATACCACATAAAGCCACTTACAAAGTTTCATAAAAATATATTCACAAATAAGCAATATATAAAATTTTAATTATTCTCCATAAGAATAACATTGGGGCTGAGTACGCAGGTTTACTGCATCAAGATAAACAAAAAATGTGTTTTTATGCTAATATCAATATAACTCATCTAGGTGAAGTCATATTCCAGTTTTTATTCATTTATGTTCACAATTAGGGGAGACATAGCATTTAATTATTCTCCAAAAGAATAACATGGGGCTGAGTACGCAGGTTTGCTGCTACGGGAGCCTTTAGCAAAAAATTGTTTTTTTTGGCAAATATCAATGGACCACAACCAGATGAAGCCGTATTCCAAGTTTCATCAGTATACGTTCATAAATAAGCGAGATATAATTTTTTTTATTTTCCTCCATAAGAATAACATTAGACAACGTACTGTGTTTAGCACTTTCAATATCTCGGTAACCAATTGACGTAGAGGAATGATCAAAATACCAAATTGTGTGTTTTTTAAGCTGAATAAAATGTTAAAACCTAAAGTTTGATTATTTTCATAATTATACGTAAAAAATAAAAAAAAAAAAAACATTTCTGGGGTACAAAACCTCCCCAAAATACCCCTTCTGATAGAGCGATGTGGCTGGTTTTCGAACTTAAAGTAATAAATGTTGCTTTACACGTTTATACAAAATTTCATCAAAATCGGATGATTTTTACGAGAGTTATCGTGCTCACGGACATATATATATAAAACGAATATATCGAACAAATGGTGTTTAAGGGGTCTGGGGACCTCAAAACGAAAAGTAATCATGGTCCCGGGCCTGGGTCTTACCATGCCGACTACGGTAATAGCTTCTTCCCTATAGGGGAAATTCGCTAAAACACTAGATTTTGGTTATAGCCATTTTATAGACCTTAAAAAACATACAATTTAGTATTTTGAATCATTAAGCTAGGTTTAGTGGTTGTGGAGAAAAGTCAAAATACCCCCGTCGCAGCAAACCTGCATACTCAGCGAATTTCCAATGAATATATAACATAACACATTAAGCCACTTAACAGAATTCATAAGAAATATATTCACAAACAAGCGGTATTTAAAATATTAATTATTCTCCATAAGAACAACATTGGGGATGAGTACGCAGGTTTGCTGCAACAAGGAAAACAAAATAATGGGTTTGTATGCAAATATCAATAGAACTCATCTAAGTGAAGTCACATACTAAGTTTCATCCATATACATTCATAAATATTTTAATATCCATATATAACATTTTAAATATTTTCCATAAAAATAACATGGGGACCGAGTACCTAGGTTAGCTGCAACGGGAACCATAGGCAAAAAAAGTTTTTTTGAGCAAACAACAATAAACCACAACCAGATGAAGTCATATACCAAATTTTGTCAGTTTATGATCATAAATAAGCGAGATATTTAATTTTTCTTTTTCCATAAGAATAACATTAGACAACGTACTGTGTTTATCACTTTCAATATCTCAGTAACCAATTGACGTAGAGCAATGATCAAAATACCAAATTGTTTGTTTTTTGAAGTTGATTTCAACGGTAAAAATTGCAATTTGATTAAAATAAAAATTATACGTGAAAACCCCAAAAGACCCATTTTGGGGGTACAAAACCCCCCCAAAACCCCCCTTCGGATGATGCGATTCGTCTGGTTTTCGAACTCGTTCAAATAAATGGTACTTTACACATTTGTACCAAATTTCATTAAGATCGGAGCTTTTTTACGAGAGTTATCGTGCTTACGGACACACACACATATATATATATATATATATATATATATATATACAATTGTTTTTGTGTGCAAACAACAATAAACCACAACCAGATTAAGCCATATACCAAATTTCGCCAGTTTATGTTCATAAATAAGCGACATATACATTTTTTCTTTTTCTCCATAAGAATAACATTAGACAACGTACTGTGTTTAGCACTTTTAATATCTCAGTAACTAATTGACGTAGAGCAATGATCAAAATACCAAATTTTTTTTAAGCTGAATTTAATGGTATAAATTAAAATTTGATTTAAATTAAAAATACATGTGAAAACCCCAAAAAACACATTTTTGGGGTACAAAACCCCCCCCCAAAACCCCCCCTCGGATGGTGCGATTCATCTGGTTTTCGAACTCGTTCAAATAAATGGTACTTTACACATTTGTACCAAATTTCATTAAGATCGGACCTTTTTTACGAGAGTTATCGTGCTTACGGACATATATATATATATATATATATACATATATAAAAATTTGAACGAATGGTTTTTTTGGCATCTGGGAACCTCAAAATGAAAAGTTATCATGGTCTCGGGCTTAAGTCTTACCATGAGACCTACGGTAATAGCTTCTTCCCTATAGGAGAAATTCGCTAAAATGTGTCCATAACATTTCTCATGTTAATCTTATGGGAATACGGTTTTTAGATTTTCCTCAGATAATTTCACTAAAAACTCCACATTTCTTTCTACCAATCAGTTTAGCTCTACAAAACAATCATTTTGGCGTTTTAATTGTTGTTTTACGTCCAACCGTTGCAGTGATATTCAAAGTGCTAAACACAGTACGTTGTCCAATGTTATCCTTATGGAGAATAAATAAAATATTATAATGCGATTATTAATGTATGTATATTGATGAAACTTGGTATGTGACTTCAACTAGTTATGGTACATATTAGCACCAAAAAAATGGTTTTTGTTGATTTTTAGCGGTAGCAGCAAACCTACATACTCGGCCCCCATGTTATTCATATGGAGAATAAGTACAGTTTTATATCTCCCTTAGTTATGAACTTAAATTAATAAAACTTGGTATGGAGCTTCACCTGGTTGAGTTATATTAATAATTGGAAAACAACATATTTCTTATCTTCCTTGTTGCAGCAAACCTACGTACTCAATTATAATGTTATTCTTATGAAGAATAAATAAAATGCTATATATCCCTTATTAATGAATGTATTTTTGTGAAACTGGGTAAGTGGCTCTAGGTAGTAGTGATACCCATGTATATGCATTGGAAATTCGCTGAGTACGCAGGTTTGCTGCGACTGGGGTATATTTAACATTAGAACTGACTTTGGATGTTTGGGTTCAGTGGATTCGTTAAAGCGAAAAACGTTTCGTACTGCATGTTCTAAGGAGAAACTGGTAAAAAGTTGGGACTAATATACACATTTGTATGCAATCACCTGACCAAATAAGATCGTCGTCCGCATCATAAGATTCGTGAACACTGCAAATTTGAAGGCCAAAGGGGCGAAGCCCAGAGGCTAATTTGGCCACTTCTGGATTTTGACACATATATGTAGGCCCTAATGAACAATTTGATACGCAAAATGTTGTTAGGCGTTTATCACTATCCAGCTGGCATTGGCCATTAAGCTATTAATCATCGGGCAATGATCCTGACTACAATCAGTCGGTCTTAATCAGTTACGAGCCACACGAGGCATCCCACCCATCCTTCACTCAAAATTTATTCATACTGGCATTAAAATACGCCCTAGTTGCGTCGGCGTATTATACACTGATCAAGTGAAAGCGTCAACACCTTCAAATTTGTCACGGCAGATTTCCAATTTGAATACATGCATTCCGAAATTTTCGTTTTAAGTCTAGAGAATGTTGACACATGTAGGGATCCTGAGGAACATGTTGATAATCAATTTGTCGGTTGAGAGTTATCACGTGACAATTCAAATTTGACATTCTCATTAGATTAGACGCATTCCAAAACTAGCGGTTTAAATGTATACGTGTCTTTTGGTTACTAGTAAACTGTGGAAATTCAACGTTCACGGAATTATCAAACATATTTATTTCAAAGCAAAATTTAAATCCTAGGTGGCTGACCTTGAGAAGTTTAAATTCATTTGTTTACCAAAATCCTAAGCTTAAAACCTGTTTAACTACGTGTGTATTTTCTGACCGCGATTTTTTGGATAGCTAGAACAACGCTTCTAATCCATCGGTTAAACAGGTACACAACGGAGCAGCGGCACCGTCGATGATAATCAGAAAGAAGAGATGATCCCCTCACCCCAAATAATTTCCTTCGCCAGGGTCGTACGTGTGGATAAAACAATCCGCCCCGACCCAATTTTGCATAACTAGTAAACAGAATACATTCAAAAGAAAATATTTACCACCCATAACTACTTCGCAAGAGGAAGCACCTGTCGGGGGCATCTATCTGCTTCCCTTGTAATGTTTCAAAGCCCGTGCCTCCTAACCGGATTGTCCTAAATCCTTAACTTATGTTTAATTTTAAAAACCTAGCGATTCTATAGAGCATTTCATAATTACAAATAGTTCACCTATAACAAATTGTAAACACTAAATATTTTGGAATTGTATGGAAACGATTATTATTGGTGATTGGCTTTTTCTAACTGAAATCGCTAGGTATTTTTTTAATGTGCCCTAAATCAACAATATTGGAAAATCCTTCGAGGACAGACTCGCTTTGAAAGTTAACATTGACCTTAAGAGTCTTCATCACCGGAAGTTGCTAGACGCCATCTAGGAGTTTTGCTCCATAAGGCCAATGTTAACTTTGTGCCTCCATTACTCCTCACCTGATCGTCACATAAAATTAATTTTGGTGTCAAATTAAAGGTTTCGCCGTCCTCTAGGGAAATACAATGTCGAATTTTTTAATTTGGATACCATAGTTGCATAATAAATAGTTTAATTTTGAACTGAAACACTGTACATGTTCTCATTAATTTGTGACAAAATCCAAATTCGACTATTGTATTTCCCTAGAGGGCGACGAAACCTTTAATTTAACACCAAAATTAATAGTTTGTGACGATAAGGTGAGGAGTAACGGAGGCACAAAGTTAACATTGGCCTTATGGAACAAAACACCAAGATGGCGACCGGCAACTTCCGGTGATGAAGACTCTTAAGGGGGAAACTGGTATTTATTTCGTGACTGGAGCCTTTTTTCCCCTCCCCCTTAGCTATTGTTTACATCTGGTAGGGGTTGCCAGTGCCTGCCAGCTGCACTCCGCGGTGTGTTGCGGCCGATGACGTCACGTGTCCGGGTCACCGGGGTCGCGGGCTGACCTCACCTCCTGGGAACATCCTAACACTACGTCATCGCCGCAACCGCCGGGAACCGACACCCGCCCGAACTGCACCGGGGTCCAGCTGACCGACCTTCGACCTTGTGTCGCTTGAATGTTAGAGTGGGCTCCTGTCACGAGATTTTTCGCGTTTCTCCCTGCTTCCCCCATAAGGTCAATGTTAACTTTCAAAGCTCCTCCCTCCTCAACGGATTATCCGGCATCTGTGATTTATGGCTTATTAGTGAATTTCCTATGGAAAATGAACTATTAGCATGACCCGCACGGTGAAACTTAAGCCCGGGACCACCATAGAACTTCCTAACGTGACCCCCCGAAACACGTTTTGGGGGGTCGTTCAAAATTGTATATATATATATATATATTTCCACTCTAGCGGTCGCATTTTTGTCCGATTTACTTCAAATTTGGTAGGGACATTCCTTTCTATGATTAGTTGGACAAGTTCGTTGGGCAAAACAATCGGAAAACTATAACCCCCTTTGAGAGATTGTAGGTTTTCAAATTTTGAGTTTTTGGGCCCAAAAAGGGCCAAAAAAGCCGCAGATGTAAAATGCATGGGAAGAGATGGAGACTAATGAGGCGAAACCTTTAAGCCATGTCTCATCATTCTAGCACAAGTATTTACCGAGTTATTAAAAAAATGTTAATTGTCTTAAGACAGTACGTTGACTTATGGGGATTTTACACGGGAAAAGGCTGTTTTTCATATCTTGATGTAGTTTTATCACCCCTAATCCCCCTATACCAACTTGTTTTCTATACCTCCTCCTAACCTTATATGTATACTATTGCCATTCGTATAGGGAATTTAAATATAACCAGGAGCATCAGAACAAAAAAATAACATTTTTCTATTTTTCAAAAATATGTTACCAGTGTTGTTTTAAAAACCTTTATTCGATTTTTCTAAAGGTTTTATTGCGGAAATTCACTTCCCTCACGTCAGCGTGCTGCGTGCGAACTCGTTTATAAGTGCAACAATACTTTGCAACTCAGAGGCGAGTTCAACAATCCATTTTTGCTTTGGATATTTCTTATTATTTATTTCCGGTCACGAGTCACTTGACACTACAGTAACAAAGTTGACTTGATTAAACGCAACCTCAATGTATCTGATTAGAGATCTCTTAGTCATCGGGAATATAGGTCGAATTACCATAATTATCATCCCATGTACATAATCATAGTTATGTAAAGTGATTCAATCAATCTACCCCGAACCAAAGCCCCCTCCCATACAATTACCATAACATACTATTTTTATTCGAATGAAAATTGCATCACAAACTAGAAAAATAAGCTGTCAACACTTAATAAATTATGATGAAAAGGTAAAGATAAAACAACAATAAATCACGTTCCCGCTAGAAATGCAAATCTTTAACTTTAATAGTACTGGTAGTACAATAACTAATAATTAGTGACTTTTATGAACATCAGCACATTTCAAATAAACTTGTTCATCCTTACTGAATTGTAATGTTACGTGTACGAAAGTAGATTTATTGAAGTGAATAGTTCGGAGTGGAGCCAAGAATAAAAAACCTCCTTTGTAAAAGCTTTGGCTTGGCATTCGACGAGGTTTGTGTGCCGAACAGTTTGTCACGTCTCCCCGAGCTGACTGACGTGACGGTACCCCCCCTATTGGCGGGCCGCGCACGTCTATTTATTACACTGATGTACTGTTACTATTTCCTTCCATGATGCGAGCTCACTCTCGGCCAAGTCGCGTTGAATGCCGAATGTCATATTTAGGTTTCCAGCGTCTTTTGACTGTAAAAGAAATGCCACCGTTTAACCTAAAGAAAATTGTACACTACAGAAGGCTGACTGGAATAATAGGCACCGCCATAAGCCGGGTCGACGAGATGGGAGGTAGCAGGTGGAGCGGGGTGCAAGTCGGGTCGCCAAGAGGGGAGGCAGCAAGTGGAGCGGGGTGCAAGTCGGGTCGCCAAGAAGGGAGGCAGCGGGTGGAGTGGGTTTCAAGTCGGGTCGCCGAGAGGGGAGGCAGCAGGTGGAGTGGGGTACAAGTCGGGTCACCAAGAGGTGAGGCAAGGTGTGGAGTGGGGTACAAGTCGGGTCGCCAAGAGGGGAGGCAGCAGGTGGAGTGGGGTACAAGTCGGGTCACCAAGAGGGGAGGCAAGGTGTGGAGTGGGGTAGAAGTCGGGTCGCCGAGATGGGAGGTAGCAGGTGGAGCGGGGTACAAGTCGGGTCACCAAGAGGGGAGGCAAGGTGTGGAGTGGGGTACAAGTCGGGTCGCCAAGAGGGGAGGCAGCAGGTGGAGTGGGGCACAAGTCGGGTCACCAAGAGGGGAGGCAAGGTGTGGAGTGGGGTACAAGTCGGGTCGCCGAGATGGGAGGTAGCAGGTGGAGCGGGGTACAAGTCGGGTCACCAAGAGGGGAGGCAAGGTGTGGAGTGGGGTACAAGTCGGGTCGCCAAGAGGGGAGGCAGCAGGTGGAGGGGGGTACAAGTTGGGTCGCCAAGAGAGGAGGCAGCGGGTGGAGTGGGGTACAAGTCGGGTCGCCAAGAGGGGAGGCAGCGGGTGGAGTGGGTTTCAAGTCGGGTCACCGAGAAGGGAGGCAGCAGGTGGAGTGGGGTACAAGTCGGGTCGCCGAGATGGGAGGCAGCAGGTGGAGTGGGGTACAAGTCGGGTCGCCGAGATGGGAGGCAGCGGGTGGAGTGGGGTACAAGTCGGGTCGCCGAGATGGGAAGCAGCAGGTGGAGTGGGGTACAAGTCGGGTCGCCGAGATGGGAGGCAGCAGGTGGAGTGGGGTACAAGTCGGGTCGCCAAGAAGGGAGGCAGCAGGTGGAGTGGGGTACAAGTCGGGTCGCCGAGATGGGAGGTAGCAGGTGGAGTGGGGTACAAGTCGGGTCACCAAGAGGGGAGGCAAGGTGTGGAGTGGGGTACAAGTCGGGTCGCCAAGAGGGGAGGCAGCAGGTGGAGTGGGGTACAAGCCGGGTCGCCAAGAGAGGAGGCAGCGGTGGAGTGGGGTACAAGTCGGGTCGCCAAGAGGGGAGGCAACGGGTGGAGTGGGTTTCAAGTCGGGTCGCCGAGATGGGAGGCAGCGGGTGGAGTGGGGAACAAGTCAGGGCGCCATGAGGGGAGGCAGCAGGTGGAGTGGGGTACAAGTCGGGTCACCAAGAGGTGAGGCAAGGTGTGGAGTGGGGTACAAGTCGGGTCGCCAAGAGGGGAGGCAGCAGGTGGAGTGGGGTACAAGTCGGGTCGCCGAGAAGGGAGGCAGCAGGTGGAGTGGGGCACAAGTCGGGTCACCAAGAGGGGAGGCAAGGTGTGGAGTGGGGTACAAGTCGGGTCGCCGAGATGGGAGGTAGCAGGTGGAGCGGGGTACAAGTCGGGTCACCAAGAGGGGAGGCAAGGTGTGGAGTGGGGTACAAGTCGGGTCGCCAAGAGGGGAGGCAGCAGGTGGAGTGGGGTACAAGTTGGGTCGCCAAGAGAGGAGGCAGCGGGTGGAGTGGGGTACAAGTCGGGTCGCCAAGAGGGGAGGCAGCGGGTGGAGTGGTTTTCAAGTCGGGTCACCGAGATGGGAGGTAGCAGGTGGAGCGGGGTACAAGTCGGGTCACCAAGAGGGGAGGCAAGGTGTGGAGTGGGGTACAAGTCGGGTCGCCGAGATGGGAGGCAGCGGGTGGAGTGGGGTACAAGTCGGGTCGCCGAGATGGGAAGCAGCAGGTGGAGTGGGGTACAAGTCGGGTCACCGAGATGGGAGGCAGCAGGTGGAGTGGGGTACAAGTCGGGTCGCCAAGAAGGGAGGCAGCAGGTGGAGTGGGGTACAAGTCGGGTCGCCGAGATGGGAGGTAGCAGGTGGAGTGGGGTACAAGTCGGGTCACCAAGAGGGGAGGCAAGGTGTGGAGTGGGGTACAAGTCGGGTCGCCAAGAGGGGAAGCAGCAGGTGGAGTGGGGTACAAGCCGGGTCGCCAAGAGAGGAGGCAGCGGTGGAGTGGGGTACAAGTCGGGTCGCCAAGAGGGGAGGCAACGGGTGGAGTGGGTTTCAAGTCGGGTCGCCGAGATGGGAGGCAGCGGGTGGAGTGGGGAACAAGTCAGGGCGCCATGAGGGGAGGCAGCAGGTGGAGTGGGGTACAAGTCGGGTCACCAAAAGGTGAGGCAAGGTGTGGAGTGGGGTACAAGTCGGGTCGCCAAGAGGGGAGGCAGCAGGTGGAGTGGGGTACAAGTCGGGTCGCCAAGAAGGGAGGCAGCAGGTGGAGTGGGGCACAAGTCGGGTCACCAAGAGGGGAGGCAAGGTGTGGAGTGGGGTACAAGTCGGGTCGCCGAGATGGGAGGTAGCAGGTGGAGCGGGGTACAAGTCGGGTCACCAAGAGGGGAGGCAAGGTGTGGAGTGGGGTACAAGTCGGGTCGCCAAGAGGGGAGGCAGCAGGTGGAGTGGGGTACAAGTTGGGTCGCCAAGAGAGGAGGCAGCGGGTGGAGTGGGGTACAAGTCGGGTCGCCAAGAGGGGAGGCAGCGGGTGGAGTGGGGTACAAGTCGGGTCACCGAGAAGGGAGGCAGCAGGTGGAGTGGTGTACAAGTCGGGTCGCCGAGATGGGAGGCAGCAGGTGGAGTGGGGTACAAGTCGGGTCGCCGAGATGGGAGGCAGCGGGTGGAGTGGGGTACAAGTCGGGTCGCCGAGATGGGAGGCAGCAGGTGGAGTGGGGTACAAGTCGGGTCGCCGAGATGGGAGGCAGCAGGTGGAGTGGGGTACAAGTCGGGTCGCCAAGAAGGGAGGCAGCAGGTGGAGTGGGGTACAAGTCGGGTCGCCGAGATGGGAGGTAGCAGGTGGAGTGGGGTACAAGTCGGGTCACCAAGAGGGGAGGCAAGGTGTGGAGTGGGGTACAAGTCGGGTCGCCAAGAGGGGAGGCAGCAGGTGGAGTGGGGTACAAGCCGGGTCGCCAAGAGAGGAAGCAGCGGTGGAGTGGGGTACAAGTCGGGTCGCCAAGAGGGGAGGCAGCGGGTGGAGTGGGTTTCAAGTCGGGTCGCCGAGATGGGAGGCAGCGGGTGGAGTGGGGAACAAGTCAGGGCGCCATGAGGGGAGGCAGCAGGTGGAGTGGGGTACAAGTCGGGTCGCCAAGGGAGGAGGCAGCGGGTGGAGTAGGGTACAAGTCGGGTCGCCAAGAGGGGAGGCAGCGGGTGGAGTGGGTTTCAAGTCGGGTCGCCGAGAAGGGAGGCAGCAGGTGGAGCGGGGTACAAGTCGGGTCACCAAGAGGGGAGGCAAGGTGTGGAGTGGGGTACAAGTCGGGTCGCCAAGAGGGGAGGCAGCAGGTGGAGCGGGGTACAAGTCGGGTCGCCAAGAGAGGAGGCAGCGGGTGGAGTGGGGTACAAGTCGGGTCGCCAAGAGGGGAGGCAGCGGGTGGAGTGGGTTTCAAGTCGGGTAGCCGAGAAGGGAGGCAGCAGGTGGAGTGGGGTACAAGTCGGGTCGCCGAGATGGGAGGTAGCAGATGGAGCGGGGTACAAGTCGGGTCACCAAGAGGGGAGGCAAGGTGTGGAGTGGGGTACAAGTCGGGTCGCCAAGAGGGGAGTCAGCGGGTGGAGTGGGGTACAAGTCGGGTCGCCAAGAGAGGAGGCAGCGGGTGGAGTGGGGTACAAGGCGGGGCGTCAAGAGGGGAGGCAGCGGGTGGAGTGGGGAACAAGTCAGGGCGTCAAGAGGGGAGGCAGCGGGTGGAGTGGGGAACAAGTCAGGGCGTCAAGAGGGGAGGCAGCGGGTGGAGTGGGGAACAAGTCAGGGCGTCAAGAGGGGAGGCAGCGGGTGGAGTGGGGAACAAGTCAGGGCGTCAAGAAGGAAGGCAGCAGGTGGAGTGGGGAACAAGTCAGGGCGTCAAGAAGGAAGGCAGCAGGTGGAGTGGGGAACAAGTCGGGGCGCCAAGATAGCAGTGGGTGGAGGGGAAGTAGGGAAGCGTTCCCGAATGCACCTCCTCTGAGTGACCAAGCGCTACTAGCGTTCAAAGCGGCCGGTGACCGAACTATAAATTTTAAATGAAATAGCCGTTCAGCTTTATATTTGCTTTATATTTGTCTTGCTTTATATTTTTCTGTGGTTTGGCAAACCGTCGAACGTCGACCTAGCGCCGAAAACCCGCTATTTGCTTGAAATTGCACATAATATCTTAATTCTACGGTCGACTTGTATATATGTTTATGAGGTTTATATGCAAGTTTATGAGGCTCCTTTGAGAGTCCCAGACGTGCAGGTGACTTACTAATTACAAAGATATTTTGTTATTCGTAAACAGGAAATTAATGTCCTACCGTATCTCCGCAGCACTACTCGCCTCAAAGGTTGAAGGCACCTTGTACACGGGTACATAATTATTTTGTGTTCAATAATAGTCCAACTAATCATATATTAATCAACTAATAAATTGCAATTTTTAGAATAAATATCAACACGGCATCTGTTACGAAGAAACACTTTTATTTATTAATATTGGAGTTATCTTCTGTTGTTTTTGCTGCGGCAGTTGCGACACTGAGGACAAAAAAATCACTTGTCGCAATTAGCACAATAGGAACATTAGAAGGTAAATCCAATACACATGTTGACATGCCAAAAGTAGGAAATTAACTCTAAATTTGTACATACGAAAGATATATACAGTTCTGTTTTATAATTGCTTCACTAAAGCTAGCCCCTTAATTTATTCTGCCTTTTCCATATCTTACTATCATAGATGCAACGCCTATTTGAATACGGATAAATTATCATTTACAAAATTTGGATTCGACGAAACAAGTGCAAAAAAGGTCAGGTGTTATGGGCAAAATACAGCCAAAAGTTTCGCCAGTTCGATGTAGGTCTGTACTTTAACGAGAGATAGCGCGCGAGAGGGACAGTAGAGGACCCATGCACGGACATGAAGAAATGTTAAACGCTGTCTTCATTAATTGATGTTGGATTAGGAAACCCCAGCAACAAGTAGCGTCTTCCACAAGCGGGAATACTGCGCAGGTTAACTGAAGTATAGGATTTTATTTTAGTGTATAATTTCGTCTCCAGCGGTCCAAATATCAGAAAAAGTGTAACATTACATACCATTCAGCATTAATATTAATTTCCCCATAATTTTGTCTGTTACTCCCTACATAAATGCCTCTATTCCCCATGACATGATCATAGTTGCTATCATACCCTAGTTCAAGCTGAATAATTCATATTTTATCTATTTGCCCTAATAATGTTTGTCCTTGTCTCATAATAATGTATGTTACCTTTTATTTAATATGTTCCCCTTCTCATTATGCGTTATTTTGTGTTAATTAATTTGTTATTTTATGTTATTTCATTCAATTTGTTGAATACTAAATAATTGTCCCCTCACCCCGCAGAAAATCATTCCCCCTTGTTTTACAATATAATATGTAGTTATTTATGCCAATGTTCACCATATTTACCTTGTTGTAATTGATGTTTAACCATTTTCCACAGTTTATTCATAATTGAATACTTTAATTGATTCTAGAATCATTTAAACATAGCCTACTTTAGATATATAATATTTATAAGAAAATGTCAATATAATAATATTTTACATAGTACTACTTTTAACAAAATTAGTCCTTAGAAAATCAAAATTATTGTGTAAAGTGTTTTACAACATGTGATTTCTCCACCTGTACTTCTCAACAATGGAACTATGATCTTCAAGACATACAACCCTGACCTCCTTCTTGTTGCTGCCTACCTCCAAATGTGAACATCATTTTTGTTATAGAACAAGTTCCTATAACAAGCCCATTGCCCCCTACTTAATTAATTTCCCAAGTATGGCCTAAGAATTGCCTGCTTGGTGCATAAAAGAGTATTTAGCTAAATTCAGCCCCACTTGTTTGAATTCCCTTCATTTGTAATACTCTGGGTGAAGAACTTTGATTCCTGTGTAGCATCATCCATTTTGATACTCATTAGGGACATTTTAAAGAGATATCATGAACGATTCCTGAACAAGCCTAATGTTCCAATAATTTAAATCAAATTAAATCAAGAAATAATTAATTGAAATTGAACTATTATTCAAAATTTAATATCAAACATCATTTAACAATTTATAAATTCAGTGAAAACTATTTGGCATTTTAATTTGGATTTTTTCAAATTGCATTGTTGCATCTAGTAAACAAACTATCACATTAAATGAATTTTATCTCTTCAATATAATATATCATTCGATCCGGCAGGATACCCCTCCCTGAGAATAAAAGAGTATTTAAGAAATAAGGATTCTTAAATAATTCTTAATAGTAGACATGAACTGTTAAAGAGATTTACTAAAAAGCTTATAGGCCTAGATGACCTAGTCCAATATTGAAGATCCCCCATACTGTGTGATTACTGTTGTTAGACCCCGTTAAACTCATTTGCTATCTTTCCTTTTGTAAATTTAAATAATAAATGTTATATTGTGAACCCCTGTAAAATGAATTTTCATTATTTAGGTAACAAAAGCAAAAGGTATTCAGTTAAAAGCTAAGACTTACCTTGAAAGTGGTAATCCAGACCAAGACACATTTATTTAACACAACATCTACAAATAAAGAAAAATCAGGTAAAGAAGAACATTTATTTATTAAGGTTTGTTAATAGTGGGCTAAAAGTGTTAGCCAAGGTAATTTTGATAGCACTATGTTCATTTTACACCAAGAAGCTTCGCCTATGTGTATGGAAGCCATCCATGTTGCTTGATGCTCAAAGACGGCGTCGCTGGAACCAACGATTTGCCCTCAATTAAAATTGTTCACAAAAGACTGTAAACCCATAGTTAGGTATTTCCCCATTACTACTAGTTAAGTAGGAAGTTTGTGCAAGGTGTGTTTATAAAAGTAGCTGTTTTTTTTACAACAGACCTGCACTTCTGTTAGTGTCTGTGTACTCACTGCATGCGCGCACCATTAGCGTTATCTTTTGAGTTCAAGAATTCGCCTACAACGCTCCAAGCGTCGAAAATAATTCTTAGTGTTTCTATGTTCATTGCTTATAGGACTTAATGCAACAGGAATTCAAATGGCAAAACAACGGAAATGCAAACTACGCGATCTAGCGATCAGTGAAACAACTGTAAACAGCATCGAAGATTTGTAGGCTTTACTAAACAGGTACATTGCAACAACACAACGATAACCGCGAACGCTGCGACCTAGTGGTCAGTGTGATAACTATCGTCAACAGCATGGAAGACTTGTAGGAATTAACGAAACAGGAGGTGATCTGGCAACACCGCAAAGTAAACAGCGAAAATTGCGATCTAGCGGTTAATGCGGTAACTATAGTACGGACAGCAACGAAGGCTACAGGAGGTAAGCTGGCAACACCGCAACGTAAACAGTGAACACCGCAATCTAGCGTCCTGTACGGTAACTACTGTTAACATCAGCATCGAAGATTACCGGCAGGAAGCTGGCAACACCTCAACATAAACCGTGAAAAGTGCGATCTAGCGGCAATGAACTGTCTGAACAGCATCTAGGACTACAGGTGGTAAACTGGCAACACCGCAAGGCAAACAGTGAACACTGCGATCTAGCGGTCAATTCGGTAACTAGTGTCAACAGCATCGAAGATTACCTGCAACACTGCAACGAAAACAGCGAACACTGCAATCTAGCGTTCTGTACGTTAACTATTATTTACAGCATCGAAATCGAAGGCCTTCACCGCCTTTACAAACAGCACTGCCGCTGTGCTGAGCGCTCGGCGTTGCACGCGTAAATCTACCGGCAATAAACGATAGCAACAACACACATACACGCCCCCGCACGCCGGCCTGGGCCTCGGCCAGCGGTGACAATTAGGCCGGTCGTTACACCAACGCATTACTGGATCTGGGTTTAGCACTTGGCGACACCCGACACATACGTTACTGCAATTACACCAATGTTTATCAAACCACCTTCGTGTACCACAATATTTTCCATTTTACACAAAGTTTTACAACTACGTTCACTACGAGGTTGCAGTGGTGTGATCAGACATGGTTAATACATCTAGAGGGCTCGGCTGGGGTACAAAAGTGCAGTCTACATGGTTGACCGCCATTTTACTCCTCTGTCAACTCTAATCGCATGGCAAACAACATGGTAACAAATCAAATCCTCTCTTTACAAGTTATATAACGGTCAGCTGACTACAACCTGTGAAGAGATGATTTGATTGGTTACCTGAGGAAAATATAGCGGACGGCAAGTATGGGTCCGACCGCGGTAACTAGAAACAATAGTTACCGTGGGTCCGACTTTTTCACCCCCGACGAGACGTATATGTGTTTTATTCTCGTTGGTGTGATCCCTTGGCTAAAAATAAAGAGTATTTATTGATTTGACCTTAGATTTGAGTTAGAGCGGTATTGTTGGGGTTTCCTCGGTAAGAACAATATTGAATTTAAACCGTGTTACCTTGTTTATTTTCTTAGAAAATTACTATTGTTACTGTCACTATGATTTGTTAAAGGAAAACATAAATTCATTACTTCATCAGAATCCAAATAAATTTTATTTTGAAACATTTTGGCAACCTGTAATAAAAAATGTCATTTAAGTAAATGCGTGTGCAGCACAGATTCAAAATTGCCCTTGAGGAGGGATATAAATCTAAAATTTAGTGCTCGGCACGCAAGCTGATAGTGCTAGGTGCAAAGTAAACAAAAATCGACTATATTGTCCCTTAAAATGGTTTACTTGTTATAAAATCATCGTCAACTACAGCATATAAGCAATTGTTAAACTATTTAGAAACTTTAAAAAACGCATACACCATCTTTGAGCTTGAACATTGAATTTGTATCAGTCAACACCTGAAATTACGAAAGATCTACTATTTTTTTTTTTCAAAATTGAAAAAAATAGCAACACTGTGGATTTTTGTAAACAACGTGCCTAAAATTGTACGGTAGGTACAATTTAAATTCACTTGAAATTCAAGTTGCTCAATGAACAGACAAATATGTAATTTATAACTCAGGTGTATTGTCCCATTAACGCCGTAGAATTGAACTGACGCGCCGGCGCGGCGCCGTTAACGTGAGTTTGCGCATGCGCGGACAATGACGTGGGGCAACAATAATTGTTGAAACATATAATTACTACAGGACTATTGTCGCTATCGTCTGTAAAATGACATCACAGGGCGTCATTCCATCCATTCCAGCCTACTCGATTTTACTGAGACCATTGTAATGTAAGCAAACTTTTAAAAACAATCACATATTAACTTCCCCCAGGATGTTTATTTTTGAAACTTTGACTTTTGTAAAACAAACTATTTCTCGATTCACTACAAAGCAAATATTACCTAAAATTAACTCTGTCTCAGCCTCAAAATTCACAGTCATAGTACAACATTTATTACAACTTTTTAATAATACATTTATTATAAAATAGAAAATATTTCTGATGTAAATTAATATTGTACTATGGAAAATTAATTTAGAAGAATATGTATTTGCTTATGCAATTTGGTAAAAAATGTTCAAGGCAATCAAGTTAATATTATTGATTTGTTTTTCTCCTATAGGTATGAGGCCCTTACTAATACGTTTGGTCACTAATCCCTCCTTCTCCTTTTTTATAACAGCCTGTTTTGCAATAGCTCTTTTGCAATAAAATACCCCCGTCGCAGCAAACCTGCATACTCAACGAATTTCCAATGAATATATAACATAACACATTAAATCACAGGATTCATAAGAAATGTATTCACAAAAAAGCGATATTTAAAATATTAATTATCCTCCATAAGAATAACATTGGGGATGAGTACGCAGGTTTGCTGCAACAAGGCACACAAAATAATGTATTTTTATGCAAATATCAATATAACTCATCTTAGTGAAGTTACATACCAAGTTTCATCCATATAATATTGATAAATAAGCGGTATATAACATTTTAAGTATTTTCCATATTTTCCATTTGGGGACCAAGTACCTAGGTTTGCTGCTACAGGAACCATAGGCGAAAAATTGTTTTTTTTGTGCAAAAACAATAAACCACAACTAGATCAAGCCATATACCAAATTTCGCCAGTTTATGTTCATAAATAAGCGAGATATACAATTTTTTCTTTTTCTCCATAAGAATAACATTAGACAATGTACTGTGTTTAGCACTTTCAATATCTCGGTAACCAATTGACGTAGAGCAATGATAAAATACCAAATTGTTTGCTTTTTAAGCTGAATTCAATGGTATAGATTCAAATTTGATTTAAATTAAAATTACATATGAAAACCCCAACAAACACATTTTTGGGGTACAAAACCCCCCCAAAACCCCTCTTCGGATGGTGCGATTCATCTGGTTTTCGAACTCGTTCAAATAAATGGAGCTTTACACATTTGTACCAAATTTCATTAAGATCGGACCTTTTTTACGAGAGTTATCGTGCTTACGGACACACACACATATATATATATATATATATATATATATATATATATATATATAAATTTGAACGAATGGTGTTTTTGGCATCTGGGGACCTCAAAATGAAAAGTTATCATGGTCTCGGGCTTAAGTCTTACCATGAGACCTACGGTAATAGCTTCTTCCCTATAGGGGAACATATACTTTCTCACTTTTAATTCTCTCAAAATAAATATGTTTCTTTTATAACAAATAAAGTACCGTGTTATTAAAATTCGTCGGTTTATAGTGTTTTATGTCTACAACAAAATTATAAAACACGCATTTGGGGGAAATACGGGGTCAGAAATCTTGAGGACAACATTTTTTTTAATAACAAGTTTCAAAGCTATTTTTAAAGAAATGTGCTTTTCAACATTAAAATCAGCTTAAAACATAATTAACAAGATGGATAACTATGTGTTAGTTTTCTGATACCATATTCATGAGCCCTGTCTAAAGTGCATTGTAGAGCACCACACGTCACAAAAGACAGGACGAAATAAACTTTCGTCAAATCAGAAAATCGTTTGAACAAACAGCATCACATGTCCCATCGGCTTCCATCACAGCATTTTCTTTCAATACGTCCCTTAAAATTTCCAGCCTTGTCCTGGCTTTCCATGTTAATCAGCAGACACAATGTCATTCAGCACATTTAACGTTCATATTTTGCCTTTCAGAGTTGTTTTCAGTTCAGCGCATTCTAAATATATACTAAAAATATAAACATATATTGAACATACGAACTCCCTCCCAAGAATATGGCATGAGCAATGAACACGTCATTGATAACAGTGAAAATAATCTTGAATTGGTGTTCAATAAAAGTATATAAATGAATAAACAAATAAAACACTGCAAATAGGTTTCTAGAAACTATATTTTATGTTTAGTTGGATTACAATTTTCAAACAAAACTGGTCCACAAAATAATGATTTACACAAATAATCCAAATAAACGTTGTTAAAACGGTGTTGTATCGTTGTGTCCAAGGGTCATTCTGCCCAAAAGTAAAGTATCCGTTCATTGTGTCCAAAAAGAATAATTTATACTGTGGATTGGGACCAAAACTAAATAATAATTATAAAATAAGGCAGTATTCTCATACTGTCCAAAATACAAGGTTGGTCGTTGGGACCAAAAGTAAAGTCAAAACAGAAAACATAGTTACTGTAATATAATTTGGAGAGAATGAACAGATGTTGTATTTTATATTTTTAAATAATACCTCTACATTATATCCAAAACATTTATATTCCGTCCAAACTATATTATATAACAATGTTTTGTTTCGTCTCTACTTTTGGACACAATGACCAAGCATCTCTTTTGAACAGAAAGAACAACATAATATTTTAGAATAAATATTTTGTTTTGGACAAAATGCACAGAAGATATTACTCTTTTTGGAGACAATCAACAGTAATTTTACATTTGGACAGAATAATCATTGGACACAATGATACACTTCCGTTAAAACTACTGTACTGATCTCTTAGCTATGGATCTGTGTAGTGGAAACTTGTAAACCCATCCCATTCACCAAATATGCAACCTGTTTCTAGGATGATGACTTTTTATCTTCATTTTGATTTGAGATACAATATAGATGTATATTGGAAATATGACTTACGAGGTGTTTATGAAATATTTAACGGTGTTCTCGGTGGCGAAATGTATTACGAATTTGAGTAAACAACCAAAATTGTACAAGCTGAGTTTTGTGACAAATTAAGGTCATAAAAAATATACTTTAATCCCATTTTATCCAACGGGAAGTTAAAATATCCCTGAAGTGGGACGAAAATCCGTCAAGTGTGCACACTGGTGCAGTGCGAGTGAGACGGTGAGACGGTTGGCGCAGGTGAAGTGGACGTCAGCCTTATAAATAGCAGCCATGACGAACTGCGTCTGCCGCTCTCACTGCCGCGGCTGCCGGATACACGCTTTGTCCAGGAAAGGCGGGTTCATTTGGAGACAAATGTTAATATCTATACAGTATTTTTCTATATTTAAAACGATAATTTCGGAATACACGTACTCAAAAGGGAATCCCGCTGTGACCAATTTAAAGGTGCTATCGTGACAAACAAGGTAACATATAAGGTATTACATATAAAAATATCCGTTAGGATTCCTACAAGTTTAAAAATTCAGAAAATGTCCAAAATCCTTTAGGGGCTTTGCTCCATTAGCTTTAAAAGGTTCATCGTTTATGGGTGGCAATGACTTTATTTGGTCATATGAATATGTGAACGATTGTAAATTATCCGTAAAGGTCAACAGTACCCCACAGAATGCAACGTAAACTAATGTTATTCGCTGTTATGAATCTTCTCGGTGAAACCGGGACAATCAGACCTCGTATCATTAAAATACCCCTGTAGCAGCAAACCTGCATACTCAGCGAATTTCCAATGGAGATATAAATGTCTCAATACTTCATAAAGCCACTTACCAAGTTTCATAAAAATATATTCACAAATAAGCGATATAAACAATTTTAATTATTCTCCATAAGAATAACATTGGGGCTGAGTATGCAGGTTTGCTGCATCAAGGAACACAAAAAAATGGGTTTTTATGCTAATATCAATATAACTCAACTAGGTGAAGTCATATACCAGTTTTTATTCATTTATGTTTATAATTAAGGGAGACATAGCATTTAGTTATTATCCATAAGAATAACATGGAACTGAGTATGCAGGTTTGCTGCTACGGGAGCCTTTGGCAAAAAATTATTAATTTGAACAAATATCAATAGAACACAACCAGATAAAGCCGTATATCAAGTTTCGTCAGTATACGTTCATAAATAGGCAAGATATAACCATTGAATTATAGTCAATGATATAACATTTTTCTTTTCCTCCATAAGAATAACTTAGACAACGTACTGTGTTTAGCACTAATATCTCGGGAACCAATTGACGTAGAGGAATGATCAAAATACCAAATTGTGTGTTTTTTTTAAGCTGAATACAACGGTAAAAACTAAAATTTGAAAATTTCAAAAATTATATGTAAAAAATTCAAAAAAAAAACATTTTTGGGGTACAAAACCCCCCCAAAATATCCCTTCGGATAGAGCGATCTGGCTGGTTTTGGAACTTCAATATACATTCATAAATAAAAGATTTATGACATTTTAATTATTCTCCATAAGAATAACATGGCGGCTGAGTATGCAGGTTTGCTGAAGGAAGGAACACAAAAAATGGGGTTTTATACAAATATCAATATAACTCATTTAGGTAAAGCCACATACCAAATTTCATTAATTTATTTTCATAATTAAGGGAGATAACACGTTACTTATTCTCCATAAGAATAACATGGGGCTGAGTACGCAGGTTTGCTGCTAAGGGAGCCTTTGGCAAAAATTTGTTTTTTTTAGCAAATGTCAATGGTCCACAACCAGATGAAGCCGTATACCAAGTTTCGTCATTATACGTTCATAAATAAGCGAGATATAAAAATTTTCCTTTCCTCCATAAGAATAACATTAGACAACGTACTGTGTTTAGCACTTTCAATATCTCGGTAACCAATTGACGTAGAGAAATGATCAAAATACCAAATTGTGTGTTTTTTTAAGCTGAATCCAATGGTAAAAACGAAAATTTGACTATTTCCAAAATTATATGTAAAAAATTCAAAAAACCCATTTTTGGGGTACAAAACCCCCCAAAAATACCCCTTCGGATAGAGCGATCTGGCTGGTTTTCGAACTTAAAGTCATAAATGTTGCTTTACACGTTTATACCAAATTTCATCAAAATCGGATAATTTTTACGAGAGTTATCGTGCTCACGGACACACACACACACACACACACACACACACATATATATATATACAGTTTTGAACGAATGGTGTTTTTGGGGTCTGGGGACCTCAAAACGAAAAGTTATTATGGTCCCGGGCCTAGTTCTTACCATGCCGACTACGGTAATAGCTTCTTCCCTATAGGGGAAATTCGCTAACATAAATGCTATACTCCTTTCGCAGAAAAACTGCGTACCCATAAAATATTTTGAAATTTGAACAACAAAGGGGTAAATCTCTTGCTGACAATTGAATCTTCATTTTATCAAAATGTCATTGTTTCCAGACTTGCTGTAAACAACCATGCCATGTGTTACGAGGGCGGCTCCAGTCAGGCAATCCAGCCAGGCTCAGGCAATCATTCGCGGTTCTACCTTCTCCTCCCGTAAGGCCCATCCCTCCTTTCTAAGCCCATCCCTCCTCGGTGGACTCTCCAAAACCCGTTTACTTATGGTTACCTGGTAATTGTATCGTTCATATTTGCAGCATAACATATCTGTTTTCTTGATGGAGCAAGCCTGCGTATACTCAGCCCAAATGTTATTCAAATGGAGAATAAATCAATATCACTTATTTATGAATGTATTTTTATGAAACTACGTAAGTCGCTTTGCGTGTTAGCAAGACACATAATGTATGTACTGAAAATTCAATGAGTATGCAGGTTTGCTGCAACAGGGGTATTTTGTGTTGCAAACTCCTCTGCCCCAATAGAGGAAGAGGAAATCCCACAACTCCCCCACAAGGCGAGCCGTTCAAATAAACGGCGCAACGAGTCGTGTGGGAACCGCGTTATGGTGACAGATGGCGAATTAACCGAGTTAAACCCGCCAGTAAATCATGGAAGGCGACACTGACACTAAGTGTCAACAGACGGTATTGTGGCACTTGCACAATGCCATTGTAACCGGCTATGTTTACGTCACTTACTGCGCCGCGCCGGTCGCGAGTGTTAATGTGTTTATGTTTACTGCCTCCGTGTTGATGTTTAGTGTCTATTTGGTGTCTTGAGGTAATTTTGTTAGAAAGCTTATTGGCGGTGGAACTGTCGTATTTAGCATGACAATTGTCGTTTGTAAAAGTTGTGTTCCCCAGCTGCTGAGTACAGAAAATGCCTTACCTGGTATATTTTGCTTCAGTGTATTTAGCAGTGTGTTCAATTTTAAGACATATGCAATACCACAGTATCTAGAACAATTATGCGGTAGGTGTCATGCGCAGCTTTGATACCCGTCTGCTGTTGGTTAGACACCAGTGACGTCACATTACTTAAATTGTTGTTTTGTTGACACACCAGATCAACACAGAATTATAATGGACGCGACAAAGTCAAAACAACAGAATCCAGTCTAGTTTTGACGGATGGGAGCCGGGAGCTTTGCTGTGTTACAATTACAGCTGTTGGGCACCACTGATGCACTGATCTACTGCGCATCTTGTTTATGATACCTACCATATAATTATTCTAGATACTGTGTGTAATACTAGTATTTGTAATAACAATAATAAAAGATACCGATTGTTTTTCTGAGTTATGCCTTAGTTCCCCACTCTATAACAAACTCGAATGAAAGCTACAACTCTGTAGCAATCTGTATACAATGGCCACCTTTGGAAATAAAACATTTTATACATCTGAATACAATTATCATCTTTGGGAATACAATCATCACTTTACCCCAATATAAGTGCAAAATACTTCCACGAAACATTCTGGAGCAGACTTTATCAAAACAGAAGTCCTAAAACAATTTGTCTTAGTTTCAGAACAAGAAAATGAAAGAGCCTTTACAAACTATTATTAGTGAATTTCCTTTGGAAAGTGAACTATTAGCATGACCCGCACGGTGAAACTTAAGCCCGGGACCACCATAGAAGTTCCTAACGTGACCCCCTGAACACGCTTTGGGGGGTCGTTCAAAATTTTATATATATATATATATATATATATATACATATATATATATATGTGTTTGCACTCTAGCGGTCGCATTTTTTGTCCGATTAACTTCAAATTTGGTAGGGACGTTCCTTTCTGTAATCAGTTGGACAAGTTCGTTGGGCAAAAGAATCGTAAAACTCCAAACCCCTTTTTTGGGGATTAATCTTCCAAATTTTGAGTTTTTGGGCCCAAAAAGGGTCTAAAACGCCCCAAATGTAAAATTAATGGATGTAATAAGATGGGACTTAGCAAGACAAAAGTTTTAAGCCCTCTCTCGTCATTCTAGCATAAATATTTACCGAGTTATTAAAGAAAATGTGTTTCGGCTAAACACAGTACGTTGTCTTACGGGGGTTTTACACTAGAAGAGCCTGCTACTCCTTTGTTAGAGTACTTTTATCATCCCCAGCAACCTCACGCCTACTTTCAAGCCTGACTGGACCTTCTCCTCACATTATAATGCACAAAATTGTATTCCCAGCTTTGCAGGTAAATGAAACCAGGAGCATCAGAACAGCCAAAAAATCAATGTTTTCAGATTTCAATAAAAATTGGAATACAAGTATGTTTTTACACTAATTTTAAGTTTTAAAATTTGTTATGTGGAAATTCACTTCCCTCACGTCAGCGTGCTGCGTGCGAACTCGTTATTAATCTTCTTGTTGCTATTAGACAGTCGTAAACATGTATGTTTTTAGTACAAAAGAAATACCATGTTACATTTCGAAACAATTACATCTAACTCGGTCAAAAGTGGAGAAAGAAAGATTTATATTCTGTATAAAGACAAACATATCAATTTGAAAGAAACAAGTTAATACGAACACACTCACCATCTGGGTTCACCAAATTAGTTGACGGTACGAGTCAAAGGTTGTTCAAAGTGAAAGGGGCAAGAGTATTGACCATCCCAGGGAAACAAAAACATGGAACACCGGCGCGGCGGCGGCGGTTGAGGGCAGTCACTTGTTAGGGCAGTGACATCATCGCCAGGTGAGCGGAGCTATGGACCGGCACGACCGTATACGGGCGGGGGAACAGTGTGACGTCACTGGGCGAAAGTACTGCCAAATGTCAAGGCCGGGGCGACCGGGCCGACCTAACCTAACCGACAACATGCCGCGGGCCACGGGCGGAACTGGGAGGCAAAGACCTTTGGAGCCGGCGTGGGCGCAGGATGATACCGTTGCTTGTTGTTCTTATGCCATTCGTCGATGAGGAAAGTAATAAAGATAGGAAATGATAAATCATGTGAGAGGAATCCCGTCATGAAACATTTCGCGTTTCTTCCTGCTTCCTCCAACCCATAAGGCTTAAGTTTTAAGTCCATCCCTCCTCAACGGATTATTTGGTAACGATGATTTATGGCTCATTTTAAAGAGCAAAAACAAACTTACGATTCCAATGAGCAAAATTGCAATATCCAAATAATAATCGCTCAAAGAAATCCAAAATATTCAATGTTTACGATTTGTTTATGGGTGAGCGACTGAGCGAGCTGAGCTGGGCTGAGCTGTTGAATGTGACGTCAACATTCTGTCACTGAAATCGCTAGTAGTTGTTTGCTCTTTAAAATGAGCCATAAATTAACTAAATCCCGTTGAGGAGGGACGGGCCTTCAAAGTTAACATTGGCTTTGTAGGGGAAGCAGGTAGAAACACAAAATGTTTCGTGACTGGAGCCCCCTCCAGAATAATTCTATTGGAAAGAGACAAACCCGAGTATTATACTCGGTTCCGTCCATATATGCTGCAGCCAATCACCACTGACAACATAGCGCTCTACCGCGCCAGTCACCGTTTCTGGCTAGAAGACGAATTCGCTGGCCGTATTCGCCTCATTTTCTTCAAGTAAAATATTTTCTATTATTTAGCACCTAATACGTGCTGTATTTTAAAAACATCACTCCCTGTCACAAGTTGGTTATATTAACAATAATAATCTATTCAAGAAATCCGATGGGATTGTAAACTTGTAATATTATCACAAATTATATTATTAAGTACAGCTATTAGGTACATTTGAAAATGTAGAAGTACCTCAAAGGACTTCAAGTAATGAGACATATTTATAGGGGTTGCCATAAGGCTAGCATAGAAGAAGCTGATTAAATTAAATAGCCCGTATCTGTGAGAGGTACTAACATTTTTAATGACGGCACTAAAAAGTATGAGATTTGTATTAAGTAAGTTAATGGTACATATTTTACATATTAATTCAAACATGGCCGAACCAGCGACATTGAGATACTGCACAACGTTATCAATACTGTACAATCAAAATTCGACTGTCAACTATCTACGCTGACCAACGCGACGCGACGTTGACAAGATGCGACCAGCTGGGCCCCCTCCTCCTACGCGAGCTCCCTCCTCTAACTTCCCCTCACGGCCCCCAAAGTTAAGAAAACCGTACTATACTGTATGTGAAAAAGCAATTGAGGTTTGAGGACCACAATGCAGAGTCCTAATAAGAACGAAGAACGACAGTGTTACTAATTTACAGGTGGAATAGATGTAGAATGTATTGTATACTACAAGTCAAACTTTAACTGCGAACCACCTAAAAACTAGGAAGATTAGTGCTAGGTCAAAGGGTGAGTTATTTTCTGCGGTATTTATTGGTCCCTAGAAAAAAAATCAAAACTCATACAGAAAAAAAGTTTTTGTCTTATATAAAATAGTATTGAGAAAACAAATCGTTTTTAAGGGTGAAAATCATCGTACACATTTGTAAAATTGTTCTATCAACAAGTACGTTGCCCAACCTTCAACCTTTGTTCGCATTGCCATTAAAAAGTACACCTCGGATTAACCGGACCCGAATCATCCGAATCCCGGATTAACCGGAAGAGGTTGTGCGAGATAAAGAAAAATTGCAAATATCAGTGAAAACGCAATTTTTTGCCCACGCTAGAGCCTTCTAGGTCTCAGACGCAACCGAAATAAATTAATGAATGCGTGAAATATCATTGAAACTGCGTGTCTATCCTTTTTACACAGTTTTCTACGCAAACTTGCAGCATTACTTTTGCAGGCGCTAATGTCCCAACCGTTACTTATGCGATGTTATAGTAGCATCAGATTATCCGGATTTTTCGTTATCCGGATCCACATTCCGCCACATTAGTTCGGATAATACGAGATTTGCTGAACCACAATCTATAAATAATAGAACTGTTAGGGATCTCGGATATAACAAAATACAACAAAGTGATTTCAATAACAACGCCCTTTCGACCTTTAAGATTCCCTATATCAATCACAAATCATTAAGAGGAAAAATATAGCCATTATTACAATAACATTTCAGAAAGGCCTTGTTTGTGTCCAGAAGATAAGCTTAACACGGGAGCAGAGCGAGATTCCTTGGTCTGAGGATAGTAAGGACGACAACGTTATCGACCCTCACATTTAACGCCGAAACAGAATCAAGTTGTCACTGACACAACGTGGCGATCTAAAATACAAGGCTGTCTACCCACGGATACTAGAAACACATTTCTATTCTAGTATCCGTGGTTCTATCTTACGGAAACATTTGCGTCGCCGCGTGAAAATACATTGTTAAAATAGGGAAAAGGATCGTTGCGGAGGTTCAGGATTTCGGGTTGCGGCAACGATAATTTTGTTATCAACACATTCTAAACGGTATTTGATAGAACAAAGTTAATTTTACTGATGCTAGATTTTATAATTTCAAAATAGTGTTTATGCCTTGAGTTGTAATTTTTTGAATCGATTTTGTACATTTATAAGGGCTTGTGAATGTAACTCAAGAAACAAAATTAAACAAGTAAAAAGATACAAAAGTGGATAATGTTTTCCTATTTAATATTCGACGTTAACTTTAATTAACGGGTTGTAGACCCTACAAAGAGAAATCCTGCAAACCCCTAGCCTAGCGCCGCGCGGCAGGGGTAGACCGGAGCCTTAGTGTGCAGCCGTCTACAATTATCTAAGTACGATAAATTAAAAATAGGGATGAGTCGATAGCAAAATTTATCGATTCTCGATACCAGAAAAATCGATTCTCGATTCTCGATACCGATACCATCGATACCTATGATTTGTCAGTACCTATAGTTGTTAAAACTATTGTTAAACACAGTTACCGGTACAAATTTATGTTAGGTACAATTAGAATTATTTAGTAGTATTTTGTAGTTAATTTACGAACAAATTGTTGTATGCAATTTTGTACATAATTTAATGTTAATTTCACTACTATACTATAGCAATATAGAAAACAAAACTATTTATTATAAATTCATAATGGGAAAAACTTGGTTGTAAGATAATGACAAAGAAATAATGTTGGTCAGCCGACTGATTCATTGCTTTCAACCGGACCCAACCCCTCCCCTCCCATCACTCTTCCTTCCTTATCTCCAAGGTAAGATTTTTTTCCCCCGACCCAAACACTCCCCGGGCCTTTTGTAGCGCGGGTAAACGCCGGGAGTATCTCTTCCCGTGCACTTGGTAGCGCGGGTAAACGGCGGGGGTATCGATACGATGGTATTCGGTATCGACATTGAAAGAATGAATATCGATACCGATACCAATGTCCAAGAATCGGTGGTATCGAGAATCGACTCATCCCTAATTAAAAATAAACTAAAAAAATAGCGAACACAGTTTTGTTGCAACTTTTCCAGACGTATAAAAACTAAAAAAGAAACATTCAATGTACTCTCTGCAGAAGTCTACTGATCGTGATTAGCGTCGTACACTCTAGACTACATTTTCAAAATGTATTGTACCATAGATTAAACATTTGTACTTGAAACTTAAAAATACTGTGTGATGGGGTTAGAAAGTATAAACAATTTTTAAGTTAATTAAACTGCATCTTCATTGCTCCGAAGTTATTGTTGTGTAAATTAAACAAAATTAAACCAAATCCAGACGCAAATTGTTGGTATCTTAAACTATAATTTGTAAACCGAATTTTGAACAACAGTTCAAACGCTCCTAAGATTCCTATTACTCCTAAGAGTATGCTTAATCTATGGTACAATTCCAAGACGAAGGGATTGGACGTACCCGTATCGGATTCACCTAACCCTTTGATAATGTAAATAATTGAAAAAAATATCGGTAACGTTTTACTAACCATGTCTAAACCCTTACCAGCGACAATGGATCATATTATATTCAATTGATGTTTATTGTAGTAAAGAGCTGGCTTCAGTCACCCGCTTCTCCCTTAAAGACCAATGTTACCTTAACAAATCCCGTCCCCCCTCACGGATTATCCGAATTCGTTGATTTATGGCTTATTTTATAGAGTAAAAAATACCTATAAGCAGATTTTATATATCGCAAACAATAATCGTTCAGGAATTCCAAAATATTCAATACTCGCGACTTTTGTTAAAGGTTAACTGTTTGCCACATTCAAAATCTGCTCTCTGAATCTCTCGGTATTGTTTTGCTCTTTAAAATGAACTATAAATCAACTATTTCGAATTCATAGGAGGAATGGGATTAGAATGTTAACAATGCGGCATTTTGGGAGAGGCAGGTAAAAATGCGAAATGTTTCATGACTGGAGTCCCCTCTATTTTAACTTGTTATCAGAAAACGTATCAGAAAACCTCTGAGAACTAAAAAATTCATACTGACGTAATTTACTTGTATTTATGACCTCTTAATGATTTATTACATCTTACCAAACAAAGGTGTTGCAGAACATAGTTTTTTGTCCGTCGTAAATTAGTTGGGCAGGACAGACATACTTTAGCTTTTTATTTATCTTTTCTTCATTCAAAAAATTTGTCACACAGCAGTAAATGTTCATTGTATAGAAAAATCTGAACCAATATTCCTAAATAATAGTACAATGTACAATTCAATTTAATACTGAAAGTACATTATATAAGAACTAAAACATATATGTCAAACATTAAACCCACTCTCCCGAATACCATCTGTTTTCATTATTTACTCGGGACAATGCCTTAATGGTACTGATAACGATGTTTTGAAAAACAATTCTAATTCAGTCAAGCCCACATGAGATTTTACGACAACGCCTACATTTTGTCAACGCAATATGATAACAATCATGTAGCACGGGTAAACGTAGGTGTTTGCAGGACCTTTCACCAGAGTGAATTTTCTATCGCTTTGGTTGTGTATACTTAACAAAGTGGAAAGAGTAAATATTCTAACAAATATCAAGTTTCTACTGTCTATCAATGTTGAATTCCTTAACTAGATTATTATCTACAAATTTTAAAGTGACATTCTAATCATAAATCATATTACTTTTAATGCTCCTGATGGACCAAAAAACTACTGTATTTTTTGACGCTCATTAAAGCGATCATTTTATATTTGTTAACGAATTTCCCCTATAGGGAAGAAGCTATTACCATAGGTGGCATGGTAAGACTTAAGCCCGAGACCATGATAACTTTTTGTTTTGAGGTCCCCAGATGCCAAAAACACTATTCGTTCAAATTTATATATATATATGTGTGTGTGTGTGTCCGTTACCGCGATAACTTTTGAAAGAAACGCCCGATTTTGATGAAATTTGGCACAAATGTGTAGAGTAACATTTATGACTTTAAGTTCGAAAACCAGATCGATCGGACTATGGGAAGGGGGTTTTATGGGGGTTTTAAATTTTCCAAAAATCAGTTTTTTGAATTTTTCCCCCTAAAATTTTAAATAACCCCGTCGCAGCAAACCTGTATACTCAGCGAATTCCAATGGAGATGCAAATGTCTTAATACTACATAAAGCCACTTACCAAGTTTCATAAAAATATATTCACAAATAAGCCATATATACAATTTTAATTATTCTCCATAAGAATAACATTGGGGCTGAGTACACAGGTTTGCTGCAACAAGGAACACAAACATGGGTTTTTAAGCTAATATCAATATAACTCAACTAGGTGAAGTCGTATACTGGTTTTTAATCATTTATTTTCATAATTAAGGGAGACAGAGTATTTAATTATTCTACACAAGATTAACATGGGGCTGAGTACGCAGGTTTGCTGCTACGGGAGACTTTGGCAAAATAATTGTTTTTTTGAGCAAATATCAATATACCACAACGAGATGAAGCCGTATACCAAGTTTCGTCAGTATACTTTCATAAATAAGCAAGATATAACATTTTTCTTTTCCTCCATAAGAATAACAGTACTGTGTTTAGCACTTTCAATATCTCGGGAACAAATTGACGTAGAGGAATGATCAAAATACCAAATTGTGTTTTTTAAGCTGAATCCAATGGTAGAATCGAAAATTTGACTATCTTAAAAATTATATGAAAAAAAATTTAAAAAAAACCATTTTGGGGTACAAAACCTCCCCAAAATACAAATATATATAGATATTGAAAGTGCTAAACACAGTACGTTGTCCAATGTTATTCTTATGGAGGATAAGAAAAATTGTATATCTCGCTTATTTATCAACTTATCCTGACGAAACTTGGTATATTGCTTCATTTCATTATATCAATATATATATATAATATTATATTATTTAGTTCACTGCATAGGGCTACTGTTATAATTATTATTTTTAAAAGAAAATTACCAGAGTACCCTTCAAAATTCATTTTTAATTCACTGACATGTGTTTCGAGGTTTACCTCATGATCACAGTGCAGCTAATAACCTTAAAATTAAAAGTAACCTTTACTAAATAACCTTTAAGTTTAAGGTTATTAGCTGTACTGTGATCATGAGGTAAACCTCGAAACACGTGTCAGTGAATTAAAAATGAATTTTGAAGGGTACTCTGGTAATTTTCTTTTAAAAATAATAAATATATTTTGGGATCTGGGGACCTCAAAATGAAAAGTTATCATGGTCCCGGGCCTAGGTCATACGATGCCGACTACGGTAATAGCTTCTTCCCTATAGGGTAAATTCGTTAAAACACTCAATTTTGGTTATATCCATTTTATAGAGCTTAAAAAACAAATAGTTTGATATTTTGAATCATTAACCTAGGTTAAGTGGTTATAGAGAAAAGTAAAAAAACGTTAATCTTATAGGAAAAAGGTTGTTGGATTTTCCTCAGATAATTTTAGTGAAAACTTCACATTTCTTTTTACCAATCAGTTTAGCTCTACAAAACAATCATTTTGGTGTTTTAAGTGTTGTTCTACGTCCAACCGTTGCAGAGATATTCAAAGTGCTAAACACAGTACGTTGTCCAATGTTATCCTTATGGAGAATAAGTAAAGTTTTATATCTCCCTTAGTTATGAACCTAAATTAATAAAACTTGGTATGTAGCTGCACCTGGATGAGTTATACTGATAATTGCAAAAATACACATTTTTTATCTTCCTCGTTGGAGCAAACCTGCGAACTCAGCCCTAATGTTATTCTTATAGAGAATAAATAAAATGCTATATATCACTTATTTATAAATGGATTTTTGTGAAACTTGGTAAGTAGCTCTATGTAGTAGTGAGACACATATATATGCATTGAAAATTCGCTGAGTACGCAGGTTTGCTGCGACAGGGGTATTTATTATTAAGATTTGTAATGACTTTACCAATTCCTTTTACCGTTTCAGGAGGTAAGGAAACTCATCCCATCATCAAGGGAGCCTCGAGTTATTACATTTAAAATTCAAAATTTTAATTTTCGTTCAGAAAACTGTTGGGGAAGATTAAAAAAACTTCGTAAAAGAGTAAAGGTTTTTAAAGTTTATTTAACAAACTTTTTGGGTTCAGGGAGCACCAAAACAAATATTTCCATTAATAACTCAAATTTGAACATTGTTTTCCAAAACAATTCTTTCTCCATATGTAAATAAGAATACATAAAAAAAGTTGGTATTTTTGTTTGTTTGTTTATTTGATGTTTATGCAATCCAAAACCATTTAATTGATTATCATGAAACTTTGCATGGTTATTCAGGTTGACCCGAGGAATGTTTATAGCCACTAATCAAAGTCCTAGAACCTTAGGGCTATGCCCACTGGACTTTAAGTTACCATGCTATTCTTATGAAGGAAAGATTTGTTATGATTTTCATAGATGACTAATTAAAAATATTGTAGCGAGCTGCAATGTAAATATTATGAGTGAAGATTTTTCAACACAATTAATTCTTGGGCATAGCAACATTTGCCAGGAACCGCTGTAACTGCGGTGTATCGAAGGAGAAAGTAAAAGGTTTTGTGGATGGGGACCTTCAAAATTAGAAAGTCTGACAAAAATCTGGAGGTAGTATTAACTGTCCCAGTACTTCAAACTACAACAAAATCAGAAACTATATAAATCTCTCTTATTCAGACATGAACCAGCCATCAATGCGAATAAAACTTGTTTGGATTTAGGGAGCATCAACACTAACATTTTTACCAATAATTCATATTTGATCATTTTGACAAAATAAACTTTCACCAGGAACTATATAGCCTACATAGTAAATTATCCACAGTACACTGTTAGCGTTGTTTACTACCTTACGATAAAGTAAAGTTTACACAACCTCCTGGCCAAGGTTTCAGTCAAAGTGTTCAGGTCGCACTATCATGTTATTGGGGAAACATTAGCTAGAAAAGTCAGCATATCTTTGCTTATGCATCATTAATGATGCATCATTAATGATGTGTAATTTTAAATATTTAATATCTCTTTTAAAATATCTTTTATACTTAAAAAATACCCCCGTTGCAGCAAACCTGCATACTCAGCGAATTTCCAATGCATATTAATTTATCTTAATACCACATAAAGCCACATACCAAGTTTCATCAATATACATTCATAAATAAACAATTTATGACATTATAATTATTCTCCATAAGAAAAACATGGCGGCTGAGTATGCAGGTTTGCTGAAATAAGGAACACTAAAAATGGGCTTTTATACAAATATCAATATAACTAACTAGGTAAAGCCACATACCAAGTTCTATTAATTTATGTTCATAATTAAAGGAGGTAACACGTTAATTATTCTCCTTAAGAATAACATGGGGCTGAGTATGCAGGTTTGCTGCTACGGGAACTATCGGCAAAAAAATGGGTTTTTGTGCAAATATCAATAGACCACAATGAAATGAAGCAATATACCAAGTTTCGTCAGGATAAGTTGATAAATAAGTGAGATATACAATTTTTCTTATCCTCCATAAGAATAACATTGGACAACGTACTGTGTTTAGCACTTTCAATATCTCAGTAACCAATTGACGTAGAACAATGATTAAAACATCAAATTTTGCGTCCTTTTAAGATGATTCCAATGGAAAAAAATAAAATTTTACTTTTTCAAAAATTGTATGTAAACTCAAAAAACCCATTTTTGGGGTACAAAACCCCCCCAAAATACCCCTTCGGATGGGTCGATCTGTCTGGTTTTCGAACTTAAAGTCATAAATGCTGCTTTACACGTTTGTACCAAATTTTATCAAAATCGAACCTTTTTTACGAGAGTTATCGCACCCGCGGACAGATATATATATATATAGATTATATATATATATACAGTTTCGAACGAATGGTGTATTTGGGGTCTGGGGACCTCAAAACGAAAAGTTATCATGGTCCCGGGCCTAGGTCTTACCATGCCGACTACGGTAATAGCTTCTTCCCTATAGGGGAAATTCGCTAAAACTACCACAATGCACATTCACCTGATTTCAGTTTTAAAATCAAACCGAAACGCACACCTGATTACTTTAAATATTTGTAATCATAATATTAGTGTAACGTTTGAATTAATTTATATTCTTATGAGGATTTATATATTTTCCCAGACAAGTTCTTGCCATTTAAATGTGGTTTGATGGGTACATATGTTTTTTTACAGTTCCTGGATCAGAACAGTTAAACATTATGTATCCATCAGCTCTGCTTGTTCAACCGTTTTAAGCCTTGAAATAAAATAGAAATGAACTGCTGATCAAATTCCAATTTTTTTTAAATGTGATACTTTCATATAAGTTTTGGCCTTAGGAGAGCATTTATCTCAAAAATAATATTTTCCTCCAATTTCCTTCTCGAAACCTTTTATTTAAGTACAAGGTTCATGAACTGCAGACATAGTTTCCTCAATAGTTACTGGTACGGTTTGGTTTTAGCGAATTTCCCCTATAGGGAAGAAGCTATTACCGTAGTCGGCATGGTAAGACCTAGGCCCGGGACCATGATAACTTTTCGTTTTGAAGTCCCCAGACCCCAAAAACACCATTCGTTTAAAACTGTATATATATATATATATATATATATATATATATATGTATGTATGTATCATGTATATGTATCATGTGTGTGTGCGTGTGTGTGTGCGTGTGCGTGTGCGTGTGCGTGTGTGTGTGTGTGTGTGTGTGTGTGTGTGTGTGTGCGTGTGCGTGTACGTGTGCGTGTGCGTGTGCGTGTGTGTGTGTGTGTGTGTGTGTTTGTGTGTCCGTGAGCACGATAACTCTCTTAAAAATGATCCGATTTTGATGAAATTTGGTATAAATGTGTAAAGCAACATTTATGACTTTAAGTTCGAAAACCAGCCAGAAAACTCCATCCGAAGGGGTATTTTGGGGGGGTTTTGTACCCCAAAAATGGGTTTTTTGAATTTTTTACGTATAAGTTTTGAAATAGTCAAATATTAGTTTTTGCCATTGGATTCAGCTTAAAAAAACACAATTTGGTATTTTGATGAATCCTCTACGTCAATTGGTTACCTAGATATTGAAAGTGCTAAACACAGTACGTTGTCTAATGTTATTCTTATGGAGGAAAAGAAAAATTTTATATCTCGCTTATTTATGAACGTATATTGACGAAACTTGGTATAAGGCTTCATCTGGTTGTGGTTTATTGATATTTGCTCAAAAAAACAATTCCGTAGGATGTATAATCAATGGTTATATTGATATTAGCATAAAACCCCATTTTTTTGTTCCTTGTTGCAGCAAACCTGCGTACTCAGCCCCAATGTTATTCTTATGGAGAATAATTAAAATTGTATATACCGCTTATTTGTGAATATATTTTTATGAAACTTGGTAAGTGGCTTTATTTAGTATTATATATCGCCATTCAAAATTCGCTGAGCATGCGGGTTTGCTGCAACGGGGGTATTATATATAGATCAGTCAAATTAAGCAAATTTTGGATAAAAAAATACAAATTTCACAAAGTGTTTAACAACATAGTATCAGTAGCAGTAGGCTGGGCGTTGAGAGCACAAGGTAAGCACTCTGCCAGCTGATAGTCGGCAAATTATTTGCAAACTGCTGCAGAAACGTTAGAACGCACAATGACCTACCAGGAGTTTAACAGACCAGTCCCCTTCAGGGTTACCACGGGTAAGGCTGTTAAAACTATAATTTCTTTCTTTTTTTAAATTAATATATATTTTGTCTCGGCCTCGATAAGTAACTACTTATTATCGAGGTCCAATATTAACTTATAAAAAATACATAAAGTGATTAATTTTCTATCCTGTTATTAAAAGTAGATAGAAAACTTAAATTCTGTTAAAAATAAGTTAAGTTGGTTTTTTGTTGGCTAAACCTTACTATTCCGTAACAGTGTATTTTTTGTAGGTAAACTTAGCCTAGCTTAATTTTATGTTTTTCTTGTTGTATATTTTGTAACTGAAATGACAAGTGGGCCTATGTTGTTTTACATGAGAAGAACTTGTAACTATTAGTTTTAATAATAATCTCTGACAATTGCACACGTTTTTGTAGCTACGCTATCATGTAAAATGTGACAATAAATAACTTTAAATTTGAAATAATTTTGATGAAATTAATATAAATTAAACAGTTTGTGAAAGTAAACTTTCTTTCTATATGAAAAAATTATGCCGAATATCTTAATAAATGGTTAACTAATTAATTAACTAATCAATTTCATAAATAAAATTGTATTTTCTCTACGGTTGTTTGTTGAATCATTTGTACTTAAAATTAAATAGCCAAGCCCAATACATTACTTTTTTATTAACAGTTTCCATTGATCATTAATGAAGTACCGTCCCACAGTAACAAATTTTATTCTGTGAAACCTACGATTATTACCAGTGGGTTCACAAATTTAATAGGGGAGTTGGTGATCGCACCAGTTAAATTTAAACGGTAAAACCCAAAACTAACATTAGAAAGATAATTAATAAGGTTAACACGTTCGCTACCACAATGTTAAAAAAAATCGCAACCACAGACTGCCGCCACAATTTTGCGGTGGGCGTGGCGTACTCATAGCCCAACGCCGCAGATCTGCGGTGGTTAGGTTCATTCAAATAGACTGCCGCCGCAGAACTGTGGTGTTGGTTTCTTGATATTAAATGAGAAATTTCTTCGCAACGGTCTATTTTAAAGGTTAGATGGTTTAGGCACGGTCTACGGGATAGTCCGCCTTATATATGCGGCGCTTGGTCTGTAGCTAGGACTAGGACCAGTCTACAGGGAAGTTTATCATTTTTTTCGTGGGCTGTCAGAGTGACCCGGCCGCTGCATATATGCGGCGCCTGGTAGCGAACGTGTTAATGTAACACAACTTCAAGTAGGCTGCATAAGGTGATGTGTGATGTATAAGTATCAAATCCAAGGGGGGGGGGTTGGCATTACAATATGTTAATATGTATGGGTTCAAAGCAGATGAATGGGCCTTTGTGTGGCACATCTAGTTATAAATGTTGATATATGAAATATTTCTATATCAATTTTTTACATTACTGGATTTTAAAAAGTCCCCTGTAAAGCATGGTAGGCCTAAGTGGAAACGTCCAACAACCAACTTTTAAACACTCCATTGTTTTTAATAAACAGCGAAACGGATAAAATTCTCGATCGAATACTTTGTCTCTACAACGAACTAATTTATATCACTCAACTTAAATCATATGAATTTGCACTTGGAGAAACTTTCTATATAAAGGAGGATAATATTTATGTGGAAAGTTGATAACATTTATGTGGAAAGTTTCTCTAAGTGCAAATTCACATGATGTAAGTTCAGTAATGTAAACTATTTAGTTGTAGAGACAAAGTATTCAATCGAGAATTTTATCCGTTTCGCTGTTTATTGAAAACAATGGAGTGTTTAAAAGTTGGTTGTTGGATGTTTCCACTTAGGCCTACCATGCTTACTGGGGACTTTGTAAAATCCAGTAATGTAAAAGATTGATATAGAAATATTGCATATGTCAATATTTTTAACTAGATGTCAAAAAACCTTACACCCCAAAAGAAAAAACAAAAACAAGCACCCACCTAAATCTCACTTCTCTACAGACAGCTTATTTATCTGTCGAATAATTGAATAAGTCAATAATTATTATACGTCTTTTAATTTGGGTGTGTTGTATCACGGTTCTCTGTTGTAAACAGAGAAGACCAATGCGATAGGAAGCTTTCATAACAATCAATTTTTAAAAGGCCAAGATATTTTTTCAGATCTACCACGTGGTCCTATTCTATGACAACAGCACGTTGTGTGTTCCTACAAACACATCTTTCTCCATCTACTTGTACCCCCATTCTTTACTACATCTGTTTCAAAAATCAGTCCAGTAGACAGGCCTAAACAATTTAGCTCAAGATACAGTACATTTAACGATCTTACATCCTTCACAGTTTGGTGAACTCATTTTATGCTAACAGTTAGAAGTAGTTTTTTCCGATTTTCAAATAAGTGGTTATTAATCAATGATGTACTTGTACGTAATGTCACGTACCTATGTAAACAGCTTGCTACATCAGTTAGGTTTAGTTAGTGAACTTACGACATCATACTAATATTATAAATGTGAAAGTATGGATGTTTGTGCATAAGTTTGTGCATAACTCTGAAGTTCTATCACGTGAAAACTACTGGACCGATTGAGCTGAAATTTTGCAGAGGTACTTGATAGTCCTGAGTAACATATAGACATATTAGTTTTAAAAATCCTTTAGGGCTTTGCCCGAAGGGGGTTCAAAGTTCCCAAGTATTCCTTATTTTTGTTTGAGCCGATGAAAAGACAAACAGCTGATCTTGATTCGTAGTAGTTCCACATGCTAACCACAGAATGCAGCACACAAAACTATCATAGTTTTTATAAATAATTCGCGGGGCGAAGCCTGCTAGTACTTCTATATCAGGTTAAATTAGTTTAAAAAGGTAAATAATGTAGGTGCTGTAAATGCAATAGAAAATAAACAAATTGGGGATTGGTTGGTGCAGCTATCTATTGAAGGAACCACAAAATGCTATGACTGTAGAAAAGTTCTATCAACATCAGAAAAGTATACATCAAAGTCGGGAAACGGATTGAATAGAATGCTTTCAAAGCTATCTCAATCAGACAATTCATTAGCCACTCCATCATTAGCCTATTTAAGGTGTCAATACACCCTGATGCATATTTTATGGCAAATATGAATAGGTAGCTTATGATTGTACAATGAGTGAGATGCTTTGGTTTGCCTTCTTGCCCTATTGGACAGTAAATATACTAGGCACCTAGCGGCCAGAGTTTGTCGTGCCAGCAAGCGAATATAGCGTTGCTAGCAGCTGTTGTTTGGCTAGTATGTGGAGACAAACACTAATTATCATAGTCATTATTACTTATATCACTTCCAGTTTTCAGTAATAATCCGTCCAGTTCTGATGGACTTAAGTTATCGCCCATTACGAAAAATTACGAAAGGTGTCTTTCGCTCACAATGGCCTATAGAATAAGACCAACTAAGTTACTTCTGCAGCCAGAATTTACCAAAGGGTCATTAACGTTAATTCAAACCATAATTATTGCAACTTGTTTTTCTTCTCCAAATTAATCAACACAGAAAGGTTAAAAATTCTTCTCTTGGGAAAGACCACGATGGACTAACTGTCGACTTAAAATACCAACTGCTGAAAGTTTAACAAACTGAATGTTACAAAAAATAAGGCTTACCGAGTGTTGGGCCCATGAACTCGAACTGACATGCCTAAGACTAGCTGGCGTAGATGACACGCAGCCAATCTCCAATTGGTGAGAGCCACTTCTGTAACAGTAGCCTAATTGTTAAGACTTTGTGTTATAAAAACTTTAACTAGGCTATAAAATTGTTTGTAAAACCAGTAAGTTTTTAAAATTACAAAATCCAATTTTGCCTAGTTTTACTGCTAACCCCTTCTCTAACCTTTTTTCAATTACAAAAGCCAATTTTCATTAATAATTAACATCCACGAAGGAACTGTGCTTGAAAGTTTGTACGTTTATCACAAATGTTGTAAAAAAAACCTTAATGGTTAATAAAGATTAACAAATTGTCAACATTTTCTAGTTAAGTTTCCATAAAATACATGCATACCTGACAATTTCAATGTATTTTGGAAACAATAGATTGCATACATGTCCTAGATATACATATATATATATATGTATATATCCTAGATGTTATAGACTTTGTACCATTTATGCAATTATATTTAAATTGTGAAAGCACGTTAATCCGTTGGTCTCAGTTAAACAGTGGTTGAGCCTATCAACCACATAACTTTATGTGGTTGATAGTGTGATCTGAAAACTCTGACAACTAACATTAGCCAGAATTTAATATAAACTTTTATTTTATTTGTTATTGAAGTTAATTTGTTATTGAAGTTAATTAACATTATCATGATAATTGTAATGAAGACTTTGTAGGCCTAGGTTAATAACTTCTTTCAAAGTTTCCATGTGTGTAGTAAGTTACAAGTAATATCCGTCAGTCAACAAAATCTCTGACAATCGATTTTATATTAGAGTGAACTAAGGTACCTATTTTTAAACCATCGACTTTATACCTCATTTACCTAATATGAGGTAAATTATACAATTTAATTTTTAGAATAAGTAATTTTAACTAAAAAGAAACATTTAAGTGAGGTTGCTGTGTACATTACGATAAAAATATTAATAATCATCCTGAAATAGCTGGGACTCCATATCAAGAATACGAAACAAACACTCGCAACTAACAGTTTCCAACAGTTTTGTTTCAGCCTTCATTGTTCTAACCCCTTTTTATAGTTGGTAGTCATCATTATGTGTAATTAGATTATTTTTAGGTAGCCTTGACCTTGATAAGCCGTGCCCCCAAAGTACCTAATAGCCTATTTCATTCAGTATTACAATAATTTAAGTACAGTACATTAAAGGTTTGCTGACCAAACATAAAATATTATTGGAAGAATCTTAGCATTGATGACAGTTAACCTATCTGACAGTTGAATGACATTACAGTATTTGACAGTTTAACCTGATATAAAATCAATTGGAAGATTATTTGATTGTTGGGAGACGTTTATTGTAAAGTTTGAATTAAAGATAAAACCTAGGTCACAATCTTCAAAATACCTCAACTCTAGGTACCTAGGCCTAATGGGCCTAAGAAGTCTATTGTCTAGCATGTGACAAACATTGGAAAACCTAATATTTGACTAGCAATAATATGTCTAACATGTAGTGTGTTCCAAGAAAACTATTCGTCTATTCGTCTATTTAAGTTAATCTCAATAAATAAAGATGACATCATGTAACTGCTTTCAGGGTCAACTGATAAGGAAACAAACTCAAGGCAAAACTAAATGAATAGACATCTTAATCTCTCAGTAATGATAGGTATGATGTCCAAATTAAAAAGAAAATAAATATAAATTGATCTTACCGATGATATCTTTATGATCAATATATAACACTAAACTTAATCGCCAAGATATATTAAGTTTAACACGGGTTGATACTTATTTTTATCACAATTGTGGAACAACAAACAACCATAAGTGTTGCAGACGACAAAAATCAAAACAACAAATTCCAAAACAGCTGATTTATATATATCAAATCCTAATGACAATATTTCCAGTGCCTTTTATAAACAATATAAAATTAATTGGAAAATATTGTTCAAATACTATATTGTGTAGCTCAATAAGTAAAATTTACTTACCATTCAAATTAAGTTAGATAATGTGGACTATCATGGTGATGCTCTGAGAGGGTTTATATGTCCCCAGTCAATTGGTCCATTAATTTTAGGTGAGAAATACGATGTAACTATTAGCGATCCCCCAGAGCTCTCTTTTTTATTTCCGGAGGCCCCAATCGGCCAAATCCCACTAATTTTCCCCCTTTTTTGTATCCTCATAAATTAAAGGTTGCCTCACATCCCTAAAATTTGCAGTTCCACGGATGTTAGCATTCAACTCCCCCCATTTACGAAACAAGAAGGCAACATTGAAGCCCACTACTTGAAAATGAAGCTATCTCTAGGGGGTTTATATGTTCCAGTCAATTTTTTCAATGATTTTGGTGTTACCTTATTCCTATAGGGCGAGGAATTCATTGCAACTTTCGGTGCCCCCCTCCCCATATCCTTTTTAGCGAATTTCCCCTATAGGGAAGAAGCTATTACCGTAGTCGGCATGGTAAGACCTAGGCCCGGGACCATGATAACTTTTCGTTTTGAGGTCCCCAGACCCCAAAAACACCATTCGTTCGATACTGTATATATATATATATATATATGTGTGTCCGTGAGCACGATAACTCTCGTAAAAATTATCCGATTTTGATGAAATTTGGTATAAACGTGTAAAGCAGCATTTATGACTTTAAGTTCGAAAACCAGACGGATCGACCTAACCTAAGGGGTACTTTGGGGGGGTTTTGTACCCCAAAAATAGGTTTTTTGAACTTTTGAATTTTAATTTACACTATTGGATTCAGCTTTAAAAAACACACAATTTGGTATTTTGATAATTTCTCTAAGTCAATTGGTTACCGAGTTATTGAAAGTGCTAAACACAGTACGTTGTCTAATGTTATTCTTATGGAGGAAAAGAAAATTTTTATATCTCGCTTATTTATGAACGTATACTGACGAAAATTGGTATACAGCTTCATCTCGTGGTGGTCTATTGATATTTGCTCAAAAAAAATTTGTTTGCCAAAGTCTCCCGTAGCAGCAAACCTGCGTACTCAGCCCCCATGTTATTCTTATGGAGAATAATGAAATGCTCTGTCTCCCTTAATTATGAACAAAAATGAATAAAAACTGGTATACGACTTCACCTAGTTGAGTTCTATTGATATTAGCATTAAGACCCATTTTTTGTTTTCCTTGTTGCAGCAAACCTGCGTACTCAGCCCCCATGTTATTCTTATGGAGAATAATGAAATGCTCTGTCTCCCTTAATTATGAACATAAATGAATAAAAACTGGTATACGACTTCACCTAATTGAGTTCTATTGATATTAGCATAAAAACCCATTTTTTGTGTTCCTTGTTGCAGCAAACCTGCGTACTCAGCCCTAATGTTATTCTTATGGAGAATAATTAAAATTGTATATATCGCTTATTTCTGAATATATTTTTATGAAACTTGGTAAGTGGCTTTATGTAGTATTAAGACATTTATATCTCCATTGGAAATTCGCTGAGTATGCAGGTTTGCTGCAACGGGGGTATTTATATTTGGAGGGGGGCTTTCACCACTTGGTTATTATTTCTGTTGCCTCCTAAGTTCATCGTTGCCCTTATATACCTTCAATTCTTCAATCTGTTTACTACGATAAATTTACTACTTTTGCTGTGCTCTGTATTTTACATAAAACGAATTATGAACCTGATACAGATTTTGTATTTATTTATCATAAACTAATCTGACCTAACCCCACAGAGCGATGTATAGCGGTGATCAAATTAAAATTGACTAATGTTCTCAATCTTTTCTATTATACATTTCCGGATCAGGGCCGAATTTAAGCATGGAGACATAAAGGCGCGCACCTAAGAGCCCGCATCACATAAATTCCACATAAAAAAAACTTGGGCGGTAAGGGCCCGAACCACTGGTTGTGCCTAGGGGCCTACAGCTCCTAAATCCGGCTCTGTTACGCATTTTTGTTGCAAACAAATATGATTTTAAGGAATCATTCTTTCATTATTATTATTAGGAGTTTAAGCACTAAATGGTAGCACATTTGTAAATTAAAATGTATTGCCATACAGCGCTGTATAGTGGTAAAATGAAATGAACAAATTATTTAGTATCCAAACTTTTCGGGGGGAAATTGGCCCTTAACATATAAATGAGGAGGGGTTAACAAAAAAAATCGGAGGAATTGTAATTAATTGTAGGTGTGTGAGGCAAAGTTGAAATAATGATTAGATCAATATTATTCCGGATAAATATTAGGGGCTATGGGGGTCGCCAACGGTTACACATAATTTCTCGCCCCAAAAATTTTGTGGGAACCAAAAACATTATGCATCAAAATTGACTAGAACATATCAACCTTCCAGAGCCTCTTTTCTTTAGTAGTGTTGATAAATTTTGTTCTCTTATTTCGTAAATAGGGGAAGTTATACGCTCAATCGACTGTAGAAATATATAGTTACAGGGCAGCACTTTGGGTCCTCTATGTTTATTATTTATATAAATAATCTTGCAAGAGTGAATTTGGAGAACGGTAAAGTTTTCCTCTAAGCCCCCATGACTTGTTCCACAAACACAGGCAGTTTGCTCATTTGGGGATCAATTTCAAATTGTATTAATGATATAACACATTATGTATTTGTTTTTCTTGAATAAACATTTTAGCCTATTCATTCATTCAATCATGTGCGAAACTTGAATTTTAGGGGGCACATAAACAAACTGAGGAGCTAGCCCCGCCCCTCCCCCTGATAGAAAAAAAGGTGCTTTGGGGGGTCGCAGATACTTGCATCAAGTTTCTCGTCCCTAAGAAAGGGGGTTTATAAAAAAAACTTTGGAACAAAATTGACAAATCAACACCCAAAACCCCTTATTTTGAGCAGTTGGGGTCAATTTTGCCCCCTTATTTCGTAAACGAAGGGGAGTTACGCGCTAAATGTAGTGAAATTTTAGCTTTAGGGACGTAAGGCAACCTTTAATTTATGAGGACACAAGAAAAAAATTAGGTGGGAATTAGTCTCACTGAATAAAAAAGGGGAGCTCCGAGGGAGTTACCGATGGTTTTATAAAATTTCTCACACCAAAAATAAGGGGTTGGCCAAAAATCATGGAACAAATATGACTGGAACATACCACCTTTAGTTGCCCTTTACTACGTATTTGGGACAATTTTTGGGCAGTTATTTCGTAAATTGAGGGGAGTTAAGCACATGGGATTGTAATTTTAGAGATGTGAGGCAACCTTTAATTTGTGGGGGCACGAAAAATAAAATTAATGGGGGATTGGGCAACCATCAAAATAGTAGGATTACTGACTCAGAAGATGAGGCTGTCCTTCTAGGATTTAGCCCTAACTCATTGGGGTTAAACATTTCCTTTTGATGTACTTTCGTAGATGAAGCAATTCATATGTAATCCTATATATTTATAAAAGAAAGGTGGTGTCTGTTGACTTGTATGTTCCGTTTTAACGTAAAAACTAATGAACCAATGGAGATGAAAATTTGCTGTAGGAAGATAATTTATCTGGGCTGCATATAGGTCTATTCTCATCTTGGCAATCTCTTTAGGGCTCCACCCTGGTAGCCCTTAAAGTTGCAATGTTATTCTTATGGGCAATAGGTTAAATGGATCAGATAATTACTTAAATACATGTAGTTGCTGCAGGAATTTTATCAGCTGTTCCAAGCACGGGTATTAGCTAGTTCCTTATATGATATATACTTTCTGTAGTATCAATGTCTTTCACATGGAAGCTAGAAAGTGGAGCTGCAAAGACTACATTCAATCTACTTATTGTCCTCGAGAACCAATTTTTCAATAACAAACGGTAGTTAAAATTACTTGTTGTGTGGTCAACATGCTTTAATTGTAAATGTACAGTTAACAGCATCATTATAATTATTTATTGACAACATAACTTGTGATTGTTTGATCTTTCACAGAGTAATAATAATAGTATTTATTGCATTGACATAATTTGATATGTATACCGATTTACATAAGTATTCTTCAAGTTGCTACTGCTTACAACAGTGAAAATGTGTAATAAAAGTGTCTTTGAAGTAAAGTATCTCTTTTTCCTTCCTGCACTTTTCTGGAGATTCTTCATTGGAGGGGTGGGTGGGTACAATGACCTTCAACGTAGCAAAACGGTGTTAGTGATGTGCCAAAGTGCCAAGCAGTTACTTACGCAGAGCAGATTCACCTAGTTCCACAGAGGCCATGGATCTACTACCAAAACCAGTTCCAGCTGCAGCAAGTTTAAACTGTAAGACTCAAGAACTAAGACACTGCAACTGCTTTTAGTACGATACGCTTAAACGATTTTTGGATTGAATCGCTGTAGCTAGCTGGTTTGAAAAGAAGTTCCAAGCAGAACAGAGTTTACGTTGAAACTGTTTTCACTTACGGAGAGTTTGAAAAAAGTAGTTTCAGTTTCAACTGCAGCGTCACACCTTTAGTGGGTTAAATATGCAAGACTGGCCTGATACCAATGGTGCTATATCCTGTTCTTTGGCATTGGCATTCCTAGATTTGAAAACTTTACTATGGCTGCATTTTGTCTGGAATGAGTAAAAACGTTTTTACTATCTAAATTTGAATTAAAATTAGAATTTGAATTAACCTATATATTTATAACATTGATTATAAAGGAAATATTAGAGAGGGACCAAGCAAAATATTCAAATTAAAGATTTTGAATCATTAAAGTTCAAATTAATCATGTTTCACTGCATTTTGATATTGATTTACCGAAAGAGAATAAAATAATTTTTGTGAGGGTAACAAGCATAACTTATAACACATAAGATTGTATTAGATGTAATTTATTTCAAAAAAGATTATATTTTATATTGATGCTGACATTTGTCCGAGCAACAACTCTCTAGCTCAATTGGATGTGATTCTGAAAAGAAGAGAATGAAGCAATATAAGAAACAATAACAACCACTATAACAATATAACAACCACTAAGTATTAATGTTACATTTTAATGTTATATATGTGTATCAAAATAAATTGTTAAAGCTTTAGCATATATATATTAATTAAAACTAAAATAAACTAATATTATATAGTAATACTATCTGGCCCGACAGACGTTTTCCTGTCCTAATGTCATTGAATTTGTTTTATGTCAAATACTCGTTCATTTTCAATATGAGCTCATTCGCTTCACTCACTGCCTGGATTATCTCGTTCGCTTCGCTCACTCGCCTATCGAAAAAAAATAACAAATCAAAAATAGTTTACGTCCTATTTTCAGACCTACCGAATATGCACACAAAATTTCATAAGAATCGGTCAAGCCGTTTCGGAGGTGTTTTGTTACACGAGACTAACTATGACACGAGAATTTTATATATTAGACTAAGGAACAAGATCTAAGATCCCACAAGAGAGCTGGCCTCCCACAATTCCCCAATTTTATATTTTTCTTTATAAGATTTACATTTAATTTTTGTATCCATATTCCCCGTTTCAATCATGTTTTAGTGAGCAGAAAATTTGTTAACATCACATTTTATACTTTTGTTTAATGAAAACTGCAGGCAAAGTGATATGTGCACAGAGTCGGTATCCCCCTACCACCACCAGTTGCATCACTGCATCAACACTCTAGACAAACGAAGACAGACTCAAGAGTGTGGGTTGAGGTCACTGTTGCTAATGTGATCCCAGCTTATTCTACAATGACTCGTTGATTCGGTCCATAAGAAATTTTGCCAAAATGAGGAGCCGGCTGTAGTAGTGGTGATAGGGATTGTGGGAAAACACAGGACAGTACAAATATGTCACTTAAGGGAGGGTTCCAGTCACGAAACATTTCACATTTTTACCTGCTTCTCCCATAAGACCGATGTTAATTTTCAAATCCCGCCCCTCCTCAACGGATTATCAGAAATTGTTGATTAATGGCTCATTTTAAAGAGCAAACATATACTGAGCAATTTTAGAGAGCCCACAAAAAACTCACAATATTTAGAATATTTTGGAATTTGATTGGACGATTATTATTTTTGACATAAAAATTCTGATCACTGAAATTACTAGGTATATTTTGGTCAGTAAAGTTATCCATAAAGCAACAACTTTGGGTAATGTGTTGAGGAGGGACTGAATGTTGATCTTTTACGTCATGCGTATTCCACTAAAGTCAAGTTATATGCTTTTCCGTTGTACATATTTAAGTAAACCACCAGTTTAGGTCGATGAAGATAGCCAATACTCGGCAATATTGCACAGTATTTCCTCAAATAGGTTCTTTCCTTTGGAGTAAGGTTAGGTTATCAAAAATAAAGACAAATTATTTACCTGATAATTTGCATTTATTTAAGATAACCTAACCTAACCCAACTCTGCAGAGCGCTATCTGGTGGCAAATTTCAATTTATTAATGTCATTAATGTATTAAATGATATAATTTGTTCGCTTATCACATAGACAGAGATAACAATAGATAAGATAGCGAAACTTCTAAGATATTCAAACACAATCCTATTGTAAAATGACTAATCACAATCATTTGTCTAGTTTGTGGAGAGAATCAATGGTAAAAGTTTAAAAAGTGCAATTGTAATTGTGATATAGGAAACGGAAAAGATCCTGGAATTTGAAAGTTAACGTTTGTCTTAGGAAGAAGCAGATGAATGCAGCCCACCTTAGCCACATATACATATTGAAGTCAGCAGTCAATAATAGATGTCTAACAAGTAGTATGTGTGCTCTTACGTCATGTCCACACTGAAAAAGGCGTGAAGCAATTTCACACTTGTCTAGCTCCTTCCATTCTGAAACAATCGAGTAAATAGAACTACAGTACTATAAAATACAAATTATACATTACAAAAAAACATACACAGTGATAGAAGGCTTCTCCTTCTAATACGAAGTTCAAACAATTTCCTTAAAAATAATTTCTCCAAATCATTCCATTTTTAACAAAGAGTATCCTTTGAGATGATTCGTCTTACTTTCAATTCTCAAAATGCAATAAATTATTTCAATTATGTCAAGAAGGAAAATACTGAACACAGAACAATAATGCTGGTGAACTTGAAGTAGATTTGTACAGATCAAAGAATGATGAAAAACATCTGTATGTTACATGAAATTTGTAACGTAGGGAAGCTGTCACCCGCAAGCAGGAGAGTTGACAGTTGACTGTGTTGCTTACAAGACTGACAACTAATCAGACACGTGGATATTAAAGTTTAACACTGCAAGAGAACATTAAAGTAAAATATCAAACCGCTTCATCCGATGGCAAATTGAAGACTGTAGAGAGTGTGTCTTCTCTCCAACTTACCTTTCCTTTCACTTGCTATCAGGTCATCTACAAGGAATTGGAGGCTTAATTCTCACCCAACGATGTACACAACTTATTCCCCATGAAGATATGTGTGAAAACTAGCCCCAATGAGACGTTACCGTTCATTTTGACGCTGCAGGCTGCGATGGCTTTGGCAATCAGCTCCAACTTATCTGGTTCAGTAGCATACATTTTTTCAAAGTAGTCAGTGAATGCTTTGGTGTCGGTCTTGTCTCCCTTAATCTGTAAATTAAAATTATTAGGTCCTAATATACGAATACAAGCAAAGCTGACTGGCTGTAAAGTTAATTCACAGTGACACACCAAAAAATTTGGCCACACAGGCATTTCTAAACATCAACATGTCATACTGTTCCTCATAATTTAAACAGTACATAAGTCTTAAGGGGGGGGTGAGTATTTAAATGCCAGGCGAGTCTGGGTGTGGTCGCAAGAGCAAAACACTTTGCGTGTACTTCAACTGGCAATGCACCTGCTAGACTCATGACTCACGCAACCACGACGACACTGTGGTATGGTTTAAGAACGTGAGCAAAACCATCGTACAAATTACAAATTAAGAAGTGATGTAAAAATTGCCTATCATTACAGATAGTACCCTTGTAAAATTAAATTACATATGTATCATTTAAAAATGTTCTTTCCAGCAAAATAATAAAAAAATACAAAAAATAATGTTGTTGTTGAAGCGTTTAATATTTTAATGCATAGAGACAGCGTTTTGCTAATAAAAAAAAATTATTATTGCTCAGCTTTTATTGATTTTTTTCACTAATGACCTTGCATAAAAATACTCAATTATCACACTTTGGCCGCTTATAAATTTTTGTTTAATATTATCCACCCTATTTTTTTTGTTTCTACTGACTAGTTAACACATAACAATACAAAATTAAGAAATTTATATTTTGAAGAAATACCATTAAACAAAAGATTACAGACTTTAGCCCTAACAAGACAGTAGTACATAACTAAATCAATTGAACATTGCTTGTCTTAAGGTAGCGTACAAGTTCACTAAATTATTTATGATAGTCCTATTTGCTTTGCTTGCTTAAACATCATATACACTCTAGCTTTACAATATTAACAAATTCTGTTACCATTGCAGTAGCTTATTTAAAAACGTTAATAGTCTTAGAACATTTGTTGTTGGTGTTAACCCGTATGAACAAGCTGAAACAAAGGCTGTTTTTTACTGTGTAATTGAAACTACTTCCCATGTTTTGAAAGCAAAAACAAACTTTGGGGGCAGCCTGCCTGAGTAAATATATCACAAATTGAAGAATGTTACGTACAAATAAAACCAGAATATCATTATAATGCCTTCATCAATACAATGATGTAAAGGATGACTCATCAGTAAGACACACTTAGATGTGCATGAGGTTTGACTACATTTCATAAACTCATTGGTACATTCTCCTTCGACACATTCTGTTTTTTATTTATTTTTTATTAATATTCAAAAATAAATCTATACAGAAATAAACGGTATCAGGAAACTGACACATACTTTCTCCCTTTTAGCCCAACTTTAATGAATAAATTACTTTTTATTACTAAATATAGAATACAAATCACGATCAAATGTGCAGAAAATCTTGTAAACAAGTTATTTTTAAAAATATCCACCCAAATCCCTGTTTTAGTGGCACTTCAGAATCCATCGCTACACAAGTGGTTTTAAGAGGGGAAATGCCCCTTATTCCCCCCTCAGGGTTATTAAGAGGCAACTTATTTCAAATTTCCTCTGTTGGTCAATGCTAACTTGACAAGCATATCAAGTTTTAACGAAATTGATCAATAAATAAGAGAGAAATAGTAATTTTTGTATTTCCCATAAGAATAACATTGGAAAACGTACTGCATTTACCGCAAAATGAAAATTTAAATTTTCTCCGCAACCAGTAATCGTAGAATAGTAATCCAAGATACTAAATTATTTAGATATTTGAGCTCTTTTTAATGGTGAATAGTAATATGTTTTATATTTATGTTTTTTTTTATAAAAAATCAAAAAACTGAATTTTTGATATTTAAAGTCTTGTAATTTCTAAAATCCGAATTTTTACAGAAATGCAGGTGGTGTCATTTTGTTGGAAAACTAAAGTTCTACAAACGACTAAAGTTTAATCAAAATCGTAGGAGCCGTTTTTGAGAAATCTTGCTTTTTCATGTTTTTTGGCGGTTTTTGGGGGATAATTACCCTTAACAATTAAATTAATTTAAAAAAAAGAAAAACACCTGGAGATATCATGGATAAGTACCTACATACCAAATTTCATAAAAATCAGACCATTGGTTAGGGCTCTAGCTCTGTACACATCCATACAGACAGACAGACAGACACACAGACATCACGTAAAACCACTTTTTTGGGTTCAGGGAGCACCAAAACGAATATTTCCACTAACAACTCAAATTCGAAAATTTTGATGAAAACAATACTTTCTCCAAATACTATGTATAAGGGGAGAAAGTAAAAATGGATACCCTCTAACCAAATACACCTAGGGTGTATTTTAATTCACAAATAGGATGTGAGCAGGTAATGATAAAAAAAAAATTTAAAAAGTACTAGGAATTATTAATCCTATTACTTAACAACATTTTTAAACTAAGCAGAATTGAATATTTATAATTATTCAATTCTGCTTTTTTATGAACCATTTCCTGAAAATCCAGGTGTAAGTTTCCACCAAAATAATAATTTTGGTATAAAGACTCATTAACAAATAAAAGGCGTTCTAATTTATATTGCCTTTCTTAGTATATTTAAAATGCCTTTCTTAGTATATTTAAAATACCCCCGCCGCAGCAAACCTGCATACTCAGCAAATTTCCAATGAATCATAACACACTAAGCCATTTAACAAGATTCATAAGAAATATATTCAAAAACAAGCGATATTTACAATATTAATTATAATCTATAAGAATAACATTGGGGATGAGTACGCAGGTTTGCTGCAACAAGGAACATAAAATAATGGGTTTTTATGCAAATATCAATAGAACTCAGCTAAGTGAAGTCACACACCAAGTTTCATCCATATAAATTCATAAATAAGCGATATATAACATTTTAATTATTTTCCATAAGAATAACATGGGGACCGAGTACCTAGGTTTGCTTCTAAGGGAACCATAGGCGAAAATTTTTTTGTGCAAACAACAATAAACCACAACCAGATGATGCCATATACCAAATTTCGTCAGTTTATGTTCATAAATAAGTGAGATATACATTTTTTCTTTTTCTCCATAAGAATAACATTAGACAATGTACTGTGTTTAGCACTTTCAATATCTCAGGAACCAATTGACGTAGAGCAATGATAAAAATACCAAATTGTTTGTTTTTTATGCTGAATTAAATGGTAAAAATTAAAATTTGATTTAAATAAAAATTACATGCGGAAACCCCAAAAAACCCATTTTTGGGGTACAAAACCCCCCCTAAAACCCCCCTTCGGATGGTGCGATTCGTCTGGTTTTCGAACTCGTTCAAATAAATGGTGCTTTACACATTTGTACCAAATTTCATTAAGATCGGACCTTTTTTATGAGAGTTATCGTGCTTACGGACACACACACATATATATATATATATATATACATATATAAAAATTTGAACGAATGGTTTTTTGGCATCTGGGGACCTCAAAATGAAAAGTTATCATGGTCTCGGGCTTAAGTCTTACCATGAGACCTACGGTAATAGCTTCTTCCCTATAGGGGAAATTCGCTAAAAGGAGCCTTTTGTTCTCCATCCTCTGCCCTGCAATGTACTCTGTACACACCATAAATTTTCCTGTTTATGCATTCATCCATAATTGATAAAATGCAATTAAAATTTGACTGCAACATTCTAAGACATAAAATAAATCATAGTCATAAAACTGTAATATATTTAAGAAATAAACAATACTTTCCATAACTATGATGACAACTCACCAAGCCTTTGGTTTCCAAGATGCAGTGCATCATACACTGAAAAATTACAAAGTCTGGATTAGTCTCTGAGAATGAATAAAACCTAGTCAAATAAAAATTTTTAATAGAGATGTCACTAATCAGTAACCAATACCGTATAACCAATAACCAGTACCCAAAAGTCTGTAATATTTGTAATGGTTACTCATAAATATTGGTTTAACACACCTATATAGTGTATGTCTTTAACTATGTTTATGACCCTCGACGGCTCTCTGACTGGTCTATACTAGTACAGAGGTCGACATTGGGTACAGCAAAATGAAGCTGTCACAGTATTGGTAAGTCTTTTGGCTATCCAGTGTGACAACTTCCCTTCCTTGGTTCCTCCTTGTCTCTTCTGGGGGCTTGACTCCCAGTTGAGCCTAGATAACCAGTCTAGTCCAAGTCCTTGGAGGAAGTAGTGGATCTTCCTTGCAGCCTGGGATGGGTGCCTGGGAGGAAGGGCCCTTACCCGACGGTCTTCAGTCTGCCGGGCTGGGGGACGAACCGTCCTGGGGCCACCTGACCCCTGAGAGGTTGGAGGCTCTGTGCGATGGCGGTCCCTGTCTGGTGGACTTAGGGGGACGTTGGGTTAGAGGGCGAATCGTCCTGGGGTGTTGTCACCCACAGAGCCTGGGAGCTAGGTAAGGCTCTCTCTCCCTTTCTGGAGCGAGGCAGACTGACCCCATCCTACCACCTTTCCCATCCATATTTTCCCTCTTTCTGGTGGCTGTACAATATCCCAAGGGAGACGTGCCTAGCCGGCTATGCCGGGGCCTCCTAATCCCCCAATAAACAAACAAACAAACAAACAAACTATGTTTATAATATGTATTCATCCTGGGTAATTTTGAGCTGATTGTTTAGTTTCATAATATGAACCAATTAATGTTGGTATAAGATTAAAAAAGTGTAAACAAGCTCACCCGTTTCATTTTGTTATTCAGAGTACAGTTAGTTTCTTTTTGAAAATTTATTTTATTATATTAGTAAAAGAAAAAGTACTTTTGTTATTTTGGATGTATAGCGTTTCAATTGCAATTAAAAACACTATAAAATTTAATTTAATAATTGTGAAACGTAGTAACTTGTAAATAAATACGGTAATTTATAAAATAATATTGTGTTGTAGGTATAAAAAGAAATATCGAACAGGAAAAATGAAGAATTGCTGGTGGTAGTTGGTTTTGCAAGTCTGGGCACACTCGCGATTTTCATGTTCCGGGAGGTCGGAAGGGAGGTGGGCTATACCAGTTTTGAGGCTGGCATCGGGTACAGCAAATGAAGTTGTCATTACATATGGTAAGTCTTTTGGCTGTCCATTATTACAAACTTCCCTTTCACCTGTGGTCCCTCCATTTGCAGTGGCTAGGGACAGAATCTCTGGGTTTGGTCCCCACCTGACAACCTGAGAATGGATGGTCCCTGGCTGTTGTACATGGATACCCTGTCAGTTGAGTTGACCAGTTGGAGGGCAGAATGTGGGTCCCCTGTTTGAGAGCCTTATCTGAGCTGTCACAGGGGCACGGGAGTTGGCCCTCTGAAGGGTCAATTTGGCTGCCGTCCCATCCCACCCTTTCCTTTCCTGCTATATCCTATCCTTCCGGTAACCTGCGCAATATTCCCGCTTGTGGAAGATGTGCCTAGCAGATATGCTGGGGTTTCTTAATCCGCAACAATGATGAATGATAAAGGAGGAAGAGATGTTCATTTGAATTGTTCCCTATGGGCTGAGGGTTCAGGAGCCTGATCACGTGACGACCGGCGCTCTCGGGTTCTAGAACTTTCTGTCAAGCTTATAAATTCACCCCCGACGGAGCCTGTAGCATTTCACAAACTATTCTAGTGCTATTAGTGTCGAGAGGCTACCCAGGGAGACGTGAATATCTTCAGATTGGAAGGTACAAATTTATTTTTAAAATTTAGAGTCATTGTTCAAATTATCGCTCCATTTTTCATTTGGTTTTTCAAAAGAGATGATTAGTCTGTAAAACAATTTTTTTCAGGGTTCAAAGTGCTTCTTGTCATTGGGTAGAGGCTTAAATAACATCAGACTGATTAAGTATTGAGAGAATATATTTGTTTTAGTAAAGTTCAGTAAAATGCAAAAATCTAACAATTTACTTTATTTTGAAACATTGAAGATAGTCAAGCAAAACCACATTTTTATTTTGAAAGTTTAAAGTATTAATAATTAAAATTTAGAACTGAAAAGGAAGACATTTTTGGTTTGTTTTAAATAAAAGGAAGAAAATTAATTTAGTTTAAAACTACGTTTACATACCTTTTCTGACCAAACAGTTAAAAATTGATCCTGTCACCTATTATGACGACATGTTTCCTGTCTGCCGACCTGTTAAGTTTGTCTTTATTTTATAAAGACCACTTCTAAACCTAAAGAAAATAGTATAGCCTGCCAATCAATGCTACAGATGAAAATAGTGAGCAAAGTTGTAGAAAAGTCAATGTTGTAAGTTGACGCTACAATGCAGTTCTTAATGTCTTAACAAAGAGATTTGATTTGATTTGTATGTTTTTAATAATACGAGGCATGTTTTTAAAGTAAGAACAGTTTATTAATTCCTCCGTTGTAGCGCTGCGGTTGGCATTCCTGCATGCTCCAAGCCTAGGACGCAACTACGGGAAAAATCGACTGGATTTTCATCGTTTGTGAGCATTGCCAGTAGATGCAGGTACCCAGCACATTATGCAGGAATGCCAACCGCAGCGCTACAACTGCGGTATTCAAAAACAGTACTTACTTTAAAAACATGCCTCGTATATAGTTATTATACGAGGCATGTTTCCAGGATAACTTATACTTAAGCTACTTACTTTTCCTTCAGCTGAAGTGGGCAAGATGTGTTTATCGAAGATGTCCATAATATCTGAAATGAAGTGACAATGATCAATGAATTACAGTACTTAAACTTGCTAACGAGATAGTTTCATCGTAACTTGCAGAACATTTTATTAACAGTAACCTATATCATTGAATATACAGAGTATACTCTATGCCTATATCTATAATACGCTAAGGCAATTTTATTAATCAGAACTCCTTCATTATTTCTGATTTGATTTTAATGATTGATGTTTTTTTTTAAGTGGCCATAGAGATTTTCAATTTTCGATGCTTCCATTGTTAAGAGCAGAGGCTGCCCTCAAATTTGGGGTTTTCTTCATAAGGATAACATAGACATTAATTTGAATTTATTTATTCTAAAACACCTGTTTGTGCAGTAAAACACCGTTTTAACGCATTAACATATGTTATGAGCTGAATATAAATACACACACTACTGCATTGACAACACAATGTGTATAGGTAGTGGCTATTGTAATAACTGCACATTTGCTAGGTTTCAAGTAACAGGTCCACTAATTTGGAATAATTATTTACTTAAAAATATATGATTACATTTATTCAATAAGAATAAAGGGTATGAATGTCAAGTCTTTTGCTTCTTCACAGTTTTGGCTTAACCTTTGGAATGTGGATCGGTTACTGCTTGGTTACCTGAAATAGATCCAGCTTTTGTGGTTTCAATTCTTTAATTTATCTGACTCACCTTCTTTCGCTTTTGTTTTCTCCTTGCATTCTTTCAACAGTTCAATTGCCTTTCCTCTGTCCACCCCTGCCTGGAAGAAGAATAAACAATAACTATTAGTTTGTTTTGATTTTATGCAGAATAGGCCAATGAGGTATATATCTATAGAGGTCTCGTCTGGGGTAAAACACTGTGCCTACATGCTGATTGCCATTTTGACCCGGTATCCATGGCAACAATATTTTTAACCAATCAAATCCTCTCTTCACAAGTTATGTTAGTCTTTATTACTCTTTGACCAGATGATTTGTTTACAAAACTATCCTCCAGTGAGGTTTCACATTTTTAACATGAGACGAGAGCTCTATATTATTTACATCTCGTTGGAATAGGCCTGTCCTTCAAATGGACCCGCAAATTAATTAATGTAATTAGACCAGACATCAGTTAAAAATAAAATGCTGAAATATTATTACTATCAGATGTTAAATGATATATCAATCACTAATTAAGACGCCAACACAAATAAAGCTTATTTGAAGAATATGAATTAATTATGAGAGTAGAATGAGTGAGATGCTTTGAGAAGCTTGTTACTGCCCAAGACGACTGGTTCTTATGTCAGGATGTCTAGCCAAATGACCAAAGGCAGCTGGGTCCAGTTTCAAACCTTTACAACATTGTTAGATTTTTCTCGGGATCGATTGGCAACCTAACCTCATATTGTTATGATCTCACTCCAACCCACTCTGGTACCCAGCCAATGGTTATGACCTATGCCTACAGGGCATCATTTTGACTCTGCTTTATATTATTTGCTTATTTAATTTAATCTATGACAAGCCAAAGCAACAGTATTTAAGTTGAAGATAACAGAATTAAAGATAAGAGTATAACCAATAACAATACTATTCAATTTTTAATCATTTTGTAAATTCGTTTGTGAGTTATCAATTTGTCTTGTACTATTTTGATTAGAGCATAACACTATAATTCACAGCTATATTTAAGCGTACACATTACAATATTATACGAGGGTCATCCAGAAAGTTACAAAAAGTAAAACTTGGTTGCATTGCGCCAAAAAAAGCTACCCCACAACCATAACTGTAAGTGCGGGAGTCCATTCACCTGTCTACTATAGTGTGAGCCGAGCCTCTTTGCTGTGTGGTCATGCGTTTCGTTCCTACAGCGATTCAAAATGGTGGCATCAATAAAAAATTCCGTCAAATGTGGGATGCACAGTATTATTCGTTTTTAAAATATGCAAAATCTTTAGCCCATTGAAATTTTAATACAAAACACCAAAGAAAGTTCATGGTGAAGGTACAATGAATGAATCTTGAGGAAGAACATGGTGTATCGTGTTTAATGAAGGGAGACCCAATGAGCATGACAGAATCAGAGTGGTGGGCCATCGCTCGTTACAGATGGTTTGAAAAAACCTGGAAAAAACAGGCGCTTCACTGTAAACACATTATTAGAATCCTTTCCAAAAATTTCAAGATCTTGCACTGCACTTTCACCATAAACTTGATTTGGCGTTTGTATTCAAATTTAAATGGGACGAACATTCTGTGTATTTAAAAAACGAATAATACTACGCATCCCATATTTGGCGAGATTTTCAAAAGATGCCACCATTTTGAATTTGAATCGTTGTAAAACCAAACATGTGACCGCAGAGCAAAGGGACTTGATTCACACTTCGGCAGGGAGGTGAGTGAACTGTCTCACATGCAATTGTGGTCGTGGGGTAGCTGTTTTTGGCACAGTGTGCAAATAAACGTGCCTTACTTTCTAGATAACCCTTTGTATATCTATATATTACAATATATATAAACGACAATTAGGTACTCTCCCCAGACTAGTAAATTAATTAAATAAATTTGAATAGTTTGATAATTTATCAAATTGTAATACTACCAGCATAGCAACTGTTGAAAAATTAATATGGGTATTATTAAAACTAAGGTAAGAATATTATTAAAATAACCAATAACATAGCATTTTTTGTGTGTTGTGATATTATGAGCAATTTTATTATTCAGTGAAACTTATGAACTGAAGCATCTATAGATGCTTTCTTAAACATTCTTTATAAATAACGTTTATTTTAAAACTAGCAGTTTCCCAACATGCGTTGCTGCGCTCAAATTAAGTTGTTTACTAATTACAGCTGTTAATTTTGTAAACACTAAATTTCTAAAACCTGACACTGCACCCTTGTATGCCCTCTGGGTCGGAGCGCTTTGGACAGATTTGCACCAAACTTCCACAAACCATCCTTGAATAATGCTTAATAATGCCTGAAACTTTCATTACAATCTGTCGAGCGGTTTCGGAGTCCATAGGCTACATACATATATACATACATACTTCCTCTTTTATATATTTAGATATATAAAATACTGAGTAATACAATTTAAGGATAACTAAAAAAATATATGAACAAATATTTTTCCAACAAAAATTTAAACACAATTTTGTACCAATGTTTTGTATTTTTATATCCATGAAGAATTAAATATACAGTATATAAAATGGTGGAAGATAATCTAATAAAGTAAAAAAATAATAAATTAAAAAAACACCAAGAATTACCCCTACAATATTAGTAAACAGTTTTTCTTATGCATATTTAGGGTAAGAAACCCCTTGTAGCAATCCTATCCTATGTAATCTAATATGTCTGTATGTTCTGTGGATTCCAGAATCCTGCAGAAGTATTTCGCTTAGCTATGAAAACAAGGTTTTGGGCCCATAAATCGATTGGAAAACCCAATAATAATCTAATTAAGAAAATTCAATATTTTAACATTAAGTTTAAGCAGTTTCAAATCATCATACCTGATTAAAAACAACGACTCATAGGATAAAGAATCAACATGTGTTTTTCCTCCAAGGAAAGCTGAGCCCTAGATACTTATTTTATAAGTGACACAAAATTCATATAAATATTATACTTACTCGGGCTGAATTTAGAGCGCATGATACGATAAAGAGGAAGACAAAGAGCTTCATGATGACTGAACGTCCTCCCTCTGACCGACGAGTATATAGCGTGCATCTCAAGGACAGAGACAAGCTAAATGAGGGAATAATTAATATCATTTCAACAGAATACATTATTGCAAGTAATAACCAAGTCCACTCTTTTGTAAGAAGGTAATTGCATAATCTTGGCAAAAACAAGAAGGTAATCACTTTTATTACCGCTTACCTGTAAAACGCACATGCAATCGTTTAATCATTTTGATTCACTCGAGCTCTCTAGTTGGTTAATATGGTTGCGTAAATAAGTTTGCTAAATAACTGTTTTGTAATTACTGTGACATTTTAATGTGTTGTTTTAATCTCAATTACACTGATCATTAATAAATTTCTCCTTACATTTTGAATGTTACATAATTTGAAAAATTGAGAGAGCATAACTACAATTATATGAATTGCTCCAACATTGCATCCAATCTTTTAGTATTGAATAATTGAATAGTTTTATTAGGAATAATAATTGTTTAGCCTACTCAGATGTTTACATTGCCAAATTTTAAGTGTTGAAGTTGGAAAATTCATCAAACTGAACTATACAATGAACCTGAACTTTATAACTGATAACTTTTGAAACTGTAGGATTATTTGTTAATCTTAGTTAGGTAGGATGTTTGGCAATGATTCAAATATATCTAGAGGTCTCGGTTGGGTTAAAATACCCCCGTAGCAGCAAACCTGCATACTCAGCGAATTTCTAATGGAGATATAAATGTCTTAATACTTCATAAAGCCACTTACCAAGTTTCATAAAAATATATTCACAAATAAGCGATATATACAATTTTAATTATTCTCCATAAGAATAACATTGGGGCTGAGTATGCAGGTTTGCTGCAACAAGGAACACAACAAATGTGTTTTTGTGCTAATATCAATATAACTCAACTAGGTGAAGTCATATACCAGTTTTTATTCATTTATGTTTATAATTAAGGGGGACATAGCATTTAGTTATTATCCATAAGAATAACATGGGGCTGAGTAAGCAGGTTTGCTGCTACGGGAGCCTTTGGAAAAAAATTATTATTTTGAACAAATATCAATAGAACACAACCAGATGAAGCCGTAAACTAAGTTTCGTCAGTATACGTTCATAAATAGGCGAGATAACATTTTTCTTTTCCTCCATAAGAATAACATTAGACAACGTACTGTGTTTAGCACTTTCAATATCTCGGGAACCAATTGACGTAGAGGAATGATCAAAATACCAAATTGTGTGTTTTTTAAGCTGAATACAATGGTAAAAACTAAAATTTGACAATTTCAAAAATTATATGTAACAAATTTGAAAAACCCATTTTTGGGGTACAAAACCCCCCCAAAAAAACCCCTTCGGATAGAGAGATCTGGCTGGTTTTCGAACTTAAGTCATAAATGTTGCTTTACACGTTTATACAAAATTTCATCAAAATCGGATCATTTTTACGAGAGTTATCGTGCTCACGGACACACACACACACACACACATATATATATATATATATATATATATATATATATATACAGTATCGAACGAATGGTGTTTTTGGGGTCTGGGGACCTCAAAACGAAAAGTTATCATGGTCCTGGGCCTAGGTCTTACCATGCCGACTACAGTAATAGCTTCTTCCCTATAGGGGAGATTCGCTAAAAAGAAGCTTATATGCTGACCGCCAATTTCCACAGGTAACCAATCAAATCCTCTTCACAGATTAAATGCTAGTCAGCTGATCCTCTCTTCAGTGAAGAAATAATTTTATTAGTTACCCAAGGAGAATGGTAGTCGACTATGAGGGATTCAAATTTTTACATGAGACGAGACGAGACCTATAGATATATTTAACTCGTGGGTGTTTGGCAATACCCTACATAAATTCTAAAAAATAAATAAGAATAAAAATTGCACAATTTGTTATAATTTAAATAACTGGCACTCAAGAAAACCGCTGATATATCAGGTTGTTGTTCATTTTATTGGCATATACGAGTAGCCACTCCAGAGCCCCCAAAAAAAGACATTTAAAAAATTATACTAACTCTTATTGGTATTACTGTACTTATATTTGTAACTGTCATAATATCACAAAATCTTTCTCGAGGAGCAAAGAGTTTAAAGCACTGCTGCCTGCACAAGTGTCAGCCACACTGGACAGTTCTTTGGAAAAAAAAACAACAAAAACAGTTGCTTTTAGGTCAAACTTATGCACAATTTAGGTTAAGGAGCTACAGGTTAGGTTACAGACAATTTACACTAGGTCAAAATAAACCTCCCTCTTCGTACAAACTGTAGCCCCCCCTTTACTAGATGTAGTCACTATATGTCATACTTTCCTGAAGGTTAGAATTTCCAATAGCTCTTTTCTAAACAGAATTTTTCTCCTCCCTATCAAATAAACTAACCCCTTATCAATTTTTCCTGTCTATGCTGCAGTCTGCAAAATTTCAATCAGAATTAAATTTCTTAATTGTTAATCTATACCTTAAAATGCAAAGCCCTCACTCACTCACTTAATCACAAATTCTCCTACTTCCCATTTAATTAGATAATTGAAATTTTGTACACTGATTCTTTAGGCATAAAATGGTTTTTATCCTGATCTGACCCTAGGGCTCTGCCAGAGATCCCGACAAATCCCTTGTATTCTTTCCGACATTCATTTTTGTTTGAGCTGATACAAATAGCTGATCTTGATTCGTAATAGTTCCACGGGCTAATCACAGAATGCAGCACACACAAATGTTAGTTTTATAAATCATAGCAGGCCGAAGCCTGTGTGTAACATCTATAAAGGAAACAAGAAGAAATTGTGTGGAACTGATTTGACTCCAGGCAATCTTAAACAATTTCTTTGGTAAACAAATGTTGTGCTGGTTAAAAAATGAAACAACATTTCCAAAATTATTTGTAAAATTTAAGGTAAATTATTGTACCTTATGTATATTCAATTGTTTGGTAAGTAAAAATATTTACAAAAGTTTAACATAATACGAGTTATTTTCTAAGTTTTTTGTACAAGACAATTACTAATGAGAGAAATCCTTCTGTAAGATTTTGAGTGACATTAGTTGAATCAAAACCATAGTAAATGTCTGCAGTATGATTCAACGACAGTTACAAGGTACATAACCTTTATTAACTTGATTCCAGGTTTTCAAAGATAAGTATGAACCTTGTAGGAGAGATAAAAATAAAACGTGATAAAAATAAAACATCTTTAATGCTTTAACAAGTTGTAAAAGTGTATAATTTTATTTAAGACTGCTAAAAATTAATAATTTCTTTTAAGAGTAAAAAAACACGTTCTAGAAATTTACTACCAAAAGTGTGAAATTCGTATAATTTCAACATCTTCTACAGTCCCGTCTGATATTAGTTTTGTGCAAGCTCGATTAACTTCTTTAAACTCTAGGAAAGTTACGGTCGTTTTGAAGGTGGAAAATCTGTGGATTCCCCAGACTTCAGGGGGTCCGTTAACGGGAACAACTTCAACTAATCGGTTACCGACTACTTCAAAATGTTCTACATCAAAACCAGTCACATCCTTAACAATGTCACCAGAAGGACAAAAAACTGAACACAACCTCACTTCTTCTTCTTCTTCCTCTGTGGACAAATATTTCTGGTTCGTAAATATGAAACACGCATCACTGATTACCTGTACATTAGAATTTGCCTCTAAAATATATAGCTGATGCCCAGTTAGGTAGTTGAAAATTCGTATAGTTTTTATATCATTATCATCGCAATCAGTAAGAGCCACAAAATTGTTAGTTATGGCACAGAGCTCAAAAGACTGTGTTGAATCTGATAAAAATTCGGGAAAAACAGAAAAAATCTGTTTGAAAGACAAAAACTTCAGCTGTTGTACATGATATACTTGACACTCCACACGCACAATAGCTCGACCTGACGGTTGAGAATCGATCGAGTCAGGAACAAGAATGAGCACGTCATCACACGTTCTAGACCCCGGTTTACATCCTACAACACTCAGCCCACCACCTAAAATCGTTGTCTGGCAAGATTCTTTTTTAAGCTTTGTTCCACTTTCCAGGTCCCATATATGAAACGAGTTGCTGCCTGCCCTAAACCAAAAATACCCGATGCAAAATCTTCCCTTGGTAATGATTATATCAAAAGCATCTAAGGAATATTGGTCGTTAACCACTGGATCTCTGCCGGCTACAAGTTCCGGTGATTGGGTTCTTTCGTTGAAGAGAAACTGGCATTTCAAGGTAATAGTGCGTTCGACCACATCGACCTTAAGAACTTGAATTAAATCAGCAAAGTGACTTTTCAGAACCACAAAAGCATTTTCTAACACAGTAGGATCGTAGTACATCTTTCGGCCAAAAACCAGACTGTCCACTCTAACCGGTGAAACCGGTCTCACATCCCACAACTCTACTGAATACAAATTAAAGCTCACTATAAAGTCATTTGTTACAAATCGCTCCAAAGATGTCTTCATATCCTCCACTTCGTGCTCCACAGTTTTGAAGTTCCCTCTCCGCCAGTTGCTCCACAGATGTTGCTCCATCAGGAAGGCCTGCCTCCACTGGCTGAGAGGGGCCAGTGAAGAGTCTTGGTCAGTAGCAACTGAGAACACAGGCTCGACAACGCACGGCGTCATCCGCAGATGCTCCTCCAATTCCGGATCACACAGCTGTTTCCACACCTAAAACCAAATCAAATTTTCCTTTTGTCTTATTTTCGTCATTTCACGTTTAAGACCAAAATATAAAAAAAACATTATTTGTACAAAAATTGCCAATGTATGTTTGACAAATATTATTATAATTTGTCAAATATGACAAAAATGACAAATATATATTTGATAAATATATATGTCATTATTTCCAGATGTGTTACAAAATAAAAATCTTAAAAATTGACCTCAAAATCCTTTATGCTGTGTTAAGTGTCAATAAAGGAATCATACAAATTATATGGTGACAACAAATCAAAATCTTCAGTTTAGAATGTTTAGATGTTTTAATCGTAAACTGTATGAGAATATTTCGCACACATAGGTGAAGCAGAAATGCATGGAAGTGTCTCCCAGTTCGGCACAGACCATAAGGACTCCCCCAAAAACTCCCACTGCAGTGCTGTTGTACCTCAAAGCTTTGTTTAATACATATTATTGAAACTGTGGCACACAAAAACAAATCGTTCAACAAATAAAGTGAGTGATCTAGCGAATGCTCATCTGCTTATTCCCAGTATTATTTCCACTTTTCAGAACAAGTAACCGACTCATAAAATTGTTCAGTTGAACCTGCCCAACTTTATAATACAAATTAACAGGTATCTAATACTAATTGGCTTTATAAGACTAGTTTTACTTAAAATTCAGTAATTGACAATGTGTTTTACAGCATCAGTTCAATAATAGAAACAAAATTAGTTGCTTTGAGAAAAAGTTCAATTTTACTTATTTTATCCGTACCATATCAGGTTCTGATATAAAAACCAGTGCATGTGTGTATTTTCCCCAAATAAATATTGTCCGCAGGTAGAATATATTATGCTTTTTGTTTTGTACTCTAAGTATAAGAACATGTGACTTTAGAGTACAAAAACAAATACCCCCGTCGCAGCAAACCTGCATACTCAGCGAATTTCCAATGAATATATAACATAAGACATTAAAACACTTAACAGGATTCATAAGAAATGTATTCACAAACAAGCGATATTTAAAATATGAATTATTCTCTATAAGATAACATTGGGGATGAGTACGCAGGTTTGCTGCAACAAGGAACACAAAATAATGGGTTTTTATGCAAATATCAATAGAACTCATCTTAGTGAAGTCACATACCAAGTTTCATCCATATACATTCATGAATAAGCGATATATAACATTTTAATTATTTCCCATAAGAATAACATGGGGACCAAGTACCTAGGTTTGCTGCAACGGAAACCATAGGCGAAAAATTGTTTTTTTGTGCAAACAACAATGAACCACAACCAGATGAAGCCATATACCAAATTTTGTCAGTTTGTGTTTATAAATAAGCGAGATGTACAACAATTTTTCTTTTTCCCTATAAGAATAACATTAGACAACGTACTGTGTTTAGCACTTTCAATATCTCAGTAACCAATTTACATAGAGCAATGATAAAAATACCAAATTGTTTGTTTTTTATGCTGAATTCAATGGCAAAAATTAAATTTTGATTTAAGTAAAAATTACAAGTGGAAACCCTAAAAAAACCATTTTTGGGGTACAAAATCCCCCAAAACCCCCCTTTGGGGGGGTGTGATTCATCTGGTTTTCGAACTCGTTCAAATAAATGGTACTTTACACATTTGTAGCAAATTTCACTAAGATCAGAGCTTTTTTACAAGAATTATCGTGCTTACGGACACACATATATATATACACATATATACAAATTTGAACGAATGGTGTTTTTGGCATCTGGGGACCTCAAAATGAAAAGTTATCATGGTCTCGGGCTTAAATATTACCATGAGACCTACGGTAATAGCTTCTTCCCTATAGGGGAAATTCGCTAAATGTAATGTAATGTAAATGTATGTAATGTATTCTACTTACGGACATTATTTATTTGGGGAAAATACACACAAGCTCTCGATTTTATATCAGAGTGTAATACGGATAAAACAAGGTAAATTGAACTTTTTCTCAAAGCAACTAATTTAGCTTTTATTATTGAACTGATGCTGTAAAACACATTGTCAATTACTGTAAATATATAATTTTTTTACATTTGTTAGCTTAGCTGACCTCTTTAGTGAAAACGATACCGATCTATACTCAAAAGAGTTTGAACAACAGAATGCACGTGTACGTAATTTATATCTTAATATAAAATACCCCCGTAGCAGCAAACCTGCATACTTAGCGAATTTCCAATGCATATATATTTATCTTAATGCCACATAAAGCTACATACCAAGTTTCATCAATATACATTCATAAATAAACAATTTATGACATTTTAATTAGTCTCCATAAGAATAACATGGCGGCTGAGTATGCAGGTTTGCTGAAGCAAGGAACACAAAAAAATGGGGTTTTATGCTTATATCAATATAACTCAACTAGGTGAAGTCACTTACCAAATTTCATTAATTTATTTTCATAATTAAGGGAGATAACACGTTACTTATTCTCCATAAGGATAACATGGGGCTGAGTACGCAGGTTTGCTGCTATGGGAGCCTTTGTCACAAAATTGTTTTTTTGAGGAAATATCAATGGTCCACAACCAGATAAAGCCGTATACCAAGTTTCGTCAGTATATGTTCATAAATAAGCGAGATATAAAATTTTTATTTTCCTCCATAAGAATAACATTAGACAACGTACTGTGTTTAGCACTTTCAATATCTCGGTAACCAATTGACGTAGAGAAATGATCAAAATACCAAATTGTGTGTTTTTTTAAGCTGAATCCAATGGGAAAAAATAAAATCTGACTATTTCCAAAATTATATGTAAAATATTCAAAACACCCATTTTTGGGGTACAAAACCCCCCCAAAATACCCCTTCGGATAGAGCGATCTGGCTGGTTTTCGAACTTAAAGTCATAAATGTTGCTTTACACGTTTATACCAAATTTCATCAAAATCGGATAACTTTTACGAGAGTTATCGTGCTCACGGACACATATATATATATATATATATATATATATATACAGGGTGTGGTGACGGAGACGTTGTTTACTGTAGATGGTGTCAGCAGTATAGGTTGTAGTTGTGGTATTCGTTGGGCTGCATGTTGGGTATCCTCTGTCCCGTGTGGGGGGAGAACATGCCAGCCTCGCACTCGGGCGGCTGGGCGAGGCACTCGTGGGTCCCGCACTCTGACCTCTGGCAGTCGTCCTGCAATCCGTTCCTCTTGTAGCAATCACACCCAATGTGGAAGAATCCACTCCTCAGTTCTTGCGACCGGGACCATGGTTTGAACCATGGAGGACTTGGGTATCTGTCGAACTCCTCCTCCGGCCGCACCTCCGACCCGTTGCTGGCCTCTCGGCCGTCCACCGTCACCTTGGGCTGGGCCACCACCCTCCCCCGCTTGTTGGGGTTGACGTTGGTCGGCAGGGGTGACACCCTCGCCGGGAACGCCCCCAGGCAGGGGTTGGGCTCCTCCTCCTTGGGTTGCCGCTTGAACGGCGAGTCGCGGCAACATTCATCGCAGCATCCTTTGTCCAATTCGTTGGCGAGTTGTTTCAGCGTACCCAAAAGTGCTTTACGGCTTTCCACACACTCCCTGGGCGCCTTCTGACCGCAGTAGTCCTCGTTAGACATGTTCGTGTTTGGCGAATCGTGTACGGGAATTTAGAATCGGGTTTGTGAGGTAGTGTAGTGTGAAAAAATGTCGAAATTATATTTGGCTTGAGGAGGGCGCCAAAGTAGGTGATTAAATAAATGTTTAGATGTTGGTTTGTTAAAAAAGTTAAGTTTAATGTAAGAATTAGTTTTAAGTAGAGTAGAAATCCAATTATCCGAACCCCAATTATCCGAATATCCGAATGTAGGCCTATTGAAAAGAGCAACTGTATATACTGTATTCAATTTAACTCCTGTAATTTAATATATATATACAGTTTCGAACGAATGGTATTTTTGGGGTCTGGGGACCTCAAAACGAAAAGTTATCATGGTCCCGGGCCTAGGTCTTACCATGCCGACTACGGTAATAGCTTCTTCCCTATAGGGGAAATTCGCTAAAAGCCAAAGCACTGGGTTGTTCATCATTAATTGTCCAAATTCTGGTTATAGTGGAGAGGTGACATTTTGGTAAAGATCCATTCACAGTACTTGGCACCTGGTTTGTGCATGCACATTAATGACTTTCCGCGTCTTAGTGCGGGATGGCAATACGGAGATTAGCTACTATAACTTATGGAACACATTCATAGGCGTGCGCACGGTGCACCAAGGTAGCTACACAGGGGGCTTGAGGAGGGCGCCAAAGTAGGTGATTAAATAAATGTTTAGATGTTGGTTTGTTAAAAAAGTTAAGTTTAATGTAAGAATTAGTTTTAAGTAGAGTAGAAATCCAATTATCCGAACCCCAATTATCCGAATATCCAATTATCCGAATCGATTTTGAGTGAAATAATAGAAATATAAAAATCAAGAAAATAACAGCGGGAGCGTGTGTAGCGATAATGCGCCGTGAGCGCTAAAATAAAAGCCTGCGCTGTTACCTTCCGGACGATATTTTCACAGGGAATAATAAGGCATACCCCCTTCCCGCCCTGCTCATCATCAGTCGCTACTGTTCTTTCACCGAGATTATCGTTCGAAATGAGTACAAAACGTAAACGTGTTGTCCTTTCGCTAAGTGATAAACTCACTTTGCTCGAGATGTTCAAGTGAAATAACCAACATTGAACAGTGAAGTACGTACAGTATGTAGGCCTATTGAAAAGAGCAACTGTATATACTGTATTCAATTTAACTCCTGTAATTTAATTTTTATTACGTATATTCTTGATACAGTTCGCTCACTTCCTGTTCACTACATTTATAATAACTTTGTCGATAAAATTCTGATTTTTTATGTATGGTGATGTTTTTTGCTTAATTCCCGAGGTATACCTGACTATCCGAATTTCTGCATATCCGAATTGGCCCGATCCCCAATTAATTCGGATAATTGGAGTTCTACTGTAGTTTTAATTATTTCAAACTCCTCTACTTAGTTGTACTTTTGCCTTTTCCTAAATAGAGAAGGTCGTACTAATTTAAATTATAATAAATAATTGACAGCATTGAGTTCTTCTCAAATTCCATGTTCCAAAGAGCACCACTGATGCCACATTTAACTTTGTACCTGAGGTTTCGGATACTCTTGACGTGTCGCAGAATGTAGTTGGTCTCTTCTGTGACCTGTCAAGAGCGTTTGACGGTGTCAAGCATGATATTTTAATTATGAAATTGCTGTATTATGGAGTGTCGGGCAGGGCTATGAAATGGGTAGTTTCATTTTTATCCAACAGAACAGAGTATAAGTTTGCAGTCCTTAAACTTTAATCCGATTATAAACTGATTACAGAAGGCATACCTCAAGAGTCAATCCTTGGACCTTTGCTCTTTCTGGTATATATAAATAATCTGCCGAGAACGTTAAATTCAAAATTAGTTATGAATTAGTTATGTTTTCTGATGACACTTCTACCATTTTTACTCATACTGATAAATTAATGCTGTCACAGGCAACAGAACATGATTGTCATAAGGTGGAAAGATAGTTTGACGTCAATGGGCTTTTTCTAAATCAAGACAAGTCCGTTTTTATAAACTTTAAAAAAAAATTAACAGAATCCAGATTCATCATGCAACCATACTACTAATCTTCCGTATAACTGTACTAATTTTACAACATTTCTGGGAGTAACAATTGATCATAAATTAACCTAAAAAATGTACATTACAGAAGTCATTAAAAAATTTAATAGAGCTCATTTTGTAATTATTATTTTATCTAAATCAGTTGGCGTTGCCACTCTCATGATGGTTTGCTATTGATAAGTCTATCCTATTCTTAACCACGGCACAATTGTTTGGGGTAATACTGATAAGAGGAAACAAGTTTTTAAATTACAAAAATTAATCATCGGGATAATATATGGTCTCAAAACAAGGGATCCATGTCAAAATACATTCAAAAGTAGTAATATCCTTACATTTCCCAGTATATACATTATACATTTATAATTGAATTATATTTATCAAACAAAATATTACAATTTTTTCAATTAATTCAGACTACCACAATTATAACACAAGACACAAGGGTAGTCTTGCATATCCAAGACATAAATCTTCTAGTTATGAACTCTCACTATATTATCCTGGAATAAAATTATGCAATTGCCTGTCCGACTCTATAAAGTGTGCGAATTCACTGAAGTTATTTAAACAAGGTTTATTTAAGTTTTGATGTAATAAATGTTGCTATAAGGTGGATAATTTGTTCAACTAGTATATCTTCAAATATATTAACTTATGATAATAGTATTAACTTAAGTGACACTATTCATGTATGAAATGTACGACATGAATAAAGGATGATCTGATTCTGATCCTGAAAGCAAGCATGCTCAGCCGTTTTCAGCGTTGCTCGTGCACGATCGGACAACTCCGAACTCTGGCATCCCACACGAGCCATCCGACGCGACCAGGCCATGACGGCTGTCACGGAATATTTGGTTCCCATCGGCTGTTTTTAGAATTAATAAAAGAGAAACGAAATATTTTAGGAAATATTCATTCATCAGTAAAGTATGAAAAGTAAGTATAATAATAGCTAAACGTAGGCAGGCTATGTCTATGATTTGTATCTTAAGTAAAATTAAATAATTAGCTTTTGTTAACAACATACATATATAACATTTTACTTACATTTGCGAAATAATTTGATTTATTCCCAACATTGTGTTATTAGGCTAAGTCGTTGTCTTATCCATCGTCTTAATTTGAAAACCTAGTAAATTAAATATTACTACAGAGGAATAAGTTTGGCCATGATTTCTTTGATTACATCCCTTTATTTCCCTGGCTTCCTAACCACGAAACAAACTACTGTAGGCCCATATCCAAGTACAAATTAAAAGTAACAGTTTTAACAGTGAATTAGAATAACATTGGCCATGATTTCTTTGATCATATCCTACTATTTTCTCTAGCTTCCTAACCCCAAAACAAACTACTGTATCCAAATACAAATTAAAAATAACAGTTTTAACAGTGAGTTTTAATAGCCACAGAGTTTAAAAACTACTCCTACAGTTCCTCAAAACAGCCAAAACCCACTATTTTGCTCCTAATGCTCCTAGATTTCACCGGGGGTGGACTCCCGGACCCCCACTTCAAGCACACCCTGGTTCCACCCGTCGCGTTTTCATAGAATCCAAATCTGGTCACCCCTTCTGGTCTTACCCCTTCATAGTCCTTTTACTCATTGACAGGAGAAGATTTATAGGAAAAGTAAATGTCTTAATGGTTTAAATAAATTTGGAGTAAAAATAGAAATATTACTTTTATATTGCTGTTTATTTGAACTTTACTTTTCACTTTGAGTAAAATGGGAAAAGTAAAACAATATAAATAATAATTTCATCGCTATCATCAGTTAGGTACAACAACCAAGTATCTTTTTCTGACAAAAGATAAATTCTGCGAAGATATTATCTTCTTGTTTTTTAGCTTTTTCAAAAAGTGCTTGGTACTCTATTTCAATTGATTGCTAATTGTTATATTGTTTTAAAAACCTTGTAGATACACTCTTTTACCGAGAAATCGGAGTGACGTGCAGCCGCCCAACCTGAGCGTAATCTAGATTTGTTTTTAAAGATAATTCAAAACCAGTAACATGATGCTATTTTGTAAACTAAATATACCTATGCAGATGCAATATTTATTGCATCGAATAAGATTAGCACATGTTTCAGTCAAGGAAGAGTAAACTATTAGATATACAAGGTGTACATAAAGTCCCGCACGGGTTTAATATTTTCTGAACGATAACAGATAAATCAATAAGATTTGGTACATCAATACTACACCTAAAAATCTACTTTTTGAAGGAACTATCAGTTTTCTGTAATATCATGGGGACGTCCCGCAAGGAGTCAGAAGGAAATCTTAAATAGGAGCATAGGTCAATATGCACATCACTTTAAAGGGCTTATCTAGCAGAGTTGAATGCCGCAAACCGCACTAAAAAAGGTTGGTCCAGTAAAAAATGGCGGCTGTTCAAAGGTTTTATTAAAAAAAGATAAGATCTTTCTAATTGTTACTGTTACCAGTTTTTCCCCGTTATCAATAGATTAGGACCAAATTTGTAACCCTTGAGGATAATTAACGTCATAATTCACTTCTGTATTGACAGGCATAATGTAGTATTTAGCTGCAGTATTCATTTAGTAGCAGTTTTGCTTTAATGGGGTTGTGGCTACTAATAAAATGTAACCAAGTAAAACCTTTGAACAGCCGCCAATTTTTACTGGATAAACCTTTTTTAGTGCGGTTTGCGGCATTAAACTCTGCTAGATAAGCCCTTTAAAGTGATGTGCATATTGACCTATGCTCCTATTTAAAATTTCCTTCTGACTCCTTGCGGGACATCCCCATGATATGACAGAAAACTGATAGTTCCTTCAAAATGGAGATTTTTAGGTGTAGTGTTGATGTACCAAATCTTATTGATTTATCTCTTATCATTCAAAAAATATTAAACCCGTGCGGGACTTTATGTACACCTTGTATATTATATCTATATAATATTATGTCTATTATATATTAGACATATTCAATCATTTGGCAGATAAATAAGTTCTTAGAGCTGCAAGATTTGGGGGGGCGCATTTTTCGGTTCCAGTACCCACACTGACCAGACTCTGCACACGCCTATGAACACATTGCGATACAACCACCGGGGGGCTCTGGGGCCTCTACGGAACCAGGTGTGTTATTAGTCTACATCTAATCAACAAAACATATACTACGATTCGTTTCATTTTATTGATGGATGTTAGCCTCCGGATTACTGCATGATACAAGTGGTTTATATACCTGCATTTAAGTCATCCAATTTGTTGCTTCATGCAACCGGTTTCAAATCCGTGGAGTCATCATCAGGCCGTTGGTACAAGGATAAAACAATCTCTTCATTTGAAGGTTGTCATGACGTTCATCACACGAACGAAAACACATACGGACATCGAACGGACAACGGACGCGGACATTTAAAATACCCCCGTAGCAGCAAACCTGCGTACTCAGCGAATTTCCAATGCATATATATATATATATATATATATATATATATGTATCTTAATACCACATAAAACCAAATACCAAGTTTCATCAATATACATTCATAAATAAACGATTTATGGCCTTTTTAATTATTCTCCATAAGAATAACACTGCGGCTGAGTACGCAGGTTTGCTGAAGGAAGGAACACAAAAAATGGGGTTTTATACAAATATCAATATAACTCAAGTAGGTGAAGCCACATACCAAATTTTATTAATTTATGTTCATAATTAAGGGAGATAACACGCTACTTATTCTCCATAAGAATAACTTGGGGGCTGAGTCCGCAGGTTTGCTGCTACGGGAACTATAGGCAAAAAAATGTTTTTTAGTGTAAATATCAATAAACCACAACGATATGAAGCAATATACCAAGTTTCATCAGGATAAGTTGATAAATAAGCGAGATATACAATTTTTCTTATTCTCCATAAGAATAACAATGGACAACGTACTGTGTTTAGCACTTTCAATATCTCAGTAACCAATTGACGTAGAGCAATGATCAAAACACCAAATTGTTTGTTTTTTAAGCTGAATTTAATAGTGAAATCTAAAATTGAATTTACAAAAATATTATATGTAAAAAATTCAAAAAACCCATTTTTGGGGTACAAAACCCCCCCAAAATACCCCTTTGGATAGAGCGATCTGGCTGGTTTTCGAACTAAAGTCATAAATGATGCTTTACATGTTAGTACAAAATTTCATCAAAATCGGATCATTTTTACGAGAGTTATCGCACCCACGGACACATGTGTGTATATATATATATATATATATATATATATATATAGATATATAGATATATATACAGTTTTGAAGGAATGGTGTTTTTGGCATCTGGGGACCTCAAAACGAAAAGTTATCATGGCCCCAGGCCTAGGTCTTACCATGCCGACTACGGTAATAGCTTCTTCCCTATAGGGGAAATTCGCTAAAACACTAAACACAAAAGGGGGGTGCGACACATACCGAGCGGAAGTGAAGTCTAGACTATGATTCGTTTGGTTAGTTTCCAATATTTTACAGCCTGTACGCAACCGTTGGAGGTATTCACCATAAAAATCTCCCAACCACTACCTCTCTTACACGCCAATTACTGTGAAAGGAACTGTATACCGATTCTTTAGGTTTAAAATAGTAAAAATATAAAGGGTTTTGATTCTGACCAGATGATAACAATAGTAATTTATTCCATGACAATGTTACTGGTACACTTCTTGGCGGGATACAGCCCTTTTTTGGAACCATTTCAATGGTTGCCTAAGTGAGTTGAGAAACCATACAAACTCATCTCAAAATGGATGAAACTCGCGAACTTCCGAATGTGATTTGTAATTTAAGTAACTCGCTAACTCACTCTGTTGCGTTTTGTTATCGTATTGTCTGTATAGTCTTCATGCCCATATTTTTAGACAGTTATTTTTTGGCGAAAGTAATATTTATTTATTAAAAACAACACGAATTTGTTTCAAGACTGTAAACAAGCCCATAGTTATAATACACGACATAAAGCTCTTTTCAAAACCCAAGCCATAGATTAACGTTATTTCACAAGGGACCCTACTATCAATGTATACAGGTTTACAATAAAATATCACCGGCTCTTAGAAATGAAAATTTAAGTGTACCTGTATTTAAGAGGGAACTCTCTATTAAGATAATAGAACTATGCCCTTATAGTATTCAAGAATTCTTATCTCATGACTCTAGTTAAGCTTATTGTACAAATATTTATTACTATTTTTAAACATTTTAGAATGATTTAATCAACTTGACATGTCATATATTCACCGCTGAATTTCAGCCTTCGTATGAATTTTTGTGATGAAAATAAATTGAATTGAATTTGAAATTCACTGAGTGTGCAGGTTTGCTGCAACGGGGGTATTTATCATTCTTCACAACATGTTACTGTTGCCTATATTAGCAATTTCTTCATAATGGCACCCATAATTTAAATATGGGTCATTCCACATCAAGTCATCCAGGCCATGGCACCCACCATCTCAGATTTTGATGAAACTTGGAGATTCTCATCTATATACAAATATATGAAAAAATGTCAAATTTTATCTCTTTATCTCTAATAGTTTTTATTTTATAGCCACTTTAAATATGAATAAAATATGCATTTTTACTGCTTCCGAGTTCTTCAGATGAACGTGCACTGTCAATGAAAGTAATTCCTAACTTAGCCATTTTTAATGATAGTCCTATGAAAAAATTCAGTACTGTTAAGTAAACTGTGCTGATTTCAGAAAAAAATATGTTACCACTACATGGTCACTGGTTTGGGGTAAAAAAATATATTTTGTAAAATAAGAGTTTTTTTGTAGGCAAACATGTCCCACAAAAACAAGCATATCTCTAAAAGGCACAGTGATAATCAAGTAAACTTGTTTTTAAGGGATCTAAATTAAATTTGCTATCACCAAAATAAATAACAAATATGGCATTTTATCTGCTGCTTTTAATAAAAACCAAAAAGTACATATATAACAATTTGGTACTTTGGTATTATACGGATGCCACCCTTATACAGCGCGCTGCGGCAGTTATGTTAGGATGGGTTATCATAAAAATGATTGTAGGACTTTCCTTGTTTCGTTACGAATCGAATGATACCTGATGAGTCATACTTCAGGCCGCCAAACCCCCTCCAAATAGGCCAAGGTCAGGTCGTTGACCGGAGCGCGCGCATCACCTGTCACCGCCTGTATCTGGGTCAGTGTCATGAGTGATTTATTGCCGTCACTACGTTACATTTGTTTTCATAATGAGTGACGTTCTTCTGGTGTGGGATTTACCTCGAAATGAAGAGGAAACCGTGCGTATTGTTATGATAACCCATCCTAACATAACTGCCGCAACGCGCTATATATTTGGCGGAGTACATGTGGCGATCGGGTGTGGCTGCTAGCGGCGGCGACGCATTCAACACGATCCTAGCGGACATCGCTGTCTTTTGGGAGGCACAACACAATGACCGCTCATCAGAATGATGTAAAATTTGTACAGTAAGTCAATAAAAGTACGTTTTTTCGAATTATGTAGTTATCCTTTGTATCCGGTAAAAATTTAACCTCCTAAAATAGTGGCATCCGTATAATACCAAAGTACCAACAATTTTATTACGTATAAGAGTACAAATGAGTTTCAATAATCTTAAAAATGTTTTAATAATGAAAAAATAGGTATTTTAGCTGCCTAGGAATTAGAAATACAATTTTTTAAATAAGTAAACTCCACAACCGTAAAAAAATCAAACATGAAACAAATAACTTGAAACGTCAATAATAGACACACTAAGTCAATTTCATAGGCTACTATATAATTTATTCAGTTCACTGATTTCAATAAAACAGTTTTGCAAAAATTATGACTTATTTTAAAAATAAATTTTGTTTTGTTTCCTTAAATTCTACCGGTTTCATAATGAAAATAAAAATAATCAACTTACTAAATAGTTTGAAATTATTACTTTTCTTTTATTACAAAGGTTCAGTAAAATTTGTTGAAAGAGTTAAAGGCAAATCTTCAACCTGCTGAGGCTACAGTTTTAATAAATTTTAATGAAAACTATTCATATCTTATTCAGGACAAAGTGCAAGGTCACCACTGGAGTCAAGATAGCTGTTCTTTTCATCCTGTAGTAATTTACGCATGTAAAGAGCCAAAGAGGGATCACATTGTATCAAGTTTGAGTGTCATCTCAGATGATTTAGAACACGATGTTGTTTTTGTTTATGAGACCCAAAAAATGTTTGCACGGTTTTTAAATGAAAAGTTTACTCAAGTTAGAAGAGTGTACACTATTTCAGTACCGGGTGTGCTGGACAATATACGAACTGTAAGAACTTTATAAATCTATGTCACCACCAAAAATATTTTAATTTGAAAGGATGCTGGTTTGCCCCAAGTAACGGGAAATCTCCATGTGATGGAATAGGAGGAACAGTTAAATGTCTCCTCACAAGGAAAAGTTTGCAGCTTGGCCCTGGTAATACCATTACTGATGTGGTTATAGTTGTAGAGTTTTGCCAATCTAGAATAGATCAAATATCTATCAAATATGGAAATATGTTGAGAAAAGAAAATTTATCCTCTTGCAGGCAACAGCTAGAATCCAGATTTTCACTAGCCAAAACAGTACCCGGTACTCGTATTTTTATTGTGTTTCTCCATTGTCATCCGACCTATATCCATAGGTACTAGGAGAATAAAATTTGATTGCAATTACAGTTTGGTCTCCAACTATTATGGAAAACACCAATCATTTATGGGTAAGTTAATAACATGGCTCAAATTTCTACAAACTCCTTATGTGGCATGTGTTTATGATAACCATTGGTTTTTGGCCTATTATTTCAAAAGGTGAAGAGGAGTGTAGGCGCAAATCAAGTTTATGTATTCTTTTGGTCCAGCTCCATCATTTCAGTGGCCATATCAGAAATATGATATTTGCTTTGTTCCACTGCAGAACATTTTAAGTGCTGTAGAACCTTCTAAAACTAGGGGTTCAGGAAGAGTGTCAGCCAAGTACTTTCATGAAAAATATATGATCATCACTGATATAAAGTTCAGTGACCTTTTCAGACAGAGAAGAAATTAAGGAAATCAAAACTTTTCCATTTGTGTAACAACGTGGAAAATAATACTCCAAATAAATTTTTAACTGTATTGCTCAATGTCTCAATGCACTGACAACTAAAACTAATATAAATAACCTAACATAAAGTTTCTGACATTTTTGAGAATGAAGTTGTTTCATGCTTTTTGCTTGATTAAACTATTCTGACAGATGAATAATTATCATAACGTTTGTAGGGAATGTAAATTTAAATTACAAAGTTTCTATTTATTTCCTAATCTTGTTGTTTAGTTATAAATAAATAGAGTAGCAATGTCTTTAAAATGATTTAGTAAGTTGATTATTTTCATTTTCATTATGAAACCAATAGCATTTAAGGAAACAAAACAAAATTTATTTTTAAAATATTCCATAATTTCTGCAAAACTGCTTTATTGAAATCACTGAACTGAATAAAAAAATATAGCCTAGTAGCTTATTAAATGGACTTTTAATGTGTCTCATATTGACATTTCAAGTTATTTGTTTCACGTTTTTGTTTTTTTTACGTCGTAGAGTTTACTTATCTAATAAATTTTATTTCCAATTTCTAGGCAAATAAAATACCAATTTTTGTAATCACTGTGAATCTTCATATTGTTACTTAAGAATACTGGATTTTGTCATAGGACTATCATTACAAATGGCTATGTTAGGAATTCTTTTTATTGAGAGTACACGTTCATCTCGAGGTCTCGGAAGCAGGAAAAACACATATTTTATTAATATTTTAAGTGCCTATAAAACAAAAACTGTAGATAAAGAGATAAAATTTGGTATTTTTTCATATCTTTGTGCGTACGGTATAGATGAAAATCCCAAAGTTTCATAAAAATCTGAGATTGTGGGTGTCAAATCATCTTTCTGGATGATTTGAGGTCGAATGACCCATATTTAACACACAAAGGCATTATTAATTACTTGAACTACTTTGTTCATTTGTTCTCTCAACCACTTTTATTATTTTTTGTTTGCAACATTTTCTCCTCAATAATTAATTGAACTCTTCTCAAAGGCCGATATCTCATCTTCTTCCAACAGGTTAGTTTTACTTTAATGTCCTTTCCAATCCTATATATTAATACTCTTCCGGTAGGATTTTTCTTCACAGCCATAGGTAACTCGATTATGGCTGGACGGATTTCAACGTTTTAGGTGTCAAATTAAAGGTATTTTTATGTAGATTTGCCACTATGTCTCAAAATTTTAAGAAAGGGCATCACTTCGAGCAACAGGACAAATACAGAACATAAATATACAGGGTTGGACAAAAGTGTGGATACCCCCTGTTAACTTTTCAACAGGTCATAAGGGTCAATACCATCAAATGGGATAATTTAGGTTAAGGACAATTTTTTGTCTTCTACTATTGATTGTTTAGTCTCATACATTGTTGGGAACACTCCAATGCTGCAGCAGAGTAAAGTTTTCATTTTTTATATGATAAAACAAACATTTTCAGTACCAACACAGGGATCGGTCACACTACTTAACCTCCCACAAAAAATGAGTTTAACACGTTCGCTGCGCAGTACGGGTATACCCGTAGTTGCGGGTTTCCCCCGGAGCGCGCTACGGGTATGCCCGTACAGTTGCCATGCAAACTTTACAGGCTTCAGTGTGCACCAGTGTGGCGCGAGGGGTAAACAATTTGTTGCCAGCGTGTAGCTTAGAATGCGAGCTTTATTTTGGTGTAGGTTGGTAGTAAATTTCCCCGTAAAATTCCCGTTCATAAGGGACAAAAAACCAGTTTTTGCCCCATATTTCTGGGATATTCTCCCTGTAATTGACATTACAAGGGAAATGGCTAGTACCCAGGCAGTGCTGCTACCTATGGGTGTTTCAGCGAACTACGTCCAGTCTCGTGGAAATGCAGCACATCACCGAACCGCTGTTTTGTGATTCGTCAGACCGAAATAATTGAATTCGTCTGTGCCAATCTGGTTCGCTGCAGTGCTCGGCGTACGCCCGCCATTGGTGGGCCGCAGCGAACGTGTTAAGACATTTTGTGCAAACAATTGACAGAATGTTTCATTAAATAAACAATAAAAAAATAACGTTTATTTCTTTTTTGATTCCATCATTTTAACCTTTAAAAATTAGAAAATGGTGTTGAAGGTGGAGTGTATCATAATTTTATACCTAATACCTAACATTTATTCATTGGAAAATATTTTAAAATAATGAATTTATTATGTGAGATGTGAATAAATTTTTTCATCAGTTTTATGTAAATATATATTTAAATAAAATATATTATCGTCTTTAAGATAGTATTTTTACCCCGTAACCGGTCTGTAACAGACGTGACCGGCCGGAAACAACAGTGACCGTTTGGTAAACTCACGTGACTTATACATCTAAAACGTAAGACCAAGGTAACTTAACCCTAGCAGTGGCCACCCAAAAACTGTAGAATGGCCAACCAATTTTGGCGATTTTGCAGACCTTTTTTTGAAAATTTGTATAAATTTGAAATGAGACCTAAACATAGCCAACCACATATTCATTTTGTTCAGAAAGAACAGGGGCATCATATAATAGTCAAATAAAAAAGATCTAAGAGGTAATTTTTTCAGCAAAGTAAAAAAAATTAAAAAAAATTGAAATTTATTTTTGAAATTTCAAAAGCAGCCTCGGTAAAACTTTTTCGTCCGATTTTTTATGGAAAATTCATTATATACATTATGTAGACAATTCAATTCCCTACATAGAAATGTATAATATGTTGGGGAAAAAATTTTATTTGTAGGTATTATGTAAGTATATACGGAAAACCGCAAAATGTGAAAATTGTACAGTGTTAGTTAGTACTGTAAAATTGTAATGTAAATATGTATATGCTAATAATAATATGTATATGTTTGTAAAGATAATGAAATAAGAAATGTAAAAAAGTCATAAAGTTGATGGTAAAAAATTATTATCACTTATGATTAGATGAATTTTGGAAATTTTAGGGTATTCGGAAAAAAAAGATTCTACGGTATTTAGTATATAACTTTTTTTAGAAATTTATTCCTCCAAATAATATATATACATTTAGTAGGACATTCAATTCCCTACATAGAAATGTATAATATGTTGGGGAAAGAATTTTATTTGTAAGAATTATGTAAGTATATACGGAAAACCGCAAAATTTGAAAATTGCGGTCACCATGTAGGAAAAATTACAAAATTAATATTTTTTATATTAGGCCTACTCAATAATCTACTCAATAAATACATCCTACCTTACAATTGTAAAAGTAATAAAAATAAATATAATTACTCACCCCCTTCCCATTATTATGTTATCCTGTTGATTTATATCACACTCGAACATTCAGACATTGTACTAAAGAAAAACAACTTTTTAGAAACACTATTTCACACACTTCAGTAATATTTATGCATAATAAAATGCATAAAGATTACTGTTATATACACACATACACTTCACTAACACTAACACTCCGAAATAATAAAGGATTTAGCAATAATTCGCGGATAACATGAGAGCATAAAACCCACCGACAGCGACGACAAAAGACGAAATGGCCGACTAATACGTATCAGATGTGAGATGTGACGCATTTCCTTCGTCTTCGAGAGAGCAGACAGAAATAATAACCATGGGCAAGGCTGCCAATCTCAAACGCTAAATTTCTTCCTCTTCAAAATGAAATATTATATGACTAGTATTTATAACTTGCACTGGATGTAATTCGCATTTCCCATACCAGCGTATTACGCCGGTTGGCCATTTGTTACGAATTCAGAAAACAGGTGTTTTCATAAAATCGTAACTGTTGTGCAATCAATATTTCGTTCTAAAAATTAATACCACAGTGAAACTAAACTCTTTGGCTATGCAGTGGTACCACCCGCAACATCCTAAGACAAAAATTACCCGAGCAGGGTAATTCCAAAGAAGTCGTGTTTTTACATTTTCCGAGCGTCGACTGCAGGAATGGCGTAGTGGCAAAATTTCATAGTAATTATAATCGTCGTGACATTGTTATACAACTTGTAAACGGTTCATTTATGTAATAAAATGAAAGTTCAGAATGTGATCTTTCGAATGGTATAAATATTGTTCACTTCTGAGTTGACTATTAATGATTTTTTTACCGTTACAAAAATTTCCACCCGTACCAGCGTATTACGCTGGTGGCCATTTCAGGCGACACGTGAAACCAGCGTATTACGCTGGTTGGCCACGGCTAGGGTTAATAAATCTAAAAGGAAATAAAACTTATTTATTACTTACTATAAAATATGAAACTTACATTAAAGTTACAGATTTCCTGAAATATCTACAAAACCAGGTAAGAATTATATCGTACCTCAATTCACTAACAGTACGTTCACACTTATAAATCATAACATGTTATTATTTTATGAAAAAGCTAAATATATCATAAAGAGTTAACAAGAACTAAAAACAACCTCAAAACGTGGTTAGCCTAAAAAGCTTAACTGAACGACTATTAAAAATAATGTCTCGAATATGCAGACCGGTCACTTTAAAGTACCGGTCACGTGAGAAACTTAACCCATAAAACAAAACTCAGCCTAAAAGTTTTTCTAATACGAAACAATTAATTCTCTTTACAGATAAAGCCTAGTAAACAAAGAATTACTTTTAAAACAGCCAAAAATATGCAGGATATCAATACGTATAATACAATACCTGCTTGTAAGTTTATTTTTTCTAAATGCTCATCATTGGGCAAGTGATCAAAATTTCAATTGGACACTATTTTTACTGGCATGAGATAAAAACCTCTAGTTTTCTCTATTCTTCTACTTTTATAAAGATCTTAAAAATGAAGTATCGCTTCTCGGGGCTTTACTGTTTAAAAACTTGGGCTACCGCCCGCCCCCATTTTGGGGGCATAGGCAAACTTATGACACTGACCAAAAAGTGTTTTTCTTTATTACAGAGGTGTGCTGAGTTTTGTTTTTCTATCAAGGCCCCTTGAAAGGTTAACAGGGGTATCCACACTTTAGCCTAAGGTATGATAATTAGTCAAAGTAGTTCATAAGGTTATCCAGAGAATTCAGCACACCCAGGTGTATTTTTATATACCCTAGGTAAAACCGGGTACTATAGCGTCTAGTATTGAATAAGTAAGTACCTGATTGGTGCCAAAGACTTCTCGCCAGTGATGAGACACGGCGCAACAAGCAGATAAGTCCCGAGGTGAGAGGTAGCTGGCCACCCCTGCTGCAATCTCAGGAAGCAGGTGCTCCATTTTGTGACTACAAAGACAACAACATTCAATGCTAGAGGGATTGAATACCTTAAAACCTTTGTATTCTTAGGTATGAGTTCTTTATCTTGTAGAAAACCAACACAATTTTCGATTGAATTAAATACATGTCTGCACAAATATCTAAAATTAACAAAATCACATTCATTTTATACTTCCAATTTTATTTACTTTATAATAAAATGTAAATAAACTATTTTAGGTACTTTGGTATTAAACGGATGCCACTATTTTTGGAGGTTAATTTTTACCGGATACAAAGGATAACTACATAATTCGAAAAACATACTTTTATTGACTTACTGTAAAAATTTTACATCATTCTGCCAGCGATGTCCGCTAGGATCGTGTTGAATGCGTCGCCGCCGCTAGCAGCCACACCCGATCGCCACATGTACTCCGCAAAATATACAGCGCGCTGCGGCAGTTATGTTAGGATGGGTTATCATAAAAATACGTACGGTTTCCTCTTCATTTCGAGGTAAATCCCACACCAAAAGAACGTCACTCATTATGAAAACAAATGTAACGTAGTGCACGGCAATAAATCACTCATGACACTGACCCAGATACAGGCGGTGACAGCTGATGCGCGCGCTCCGGTCAACGACCTGACCTTGGCCTATTTGGAGGGGGTTTGGCGGCCGGAAGTATGACTCATCAAGTATCAATTGATTTGTAACGAAACAAGGAAAGTCCTACAATCATTTTTATGATAACCCATCCTAACATAACTGCCGCAGCGCGCTGTATAAGGGTGGCATCCGTATAATACCAAAGTACCCTATTTTAATTAATAAAGCTTATAAACATATGATTATTAAAAATCAAATAAAGTTTAATTATTTAATATATAAGTACCGGTAACTTATATGTCGATTCTTTGATTTCGATAATTTCATCGAAACTTTGATATTTTCATTCGATAATATGGTAGGGAAGACACCCGTAACTTTCATTGTGGTCTATACTGTAGTGTATGACTGTAGTGACTTTTTCCCCCCAACAGTAGTTAGGTTAGGTTTTGTTAGATTTTGAGATTCATTATTAGGCTAATCTAGGGTTACCCAACCTAACTTACCACTGCAGCTCACTCAAGAAATTGTTACCAAAGAATAATGTTTTAACATGGGAGGTTGCTTATTAAGTGCATTGGAGTCTCAGATAATATTTTTCCACTGAAAACTCCTTTCAGGCTGGTTAGAACAGTGATAAGAAAAGTTAAACAAGTTCAAAAATGTTCCATGGACAACCATAACGATACTCTACCACTTAACCCATTGGCTCACAACCCCAAGTATACTCGTGGACGCCGAAAGTAGCCCAGACGTGCAACCCCGAGTATACTCGGGATAGCACTTTTTATTGTAAACAAAAAAAATTTTAATTTTAAATTTTTTTCGTTTTTGTTTATTTGTTGTTTTAACTTGTTTTCATTTTTTGTTTGAATGTATTTTTTATGCATATGCCCATCCTTGGGGAAACTTGGTCAAATTTAGGAAAAATATGATTTTGGAAAATATGTTATATCTAGGTCAAATATAAATGTATCACTAACATTTTTTTATTTTCTCGTAAAAAAATAAATAACCCACAAGTACATAATAGTTGTTGGGCTGAAACATTTTTTTTTTGTTTTTTACATGTAACTCCTTTTAAAATTTATGTTTTTTATAAACTATATATATATATATATATATATATATATATATATATATATATATATATATATATATATGATATATATATATATAATATTTACCATACATAAATGCTGTATCTTCTTCTTGTAGATAATTTATTTCTCTAAAGATTAGTGCAAAAATTAAGTAAATTGAGCAATAATTGTTGCTATAAGTTAGTGACAGTTTTAGTAAAAGTCTACATTTATGTAATTTTTCTTAGGAAACTGAACGGTTTGTCAGGTGGCAAATTTCAGGTAAGCCAATGGGTTAAAAAGTTTCAGTACATATCGGATAACTCGGGTATGCGTCAATATATTATACTAGCTGTTGCCCGCAGGCTTCGCCCCGCAAATGATTTATAAACACTATTGACAGTTGTGTGTAGTGCATTCTGTGGTTAAACCGTGGAACTTCCGGTACTGTGTATCAAGATCAGCTCTGTATTTTCATCAGCTCAAACAAATATGAATGCCTATAAGGAATACATGGGAACTTTGTCGGGTCTCTGGCGGAGCCCTAAAGTTAGATCAGAATGAAAACTATTTAGTTTTCCTATTTTATGCCTAAAGAATCAGTGTACAAAATTTCAACTCTCTAGGTAAATGGGAAGTAGGCTTAAGCGTAATTTCAGGATTTTTGTTGGAGGGGCAAATCGGTTATTGTAATTTTTCATATATTACAATAATATTTTCCAAATTACGCCTATGGAAGGAGAATTCATGATGAGTGAGGGGTTTGCCTTTTATAGGTATAGAAGATTGACGCATACCCCGAGTTTCAGTACATGGTATGGTTTATGGTGTGATAACCTATTGGCTGGTATATAATTTTGATATATTGGCAACATTCTAGATGGTTACAAATTGTAATTAATTTACTTGTTCTTTATCCCGAAGAGGTCTAATATTTTTTTGGTCTACTATTCCCATTTGTTGTCATAAATCAAATCATAAATTATAACTTACTGTGAGTTCAGCTGTAATAAAGACAATCCTTGTAATATAAGTAATTGTTCATTCTGTTAACTAAATTCTGTAATTGTTAAAAGTTCAAGATGACTAATTGAGCGAGCATTAAACTTCATGTTTAAACATTAGAAAAATTACATCAGTCACCTAGTCAACATCAATCAGCAATCAGTCCATCAGACAGCACCGCCGTGAAAATATAGTCTTGTTTCATAGTCTGTTTTTACCGCTCGCGTGGTGGTTTGGAGAACTAAACGGACTCGCAGCAGTGTTGCCGCGGCAATCCTTCCCCGGGAATTGTGCACGGTGTTGTTAGGGGAGATTTCCCGGTTCCCGCAGTCTATATTACACTAGTGAAAGGTTATAATGTTTTAGTTTGTTAGTTATAAAACAACTTTTATTTCGTTGTAAATGTCTAATAGTAGTTTGTAAAAATGACTTCGGACTATGAAGATTTGGAAAGTTTACAAGATGAACTGATAAACATTCGGAGTGTAATTAATTTAACAAGAGAATACATTGACGCTCTTAATGCTAAGTTTGCTGGATTCCAATGCCCTCCCTCTATGTATCTAAGTGAATATCATAAACTAACAAGTAAATTACACGAATTTGAAGTGAAAGAGCAACAGTTAATGGAAGAGATAAGCAATGGTAGAGCCAGCCCTCAAGATACTCTAGCTGATAGTGATTATAGTTCTTTATATGACCAACAATCTTTGTATGATCAACATTGTAAACCTGTGAAAACACATTTAAGGGCAGTTGTTCGAGCTCACTTACCAAATCAACAGCGCACCAGTGTACAGGTAAGACCAGGACAGAGTGTACGTGATGCTTTATCGAAAGCAATGAAACTGCGAAACTTGACACCTGAAGTTTGTATTGTTTACAACATTCCTTCAGGTGTCCAGATACCTTGGGATCATGATATTTCAACAATCGATTGCGACGAAATACAAGTAGAAATTTTGGATAAGTTCCCAATTACAACAAGTATTTCCCACAATTTTCTCCGAAAAACATTTTTTTCATTGGCTTTATGTGAGTGCTGTCGTCGCCTGTTGTTCCAAGGTTTTTATTGTCGAACCTGTGGCTACAGATTTCATCAAAGATGTGCTGGAGGAGTTCCTGCACTGTGTCAACAGGTTCGCATGCAAGATACATACTACCAAATGCTTCTTGCACTAAATGCAGAGACATCTGCTGGCATATTGCAAGTCCCTTCAGGTTATGGTATGAACCGTAACTCATCGAGTCGGCATCCGAGAGCTCTGGGTCATGGTGAAAGATCAAGTTCTGCTCCCAATGTATGTTTTAATCTTGTTAATCCTATTGGAGGCGACATAACTTCATTAGAAGAGTTTGTCAGTTTAGTTTCAACCGCTGCTCCAGGACCAGTTGTTAATAGAGGACTTTCTCATAGTCAAAGTGCTCAGGCCTCTCCAACCAATGCTTTAAAACCATGGAGGCCAAGAGCTCGAAGTGCAGAAGAAAGCGCAAATAAAATAAAAATCCATAAAGATGCTCCCAGAGAATCAATAGAAGACTGGGAAATTCCTGCTGATGAAATCCTTGTTGGGCCAAGGATTGGGTCAGGTTCTTTTGGAACAGTGTACAAAGGTCATTGGCATGGGCCCGTTGCAATGAAAACACTAAATGTGAAAGATCCCACGCCAACACAACTTCAGGCATTCAAGAATGAGGTTGCAGTCCTGAGGAAAACACGCCATTTAAACATTCTTTTGTTTATGGGCTGTGTTAGTAAACCTCAACTTGCGATTGTAACACAGTGGTGTGAAGGTTCGAGTTTGTACAGACATCTTCATGTTCTAGAAACAAAGTTTGAAGTCTTGACTCTGATTGAGATCTCACGACAAATTGCGCAAGGAATGGACTATATCCATGCTAAGAACATCATACACAGGGATTTGAAAAGTAATAACATATTTTTACATGACTTGACAGTGAAAATTGGTGATTTTGGCCTTGCAACTGTGAAAACTCGCTGGTCTGGTGGTCAGCAGTCTCTCCAGCCTACTGGATCAATTTTGTGGATGGCACCTGAAGTGATTCGAATGGATGAGGAAAACCCTTACAGCTTTCAATCTGATGTGTACGCTTTTGGGATTGTTTTGTATGAACTCTTCTCTGGCCAGCTTCCTTATTACTCCAGTAATGACAAAGATGTCATATTTTACCTAGTCGGCCGAGGTTTTCTTCGACCTGATCTTGGTAAGCTTTATTCTGAAACTCCCAAAGCATTACGAAGACTGACAGAGGACTGCATCAAAGTGACCAGTGATGAACGTCCACTATTCCGACAAATCCTGGTATCGTTAGAAAGTCTACAGCGTGCCCTTCCGAAAATTCATAGGTCTACGTCTGAACCCACCCTCAATCGAACACAACTACAGTCTGATGGTTTCTTATACGGTTGTGCATCACCCAAGACACCTGTTAATACTCAGTTTGGGGCCTTTCCATTCTACTCGATGGGTGGTATAATTTAAGCTTGGTAAATATTAGTTAAATAACCGTAGATGTTGCATGCTTACAGTTTTGTGCCGGAAGAGTTTTCTTACCTTTATTAACTTTATTAGGTTGATTGATCTATAAGTTGATCTACTGGGCAATTGTGCATTACAGTTAGTAAGGCAAAGGTAGCTACTTACATACCATGATGCGGCAGTTAGGTTAGGGAAGTTACCATTGCTAATCACACTTTCTTTGATTGAAGTATGCTCACATAACTCGTACTTCTGGTCACCTTATCTCCTTCTCGGTCAAGCTCAGGCAGTCATACATAGCCTTGGTAACAGGGATGAGCTCACAGCGTTTGTCACTTCACATCACCCTGTTTTGATAGATTTACTACTTTTTGTGGTGTAGTGTGTGTTCTAGAAGGGGATTTCCATAGCAAAGTATGGTTCTATACAAATATAGTTAACTATAACCTAACCTAGCAGCCTCAGCTCGCTGTGCAAGTAAGTACTCCATACAGTGCACAAGTACTGTTCATGGAATAACACTATAATTTGTAAAAGTTAAACTTATGGATATCCATTGAGCTTATGATTCACAATAGTACATAGGTAATTGATTATTTCATCACAATTCCTAGGTACTCCTTAATAATTGGTTGAAAGGAAATCTGTGTCATTAATCAAATTTTCTTCCTTTGAAAACATTGTAGGCTGAACATGGTTGAAAGGCTATAAAAACCATATTATCGTTATTTTCCATAATTACATAGGAAAATGTATATAAGAAAACAAATTTATAATGCAACCTGCCTTTGCCAAGGTTTCAATAAGTAAATAATATAATTTTTAGTTGATTAACAAAAAACATAAGCATTAGTTGAAAAAATGTTAGAAATGATCAAGCTTATTTAACCTAAGTAACCTATGAGTTGGTTGTCTTGAAAAAAACTAGGTACGGTATATCAAATTGGAGACAAAATGCTACATTAATTGAAATAATTTACTAAGGCATATATGCCTATGTCTAAATGTGTAAGTTAAACGGAATATTGACTCAACTTAAATCATTGGTTACATTTTCAAAGCATCATACATATACTTTTGATTACCTCGGGAATTGAACATGTGACCTCTCAAACTGATGACCAAGATGCTATCCGTTAAAGGCTAGATTCCGCTTAATTATTTTGTAATCATAAACATTGCACCCAAGGCCGCCACATCTCAAGGTCGGTCCCAGAGCCACATTCTGACTGTAGGGCCCCCTCCCCTAACTTATCTAAACAGCATTCAATGACCCCACACCCAACTAATACCATTGCCTATTTTAACTAGTAAAATTAATTTAACTGAATAAAAATACACCTGTAACCCGTCGCGGACCAAATCTGGCTCATAAAAAGACAGACAGATAAACAAATTTTAACACAAATTTAAATATCTTCGCTGCATACAACATTTTGGTCAGCAGAGGTTACGGAACTGCCAATCTATCCCTGTATCTACTTTCTGCTTTTTAAAAAACTTTGTAATTTGTTTACGTTTTGTCTCAGCTTCTCGCTCTGACTTCTGTTTCCTTTTCGTTGCTACAGATTTGTGTTTATATGACATTCTAATTTTTGAAAAATTACTATTCTAGTCTATTTAAAATATTATTAAAAAAAACATACAGAACAAAGAACAGATCGCCACACACGAAATGTAAAAAAATTACAACTAAACCGTTCTTTTAAAAATGACTGAATTGATACTGATGCAATAGTGGAAGTAAAAGAACTGACTAGTATCAATGACTACATGTAGTCACTGCTAGTTGTGACAGGACAGGAGTGGTGTTGAGCATGCGGAGGGGGTGAGGGGCGAATCTAGTGCATGCGTGATGTAGGGTAAAGATGACGCGGCGTCGCTGTTGCTTCGGTGGTGTGTGCATATGCGCGCGCATGACTCATTAGCAGGAAATGGAGAGAAGATTGGGGCCCTCTGCGACATCGCGGCAGGCGACATCCTCGCCAGTGAATTCAGTAGCAGAGTGCATTGCTTACTCTGTGATGCATCAGACAAAAAAAGCGGCAAACCTTGCAAAATAATCAGTTTTCTTGTAGATTTTCTAATGTTAAATGATACATGACATTATTTTTGTTGTTGGTCCTACGTTAAACATAAATAGCAAATAACCTGGAAAACTTTTACCATTTAAAGCAATAAAAGTCGGTAATATTTTACCATTTTTGCGGGCCCTGGCCGGGCCTCTACGGGCCCGGGGACAGTAGTCCCGGTAGCCCCCCCATGTGGCAGCCCTGATTGCACCTAAATAAAACGTTAAAAAAATATTCCAAAAGTATATTTAGACTCAGACTATTCATTGTATAGTCCTAGAATATTTTAATTGAAAACCCCCAAAAGGTATTTTGTGATATCTGAACTATGTTTATAATGCTTAACAACATTGTTTAGGTCGTACTTAGAATTTTTGGACAGTTAGATATTTTACTTTCAAATTAACCAAGGCCATAAAAATATGTCTCAGTAATTCTTAAGTTATGATACTTTATTGTTAGAAATTGATTTTTGCTATTCTACCTCAATTTCGGTAGGCCTAGTTGTTTATATTGATTGTTTATGTTGTCCTATAAAATTAACTATACTTTGTGTAAAATGACTTAATGCTGTAGTGAAAAGTATACTGTATCTAGGTTCTTGGTGAGTTAAAAAATCTTCTGATGTGGTTCTTTGTAATAATACGTGAACCTTCCTGGAGCAAGTGAACACATTTAACTTTATAAAATCTGGAGTTATTAAGTATTTTGGGAAGTATTATGATATGAAATATAACATAATATTTTGGAGATAAAATAACAACACTTACTTGGGTCTAATTAATTGTTATAATTCAGCATGAGACTTAAAACTGTGATTAATTAGAATTGGGGATGTGTTTTATTTACAATTCAGTGATTCATTGTACTCTCCAGAATTACTATTTTTTATATATTCAGTGTAAAGTTAAGAAGCAAGCACCCGTGTGTTTTGATCTTGTAAAACACACAGTTTTTACCTGATAATTTATCTGTGAATGACGTCAAAAATATCAAATTTGCCCAAGTTAATAGGCCTAGGCTATTGAATCAATGAGTCTTTTTTGCGTAACAGATCACTGTTGTGGTTAGGTTAGGTTTTACTTGTATTTTGGACTAACTTCATTTTCAGGTCAATTGCATGGGTACTTAAATATGTACAAATGACTGCTGATGTAGCCTAATTAATTACTGCAAAAATTTGTTGGACAACACAGTTTGTCAGTATAATACAAACAACATTCCTCGAAGATCCATCTAGTTGTCACCATGCAGCTCCATCTGCATCTGAGAATTGGATTTTGTTAACTATTTAGTAAGAAAACTTGATTAATTTTATACTGTCATAAACGGAATTGGATGATTATAAGATAGTTCAGGTACCTATTTGTAATTTGTTGGAAGTGAATAACAGAAGAAGGCTCAGCCTTGATGATACTTCTCTAACTGTTTGAACCTGAAATGTTTGAGGATGGAAAAATATTCCAATAAAATATTTGTCTACTTCGAGCCACAACTTTGACCGTGTTTGATGAGATGTTACATCATTTTGATCTAATAGTATCGTAAAAAACTGGAAATCATTAAAACCTTACAAATCGTGTGTGTATTCAACTTTCCTAAACATTATCAACTACCCTGAGAGGGTATATACGGTATAAAGTTCTTTTCGCTATACAAAATTGCTCTCAATACGGTAATAATTACCCCTATAGTATTACATATCTATACTATAGCATTATATTAAAATTTTAATTTCATTTGAACTATAAAACCTACCTCTGTAATGGAATAAAAAATAAATGGAATGTTCTGTACTGGGAAAAATAAATGTTACTAATGTTTATGAAGTTTAATTATTTTAGAGCAGAAAAAGTGAGCTAAAATCTTTAATTTTTCAATAAAGTTCTTTATGACCCCATGAGGATTATACGATGCCATTTTAAACCTCTTATACAAGTACCGGTCTGCAAATATCATGTTGAAATATAAATATTGTACATTATTGTAAATTTAGTGTATTAATGTAATAAACACATTTCAGATAATCCATTCTTTATGATTTTTATCATCGTTTTGTGATATGTTATAATATTAGTGGTTGTTAATGTGGATGATTTATGTCGATACAAATGTTAATTATGTACACATTAGCTTAAATGAAGTAAAATTATCTTGTTTATATTTTATTACAATTGTTTAATAAGTTATTAGTCTTTATTACTAAAGTGTAGAATTTTAGATTGACTTATAAAGTGAAGTATAGTTTTTGTTTTAATTGAATCGTAATACGCTAGAAGATTCTGCATACAAGCATAAGTTATATGAAATTTGTATATTATTATTTTGTATAGTATAGGGTCGAGGATAACCCACTTATTACAGAAATAGTTTTTTGAGTCTGAATTTAGTGTTAAATATTTAAAAAAAAACTCTGACATTCCTGGTCGAGCTTTGTAAACGTAAAATGATACCTTTTTAACTGAACATATTCTATTATCTTTTTCTCTAATTAACTCATCGTGTTTGTTTTGTAATTTATCGATTAATTTTGTGAATGAATTTAAAAGTGCATTCAACATACAAGTGTACAGCTTATTATAATTTGTCTTTGAGAAATCACTGTACATCTATTTTTTTAATAATATTTTGTAAATGTCACCTTAACAGAGGCGTTGATTGGTGGATATTGTTGATAAATTTAATTATAGTCCACAAGGCCTGTTGTCTGTATTTATGTGGAAGGCATCACTCTCCTATATTGTGAGGGTGTTTGAAGTTTGCTTACTGGACGTTAATCATTTTATGAAATGGAACCTTTTGTGTATTATTTTGACTACATCATCAATAAAGCATATGTTGCTTAATTTATGTTTTGGTTTTATTCAATTCACCCGACGTTTCTTGTTTATAGACTTTTGCTTACATGTCCGTTAGAGCAGAAACTCTGGAGTAATTTTACGCACAGCTTTTAACAAAATTAGTCTTTTGTTCACTGCTAATTTGATTTGATTTGGTTTCTACAAATGCCATCGATAAATCAGAGATAGAGTGCTAGCCTCACAAGTCGGATGTTATTGGGCCTCCAGGTTCTATCCCAGCTGGCAGTGGAGATGTTTTTCATGAGCAGTCACCACTATCTGGTGAGCACTTTTTCGCCTCCGCCGAGATGAGGTTATCGATTGTTATGATATTGAACAATTTCATCAACCGGTTGCTTGTTCGTGTTATCGAATGAACTTTCGATTATGATAGGTTTTGTAGTGGAAAAGCATAAATGGTGATTCGATTCAAAGCCAAGCAGATATAAGTTAAATCAAAATTTGTGGATACAATGTTAAATTGGATCAACAAATGGATTTGTATGAATAAAATAACAAACAACTAGGTTACAGTTCACGAAGAAATATAGTAACCTAACTCCGCAGAGCGCTGTATGGTGGCTGTTCGTTGTGCAACATAATTACAAATAAACAAATCAGTATAAATAAATTAAACAGGAATTTCAGACCTGAAAAAGTAAACAACAAAAGTAAGATTTAACACCAAACAAATTAAAGTAAAATTTAAAAGACAATTTCAGATCTCAAAAAGTATACATCAAAAGTGAGATTTGAACATGGGAGCGCAAGGATCTAACACCATATTCACTGGGCTACCGATGCTTGTCAACTACCCTGAAAGTTACAATTGATCAAGCAGTGAGCAACGATTATAAATTCATTCGATAAAACACACAATCGGTTGATGAAATTGTTCGATATCGTAACAAACGATAACCTCATCTCGGCAGAGGCGAAAAAGTGCTCACCCCACTAGCTTGCCCATGTGACTAACCCCAATGTGGTAACTTAACTGTCTTTAAATTAATATGGAAATAGGAACCTAAGGTAAACAAAATTTATATTGCCATTTTGTAATTAAAAGTATATATTATACATTATAAAACTTAAATGATAAAGCCTTACATTATTTTTGTGAAAATAATAAACATATTGCATTACATAATACATGCTAAACAATTCCTCGACGCTTTGGTTTTCCGTGACACAATGATTTTATTTTCTCTACCACTTGAACTTCTGGCATCACATCACACAAGTTGATGAGTTTGTGTAACTGAGACGTGACAAACGGGTTCTGAAAAATAAAAAAATTAGTCAGTACAAATTGAAAAATGTGTCCTTATACTCCTTAAGTTAAATATCTAATTAGTATCGTATACTATTCCCATTCATCCACACCAACACCATTTCAAACTTACTTGATGTCTGTAATTGAAGTAAGAGTTTGATCCAGCAACTAAAACTGCCGTTATCTCCCCTCCATTTGACAATTTGTGGTACTTGGCTTCAACTGGTCCAAGTATTGTAGCAGCAATGGTTATGAGAGCTGCTTGCAAGAACATTTCACCCCTTTAACATAAAACACTGATATATTTTGAATCTTTGTAAGTCTTATAAACACTGACTAAGAACACAAATACAAAAATCATGTTAAATGTCCTACAATTTTCAAGATGAAATATATCTGGCAACACATGCTTTATCTAATCAAGTACAATTTACTCCATATGGTATCAAATACAGATTTTCCTATCATAAACCTAATTTGGTATTGCAGTAAATTTAAAATATGGCTTTCATTTCCCTGAAGGCGAAATTTGTCCAATGGGATGAAAGAAATTGAATATTAAAGGTAATCTAAATAAAACCTTGCCTTAACTCCCATTTGCCTAAGAGATCCTAGACAAGGTAGTGTCACTAACAGTAGTGTTAAAACTTCAGTACCTATATATAGTCAATGGTGTTCAACAAGTTATTACAACAGTCGGCAGGAAATAAACAATTTGCTCCTGTTAAGCAACGATTATTTTTTACTGTGTGCTGCAATTATTTAACATTTACTGATAGTTAATTTGATTTATTCTGTCATTGTAGTAGATATACATATTATGCTCAGGGCCAGATTTCTGAGTGTGCAACATGTGCATCTGAACAGGGCGGAAAATTGTCAACAAATGTTTTTTAACTTTTTACCGTCTACTTATAATAATGCAATGTAATGAACAAGTCAAGTAAAGCATTCATCCCCCCTTCATTAAATAAGTTAGCAATTACATATATACATGATACTCACACTAAAAAATAAACAATATGGTGCTGGTTGTGGAGGGGGGCGGCAGATGGTGCTGGTTGTGGAGGGGGGCGGCAGATGGTGCTGGTTGTGGAGGGGGGGCGGCAGAATTATTTGTTTTGCATATGCTCAGCAAACGCCCTAAATCCAGCCCTGGCTATGCTAAATATACTATATTCTGTATCACTGATTATAACTGATCATTCAATGGAATATATCCTGTATGATTAATATAGTTAAGAATATATGAATCATATATCCTGTATGATGAATCTTATATCGTGTATGATAAATCTTATATCCTATATTCTAATACCAGTAAAAAGCCAAAAATTGTAAGCCCTCCTTAAGGTGGCTCTAAAGGTCCGTGGCCACAGTAGAGTACAACGATCTGTGTCCCACAAAGCTCCGCGTAGTTTCAATTTTCACAAGTGGCCGTGCTAGGCGAGCCACCCTCTAAACCGGTGAGCACTTTTTCGCCTACAAAATTTAGAGGTAGTTTGGTCGATATCGAACAGTTTTATCGATTGAATGTTGACTACGATAGTAGATAGATGTTTTCGAAGTTGGAAGGAAAATGGTGGTTGTTGGAATACAAAATGAGTAGCGCTAGTAGATTTTATGAAGCTGAAACGTTCGAAGATTTTATAGGAGTTTAAGAGTTTATAGGTACTTTAAATTATGGATATGGGAAGTTAATATAACTCATAATAACTGAGCCTTTCAAGTCCTTAGCTATAATTAAGCGTATTACTTGGGCAAGGAATGGGTTTTATTTCATACTAGTTTAATTTATGAACAATTTTCTCTTATCACAAGTAATTTAGGGAGACCGATTAAATATCTTAACCCTACCTCGGGGTCTTTGTATTTATGATTGCAACCAATTTGTAAATTTAAAGGCATCTTATCTTTTTAAGACCTTGTATACATTACTTAATTAACTTAGCATTACAAAGTTTATTTAAATTGGGTATATCTTTTGCCATATTAAGTGGATGTAAGGTATTTAAATTTCAAATTGTCCAATGGCCAAACTTATACTTAACAGGCCCTAGTCGAGTCAGCTTAGAACTTCCACAGTGGTTTCCATTTCCAAGTTTAACTTCTCGGCAGTCGGCAATCTCAAATCATCCAGTAGAATGAACGAACAATCGGTTGATGAAACGTTGCGGTATCGTCTGTTCGATATCAACCAAACAACCTCTAAATTTTGTAGGCGAAAAAGTGCTCACCCTCTAAACCGGTTTTTCGCATTACTGCCAACCGAAAGGGAATCCATGGATTCGTGGGGAAGTTGAACGAACATCGGTAACTCCCGATGCCGCCAGCAGCCAGTGGCAGGAGGTAGGCTGTTGTCTTGGCTGTCACCTCACTGCTTTTATATTCTTTTAAAATTCTCTTTGAGAATCTCGCTTTGGATTTAGCCCCGAACTCAAAATGTTTTTCACGACCATTTTGCATGAATAACAAACGTATAAACATTAAAATGTATGAATGCATAGAAAATTCATGTAGTTCTTTCGTAGTTGTCAATAAAAATGTCCTTAGGATATAAAATGTACCCTCTATGATAAAACATGTGAGATTATTTAAAGATTAAGAATAGATCCGAGAACAAATAATAATTGTGAAATTTGATTATATAAATAATAGTTGTAAAAACTTAAGATATTATATAACTTAATTTCGGAATAGTACACAACATTTAAACTTGCAATTGTGTAATATTATGGAATCATTACTCAGATAAATAGTTATCAATCACGTTGTATAAGGGATAAAGAAAAACAAGTTGTAAAGTAAAACCCCGACTGTATTGCACATAGGTTTTGTATACAGTGTACTGTAATATGCTACAGAATTTCTGGGATTAGGTTAGACTGCAACATTTTAACTGTTAATAAAAAACATGAAAAGTAGCCCGATGTAACAATCACTAATAAACATTGAATTGGTTATAGTTTATGGTTTTAAAGATAAAAATTGGCACTAAGATACAAAATACTTCGTTTGGAATTAAAGACATTTCAGTAATAAAAAGGAAAATTATATCAATTAAAATAAAATGGTAATAATCAGTACCGGCTTTAGGGCAGTGCGAGCCGTGCTCCAGCACGGCGCGGCACATTTTGTGGGGGGGGGGGGGTGGGGGAAAACGCTAGGCGCTCATGACGGGTCGCGGGGTGCGGGTGGAGTGCGTAATCCGTAGTTGTAAAATAAATAAATTGTAAATATGTAATATTAACCCGGCTGATTTTGTTAATTTTTTGTATATTAGTATTTTTAAGTTGTTGAAAGGCATTATTGGGAAGAAAGTTGTGTATTCACGATGTTGCACCTTCATTATATTTAAACATTAAATTTACATATCAGATAACAAATCCTCCGCTCCCCTCAATTCCAAATTGAGAAGTTGTTTTGACCTTTATCGATTTGTGACAACTTCAGGGTATTCTGATTGGTACCGTATTAAGAGTGTGCTGGATAAAACTTGCAATACTTTGAAATAAAATTGCAATGTTAAAATATCAAGTTACATGATGCAACTAATTGTTTTAACCGGCTCTCTTCGATTATTTTAACGTACTTCCTAGATGAGGAAAAATATGGTTTGGGGATTGGAGAGTATTCAACTGGGGTTCCATCTTTAATTGAAGTTGTAATGATTCGAGTTTAATATTGCTATTATATGTAATAAGGGAGAAAATATGATGCGCCCCCATCCGATTTTGGCGCCCCTTTCGATCGTTACTTGTAAGGTCTACGGTTTTGCGAGAATGGAAAAACATTCTTTTGACCACACAAAATTATTTAGTATTTTTGGTCCAGGGACTCTTTTTTCGTATTACACTATGTCTATACATGCGAGGGGAGAAAGTAAAACATAGATAATATCATAAAAGGGATAAAGTATGACAATATGATTCATATCATCGTCTGCAATCCGCTTCCGCATTATTATCACTAGTAAACAGAAATAAAACATCTTGAGTATGATAACAGACTATGGTTTATTATTATCATCTGTTATAATAATCATGATCCAAACGCTTCCATCCTCATTCCTTGAGGTTTCCACATGACGAAATGGCAATATTTCTGCCTTTTTACACACTGGGGGTATTTTCACTGTCACAAAGATCAACTGATGAACTGAAGGTTTGCGGACAAGGAAAATGCTGGAGGGGATGATCTTCCAGGAAGTGAGGTGATGCACTCCCACCCTTGGTCGAGGGGCGCCTCGTCACCTCTCGGCTCAGTGCTCTTGGAAATCGGCGCGGCCGCCGCGCCGCGTTATACAAGTATTTTAAAACCACACACACTTTGAAAATGACATGAAACAGATTGTGATGAAGTTGGCTAAAGCCACGTTGTACCTACGCCGAGTTACAGTTATGATTGTTAATGAGAAACTTCTTACTATACGGTTAACGAAAACCAATATAAAACGGATTGCACTTGGTAACGTTAAATATAATTGTTACTATTTGTATCAACTGTAAACATTAATAACTAGAAAAATCTTAATTTTTGTAGAAAAAATATTGTTTAAGGAAGGATTAATTTTATTCAAATTGTTGGTGTATTAAAGTATATTAGGTTTAATCATTTAATTATATCGAACTAGTTGTCCTGTTGCTCGAATTCGAGCAAGTTTGTACCCAACGAAAGGTTACTTCAGCTGTAAACAAAAATTACTGAACATCTGATATTAAAATGGATGATAACAACGTGCTTTCAATCAACACATAGTTTAGACTTCCGCCGACGGATAGCGCCACTGTTCCGAAAATTCAGCCCATCACTGGATGATGCCCTTTCTTTAAATCCTGAGACGTATTGACAAATCTACGTAAAAATACATTTAATTTGACACCTCAAACGTTAAAATCCGTCCAGCCGTTATCGAGTTATGACTGTGAAGAAAAAAAACATAGCGGGGGTCCTAAATAGCGGGGGTCCATAGCGGGGGAATATGGGGTCCTAAATTGAATGTGAAATCTTCAGGCGGCTGTTGGAGAGCACACTTAAACCCAACACGGAAGGGTGCTTGCTGTATTTGGCTATCAACGACAAACAAGACTGGTACTAATAATTGTAAACAACAAAATAAACTATCACAGCTAAAACTTAACAAATTTATGACTAATGACAAGTCGCATTACCAATCATAATATGAGTAGTGGCAAAATGGCAAAGAGACAAGGAGTTTAGCAGGTTTGACCCACAATAATTCATGGGGGTTCAGTTGTTGCACCCGATCCCACCCGACATATTTTACATTTGATATAAAATCATCAAACACTTTGTACCTTATATGATAATATTGTTTATAAAATATTAATGGCGCATAGTAATATGCTTGTACCCAAATTGTATTGCAATAAATATATGTTTTAACCAAGTCGCTTCAAGTTCATAGGATTGTGACCTGTAATTTTCACAAAATATAATTACCAAATTTTTCTTTATATACGGATGGGGCACAGTATTTAAGCCAATCATTTCATACGTTAGCCATTTGTCTTTCGTTACATCCAAACTCTATATAACATTTTTAATGCATTTCCTACAGACATACTTGCTCTTTGTGGCAGTCTCGTGTTCAGCAAGGTTTAATTTTGTAACAACTTTTACCTTATACCTGCTCGAATTGGACCTCCACATTTTCTTTTACAGTTACACAAAACAACTATTTTGTAGAATCGTAGTATTTGGAGTGGATGTTCATTAAGGCGGTCCCACACTACTCGCGAACACGCCTGAACATTCGGCCGAACATTCTCCAGAACATTCGGTCGAACATTCTACCGAACGTTCACTGAACGTTCGCCCTGATGAAGCTCCCACACTTCTCGCGAACACCCACCGAACATTCCCTCGAACATAAATAAATTCCAATCAGCTGTTGGCGCATTGTCCGTCGTGTCTAACGAGCATTGTCTTGAAAAAATGGACGACTCTACAGATAATGTCATTGTTGTTGCATCTACAGTCGTATTTTTTCTGCAATAGCAGATACACGCCTGTTTGATTTTGTTAATCAGCTGATTATAAACAATTGTTGGAAATCAGCTGTAATTGATGAACGAAGTGAATCACTGTATTGATGAAGAAGTTTCAGTGGCCGTGTGTGGGTGTGTGTGTGTGTGGGTGTGTTATCGAAATACTAAATAACTGTAAAACATTTCTTAATGACATTTTGAAGGAGTCATTTGGGATACCAAAGGGATGTTTTAACACAGCATTTGTATTTTATTTTGGATTATTAATAATTATTAAAACTAATTTTAATGTTTGATATTCAGTAGTTGAATTGGTTTTCGTAGTAAGCTATTGACCATGGTTGTCTTTAAAATGTCAGCTGGGATTTATCTGTGTTTCACTTGAGGGATTTTTATCCCCTATAAGGGATATTTTGACTGCTTGTGGGATAAAATGGGATTGTGGGATAAAGTGGGATTTTTTTTAAATCGGCATTACGTCTGCTAGTTTGCTTACAACTTTCGACCAGAGCACCTTAGCAATAGCACTTCTAGTGGATTTTCTCGCCGTACTGGCAGTTGCGGGGTTGCCCATTTTTTAACCTCGCTGTCCGCACCTACTATGATTTTATAAACGTCAAAGAACGAACACTGAATCATGTCAATTTCGCTGGCCGAGCCATGTTGGAATTATCAAGCAAACTATTTGCCATTATTTGTACCTACTTCGTACTCTTTAGTACTACCATTAAAAATATTAGTACCTCTCACGTAAATAAATTATTTAATTTAGTTAATTCACCGTATCATTTAACCTATGTCGCATTGCTCAAAATCCTTTGAGGTACTAAAATGTAAAATACCTATAGGTAATTAGTAGATATAAATAAGCTCTATCTAACGGTATAAATATTTTACTAATACATTATTCAATAATCATATAATATTTAACATTAATTGTTTAATTTGCAATGTTTAACAAATCAGTGGGAAAGTGTGGGATATGACGAGGGATACTATAAGGGAGAGTCTGGGATAAAGTGGGATTTTTTGTATCAGTGCGTGGCATATTTTTACCGTAGAGTGGAAACACTGAATCTTTGTTTATAAATTTAAAAAAAAATTAAACACGTTTTCAACTATGAAGTTAGGTTATGTTTTGTTCCATCAATTTTGTTATTTTGAAATAGTTTTAAGATGTGAGTGTTATGTAAATTAATGGTGTTTTGTCGTCTTTAAAACAATGCTTGTATCTATTTAGATTTATTATCAGTTTATTTTTTACTGGAAAACTTCGATGTAAAAGCTAAGTGTTTGGACTAGTGATGATAAATTAATACACTAAGTTTTGGAATTTTTGAATTACTGGGACAGTATAACTCTGTAACACGACTGACTGTGATTGATAATCAAGCGTGTTGTAGACCTATAGTAGTTTATTTACATTGTGAACAAATTACTTGATGGCAGACTTACTAAACGATCATACGTGCTATCTATCTTTATTACATGTAATGTACCAAATAAGCCTCACTGTCACCTAATGACATGGGATTAAAGTTTTGTAATCTACCGGCAGTAAAATAGTCTGGTTACAGTTTATATTTGTTTGCATTTTCTGTGGTTAATATTGATTTTCATAAACAATCAAGATGTCCAAAACTCCGTAATCACAACCGTCTACATTGTTCAAGTAATTACGTTGTAGACAGATTGCCCTCCTGAAAAATTGTTATTAATGTAGATGTTGGATTTTGCTTTTAAACCTCTCGTACTGCGATTTCAGTAGCTTGTGTATTTAAATTCAAACTAACATATATTAATGATGTAAACATTTTTAAATTTAAGGTACCTATGAATTTGATAAGATACTGTTATATAAATAAATCATTGAATACCTTTTTTTACATTAAATGGGTTTAAAACAAGTATATTTCTGTATGTTTAACCCCCTGATTTTGGAGCTGGAAATTAATAGGTCTAATAATAATTGGCAACTTTTCCCTCAGGTGATATATTTAAAACTCGTCGAAAACCATATTAGTCAAAAAATATTAAGTCATTGGCCGAGTCATAAAAAAGCGTGAACAGGCCTGATGGCCATAGCTAGGACCTGTCGCCAAATAAACGCAATCAGTTTAATCTAATTTGCTAGGTACACACAATGGTTTTAAGAGGTTAATTGCTCCACCTCACCCTCCAGGGTTAGATGGAAACGTATTCCGCATATTCTCTATTCATTGTTGCTGGATTAGGAAACCCCAGCATAGCTGCTATAGGCACGTTTTCCACAAGCGGGAATTTTGCGCAGGTTACTAGAAGGTTAGGATATAGCAGGAAAGGAAAGGGTGGGATGGGACAGGCAGCCAAATTGGCCTTTCAGAGTACCAACACCCGTGCCTTGTGACAGCTGTGATCAGACTCAATGTGGACCCGCTCTGCCCTCCAACTGGCCAACTCAACGGATGGGTATCCATGTACAACAGCCAGGGACCATCCGCTGCAAGTGGAGGGACCAAAGGTGAATGGGAAGTTTGTCATAATGGACATCCAAAAAACTTCATATGTAATGACAATTTCATTTGCTGTACCCAATGTCAGCATCCAAACTGGTATAGACTAGTTTTAGGGTATTGGTATTGACTAGGACGAATATTAATAGGTTCCTAGACTAGAGCCTGTACAGACCCTAAATTCAGCCCTGGCCGTCTGTATGCAGAACTTCAAACATGCTAGAATCCAGAATCATTGTCCCTGTCTCGTGTACATTCTATGTGCCTAAGAGTAAAAATATGTTACAGTCAATCAATACAAATGCTGAATTATTTTGACTCAATCCTATCCTACACTATAATATGAGTAAGGTTTACATGCTCGCTTGCTTGGTTGATTGCTTGCAACTCTGATCTCAAAAACGGCTCCAACGATTTTCTTGAAAAATAACTAATGTGTCCTTTCAACTACTTGTGTTGTAAAACCTGATATCTGGGTTAAATATAAGTTCTAGACATGTCCCATCCCCCAAAAAAATCAAATCATGTAAAAAGCCGCTATGGAAAATTAAAAAAATCACATTGGGCTTTGGAGATTAAAATAAAAGCAAGAGTCATAACAGCTGTTCAAAATCTTTCAGCGAACTCTCAAAGTTATACTCATATAGTTTAAACTACCTGGGGCTGAGCTTTGCTAGGGAAAGATCAATCTTGTTCATGACTTGAAGTAGTTTTTCACCATGTACCCTACTAACGAGCATTTTTGAGGTCACCACAGTTGTTATTATAATGCACCATTGAGTCATTCTGGATATGACCACTCTACATGTAATCTTCATTCAAAGGTTTTATTATCTGATTTTATGGAACCACATGGAACTCATGTCGTTTATGATTATTAACATGTGGTTTCCTGAGAGCAGAGATTAAAAGATTTGAGAGAAGATTACACATATAGAGTAGTAAAATAAATCAAAGGGATATTGAGCTATAAATAACAACTGGAGTGACCTTAAAAATGTAGAAAAGAGGCAAATGAGTTATACAAATCTGATTATCAGTAGGGGGAAGTGGTGAAATATGCTCCAAGTCATCTAAACAAACTGACTGGCCTTCCCCCGAGCAAAGCTCGGCCCCCATGTATCATATTCTCTAATATCAGTAAGGTTTGCTCGTATGTTTGTTTGCTTGCTTGCGACACTGATCTCAAAAACGGCTCCAACGATTTCCTTCAAATGTTCGAAATAACTAATTTCTGGGATAAAAATAAGTTCTAGATAGGCCTCATCCCCAGGAAAAATCAAATAATGTAAAAAAACTAAAATGATAAGTTAAAAAGATTAACATTGGGCTTATGGAGTTTTAAATCAACACAAAAGAATTTTTTCAGCTATTCATAATCAACCAGGGAACTGTCAAAGTAATACTCATGTTTTTTATGATTATTAACATGTGGTTTCCTGAGAACAGAGATTAAAAGATTTGAGTTAAGATTACATATATAGAGTAGTAAAATAAATGAAAGGGACATTGAGATATAAATAACAACTGGAGGGACCTTTAAAATGTAGAAAAGAGGCAAATGAGTTATACAAATCTGATTATCAGTAGGGGAAAGTGATGAAATATTACTCCAGGTCATCTAAACTGTCTGACTGGCATTCCCCCGAGCAAAGCTCAGCCCCCCAGGTACTGTCGTGTTAAAACGGATATGAGATGGGTGTTACCACTCCAGTAGCCAGTAGTATTTTTTATTTACATTAGTCCTAAATTATCTGTTCTTGCCACTGTGGAGTTAAAACAGATATGGGAATGGTGTTACCATTCCATTAGTAAAATGTTTGGTTTATTAATTATCTGTTCTTGCTGTTGTGGAGTTAAAACCGATAACAGAAGAGTGTTACCAATCCAGTACCTGCCTACATATCTTTAAAAATTCAGTCTTCGTTCATCCTCTTACGGGAAGAATGAGCGTACACCTAGTAACTGCTAGTTTGGGAGTTGACGCGGCGATCGTCCATTGTTGACCACTCTGCCTTCAGTGTGCACAAGGAAACGCTTTGTATTTGACTTGTATATAATTAATTCATGATAATCATATTAATAAATACCCCCGTAGCAGCAAACCTGCGTACTCAGCGAATTTCCAATGCATATATATGTATCTTAATACTACATAAAGCCACATACCAAAGTAGAGGAGAAATACGGGTTTAACCCCAGAATCGGCGCTTTTTTCCCATGTTATTCTTATGGGGATCAGTTTTTGAGCCGACGCCCGATCCTACCCTACACAAATTTTCTTTTTGGCCCCTGCCTTATTTTCCCCCATTTAAAATTTGCATTAATTTTAATACATCCTTTGCAGAAATCCACGAGTTCAAAAATAACTCCACACTAAATAAACAACACATGTAAACAACTTAGAAGTTATTGTATAGTAGTAGCTAAAGGAGAAAGAGGCATCACTTCCGGCGCTTTTTCCCCATGTTATTCTTATGGGGAGCCGTTTTTGCGCCGACGCCAGCTCCCGCCTATAGAGCTCCCGCGCGTTGGCCTGTACTAATGTCCAACCCTTGCCCATATTAAATATATTGTCCCCATCCCCATCCCTCCTCTATATTTTTTAAAATTAATTTTCAAATTCTAAAAAACTATCTTTAATGTTTATAGTCCGATTTGTCTGCAATTTGGATATGTTATTGTCCTAGGCAAGTGTTTTAATAAATTTCACTTACATTTCCCAAATTCACTATAACGGTCAAATTAAAAAATATTTTTTGAAAATACTGCCAATTGCCACCTTCTTTATTAACTGTCCGATTTGTCTGCAATTTGGATATGTTATTGTCCTAGGCAAGTGTTTTAATAAATTTCACTTACATTTCCCAAATTCACTATTACAGTCAAATTAAAAATATTTTGGAAAAATACTGCCAATTGCCAACTTCTTTATTTACTGTCCGATTTGTTTAAAATTTAGATATGTTATTGTTATAGGCAAGTGTTTTAATAAATTCCACTTACATTTCCCAAATTCACTATAACGGTCAAATTAAAAAATATTTTTGAAAAATACTGCCAATTGCCACCTTCTTTATTAACTGTCCGATTTCTTTAAAATTTGGATATGTGATTGTTCTAGGCAAGTGTTTTAATAAAATCCACCTACATTTCCCAAATTCACTATTACGGTCAAATTAAATAATATTTTTGAAAAAATACTGCCAATTGCCACCTTCTTTATTAACTGTCCGATTTGTCTTCAATTTGGATATGTTATTGTCGTAGGCAAGTGTTTTAATAAATTACACTTACATTTCCCAAATTCACTATTACAGTCAAATTAAAAATTATTTTTGAAAAATACTGCCAATTGCCACCTTCTTTATTAAATGTCCGATTTGTCTGCAATTTGGATATGTTATTGTCCTAGGCAAGTGTTTTAATAAATTTCACTTACATATCCCAAATTCACCATTACGGTCAAATTAAAAAATATTTTTGAAAAATACTGCCAATTGCCAACTTCTTTATTAAATGTCCGATTTATCTGCAATTTGGATATGTTATTGTCCTAGGCAAGTGTTTTAATAAATTACACTTACATTTCCCAAATTCACTATTACAGTCAAATTAAAAATTATTTTTGAAAAATACTGCCAATTGCCAACTTCTTTATTAAATGTCCGATTTGTTTAAAATTTAGATATGTTATTGTTGTAGGCTAGTGTATATGCACCATCCACATTTCCCAAATTCACTATTACGGTCAAATTAAAAAATATTTTTGAAAAATACTGCCAATTGTCAACTTCTTTATTTACTGTCCGATTTGTTTAAAATTTGGATATGTTATTGTCCTAGGCAAGTGTATATGCACCATCCACATTTTACAAATATTGCGGTTAAATTTTAAAAAATTTGGAAAAATACTGCCAATTGGCAACTTCTTTATTTATGGTCTGATTTGTTTAAAATTTATGTCATTATTCTAGGCTAGTGTATATGTACCATCCACATTTGACAAATTAACTATAATGGTCAAATTAAAAAAATATTTTGAAAAATATACTAACAATTTCAAACTTCTTTATTTACTGTCTGATTTATTTTCGGATATGTTAAAGCTCTTATATAGGTAACAAGACCACACTACCACACGTTCCACTACCCCCTATAATACAGTATTTTGCTGTAATCCCAAAACGACTTTGCTGTTTATTGTCCGATTTGCCTACACTTTGGATGTTGTCCTAAGCATTTATTGTCTGATTTATTTTTGGATATGTTATAGCCCCCAACTATTATATCTAAAATTACAATATTATTTCCACCTATAATACTGTTGTTTGTTTTGCCGCAACCTAAAAACTAACATTGGTATTTGTGTTTTTACAAAACTATATTTTGCGGTTGGATTAAAAAAATAAATACAAGCTTATTATATACATCCAGCTGATAAGTAATATATATCCACATTTATGGTCAGAACAAATTTTGGATATGTTTTAAGCCAGCAAAAAATAAATGTTTAAAACCCAAAACAACTACACACAAAACACTAACCTTTCTTTGTGCTTGTTTGGAGTAGTCTTTATTTTATCCAACTTAATTTTAATTTTGTAGTTAAAATCAAACTTCCCACATTCTAGCTCCCTTTCCAGCCAGTGATTGGAGACATAAAGGTTACGAATATTTTCAAACAATATATCTTTTTCTACCCCTATGTTGGACTTGTTTAATAGCGCACCATATTCCAAATCCTCCAGTCTACTACATTCATTAAATTTAACATTGCCTTTAATATCTTGCATCTCTATGTCTTCTTGTCCATCATCCCACTCATTGTTACGGAAACTTAGGTTTTCTATTTTTGGAATTGCCATAAAATGTTGCGGTTCCGTTAGTGTTAAAGCTTGCAAGTGGCTCGTTGGTAAGTAGATAAATAATGTCCAAATCACCACTGTATGGCAACACGCCTTGCCTATTCTTATTTATCTCTATAAATACAGTTTTACAGACACCCTTAACATAGTATACACCCGTCCATCCTTTTCTGCCAACACTCCCACAAACTTGTTGTTTACTACAAACGCATACACATAATGCTCTAGATCCTCGTCGCAGGAAGTAATCTTTTAATTTATCCTCTCTTTCCCTTCTTTCTTTAGCCAACTGTGCTTTGTATTCCTCCGCAACAGTATTTTCCACATATTCCAATGTCTTCTAATTCCAATTTCCTCTTTTTGGAACAACTCTCTGCTTGGAAAGTGGCTCTATTTCTTTAATAGTGTATGGGTACAGTTTATTGGTCCGGCTTCTTAAAACGTAGGGAGTAAGGTTAGGACTTTCCACTAAGCCCAATTCTTCTAAATTGATGGAGAAAGGTGTATTTGATGTGCCCCCAGATTTGATGTAACACTTATGCTTTACACTTATGGCATCCTCCTCTATTACCTCTACATAGTTGGTAAACAGTTAAAGCTAAATGCAGATAGAGCATACTTTATTAACTTTTCCCTTTGTGTACTATCTTTTGGCAGTTGTACTCCAGTTATCTTCCCCCAATATGCATCGTTAAACACTAAACAACAACTGTTTTGTAATTGATTGGCATCTTATGCAGAGGTACAGCATAGAATGGAGCATTTTGAAAGTACCGTTTGTTGTCTTCTATTAGACTTAAACAATCTCTTAAAGGTTCAAACCCTTTACCAAAACCTCTACAATAGATTGTTGCCTCTAACCTTGCCATTCTCTCTAGCTAGTTTAGACGAGAACGTTTCTTTTAGGTTTACAAAGTTTATTATATGGTTTCCTATACTTTTAATTACTCCAGGGCTTGTAATCTGGCATATAAATTTATTATATATTTTTACCCTGCTATTTACATTAAACCATGTTAAACAGTCTTTACTAACATTATCTACAATAACATTATGGGGGTCCATTCGCCCCCCTGGTAGCAAAAGTTTTCTGTAAGATATTGGCACATTTCCTCTTTATTAAATATTCCAACCAAATCTAGTGTTATATCGAAATCCATAAGATAGTACATTTCTTTTTCCAGATCTTGCAGTATCTTTGGAAGATCTTCCAACAAATCCTTAATTTTAACATTTGCAAGCTCTATTTTATAGGGAATTGCTATAGGATCATCATACTTTTGTTTAATTTGGTCAAAACACAATTTGGTAACACACCCTCGCTTTGGGAGAATGGTAGTTTGGCCACAACACCATGTCGAGCTAAAGAGAACTTTTTAAATATTCCTCGTAAGTAGCTATTAAACGAGCCACATATTTCCTTCTTAACTTTAAATTTATTCCGAACATCCCCATCACAATCCGCAACATTGGTTATCTTAACTAACATCCGTTATAGATGTTAAATTATTTAATTTTGGTTCACCCTCGCAATAGTTTATATTACCTATGTTTGTAAGAAGGTTATTATTACGTAGATTTTCTAATAAAAACCACATACCCAATCTTTCGTTAGTAGGTTTAATACAATTCCCCAATAAATGGCTAACAGAGTACATTTCTTTTATACAAAAAGTAGCGGAAACACGTCAACAGGACAGATTACACTATAGGCATATAGAGACCCACATGCAAATATGGAATACCCACAAATTCGACTAAATAAGTTTATAGTCTCAATATAATTAACATATTAACATTAGTACCCAAATTGTCGAAATTCTATAATTCTATTCTTAGTCCTTGTATTAGGTTTTGTACTATTAAACCCAACACCCCGCGCAGTAGAGTAATATATGTATTTAATACAGATACGCACATTCTACAAGACCCATACATCTGTTGTATAAGCAGCAGAATAGACGTCTCATTGTGTTGTTGTAAAATAAAACATAAATTGTGCTGGATACAACCGGCCAGATATTAGACAGGAAATGTGTTGGAAGTGTATTGCCAAATAGTAAGACAAACACCACATAGTGCAGCATGTAATCAATCCATTACTATTTAGACAAAGGTCAGTATTGGTACAACATCCGATATATTAGCCAAACCCACAATCAAACTTGGAAAACAAACAGTAAAAGATAAATATTATAGTAACAGAAATAGTAAGAGTATAAGGACATAGTAATATTTAAAGTTTATAAAACAACACAAATGCAGAGACACAATAAATAACACACTCCAACACATTTGGACACACCCACAGATACTGGTTTACATCCATTTAACACAACTTTACACGTTCTGTCAACCGACACAAAAATAGTTTGTAAATTGTGTAAGAAATATATGTAATATAAACAAATTTAACACAATCATAACATTGTGGACAATGTTATGATTGTGTTAAATTTGTTTATATTACATATATTTCTTACACAATTTACAAACTATTTTTGTGTCGGTTGACAGAACGTGTAAAGTTGTGTTAAATGGATGTAAACCAGTATCTGTGGGTGTGTCCAAATGTGTTGGAGTGTGTTATTTATTGTGTCTCTGCATTTGTGTTGTTTTATAAACTTTAAATATTACTATGTCCTTATACTCTTACTATTTCTGTTACTATAATATTTATCTTTTACTGTTTGTTTTCCAAGTTTGATTGTGGGTTTGGCTAATATATCGGATGTTGTACCAATACTGACCTTTGTCTAAATAGTAATGGATTGATTACATGCTGCACTATGTGGTGTTTGTCTTACTATTTGGCAATACACTTCCAACACATTTCCTGTCTAATATCTGGCCGGTTGTATCCAGCACAATTTATGTTTTATTTTACAACAACACAATGAGACGTCTATTCTGCTGCTTATACAACAGATGTATGGGTCTTGTAGAATGTGCGTATCTGTATTAAATACATATATTACTCTACTGCGCGGGGTGTTGGGTTTAATAGTACAAAACCTAATACAAGGACTAAGAATAGAATTATAGAATTTCGACAATTTGGGTACTAATGTTAATATGTTAATTATATTGAGACTATAAACTTATTTAGTCGAATTTGTGGGTATTCCATATTTGCATGTGGGTCTCTATATGCCTATAGTGTAATCTGTCCTGTTGACGTGTTTCCGCTACTTTTTGTATAAAAGAAATGTACTCTGTTAGCCATTTATTGGGGAATTGTATTAAACCTACTAACGAAAGATTGGGTATGTGGTTTTTATTAGAAAATCTACGTAATAATAACCTTCTTACAAACATAGGTAATATAAACTATTGCGAGGGTGAACCAAAATTAAATAATTTAACATCTATAACGGATGTTAGTTAAGATAACCAATGTTGCGGATTGTGATGGGGATGTTCGGAATAAATTTAAAGTTAAGAAGGAAATATGTGGCTCGTTTAATAGCTACTTACGAGGAATATTTAAAAAGTTCTCTTTAGCTCAACATGGTGTTGTGGCCAAACTACCATTCTCCCAAAGCGAGGGTGTGTTACCAAATTGTGTTTTGACCAAATTAAACAAAAGTATGATGATCCTATAGCAATTCCCTATAAAATAGAGCTTGCAAATGTTAAAATTAAGGATTTGTTGGAAGATCTTCCAAAGATACTGCAAGATCTGGAAAAAGAAATGTACTATCTTATGGATTTCGATATAACACTAGATTTGGTTGGAATATTTAATAAAGAGGAAATGTGCCAATATCTTACAGAAAACTTTTGCTACCAGGGGGGCGAATGGACCCCCATAATGTTATTGTAGATAATGTTAGTAAAGACTGTTTAACATGGTTTAATGTAAATAGCAGGGTAAAAATATATAATAAATTTATATGCCAGATTACAAGCCCTGGAGTAATTAAAAGTATAGGAAACCATATAATAAACTTTGTAAACCTAAAAGAAACGTTCTCGTCTAAACTAGCTAGAGAGAATGGCAAGGTTAGAGGGAACAATCTATTGTAGAGGTTTTGGTAAAGGGTTTGAACCTTTAAGAGATTGTTTAAGTCTAATAGAAGACAACAAACGGTACTTTCAAAATGCTCCATTCTATGCTGTACCTCTGCATAAGATGCCAATCAATTACAAAACAGTTGTTGTTTAGTGTTTAACGATGCATATTGGGGGAAGATAACTGGAGTACAACTGCCAAAAGATAGTACACAAAGGGAAAAGTTAATAAAGTATGCTCTATCTGCATTTAGCTTTAACTGTTTACCAACTATGTAGAGGTAATAGAGGAGGATGCCATAAGTGTAAAGCATAAGTGTTACATCAAATCTGGGGGCACATCAAATACACCTTTCTCCATCAATTTAGAAGAATTGGGCTTAGTGGAAAGTCCTAACCTTACTCCCTACGTTTTAAGAAGCCGGACCAATAAACTGTACCCATACACTATTAAAGAAATAGAGCCACTTTCCAAGCAGAGAGTTGTTCCAAAAAGAGGAAATTGGAATTAGAAGACATTGGAATATGTGGAAAATACTGTTGCGGAGGAATACAAAGCACAGTTGGCTAAAGAAAGAAGGGAAAGAGAGGATAAATTAAAAGATTACTTCCTGCGACGAGGATCTAGAGCATTATGTGTATGCGTTTGTAGTAAACAACAAGTTTGTGGGAGTGTTGGCAGAAAAGGATGGACGGGTGTATACTATGTTAAGGGTGTCTGTAAAACTGTATTTATAGAGATAAATAAGAATAGGCAAGGCGTGTTGCCATACAGTGGTGATTTGGACATTATTTATCTACTTACCAACGAGCCACTTGCAAGCTTTAACACTAACGGAACCGCAACATTTTATGGCAATTCCAAAAATAGAAAACCTAAGTTTCCGTAACAATGAGTGGGATGATGGACAAGAAGACATAGAGATGCAAGATATTAAAGGCAATGTTAAATTTAATGAATGTAGTAGACTGGAGGATTTGGAATATGGTGCGCTATTAAACAAGTCCAACATAGGGGTAGAAAAAGATATATTGTTTGAAAATATTCGTAACCTTTATGTCTCCAATCACTGGCTGGAAAGGGAGCTAGAATGTGGGAAGTTTGATTTTAACTACAAAATTAAAATTAAGTTGGATAAAATAAAGACTACTCCAAACAAGCACAAAGAAAGGTTAGTGTTTTGTGTGTAGTTGTTTTGGGTTTTAAACATTTATTTTTTGCTGGCTTAAAACATATCCAAAATTTGTTCTGACCATAAATGTGGATATATATTACTTATCAGCTGGATGTATATAATAAGCTTGTATTTATTTTTTTAATCCAACCGCAAAATATAGTTTTGTAAAAACACAAATACCAATGTTAGTTTTTAGGTTGCGGCAAAACAAACAACAGTATTATAGGTGGAAATAATATTGTAATTTTAGATATAATAGTTGGGGGCTATAACATATCCAAAAATAAATCAGACAATAAATGCTTAGGACAACATCCAAAGTGTAGGCAAATCGGACAATAAACAGCAAAGTCGTTTTGGGATTACAGCAAAATACTGTATTATAGGGGGTAGTGGAACGTGTGGTAGTGTGGTCTTGTTACCTATATAAGAGCTTTAACATATCCGAAAATAAATCAGACAGTAAATAAAGAAGTTTGAAATTGTTAGTATATTTTTCAAAATATTTTTTTAATTTGACCATTATAGTTAATTTGTCAAATGTGGATGGTACATATACACTAGCCTAGAATAATGACATAAATTTTAAACAAATCAGACCATAAATAAAGAAGTTGCCAATTGGCAGTATTTTTCCAAATTTTTTAAAATTTAACCGCAATATTTGTAAAATGTGGATGGTGCATATACACTTGCCTAGGACAATAACATATCCAAATTTTAAACAAATCGGACAGTAAATAAAGAAGTTGACAATTGGCAGTATTTTTCAAAAATATTTTTTAATTTGACCGTAATAGTGAATTTGGGAAATGTGGATGGTGCATATACACTAGCCTACAACAATAACATATCTAAATTTTAAACAAATCGGACATTTAATAAAGAAGTTGGCAATTGGCAGTATTTTTCAAAAATAATTTTTAATTTGACTGTAATAGTGAATTTGGGAAATGTAAGTGTAATTTATTAAAACACTTGCCTAGGACAATAACATATCCAAATTGCAGATAAATCGGACATTTAATAAAGAAGTTGGCAATTGGCAGTATTTTTCAAAAATATTTTTTAATTTGACCGTAATGGTGAATTTGGGATATGTAAGTGAAATTTATTAAAACACTTGCCTAGGACAATAACATATCCAAATTGCAGACAAATCGGACATTTAATAAAGAAGGTGGCAATTGGCAGTATTTTTCAAAAATAATTTTTAATTTGACTGTAATAGTGAATTTGGGAAATGTAAGTGTAATTTATTAAAACACTTGCCTACGACAATAACATATCCAAATTGAAGACAAATCGGACAGTTAATAAAGAAGGTGGCAATTGGCAGTATTTTTTCAAAAATATTATTTAATTTGACCGTAATAGTGAATTTGGGAAATGTAGGTGGATTTTATTAAAACACTTGCCTAGAACAATCACATATCCAAATTTTAAAGAAATCGGACAGTTAATAAAGAAGGTGGCAATTGGCAGTATTTTTCAAAAATATTTTTTAATTTGACCGTTATAGTGAATTTGGGAAATGTAAGTGGAATTTATTAAAACACTTGCCTATAACAATAACATATCTAAATTTTAAACAAATCGGACAGTAAATAAAGAAGTTGGCAATTGGCAGTATTTTTCCAAAATATTTTTAATTTGACTGTAATAGTGAATTTGGGAAATGTAAGTGAAATTTATTAAAACACTTGCCTAGGACAATAACATATCCAAATTGCAGACAAATCGGACAGTTAATAAAGAAGGTGGCAATTGGCAGTATTTTCAAAAAATATTTTTTAATTTGACCGTTATAGTGAATTTGGGAAATGTAAGTGAAATTTATTAAAACACTTGCCTAGGACAATAACATATCCAAATTGCAGACAAATCGGACTATAAACATTAAAGATAGTTTTTTAGAATTTGAAAATTAATTTTAAAAAATATAGAGGAGGGATGGGGATGGGGACAATATATTTAATATGGGCAAGGGTTGGACATTAGTACAGGCCAACGCGCGGGAGCTCTATAGGCGGGAGCTGGCGTCGGCGCAAAAACGGCTCCCCATAAGAATAACATGGGGAAAAAGCGCCGGAAGTGATGCCTCTTTCTCCTTTAGCTACTACTATACAATAACTTCTAAGTTGTTTACATGTGTTGTTTATTTAGTGTGGAGTTATTTTTGAACTCGTGGATTTCTGCAAAGGATGTATTAAAATTAATGCAAATTTTAAATGGGGGAAAATAAGGCAGGGGCCAAAAAGAAAATTTGTGTAGGGTAGGATCGGGCGTCGGCTCAAAAACTGATCCCCATAAGAATAACATGGGAAAAAAGCGCCGATTCTGGGGTTAAACCCGTATTTCTCCTCTACTTACCAAGTTTCATCAATATACATTCATAAATAAACGATTTATGACATTTTAATTATTCTCCATAAGAATAACATGGCGGCTGGGTATGCAGGTTTGCTGAAGCAAGGAACACAAAAAATGGGGTTTCACACAAATATCAATATAACTCATGTAGGTAAAGCCACATACCAAATTTCATTAATTTATTTTCATAATGAAGGCAGATAACACGTTACTTATTCTCCATAAGATTAACATGGGGCTGAGTACGCAGGTTTGCTGCTACGGGAGCCTTTGGTAAAAAATTGTTTTTTGAACAAATATCAATGGTCCACAACCAGATGAAGCCGTATACCAAGTTTCGTCAGTATAAGTTCATAAATAAGCGAGATATAAAATTTTTATTTTCCTCCATAAGAATAACATTAGACAACGTACTGTGTTTAGCACTTTCAATATCTCGGTAACCAATTGACGTAGAGAAATGATCAAAATACCAAATTGTGTGTTTTTTTAAGCTGAATCCAATGGAAAAAACTAAAGTTTGACTATTTCCAAAATGATATGTAAAAAATTCGAAAAACCCATTTTTGGGGTACAAAACCCCCCCAAAATACCCCTGCGATCTGGCTGGTTTTCGAACTTAAAGTCATAAATGCTGCTTTACACGTTTATACCAAATTTCATCAAAATCGGATAATTTTTACGAGAGTTATCGTGCTCACGGACACACACACATATATATACTGGTTTCAGCTAGTACTTGATATATTCATATTTGATTTTTTAATTCGTAAAAAATAGGCTTCTCATATTTTTGTTGGTTTCTTCTACACGACTAAATTTTACACCTTTTATAATTTATTACATCAGGAGAAGACATATTCACTCGATGTTAATTAATTGCCGACAAATGAAAACATTTTAGCGAATTTCCCCTGTAGGGAAGAAGCTATTACCGTAGTCGGCATGGTAAGACGTAGGCCCGGAACCATGATAACTTTTCGTTTTGAGGTCCCCAGACACCAAAAACACCATTCGTTCGAAACTGTATATATATATATATATATATATCTATCTATCTATCTATATATATATATATATATATATATATATATATATATATATATATATATATATATATATATAGATATATATATATATATATAGATAGATATATATATATATATATATATATATACAGTTTCGAACGAATGGTGTTTTTGGTGTCTGGGGACCTCAAAACGAAAAGTTATCATGGTTCCGGGCCTACGTCTTACCATGCCGACTACGGTAATAGCTTCTTCCCTATAGGGGAAATTCGCTAAAATGTTTTCATTTGTCGGCAATTAATTAACATCGAGTGAATATGTCTTCTCCTGATGTAATAAATTATAAAAGGTGTAAAATTTAGTCGTGTAGAAGAAACCAACAAAAATATGAGAAGCCTATTTTTTACGAATTAAAAAATCAAATATGAATATATCAAGTACTAGCTGAAACCAGTATTTCACACAGCTGATTAAAATCCTACTGTAAACATCTGTTTAAGTACTCACCTGATTCATTCAACCTATTGCCAATAAGAGTAACATTGTAACTTTAAGGGTGACTGGGGCGAAGCCCTAATGGATTGCTAAGATGGGACGTTGAATCGGAACAGACAAGTCGACAGACAGTCACCACCTTTATTTTATTCATGTATAAGATAGTATAATTCATTATAAAAAAAGGTTAACAAACATTGGACATTATTTTATTAATCGGCATAAACATTTATATATTAAGTTTATTAACAGTCAAGCTTTTAGAAGTTCTTACAATAAGGAATATACTGAACAATAATATTAGTAAAGAGATAATTCAAAAAACTATCTGGGAAAATTTCAACGTGGGAATGACAGACTGGTTGTGCACCTGTACCACGCCGCCGATGCGATTGATGTAATTATTGGGAGCTTCTTATGCCTTGTTAAATAATTGAAGTAAATTAAATCAATTCCACTGCCGGTTACTCAACTTAGATGACACACTTATATTAATTTGCAAAAAAAGATACATTTGGGTGCTGTGACCACAAACAATGTTTTTCTCCATGAGTAGTTGTCCCCTCTTCACCATTGTGACCGGCACTGATTATGGAGTGTGAAAATCAACTAATATTTAAATAAAGGATATGTAGGGACAATAATTAAGAGTTCCGTATTAAAGGATTTATTTGTATCTTCAATAAATAATTAATTAAAATGTCCATTATTGAGGTTGGCGTCAATCTGCTGTCGCGAAAACGCAAGTGATTGTATGAACTGAATGATTTGAAACTACACATTGCCTCAACGCACTGACAAAGTAGTGCAGCTGAGTTGAAGAAGTGACTCAAGCCCTGAATCCTGCAGAATACGTCGACAATATACTAATAAATGTCAACCCCCTGTGCCTTAAAACAAAACTTCAATTTACGCAAATAACAGTAAAATAACTTATTTATAGCTATAATTATAACTGACATACGCATAGTATGTCAGTACAACTAGAGATTGACATTTAATTATTGATTATTCATTACCAATGACCACTTAAGTGGTATTCAATACCTACTTGAAAGCACAACAAATAAGTACGCAGTTTTATAGTATTGTCTCAGTAGAACAAGATCGTTGACGAACAATGATGCAGTGATGCAATAATGCATGTTCGCGAACAGTGTGGGAGCCTCCCGAACATTCGTCGGAATGTTCGGCTGAACATTCGCTCCCAAATTCAAAGTTCGCGCAGCTCCCACACTTCTCGCGAATACTCCGAACATTCGGAGTTCGGCCGAATGTTCGGGCATGTTCGCGAGTAGTGTGGGACCGCCTTTAGGCAAGTAGCAGCCAAGGTGCTCCCTAGGTGGATTTAATTAAGGTGTGCTATTCAGAAGGACGAATTTGAGCATGTTCTGCGCAGCCTCCAGGTGACGTCACGGTGTTTATTTGATCAGCTGGTTTACAGTGACAGCTGATGTTACTCTCGGCTAGAGCCTATCCAAAAACCCAGGTCGGGATCAGAACGTCAATCTTCCCTCCATTCCCACCAGCGCGGCCGCAACTAAAATTGCAGAGTTTCGCCATAGACTAACTACTGTAGTTAGTCTATGGTTTCGCTAACAATGTACATATCATATATATACATCATATATACACCTCATATATATTATATGAGGTCACTCAATGTTAACATTGTGGTGGTGAGGAGGGAGGGTAGAAGTTCTGATCTCGACCTGGTTTTTTGGATAGGGTATAGCCGCCGCTGAAGTTTCCCATTGTTGCAAACTCGTTCCTAAAAAAGCGCGTCACCGAAGAATCCTGACTACCCCATGTCCCCCACTCCTTGCCGTAGGATAGTCAGAATATCTTGGTGACGCGCTTCTGCCTCCAGATTACGTCACGCTACGATGTGTAATAGCACACCTTATTAAATTCACTTAGGTTCGTAGAGCTTTCAGACCTGGTATGATTATTTCCATAAGAGTAATATTCGCAGCAAAGATGTCTTACGAGGGCGTCTTACGAGGGCGTCTTACGAGGGCATCCAGCGGATGCATAAACCAAATCAAATCAAATCAAATTAAATATCTTTATTGCCACAAAACAAAGTAAATTGCATTAGGATACGTCATTACAAACATTTTTATAAAACTAAACATATTTCTTGTCAAAACAATCCTTAACATTATAAAAACTACTTTTAAGTACGGACCTTTTTACATTTCTTTTGAAGGTGACTAGATTACATTATTTAAATTCTTGTTTAAGAGTGGTTGGAAGGCTATTGGAATTTTTATACAATTATGGACTATGTGGGTTTTGAAAAATGTTGATTTGTGTGGTGGTATGTTAATTGTGCTTGTTTCTGGTTTTACTATTTGACGATGGTAAAAATTCGTGAAAAATGTGCTGTTTTTTCTAATAAGTGACTCCAAGATATAAATAGATGGTAAGGTGAGCAGATCAAAAGCCTTGAAATAGGAAGCACATTATTCTTTTTTGTCGATTCCTGCAATTATTCTCACAGCTCTTTTTTGACGAATGAAAAGAGTCTTCGTATATGAGCTCTCATAGACCCCCAACAACGTACTATAAAGTTTACCAACCTTAAGGGTATAACAATGGTACAGCTATTTTTAAATTGTCACTAGACATGCAGAAAGGAAATTTAAACCCTTAATCCATTAATCTAATAATACAAAGTACCTGGGAAGCCGAGCTTTGCTCGGGGGAAGGCCAGTCAGTTTGTTTAGATGACTTGGAGTAATATTTCACCACTTCCCCCTACTGATAATCAGATTTGTATAACTCATTTGCCTCTTTTCTACATTTTTAAGGTCACTCCTGTTGTTATTGATAGCTCAATGTCCCTTTGATTGATTTTACTACTCTATTTATGTAACCTTCACTCAAATCTTTTAATCCCTGCTCTCAGGAAACCACATGTTAATACCCCATATACAACATGAGTATTACTTTGACAGTTCCCTGGTTGATTATGAACAGCTGTTACAATTCTTTTGTTTTGATTTGAAACTCCACAAGTCCAATGTTAATTTTTTTAACTTTTCATTTTAGTTTTTTTACATTATTAGATTTTTCCTGGCGATGAGGCCTATCTAGAACTTATTTTTATCCCAGAAATTGGTTATTTGGAACATTTGAAGGAAATCGTTGGAGCCGTTTTTGAGGTCCGTGTGTCGCAAGCAAGCAAGCAAACCTTACTCATATTAGAGTATAGGATAAATCAAAACAATATATTATTATCATAAAATAACAGCTGATCATAGAATGAAAGCAGTTAAAATTTTTTTAAAAATTTGAATTACAATGATGTGAACATATGGTACGCGTACGATAAATATCGTGTTTCCAGCAACACTGTAGATTGGATTGGTGATCACGTGACCTTACAGCTGTTTCTACGACGTCTCTTCCGGTTAACTTTAATTTTAAATAAATCGACTCAGCAAACCTGTACAAAGTGTTTGGACCTTGAGTAGTAACCGGTTGGTAATGGGAAAATGTTTTGATATCGAACCGAATATTTTAGACTTTGGCCAGCTTTGCAGGCTTTGCACTGACTCACCCGACAAGTGTGAAAGCGTTGTTGTTGTCATCTGTTTTGATTTTGATGTCGATGAAGTTGTTTTCCGAGCTAATAAAGTGAGGTTAGAATTATTGTTTCCGTTTTATAAGAGGCAAATTTTTAACTTTGAAAATGGAGGTTAATATTTTTCATAGTATTTTGCATTTTATTAATACTTACAAGGGCCTTTCAAGAGATTGTCTTACGGAAATGATTAGGATCCATCCAAAGTGAGTATTAACTAAACTAATAGTAAAATAAATAGAATAAACTGGTAACCTTACCAGAAACTTAGCAAACTATTGAGTAACCTAGTTAGGCCAAGGCCTTAGTTTATTTGTTTAAACAAATCTTAGTTTAAATTATGCCTACTATCAATCACCATTAAGCCTATAAGTTAGGCCTAGGTCATATGCTAATCAACACCTCAAGGGTACTTTGGTATTATACGGATGCCACCCTTATACAGCGCGCTGCGGCAGTTATGTTAGGATGGGTTATCATAAAAATGATTGTAGGACTTTCCTTGTTTCGTTACGAATCGAATGATACCTGATGAGTCATACTTCCGGCCGTCAAACCCTCTCCAAATAGGCCAAGGTCAGGTCGTTGACCGGAGTGCGCGCATCACCTGTCACTGCCTGTATCTGGGTCAGTGTCATGAGTGATTTATTACATTTGTTTTCATAATGAGTGACGTTCTTTTGGCGTGGGACTTACCTCGAAATGAAGAGGAAACCGTACGTATTTTTATGATAACCCATCCTAACATAACTGCCGCAGCGCGCTGTATATTTGGCGGAGTACCTGTGGCGATCGGGTCTGGCTGCTAGCGGCGGCGACGCTTTCAACACGATCCTAGCGGACATTGCTGCCTTTTGGGAGGCACAACACAAAGACCGCATATCAGAATGATATAAAATTTGTACAGTAAGTCAATAAAAGTACGTTTTTTCGAATTATGTAGTTATCCTTTGTATCCGGTAAAAATTTAACCTCTAAAAATAGTGGCATCCGTATAATACCAAAGTACCACCTCAAGTTTAGGCTGGCAAATTGTTACCTTTTATTTTTGTTGTAGTTACGATTAAGGGGATTTCCAGTTGGGATGGTGGGAAAAATGCATTACCTATATTTGTCAGTTTACAAATTATTAGTTTCGTTTATTAAGTTTGTCAATTTTACGTTTTCGTTGGTATCACTAATTTCATGGGTAAAACAACCATTAATAAGGTGGAGGATTTCAATATTTGCTGGTGACTAACCGTGGAGAGGAGGAGTGGCAGATTTGCAAATAAAAAGAGCTACCGTATGTTTTAAAGTATCAATAATAAGTTATAACTTGCACACATGACTTTTCACAATTTCCATTGGGTCAACAAACAAGTGTCACCATTATTTGAAATATGTTTTATGGAGTTAACCCTAGCAGTGGCCTAATTTTGATGTGGGAAATGGCCAAGCAGATTTGGCGATTTTGCAGACCTTTTTTTTTGAAAATTCGTATAAATTCAACCATAGAAGTAAACCTAGCCAACCTCATATTCATTTTGATGGGAAAGAACAGGAGGATCTAGGGGTACAGTTTCATAAGAGGCCACCAACTAATCGGATGCGATATATCGATCTTAAAAATTCGATATATCGAATCAAAACCCTATATATTTTGAATCATATTTTAACAGTTAAGCCTATATAAAAAATTATTCACTCGATATTTATATTTATGTTATATCTAAAATCAATGATTTGTATATAGGCTGGTCAATAACAATATGCAATATCAGTTACAAATATATTTTAATGAAACATTTAACAAATAACAAACAAAAACCAAAATTAAAAAACAGCAACAAATAATAAATAAGTGTATTTAACTAAGGTAAAACTTAGTTATCTTGGTACTTTGGTATTATACGGATGCCACCCTTATACAGCGCGTTGCTGCAGTTATGTTAGGATGGGTTATCATAAAAATGATTGTAGGACGTTCCTTGTTTTGTTACGAATCGAACGATACCTGATGAGTCATACTTCTGGCCGCCAAACCCCCTCCAAATCGGCCAAGGCCAGGTCGTTGACCAGAGCGTGCGCATCACCTGTCACCGCCTGTATCTGGGTCAGTGTCATGAGTGATTTATTGCCGTGCACTACATTACATTTGTTTTCATAATGTGTGACGTTCTTTTGGTGTGGGATTTACCTCGAAATGAAGAGGAAACCGTACGTATTTTTATGATAACCCATCCTAACATAACTGCCGCAGCGCGCTGTATAAGGGTGGCGATCGGGTGTGGCTGCTAGCTGCAGCGACGGATTCAACACGATCCTAGCGGACATCGCTGCCTTTTGGGAGGCACAACACAAAGACCGCTCATCAGAATGATGTAACATTTGTACAGTAAGTCAATAAAAGTACGTTTTTTTCGAATTATGTAGTTATCCTTTGTATCCGGTAGAAATTTAACCTCCAAAAATAGTGGCATCCGTATAATACCAAAGTACCGTTATCTTTGCCAGGGAAAACTATGGTCTGAGTTCATGAATTGCGTTTCAACGCACGCCATGAGGATTCAAATGTTTGGGTGTTTGTGTTATTTAGGTTAAATTTAAATTGAAAATGCGATTCGATATATCGAATGTTTAAGATCGATATATCGCATCTGATTAGTTGGTGGCCTCTTATGAAACTATACTCGAATCTAGAAATACTAAAATATAAAAGATCTAGAAAATATTTTTTCGATAAATTGAAAAGAATATAATTTTGTTTTAGAAATTTCAAAAACAGCCTTGGTGAAATTTGTTCTACAGATTTTGTGTGGAAAATTCATTATATATATTTTTTAAACCATCTAATTCCCTGTATAGAAATATGGGGAGATAATTTTTGTTGTAAGTTTTATGGGCGTAATATAATAATAAATGGAAACCCGAAATATGTGTACACTGTACAGTGTTAGTTTGTGTTGTAAATAAGTTATGTAATATATGTATATACTAATAATGATATGTACATATTTCTAAAGCTAATGAAGTTAGGAATCCAAAAAAGTCATAAAGTTGATAGTAAAAAATTTGTATCACTTATAAATAAATGTAAATAAAAGAATGTTTTGCTATTTTTGCGTATTTGGAAAAAAAGATTTCACAGTACAGTAGAACCTCGATAGTTCGACACTTTGTGGACTAAAGGGGTGTCGAACTATCGAAATGTCGAACTATAGGGAGTATATGGAACATTTTAACACAGGAGTATTCTGAGCAGAAAAACAACAGCGTATCACGAAAGAATCAAAAACGTGTTTTAACTCCCGCACCGTCTCGAGCGAACTGACTTGACCTACTTACTGCGAAAGGCGGGGAAGGAGGTGGATAGGACGGGGTAGGGGGTAGGAAGGATAGGTTATTTATTGAAAAGGCGGTAGCGCACGATCGCAAAAACCATAAGCGGACTCCCATCACTGACTGGCGTACCTGTCAAGGACACTATCGGTCGCCGCTACTGTCATGTAATGTCGCCATGGCCCGTGTCGAAGTATACAGACTGTCGAACTATCGAGTGTCGAACTATCGAGTGTTGAACTATTGAAGTTCTACTGTATTTAGTATATAACTTTTTTGCCAAATGATTTACTCCCAAATCAATATAAATAAACATGTTGTAGTACATTCAATTCCCTACATAGAAATATATAATATGTTATACATAGAATACATAGAAATATACATATAAATGTATAACTCACTGCTAGGCCTACCAGATAAATAATCCAGTTAGCCTACGACACCTATGACACATCATCAGGAAAGTCGTTCACCTCAGTATCACTGCCTATATCACCCTCTAAATCGTCATCAATGTCACTAATACTTTCTTCAAGAGCACCCCGAATGTCACCACTATCCATTTTTGCGTAAATTCGGCTAAATAAATAACTAAAACACTAACACAACTGACAACGGTCAAACATAACATAGCACGACATTTTGGACTGGACATTGCATATTGCAGATGTCAATAACACCACCACAGAATAAGACAAAACATCTAGAGAGACATAGGAAGAAAACCTGAAATCTGCTGTTTACAGTGATACCAATTACAGCCCAGTTTGGAGCGATTCAAACAAACTGACTGAGACTTCGTAAACAGCTGCACAGTTGTCCATTAGGCAAAAATTTGACGTAATGAAACATTTCCTTGGTGATGAAGCCAAGGGCAAACAGTGCTGCCAACGGCAAAACTAAATTACTCTACATTTCTTCCTCTACAAAATAACATATTATTTGACTAATAACTATAATATACACTGCATATAATCGCGATTTTCTGATCTGACCAATTTGGTCGGATTGGCCTTTCTACAAAAAACCCAGAAACACCTGTTTTCATAAAATCATATAACCTGTCCAATCGATATTTGATTCTAAAAATCAATACCAACATAAAACGATACACTTTAGCTGTGCATTGGAACCAATCGCATCTTCCTGCGAGAAAAATTACCCGAGCTGTGTAATTTCAAAAATATTGTGCTTTGCCATTGTCAGAGCGTCGGCTGTAGCAACTGCGTTGCACCAAAAATTCATTCGATTTCTAATCGTCGTAACATTGTTTTACAGCTGCTACACGGTTCAGTTATATAATAAAATGAAAGTTCAGAATGTGTGATCTTTCGAATGATATATATATTGATCACTTTTGAGTTTATTATTATTGGTTTTTTAACGTTACAACATTTTCAGTCATATCCGACCAATTTGGTCGGTGGCCACTCTAGGCGACATCAAAATCCGACCAAATTGGTCGGATGGCCACGGCTAGGGTTAAATTTCCCAAAAAGAGAAAAATTCCCAAAAATGGTAAATTTCCCATACAGCGCTCTGTGGAGTTAGGTTAGGTTATGATAAATATACACAAATTATGCGTACCTGGTAATTAATTTTAATGTAAAAGGGTAATTTTCCTCTTTTTAGACAATTTTGTTGTTGGGAATTTTTCCTTTTATGGGAAATTTTCTGTTTTTTTGTTTCTGGGAAATTTCAGATGGGAAAAAATTCATTTCCCAAGTCAGTGTAATATTTATATTTTTTGGATAAATATTATAGATATTAATAAATTTCTGTTTTGGTAAATTTTCTCCCATTTTTCTGTTTCCGGGAAATTTCAGACGGGAAAAAATTCATTTCCCAAATCAGTGTAATATTTAAAAATTGTGTTACGAATATTTTAATTATTAATAAATTCCCGTTTTTGGGAAATGTCCCCATTCCCGGGAAATTTCCGACAGGTAAATATGTCATTTCCCAAATCAGTATAATATTTAGAACGTTTTGGGGAAAATAAATTCAATTTCTTGATAGGTCCTGTAGTCGGAATAATTAAGTTAACTTGTCAGTTTTTATATTTCTCATTTCTAGGCATTTCGGTAATTTAAACCAGTTTAAAATTGTTTATTGTTTTATTAATACAGTAGAGTCTCACAAACTCGACTCCCGATAACTCGACACTCTGGGAAACTCGACACCTCATTTACTACACAGTACATGTATTACAAGACTATATATTTTGGAAACGAGGACAATTAGTTATTAATTCTCAATTTTTAAGTATTTATCTAATTTTTATATTTTTCTTAGGTTTGTAATACAGTATCATTATACATTTACACTATAATGTGTTTAAATAAAATCTAATACAGTATACAATTTACAGCTAAATAATGTGTTTTCCTCCCCTCCCAATGTAATTCTGGATAACTCGACATTCCACGAACTCTACAGGGTCTTAGTCCACATTGTGTCGAGTTTGTGAGACTCTACTGTATGAGTCTTACGTAGGCTACCTAATTAAGTCATCAAAATCTATTGTTAATAAATTTTATGAGCCCATGTTTTTAAATCAACATTACTACCACTACCACCACTATTACTACTACTGTAGGACCTCGCTAATCCTTCACCAACGGGACTGAGAGCATGGTCGGAACGCAAAAAAGGTTGGATTATCGGAGAAACAAATTTATTCACATAAAAACGTAATAAAACTCTAGTTTAAACTAAACATATTGCCACATGGACTGTTAGGCCTCTACACAATTTATAGCATGTGTTGACTACAAACAAATGTGATATTAACCCATACAACACAATTTTGCATAATTTATTTTCTTATTTACTGCAAAAGAGAACGTATTGCATCAACAGTCCACGGCCTACTGACTGACACTGCCAGTGATGAGTCATCGACAAGCGTCGACATGAACGGAGCGACGACCGGATACATAAACAAAATGCCGATAAGGATATGGTTGGTCTAAGCAAGGAGTCTGTCCATCAGAGGTCGGACTAGCGGGGTCCTATTGGTCCTACCGGTGCGCGGCATAGTTCTAAAAATGCATAGCTTCGAAATAAATATGTAGTTCTTTAGACAATAGACAAGAACTTGAAGTTAAATAATGTATCAACCTCTTTTTGTATAGGATAGGAATATTATTTGGGAGCCTACCCGAACCAAGAAGTTCCGAAGACATTAGTCTGAAATGTATAACTCCAAAAAGCATTACCGGTACCCCAAAAATGCACTACTCTGAAAGCAGGTAAAGTAATTCTTTCAGAGCAGTCCATTTTGTAGTAGGCCCCCTAACTGCTTTTTGGAGTTATACATTTGTGGTACATTTTAATTTGGAGGGAACAAAGGGGTCAGAGGATTTGAAATGGTGGCATTGGCCAATGAAAAGAGACCTACTTGCCCCACCCACGAACGTACGCCGTGTTAACACGTAGGCTCTTAGTCATGTCCGCAATGAGGCCTAACATTACCTAACATTACATTATATTAGAACTTATTTAACAACTAACAAAACATCTTATTATATATTAATAGGCTAAAGTTTTTTTTAAGAGAACACCTCCATTAATTCTGAACCAATTGCTCACATTGAGATTTAAAAATATTTTTCCTGATCAGTGGCATAAAGGTATTTTTCTAATTTTTTTTATTCTAAAGGATGCGCCCTATAAATTTGTTTTTCCCTTAAAATTCATGGGGAATAAACTTATTATAATTGAAGCTGTTAATACATTATTCACAGGTCTCTGCAGTTATCAATTTTGATAAAGTAAATTCAGTTACACCTTGTTTATCAAGCAGTGAGTGTGAATAAGTAGTAAATAAACAATTTGTAAGTGTTACAAGTGGTAACAATGAAAGGGAAAGTTTAACAGCAGACGATAACTGATTTTTGGGTTGTAAACAGATTGAAATATGACCAAGTAGGTATTTAAGAATGACTGTTATTTATTTTTTTAAACTTTCACTGCTGGATTTATTAGTGAATTTCCTTTGGAAAGTGAACTATTAGCATGACCTGCACGGTGAAACTTAAGCCCGGGACCACCATAGAAGTTCCTAATGTGACCCCCTGAACACGTTTTGGGGGGTCGTTCAAAATTTTATATATATATGTATATATGTATATATATATATATATATATATGTGTATGCACTCTAGCGGTCGCATTTTTTGTCCGATTTACTTCAAATGTGGTAGGGACGTTCCTTTCTATAATCTGTTGGACAAGTTCGTTGGGCAAAACTCTAAACCCATTTTTGGGGGATTAATCTTTCAAATTTTGAGTTTTTGGGCCGAAAAAGGGTCAGAAAAGCCCCATGTAAAGTTAATGCATGTAAAAAGATGGGAATTAGGAAGGTGAAAGTTTTAAGCCCGCTCTCGTCATTCTAGCATAAATATTTACCGAGTTATTCAAGAAAATGTGTATCGGCTAAACACAGTACGTTGTCTTATGGGGGTTTTACACTAGAAAAGCCTGTTATTCCTTTGTTAGAGTACTTTTATTATCCCCAGCAACCTCACTCCTAATTTCAAGCCTGTCTGGACCTTCTCCTAACCTTATAATGCGCAAAATTGTATTCCCAGCTTTGCAAGTAAATGAAACTAGGAGTATCAGAACAGCCAAAAAAATCAATGTTTTCAGATTTCAATAAAAATTGGAAAAATGTATGTTTTTACACTGATTTTGAGTTTTTAAAGTTTTTATGTGGAAATTCACTTCCCTCACGTCAGCGTGCTGCGTGCGACCACGTGAATTATTTGCCACATCAATTTGACCCGCGTGGAAATTCCACGCATCTTAAGCACACACCGGCACTGGAACACGCGACTGCAATGTTTTATATACATGATTACACGGGTCAATCTTTTGGCACTCTTTCAACGACAGATCGCACGGTTATAATCGAACTGGTCAACAAATTAACGCCATGTTCAGGGGAAAATTAAGTTCATTTTATTCAGTTTTTGAAGCAGGTGAATACAATTTTTCAAATTGTACCAATCGGACACAACGAAGTCATGAAATTGATTTACTGAGTTGCCGGATATTATATGACATTTTACAGGACTCGTGGAGCGGAGCACCTAGGTCGGATGGCCTTGTGAATGGGTAGGACCTATCTTTACTTTTTCCCATATACATCTATAGATCTACTTCATAATAAGCAATAGCTGCATGCAAGTCTACAAGCAATTTATACATGTAAATAGCCACAAATAATAACAGATAGGTTAAGCAGTAATTGTAAATTATACAAGTATGTGTTAATCGCCCACATGTTATTGTATGACATTATATACTTAGAAAATATATAAAATATAAACTTTTCCATTTACAATAAAAAGCTCTTTTATAAAGGGAAGTAAAAAATTATAAAACTAATAATAGTAGTAATAATATAGATTAGGGATAGTATTGGTAATAATTATTAGCCTGGACTATTATTGTCTAGCTGTCATTGTGAATATAACGTTATCAATATTATAAAACTTCCTTTTAGCGAATTCCCCTATAGGGAAGAAGCGTAGTCGGCAGGGTAAGACCTGGGCCCGGGACCATGATAACTTTTCGTTTTGAGGTCCCCAGATGCCAAAAACACCATTCGTTCAAAACTGTATATATAAATAAATATATATATATATATATATATATATATATATATATGTGTGTGTCCGTGAGCTCGATAACTCTCGTAAAAATAATCCGATTTTGACTAAATTTGGTATAAACATGTAAAGCAGCATTTATGACTTTAAGTTCGAAAACCAGCCAGATCGACTTATCCGAAGGGGTATTTTGGGGGGGTTTTGTACCCCAAAAATGGGTTTTTTGAGTTTTACATGTAATTTTTGAAAAAATAAAATTTTAATTTTTTTCATTGCAATTAGCTTAAAAAGAAGCACAATTTGGTGTTTTGATCATTGCTCTACGTCAAATGGTTACAGAGATATTGAAAGTGCTAAACACAGTACTTGTCCAATGTTATTCTTATGGAGAATAAGAAAAATTGTATATATCGCTTATTTATCAACTTTTCCTGATGAAACTTGGTCCATTGCTTCATATTGTTGTGGTCTATTGATATTTTCACTAAAAAAAATTGTTGGGCCAATAGTTCCCATAGCAGCAAACCTGCGTACTCATCCCCCATGTTATTCTTATGGAGAATAAGTAACGTGTTAGCTCCCTTAATTATGAACATAAATTAATAAAATTTGGTATGTGGCTTTATCTACTTGAGTTATATTGATAAATTTGTATAAAACCCCATTTTTGTGTTCATTGCTTCAGCAAACCTGCATACTCAGCCGCCATGTTATTCTTATGGAGAATAATTAAAATGTCATAAATCGTTTATTTATGAATATATATTGATGAAACTTGGTATGTGACTTTATTTAGTATTAAGATACATATATATGCATTGGAAATTCGCTGAGTATGCAGGTTTACTGCTACGGGGGTATTTGATAATGCTTCTCAGAATCCTGACTTAATTGTTCTATTGCAGGGTTTCTTCAGGTGAAAAGACACCGGCAAATGCCAATATCAATACCCCTGTCGCAGCAAACCTGCGTACTCAGCGAATTTCCAATGCATGTATATGTTTCTCACTACCACATAAAGCCACTCACCAATTTTCATAAAAATACACAAATAAAAAAGTGATACATAGCATTTTATTTATTCTCCATAAGAATAACATTGAATGCTGAGTACGCAGGTTTGCTGCAACAAGGAACACAAAATATGTGTTTTTATGCAATTATCTACTTAACAAGTCGAAGATGCATTCTAAGTTTTATTAATTCATGTTCATAGTTACGAGAGATATTACATTTTACTTACTCTCCATAAGAATAACATGGGGGCTGAGTATGCAGGTTTGCTGCTGCGGGGAAAATCGGCAAAAAATTAATTTTTTGTGCAAATATCAACATACCAGTACTAGGTGAAGCCACATGCCAAGTTTCATCAACATACATTCATAAATAACGGAGATATCAAATTTGAATTATTCTCCATAAAGATAACATTGGACAACGTACTGTGTTTAGCACTTTGAATATCTCTGCAACGGTTGGACGTAGAATAACATTTTAAACACCAAAATGATTATTTTGTAAAGCTGAACTGATTGGTAAAAGCAAATGTGAGGTTTACATAAAAATTAACTGATGAAAAGCAAAAAACCTTTTTCCCATCAGGTTAACATGGGAGATTTTACTAGCATGTTTTTTTGGATTTTCTCCGCAACCACTTAACCTAGGTTAATGGTCAAAATACTATATGATTTGTTTTTTTAAGCTATATAAAATGGTTGAAACCAAAATTAGCTTAAGTGTTTTACAAATTTTATGGTAAAAAATAAAAAAAACAGATTTTTGGAAAATTGTAAACCCCCATAAAATCCCCTTCCCATGGTCCGATTTTTCTGGTTTTCGTTCATAAATAGGCGAGACATAAAATTGTTCTTTTCCTCCATAAGAATAACATTAGACAACGCACTGTGTTTAACACTTTCAATATCTCGGGAACCAATTGACGTAGAGGAATGATCAAAATGCCAAATTGTGTGTTTTTTTAAGCTGAGTCCAAGGTAAAAACTACAATTTGCCATTTTCAAAATTTATATGTAAAAAATTCAAAAAACCCATTTTTGGGGTACAAAACCCCCCAAAATACCCCTTCGGATAGAGCGATCTGGCTGGTTTTCGAACTTAAAGTCATAAATGTTGCTTTACACGTTTATACCAAATTTCATCAAAATTGGATCATTTTTACGAGAGTTATCGTGCTCACGGACACACACACACACACACACACACACACACACATATATATATATATATATATATATATATATATATATATATATATATATATATATATATATATATATATATATATAGGTATATATAGTTTCGAACGAATGGTGTTTTTGGGGTCTGGAGACCTCAAAACGAAAAGTTATCATGGTCGCGGACCTAGGTCTTACCATGCCGACTACGGTAATAGCTTCTTCCCTATAGGGGAAATGCGCTAAAAGCATATGAAACAGGAGGCGAGAGCATAAAGACGTAATTTTCAAGAAATGAAAAACAAAAAATACCATTTGACATTATTTGTGTTAAAATTCTCAAATAAAAAAAATTACTAATTTATTAGTTTGGGGTATAAGTAGTTTTCTATATGCCACCTCCTATTTCCCCTCTGTCCCCTTACACACACCTCTAAAAAATCAGCGAAGGACAGATCGGACAACTCTGCCCCTGGCGAGGCTCGGGCCGCTCCCCCCCCCCACCACTACCACTCGTAGCCTCTCCTGCACTTGCTCGATCCTGTGGACGCTAGTGTTTGCCGTTGCCTATTATTATCTGTTTATTTAATAGGAAATAGAATTCTTGATTCTTGGTATTCAAATGCAAAAGTAGCCTACCTTAAAACTTGTGATAATTTCAGATTTGTCAAACGTTTCTTTATGCAAATAAGACTAGTTTGTAGCTTTAAAACTATAAATTACAATTTACTGTGTTTTATTCCAGCATACCTGTTAACACTTTAGCAAGCATATTATGTACAAAGTACCAAAGGAAGATGATGACTAACCATGGTAAAGTGAAGCACAACAAACAAGATGTTATCAAAAGGTGAGATTTGTATTTTATATTTGACTTCATCAAACATAAAACTTCTTAGCCTACTTCTGAGTTTGACTGTGTATTAAAATAGAGTTATGTCTAACTTAAAATGTTGTATCGGAAGCTAGTGTTCCGGGTCTGGTCTCTTTTGAAATTTAGTTCTCTTATTTGCCTAATATAACATTATTTAGCGTACATTTTATTTGTGCCAATATAAATAGCTCACTTTCAGGAATGCTGGCAAAACCTATGCTTAAGTGCACTTCACAATAATTAATAGCTGCATTGAAGACAGTTAAGTTAAGCATGTCTGGCAGAGAAAAAAATACAAAGTGATGGCTTTACCATATCCAGCATCTTCACATTAAAATGTCTAATCAATTTGTCACATTTATTTACATGCCATAATATAGGTTTCCAATTACATTACAGCAGTTCATAATCATGTACCTATTGCAAGTAATTCTTTGTTATTCACGAACACTAAGGGAAAAGTTCAAACCGCCCACTAGGATCAGTTTAAAAAAAAAAGACTTTTCTATCTTAAACAAAATTCTCAGAAGTTGTAATGCTGTTGATTTAGTTGGACATGGCACGTATACAAACACTTTCTTTTATTATAAATTAGTGTACATAACCATAATTTAAGTGTTAAAATCAACCGGGGATGCGGTAGCTCAGAGGTAAAGTGCTTGACTAACAAGTCTGACGTGGCCGGTTCGATCCCGGCCCCAGTCGACTCCTGTAAGATCATGAGCGGTCACCTCTAGGTTGCCAATGAGACTAACGCCGTTACGGTAACTTACCTTGCTGCCTTTAGTTCACCGCACAGGTCAATAGCCTATGGTGACAGGCAATGTACAAAAAAGAAAAGAATTTGAAATGTTAAAAAATCAAATTGGTCATGTATTACAGGTACAGAGAGGGTATAGAGGCAGGGGAAGAGCCGGGGTTGATAATCCGGCTGGCCAGGTACTACGATGTCGCTCCGGCTCTCATCGGCAAGGTTATACTGGAGGAGACTTGTGAGAAGAGGACCAGTAAAAAGGGTGAAAAAGGTAAGGGGGAAACGTTGGGACACAAATAAGCTCGCTATATATCTAGGCAGCCCAAATATAAACACGTTTTGATGTTAACTTAATGTGTAAGACCCTGTTGTGCCATTATTTACTAATTTGTTTATTTATTTAACTAACTTAAAATTAGTTTTGTAACAGTATTGAAAAAGGTAAATGATGCAAATATTAAATAGATACAAGGAATTACATTTAAAAAATGCAGGCTAACGAAACAAAATGAATTGTGCAATATAAATATTTTCCCACTTCTTTATCACTTTTTGCTATGGGACAACACATGTATTGCAAAGCATGTGTCAATAATAAGTAGTATTGAGTTTATAGTAAATAAATAATGTGTTATTATTATCAAGTTGCAAAACAATGAAGCAACAACCAGATTCGAAAAGCATACTTAAAAAAACACTACTTATTTGATATTTATGCATAAATACATAAAATGGTAGGTTTGTGTGAGTTTTTCATAAAAGACTGCTTTGTATGATACATGTTTATATTTAAAATAATGATATAATGTAAATAAAAGGTTTTTAGGAAAGATTAGAAAGATTTGTGCAGATTGGTGGGGACCTAGGTGCATCTAAGTTAGTTGTGCTATTGCGCATGGTAGCGTGATGTCATCTGGAGGCGGAAGCGCGTCACCAAGGTATTCTGACTATCCTATGTCAAGGAGTGGGGGACATGGGGTAGTCAGAATACTTCGGTGACACGCTTTTTTAGGAATGAGTTTGCAACCAATTGGAAATTCCAGCACTGGCGGCACTCAACAGCATTGGTGGCTCCTCATCCCCACTACAACATTAACGTTGAGAGTAACGTCATATATTTTGTATGTATGTACATTGTTAGTGAAACTCTGCAATTTTAATCGCGGCCGCGGTGGTGGGGCGAGAGGGAGGGTAGACGTTCTGATGCCGACCTGGGTTTTTGGATAGGCACAAGCCGAGAGTAACTTCAGCTGTCACTGTAAACCAGCTGATGAAATAAACACTGTGACGTCACCTGGAGGCTGCGCAGACCGTGCTAAAATTTGTACTTCTGAATGGCACACCTTACTTAAATGCACTTAGGTGGAGACCCCACCTACTTGGTGTTATAAATAAATGGCCTAAATACGTACATATCAATAATCTTAATATATCAAAATGAATCCCTATTTCCCTTGGTCACGCCATAACTTGAGAATTAGTGCACCAAATTGAGTAATTCTTTTTTTGTTGTGTTCGTTAATGTCAGCACAAGGTTTTTATAAAAGACCTAAGGGCTCTGTCCCACTGGCCTTCAAAATTCCCATTGATTTGATCAAAGTTAAGTTAGTTACTCCAAACAGCTGTTAACAAGGATTATATCTAAACATACAAATATAATTATTGAAGATAAAATCATTGAACAAGTTAACAAGACAAAATTCTTAGGGTTGAATATTGATGAAAACTTTTGCTGGGATCATCATATTGAACATATAGTTCATAAAATTAGCTCCGGTTTATATGCACTTAAACGTATGGCCTGTTTGTGTAATATTAATATCCTAAAAAAAATCTATTTTGCCCTTATACACTCACATATATCATATGGTATTTGTTTGTATGGAGCAACAACAAAATTAAATCTTGATAAAATCTTAAAACTGCAAAAAAAGGCCATTAGATCTATTTGTAATCTAAAACGCGACAAATCTGCCAAAGAATACTTTAAGAATCTTGAAATCTTAACAGTATATGGTCAGTATATTTTTGAATGTATATTATATTTTAAAACGAATACGAAATTACAAATCAAAATTACAACACATCAGTACGACACAAGAAGAAAAATGGAAAAAATCTCGATAAACATAGATTAGAATTCTACACAAAAAAACTACCTACATGGGGAACAAATTTTTTAAAGCACTCCCAGATGAACTAAGATTAGAACACAATTTAAATAAATTAAAATCCTTCATAATAAACAAACATTTATATTCTTTTCAGGAGTTTTACAATAAAAATTAGATTTAAATCATATTGGGAGCAGCATGTGCTTGCTTTGGGGTTGGTGGGCCCTGGTCCTATGTATATGTTAAATATAAGTATGACGCCATTTATTGTATTATATGTACAAAGACAAATAAAGATTTATGATTGATTGATTACTTGAAAGACATAAACGTATGTTCATTATGAAAATAACAAATCTACTTGAATGGGAACTCAAACTCTTTTCGATGCCAAAGTTAGCACTATATAAAAATACCCCCATCGCAGCAAACCTGCATACTCAGCGAATTTCCAGTGGAGATATAAATGTCTTAATACTACGAAAGCCACTTACCAAGTTTCATACAAATATATTATAAGCGATATATACAATTTTAATTATTCTCCATAAGAATAACATTGGGGCTGAGTACGCAGGTTTGCTGCAACAAGGAACACAAAAAATGGGGTTTTATGTTAATATCAATATAACTCAACTAGGTGAAGTCGTATACCGGTTTTTATTCATTTATGTTCATAATTAAGGGAGACATAGCACTTAATTAATCTCCATAAGAATAACATGGGGGCTGAGTACGCAGGTTTGCTGTTACGGGAGCCTTCGGCAAAAAAATTTTTTTAGCAAATAACAATAGAACACAACCAGATGAAGCCGTATACCAAGTTTCGTCAGTATACGTTCATAAATAAGCGAGATATAAAATCTTTCTTTTCCTCCATAAGAATAACATTAGACAACGTACTGTGTTTAGCACTTTCGATATCTCGGTAACCAATTGACATAGAGGAATGATAAAAATACCAAATTGTTTGTTTTTTTAAGCTGAATTCAATGGTATAAATTAAAATTTCATTTAAATAAAATTTACATGTGAAAACCCCCAAAAAAACACATTTTTGGGGTACAAAACCCCCCAAAAACTCCCCTTCGGATGGTGCGAATTATCTGGTTTTCGAACTCGTTCAAATTAATGGTACTTTACACATTTGTACCAAATTTAATTCAGATCGGACCTTTTTTACGAGAGTTATCATGCTTATGGACATATATATATATATACATATATACAAATTTGAACGAATGGTGTTTTTGGCATCTGGGGACCTCAAAACGAAAAGTTATCATGATCTTGGGCTTAAGTCTTACCATGAGACCTACGGTAATAGCTTCTTCCCTATAGAGGAAATTCGCTAATAGGCAATTGAGCGAAGCGAACGAGCTCATCTTGAAAATGAGCAAGTATTTGACATAAAACAAATTCAATGACATTAGGACAGGACAACGTCTCTCGGGCCAGCTAGTGCTATATAAACTTTAACGGTTTTTTTCAATAAATTTATTTGATTTTGAAAACTGCCAGGTTTTTATAGACCATCCATTATAATGAAGTGCGGAAATATTGAACAAATAGGATCTGCAAATCGATTTATTTAAAAATCTTTGCTGATCTGATCAGAACTATATGAAAATTTTACTTAAGATGCACAGACTTTCATTCCCCGGCCTACTTGAGCAAATGTCTTATTTCTGAGACCGGTGTTTCCTGTATATTGTGTTTTCTTTGTGACTTCTTTATTATTCAAATGACAAATAGCGCTGATTTTCAGATAACCTCAGTGCTGCCTCAAAGAACATGATAAAAGACATGTTCAAAGATACCACTCAGATACAGGATCCAGACTTGGCCTATGAAATTTTCTTGGTAAATATTTTATAGTTACTTAAATATATATTTTATTTTATTTTAGTGCACATATTGCCACTGTGGCCTAAGATTATGCACATAAGTTCATAAAGAATCAGTAAATAATAAGTTTACATTTTCTCCAGTTTAGTGAAACAAACAGTGATGGTTTGATTGTACGCTAAGTTCGTATTTTAATCTTTGATATAGACCTTCATAATTTACCATTTACTAATATTCAGCTTTTATTTCAGAGTATCATGTTTGATAACATGTACGGACCAATATCAGATGTAACGAAGCAGTAAGTACATTTTTAATTATTACTTAATAGCACTTTTTATATTGAATGTAATAGTACAATTTTACTCCGTTTAAACATGTGTAGTTGTATTTTCTTCATAAGTGTTATTTTGTCCCCTTAAAAAGTTGTATTTACAGTCTTAATGCCATTCTAATTACAAAAGTTATGCTGTAGAACACCATGTTTTGACTTTTTTGAGGATTAATTATTTGTTATAATTTGTTATTGTTCTATCTTAGGTAAATGATTAGTATGCATTGTGTTAATCAATAAATTGCATTGTTTCTAAAATTGTGTTAAGATTGTAATTACCATCGATGATCTTTATTGATTGCATCTGTGTAATCTATGTACTGTACGTAATCATGGTATTAATGATCAATAGGTGAATCCACTTAAATGAAAAGAAAATGTGCCACGAAAAGTGTTGCCTTAATTGTCTTCTCATTCTCGGAATGGACTTGTTTCATTTTTACAAACGGTGCAGCCTGAAGAAGCAGTGCTTAGAGCATGAGATGAACCATCTCCTTTAATTCACCACCACTTCCATTTAGGGTCTAATTCTGTTAATTTACCAACTTTCCAGTATTTACTCTTGTTTAAAACAGTGCATGTCTCTGAGTTATACATTATATCACCCAGCCCTAACTATAATACTGGAGGCAACACTGCAGTACAATTTGCATTGAAAAGCTGTGCCGATGGTTTGTGAGGTTGGTACTAGTGAGCGTTATTTACCGTTCTTTCTACTTCACCCATGGGAAGTTTGAATCTTCAAAGCAAACCGATTCATTAGGATCACATTGCAAACCTGTTTTGAGCTAGTTGAACTTGTTGCTTTAAGATTGTGCAACCACTACGTTGTAAAATAATTAAGCAAACATTACCCATTACATTTTAATTTTTATGGTATTCAATCTTTTGATTATTTTTCATATCCATCGGTGAAGATAACCTTTAAAACGATGGCCCCATTATTGGTTATGGTTGGTTATTAAGGGAGATAAAATAGCCTACCGACAAAAAACACCCTTTAGAAATAATATATAAAATATAACTTATTTGAACCAAATTTTTTTATTCGCTGTTGACTTATTCAATTTGAGAGGTTTGTTTTATTATCCTGATCACAAAATGGCGGTGTCGGCAATCAATTTTGTTGATCAGTTTGCCTCAAGTGCTGCAGTTTCAGTGTATTATATCAATAACCTAACTGCCGCATCCTGGTGTAACAACAGTGGTACGTGGTGTGGACAGTGGTCTATTCACTGTAATAATTGACGGTACACACACATCACATATTTACAACGGTGGTAGTCGCACAGTTTAAAATCCTCTTTATATTTTGCAGTGGCAGTTAGGCTAGGTCATGCTGATAAATACAAAAATGAGAATCACCTTAAGCTGTAAGTCTACTAAACCTATCTAGGAAATAAAAATGGTTAGTCTCATAGGCAAAGAGAACTTGTTCTTTTGAGACTCCCTCTGCTAAAAGTAACTCAACATTTGTTTCCCTGTCCGAAGCTCGCTGGGATCGGAGTACGAGGCTCGGCTGGAGCGGGAGGTGGCGCGGGTCGGCCTCTCGTACCGGACGGAGGAGCAGCTGCGCGCACGCGGGTACGACAAGACACCCGACGTCAAGTTAGAGACGCCGTGCGCGGTGGAAGGCTTCGTCATCAGCTGGGTCGAGAGCAAGGCGGTGTTCGGGGACAAGGTGACGCATGACCAGTACGCCAGGGACCAGTACCTCAGTTATTGGAACAGGTGCGTGACGTAGCGGCCGGTAATACAGAACTAGAGCTGGATTGATATCTTCTACCTATAAGGCAAAGCCCTCCTCACTCATCACTAATTCTCCAACTTCACTAGAGATATGAAATTTGGTACAGTGATTCTGTAGGCCTAAAATAGGAAAGATAAAGTTTTCATACCGATTAAACTATAGGACTTTGCCCCCCATGGGGCTTCAAAGTTACCATGTATTCCTTATGGACATTCACTTTGGTTTGAGCTGATGACAATTCAAACAGCTGATATTGATTCTTAGTAGTTCCACATAGTACAGAATGCAGCTCACACGACTGTCATAGTGTGTTCAGGCAAAGCCGCAGCAGGCCTGCCAGTCTACATATTAAGCCAAATCGTTCTAGGAACTTTTGGGAAAACCATAAGGCTAATTCCAATCAACCTTATACTCAAACGAAAGGTCTTAGAGAGGAAATTGGAAGGTAAAATATTAGTTTTTTATGCAATCTCTCCTAAAGAAATGAAGTGTCAAGTTAAAACATATTTTAAATACCCCCGTAGCAGCAAACCTGTATACTCAGCGAATTTCCAATGCATATTAATTTATCTTAATACCACATAAAGCCACATACCAAGTTTCATCAATATACATTCATAAATAAACGATTTATGACATTTTTATTATTCTCCATAAGAATAACATGGCGGCTGAGTATGCAGGTTTGCTGAAATAAGGAACACTAAAAAAAGGTTTTTATACAAATATCAATATAACTCAACTAGGTAAAGCCACATACCAAGTTCTATTAATTTATGTTCATAATTAAAGGAGATAACACGTTAATTATTCTCCATAAGAATAACATGGGGCTGAGTATGCAGGTTTGCTGCTACGGGAACTATCGGAAAAAAATGGGTTTTTGTGCAAATATCAATAGACCACAATGAAATGAAGCAATATACCAAGTTTCGTCAGGATAAGTTGATAAATAAGCGAGATATACAATTTTTCTTATCCTCCCTAAGAATAACATTGGACAACGTACTGTGTTTAGCACTTTCAATATCTCAGTAACCAATTGACGTAGAGCAATGATTAAAACATCAAATTGTGCGTCTTTTTAAACTGATTCCAATGGGGAAAAATAAAATTTTACTTTTTCAAAAATTGTTTGTAAAAAACTCAAAAAAAACATTTTTGGGGTACAAAACCCCCCCAAAATACCCCTTCGGATTGCTCGATCCGTCTGGTTTTCGAAGTCATAAATGCTGCTTTACGCATTTGTACCAAATTTAATCAAAATCGGACGTTTTTTATGAGAGTTATCGCACCCACGGGCACATATATATATATATATATATATATATATATATATATATATATATATATATGTGTACAGTTTCAAACGAATGGTGTTTTTGGGGTCTGGGGACCTCTAAACGAAAAGTTATCATGGTCCCGGGCCTAGGTCTTACCATGCCGACTACGGTAATAGCTTCCTATAGGGGAAATTCGCTAAAACTGGAATTTAATCAGCTGTGTGTGAATTAGTTTGACTATACAACTTTTTTAAACGAGTTTGCACGCAGCACACTGACGTGAGGGATGTGAATTTCCGCATAAAAAACTTTTAAAACTAAAAATCATAGTAAAAACATACATTTATTCCAATTTTTATTGATATCTGAAAACATAGATTTTTGGCTGTTCTGATGCTCCTGGTTTCATTTACCTGCAATGCTGGGAATACAATTTTTCGCATTACAAGGTTAGAAGAACGTCCAGTTAGGCTTGAAACTAGGCGTGAGGTTGCTGGGGATGATAAAAGTACACCAGCAAATGAATAACAGGTTTTTCTAATGTAAAACCCCCATAAGACAACGTGCTGTGTTTATTTGATACACATTTGCTTTAATAACTCAGTAAATATTTATGCTAGAATGACGAGAGAGAGCTCACAACTTTCGCCTCACTAATTTCCTTTTTTTACATACATTAATTTTATATCCGGCGCTTTTCTACCCATTTTGGGCCCAAAAACTCAGAATTCGAAAGATTAATCACCATATAAGGGTTTAGGTCTTCCGATTGTTTTACCCAACGAATTTGTCCAACTGATTATAAAAAGGAACGTCCCTACCGAATTTGAAGAAAATCGGACAAAAAAATGATCGCTAAAGTGAAAACGCACACACACACACACACACACACATATATATATATATATATATAATTTGTAACAACCCCCCCCCCAAACGTGTTCAGGGGGTCATGTTAGGAACTTCTATGGTGGTCCCGGGCTTAAGTTTCACCTTGCGGGTCATGCTATTAGTTAACTTTCCATACGAAAATCACTAATAAGGTGAATATGTGAGGCTGTTGCTAAAAGCTAGGGAGCTCCAGTCCTCTACTCTGCCTGCTTCTTGCACAAGACCAATATTAACTTTCAAAGCCCGTCCCTCCTCAATAGATTATACAAAATTGAAGATTTATGGTTTATTTTAAAGAACCAAAAAACTAGCAATTTCATTGAGAAGAGTTTTGATATCTCAAATGGTTCACCCATAAAAAATCTTACATAATGAATTATTTAGAATTTTGTTGCATGTTTATTATTAGTGATATTTACACTTTGCTCACTGAAATCGCTATGTATACTTTTGCTCTTTAAAATGAACCATAAATTAACGATTTTGGATAATCCCTTGTGGAGGGTTGAGGTTTGAAAGTTAACCTTCACCGTATTTTTTGTTTTGTTTTTGTTTTTGGGGGATTATGAGGCCCCAGCATAGCCGGCTAGGTACATCTCCCTTGGGATATTGTGCAGCCACCGGAAAGAGGGAAAAGAAGGATGGGAAAGGTGGTAGGACGAGGTCAGTCTGCCTTGTTCCAGAAAGGGAGAGATGACCTTACCTAGCTCCCGGGCTCTGTGGGTGACATAACCCCAGGACAATTCACCCTCTAACCCGACGTCCCTTTAAGTCCACCAGACAGGGACCGCCATCGCACAGAGCCTCCAACCTCTCAGGGGTCGGGTGGCCCCAGGACGGGTCGTCCCCAGCCTTGGCAGACCGGAAACCGTCGGGTAAGGGCCCTTCCTCCCAGGCACCCGTCCCAGGCTGCATGGAAGATCCATTACTCCCTCCAAGGACTTGGACTAGACTGGGTATCCAGGCTCTACTGGGAGTCAAGTACCCAGAAGAGACAAGGAGGAACCAAGGAAGGGAAGTTAGTCACACTGGATAGCCAAAAGACTTACCAATACTTTGACAGCTTCATTTTGCTGTACCCAATGTCGACCTCTGTACTAGTACAGACCAGCCAGAGAGCCATCGAGGGCTTTCACCGTATTTGGGAAGCAGGTAGAATCTGGAAATGTTTTATGACTGGAGCCCACCTTTAAAAGTAAAACCAGCCAATTTTATTACAAGCCTTTAGATTATTTCTGGTCTTTTAAAATAATTTATTATTTCAGGGCTGCTAGTAAAGTAACTTCTGTTAGATTACACAAGCGAAGGACTGAATCGAGGTCAGACTTACAACGCATGTGTGCGAACATGTTCACCAAAACCTTACTGTAGTTCTCTCATAACAATTTCAATTTAACATGATGACTGCACTGGCGCAAGGTCCAGTTGTTCCCCGTGTGGCAACCAATTCGACAGACGTGGTCACGTTTTTAATTCCTAGCTGACGAATTACAGTTACAATGTACGTTTCTGTAGTTGCCACACAACTTGATGTAGTTCTACAAAACGCCAATAAGTAACAGCACAACCCAGATAGCTATAGTCAACCAGGATTGCCATCTAGAGGGACTAAATTGGGACGAAAATGTGTGAGGCAGGGAATTCTCGCCATGTTGCAGGACATTGCAAAAGATTTTGTACAACCTACTTCACTACAATAAAGCTCATGTCATTAGCTACACGCTGACATAAATATACCCGTCCTTCCCGCAGCACTGCACCACAGTGAAGCAGTGAATTGGGAGTGAGAGCGGGCGCAGCTCCCCTTGCCCACTGCATAGTGCACCAGTTCGGAGGGGCACAGATTTATGCCCACCGCAGTCAACATGTTAAAATATTGCCTTACATTTTTTCTTGAAGAACAACATGTTCGTGACGGTCTTTGGACACAAACATCATATCCAACTTCTAAATTCCTTAAAGCTTAAAGCATTTTAGCGAATTTCCCCTATAGGGAATAAGCTATTACCGTAGGTCTCATGGTAAGACTTAAGCCCGAGACCATGATAACTTTTCATTTTGATGTCCCCAGATGCAAAAAACACCATTCGTTCAAATTTTTATATATATATATATATATTTATATATGTATCCGTAAGCACGATAACTCTCGTAAAAAAGGTCCGATCTTAATGAAATTTGGTACAAATGTGTAAAGTACCATTTATTTGAACGAGTTCAAAAACCAGATGAATCGCACCATCCGAAGGGGGGTTTTTGGGGGGTTTTGTACATGTATTTTTAATATAAATCAAATTTTAATTTATACCATTGAATTCAGCTTAAAAAAAACAAACAATTTGGTATTTTGATCATTGCTCTACGTCAATTGGTTACCGAGATATTGAAAGTGCTAAACACAGTACGTTGTCTAATGTTATTCTTATGGAGAAAAGGAAAAATTGTATATCTCGCTTATTTATGAACATAAACTGGCGAAATTTGGTATATGGCTTGATATGGTTGTGGTTTATTGTTGTTTGCACAAAAAAACAATTTTTCACCTATGGTTCCTGTAGCAGCAAACCTAGGTACTTGGTCCCCATGTTATTCTTATGGAAAATACTTAAAATGTTATATATCGCTTATTTATGAATGTATATGGATGAAACTTGGTATGTGACTTCACTAAGATGAGTTATATTGGTATTTGCATAAAAACCCATTATTTTGTGTGCCTTGTTGCAGCAAACCTCCGTACTCATGCCCAATATTATTCTTATGGAGAATAATTAATATTTTAAATATCGCTTGTTTGTGAATACATTTCTTATGAATCCTGTTAAGTGTTTTAATGTGTTATGTTATATATTCATTGGAAATTCGCTGAGTATGCAGGTTTGTTGCAATGGGGGTATTTATCTTTTCGATAGATTTCATGGTTCCTTAAAACATTTTATATAAAAAATCAATTGTTTTGACCATCCTAACGCCCTTTCCCAAATGTTCTCTGGTGCGGCTTTACACGTCACACACACCTTAGGTCGGCTTTGTATGTAGACTTATCACCATACTCGACAAACAGAGTATAATGAAACATGTGTATCCCCGTTAACCTAAGGATATAATGACTATTCAAATCAAGTCATTGATTTGAATAGTCATAATTTTTAAATTTTTAAATGCTGTCTCAGTGACTGCGCTAATTTGTACTTGTATTGATTGAGAAAAGAGTAAACACAACTGAATAGATTTAATTTTTGGACCTTTACTCTTGAGTATCATAAATTTAAAATCTTACCGATGAGTTTCCAGCTAACTAATTTGCGTTTGTGGCAGATTCGGCCCAGGTCTGGTGATCTATTGGTTCGGCTATCTGGAGACCGTGATTGACCCCAGTGAGAAGAGGTTCATCGTTCGAGACAAGTTTCCGGAGAATATCACGCTCATGGACCCCAGCCTCATTCAGGTCCCGGCACTGAAAATCAGCTAATACACGAGGACAGTAACATTTATTGGCTATTTGGTGTAAATATGTTTAAGAATAAGTTTGTGGAAATGAGACTTGAAGGTTTTGTTATTAAAACAAATATAATTCGATTTTTGTGAAACTCAGTAAGATATCTATGATGATGTAGATAATCTTTAGAAAATTAAAAAAATGGGATAATTTATCTGATACAGTAAAACCTCGATCAACCGTCACTCTTTAAACCGTCAATCTCTGTTATCCGTCGTCCGTCTATGAGAATATTACTATTTATTAGACTCAGGATTTGCGCCGTACGGCAGTGTCTGAGCATCTGTATGAGCTATTATATTATTTCAAACAACATAAATATGTATGTAGTGGGAAGTATTATCCTTTTGTACGCAGTTTATTTTTATTTGTCTGCCAAACATTTTAAAATTTAGTTACTGAACACGTTTATAATATGATGTTTCTATTATCCGTCTATTCAGTTATCCGTCACAGTCCCGGTCCCAAAGGTGACGGTTAATAGAGGTTCCACTGTACCCTATAGTACTCCTATAGTACCCTATAGTACTGTACCCTATAGTACAGTAAACTGTACTGTATAGTTAGTATTTGTAACGTCTGGGTTTTTTCTGTTTGCCGGTTTTTGTTCATTGTGACTGACTCTTTTGACCATTTTAAATTTTTTTGATAAGTTAGCTACTTAGGTGATTTAGGAAAACAATTTTGTAATACACATGATCCACTAAACTTGTTTGTAATCAACATATCTGAGTATTACATTTCAGAATGTATTAGGGTTACTTTTCATGGGTTGGATTCGATTTTACATATGGTTTACCTTATGTTGGTTTTATGGCTTGATTTGTTGGTATGTATAAATGGTATCTATAGTTTATGTACATAATATATTTTATACTAATTAGTTGGTCGTAACATTGTTTAATTAACAATTTAAACAAATTTTTAAAATTGTAAAAATTTTATGAACAAATTTGTATGAGTTGATTTTATATATTTTACAATAAAATTTGTATATCTGTATGTTTTATTTAACATATTTATTTTTAATGTAGTCACAATTTTATTATATTGCTTGTTTAAAAAATATGTTTTGGTTTTTTTTTTCTTCCAACCCAAATAGTTGTTTGCTCACACGATCACTACCTGGATAGATTATTTCTGACAGCATAGCCGTATGTAATATAAAGGCACTTCCAAACGAACATGAACCGTGGGGGGGATGTGAAAATAGAATGAAGAAAAATTCAAAGGAACAGGACGGGGCTGTGCAAAGTGAAGTGTACAGCCGAGCTGTGTCACTGTGGAAAATGAACTGTCAGGAAGACGGAGAGGCATCATTTGTTCAAGGTAGCAGTTATGGAGGGTGGGCCATATAAGGGAGAGTCCACGTGGGCTGTCACCCTTTTTTTAGGTTAGGTTTGGATGGTTATTTTATTTACCTAAAGCATTTAAATTTCTTACTGTCGTCCCAAATTTTGTCCTTTGGATTTTTGTAATCTTTGTGACTTAGGCCATACAGAATAGGTTAGGTATACACCATTTCTAACAAATGTTCAACTAAGCATAGAGGAGCTGCTGCAGGGCTCTGTTCTTGGGCCATTCTTATTCATACTTTTCACAAATTTTTTTTTTAAATTTTATTAGAGATGAAAATGTTGAAATTATTATATATGCTGACGATATGACCCTGTTATTTACTAATGAAACACCTCAAGCAGTACACACAAATATCTTATCATCTACAGACAAGGCACTCCAATACTCCCTCCAAAATGATTTGGCAATAAATAAACCCATCAAAAACAACACAGGTAAACTTTAATAGAAAGCGTCAAAAAATTCCAGATATCTCAGTTGAAACAAATCCAAAACTGCTTGGGTTGACAATTGATGCTGACCTCTCTTCAAATAATCACATTGAAATCTAACTAGTAAGCTCTCATCAGGAATATTCATGGTGAAAAGAATGCAGTGGATAGGAGGAATATAATCAGCTAAGACAGCATACTATGCCGTGGAATCACATTAGGTACGGGCTGATTGCATAAGGAGGTGCATCTGATACCAACCCTAACCCATTAAGGTAGTAATTTTATTCTATTTGCAGTAGCCTATAACGGGATTTGATTGGTGCAGCACTCTAGTAGCAAAATCTGTAACTAATGATCCGCTAGGGGAGCGGACTGACTGAAAAATCTTAATATCGCCGCTAGGCCCTTGGTCGTGTTAGCTGAGTTGGCTACGTCATGGAAACACCTTAGCCAGATGTGGCTATAATGTTTGTGGGTTTGATTCCCGCACACGACCAAAACTGACCAGTCGTGCAACTCACAATGAGTTAACCGGTATGTGGCAACGTTTGAGGGTGGGCCCAAGTAAAACAAATGGTGGCAGGCTTGCTTGGAAGTTGACGGGATCGGTTAATTCTTTGTGAGTTGCACATGGTCAACACTGATTTTGCTACTTTTTACTTATGTCTACTTGTGTATGTGCCAATGTGACTAAAAACTGAATGAAAAATAAAAATAAACCATTAATCCATTTAAAAACACAAATTTCTATTCCAATTCATGGGTTTAAAAAATTAAAAGTAAGGAACGAGACCAGCTCGTATGTCTACGCCAATGGGTTAACAAAATCCTCATTCTCCAGAAAAAGGCTGTAATTAAGGGTACTCTCTGGTCTTGGCCCCACAGACAGTTGCAAAGAGGCTTTTAAATTCCTAAAGAACAGTACCAGCGCTCTACATCCATGCAGTGGTAATGTACGGGAATGAAGATTTCTACTCCCACCACACCAGAGGAGCAAGAGACTACAGCCTACCTATCCAACACACAACAAAATTCAGCAAGAAACCATTATATATTGGATGCAAAATTATCAATTCCCTGCCACAAAACATGAAGCACCTAGTAGGGAAACAGTTGAAAAAGGACCTCTGGGACTGGCTAGTATAACCATTGAACACCCTATCAACTCAATCAAGGAAAAAAGATAAGAAGAAAAGAAATTGTAAAGTAAGAATTTATAAAATCTTTTTGACGCTAGTGTATTTCTTAAAGAAATCACTAATAAAGTGTTTTGTCAATTGTCTATACAAAATTAGACATGGTTGTATCAACACACCTCACCACACAGAATGACCGAGTATCCACTGAAATGTGACAGAGACTGTAGGAAATTTTATCTGGTTGGACATCAGCAAAATTTGTAACTAAGTCCCCTGTCTATCAAGCTTTTTCGCTTCCGTTTAGGCGCAACCATATCCCACCATGGTTCTAAACATCTGCTGCGAATTCGCTCAGAGTTATGTGAAATTCAGTTGCAATATTTATCTTCCATATTTAAAACATTAATTTTAGAATACACATACGAATTTAGTATAAATGTGAAACCCACAATTTTTAGGCATTACAGTGATAAAAATGTCATGTAGCATCTCAATAGGATCCAAGTCTGAGTTAAAATTCAAAACATTTTTGTAATTTCCTTAAGGGTGCGCCGTACCTCCCTTCCGCACGCTCAAGTACGGGGTTTGCATCTCCCTCATTGTAGGCTAAATTGTTAACCAATTAAAAATAATTTGATGTTATTTAATTCAATAAATGTTCATCTAGAGATCATACGATTTAAAAATCGTGATTTTAATTCAAAATAAGTGGTAGGCCATTAGTAATGTTCTCAAATTAAGCGTTTTTCTAAAGATTCCTAACGTATGGAGAAAAATTATTTTGGATAAAAGGAACCATATGATCCCTAGATTGGAATCTGAAAAGTGTGAAACTGCAAATAGTTTGGTAGAAATCTGTAAAATAACAGTGCGATCGAGGAGAACAAAATGGTCTTCAAGTGTAAATATGCATGGCCCTGCTTGTTGGCGGCGCCGGCGCGGCGCTAAACAACAATGAATTCAATCTGGGTAGGGCGCACCCTTAAGGGCTTTATATGCACATTGGGCTCTAAAGTTTCAATGTTAAACATACAATATTTATTCTGGAATTAGGTCACAATTTTGATCTAACAAAGATTAGGGTTTCTTTTGACCAGATGATGATTTATACAAATATCAATTAGCAGGAAAAGTGCTAGTTATGGCCTGAGCTATCAGATTATGGCTGAGCTGGTCATTGTAGTACAGTGCTCAACTCGTGTTAGATCAATCCTGACCAAAACAATTTAGCGAAGGTTCGATATTCGGCCCAGCTGCCATTTGTCATTGAGCTATAAACTAATTATGATTTCTAAGAAAAGGCCAGCCTGAAGGGGCATGTTAACAATGAAGTTCTTAACAAATGTTGGCAACCAAATAGTAATTTTGTTAAATAGTAGTCACCAATTTTTGTCGTGTAGAAACAAGTGTCAACAAAGTTTTGTGGTTCTAAAGAATGTTGACAACTTCTGTTAGACTAGTAAACACACCTAGTAGTAATATAGGCCTTTGGCCTTTCAAACTTGTAAAAAAATGACAGTAATAAAACATAAAAATATGCTAAGTAAAATTTGTCTTGATAAATTATCAACATATTTGGATTATAATTGTTTATACACAATAAAATATGTTATTTGACTACGTTGGCTTTAATGGATAGATTAGTTCTAGTTTACCTGTGTTTTATTTTACTAAAATATAAGGACATAACATTTTATTATATGACACCTTCAATTAAATCAGAGAATATGCCAAACTGATGCCAATTCAGGAATCCGTTATTTTTTATATATTGGAGAATGGTGCACCCTACTGAAGAGTGTTCTTGCAAGCAAAATCCAAGTGAATTTAAGAGTCTTCATCACCGGAAGTTGCCGGACGCCATATTGGTGTTTTGTTCCATAAGCCCAATGTTAACTTTGTGACTCCGTTACGCCTCACCTGATCGTCACAAACAATTAATTTTGGTGTCATATTAAAGGTTTCGTCGTCCTCTAGGGAAATACAATAGTCGAATTTGGATTTTTTTACAAATTAATGAGAACATGTACAGTGTTTCAGTTCAAAATTAAAATATTTATTATGAAACTTTGATACCCAAATTAAGGAATTCGACATTGTATTTCCCTAGAGGACGACGAAACCTTTAGTTTGACACCAAAATGAATTGTATGTGATGATCAGGTGAGGAGTAATGGAGGCACAAAGTTAACATTGGCCTTATGGGACAAAACTCCAAGTTGGCGTCCAGCAACTTCCGGTGATGAAGACTCTTAAGGCAATATTCAACTACAGGGATAGAATCACAAAAAAAAATTTAAATTACTAACATTTTTTATTATTTCTGACAGAGATGATGACCTAAACAATGAATAATGGCAATAAAACAACGATAATATAATGTAACACTGGATTGCAACTGGTCTCCCCAATAACAAGAAACATTGCTACAAAACATGCTAGTCCCTAGAAACTTATAATTTTGCAAAACCTACAAAATCTACTCTTTTCATTTGGTAAATAATTCCTTTTTGGTTTTAGTGGTTATCATTTTCTATGAGATCAAAACTAAATATATTCAAGCATTATAAAATACTTTAAATAAAAAATGACTATAAAATTTCAACTTACATAATAATGTACAAATAAACTAACAGGAATATATTCACAAAAGACAGCTCGAATATAAGACAAAATGTACAGGTAGTTTGAAACCAAACAAATATTTGCATCAAAAGATATAACTTGTATGTTTTTTTGTGAGATAACATTGAAATAAATCACATCAGAACACCATTTTAAATCAAAATGCTACCAAACAAATTTTTTTCTTAAATAATATATTCTTAAGTACATAAACATTGCACTGGTTGAATCGTCTATGTACTAATGATCTAATTAAAAATATATTTAACGAGGTTGGAATTATAATCTATTCTTGGATTAAAATGTTACTGATATTATTTTTTAGGTAGGCATCAAAAGAACAGTCAAAACTCAAATGTACTTTTATTAAACTTGATTAAAAAATAATCAGTATTCAGTAAAAGCACCTCTTAGCATTCATTACAATGTTGTATGAATAACATCTTGAAAGGAATTCGTTTAACTTTAAACCTGTTTGATCACGTTTCACATTTCAAGAGGAAATATTTATAACATAAAAGGTTTATACATAGCAACAATAATAGAAGTTGGTTATTACCTAAAGTTATACTTAGTTAGTTTGTAAATAGTTCTATTCATCACATACACTCACACAAATTTAAGTAAAATAATCAAATATTGGCGTTGAAACAAATATAATCTACTTACTCTTAATAAATACAAAAAACAAAAATGGTTTTGAGCAAATTTTGCGCATTTAACCTGGATTTACAATCGAATCAGCATTGTTGTATAAATAAAAACAGCATATTCAGTCCCATTTAACATTAGTAAAGTATAACATTTACAATAATTACATTTTTATTACAATATAACATAGTTTCTCATTTATAAAATATATATAAAAACTAATATAAAAGTTGAGAAAAGGCTTGAAATCAACCTAGACAAAAGTTATGTCCAACAATAATGTAGCCTATCTAAATTGTTTAAAATTGGTTTCCCGACTAACTTGTGTTTGGGGCACAACCTATAAGTGTTCAATACAAAAAGTAACATGCAGTTAGAATTAGAATATACAATGACCAACAGGCGAAATAATAGCTTTTTATGGTTGCAGTAATTTATAACCGTCACTCCGCAAGAAAACAGTTATGAAATATAAAACAATAATTAATTCATTGTTACACTCTCTACCTAAATAAACTGCATACCTCAATAAAATACAATAGCTATTTATCAAACACATTGCAATTATTAAATTTAATAAACATTTGTGTGGTCTAAGTATTTTACAAATTATCAACATGCAAGCATTTGTAAAATGCACACACAGACTAACTTTTAGAACTAACTTTAGTGGTGAATAGAAGAGTAGATATTAATGATTGATTTTACTATGGTATATAGTTTCCAAAAAATGACACTATTCAGTCTTGAATACAGTTCAGTTTTGGTGGTGTGCACCTTTGACATTTCAAAGTCTTTATTTTTATAATTGCCTAAATTAAAATTAACTACAAGAAACTTTAGATTGGTACAGTTGTATATACCCAAGTACTAAAATTTCATGTTATAGCAAAATTTGAAGGCAGTGCTTATTGTTATTAAACATTGTATAAGTTTTAAGCTCAGTTCTTGTGCCCAACTGGCCAAAAAAAAAATGTACTTGTCCTCTGCACAGCTTGAAATATGAAAAAGAGTAATTATTTGAAGAATAATAAAAGTGATTTCTCTTATGTATTATGTACGGTCTGAATTACTTAGCAGTAATTACATGGCAGATAAATTATTTCAAATTTCATTCATACCATGAATTTTTAATTTATGTAAACTTGTAGCTTCAAAAAGAAAAAGCTATTTCACTTTGATAATTTCATAATACTTAGTGAAAGGGCATAAGTGTAATTCGGGGGTAATTTGGAGGAAATATTATTGTTATATAAATGAAAAGTCACAATAATCACGATCACAACCATTTTTGCCCCTCCAATCAAAATACTGAAATTACGCTTATGTGAAAGGACGCTTATGTGTCAGAACCGATTCCAACAACTTTATACTTTTCCATGATGTATAAATAGTTTTTGCTGTTGTCTAATGTTTATTGTAAAATTTGTTAGTTAACAATTTTAAGATACTGTTTTTTTAATTTTTAATTAAAAATTGATAAGGGGTTGATCAAATTTTGGCATATAGGTAACAGACAAAAAGTCTTAAACTCTTAGATATAGAAACAAATGTTGTTATTTTTTTAAATAACATAAATCGCAAAATACACAATATAACTTTCGACTCCTCGGCCTTTCACAAAATGTCTGGAAAATATCAATCGTACGAACAGTATTAAAAATGCAAAGTATAAAACATCGAGGAAATATTTCATCAAATGTAAAGGCACTGAAGCAGATTCATAAATTCCAAATACCTTTGAGACAAAACTCAAATGTTATAAAGAATAATATTTTCCATTTAACTACAAAGATTACAATTTGTAAAATAACTACCTCAGTGTAAGAGAGACTATAGGGTACGGCTTATGGGGAACGTAGGTACAATATTTACGATTATTTCAAGCTTTTTCCCAGTAGTGAATGGACTATTAGCACCATTAGGAGACTGCCGACAGGGTAAGGTCGCTCGCCCAGTTTGTCAGCACTTCTGGGGAGTTCGAGTCGTCAGCTGTGTCGTTTCCGACCTGGGGGGTGGGGGCGGGGGTGGCCTTTTCTTGACCGGTGCGATTTGAATATTAGGAGCAATCTGGATCCCCGCGCCCGCCCTGTACACGTTCTCGTAAAGATTCTGTTTCCCATAATGTTCGTTCACCCAGTTGCTGACGTTAGTTTCCTTGTAGTCGGGAGGGTCGCGGAAACCGAGGACTTCATGAGGCGTCGTCGTCGTGTCGAGTTTACACTTCTGCGCCACTTGCCACTTCCGCCTCATCACTCGCTGCAGGTCTTGTAGGAACGCGGCGGAGGGGGGAGCCAGCCTCGGGGGAGGAGGGGGTGGGGGGAGGTCCTCGTCGGGGTGGACGAAGTTCTCTAAGACCTCAGGTGGGGGCGGGGGCAGGGACTCAAAGCTAGAGGCTCTGTCCATGCCGTGGGGCGGGGACTGGCCCATGGTGGTGTGGAGGACGGTGTCGAACGTGATGTGCTTCGGCTTGTTGCCCACGGCGATCTCCTTCAGCTGGCGGGTCGTGGCGGTCAGCGGCAGCTTGGGCGGCTTCCGCTTGATCGTGCCGGTGGGGAATTCGCACTCGAAGCCCACGTCACACCCGCTGGAACCCGACTCCGAGGCCGTGTCGAGCAGACTGCTGGTAGCCGAGATGGTGCTGTGTCGAGCGTTGCCAAGCGTCACGGTCTCGTGGATACGCTCGGAACTGGGTAACCGGCACTCATCCAGTATTGACCGGTAATTGACTAGTAGTTGCCTCCCGTGCTGAAAAATGCACATCATATTAGACTCAATTGGAGAGGGATGTCTGATTAGTTGTTTACAATATGATTACACTGAAACATTTGTATAGTTAAATTAGGGACCTGAGAAAGTTATCATAATGAGTTTATACACAGAAAGAGTTGAAACATGTTTGCCTGATTATTTTTGTACAATAGACACAAAAACAGATTTTCATCTATAAATTAACTCTTAACATGGTTTGAGGTCCAGTATAGTAAAAACTGTTGGCAATTTTTTTTTAAATTCATAGGTTATATTAAGATAAGTATTGAAAACTTTAAAGGCCACAATTTTGACATAAATCACATTTTAGGTGGTTTTGAGATGGATTGTGTTATCAACCCCAGCAATCCCTCCCTCACTCATCTCATCAGATTTGGGACAGAACTATCTCCAGCTTTATACCAATATCGCCAACTCAGAGCACTGTCCCTATCAATCACGAGCAGTTACCTTGGCCATCCGGATCGCGAGCACCCACTGATGCATGGTCTGCGGATCCTCCGCGCACAGGAACTTGATGAACTTGCAGCTCTTGGGTTGCTGCAGGCTCGGGTGCTTCAGGGCGAAGCAAAACTCCGTCGGTGCCTTGAACTTCTTGCGCCAACCCACGCCGTAATACACCTGTGATCACTTCGGTCATTAATACCAACAAATAAAGTGAAAAAGTAGTAAAAGTATTATTAGTAAAGTATTGCTTTACTAGTCAGACGAAAATAAAATGAAAGGTAATGTTATACTTGGTATTGTTATTCAAACACATTTATAATTTGACCTTTAGGCAACATCGGCATCAATTAATTTAAAACAAAAGAAAGGCGATGTTGCTTAAGATAAAATTTTAATAGGGCACATACAAAACTACAAAAACCGTATGTACAATTCCCTAACCTTTTTACGTCTTTTAGTTGATTTCACGAGTAATATTATTTATTTTAAAACTCAAATCAAATAAGCTGTACAAAATACCAAGTTATTAGAGATTTCCAAGTATGATTTTCAACTACAATGGTTCTAAGTTAAGGGTAGACAAAAATTAGAAATGATTAGTAAAAATGTCTTTTTCTAACTAAGAAAAAACTTGGAGACTTTCAATTTTCTTCTTTGATCGAGGTCAAAACCCGAACCTTCGTCAATATTGGCTACAACAAAACATACAACTTCTACTGAGTATTAAAAGAAAGAACACTGACCTGATTAACGTCAAATGTGGCCAGACAGATGAGATCCTTGTAGGAGGATTTGACCTTGTCCTTAGGCAGGTAGTAGAGCCCCGAGGCCCTGAGGATGCAGTGGTGGCGCTTCCAGCCCTTCTTGGAGTCACTCTTGACGTACAGAGGACCTTCCATGCTGGGGATACACGATCCGGAGAACAGCTCCTGTGAAGGAAACGGGCACAAGTTAAAATAAATCAAAAAATCTGCTAAATGTGTCTGGGACTTCGGTTCAAGGGGTAAAGAGTTCATATCCCAGGGTGTTCACAAAGATTTTTGAGGTTTCACACCGTACAATTCCTCTGCTATTGAAACGCAAAAAAGTTAATACGTGGTGGTTTACTTAGTGGACTAGGTTTTGTGGGTCTACTAACAACTAAATACTGGGGGTCTCTATATTACAGTGATTGACAATTTTGTTTATAGACACATACGTACAGCTTGACTGCCAAAACAAGACTTATTGAAGCACAAATTTTCTATAAATATGTTGTGTACATATGAAGCCCCTAAAGGCAAAGTGGACTAACCCACAATTTTTCAATTTTGAGATTGGTATACATGCTGGTGAAGAAAAATCAGCTCTATCTAATGGTAGCACGAGCTAATCTCTATCAGCTGTAGTTTTTTTTTATAGAAATAAACAATGGTTAGTCCAAAATGCATTTTCACACATTATCTTCTAGGCAGAATGGACTAACCCACAAAGTTAAGTGCAAATTTGGACTATCCCCCATTAGTCCAATGTTCATCAAAATGTAATTTTGTTGTAAAGTCAAAATGGACTAAACTGTGACATGCCTTGTATTTTGTTGCTCTATTCTCCTTTATACTCTATGTAGGTCTTAGTTCAATGAAAACTAACCTTATAAAGGACTAACCTTAATGTTAAAATGGACTAGCCCACAATGGACATGGAAGCAAAATGGACTAATCAATTTTGGAAGCCATTTTGGAAATGAAATATTGTGATTTTTTAAATAATTTACCAAACAGTATAATTCTATGGGTTTAATCTGACAGATTACAAGAAATCACAATCCAGATCAACTTCTGAACTAAGATATGAATTTTTAACTTTAGCCCTTAATATCTCAAAACTTACTTTTCGGGGTTAGTCCACTTTGCCTTTAGGGGCTTCATATATGAATATAAAAAATAAAAAATAACAACAAGGGATAAAACAGTTTGGTCTGTGACCAAATTAAAGAGTAAACTTCATAGGGAAACAAAATATAAAGCTACAAATTCCAAAATTAAATCAGGGATATGATTTTTGATTCTAAAATAAGATGGCAATGTTAACCAAATAAATTAGGATTGGAGTATAAGATCCAGTAAACAGCTGGCTACGCATCAAATTGGTTAGAGCGCTTGCCTTACACTTTTGAGGTTCACTAGGTCAATCCTGAGCTAGATGTAACAATTTTGTGAAGGTTTGATACTGGACCCAGCTGCCATTTGTCAGTGGGCTATTGATTAATTATCTTTTCTAAGACCTGATTAACAAAACCAGACCAGGGTCTGGACCGTTCCGTTTCAAAACTTTAAAATACACACACAAAACTGAGCTGAGTAGTCTAATATTTCCCTTTAGCAACTGGAAACGTACTGCAACAGAACCTGTATGTTAACCCTTTTACTGCCGACGTGCGCATTTGCGCACGTCGAGAAACGTGCGAAAAACGCCGACGTGCGCATATGCGCACGTCACTAATTGTGCGAGAATCGCCGACGTGTGCAATAAAGCACGTCTAATATTTCTAACTTATTGGCCTTAAATGTTTACCAAATGCCACGAAACTTGAGATACTCGATGTCAAGACTATGAGGAACATAGAAAAGTACAATTTATACTCTATGACTTGTATAACCTATAAAGTTATACTCATTGATTCCCCCTACCGTCTGTGCATAGTCGACAGTTGCTCTGTGTAGTGAGTGTTGTCTGCCGTCCGTCTTTCAATTGTTGTTTATGTTTACATACTGGTGTTGGTTTGTTGGTTATGTTTGTGGATTTATCCGTGGTTTAGTGAGTAAAGTTTTGATGTCATTACGAAAATGGACAAGCGGAGTAGATCGCCAGTAAGTGAAAATACCATCGTAAATAGGTGTTCACCCTACCTGTTTCGGTGAGCACAGGTGTTGAAAGGGTTTTTTGTGAAATTTTCTCAAATATTCTAAATATTTTTGTCTTTGTTAGTTTAATTATTTTAGTATGTTTTTAGTGTTATTTTATGTTCCTTACAACATTTTTCAATTTTAAAGCCAAATGCAAATATACATGTTTTTATAAAAAAAATATTGTCAATTGTATATGGAACTATGTTCAATTTTGAAAATATGAATAAATCTTGAAAAAAAAACAGAATTCCTGCATTTATCAAGGCAATGGCATGAAAATTTGGGTATGTGTTTACTAATACCTGTTTTACAACATGTATAAATAAAATTGGTTGAGGTATAAGTTTTAGAGGTAGTTTTTATAGTCCAAACTAAAAAATATTTTTTTTTTATTTGCATATATGTATATATATATATATTTTAACTAAAAAACTATTACATACACCAAAGTATATATTTTATTTGAAACAAACAACTCAATACAAATAAAACAAGACCTAACTTATAAATTTCTGATGAAAAATAAAAAAGTTACAAATTTTTTAATGTGAGCGTTAAATTTGGTCTAATTGAACCTGGCAGTCTTGGCAAGTAAATCTTAATAGTGGTCTGGCATTTTTGGTGACGTCAAAAAAAAAACGGTCGGCAGTAAAAGGGTTAATCAGGTTATGAGTTTTGCTTTTCAACAAATTGTATATATTGAGTCTGTGTCAAAATAGTCTACCATCTAAACTGTTAAGTAGCTAAAATGTGAGAAAAAATAATATTTTTATCAAAGAATTTTTAAAAAATTAGATTATTTTTCTGTTTAAAGGTCACAAGTCATTTGCAAAATCATTTTAAAGGGGTCACAGTTTTCTTTAGAAATTTTTCTTTAATTATAAATATTTTACAGATTCTAATGAAACAAATCCAGCTCAAAGAAACAAACAATGCAAAATTATGATACTTTTAAAAGTATAATATTTGTTTATTCAGCATGTCTCGAGGTTTCCCATCACCGATCTCAGCCAACCATCCACACCTCTGCACCATGTTGCCACCTACCTCGATCATGTTGTTGCGACTGCACTCGTCCACGTTGTCGCCCCGAGTCATGGTGTTGGGTCCACTCAGCAGCTCCGGTTGTTTGAACAACATCGTTCGCTCGGGCCGCTTCACAAACAACAACCGGTTCTTGGAGTCTCGGGTCCAGATCATCAAGTTGTCTACAAGAGGCTCGTGGTCTTCGTAAACTCTTTCTGAAAAATACATTTAACGTTTTGGTTACTGTGCATTTGTTGAAGGCATAAGTGTTTGAATATGTTTGAAAATATATTCAAACATATACAGGCTTATGATGGTACATAAGCCTGAAGTATAAAATAGAGAATTATCAATTGTATTTATGTTTTTATAAGCCCAACTTTTTATTTCAAAACACGTTCTTAACTTTCACCGTTTGTTTTCAAATAACATGCACAAGTTTTATTTGACGGTTGCTTATTTATTGGCCACACTTCAGTAATACTTAACTCTGCCAATCATACTGCTCTTGAGGGTAATTACAACTGAAACTATCTGACCAAAACAATTTGTAATACAAATTAAAATTGTTTACATGTTATTTATATTTTGATATTCTGGGTGAAGTTAACAAGATAATTTAAATATTTGACAATATTTGGTATCTCTTCCTCTGGCAGATAAATTACGAGTAAACATGACCTTGACAGATAGTGTGATAACAGTGTGTTCACTAACCTAAGTTCAAATTTAGGCGTTAAATCAGTCTATAAAAGTTAAACCAATATTTGATTTGATGATGAGTGTCTTTAAAATATATTAGTATAGTATGTTTCATATACTGTGTCCAATACAGTCATCGAAATAAAAAATAAAAATAATTCTGTAATGATTGTAGTCGATATTGTGTTTCTTAGATGAAAAAATATACAACTTATGACTAATGATAACAACTGTTTTTATAAGGAACATAAATCAAAAGCAAAAATGTTAACCTTTGACAATTTTTCCGGCAGTTTCTCGTCAAGAGCTTTAATTAAAGTATGATGATGAGGGGGATTAGATTACAAGCATAAGTGTTTTATAAGATTAAATACAAATTCCCATTTTAGGGGATACAAATCATGAAAAAGAACCACAGTGGAGGAGGTTGCAAATTCCTCTCTTCCTTTTGCGAGGCTCAAGCCTGTCTTTCTCTTCCCTATGTGTTGGATTATAACTTCAAGAACATTCAGCAGACCACTAACAGTCAGGCGGGCGGGTTGAGTACCGGCCTATCACCGAAAATACACAGATTAAGTTCCAGATAAATCCATGTGACTTTTGAAACTCCGGCTGCCACTGTGCTTCGGAAGGCACGCCAAGCCGCTGGTCCTGGCTACTTAAGTAGTCATAAGTCATGTCAGGCAACAGTCTGATCTGAAACCTCTGACAACAGACCTTCGCCAGAGGCTTATATGTACTTTAGTATAAGGGTGTCCCGCAGGGATCCCTTCAATTTGGTAACGTTTAAAACTAGTAACTATACTAGACTAAACGTTGTGAGGATCGGTCAATTTAGTAACGACCAACTTCGCCCTTTTATCAGGCGCTGGAATGCTATTGGTTGATTATTTTGGAGGTAAATAAATACAATCTAGGACAACTGTCTAGGTACTAGTGTAGACTGCAGAAAAAAGTCTGCCACCCCCATAAAAAATAAAAAATATTGCCATTAATGGGGAATCTGGATAATGTAACTATTTTAAATGTTAGTGTGGGGGATAATAATTATTATAGAAATTAGGCTTGCATGAAAATCAAAGTTGTTGTGTACTAATTAGAGTAACCTTACCTAACCTAACCGCCGCAGTGCGCTGTGTAACTTTTTAGTCTGGTATAAAACTGTATCTGTTCACATTTTTTTGGCCAGGTTGTGGTAGAGAAATGTCGCAGTAGCAAGAAATTACCAAACTTACTAGGGATTCCATACTCATTACTCTGAAGGGAGAGGAAGAGATGGTAATTTCAGGGAAAACTCATGCGTCCTGGGGTAAAGATGGCGGTCTTCATTACCAATTTGAAGGGTTTTAATTTCTTACCTGTGCGAAGCGTTACCTATATGAAATAAAGATGGCGGTCTTCATTACCAATTTGAAGGGTTTTAATTTCTTACCTGTGCGAAGTGTTACCTATATGAAATTTGACCAGTTTGAAACATTACCAAATTGAAGGCATCCCGTCTAGCACTCACCTAGGTGCAGGTCGGGCAGGTGCTCCATCAGCGCCCACTGTGGCCCCATCTCCTGGTGGTTCTTATCGGCCAACAACCTCGTCACGTAGCCGCACGTCATCGTCTCGTCCACCATCAGACTCTTGGCCGAGCCGTCGCCGCTGAACACCTTGATGAACAGCTTCTTCACCGACGCCTCCTTCATCTTCTGTAGCGCCAGTCGGATCTTCTCCGCCTTCCCGTCTGTCTGGCCGTTCTCCATCTGTCAACGATAGCGTGGGTTGTAAGTTAACATTGAAAAGATAAAGGTGGTAAGTGTGGGAAGGAATTATATCTGTGATGGTAAAGATTTTTAAGACATTAAAAACCTTTAAGGATTTGTACAATAACCTAATAGGGGGTAATTTAGTCCAGAAACCAAATAACATACACCAAGGAAACTTGAAAGGGTTTGAGTTATCCAAAGGCATGACCAGTTTTAATTGGATTTAGGATCCAATGATTACTACACGTTGTACTTACACAGCATAGGTTAAAGAACATTTATTTGTGTTAGAAAGAGATGGAACAGTGAATACTGTGAATACCTCCACAATAGTCCTTCGATTTAATAAAGAAGTAAAAAAAACCTACTTTTGGTGTTTCTTAGAGGGACCTCTGGTTAACCGAAATGTGATTATTTTACCTTGAAAAATGTTCAGTAACTTTTGACAGCAATTTGTTCTCAGAATTGAATGGGAAAAACAACTTTATTATTAATTTATCTAGAAAATGTATGTCATTCAACAATATTAAATATATTTGAATTTCTACTACAAATTTAGAGTCTCCTTATCCTTACCGTTCCCATAATGAGAATTACTTGAATTTATACCGACTCAGAAAAATGACTTCTAATCTACCTTAAGTTAACAACAAATAATTATTCCTTGCCAGGAATAAACCATCCTGAAAGAAAACACTGCTTTGAAGGGACAAGACTCTAAAAGGTCCAACTGCAACTACTGGTGACAACGGACATTGGCGTGATCCTAGCAGTAGGACCTACAACCCCCTCCCCATAGTAACTGGCTCCTGGTAGGGTCAGTACCTGAGACTCCGTCCGCCCACTGGATGCGGAACTCTCGCTGGACGACAACAACGAGACATTGTCGGAGAAGGCAGAGTCGTTGTCAGGGCTGTCTGTGCGGTGGACGGCTCCTGTCGTCTGGCTGACATCGGACAGAGTGCGGCGGTGGACCACCTCTGGCTCTGTAACAATCAGGCCGGAGTCAACACTGACTGTAGCGGAGAACGCAGAGTCGTTGTCAGGGCTGTCTGTGCGGTGGACGGCTCCCGTCGTCTGGCTGACATCGGACAGGATGCGGCGGTGGACCACCTCTGGCTCTGTAATGATCAACGAATCTTCTATAAGAGAGGGTCAACACTCATAGCATTGTTATCAAGTTGGTAGCAATACAAATTATAAATAAATAAAAATACTTAAATCAGTAATCACAATTTTCTATCTGCTCCTTATATAAGAGTCACTTCAGTGTTTTGCATGGGTCTTCAATGCTTGACTTTAACACTGCTATCCACAGAAGTGTTAGTAAATGATTTGATAAATTCTCTAGTATGCACAGAGTAGATAATACTCTGCATAATATTTCGGACAGCAAATTCCTTTCTTCAGTCAATGTCAATAACACCACATTGTACTTAATACAAATACATTTAAACATTGTTGACTTTTCTTTAAATACTTGGTTCTTATGAATTAACTGAGCAAAAGAGAGTAAATACTATCTGTACTGGTTGGATTGTCACTTATAAGCTCATGCGATCTGAAAAGGTACTACAGCATGTGTTACAAGCTTTTATAATAAGATTCACCAGATAAAAATAAAAAAGTAGATACTAACTTGTTGACTGATCATCATAATAACAATGTTCACATTTTTTATAACCAACACAGTCTGAGAACCAAATTGCCAGCAGGCAAAAAAAGAGGATGTTATGATAAAATTGGGCCAATACAAAAAGTGACAATGTTGATAAACTGATCATAATGTTTATAAACTTCCCAGTCTTTTCCCTCTGTCTGGCTGACAGCTGCTTCCTTATAATCAAAACAATGCCAAACACTGGCCAGTTTGACATTTGGTGCATAGAAGCATAGAAGTAGCTTTGGTGGGAGAGGCGGGGGGAGGGGGGGGTATGTCCCAAATTTTAAAAATGCTCCTGTTAATTTGGCATTCAGCCAAAATCAAGTGGCCTAGTCATTATTTACGTCCGTTATAACGTGGTATGTTCGTCGTTCACAATTGATATTGCACGGTTAAATTGTCATTAGGGCTGATATTAAGAGGGACAATATTAAGTGATCTGATCACTGTTTATGACCAATGTTAGGCTGTTTGATTGTCATTTCACATGATTTTATGAGGTTTGATTGTCATTAATGGCTGATATTACACGGTTAAGAGCAATTTTTTATCTTTTACGATTTACCGCAAACTGGCTAATAAATAATTTGATTTATTCGACTGAGCTTTTTAAATCTTTGAGTCAAATATTATAAAGTTGATAACATAAGATCGTGTCTACAAATAAACAATTGATTTATACAAACTTTGTATTAATTGTTTGGCATTGCAAACAACACTACCTAACTTCATAGTATAATTCAAAATAATAACTATACATTTTTTCTCGCAATTATGATTATAATTTTTTTACTTAGTATGTCTAAATAAGTTTTAGTGAGAACTGACTTTTTTTCTGTCATTAGGGGCTATAACTCCAGGAACTTGAATAATATGCCAATGTGCCCCTATGAATAAAATCGGGTCACGCTACGCCTATGGTTTGGTATCATCACCCATCTGTAATAACCTTTGTTGAATGACAAATATAATTTAGTGTTTTATTAAAATAAAATTTAGTGTTCTGTCAACTAATTGCTTAGTTTAATCAAATTGTCTATATAGAAATGGGTCCTCTCGATGGTGAAGGGTTCCGAACGAGCGTAAAAAACATATCATTGTCGGGTGGACGAGACTTTGGCTTGGGGTCAAGACGAGACGGTTTCAGTCTTTCTGGAAGATCCCCTGAGTCACACTGGCTTGGCGCCTGACCCAAAATTCACTGTACTTTCCCACTATCAGTGACAACATCAATCTATATGAGTCACAATTGTTCGGCTTTTATATAAGTGTTAAAATTGAATGTTATGACCAAATTTCTCAGTGAACTACAGCAGTCTGGAGTTATTATGTTACAAAATTAATTTTCATAAAATAATTAACACAATAATAATCAAAATTAAATATGTTGATTAGGAGTTGATGTTAGGTTGAAAGAGTAAAAAAAACATAATTTTGACTTTTCTTGTAAGTACCAAATAGCTCGAAAGTCGCATAGGTTTGTGAGTATATTAAATACTATATCCAGTGCCACTGTGAAATACTAATGATTATCCGACTCTTAACTTTTAAATACGCTCTCAGCATTTAAATTGGTTAAAAAAACGTTATATCGACAAAAACGAAAATGAAGCAATTTTTTATTACAATACTGTATCATTAAGGTGCATGATTTTAATCTTTTACAGTCCCTAAATTACTAGTCATCAGGAAAGGCTATTAAAATACCACAAATTGCTTAAGATAAACACACCTTTTTCATAAAAAAAACTTATTTATTTCTTTATTTAAAAACTCCTTGTTGGTGAAGGTGAGTTTATGTTATTTAAGTTTATGTTATTTAAGTATATGTTTATTGCATACATTTTCCATCACTGATTGGAGAACATTTTGGAATTTGATCCCGTTTTCAGTTGAGAAGAATACTTAGATCATTGCAAAATTAGATGCACAATCCAGGCAAGGCTGGAAAAATCACGGAAAAGCTAGAACTGGAAAAATGTAAAGCAGTCAAAACAATAAACTGGCTGTTTCAGTTTTCCGCAGATTTTTCCAGCTCTGCCTGAATTGTGCCTCTGATTTTGTTATATTCAAGGACTGTGATTTTTGTTTTACTGTATAATCAGTGATGGAAACTCTAACTAGCCTAACAGTTGGACTTCGATTGAAGGGGTCATGGGTTCAAATCCCGAGATTCCAAAAAGATTTGAGGGGTCGGACCACTTTCCCTAAAAGCGTTTGTGTGCTTTTACTAAAAATACCGTTGGCAACAAAAAAAGTCTGCAATAGTTTCTTAACTAACAACAACTATTTGATTGAGCAGTTAGGAAGGCAGTAGCAGTACGTACCAGGCTTGGCCGGGGTGGAGGTGGCCTGCAGAGCCTCATCGTACTGGGACTCCAGCGCACACAGCTCCCCCAGTATGGCGTCTAGATCCACGTCTTGGCTGTCTGGAACGTTAACACACCACCGTTAACACTAATTATTAAATTTATTTTTATTTTATCACCATAATGCACGCCTTTACTCAGGTGTCGAGGCAGAATATTTGCCAAGAACACTATTCTAAATACATAATTTGTAAACTTCTAAACATAAAAGAAAGAAAAATATAAATATTTACATTGAGAATGAGCTCCAGTCACGAAACATTTAGCGTTTCCACCTGTTTCCCCCCATAATGTTAACTTTCAAAGCCCGTCTCTCCTCACTCGACTATAACAAATTGTTGATTTAAAAAAAGCAAAAAAATACTGTGAGAAAAATGTCCATATCACAAATAATAATCGCTCAGTAAAATTCAAAATATTTCACATTTACGACTTTTTTTATGGGTGGATCCGTACGTGATATTGAAATTTCGCTCACTGAAATTGTTAAGTAGTTCTTTGTTTTTTTTTTTTAAATGACCCATAATTCTACGACTTTGGATATTCCGTTAAGGAGGCAAAAGCTAGCTTTGAAAGTTGACATTGGGCTTATGAGAAAAGCACTGTAGCCCGTTAAGGAGGCAAAAGCTAGCTTTGAAAGTTGACATTGGGCTTATGAGAAAATCACTGTAGACTTAAGTCATAAATTAATAATGATAATAATAAAACTACAGAAATGTTCTATCAAGGAATTAACTATCTTCGAACCTTTCAGTTAACCTGTAAAAGTTTCCTTCCTAATCTGAAAACAGCTCTTGTTTCTTTACTCGTCTGCAAATAATATTAAGGATGACACTCATTAAACAGGGGGAATCTCAGGAACACTAAAATTATCCAAGCAGTAAGAAACTGACAATGGGCAGTTGGGGCGAGCGGGGCCCATTAGAGGGGAGGAGATGACTCATCCAGTCTCCCCTCGCCTTGATTGATTCCTCCATCTCCACTGACTTTGCTGAGGATAACGTCTGTACAATCCTTACTTCAACAACGGAAAAGCAATCTGACAGCTTTGCGATTATTGATTCTTACTTCAATACTGTCTAATATCAAGATAATGTCTGTAGAAACGAAAAAAGCACTCTACCATGTTCAGAAATCATATACATTCTAAAATTGATCCTTTCAACAACAAAAAACGATATTAGGATAATGTCTGCCTCTGGATAAATTCAACTTACTAATACAGACAATCTGACGGCTTTAAAACTGTATAATTCAGCAGTGAAAACCATAAATATGCATAATTGTATGAATACTAATGTTTTTATGGTGGAATGAAGCCCAGTGCAATCATTTATCTACCTAAACAAATCTATCAAACAAAGAGAGTGTAATCAATTGACTCAACCATGTTAAGCTACATCCACTCCAAATTTGTTATCTATACATTCAGTGACAGAGTTGGTATTTCTTCAGTTAGTTATTTATTACGGCGACATAAGGCACATCCACTTAATCTCTGAGACTACCGTAAACTTGCATTATAACTAAGAGCACATCTATAACTGTTCAACTCAGTAAAACCACCTTCAGTATTATATATATATATATATATATATTATATATGACCTTTCAAATAAGGTGTGTCAGACTTATGGTTTTCTCAATAGTTCCTGGGATGGTTTGGCTTTATATATATATATATATAGCCAAACCATCCCAGGAACTATTGAGAAAACCATAAGTCTGACAAACCTTATTTGAAAGGTCTCAGTAAGAAAATGCATAATTTCTCTGCATAAATTAAAGTAGATGTATGTGTCAAGTTACAACATAATTTTAAACATCGAAATTTGACTTAATTTGATTTCAAACTGAAATCAAGTGACGAGAGGAGCAAAGCTAATTTGTTTAAACTAATATTCTTCACTTATAGTCTTTCAGCCACTTTGTTACTCGTTTTTTAATACTGAGTCTCAATCGATAACATAATGTGTAGTGTTCATCATGTCTTAATTTCACATCTAGGTGTATTAATCAACTCTTTAACATTTTATATTTTTAAATTCCTCTTGCAATGGTATTCTCTTGATTCCCTGACACCTTTTCCGCAAAATGTCATGCATTATATCTATTTTACTCCGTTACCATCGACAAGCCTCTGGCAAAACCGAACAATCTGGATGATTTTCCACAAAACGTACGAGCCTGTGGTAAACGGTGCGAGACACTGGCAGACAAGTGCTCATTAGCCAGTGTAAGCAGCGGCTGCGGCCTTGACTGCCAATGAAGCTCTCCCACGTCTCCCACGCCCGCCGAGGCATTATGTAGATCAGCGGCATTCCGCGGGTACGAGACAGCACATCCCGGCTATTGCCGAATATCAGCCGCAACTGACCGCTGTCATTATACTCTCGTTACAGAGATGAGTGGTTCCACAGTAGCGGAGGTTGAAGAAGACACTGTACTTGCTGCATGAACCCAGCGGGATGTTAGGTCTTTACGTGAACTTGGTCGCCATCCGACATAAAGGTTTAATATGTATAAACATACGGGAGATTACTCATCCAGAGATTAAATGTAGACTCTTAAAATTAGGGTGGTATCAAACCTACAAGATTCAGAAATATTCAAATTTATCACCAAAAAAGATAGACCAGCCCTTTCCAAAACTTGCAGTTAAGAAGGTAAAGAGACAATGAATGAATATGATAAATAAAACTAAATCATTAGAGAATATATGATTTGGAAACAAACTGTATGAAAGCTCATTAGATACTAATATTTGTAATGATGAGTAGAGTAGAATATGAGAGAATGATAGTGAATTTTTATAAAATATAGTACTAAATACAATTTAAAAATCAGCTTAGCTGTGGCACTAAATTGTGCACAGACAAACTTCAACCAGATACAAATTAATTAATCTTACAACACTAAAAAATATTTACACTTACACTGTACTTACATTCAAGTAAGTATATGTATACCAAATTGTATTTATGTACATTTACCTCTTGTATGCAAGTACAGTAGAAATATACTGTACATATATTGCGTAGTGTTGTGATACGTAATTTACTCTATGCAAGTACAGTAGAAGTATACTGTACATATATTGCGTAGTGTTGTGATACGTAATTTACTCTATCTCATTTCATGCAGCTCTAGAAATTATTATAATCCATCTCATAACATTTTCTGACTCCTCCTGCCCCTTCGCATCATTTAATTTTCTAGAGTTTCACGTTTCATAGATTAAGGCTTTTCTAAAGACCAAAAGTAGTCGAAAATAATGTGTTGTTGTTGCATAGAAAAATGTATAATCTTGTTGAACATGTAATCGTTTTAGCTTCAAGATAAAGGCCGTCAATTTTGTTTCAACTACAGCATCCTTTCTTTTTGCATGGTATCCATATATGCAATGTTAAAAAAAGAACCGTTAGAAAGTTAAGGATAAATTATCATGAGCTTTAAAACATTGATAATTTAGACAATATGAAGTAGGGGGAAAGAAAAGAAGTTAAATTGAAAGGAGGGGTGCAACTTAAATTCAGGGTGCTTTGAAACAATGTTTGTATATAAAATGTATTCATAACCCTCCACGAGAAGGGGCATTTCCTTTTGTCATATAAATCTCTAAAAGGTCAAGGGAGATCAAAAATAACAGAATTGAAGAAAGAGTACAGGGAAAAATGGGGTACTTCATGTTTATATTTGACTGATATTAGTTTATTTATTTAAATAATGTGTTTATATTGATAATACATGGATTAATGCCAGACAATTTGTAGATTTATTTTTAACTAAAAATACAACTTTTTTGCAAGATATAAATTTTAAATTCGTAGAATGGTAGCCTTAAGTGTAAAAGCACTCATTAAATTAGCAAAAGTACCACAACTACTTAAAAACGTATATCTCTAAATAATTCTAAGCTCTTCATCATCTCTAGTTATTTTCTAGTTATTTGTTGATGATTTTTTTAATAAGTGTGCTCAAAATAAATTTAAGACTATATAGCATTCATGCTAATTTGGAAAACTAAAATGTGATAGATTATTGGTCTTAGTATAGAAATGTTGTTTATATATCTTTACCGTCCGATGTGTGAATACAGTGTAAGTATAAATCTAATGATGTAAGACATCTTTTATTATATCCCGCAAGTAATAACATTATTGATTTATAACATTATGTAATATGCTAATCAAGAAGTTGTTTAGTTGTAGTAAATAAATTACAGTGGATTCAGAAATGTGTTATTTGCTTTAGAGTTTGAAAGGTAATTAAACTAAAAAGTTGTCTGTTTTCATTTAATTTAGGTGTTTTATAAATGAATGAAGCCGTAAAACTACACAAATCAAACGTAGATTGAGGACAGTGTGGGTTTTAACTTTAGAAAGTATATAACCTTACACCACACCCAGGTAACAGTCCACTACAAGGAACTGTGACCTCATTATTGACATCATAACGTTAAATCATTTGGTTCCACTGCTGACGTCATTTGGGCAGTGCATTCGACCTATATTATTCGGCTGGGTGTGCAGTTTTTAAGTGACAAGGCAGGTTATATCATCCTCAACTAAGCATCACACAGTTGTTTTTAGTGTGTATATGTACAAAATGCCACTGGTATACATATATATATATATATATATATATATATATATATATATGTATACCAGTGGCATTTTGTAACGCTTTGAAAGGGTTCGGTTCTAACTTTGGTCTTCTGGTGTCAAGGTCGAAATACTCTTAAAAAATCTTTTAGAAAAAAAACCTATAGATATTTTAAGCAAAGATAAAGTGATAAAATAAATTTTACCCTAAAAACTGTTGAATGCTGACTCCGAGTATTATTTTCTAACAACTGAGAAAACTTCAGTCAACTGTTTAAAAATCAAACTTTACAATATATTTTGGAGTAAGTTTATAGCCAATAATTAACTGTCACTATAATAGTGACATGATGTAGTTTGGAGAAACTTGCATCTGTAAAGTGACTTAGAACTTTAAGTCTAGTAAAGAACTTTTGTCCCTTTTAGCGAATTCCCCCTATACAGAAGAAGCTATTACCGTAGTCGGCATGGTAAGACCTAGGCCCGGGACCATGATAACTTTTCGTTTTGAGGTCCCCAGACCCCAAAACACCATTCGTTCGAAACTGTATATATATATATATGTGTGTGTGTGTTTGTCCGTGAGCACGATAACTCTCGTAAAAATTATCCGATTTTTATGAAATTTGGTATAAACGTGTAAAGCAACATTTATGACTTTAAGTTCGAAAACCAGCCAGATCGCTCCATCCAAAGGGGTATTTTGGGGGGGTTTTGTACCCCAAAAATGGGTTTTCCGAATTTTGAACATATCATTTTGGAAATAGTCAAATTTTAGTTTTTTCCATTGGATTCAGCTTAAAAAAACACACAATTTGGTATTTTGATCATTTATCTACGTCAATTGGTTACCGAGATATTGAAAGTGCTAAACACAGTATGTTGTCTAATGTTATTCTTATGGAGGAAAAGAAAAATGTTGTATCTCGCTTATTTATGAACGTATACTGACGAAACTTGGTATACGGCTTCAGCTTGGACCATTGATATTTGCTCAAAAAAATTTTTTTTCCAAAGGCTCCCGTAGCAGCAAACCTGCGTACTCAGCCCCATGTTATTCTAATGGAGAATAAGTAACGTGTTATCTCCCTTAATTATGAAAATAAATTAATGAAATTTGGTATGTGGCTTTACCTACATGAGTTATATTGATATTTGTATAAAACCCCATTTTTTCTGTTCCTTGCTTCAGCAAACCTGCATACTCAGCCGCCATGTTATTCTTATGGAGAATAATTAAAATGTCATAAATCGTTTGTTTATGAATGTATATTGATGAAACTTGGTATGTGGCTTTATGTGGTATTAAGATACATATATATGCATTGGAAATTCACTGAGTATGCAGGTTTGCTGCTACGGGGGTATTTCTCATAGCTTTCTCTTTTTTTCTAACAAAATTTCCGTTTTCCCTATTTTTCTTAAGCGCTTCCAAGGTTAAACAACTTTATTTAAAAATCTATAAGAAACAAATCTCTATAAGTTATACAAAATTTATTTTTATAAGCCTAAATACCTAGCAGGCAGGAGAATTGTATGTCCTTCCCGAAGAAATGTTTAAGCAGTCAATTCATTGCAAATGTATTATAAACACCTGTTTAAGCAGTCAATTCATTGCAAATATATTATAAACACCTGTTTAAGCAGTCAATTCATTGCAAATGTATTATAAACACCTGTCCCATGTTGTGATAGAAAAAATAAAGCCGATTACCCAACTCTATTACCCTTAACCTTCCCTTCCATATCATCCCAACTTCTCCTGACTATAGGATCATTAGCTTATAAATTACAACAGCATTTTCACTAGACCAAGCGAATATTAGGAATTCCTCAATGAACATTGGCATTATTCACATCCTCACAAATTATCATAAATACATCTTCCTCCTGAGGTAAATGTGCCTATATAGAAGTATTTTATTCAGCTTTTTCTGATCAGCTTATTTTGTAAATAATATTTTTAAACTTTGTTTATCATTGTTTAAAAATTAAAACAAAAAACTAATTTTCCAAGGAAATTTTAAGAATTGCCTGTAAAACAAGTTTATCTAAAAATCTTAATACTTTAACTACCTTTTGTTCATAAACTGAGGTGATTTTTAAAGGATTATCTTTCATTTGCCATTAATATTTAGCTAAACAAGATTTATTAATTTGTATCCATATTTTATGTTCTAAAGGGTAATTTACTGATGTCGTTACTATTAAAGCACTGTAGTGTGATATGTATTCAGAAAATGTATTTTAAAGGATTATCTTTTATTTGCCATTAACATTTAGCTAAACAAGATTTATTAATGTGTAGTTATCTTATATACAGGGTAATATTATAAATGTGAAAGTATGGATGTTTGTGCGTAACTCCATTACGTGAAAACTACTGGACTGATTGAGCTGAAGTTTTGCAAAGAGGTACTTGATGGTCCTGAGTAACATATAGGCATATTAAAGTTGTGAAAATCCTATAGGGCTATGCCCCACGGGAGTTCAAAGTTCCCATGTATTCCTTATGGACATTCAATATTGTTTGAGCTGATGAAAATACAAACAGATGATCTTAATTCGTAGTAGTTCCACAACCTAACCACAGAATGCAGCACACAAAACTATCATAGTTTTTATAAATAATTTGCGGGGGCGAAGCCTGCGGTTAACAGCGAGTATACTTATTTGTTACAATTAATAAACTTTGAAAATAGACTGAAGACGAATGAAATTGAAAATTAAAAAATAGACTTTCCAACTAAACAGGTACGTCAGATGATCGTTGTTTAATTGTACCACATTGTATTCATTCTGTTTTGTACACCAAATTATTTTAATAAGGCAATGCTCTATTCTATTTTCTAATTACGACAGTATAGAGAGTTATTTTGTTGGTATGACTGAAAGCTAGACTCACCTTCCAGGTTGGCCATGGAGAATCGGTAGCTGTCGATGCGGGGAGGGTTGAGGTCCGAGGACAAGGGCCGCATGGGGCCGCCTCTCTCCAGGCCCTGCAACAAGCGACACGAGTCGTGAGTCGGGAGTACGAGAAGTGGTGCACCACAGCACAGGGGGAAAATATCGCTAAGACGATAACAACCGCAGTAATGCACATTTATTTTATAAATCCTCAAATCAAACCCCAATTTCTGGTGTGTTTGAAAGAGGTGTGCTACTCATCCTCCAAGATCGTCTAGAAATTAGGAGTAGGCTCCAGTCACGTACAATTTTGCGTTTCTCCTGCTTCCCCCATAAAATGCTAACTTTCAAAGCTCGATCTTCTCAAAAAGATATCCAAATAATTAATTTATAGATCATTTTAAATGCAGAAAACATACCTAGCGATTTTAGTGAGCAACATGGCAATACCACAAATACTAATCGTTAGAAAAAACTCCAAAAGTTGCTAAACTATATTTGCTTTTTTTAATAGCTTAACTATTCTGCTCACTGAAACCGCTAAGAATTATTTTGTTCTTTCAAATGAGCCATGAATCAACGATATCAGATAGTCCGTTGAGGAGGGGGCTCTTAATGTTAATTGGCTTATGGGGAAGCAAATAGAAAAGCGAAATGTTTCGCGACTGGAGCCCCCTCTTAAACAAACTGCACCAATCCTGTAGAGGTGATAACATTCAACGATCCGGTAGATTGCCTGGAGCCGAGTTTATTTCTGTAGTCGAGTCCCTCTCCTGTCTCCAGTCCTACAACATGTGCCGTCCATCTGCACTGCCGCCGCTATAGTTGAACCTCGCAGTGTCACCCCTAGAAGGGCCAACCATATAACACGTCCCACCATCAAACTGTCAGCTCCCCGACACAGCCCTGCACCTTCTGACGGGGCTTCTAATTTTAAATAACCAATCAAGCAGTTTTTCCAGATGGTTGCAGCATTTTTATTGTGTGCAAATTGCACAACTTAGTGTTCGTTTTAAGTACCGGTTCTGAACACTACCCGAATAAATTGCAGAACGAAAAATTGGTAAATTGGTGTCTTTGCACAGGATTCTTAAGCTATTGTATGCCCTAGAAGGCTGAAAGCTTCTGCAATTCTTATTACAGAGCGTTAAAATGAATGACTTTCACGCGGCAATTTTCCAACTCCGTCAAACCCCTGCTTTAGCCCTGCTTGGCTAAAGTTTCAAAAAAGAAGAAATAAAGCAGTTTCGAATTCCTTCACAATTTCGGTTAACACTACATATTAAAAATCGAAATTAGTTCGAAAGTCGAGTGATAGTCATTAATTATATCGATTACAATGTAACCCAAAAAAACAATGTCAACACATAATTTCAAACGTAAATAGGCCGAGGGTTAACGACTACAACTGAATACATGACTTCTGGAACAAAATACTTGTATAGGCATAGGCTCTAATATATTAAACAAAATACAGTACAACGCAGGCTTCAGATATGAAAGAATAAGAAAATAATATTAAACATTATACTGTATAATACCGCACATCTGTTCCGCAGTGCACCCCCCCCCACCCCCTAAGGGCCATGTGATTTATGCCCGGTCTAGGGCGAAGGCAGAGCGAGGATTAGAAATGGAGGAAGGGTTGGGGAAAGTCGTTCACCCCACAAAAACTAACAATACTCTATTGTACTGGCACCGTAGGTATTTCGTAGGTTCCTAGATATTTTCGACCCTGCAGGTGGAACTTTCCAACAAAGCTTGTATACAATCTAACAACGTGAGTTGTGCGAGGTCGGAACCACTGCGACTGGTTATTCTGATCCACGTCAAAATTATTTTTAAAAATAACCAAACTTGTCTACAGGCTTTTTTATTGAACAAAAAATAATAATTTTATTCACCAAGGAATTGTAAAAGTTTACACGGAGTGGTAATGATAAAATTTTAAAAGCTTATCGAGTTTAATTATATTTTAAAATCCTGAAAACATTCCAAGGGTAAAATGTAACTTGTTTGTTAATCACTTGATATGTTATTACCAATTTTTTTTCTCGCTAAGATGAAAAATATGTTACAGAATTATATTCTTTACTAATAAGTAGTAAACTAAATTCTGATTCATATTAAAATACAAACACCAACAATAATCAAAACTAAACGTTTTCCCAGTTCCAAATCTGCTTAGTTAAATTACAATTGTGTGTTGAGAGACGCGATAACATTCTCAGAAGTGTTTTTGACTTTCAGTCAATACATTTATCTCATAGATAACTTTTTGTTGGGCACAAAAACTGTTAATTAATATTTTCCGCTGTAAAATTGTTTATCTTTGAGTCGATATCATGATTTTCAGTTGCTTGCGATCCATAAAACTGTACACAAACACTACATACATCCCCTACAAAAACGCTACACACAAACCCTTACAAAACTCTACATACAACCCCTACAAAACACTATAGTTACGATCTCCGACACCCTAATTTTTGTCAGGGAGTCGATTAATTTCTGCACGGTTTCAACCCATTGCACTGTTTAATTATGTTTCAAAACAAACTTACTGTATTCCGTCTTTTACAACCATTTAAGACATTCTTTTAACCAACAAAATAAATTAATCTACAAATACCCAATAAAATACATATTTCATTACAAATCTTCTTCACTGTATTTCTATCATGAGCTCGCATTCGACAGTATTGTCATGATGGATTCACTTTTAAGGTTTAAAGCTTACAATAATTAGACTGGATAAGTTATAACAGTTATAATTAAAGTTTCTAAATCAGTATATGTGCTAAGAACCAAAAAAAGACAATGTATTTCTTGTATGTACGAGTACCAAACATTGCTTTCATCTCGTACCAGGTAAGTGATGATAATCCGACCTACCTCCACTACAAACGTCCGGTAGACTCGAATCCCCTGCACAACAATCCACCTCACAGACAAATTACGTTTCCCAAACGCCCCCTACGAATTATCACTGTTCCGCACCTACACAATCCACACTAGATACACAAATGTCTCCACCAACATTAACAGTGAGTACCGCCATCACTACCACGGTAAGATACGTACTCGCAACACGGAAATCATACGTTGTACGCAGGGCAGAGTGGCAGAGTAGCCAGCCTCATTGATGGAACAAGAGAATACTCCCTCCCCCTCCCCCCAAGGGGATCGATATGTTCGGGGGATGTGGCTGACGGGAGGGGGTGGAAAAGGGGGGGGGGGAATGCTGGCACTCATCACTCAACCCGAGCCCAAATAAATACAGACTGACGGCCAGACGTGCCTCCCCCCCTGACAAACTTATACCACACATGCTGCGGATAGGGTTGGGGATAGGTCTAGAAATAACTAGAGAAAACAGGAGTCAATAAGGCTTTCCTAAGTCCACATAGGAACGGTGATTTGAGCGTGAACGAAACGGAATGGGAACCCCCTGATCAAAAAATAATTCTCGTTTTGGGGCAAGTGCATCTGTATGCGTTTTACTGTGTGTTTGTTGTTAAGAGAGTTGTAAAATCTCACTCAAAATAACTTCAATCGCATTTCGAAATAAAATGCTATCAATATAGAAAATGAATTATGTTAATTTGAATATAAAATAATCTTTTCGCGTTGACATTTTTAGAAGATTCACAACAAAAATATTGTAATTATGTAGGATTAACAAAATACTGAATTTATACAACCTAATTAAATAAAACACAATTTTAAATGGAAAATTATTATATTTTAAAACGTGTATATGGATGGAACGTGTATAAGGATATTTAATTACCTTTAATAGTGTTTTCGTTATAGAATGTGTAACAAAATATTGATCCTGGACCTTATTGCTATTAAACATACCAGTCTGAAACGACTTGAGTCATAGTTTGGTTTAATTGTTCAGCATTGCGATGAAACCTTACAAGCCCCCTCCAAAGGCTTTTTTGTATTGTTTATCTACAAACAATCTTGAAGAGAAAATCGAAAGCTTTTCTGTTTCAAACTGGAAACTCAAATCCTTATCTTATAACAAGAAACCTCAATACTTATTTACAACATATGCGGAGTAAAAAAATACAATTTTCTATTTAAGTAAGAATATTTAAAAATACATGAAAATAAAAATAGTTGTATCATAAAAGAACCATGCATATTTATTTTTTAATGTAAGGAGCTAAATTAATAGAAAAGAGGATATGTAATAAAAAGTCTCGTATAATTGAGTTCTTCCCACTTAGTGCCTGGTGCACCACCTAACTGCATGCTGGCTCGCATCATCGCACCCTAGACACAAAGTTTAAATAACTCTACTTTAGCTGCAGGGAGCAACGGTCGCGGTGAAGCACTGCGGTGATTTATCCCACGTCACTGCAGGGGCGGTGAGTTACAGAGTTACTGAGTTAAAGAGTTACCGTCCACTTGAGAGCGGCGCCGCTTAACGCTATTAATCCGCGATGATAAACCTCAAACGCTTTAGAGTGACGAGTTACGCTCGCCGGATACTTCACCCTTGTGGTACAAGATGGGTGAAGAGGGTTAAGAGGGACTCCATTAAGGGTTTCCACCTGCTTCCCCCATTAGTCAAATGTTAACTTCCAAATCCCGTCTCTCCTCATCGGATTATCCAAAATTGGTGATTTATCGTTTTTTTTTTAAGGAAAACCTAGCGATTTCAATGACCAGAATGTTGCTATCACAAATAATTCACCCCAACAAATTATAAATATTGATGATTCTGAGATTTCATTGAACAACTATTACTTTATATACCGGGTGTTCAAAAAGTCTGGAAACCCCTTAATATTTATTTTATTAATAAACGCAGAACAATGAAACTCTAGGATTACGTCCTCACTGTAGTTACTGACTTTTTGGCCATTTTAACTTCTTTTTTCGCTTTTGGAGGCCGTCCTGTGGAGGAAGTCTACAAAATGTTAAATGTAAGCATAGGTCGCATTATACCTCATTTTAAAGGTCTTTGTTAGAGGAACACATTGCCGTAATCCCGACTGGAAAAGGGATTCGTTTGGAAATGGCAGCCTCTCAAAGTTTGTTTGATTTTAATGCTAATGCAATGACAAATAACGTTCTTGGCGGAACTAATTACTTGCTAATTCAGATTATTGATAGCCAGGACATAAAAATAAAAAATAAAAAAAAATCAGAACTAAATAATCTGATATTTTATTTTAAAAAAAAACTTATGTCCAAGATTTTGTAGACTTCCTCCACAGGACGGCCCCCAAAAGCGAAAAAAAGAAGTTAAAATGGCCAAAAAGTCAGTAACTACAGTGAGGACGTAATCCTAGAGTTTCATTGTTCTGCGTTTATTAATAAAATAAATATTAAGGGGTTTCCAGACTTTTTGAACACCCGGTAGATATTTTGCTGATCGAAATCGCTAGGGATTATTTTGCTCTTTAATGAGCCATAAATCAACGGATATCGGACAATCCGTTGAGGAGGGACGAGGTTTGAGATTTAACATTAGCCTTATGGGAAAGCGGGTGATATCGCCAAGTTTCCTCACTGAAACCCACTCTCAACACTTTACGGTGTAGTGGTCAGAGAGCTCACCTTGTAATCTGAGGTTCGCTACAACAAAATGTTAAACAAATTTGTTGAATAGAAGATTCGAAACTAGGGTTCAGCTTCCGATTGCCATTGGGTAGCTAATTAATGATACCTTCTAAGAACAGGTAAACTTTAGAATATTTCTAAGGTGCTTTCTAAGATAATAACAAGATCGGGGTTTGGTCCGTTCCCTATCAAACCACGTTAAAAACACAACTCTCTCAGAAAATACAAACTCCAATGTGTTTTTACATGATTACACAGTAAATGTTTCCAAAGCGTTCCATAATATTAAATTTCAAATATAACAATGTACTCAGTGATAATGAATACTTTACGCGAACTTAACGCTACGTCATCCCCGATCAAAGCTTGCTAAAAAAAATGTCGAGCAATACGAACGTCAAAAGCTCTATAACGCATCAATAATATTAGTCATTAATTAAACGCTCTAACGCTCATGTTTAAAGCTTGGCATCGCATTGAAAGGCCCAGTGGTGGTCTAAACGGCAAGGGACCGCAACAACATTAGTCTCGCGGTACAAAAACGCGCTCAGCAGAAAGAAGAGCGAACGAGCTCACGCAATTGCGTAATTTGTCGACAGCCAACAGCGGTTTACAGGATACCAGCACTACCACCACTACCAACACTACCACCACTGCCACCACTGCCACCACTACCACCACCACATCACGCGACGTCCGTCAAACTGTGACACCGACACCCGGAGTCACGACATCGGGTCTGAGGAGCGGGCGGACTCGCAACCAATCGGAAACTGTTTTCAATCATCATCGAATATCACAACGGTAACATGAAAACTGGGCATGTTTAAGCGAACCCTCATGTAAGAGGGTTGACACCATAGCTATTGAAAGTGTTAGGATTACCTAAATTACCCAAATAATGTTAAGATTCCAAGTCCAAGGGTCATTGAACTTCGTATCGAATGAGTGACTAACTGGACAATTCATTGATGCGAGACAGGGTTTTCTTAGTGCCAGCAGTTACCAAACACATAAATTAAATCTCTCATTTAACCGCGACAACGGAAACTTCCAATTAAGATAAAAAGAAGCAAACGAAAAAATACATCACCCGATCAGAGAAGAAAACGACCACAATAAATTAAACCCTTGGCCACAAAACCGAGCATTCACCCAGCACTGGCGACCAGAGTCGTTGCCCTGCAAGCATGAATGGGCGGCATTAAGCATGCGACGCGGTGATAAGATGTGATAAGGCATGATAGGGGCAACCGGCGGGGCCTTGGTACAAGGCCTGTCTCAATGGCGGACACAGCACCCGTGGCAACGTACTCTACACTACTGTACCATTGATTATATCCTACTTCCGTAGGATGACTGTATCTACAGTGATACTGCACTGTGTCAATCAAGAATAAACCATAGGTTCTAAAGGAACGTTTAAACTGGGCAATTTCGCAGTGCAACTTCATAGCCTACGCAACATGTAGTACACCTACGGGGGTTTTACCTATATAGTGTTTTATTAAAATTTAACCCCGCTACTTTTGTATGCAGAATTACGGAAAAGTATTTTTTGTCAAGATTCACTGTCCAAACATAAAAACAACTATTTTTAAATCCTACCTCACAGAATGTTATTTGTTGCAACGAGAAGGACAAAGCGAAATCTAAATCACAAATGTGCAAAAAATCACAACAAATAACCAGTTATGTAGATATACAGAAACCAATGCAGCACATTCGCGGATACAAATCCACTTGAAAACAACAAATGTTACAACGCGAAAATATCACCTACAACATTATCTGCGGAAAGCCGGGACTAAAAAGACATACGATAAAACGAGAGTGGTGTACAAATTATACAGTTAACAACAACCGGCATTAGGGCCGCGACCCCGGCAAACTAGCGAGTACACTTCCTGAACACAACTCGCAGCTATCATTGCTATCACACACAAACAGACCGCTGTGTGCGGGCGCGGCGCGGCGGCCTTCTAAGTAGTAAATACACTAAGTACAGCCGATGTAGGCCTACAATCATGTGCAATTTCCATAAACATGAAGTTTCATGAAACACACAGTTTAACCGAAGAAATGGTATCGTGGCATTTGAGTAAAGTTACGGGTTACAGAATAGTTTTATCCTCCTACTCTAGTGATCGTGACGTGTGAATCGCATTCAGAAGTTTGGATCCTTCAAACCTCGTTTTAGCGAATTTCCCCTATAGGGAAGAAGCTATTACCGTAGTCGGCATGGTAAGACCTAGGCCCGGGACCATGATAACTTTTCGTTTTGAGGTCCCCAGACCCCAAAAACACCATTCGTTCGAAACTGTATATATATATATATATATATATATATATATATATATATATATATATATATATGTGTGTGTGTGTGTGTGTCCGTGAGCACGATAACTTTCGTAAAAATTATCCGATTTTGATGAAATTTGGTATAAACGTGTAAAGCAACATTTATGAATTAAGTTCGAAAACCAGCCAGATCGCTCTATCCGAAGGGGTATTTTGGGGGGGTTTTGTACCCCAAAAATGGGTTTTTCGAATTTTTTACATATAATTTTGGAAATAGTCAAATTTTAGTTTTCCCATTCGATTCAGCTTAAAAAAACACACAATTTGGTATTTTGATCATTTCTCTACGTCAATTGGTTACCGAGATATTGAAAGTGCTAAACACAGTAGGTTGTCTAATGTTATTCTTATGAAGGAAAAGAAAAAATTGTATATCTTCCTTATTTATGAACGTATACTGACGAAACTTGGTATACGACTTCATCTGGTTGTGGACCATTGATATTTGCTCAAAAAAAAAACAATTTTTTACCAATGGCTCCCGTAGCAGCAAACCTGCGTACTCAGCCCCATGTTATTCTTATGGAGAATAAGTAACTTGTTATCTCCCTTCATTATGAAAATAAATTAATGAAATTTGGTATGTTGCTTTACCTACATGAGTTATATTGATATTTGTATAAAACCCCATTTTTTGTACTCCTTGCTTCAGCAAACCTGCATAGTCAGCCGCCATGTTATTCTTATGGAGAATAATTAAAATGTCATAAATCGTTTATTTATGAATTTATATTGATGAAACTTGTTATGTGGCTTTATGTGGTATTAAGATACATATATATGCATTAGAAATTCGCTGAGTACGCAGGTTTGCTGATACGGGGGTATTTTAATGTTACATGATAGATAAATTCAAATAATTATAAACTAAAATACAGCAATGCTCAAACTCATAATATATCCAAACAAAAATAAAAGATGGGTTATGTTTGTGTCCGATCGACTATTATAGCATTCATTTCGCTTTCAGGCACTGTAGTTATCTCATGTTAAAATTGGAAAAGTAAACAACATGCAAAACGACTTAGATTATATTTCAATTCTGAGTACCACTTGGGTTTATACAATATTTTACGCAATATTTCATATGTGACAGTGTCTGAAAGAAATGTATTTCAACAATTTGCCGCTGGCATATGCGACTTCATAGGTTTTCAGCTTGCGCTACGGCCGCTTTCCCGGTTATTTCCGGATTTTATATACAGGGAACTGCTTGCAAAATCAACTTTTTCAAAAATATTGTCTAGTCTAAACGGTCCCTTATTCCAAAGAAAACTAAAAAACTATACAACCAAGCGGAACTGTAAAACACTGCGACCATAAAAGGGCACTGGTTTACAAACAGTCAAATTCCCAACCCTCCAAATCAAACGAAACGACCTATTTAATGTCCGATCCGCCTAATACGACTTGAGAGGAACGGGGAGGCAGATGGGCGAATTTATACATCTTTAACAGCCTATAACGTGCACATGTTACCGCTATCAATGTGGGCACGCATAGACCCTGGGATGATAAAGCAATGAATACAAATTGGTTAATTGCAGGGTGTTATAGGGCTGATGTGACTCAGGGGCTTGACTCACTGGAAGCAGTGTGAAGGGTGCGTGCGTGAGCGCGCTGTGCGTAAGACTCGCGTGGGAGTGAGTCACTGCCCAAAACCCGGGGGGAGATAATCAATCTACGGCGATACTATCTCGGCCATTTGTCTCTTTTAAGGGCGAACGCGCCTCGTAAAAATAAATAAACGGACGGTAAGTCACTTGTAGTTCGTGGCGGTTTCAATTGTGAAGTTTTATGTGAGTCGGAAGTGGGTGAGAAACTTAAGTTTGTAAGACACGATTAAGAGATGAGACGAATAAAAACAAATTGAGTGTATGCTAACATTTAAAATGTTTATCAGCAAATTCTGAATCAACAATAAATCTTTCTTAAACAGAGTAACAATATGTAGGTATGACTAACAACGAAGTAACGGGAAGACCGAGCCATACTCGGTGATATTTGATTCGTTTCGTGGGTGAAAAGATGTCCACCCTATATGCAATCTTTATTCAATGGTTCTGGAAATCATTTATTACTTTTACTTTAGGTCTGCTACTACTCTCTGGGAAAAATACAATCAGTTAACTACGCAACTTACGAGTATACTAAAATCCGAGCGATTCATTAGTTCAAAAGCTGTCTAGTGCAAAGACATAGTTATGCAGTTTCTAGCTTGTGAAACGCTGTTTGAATTTCGGAATTAAAAATAAACGGTATCAGGAAACTGACACATACTTTCTCCCTTTTAGCCCAACTTTAATGAATAAATTACTTTTTATTTACTAAATATAGAATACAAAGCACGGTCGAATGTACAGAAAATCTTGTAAACAAGTTGTTTAAAAAAACATCCACCCAAATCCCTGCTTTGGAGGCACTACAGAATCCATTGCTGCACTCGTGGTTTTAAGAGGGGAAATGCCCCCTATTCCCCCCCAGGGTTATTAAGGGGCAACATATTTCGAATTTCCTCTGTTGGTCAATACTAACTTGACAAGCATATCAAGTTTGAATGAAATTGATCAGTAAATAAGAGAGAAATAGTAATTTTTTATTCCCCATAAGAATAACATGGGTACAACGTACTGCGTTTACTGCAAAATGAAAATCTCAATTTTCTCCGAAACCAGCAATCGTAGAATAGTAATTCAAAATACTAAATTATTTAGTTTTTTGAGCTCTTTTTAACGGTGAATAGTAATATTTTGTTATATTTATGTATTTTTATGAAAAATCCAAAAAACTGAATTTTTGATGTTTTAAGTCCTGTAATTTCTGAACCCGAATTTTTACAGGAATTCGGGTGGTGCCATTTTGTTGGAAAACTAAAGGTCTACAAACGACTAAAGTTTAATCAAAATCGTTCGAGCCGTTTTTGAGAAATTTGGATTTTTCATGTTTTTTGGCGGTTTTGGGGGGATAATTACCCTTTAAAATCAAAAATTCAAAAAAATGAAAAAAACGCCTGGAGATATCGTGGATTAGTACCTACATGCCAAATGTCATAAAAATCGGCCCATTGGTTAAGGCTCTAGCTCTGTACACATCCACACAGACACACACACACACACACACACACACACACACACACACACACACACACGGACACACACACACACACAGACAGACATCACGTAAAAACCACTTTTTTGGGTTCAGGGAGCACCAAAACGAATATTTCCACTAACAGCTCTAATTCGAAAATTTGTACGAAAACAATACTTTCTCCATATACTATGTATAAGGGGAGAAAGTAAAAAATAGATAGCCGGATGAAAGGGGTTGCCGTGTATGTACAACATTACCTTATAATCTACAAATACCGTAATTTACAGGGAGAGAGTTTCCCGCTGACAATGGGCTGTAAACCAATGAACTCGCTTCGCTCGCTGGGGGCTCCGCCCCCAGACCCCTGTGGGGGGCTTCACAGAGTCTTATAAGAAGAACAGGTCCCGTTTTAAAAATTCTGCCGCTTATTTGAAGTTGGCGCGCTGGAAATCCGTAGTTTTGCGCCCCGCCGCTGTGAAGCAGCAGACCAGTACCGTAAACACGAGGTGTTGCCGCGCCTAGGTCCCTTCGCTCTTGTAGTAGGGCGGGGTTGGCTCCCTCGGCGGTCGGGGGGGGCAGGAGTGGCTGGGTAGACAGCGCCCGCTGCCTCGTGGCCGAGCGCAAAACTAGCACTGCAAGTTTCAAATACTGACAGACTCTGGCCCATAAGACGTGTTCTTCTTATAAGACGGTATTCATTGTGTATACTTTGCAAAGTAACCGGGCCGTTAGTTCAACAGCAGACATTCTTGCGGGGGGGGGGCAATCTTGCTTTCACCTAACTTAAAATAAACGTTTTGAAGTTGAGATCAATGGAATTTCATAAGGGCTTCTCAGGAAGTATTCTAGCAAGTAAGACGAGGGTGGAAGTAGGAAGAACAGTGGCAAACAGATACTTTATCAGACCTAGTTAGTTGACAGATGATAACACAAAGTTTGCCCAACTATCTCAGCAGCCCTGTTAAATAACTAATGGTTACAAGGTTCGCTCTTCTCATCAGCTCATTTAGCCTTTACACCATCGTTCGGTTCCCCAGAAGATGTTTTATCTAGCACCCTGACCCTGACCAGGTTTGATCAAAGTTTATCAATTGTTCTAACCAGGTTTGATCAAAGTTAATCAAGGGTTCTATTCAGATTTGATCAAGATTGGAAACCCTGATCAAATCTGACCTGATGATGTCCAATAGTCCGTTTTAATTTGAAGAGATTTGATCAGAAATTTCGAATTCAATTAACGATTTTAAATTGGGGTTCTCACTAAAAACTCTAGTGTTTATACAACTGGTGTCTTAGATATGATTAACTCTACAGTGAAATCATTATTTCACTGTGCTCGGCGCGCCTGCTGATAGCATCACAAGACGAGGAACTACAGCAGAGTTATTTAAACTTAGGTGCGAAGATAGAGGAAAACTTAGTAGCGATTAGGTCGTGGTATAGTTGTCAATCTTGATGTCGATATTCCACTTTGGTTAGCAAAACGTTTTAAGGTTGAAACTAATTTGCCTGCACCCTCGCAATAATATTAAACAAACATTTGCTTAGTTTGTGCCCTAAATTAATTTTTCGGAGGCGGAAGTGTCCTATTGCGAGGCTAATTGCTGGTAGAAAAATAATTGGTGCTCGACACGTCTGCCCTCATCATTAGGCCCTCGCGATTAGGATAAGCAAGAAAATTAAAAATCTTTAATTAAGAAAAGTGCGTGGTAACTTGATTTTTTATTTGGTAGACATGTACAAATAAGGAGTTCTGTTATACTGGGAAACGATGCATTAAAATTAACTTAGAATTTAACTAATCGAAACCGTTAAAACCATCTATGCAAACTTACTTCTAGTGTGAATAATAATAACGACCCGATTGAGTACAAAAATGCAGAGAAAAGTACTTTTCCACGAGGCAGAATTCAGATGATAACCTTATCTAGTGAACACTTCCCTTGGTTTCATTTGTCTGGCCTAGTTTTTGCCACTGTGACCCATTATCATCATTCTTTGTATCGTGTACCAAACCACGATTTTTTACAAATCAGTTTCAAATTTATTATTATTAAACATTATTCGAATGCTTATCTTGAGCAATTACATCGAGCAAAACTAATAAATAAAATACCCCCGTCGCAGCAAACCTGCATACTCAGCGAATTTCCAATGAATATATATCATAACACATTATAACACTTAACAGGATTCATAAGAACTGTATTCACAAACAAGCGATATTTAAAATATTAATTATCCTCCATAAGAATAACATTGGGGATGAGTACGCAGGTTTGCTGCAACAAGGCACACAAAATAATGGGTTTTTATGCAAATATCAATAGAACTCATCTTAGTGAAGTCACATACCAAGTTTCATCCATATACATTCATAAATAAGCGATATATAACATTTTAAGTATTTTCCATAAGAATAACATGGGGACCAAGTACCTAGGTTTGCTGCTACAGGAGCCATAGGCGAAAAATTGTTTTTTTGTGCAAACAACAATAAACCATAACCAGATCAAGCCATATACCAAATTTCGCCAGTTTATGTTCATAAATAAGCGAGATATACAATTTGCCTTTTTCTCCATAAGAATAACATTAGACAACGTACTGTGTTTAGCACTTTCAATATCTTGGTAACCAACTGACGTAGAGCAATGATCAAAATACCAAATTGTTTGTTTTTTTAAGTTGAATTCAATGGTGTAAATTAAAATTTGATTTAAATTAAAATTAAATGTGAAAACCCCAAAAAACACATTTTTGGGGTACGAAACCCCCCAAAAACCCCCCTTCGGATGGTGCGATTCATCTGGTTTTCGAACTCGTTCAAATAAATGGTACTTTACACATTTGTACCAAATTTCATTAAGATCGGACCTTTTTTATGAGAGTTATCGTGCTTACGGACACACACACATATATATATATATATATATATATATAAAATAATAAATATAATATAAAATAACAATAATAATAATAATAAATATAATAATAAATAATATATATAAATACATATATAAAAATTTTAACGAATGGTGTTTTTGGCATCTGGGGACCTCAAAATGAAAAGTTATCATGGTCTCGGGCTTAAGTCTTACCATGAGACCTACGGTAATAGCTTCTTCCCTATAGGGGAAATTCGCTAAAAATATATATTGGTAAGAAAACGCGCATTCCAAAAACTAAACCGTACTGGATTAACTTAATTCAAAAGCATCAGTAGTTTGAGTACTTAGATAGGGGAGGTGGGGGGAAAGTATTGTGATAGATCGTTATTATTGCGACTTTCCACATAAAGGAATATGATGTACAAAATTATTGAGGGGTAACTACCCCCCCCCCCCCCCCACTGCGTTGCCTCGCCCGAATTACGCCTACGCAACAGCGATCTATAAACTCTTTCATCCACTAAGAATTCAATTCTGTTTATGTAGCATATGAAGCCTTCCCACTGTTATAATCGTACTATAAAAGCAGACATGATTACATAAACGAAATCACACACTCGTAACCAAACTCCGAGAGATGGCGCAATTGAAAACAAATACAGAGAACAATTGTATCGGAGCCGAGCCGGGGGTTTCAATATTTAATTTCACTGACCGCTGACTCCAACCAATGTTTGCGGTGTGGGAAGAGCAACCCGACCCCTCGGTGCTAGAAACAAAACTAGCATAACAGCGTCTTCATTTGAACAGATTTTACCCCATCCTGGGGGTTTCTTGACCTTCGAGGGATTAAAAAAAGGTTTTGAGGGGTGGCTGGGGATAAAACGTAATGATGAGAACATTTTAAAATCATCAGGGGAGTATCCACAGTAATGATGAGAAGCCACGAAAGTGTTGTGATGCACCACAGGGAGTTGGACACTCCTAATTCTCATTTGTTTAAATGTTCATAACATAACTTGTTCGAAGCCGAATGAATACAATAACAGTATATTTTGGGGTTATTATTCCTGCACGCTCAAGTATTCGTTTTGTAAGTCAAGTAAATTTAGAAATTCAGTAGTTTGATATGTTCAAGATTCCTGCTTTTGGAAATTCTTAAAACTAGCCACTTACATAGCATTTTTTAGTGTGGCAGCTGAGGATGAGGGATATAAAGATACTTGGGTAATAGTGAGGGTTATACAATATTTGTGAAGACTTTGTGGATGGATTAAATAAGTAACATTTACACACGTGTGTCACAACCTGTACAAACGCTGACGCCACGTTCCAGCTAGGCACGTTGGTTTAGTCCTACCTGAGACTGTATTCAAAACATCATTATGGCTTGACCTTGTCAACTGACTATTACGGAGAACCTTTTATATTTAGACTCTGATAAAGAAGAACTTGATAATATTTGAACTTGGCTTGATCAGAAAACTTCCACATTCCTCTGGATTAATTCACTCAATGGCAAATAAGTCAGTAGGAGCGTGTCATCCACGACGTCCATTAGGCAGGCATTTTCAAAAGGATTTTAATCCCTCAGAAGAACATCCGACTCATCAAAATTATCTCTTCTGAAGATAAGAGGGTTATTTTTTACCTAATTAATACAAGATACAAACTCCAACCTCTCTGATTGCCGTTATGATATGCTGAATCACCGTGTCTCTTCCTATGTAACCCAAAATGTCATGAAGCTCTGTGCCAAGTAAGTATATTCCCCTTGAAGAAAATCAACCATTCTGGAAGAAAACCGGACTGTGGTTATATTTTAAGTTCCCAAGGGACCGAACTTAGCTCAGAGGAAAATTATATGGATATTTTACCACGGTTACTTTGACAGCTCACTGGTTGTTTGCGGTCAGCTGTTATGACTTGAACCCCCAAAATCCCTTATCCTATACTCTAATATGAGTAAGGTTTGCTTGCTTGCTTGCTTGCGTCACGGATCTCAAAAACGGCTCCAACGATTTCCTTCAAATGTTCGAAATAACTAATTTCTGGGATAAAAATAAGTTCTAGACAGGCCTTATCCCCAGGAAAAATCAAATAATGTAAAAAACTAAAATGAAAAGTTAAAAAAAATTAACATTGGGCTTATGGAGTTTCAAATAAAAACAAAATAATTGTAACAGATGTTCATAATCAACTGTCAAAGTAATACTTATGCTGTATATCATTGTAACATGTGGTTTCCTGAGAGCAGAGATTAAAAGATTTGAGTGAAGATTACATAAAGTAGTAAAATAAATCAAAGGGACATTGAGCTATAAATAACAACTGGAGTGACCTTAAAATGTAGAAAAGAGGCAAATGAGTTATACAAATCTGATTATCAGTAGGGGGAAGTGGTGAAATATTACTCCAAGTCATCTAAACAAATTGACTGGCCTTCCCCCGAGCAAAGCTCGGCCCCCAGGTGCTTAATGTTAATTCCAAATGAGTTTTCCAGCAAAATGTGAATTTTTCTCTAACAGGAGAGGTTGGAGGATATTGCCAATCAATTTCTGAGACCCAAAACCCCCTTTACCGGTACTCAACGTTTTTAAAAATCAACATCCTTCCGCGGGACTCCGTGATCCATTTTGCATACAGACATCGTTCATACGAGTATTAGGCGTTAGAGATAAACAATGTACCATTAAAGCCTTGCCCCTTTGCGGTTGAAGCAAAGCCTAAACGCGTACATCAAAACTCTCCCCGCCTATCTCTGCATCCCATAAACTGACAACAGTTTCAAAACCAATTTCGAAAGTCCGGATAGCAGGCTCAATTAAAGACCTTTCCCGGTCGAGCACACACCAGCGCTGCACCACCACATTACGCCGCTCTCTTGCATAACACCGCGGATAATGATGATGACTTCTACTGTTTTGCAAGCGTAATTCGCGTTTACAAAGCGGCGACTGAGGCGAAAAAATAATTAGTGCGGGCTCGTGGGCGGTCTGCAATGAGAGACTGCGTCGCGGCCTTCAATGAAGACCTTTACGCAATTCTGGATCTCGACTGTGAAACTGAAGGACGAAAGTTAGAATTTATCAGAATTATTACCGTAGTAAGGTTCATTAATTCATTTAATTAGATTAGTAGACCCACAGAGCAATACGTTGCGAGAAAATGTTAATACGACTATGATTGTATCAGGATATTAAACAAGTATAAGAAATTTGATATTATAATATAGAAGTGTCTCCAGACTCTGATCTCATACTGGAAACATTTAAAAAGAGAACATAAAAGTAGACGTTCTTGCTCTTTGTAGCTTTACAAGTGTGAGTATCAGTAGGCCTACCACACTGAAAACTGTGCTTTCGGAAATTGACTATCGGAGTCTCTTCTTTTTGGCGCCAAAAACACACGTGGAGGATTTCACCATGCTGATGATTAAATTCACCAATAATAACAAATGTTTCAATGTTATAAAGGGCATTTTCTGGTTGGGAATATCCACAACAACCAACAAAGACAACTAACTCAATTAACAATCAGTTGTTTGATTCCCTGTTAGACGTTATCAGTCCGACACCATGTGGTGAAAATTCTAGAAGAAGTTGAGGTCTAGGGTATACAGCTTTAATATTGGTCATTTAAAGAATCGAGTTTTTCTTCACGGCACGATTTTCTTTTCATTCTTGCTAAACTGGGTTACTTGCTAAACTAATGTGCGCTTACAGAATTCGCAATAACTTCACAATAAGCCCGTTTTAAATCTCCAAACTGAAAACGTGACTCCAGCAACTACAAAGGAGAGTCAATCGTTAAAACATAGTTGAACAACTTCAATCGCAAGCAATACAATGTTTAGCTGTATCTAAAGTAGATTAACTACACTTCCACTACGCCAGCAACATCAGAGCAATCTGAAACCTCAAATTTGTACACATCTGCAATTTCAGTAATATTTTCGTTTCATAAATAATAAAACTTGGCGTATCCTATATTTGATCCAGGCTATTACTGAAACAAAACTGAACATTGCGAAACCTCTAGAATCTACAATCCAATTTGTTGTGGACAGTGATTACTTTTGACACTTTAACACGAGTTGACCAGCAATTTCTAGATCTAGTTGCTGTGTGGCATTTCACGAATTCAGGACCAAAATCATAACAAACGTAAATACTTCATCCACGTGTTTCCAAGATAACGGTATCCACCGACAAAAGGACCTACCTGGCCAGTAGACCTCTGGGAATCTGCCCTGGACACTTGTATATCCACAGTGACCGGCACACACGTCTCTCACTCACACCCACACTACACCGCTGTTCTGTAGCGACTGGCCGCCGCCTGTGAGTCATGAGTCATTCCCCCTCTCTCTCGCACCCTCGCCGCCGTGCTCCCATTGTGATATGATAACGATCTCGACAGCATGCCTTAGCTGGAGCGCCGGTTCTACTGGGGAGGTACGGATCTTGGAGCTGGAGATATTTCTTTACGTATTCCATAATTGCAAAAAATAATTATAAGGAATGACTAATTGACAGAAGGACTCGTATCCCCGGATTACAAGTTATCTCCATCCCAAAAGCGAACTCTCGCATACATTTATTCAATTCGTTTACAATACACTGATCTAAGCTCTTGAATTTGGATTTTTCCTAGGTAATATTTGATAAATGCATAACTCCTTGTGGGTTTGCTGGGAAGTGTACTGATTCTTCAGTATGGACAAAAGGACAAAATGCCTGGAGAATACTGTATCCATAAACCGTAAGTAACATGGGAGCCTAGCACGGGATACTCCTAGGAGATTTGGATTTACAATCCAATAAATAATTAATTTAGGCCCACTATATTCTTTTTGGATAGAACTCACGAAGTCAACCCCCGAATACAAAACTCTCTTTTATTAAAACAAACCTAAACAATCCTGCAGTATATCTACTGTATTTCTACTTTGAGCCTGGAGTACCAAGTTATCCAACAGTTGCAGAAGACAGCGCCGGGCACAAAGTAACAACAACTGTACTGTAGAATCGTACAATCCTCCACAGAACTCCGTCTCTAACCGACACGGTGGCGGCATTTCCTCCGAACCGTGTGACCGGTGACTAACCGCGACCAGTTCGGCGTTCGGCTCAGGTATGGCCAAGGTGAAGGCATTCCCGAGAACCCCGGCTCGATTCCCGCTAGAGGTGAAGGTTTTGGCGGGAGACGTGTGACGTGTCGCGGCTGACAAACGCGCGGCGCCGCGCTCAATCTGTATAATGGGGCTTATCCCCCAGAATCCCCCGGCCTTGTCTCTCCGCGGCGAATAAATCCTCCCGTTCCAGAGTTCCAGGGCGGAAGTGATTATTCACCGAGAAAATCGGTCACCGCCGGAGCCAAGGGTAAGCCGGTCACAGCGCCGTGGGAACAGATTTGGAACCAAATGTATTCTGGCATAACAAGATTATATTTCCATAAAGTCTACTCACACAAATGTATTATTAAATTATCTTGTCATTTTTTGCTTTTATCAGGCTGATTTAAAACCGTCACATAAAAGAGTGGGTGATTTTTCGCTGAAAACGAAGGATGATCAAAGCCATAGACAACAGTACATAGTACATAGTGCATTTTATAATTGCGTGTATCGGTAATAATAATAACAATAGCATTGACCCTGCGCAGCATGTCAAGGCAACACTAATTAGTGAGCTAGCGCATTGAAACACCTGTTTAGAGTTGGATGAACTTGTCGCTGTGGGACGGTGCCTTCATTATATGATGTCAAATAAATAAGAGAGAAACACCAATTAGATTACAGTTTTATGGGAACTGTATATTTTTAGCATTTAGCGGTAAAGCAAAGGTAAAGGACAAAGGTAATCTTCAAAATAACGGCTCAATTATTGGGTTTAAGAAGCATTAGGGAGATTTGGCACACCGTCAGAAAAACACCCTCTTGAGAAATAATATATAAAGATACTGAACTTATAAAATTATTTATTACAAATCTACGGATTTACACATAATTCATTTAATCATTGGTCAATAATGAAGAATCTAACCAGAATAAAATTAGTTATAACTTGTTTCAATTCTAATGCCAAATGTGTATAGTTATTAATGAGTTTTTTCGCCAATGGCATTTAAAACGTCTTGGTAGGGATAGAGGACTATTTTTCCAACACCCTCCCCCCATCTCCCGATTAAATAATTATCTAAAGACGAATGGCAGATCGACTTCAAAAAAATTAAAACATTTTACTCAAGATTTTAACTAAAAAACCAATAACTAATAGGGGTTGTTTAAAATATTACCACCTTATTAGTGAATTTCCTTTGGAAAGTGAACTATTAACATGACCCGCACGGTGAAACTTAAGCCCGGGACCACCATAGAAGTTCCTAACGTGACCCCCTGAACACGTTTTGGGGGGTCGTTCAAAATTTTATATATATATATATATATATGTCTATATATAAATATATATATATATATATATATATAGACATAGACATATATATATATATATGTGTATGCACTCTAGCGGTCGCATTTTTTGTCCGATTTACTTCAAATTTGGTAGGGACGTTCCTTTCTATAATCTGTTGGACAAGTTCGTTGGGCAAAACAATCAGAAAACTCTAAACCCATTTTTTTGGGGATTAATCTTTCAAATTTCCAGTTTTTGGGCCCCAAAAGGGTCAGAAAAACCCCGGATGCAAAATTAATGCGTGGAAAAAGATGGAAATTAGTTAGGCGAAAGTTTTCAGCCCTCTCTCGTCATTCTAGCATAAATATTTACCGAGTTATTAAAGAAAATGTGTATTGACCAAACGCAGTACGTTGTCTTATGGGGGTTTTACATTAGAAAAGCCTGTTATTCATTTGTTGGTGTACTTTTAACATCTCCAGCAACCTCACGCCTACTTTAAAGCCTGACTGGACCTTCTCCTGACCTGATAATGCACAAAATTGTATTCCCAGCATTGCAGGTAAATAGAACCAGGAGCATCAAAACAGCCAAAAAATCAATATTTTCAGATTTGAATAAAAATTGGAATAATTGTATGTTTTAACTGATTTTGAGTTTTTATAGTTTTTATGTGGAAATTCACTTCCCTCACGTCAGCGTGCTGCGTGCGAACTCGTTTACTGTTCTTGGACAATCCTATGTTATGTATACGTCTTATGTACAATAAACAAATCTAGTAAATTAATAACCTATGAATAAACTATTTACACCCAATCAGAACTTTAACGACATGTGACAAAAACCCGAGGCAATACAATATGGTGTTTTCTGACTGACAGGTCCGAGGCACCTTAGAAGAAAACGAATACAAATATTATCTAGTGCTTACTATCAATCTGTATATAGAATCCCTCAGTACACTACTAGAGACTCAAAAACCCCCGTCGCAACAAACCTGCATACTCAGCGAATTTCCAATGAATATATAACATAACACATTGAAACACTGAACAGGATTCATAAGAAATGTATTCACAAACAAGCGATATTTAAAATATTAATTATTCTTCATAAGAATAACATTGGGGATGAGTACGCAGGTTTGCTGGAGCAAGGAACACAAATAATGGGTTTTTATGCAAATATCAATAGAACTCATCTTAGTGAAGTCACATACATCTATACATCCATAAATAAGCGATATATAACATTTTAAGTATTTTCCACAGGAATAACATGGGTACCAAGTACCTAGGTTTGCTGCTACAGGAAACATTGGCGAAAATGTTTTTTGTGCAAGCAACAATAAACCACAACCAGATCAAGCCATATACCAAATTTCGCCAGTTTATGTTCATAAATAAGCGAGATATACAATTTTTCTTTTTCTCCATAAGAATAACATTAGACAACGTACTGTGTTTAGCACTTTCAATATCTCGGTAACCAATTGACGTAGAGCAATGATCAAAATACCAAATTGTTTGTTTTTTTTTGAAGCTGAATTCAATGGTATAGATTCAAATTTGATTTAAATTAAAATTACATGTGAAAACCCCAAAAAAACACATTTTTTGGGTACAAAACCCCCCAAAAACCCCCCTTCGGATGGTGCGATTCATCTGGTTTTCGAACTCGTTCAAATAAATGGTACTTTACACATTTGCACCAAATTTCATTAAGATCGGACCTTTTTTACGAGAGTTATCGTGCTTACGGACACATATATATATGTATGTATGTATGTATGTATATACATGTATATATACGAAGCTATTACCGTAGGTCTCATGGTAAGACTTAAGCCCGAGACCATGATAACTTTTCATTTTGAGGTCCCCAGATGCCAAAAACACCATTCGTTCAAATTTTTATATATATAAATATATATAAAAAATAATAAATAAATATAAATAAAAAAATATATATATACACATATAAAAATTTGAACGAATGGTGTTTTTGACATCTGGGGACCTCAAAATGAAAAGTTATCATGGTCTCGGGCTTAAGTCTTACCATGAGACCTACGGTAATAGCTTCTTCCCTATAGGGGAAGTTAGCTAAAAACGATAAAAAATGTACCGATAACATTCAACAACATGTTATGAGGGACAGTAATGACGAGATAGTTACCAAGCGACAAGACAAGCCCCCAGACAGTTCATCTATCCCCCCTGCCCCCCCCTCACCCCCACTTCCATACCCACATTACCATGCACGGCATGGCCCGGTATCCACAAATTGATTCCCGACAATACCGTCGTCTCCACTCCGCCTCAATCTTGCTCTCAATTTCATGCAAATGAGATCCTAAAACACTATGGGGTAGATCGTGTTAATCGTGCGTCATAACTAAGTTCCGCTCGAAAGCTGTTTACCCATGCAAACAACGGCGTCGCAGGGGAAGGGGGAAGGAGGGAGAGGGAAAGGAAAAAGAGGGAACTGTTCATGGGAAAAAGGCAAAGACTTAAAACTACTGGACCGCTCGCGCCCGTGGTGAAGCGAACCAAATTTCGGTCCGGCCGCGTTCGAGGTCGCGCGCAAATGGTGGGCTACCGCGGCAGCGCTTAGCATGGGGGATATAGGGAAAAACACGACGCGCGCTCACTTGAATTGAATTTGCAGCCAGGGAACATTTTTTATGGTTGAATGGCCTTCTGATCCGTATTCCTGAATAGTTTCTAGAATTTTTAATACCGAAAGTAACTATATTCGACCAGGGTTAGTTGCGTAAAAATAACAGAAAGTTGGGGGTTTTGTAAAATAATCTCCTCGATGGCTGATTCTTTCATATTACCAGTCACATAAATTTATGTACGATCTACTAGGCTTTAGGTGTTGTTCAATAATGATGTTTGGAAGTTTTTGGTACTGGAATGAATTTTTTATGAGCAGTAATATCGTTCTTTGGACTAGTGAAACTTTGAATTTTAGCATTTAAACTTCGACGTTAGCCAAAAGTTGTAGATTGTATGAAAGTTAATTGGCCTATATCATAAAATTTTGTTGATGAATGAATACCAAGACAAATACTTTTTAACAGCAAATGTATTCTTAATAAACATTAATTACCAACATGGTTCGTTCACCCGTCCACGTCTAGTAGTAAGAACGATTACATAATGTTGCATTAATACAACATTTCGCTATTAAATAACAAAAAATTATCTTCAGTGTATGATAACAATTGATTATGATTTATTTAAGAGACGATACAAGTACAGTATAATAATAATGGGGTATAGTATAAATGTATCCGTAGCATTAGCCAGTTTTAAGAGTATTTTAGAAGGCATAGGATTAAATGAAATTATTTTTCCCAAAATTAATTTTTATTTACTGATTAACCGTTACATTACACATTACAGTTGCATTGTAGAATGTTGTAAGATTACTTAGCAAAAGACGACTAAAACAAAAGTCGTATAACTATGTATTTTATCAAAAAACTAGGCCATGTTGTAACACAGCATCACTGAGTTGAATTTAACAGCGCGGCACGGCGCGTGGCACATCTTGGATAAAGCGCGGCGAAATGTTTCAGCATCTTTCAAAACGAATTGTAGGCATACCAACAACTTTACCGAAAAATGTTTGAAATAAAAGTTTTAGAGAAACTAATTATCTACAACTTTCCCGCTGGAAGTTTGTTTCTAACCTAAAAATAAAAAACTTCCTCGCTGAGTAACTTTTCCATGCCCCTCTTTAATAACATGTAAGAGTTTTTAATTATTAAAAATATTAAAACACGGTAAAATAAAACAATATTTATATTTTCGGATTCCGTAGTTCACGTACACAAAGAATATATAAATTTCATTACGATTCAAACATGGCAGTGAAGTCCAGGAGCGTGTAAACGACAGCGCGTTCAACGCCAGAAACAGCTCTGAGCACACAGTGGCCCACCATTTCTGTTCCGCACAGACCTACGCGGACCGTTTTTAGCTCACTTAGCGATCTCTCCAGTAGTTTTACCTCGATGGAAAAAGGTGACTGTTCAAAAATGTTATGAAGTAAGTTGAAAATATTACAGTGTCTAATACAAAATGACAAGAACGATATTTAAGAGTGTTGAGATGAAATTTACCCTACACTATTTCCCATTGTATATCTCAAATCTATTTCATCTATTCAATTATTCGAAAACAACGTAATCCAGGTGATAAAGTAGGCTCTAGCACATTGCGGGTGGAAGAACGGCTATAAAATTCAGAGTCCCTTTATACATTAAGTTGTCTTTGACATAACAACTATTTTTGAAAGATAGAAAAACCTCTACAGAGAATCACACTTTTAGTTTTTTTACACATTTATTAGTACTGTATGTAATTCGAAGTGGATAATGGGAATACAAAAACTGAACAGATATACGATATATTAAAGACAATTGATTATATTTTACAGGCAATTTTAGTGTTTCTGAGGTTAACGAGGACACAATTTAAAATATTATATACACCCCTATAGCATTCCTCTGAGTAAACCAATAGGGTATTGGTATTCATTAGCCTATTCAATTCAGTAGGTAAACGTTTCTATACATTCTCATTACACCGTAGTAATTATTATGAATGCCTAGAATTTTTAAGTAAGTGTGACACCAACGTAATTTCCATTTCAATGACCGACTCAAGGTCCCAACCGGGGAACCGTACGGGACAATGCACGGCATCCGTCAAACGGTTCCCAAACACTTCCGTGTTCCCGGGTCTAAGACGGTGAACTGTGGCCAATTATAATTAGAGCGTCCGCCAGCCGTCCATCTCGGCGTAGACACACTATAGTAGCCTTCTGACAGCAGACAGACTATAGAGGTGGTAATGGCGGACCGTTATCTCCGTGCTGCAGTGACCTTGCGGCGTGTAGCAGAAGCTGCATGTGCCACTTGTACATGGCAGGACACGAGCCTGTCCGAGGGACCAGGGGGGCGAAGGCGAGGGCCGCATACAAGTTGTGGCTATTGGGAGGCGCGGGGCGTGACAGTGGCGGCGGCGGACGCGCGTGCTGCGGAATACAAGTGACGAGTACGAGGGACGAGGTAAAAACTGGACAAGAAGACAATGTATAAAACAATGTATCAATGGAATGACGAGGGATATTCAAGATTAATCGCTTGGATTAACAAACTAAAACTGAAATTGGTCATCACGATTTTGTAAAAAAAATAATAATTAAGCTACCAAAATTGGGCAAATTTAATTCGATTGGCAAAAAACACAGAGTGGCAGAACCTGGACTACGACTCTATGGAGATGAAGCAACAGACATAGAAAAGAAACCAAATTAAGTAATGCGGATAAATCAAAATATAGAATAACATCAATAAAAAACAGAGCCAACGAATACCTACAAACTATAGAATGAACTTGCAAAAATGTTCCGTATGGAAAACATAAATAATGCTAATACACATTTTTTTAGTTTTATGGCAAAGTTCGAATACACCACCAATATTTTCAAATCGACACCCCTTACTTAATTATCAAACAGTATTTTTTAAATATAAATAAGCAAACGTGTGTAATTTAGCAAAGCTAAAATTTTATATTCTACATAATATATGTCCATCGATAGAAATTGCATACTAATTCAATCTCTAGCAACAACACAATCGCTGAATCGGCAAACCAGTTGAGAAATACCTCGATTATTTATACGCGACACATTTAATATGGCCTACTTGTAAAAAATATGGTTGGAACAGTCGTGTAGGTTGTGTTGACAACGAATTTATGACATGAGGAAATTTAATTTTATCTCCAACACATTATGATAAAGCGACTGAAAATGTTTATTTTTACACAGTCTACTTTCATCAGGGAACAACATAGGAACAACACGTTAAAAATAAAGCGCACAGTGAATAATGCCATTAGCTACTGTACTTGAGGCTACTCGCTGATGATGCTTGGAGTGAAGAAAGTCAATGATTGATGAACAAGAGCGACATAAACACAATACACACACTGGGCGGACCGACCCCTGCGGTACTCCATTAATTACAAGAACAAGCTCTGAGCTCAAAACTCCCGTCACCCTTGACACTCGATTCTCTCCGCACATAATAACGGTCAACACAGCTGTTTGGACCTCGTAAAATCTAAGAGGGGAGTTTCAAAATTGGGGTTTTCCCCGGCGCCGGCCCTTCTCAAAGGTCGCCCTTCTTTCCCTTTCTTTGTATAGCGGCCTTCGCACTTCAAGTGATTTTACAGCCCTCACCCTCGAGTGATTTACAGCAATAAAAGAAACTTGTGAGGGCATGTATGATCCTACTGGGTGGAGTTCAAATGTCACGAAGTTTAAACGTGATCTTTATGTCTCGGCTTCCAAAAGTTGTTCCAAATAAAAAGGTTTCCATACGAATAATAATATGCAAGGGTAAGAGGAAAATAATAAAACTTACTTGAGGGTACACGATAAGCACAGTCGCGGGTCTCCCCGGCGGTTCCTGAGTCTGCCTCGGAGCGAAGACCGTGGCTTGCAAAGATCCCTCTACTTCCTCGTGCATCTCTGGCTTCGGCAATTCCTTCCGGAGAAAACTCCCACCTCTGCTCAGCTTTACAAGAACCCCATCGTCGTTCTTCTCGCTCTTGGGTATGATAAAGCTTCTTCTGCTGTAAGTTTCCTCAGTCTTCCCATCTGTTGAAAAGTCTTTCCTACGAAGGCTGCTGCTTCTGTATAACTTTTCACGAGAACAATCTTCAATATTTCGTCTTTCAATAATCGGACGTTCCGCGCAAGAGAAACTTCCAGAGCTCAATTTCTTGACAGGAGCTTCATCTTTTTCATCTCTTTCTCCGCTCAATCTAAAGCTTCCGCTTCGACAAAGTTTGTTCATGACACTTTTACTCCCGTCGTTTCGCATTCTCAAAACAGGACGTTCTCTTTTACTAAAGATATCGCTACTCACACCCTTCAAGCTGTCCTCGGCATCATCGCTGATTCTAAAGCTTCCTTTCCGGCACAACTTATCCAAGACGCTTCGGGTTACGTCGTTCTTTTCACGAACTTTCAGAGATTCTTGTTTGAAGGCATTTTCGGAGGTCTTTCTAACCACTGTGGAGTATTCATCACCCTTATCTTCTCTACGGAAAAAGCTATTACTTCTCCGGAACCTGTTGAACATTCCGTCGCTCCTTTCAATTCTTTGTAGAACAGGGCTTTGGGATCCTTCGATGCAAAGCATGTTGGGTTATTTTTAAAGTTCCTTCTTAGACATTAACACAAAAAATAGTACGTAATTCACAAATTTCCCCGCACACTTCAGTAAAGGAAACAAAGTTTCTCTAACACCAATAAATAACCTTACAACTTTTTTTAAATCCCTAAGAACGGAACAAAATCCCCAATTATGTCTACTCAGTGATGAGTAGTCAGACGACTGCTCTAAAAGTTACGAAACCCTCTCCGAATCCCAACTACTACAACACACAACCGGTCGTCAACTACAAAACTTAAATCCCTGGAGTGGGATGGAAATCCCGAGGTTGGCTCGCAAACCACAACCACGTCGGCGGACGGACGGCACACGACTGGCCGACCCGATCCGAGCCGAAGATGGCCGAAGACATCGCCACCTGCGCCAGGTGCCAGGTGCATGGTTGGAGCAGCTGTCTGCTTGCTGCGCTCTCTATCCTCTCCTCTCCCGAGATCTCTTACACCCCCGCCCACCCCTCTCCCCCAGCACCGTCTGGCCCGTCCTGGGTCTTGGTAAACAACATGTGGATGCACGATGAAGAGCCAGGTGCAGAGTTCGGCGGAGGGCCACTTTGAATACGGCAGGTGAAGCGAGGAAAATAACAAAACCCTGTGTAACTTTCTATTTGCTATTGCTCAAGTGACTCTGTAACTGACCGAATATAGGCCCTACCTGATTACAAGAGGAGCGGTAGTTTATTCAAATATGTTTTTGGACTCGTCAATAAGGTTTAACAAGATGAAAAGTAAGTGTAATTAGAAAACTAGAGTAAATATATACAGAAGAATTAAACACTAAAGATAGGTGGAAAGATCATTCACAAATTATAAATATTTGGAAACTTATACAACAGCAGGGTGGTTATCGAAATGTTGACAGTTTCATACCAAAATAAAACTTTTCGTTTAAAACGTATTATTAAAGAAGTCTTTGGAAATAACAACATCAAATACGGTAAATTAGATTGATTTACGAGAGGCAGAATGCAGACGGACTAAATCAACATCAACGACAACGTTTCTTATAAACTTAAACAACTGCAAGTTGACTAAATCAACACAAATATCCCTTCTAAAATGACACATAATTAACAAGCTCTTCGTTAACACTGTTTTCGAAATTATAGTAATTTAACTCCGCACAATTGTCGCCAAATTAACAATTTATTTAAACGAATTAGGGCATTTAACCTGTAATTGTTGCAATAACGCTTTATTGCTGTGCGTTTACCTCTTTAACGACGCCCTCTTAATCATGGTTTGATGTGGCACAATTGTGCCGGTGAACGGTACATTAACGTAGGTAATGTTGGGACAATAGCTGGGAAAACATGACGAACAAGATCGCGCGATAAGTGTGCTAAAACAACCTGGGAAACTCAAACGAGGTAAAACATCCGGTAACCGCTATTAACCACGAGAGTAAATTGAATTAATTTTACCAGAATCCGGCACGATGAGGACTAGGTTTTTTACTAAATATATTGAAATTAAATATAGTTCTGATTTTTTTTCCGTATAGATTCCTTTGCCGTATGAACTGAAAACGATTATTTCTTGAGATTAACCTCTCAAAGACGTTTAAAGACTTTGATTCAGACTTCGAGAAGATTGCCTTCCAACAACGTCGAGTAGAAACATAGCTACAGTTCAATTGAGAACCTCACAACGTCGAGTAGAAACATAGCTACAGTTCAATTGAGAACCTCACAACGTCGAGTAGAAACATAGCTACAGTTCAATTGAGAACCTCACAACGTCGAGTAGAAACATAGCTACAGTTCAATTGAGAACCTCACAACGTCGAGTAGAAACATAGCTACAGTTCAATTGAGAACCTCACAACGTCGAGTAGAAACATAGCTACAGTTCAATTGAGAACCTCACAACGTCGAGTAGAAACATAGCTACAGTTCAATTGAGAACCTCACAACGTCGAGTAGAAACATAGCTACAGTTCAATTGAGAACCTCACAACGTCGAGTAGAAACATAGCTACAGTTCAATTGAGAACCTCACAACGTCGAGTAGAAACATAGCTACAGTTCAATTGAGAACCTCACAACGTCGAGTAGAAACATAGCTACAGCTCAATTGAGAACCTCACAACGTCGAGTAGAAACATAGCTACAGTTCAATTGAGAACCTCACAACGTCGAGTAGAAACATAGCTACAGTTCAATTGAGAACCTCACAACGTCGAGTAGAAACATAGCTACAGTTCAATTGAGAACCTCACGTCGAGTAGAAACATAGCTACAGTTCAATTTAAAACCTCACCGTTTTTCTGGCAAGGGAAGTCGGTGAAAAATGACACTGGCGTAAACAAGAAAAACAAATTCGAAAAAGAGTGAACTGCATCGCTAAGTAATCCGCTTTCTAGAAATACTTAATGTACTATAGACATAAATATTTCCTTTTAGAAAGTATTTCTAACTAATTCAGTATTTTTATGACATGGGAGGGTTCTAAAACAAACGCGTAAATTAAAAGATCCATAAAGGGTTTCTTCGGCAGGACGTAAATATATAGAGGTGATACTCCTCCCCTCTTTTGAGTTTTAGAATTTTAAATGCCACTAAAAAATTCTCTCCCCCTACTTCCCTCCTTATTACCTTACCACCCCCACATTACCGGATTATAGTTACGATCAGTTAGGCATTGGGATTCATCTAATAGCTGTACGCATCATGCCTATTTAACATCTGTCTTAATGGGGTCAAAATCTTGGGGTCCCTAAATAAAAATCCATCTTTTCCTGCTGTAAAAGATAAAATTAAGGTGTCGATGTCGGCGAGCTGCGAAATAATTTATTTGTATTGGCATTTTAATAATATTAGGAAATACAATATTTAAATTCCAGAAAATCGTATACAAAAAATCCTGACGTATGAGGAATGTGAATATGAAACAAATGATTGAATTGCCACTGTGGTAAAGTAAAACAGAAGTAACCTCTCAATGTACGCCTAATGTGTCTAGTGAGGACCATAGAACTCTATTAATTAATACAGTTCTATGGTGAGGGTGAGGACGCATTAAGGGCACGGGGGGTAAGTCCTGGACAGGCAGAGGTCTTGAGTACGGCACCGACTCTTAAATGTTAGGCTATAAAAACACTTGAGTACGGCACCGTAATCTTCACCGGCTGCCATGACACACTCGAACCCGGCACCAGCCACCCCTTTTTCCACATCCCTCTTCCTTCAACCCCTCCCCTTCATATTCTCTCGACCACCTCCCCCCTGAGAGGATCAGTAATGCCTGATTAACTTTTCGGCGATGGTCAGACCTGGTGCTGTACTCGAGTGTCGCCCTGTAACTTCAGTGCACCCCAATAGTGCTCCTGCGTTGTCCAACCCCTCTACACAACATCCCAGTAAGAAAATCATCTCTGATTATTTCTCATCTGTGCAATTGCTAAGGGTATCATCTACCCTGGAATTCTTCTAACCAGCTTTACATATAGCGTTGTGTTCTGTCAGACATGATCCGCTCGGTCTGTTAGTTACAGAGTGTAAAGTGAAGAGTGTAGATGCGAGATGTGAGATGAGATGGTATCTGAACCGCATTCCTGGAGCAATCATCTCGACGGCGCCTGCCTCTCCTACAACGACCAGCTCTGTGTCGACAAACCTGATCGGGACCACATGACGCGAGCTGTGAGATGTGTGTTGACCATCGTATTAACCAGCCAGGATTATAACGATAATAACATGTATGGACTTCATATTTACCATTTACCCTAATGGAAGGTTCAACCATAAACGAAATTAGATTCAGACGAATTAATAAATCATTCAAGGTTTATATTTTATAAAGTAATCTTGAAAATTAAAAATCAACACAGATTCTCCACAGATTACTATCTGCGATCTCATGTGAAAAAAACAACACTAAAGGCCTAGTCAACAGTTAATATCCACACGTTCGAGAAGTAAACTGTTATTGAAGCAATAGTGTCAATCGACAAAAATTCGCGTATGGAAAATATACATCTACAAACAGTAAAAAATAACTAGATTGTTTTTAGTAACAATATGACGAAATATGAGTAGTTTCAACTTTTCAAAACACTGCATATCTGTATAGGGTGAAATGAGTAACCAATAACGGTTTATAATCTCAATTATATAGTTCAAAATAGGATAATTGCCAAATGGTGGGAGTAATAGGGTAATTACACTCCACACAAAGCTACCTCAACCGTACGAAAGCGTCCTCAACCGAGCCAATAAATTGTATTCTTGAATGTATCCTCCCCAAACGCAACCCGTTCCTCCCCCACCGTGCCTTTTCAGTTTCTAGGTCGTGGGAAGGGTTGCACCCTGCACGTAGCACGGGAAACTCCAAGTCGTCACCTTTCTCTCCTCCAGCACTCACTCCAGCCTCCAGCCGTCTCGCCATCCCTCCAGTAGCAGTGGCGGAGCCAGATTTAGTTCGAGAGCGGAAGAAAGGGAAGCAGCTGTTAAAAATAGAGCTGGCGATTAGCCTCCGAGCCGCCCCAACATCCGGCGGGCCGCACCGGAAGTCCCAACCTTGGCCTACGCGCGGCTTATCACTATCACTCACTGTTGACGTTGACACTCTGCTATAAACTGGCGGAAGTACTGGGTAAACAATCTGAAAACAGTGCAGCATTGTTTAGCCGCTAACTTTACCAGGATATATTTTTTAGAGGTCGGCAGCCTCTTTATGTCTTACTTCCCCTACCTAAACTACAGATCTACGTCGACGCGCGTGGAACATATCCAGCCAAATTAGGCGTGAAGACATCACAGTATGAGATGTACAGTTCTGATAATATAATTTTCAAGACTGGGATTCGAACCCTCGACTTCATGCCTTTGTTCATGGATTCGTTTTTCATGCCTTTGGAGAATGATCACTACGCCACCGACTCGCCCAAGACCACCAACAATACTAACAATACCGACAATACTGATTTGAAGTTACTTACTAAATTACTTTCAGATTTTGTATTGTGTATCCTATAATATATTTGCCATTGTACATTAAAAAAATAAATATTAACAAATACTTGTGAACTACAGAAGTGATAAAGATGTCTTTAAAAGCAGAGTTATTAATTACTGTATATGTATATTTTCCAAATTTACATAAATAACATTAGGTGGGGTAAAAAGACGTTTACGAATTTTGAAGTTTCCCTAAATCCTTTGAATTTAAGGGTAGCTTCTCCTGTTTTCCTGAATATTTCTGAATCGATTCACTATCAGCTTGACTAACACGCTATCAAAAGAAACTTCATAGCCTCGGAAATGTTAGCATTTGCAAATCTGTTACTAAGAGATTTGCCAAAGTGCTCTCCTAAAGACGCCCTCGTCTTTAAGCACATTAGGACACCCTCCGAGCTCGGATCATTAATTAATGCTTTACGGGCAGATCAAAGGAAAACGGCTATCTTGGAGCTTTTTGTTTGCTGTTCCATTTTGAAGTAAACAACTTCAAAACTTTTCCCTTACCCTCTAAATCCTCTCTTTGTTGTTTTTCCTAAATGAAAAACTAAAGTCTAGACTAAAGATGTATAATCAAATATCTCCAATAAATACTGAATACGATTATTGGACAAAGGTTGATGTTTTTACTTTTTACTTTTGAAACAAACGAGCATTAACCCGAAGGCAAATTAAAATAAAGAACATCTGATTTGTTAGATCGCGCCATGTTTTATTCATAGTTCGTAAGCCAGTTTCAAATAATAAAGTAGTTTATCCCCCGTCCTATTTAACAAGTCTACCGAAACGGTACCACTTAGAACCGAACACCTCTATTAATTTCCCGAAGGGAGGCTTTCTGGTTTTAAATGTCCACAAAAAGTGAAGAAACCCAAGCGAGAATATCCGGCAGCTGGCACGTGGGTGAAAACAGCTGCCTCGTCCCGCCATCTGTCAAGACATCAGGAGTGCCAACCTCAATCCCGGCAACAGCTGGCGCCCGCCAGGGTGGCCAACCTTGGCAGACGTGATAGTGTAAACAATTACGGCCATTACGGGCTGCACGCGCACGCAACGATGCGAATGAGCATTAGAGGTGCGAATGCGACAGTCAGGTGTAAGAGTGTTGACAAATGCAAAAACAATTAGTTTTTGGCTCTCAAACCCAGAAGATGTTCCCGGAGATGTGGATGTGGGCTGTGCCCCCATAAAGAGTTTTGAAATTGTAAAGTTGTCTTTTCCAATTTCTATCTCAACCTCAGGGCCGTATTTCCCTAACGGCGGACACGGCGGCCGCCGGGGGCCTCGGCCTGGGGGGCCTCACTTGGGGCCTGCCTTGATATTTTTTTCGATTGAAAAAAAAAACAATTTCACCCACAACATTGTTTATGAAAAGATTTTTATTCATTCATTTGTTCTGCTTCCCGTTTTTACCTCATAAATCAATTATAATATTACTAGAATATTAAGATGGAATTATTTATTAGCTAGTAGGGTGTGCGAGCACTCGAAAATTCGTTTGAAAAACTTTAAAGGTTTTGAAAAATACTCTAAAAGTTCGTGCGAGTATCTCCTGCCGATCTCCGGACGATCGCGACCTCCCAAATCACGTAGTAACGGCCGCAAAAGACACCGAGAAATGAATCGCAAAAAAACAACAAAAAAACACCGAACGTGTGTAAATGACGACCGGACCGCGTAATATCGGCTGTAAACGACGACGAAAAACTTAATATCGGCCAAAATGAAGGCTGGGCCACGTAATAACGGCTGAAAATGACGACGTTAAACATAATATCGGCCAAAAACGGCGTCCTGGCCACTTAATGCCGCCCGAAATTGACTTCGCGAGTCATGTCGGCCAGAGATAGCAACTGGACCGCGTAATATCTGCCGTAAATTACGGCGGAAAATACAATGCGATTTGCAAAAAGCTTTAGGCCTAAGCGAAGTCCAAACCAAGTGATAATGGGAAAATGGCAGCCAGACTGTGTTTTTGGCCAAAAACAACGGTCAAATCATGTTTTGTTTGTCAATACATACTCCAGATTGATTGTACTGGCCAAACATTTTATTGCTACTCGTATATTACTTTAAAACCATGTTATTTATACTATCAAATCTAGATTGTGGTAGCCAAATTTCATTACTCTATTTGAAAATACCAACAACAACAGTATATTGATGATGGCAAATACTCGCTCGAAAATACTCGATACTCAAGAATAATTGGCACTACTTGACTCGATCTAAAACAAATAGCTAGTCACTAGACCTAGCCGATCGGAGCAAATCGGAACAAAGTTTTGCAAAAGCCCTCCATAGCACTTTTAGTGTCCGTTAAAGTGTTAGATTCTCTTGGAAGCTACTTTGAGAAAAAAATAGATAGTTTTGACATCTTTACGAAAGCTACGGAATAAATGAGAGGAGCCAAGATCAGCAAGCTCGCACCACCAAGCGCAGTACCAGATTCACAGTTTTCGATGATGACAAAACATCAGACACCGTTCTAAAAGGAACGGAAAAACTAAAAATTGAAACATTTCTGCCTCATGCTTGATCTTTTGAAAGCACAAGAACTGCAGGTTAAAAAGTATGAAGAAGTTGCAAAGAAATTTGGATTCCCTGAGGATATTATGAAACTCCATAAAAACAGTCTAAAATCAATTGCAATCAAATTGTGATTGTAACAAATGAATCTTAAAACAATAAACAAATAATAGAGGGGCCTCAATGGAGTGAGCCGCCGGCGCCGGGGGCCACAACGATCCTAAATACGGCCCTGTTCAACCTATCCCAACCTCCCTTCTTACGTGTTACAGTATATATTTCACTTTCTGGTTGACAATGTTTGCCTTCTAGTCACATGAACTAAAACACACTCCCACACTAATTTAACCCCGTTTTCTAAGGAATATTAATTTTAAAAGCGAGTTACAATTTATAATTACACTCTCAAAATTGATTTGGTCGCTGACGTATAAAGCGTATAAATATCACGAATGTACATTTCTTTACTTTGGGGCAACATTAGCTCTTTTTATCCACTCCCACTGTTCATAACGCAACAGTGCTACTTGAAACCCGAGTTTCAAGGTTTCTGACTTGCAAATTAGTCTTGATAATAAATACATGAAGTTGGAAATCGTATACAATTTTACTGCACGCAATCCACGTTTCGCTGAAAACATTACTTTTAGCGAATTTCCCCTATAGGGAAGAAGCTATTACCGTAGTCGGCATGGTAAGACCTAGGCCCGGGACCATGATAACTTTTCGTTTTGAGGTCCCCAGACCCCAAAAACACCATTTTCATTAAAAAAAATTTTTTGGCCGATAGTTCCCGTAGCAGCAAGCCTGCGTACTCAGCCCCCATGTTATTCTTATGGAGAATAAGTAACGTGTTATCTCCCTTAATTATGAACATAAATTAATAAAATTTGGTATGTGGCTTTACCTCAATAAGTTATACAGTATTAATATTTGTATAAAACCCCATTTTTTGTGTTCCTTGCTTCAGCGAACCTGCATACTCAGCCGCCATGTTTTTCTTATGGAGAATAATTAAAATGTCATAAATCGTTTATTTATGAATGTATATTGATGAAACTTGGTATGTGGCCTTATGTGGTATTAAGATACATATATATATATATATATATATATATATATATATATATATTGGAAATTCGCTGAGTACGCAGGCTTACTGCAGGCTTACTTAAACTAGTTTAAAATTTCATTATGTGAAATTACAACGATTATTTGAAACAATAAGATTTAATATTCGATTGGCTGAAATTTCAAGAATAAACATTTTCGCTGCTCCACCTAGGCAGACTCATTACTTCACTACATCCATGGCTCCACACAGCCTACTCCGTCGTGCCGTGGCATACATGCCTACCATAAATATGTTATCTCCGTGTAACGTGTGTATGTACGTGTATTTGTGATTTTTATGTCATGACATAGCATCAATTGGATTATAAAAAGTTCGCATTTTTCAACGGCTTGCAATGTTGTAATGTTGCAACACATAACCTGACTTGCAACTATAATTTTAGAACTGTATACTTGATTCTATGGTATGTAAAAATACTATTTGTAAAATTTTAAATTATAACGTATGCGATAATAATCTCATTTTTACCTTGCATTCAAGGTGTCATGACGTTCATCTTCTCACCAAACAATTATTGAACAGATGACTTATTTTATAATGCTGTTGTTTGTTTTTGGAACTTGATAGATAATATGCACCAAGACGAAAGTCCCATACTTTATTCCACTGAGGAAATATGAAGCTCTCTAACCCTCAGAGGTTCTCTGCTTAGTTCTAAGTATCGGCGTTTCACATGCAATGATATACATAACACGAGCATCCAACACGCATCGCCACCGCCACACGCGCTACACTACTGGCGTAGTATACCGTTGCTTACTATAATGGCCACTAACTAGTTGCTGGCTACTGGTTGTTAGCTACTGACCTCTGAATATGGATACTGGCTGTTCACTACTGGTTATCGACTAGCTAATGACTTATGACTTTTGAGTATTGACAACTGGCTACCAGATTCTGGCTACAAGCTGTTGGCTATTGGTTATTATATTATACTGGCTGATGATTTTTGACAATTGCCAATTGGTTACTGGATTCTGGCTACTAGCTGTGGCTAATAACTTTTGTCTACTGACATATTTTCAACTGGCTATTAGTTACTGAATACTTGCTAATACATGTTGACTACTGACAACTGGCTACTGGTTATTGGCTACTAGTCAATGACTTGCGACTACTGACATCTGGTGATTAGCTACTAGATTCTGAAAACTGACTACCGGCAACTGGCTACTGCTCTACACAGCGTCACTCAGCACTCGAATATACAAAGTAATGTTTAAAATAACACCATGCTTCGACAAGCAAAATTGTTTGCACTAATTCGAGTCTTACATATTTATGATAGCGCATTAAGATATTTTGGTATTGTGCGCAAGATCATAGAAATTGTGTAACGACGAAATTGAATAAGAGTTCCATATTATGACAATTTGCATACCTTTTTACACTGTAAAACTATAAATTTTACAGTACTTAGGTTATATCATCCTACAGGACATTATGTTGCCAGAGTTTCTGTTTGGATTCTAAAACATTTTACCTCCTGCCTGCTAGGAAACTAAATTAACAATAATATTTACACAATTTTAGAATAATTTAATTTGTCTCAATAGCAACCTGAAGGTTCCAAACTGTATCGTCGTATTTATCAATAAATTAAATTATCAGATAGGACACACTTAACACAAGACAAATCTTTCATTTCACGCACTCGGGAGAGCGTAAAAATGACCGATGTCTCGCACGTGCTCACAGAAATAACTGCTGCCAACATAATAAATCTAGTACAACACGCGTGAAGCGCCAAGCAGGCCTACCAACCTAGGCGTGTTCCGGGCTAAATCAGCCTCTCAACAGCTGTGGACCATTGGCACTCCTGCGACAGAAAAACCCCGAAACGGTTCTACGTCAATTTCATTTTAAGTGGTTCGGTTATCCAGTGGAGCAGCTGCGGCCCAAATCCGCCGTTTCCTTTATCGCTACTGACAGAAGGAACTTTGGACCGGACCGAGAAACTTTTACCGTGTATCAAGAGCCCTTAAAGGGGAGTCTGGCGATAAATATTTGAAACGGGTAAATCAATTGACTTGTTGTTGGGGTTGCCGCCGCGCCGGGCGTACGGTCTGTAGGGGATACTCAACCGGTCAATATAAATAACAAGCGTAAAAACTTCAATGGTTTTTAATCAAACTTTGTCAAAATTAAGTCATATAAACGTGGGACAGAATTATTAATTATTAATCACGTATACCACGTATAAATATTAGTATATAATGTTTATACTTTTGGACAGTTTACAGTAAATGTCAGTCGTCTGGCTGATTTGCTTTGTTATAATTATTTATTCAAGTTAAAAATCCCATTAGGCCTAATTTAAAATGTCATATCGTTATAATTTGAAACTCTCGGTATTTAGAAACGAACATAAACATGATAAATGTTTATGGATTTATTTTAACTGATTAATTATCATAGTAAAACTGGAGAGAAACAACAATACTCCTCAATAAGATAATCATCCGAAATAAGCAAGCATATCTTCCGTTTTTTGAATGAGATAATTTGACAAGGATGCAAGTCTCTTTCACAATATCAAATATCAAATACAGTATCAGGACGACCAATACGCCGGTACCGATAAATCTTGGACGTGATGTGAATAATATTTTGGTTGAAAACGAATGCTCACAAAACATTATTTCACATCAAATCTATGGTGGATTAATAATTTTTAATAATAGATTATTATTAACTAGTGGCTTGAAGGGGCCATTGCCCCTGATCTTGCTCCAGTACTCCTCAACTGTTGTTTTCTACTTTTTACATGTTGAGGAAAGTAAAACAAAAAGTAAAGTAATGTTGAGGTGGGAACACATGTCAGTTCATAAACAAAGCAGACCTATTTAAATCCCTATGCTTTTCTTATGGGGTTTGCTGATAACTTTTTTAAAAATACTGCTATTTTCCCGAGTCCCTGGAATCTAGACGTTAAATTTGAGCCTTCTCCTATCATCCTGCGTTTTGTCAAACTCCCACAATTTTGACTTAAAAATTTCGCTAAGAGAATTATACAAGGTGTACATAAAGTCCCGCACGGGTTTAATATTTTCTGAACGATAACAGATAATCAATAAGATTTGGTACATCAACACTACACCTAATAAACGGTATCAGGAAACTGACACATACTTTCTCCCTTTTAGCCAAACTTTAATGACAAAAATATTTGTTATTTACTAAATATAGAATATGAAGTATAGATAAATGTACAGAAAATTGTCTAAAATAGTTTATCTCAGAAATATCCACCCAAATCCCTTTTTGGGAGGCACTATAGAGTCCGTTGCTACACACAGTGGTTTTGAGAGGGGAAATGCCCCCTTGCCCCCCCCAGGGTTAAATAGCAACACATTTCGAACATCATCTGTTGCTCAATGCTAACTTGACCTGCATATCAAATTTTTATGAAATTGATCTGTAAATAAGAGAGAAATAGTTATTTTTGTATTCCCCATAAGAATAACATTGGACAACGTACTGTGTTTACCGCTAAATGAAAATTTCAATTTTCTCCGCAACTAGCAATCGTAGAATAGTAATTTAAAATACTAATTTATTTAGTTTTTTGAGCTCTTTTTAATGGTGAATAGTAATCTTTTTTAACATTTATGATTTTTTATGAAAAATCCAAAAAACTGAATTTTGGATGTTTTAAGTCCTGTAATTTCTGAACCCGAATTTTTCCAGAAATGCGGGTGGTGTCATTTTGTTGGAAACCTAAAGTTCTACAAACCACGAAAGTTTAATCAAAATCGTTAGAGCCGTTTTTGAGAAATTTGGATTTTTCATGTTTTTAGCGGTTTTTGGGGGATAATTACCCTTAAAAATCAAAAATTCAAAAAAATGAAAAAAACGCCTGGAGATATCGTGGATTAGTACCTACATACCAAATTTCATAAAAATCGGCCCATAGGTTAGGGCTCTAGCTCTGTACACATCCACACAGACACACACACACACACACACACACACACACACGGACACACACACACACACACACACAGACAGACATCACGTAAAAACCACTTTTTTGGGATCAGGGAGCACCAAAACGAATATTTCCACTAACAACTCAAATTCGAAAATTTTTACGAAAACAATACTTTCTCCATATACTATGTATAGGGGGAGAAAGTAAAAATCTACTTTTTGAAGGAACTATCAGTTTTCTGTAACATCATGGGGACGTCCCGCAAGGAGTCAGAAAGAAATCTTAAATAGGAGCATAGGTCAATATGCACATCACATTAAAGGGCTTATCTAGCAGAGTTGAATGCCGCAAACCGCACTAAAAAAGGTTGATCCAGTAAAAAATAGCGGCTGTTCAAAGGTTTTATTAAAAAAAGATAAGATCTTTCTAATAGTTACTGTTACCAGTTTTTCCCCGTTATCAATAGATTTTGACCAAATTTGTAAACCTTGAGGATAACTAACGTCATAATTCACTTCTGTATTGACAGGCATAATGTAGTATTTAGCTGCAGTATTCATTTAGTTGCAGTTTTGCTTTAATGGGGTTGTGGCTACTAATAAAATGTAACCAAGTAAAACCTTTGAACAGCTGCCAATTTTTACTGGATCAACTTTTTTTAGTGCGGTTTGCGGCATTCAACTCTGCTAGATTAGCCCTTTAAAGTGATGTGCATATTGACCTATGCTCCTATTTAAGATTTCCTTCTGACTCCTTGCGGGACGTCCCCCATGATATGACAGAAAACTGATAGTTCCTTCAAAAAGGAGATTTTTATGTGTAGTGTTGATGTACCAAATCTTATTGATTTATCTCTTATCATTAAAAAAATATTAAACCCGTGCGGGACTTTATGTAGACCTTGTATATAAGAATAGATTATTAATAGTGGATACACACTACCTCCTTACTTATATATTTGTACAGCTTTAAGATTCACTTTTATACCTACACTATAAACAAAGTAAAACCCAACGTATTTTCATTACAGTTATTCATTCAAAAAGTACTATACCAAAAATTTCGGTGGGGTCCAATTTGTAGCAAAAAATACAGTTTTAAGTTTAGTTTTTCCTTTGTTTTTATTTGTATGGTACTTAGTATACTAAGTGTATTCTATGCAGGCCATCAGAACTCCGTACAACAAAACGTTCTACAGTAAGGCATTTATACAATTATTTGACCATGCTACATTGAGGAAAATAAGTAAATATATTATAGTATAATATACATTATTTTAATAGTTATCATTATCTAAATAAACTCCAAACTATACAAGTAGATTGTATTTATATAATTAAAAAAATAAACAACAAGCAACAACAATCACAACAACAGTAACAGCTAATAACAACAACAAGAGAGGGAAAAACCAGCAACATTCACAACCATCATACATCTGTTACATAAATTTATACGTATTGAAATTTTGAGTTTTATAACTAAAATATCTTTCACAACCTCTCGATTCAATTTTCGCAAAAGATTCCATCCCCGGTGGGGTCTAAAGGGACGTTAAAGTTTGCCAAAAGTTTTCACCGATAAGTATTCAGCAAATGTTCCAACCCCGACCACCCCGAGAAGTTTCCAAATCTCTTTATTCACTTTCCTCCAATAATATCACGCTTCCATAAAACAGTAGAATTCCGACTGTCAAAGTGGCACTTGTGCAAGATAAAGTGTCAACAAATGATTTCTTGAAAACAGTGACTAGAGCCATTGAATAAATATTGCATATAGAGTGGACTTATTTCTCAACCATGAAACAAATCAAAACCACCGCCCATGGTTAGGTCTCCCCAGTCAATAGAGATTGTGATATACAGAAGACTACCAGAAAATTAGGCTTATATTATCTATCTAGATTATTAGTGAATTTCCTTTGGAAAGTGAACTATCAGCATGACCCGCACGGTGAAACTTAAGCCCGGAACCACCATAGAAGTTCCTAAGGTGACCCCCTGAACATGTTTTGGGGGGTCGTTCAAAATTTTACATATATATGTATATATATATGTGTGTGTGTATGCACTCTAGCGGTCGCATTTTTTGTCCGATTTACTTCAAATTTGGTAGGGACGTTCCTTTCTATAATCTGTTGGACAAGTTCGTTGGGCAAAACAATTGGAAAACTCTAAAACCATTTTTTGGGGATTAATTTTTCAAATTTCGAGTTTTTGGGCCCAAAAAGGGTCAGAAAAGCCCCATATGTAAAATTAATGCATGTAAAAAGATGGGGATTAGAGAGGCGAAAGTTTTAAGCCCTATCTCGTCATTCTAGCATAAATATTTACCGAGTTATTAAAGAAAATGTGTATCGGCTAAACACAGTACGTTGTCTTATGGGGGTTTTACACTAGAAAAGCCTGTTATTCCTTTGTTAAAGTACTTTTATTATTCCCAGCAACCTCACGCCTACTTTCAAGCCTGTCTGTACCTTCTCCTAACCTTATAGCACAAAATTGTATTCCCAGCTTTGCAAGTAAATGAAACCAGGAGTATCGCAGAACAGCCAAAAAATCAATGTTTTCAGATTTCAATAAAAATTGGACAAATGAATGTTTTTACACTGATTTTGAGTTTTAAAAGTTTTTATGAGGAAATTCACTTCCCTCACGCCAGCGTGCTGCGTGCGAACTCGTTTATATGAAGCACGATTTCAACGCAATTCAAAGAATTTTAGGGACCGAGCTTTGAACGAAGGAACCCTTATAGATTGGCTTTAATTATTTACGCGGCCCATTTTTATAGGGCGCGCGAACTGACGTCCTTGTTCGCCTTTCTTCCCGCCTATCTCGCCTCAATGGGCGAATTTCCTCTGTCCTTCTTCCGCTCTCCGACACCACCCCAAAGTTTTATAACGTTCTACACATTTTACCAAGCTTACCCACTATCCCAAGATTTTATAGGCAACAATTTCCCAAGAATGTTATTGTTATTTTATCAAAACAGTTCATAACGTTTCCCATAGTTTAAGAATAACTATTTTTTATTTGTATTAATCTCCTTACACCCGATATTAAATTTGTATAATCGATTAACTATGATTTTCACATTATAGGCATCTTTTTCTAAGCTAAGAAAATTGGTAACGTTATTTTATGAACAATTAAACTTCAAACTATATGTACACTGTAGGCTGTAGTATGGCGGTAAATAAAGATTTGAAAAATTGTAAGAGGCAATCGATTTCGACCGGTCTCACCCATGGACTACCTACTACTACTCTTACTACTCTCTACTGTACACTATACTACCTCCATGGTCTCACCAAAGACCATAAGACCCAATGAGAGAGAGATTGTTTTGTACAGTACCGTAATCTGTGTATATTAAAACAGTATTTTATAAAAATACAGAAAAATTGTGAATATAGTTTGAAGTGTTGCAATCCGTTTCTCTATTATATACAACCCGTAATTATAACAACACGTATGATAATGCTAACACAAATGTTGTTAAACAAAATTAAAGTCGAATTACAATTTCTATAGAAATTTCTAAAGAACAGTTCCGAAACATATTGACATAACACATATTTTTTACGTAAACAATCCAGCTTCCCCTTGGAATCGATTAAATTCACCATCTGTCCAGCATCCTTGATAAAGCCATTACGAACCTTTTAGGCCATTCAGAGAACGCCGTAAAAGCAACGACTACGGCGAAACGTCCGTTTGTGTCTCCAAAGTGGCAAAACAAATCATAAAACACGGACAGCTATTGTGGCCTAGCGCAGTGGCGCAGTGGAGCAATGCGAGGGCTGTGTAATTACATGTCGACACAGCCGGGAGTTGCGTGTACTGTACTTGCCGTACTGGTCCGTACCCCGCCGTACCGTACCGCTAAACTTGGATTGTACTTAGTTGGGGTATTCGGCGTCCAAAATGATACATGTAGATGACACGCCGCGGACAGGAAGTAAAAATAGTTTGACTGTAGTGAAAATGATTATGTAAGAACGTGTTTATATATCTTTGCGTGTTTTAAAGGTGTAAAATATGTTTAAAATTTACTTTTAGCGAATTTTCCCTATAGAGAAGAAGCTATTACCGTAGTAGGCATGGTAAGACCTAAGAGCCCGGGACCATGATAACTTTTCGTTTTGAGGTCCCCAGATGCCAAAAACACCATTCGTTCAAAACTGTATATACATCATATATATATACACACATATATATACACATGTGTGTGTGTGTGTGTGTGTGTGTGTGTGTGTGTGTGTGTGTGTGTGTGTGTGTGTGTCCGTGAGCACGATAACCCTCGTGAATAAACCGATTTTGACGAAATTTTTTATAAACGTGTAAAGCAGCATCTATAACTTTAAGCTCGAAAACCAGACAGATTAACCTATCCGAAGGGTAGGTCCCCTTTGGGGAAGTTTTGTACCCCAAAAATTTTTTTTTAATTTGTGTAATAATTTTTGAAAAAGTCAAATTTTATTTTTTCCAATTGGAATGGGCTTAAAAAGACGCACAATTTGGTGTTTTGATGATTGTTCTACTTCAAATGGTTCCAGAGATATTGAAAGTGCTAAACACAGTACGTTGTCCAATGTTATTCTTATGGAGAATAAGAAAATTGTATATCTCACTTATTTATCAAGTTATCCTGATGCAACCTGGTATATTGATAACCAGGTATATTATTGTGGTCTATTAATAATGGCACTAAAAAACTTTTTTTGCCGATAGTTCCCGTAGCAGCAAACCTGCGTACTCAGCCCCCATGTTATTATTATGGAGAATAAGTAAGTGTTATCTCCCTTAACTATGAACATAAATTAATAAAATTTGGTATGTGGCTTTACCTACTTGAGTTATATTGATATTTGTATAAAACCCCATTTTTTTACTCCTTGCTTCAGCAAACCTACATACTCAGCCGCCATGTTATTCTTATGGAGAATAATTAAAATGTCATAAACCGTTTATTTATGAATGTATATTGATGAAACTTGGTATGTGGCTTTATGTGGTATTAAGATACACATATATGCACTGCAAATTCGCTGAGTATGCAGGTTTGCTGCTACGGGGGAATTTTAATTTATGTAACTTAGTTGCACTTACAACCCCTTTTAAATGTACAAAAATGAGCTTTTCAAGCTACAACACCTGAAGACAGAAACATTATTTTGTAATTCGAAAAAGAGCATGAATAGAATTAACGTTCTTCTATCAAACACCGTTTATATTATATTGATAGCGTTATTATCATAGCCGCAAACAGTAACCCTGCGGAACTCCGCACCGCTCCATTCCCCTGTCTTAACAAGTATTTTTACGTGGCGGAGCAGATTTATCTGTAGGGTAGACTGGAGCCTTAATTTAAATACAAACATAACTGAAATGTTTAATCCCTCCGAAAATTAAATTCTTCACTGAGTTATTAGATGTTTCTAATTACCATCCCAGATAATTAGGTCTAACCAAATCATACATTTAACTAAACCTGACATCTTCGAACCATCGTATACTGTTCATACTTTGAATAATTTGTTGTTTCTTTAAACTATTTCATCGTCGTCGGTACGGTACCTAAGAACAATATGTCTAATCAACTTTCGAGTAACTGGACGAAAAAATCTTAGGCGAAAGGCGGTTAAAAGTTTTTTTTTTAATTTATGGAATTCTTGACTAATTGACAACCAGTTAGTGCATTTTAAAATTGTATGACTTTCAAGGTACTATTAATTATACATCTATATTCGAATTTTGTAGGCGATTTATATGATTCGTAAACAAATAATAAATTAAATCTTAATATTACGTCTAAAATCTAAAAACAGCGTTATGTGTTGGTGCATTTGAAATTTTCAGATAGGTGAATGGCAGCCGAATTAAAAATTCTGAATTCATATTTTAGCACAGACTAAAACGTAGGGGAGACCATTTAAAGATTACTTTGATTAATATTGTAAGTATTGTAGTTTCTGATGTACCAATAGTGACCCAAAAACTGTCTAAAATCGTTTTCGGATACGTCGGAAAAAAAATAAAACTTTATACACATATTTTAAGTTTGATTTTTGAAAGTTTAAAATAACGAATATGTAGACAATAAACAGAAACATGAATGAGTTTGGAATTCAAATAAAATAATTACAAATACAATAATACGCTCCATCAATTCCCTGAGCGCCGAGCACCGCGTGACAGGCAGCCCGCAGCTCGCGCGTGTGTTGCGGTCTGCGGCGGCATCACACTCTCTGCAGGCGCAACCATTAATTCCATTACTGGGGCATATTGCGTTCACAACTCGCAACGCTCCACCGCTCTTCGTAAAACTCAATTACTCTGGATGAAAACAAATACAGTTTCGATAGAATTTGTTTAAATCCTTTCATTCAAACAAACCAATATGTATCAAGTCCAGTTGAGGATATTCCTATTTATTTTGTCTTTTTACCGTAAAATAGGCTTTTACCCAGATTGTAAACATATTTTTGATTGCACATTTTCATTAAGTTCCTTCTAGCTAGGCCCAACAGCTTCACTCGTTCATCTGAATTAGTGTTAAAAAGAATGCAAATAAATGCACAGCTTATAATAACTTGAAAAATTAAAAAATTAAATAACTAAATAACAAAATTAAATAACTTGCAATATTTTAATACCCCCGTAGCAGCAAACCTGCGTACTCAGCGAATTTCCAATGCATATATATGTATCTTAATACCACATAAAGCCACATACCAAGTTTCATCAATATACATTCATAAATAAACAATTTATGACATTTTAATTATTCTCCATAAGAATAACATGGCGGCTGAGTATGTAGGTTTGCTGAAGCAAGGAGTAAAAAAATGGGGTTTTATACAAATATCAATATAACTCATGTAGGTAAAGCCACATACCAAATTTCATTAATTTATTTTCATAATGAAGGGAGATAACGCGTTACTTATTCTCCATAAGAATAACATGGGGCTGAGAACGCAGGTTTGCTGCTACGGGAGCCATTGGTAAAAAATTTTTTTTGAGCAAATATCAATGGTCCACAACCAGATGAAGTCGTATACCAAGTTTCGTCAGTATACGTTCATAAATAAGCAAGATATACAATTTTTTCTTTTCCTCCATAAGAATAACATTAGACAACGTACTGTGTTTAGCACTTTCAATATCTCGGTAACCAATTGGCGTAGAGAAATGATCAAAATACCAAATTGTGTGTGTTTTTTAAGCTGAATCGAATGGGAAAAACTAAAATTGGACTATTTCCAAAATTATATGTAAAAAATTCGAAAAACCCATTTTTGGTGTACAAAACCCCCCCAAAATACCCCTTCGGATAGAGCGATCTGGCTGGTTTTCGAACTTAGTCATAAATGTTGCTTTACACGTTTATACCAAATTTCATCAAAATCGGATAATTTTTACGAGAGTTATCGTGCTCACAGACACACACACACACACACACACACACACACACACACACACACACACACACACACATATACAGTTTCGAATGATTGGTGTTTTTGGGGTCTGGGGACCTCAAGACGAAAAGTTATCATGGTCCCGGGCCTAGGTCTTACCATGCCGACTACGGTAATAGCTTCTTCCCTATAGGGGAAATTCGCTAAAATGAGTTAAAATTTCACACTTTTTATAAGATACGTTAATTTTTGGTCAGGTGATGTCTTAAATTATCATCAATGTATTACTTAACCCATTACGTCTAGATTTGCCAAATCTGTAGTGCAACAAACATTTTAACAAAATACCTCCTGGAGTTTTGGAAAACAACCACCTTCAGGGCTTCAGGGCTCCACGCCCACGAGGCTTTCAAATTTGCAATTTTTCTTGTGGAAGAATAGCAATCAATATAAATATTTAATTAACAGCTACTTATACTAACAAAGTACAGAAAGCAAAGCTAATTTTATGTTACCCTCCCAAATTGTATAACACTACAGCGCCATTCCCAAACTATCTTCTGGAAAGTCATCCCAATATAAACTATCAAGATCTTGTATTCGAATACAAGGAAACAAATATTTATTTGTCCGAATTTAAGAAACTGGATTCACTAGTATAAACTGTTTCTTAAGAAAGGTTACTAAAAAAACTTGTCTTTATTCGATTCACTAAAGGTTTTTCGTTTAAATCTGTTGTTGACGATTCCATACAATAGCTAAACGTTTGCAAAGACGTTCGTCGACAGTTAGCAATAAAGATTCATAGTATTCTAGATGTTACGACACAACCAGAACATAAGAATGCTACAACCAGACAAGTAACATTTTACGTTCCCAATGACAACATATAAAATACCTTTTACAAACTTTATCACCGTAAAACAGGGAGTATTCCAATAAATCTGTCACTCGACGTAAAAACGATTCAAAACCACAAACAATTTACAAAAGACACAGACATAAGGACGTCAAAGTTGCAGGGACAGGATTCGTTCTAAATGTAAATCCGCTCACACTTTGTACGCGGTCGCAGCGAAGGTGCAAAGGTCCGCTGGTTGTCAACGCTGCCAACGCGGCATTATAAAACATGCAAATGTTCGGCACTGGGCATTGTAAATCCGTGGGTTGCAAATAGTACGCAGCAAACCAAAACAAACAACAGCAAACAATGAACCGGGTACGGCAGGGGAATGACTGAGGAGCCAGTCCGGATACGCCGATACGCCGATATGCCGCAATGTGACTGACTGGAAATGACGAGAAACACGTGCAAATTCTAAACCCCTAATTAAGTTTCAAAATAGTACATTTTACTATTGCAGGGTTATAAAACAGCTTTATAAGAAGGTAAAATGTTATGAAACTGTATAAGATATGAATTTTAGTGTATGACTACGTTAAAACGCCTTTTAAAGACAGATTACTTGATTTGAAACAAAATCTTCCCTTCAACTCTACTCTACAGAAAAATCTACTTCGCCGCATGATAATACATTGTTATGAAAAGGAGCGTTGCAGAGGTCCGCAGGATTTCAATTTGCGCCTACGATAAATAAATATGTTATCAACACAATCTAAACGGAATAAAGTTAACCTTTTAATATTTCAAAATATGTTTTCTAACTCTAGGTGTTTGAATTCTGAAAAAATTCTTGTTTGTACATTTAAAATTGTATACGTTAAAATCTACAAAAAAAACTCTACTTCTACTCTCTTTAAATCTATACGTTTAAATCTGTATATTTGTTGTACTTGTAAATAAAACTCAATATTACAAATAAAAAGGTAAATAAATAGATATATATTTCTTCTTTAATATCCGATTTTGATACGAAGGTTTGTATATCCGTTGTAAAGTGAAATCCTCAAACCCTTGCATTACCCCGCGCGGCAGCGAGTAAGAAAGTTCAATTACGAAAGAGGGTTAACAACCTTTATACGATTTGTAGTCTTGTCTCTTCGATCAGTATTTTGGTTTAAATAAAGTTCCCTAGTTTTCAGCCCCAGATATACATAAGGTTCAAATGTTGGAGCGTATGGAATTATGAGAGATTATATACTAGGTGTTGAATCTTATGAGAGAGCCATGCAAAGTAAACATTTACCATGTGATTGTAAGTAAATGTCATACACAGTCCTATTGGTGTAAGCGAATGAATTAAATATGAAACCAAAAACGAACCACCAAAGTAGACTGAACAGCGATTGTTATGGCGAAAACCACCCAATTTTCAAAATATGCACTAATGATTCGATTGTTAACAACGAGGCTTGGCCACAGTAAACCAAAACACACAACATATTTTTTTGGACTGACAATTCCATAGGGGAAGATTCATGATCATGCGGAGAGAAACGAGTTCGCACGCAGCACGCTGACGTGAGGGAAGTGAATTTCCACATAAAAACTTTTAAAACTCAAAATCAGTGTAAAATCATACATTGTCCTGGTTTCATTTACTTGCAAAGCTGGGAATACAATTTTACGCATTATAAAGTTAGGAGAAGGTCCAGACAGGCTTGAAATTAGGCGTGAGGTTGCTGGGGATAATAAAAGTACTTTAACAAAGGAATAACAGGCTTTTCTAGTGTAAAACCCCCATAAGACAACTGTGTTTAGCCGATACACATTTTCTTTAATAACTCAGTAAATATTTATGCTAGAATGACGAGAGAGGGCTTAAAACTTTCCCCTCTCTAATTCCCATCTTTTTACATGCATTAATTTTACATCTGAGGCTTTTCTGACCCTTTTTGGGCCCAAAAACTCGAAATTTGAAAGATTAATCCCCAAAAAATGGGTTTAGATTTTTCCGATTGTTTTGCCCAACGAACTTGTCCAACAGATTATAGAAAGGAACGTCCCTACCAAATTTGAAGTAAATCGGACAAAAAATGCGACCGCTAGAGTGCATACACATATAAACTAAATAAGGGTACTTTGTTCTCATAATGATAGTAAAATTAATATATATATAACATTTTGAACGACCCCCCAAAACGTGTTCAGGGGGTCACGTTAGGAACTTCTATGGTGGTCCCGGGCTTAAGTTTCATCGTGCGAGTCATGCTAATAGTTCACTTTCCAAAGGAAATTCACTAAAAATATCAGTTTATGCTGCCCGATAAACTGATGAACATTTACGACTGCAACACACACACGTATGTGTGACCACCTCATCAACTAAAACCATCGCCTGGCATAGATAAACACAAAACCTTAAGGACGATCAAGCAAAACCATGAAGGAATTTCGGACATTTTCAAAATTTTGAAACATCTAGGAATCCTAGGGAACATTCTGATACCCAATATGTTTAGTGTATTACCACAAGACCTTCAAATATACCTTGGCGGATATTCCATTTGATTATATGCATTGCAAAGTTAGGTTTTTCATATAGAATCCGACAAATAGTTAACAAATTCTAACAATAACAGTCCACTTACCACAGTGAGGTTGTCTAGCTCGCCCAGCCACGCGTTCAGGAGCTTTTCCGGATTATCCGGATCCGATTCCGGATCAGAGTCCACTTCCGAGTTGTACGACGAGTCCTCCTGACTCTCCATCCCGATCACGTCCTGGAAAAGAAGAAGAAATTACCACATTGGAGTGAATGATTATATATATAAAACCAACACGTATCAGGAACTTTTGAGAAACCTGGTATGTCTGACATCCATAAGCCATAAACTCGAATAAAAGGTCTCGGTGGGAATATTTGAGTAAAAATACTAATTTTGTTATACAACCTCGTATATTGTCAAAAATAAAATAAAACTGTCAAGTTATCAAACAGTAACAGAATTTCCGATTCGAATTTGATCGGTAGTATCAATGACTACATAAACTAAAATTGTAGTTTGTAGTTTGTAGTTTGTAGTTTGCAGTTGAACAATCGAAGCTGTTGGCTAGTTATAGCTAGTTATCATAATACTAAGGTAATTTCGTAAACTATACAAAAATGTTATAGATGTCGGTACAGACATACTGTCACTGTTGTTATGAACTCAATTTAAAGTCAAAAACTGTTATGTAAGTGAGAAATAACTAAAAGCCACTGCTGGAAAACCATAAGATGGTCCGTAATTAAAAATTAAAATGACTTAATTCTAATTCCATAAATACAAAACGAGGGAACCCAGTAGTGAGGACTCGAGAAGTAACATTTAGCACGTACAGGAACACCCCCGGTCGAAGATTTAAAATGACATATCTGCATTAAAATATAATTACCATCCAGTGATTACGCAAATTAACAAATGAACATAGCTAAATAGATTGAAGTAAAACTGTATACACAGCAAATAAATTATTCCCGATTAGTCCAATCACACAATGACGAAATCGAGTGGTCGAAAGTTCAGTGCAATCTAAAGTAGCGATATGGCGTTAAATTCCACAGTAAGGCCTTTCGATTGCTATTATTCATTGGACAATTAACTGAAGCCTATGCTATAAAGAACAGTAACTCTTAATCAGCAACGATCCGCATTCCATTTGTCTTACTAACATTCACGTGAACAACACGGATACATTACACAACATGTTATAGTAATTTTGTACAAGGTAATTATCTAAAATACATTGTTTTTGATTGTGAGTTTGTTACTTAAAAAATTATTGCGGACATTCACCATCACCGAATGAGAAAAACAGGTTTCACGTCGTTTCCAGGATCGGAATCTGATCCCGGTCTTCAGGTACGAAATTATCCAGAACATTACAAAAGTACAATAAAAGCTAAAACAGAGAACTGTAAAAGAAGTCGACAATTTGTATTACATTTTTAATGCTTTTACAATTTTCAATTTTATCTTTGTCCTTTTTCCAGCTTTTCCTGGATCGTGTCACTAATTTATTGTGTACTTTTATTAGCGAATTTCCCCTATGGGGAAGAAGCTATTACCGTAGTCGGCATGGTAAGACTTAGGCCCGGGACCATGATAACTTTTCGTTTTGAGGTCCCCAGACCCCAAAAACACCATTCGTTCGATACTGTATATATATATATATATATATATATATATATATATATATATATATATATGTGTGTGTGTGTCCATGGGTGCGATAACTCTCGTAAAAAAGGTCCAATTTTGATGAAATTTGGTACAAACGTGTAAAGCAGCATTTATGACTTTAAGTTCGAAAACCAGACGGATCGATCTATCCGAAGGGGTATTTTGGGGGGGTTTGTACCCCAAAAATGGGTTTTTTAAAGTTTTTTACATACAATTTTTGAAAAAGTAAAATTTTATTTTTTTCCATTGGAATCAGCTTAAAAAGACGCACAATTTGACGTTTTAATCATTGCTCTACGTCAATTGGTTACTGAAATATTGAAAGTGCTAAACACAGTACGTTGTCCAATGTTATTCTTATGGAGGATAAGAAAAATTGTATATCTCGCTTATTTATCAACTTATCCTGACGAAACTTGGTATATTGCTTCATTTCATTGTGGTCTATTGATATTTGCACAAAAACCCATTTTTCCCCGATAGTTCCCGTAGCAGCAAACCTGCATACTCAGCCCCATGTTATTCTTATGGAGAATAATTAACGTGTTATCTCCTTTAATTATGAACATAAATTAATAGAACTTGGTATGTGGCTTTACCTAGTTGAGTTATATTGATATTTGTATAAAAGCCCATTTTTAGTGTTCCTTATTTCAGCAAACCTGCATACTGAGCCGCCATGTTATTCTTATGGAGAATAATTAAAATGTCATAAATCGTTTATTTATGAATGTATATTGATGAAACTTGGTATCTGGATTTATGTGGTATTACGATAAATTAATATGCATTGTAAATTCGCTGAGTATGCAGGTTTGCTGCTACGGGGGTATTTTTGTTATGTTCTCGGTTGTTTCCCACTCTGCGACAAAAACAGATCCCAGATCCCGAAACGTCGTCGTGCAACTTGGTTTTTCTCATTCAGTGATAACAAATGGCAGCAAATATTTCTAAAATAACAAGGTATTTATATTGAGGTTACTGGATTTAAACTTGGACATTTAACATGTTGTCATATGTTGATTTATATACAAAATTTGAAAATGGGACAATCGAAGAGTATTGTATATAAAGTTGTGTGCTTTAGAAAATTGTTAAATTCCAAAATTTTACATAGTATGCATCATTATCAGCCCCTTCCCACAGCCTTTTTATCTGTTCGGTAACCTCCTTCGACTGTAAGGGATTATGATAACTACCGCATGCTGTTGCGAAACAATAGGCCTACACCACCTACAAACCAGCGTGCTGAAACAGCTAATGATTAAAGATGGCCTTCGACTATTCATCAGAAAATACCCAAATCCAAAGTCCAATCCTACTCAATATACTACCAAAATAAAACAGACGCGAACAAATAAATAAAATTGCATGGCTTGGAAAAATATAATCAATTCAGTTTCGGTAACATGCCACGTGAATAAACTAATAAATCATGGTTATAATACTAATAATCATGGTAATAAATCATGGTAGTGCTCTAGTCTCATAATCTGAAGTACGCCATATCGAACCTGAGCAAAATCTGAAAGTGTAGAGGTTTGACACTGAACTCAGCTGTCATTCGTCATCGGGCTATATACGCAAAAACGGTTTAGGACTGTTCCCTTTCAAAATCTAAAAAAGTGCCAATGGCGTGAATTCACACAAAAAAACAACAACAAAAAACTACTAAGGCCAAACTCTGTTAGTTTGTTTTCAAATTTAAAAAATCTAAAAATCAATAAAAAATTAATATTTTATTTTGAATAAGTTCTTGTTATATCACCATCTTCAGGTTCCCAAGCAACTAAATACTGTACTAGTTGTTCGAGAACCTGAAAATGGTTACTTTGTAATTGAAAGGCCTTGTTCAAAGATAATTATTGTAATTATTAATTGAAGGATTTGTTATTTCAAATATATAAGAAGGCAGAAAACTAAAAAACTATTTTTGTATAAAGAATAAAATAATGAAAGTGCTTACTTAATTGCAAATCTTATCTTAATTTGGGCGAAACATCTGACAAGGAATTACGTTGAATAATTTAACAGAAGTGGAGAACGAGGGGAGGGGGTCTCAAGAAGGGGGAGGGGATAGCGGTATTACAACCACTCGAGCCGAGATAAGGGCTTATCTTAATTGTTTGTTGCGAGATAAGAGTGCAGCCTCCAAAGTGGATTGTATAATGTCATAACAGGATTAGCGTTCCTCAGACATTCTTCGCTTGTCGTTTTCGCAGAAAAATGTTTACGTTTTGAGTGAACGTTACTGTATAACAAGAAATATATTCAGATAAATGTAATTGAAACAATTATCTGGGAGCTTGCTGATAAAACAAACGTATTAACCGAAATATGATTCCCCTTCACGTATTCTACTGCACCCATATTTTTACAACAAATTGTACAATACTTTGAAAGAATGTTTATTTATGAAGGTTTACGATATGTGCAATGAGATGGAAATGTAAAGCTATTCATTCATTCATATTCGCCTTAAATTACGCCCTAATTGTATCATCTTCTTACTCAGTGATTAAGAGATTGTTTTTTTATTGTTCTATTAAAGCTAGTCAGTACACAATATATTTCATAATAGAACTATTTGCAATGAGAAGACGCGGAAGGTTATTTGTTAATTATTCTACAAAGCAAAACTGTATAAAATATATTTCATCATAGAACTATTTGCAATGAGAAGACGCGGAAGGTTATTTGTTAATTATTCTACAAAGCAAAACTGTATAAAATATGTTTCATTGTAGAACTGTTTGCAATGAGAAGACGCGGCAGGTTATTTGTTAATTATTTTACAAAGCAAAACTGTATAAAATATGTTTCATTGTAGAACTGTTTGCAATGAGAAGACGCGGAAGGTGATTTGTTAATTATTCTACAAAGCAAAACTGTATAAAATATGTTTCATTGTAGAACTGTTTACAATGAGAAGACGCGGCGGGTTATTTATTAATTATTCTACAAAGCAAAACTGTATAAAATATGTTTCATTGTAGAACTATTTGCAATGAGAAGACGCGGCAGGTTATTTGTTAATTATTCTACAAAGCAAAACTGTATAAAATATATTTCATCATAGAACTATTTGCAATGAGATGGCGCGGAGGGTATTATTTTATTTGTCTATAAAGCTAACCTGTACAAGACATCATTCACCATACAACTGTTTGCAAGAGTGTCGATAGGGAGGGGGGTTTTACCCCCCCCCCCATCGAGAAAAATTGAAATTTGAAATGGCTGTAGTGGTAGAATCAGAATCACATTCATCCCGCTCCCTTCTACCAATCCAGTCCTCAACCGTCATCACATGGGCGCAGCGCACAATGAGCCATCGTATAAACCACCAAGTGACTAACTTACCTTTTATAGTACAATTATTCTAACTTTGTGTCTAGCGCCAACCAATTATAAACGATTATGACGCTCAATCCCTACATCAGAACAACTCAACTATACAAGTCCAACACCTCATCAGAAACAACATTTTTTACACTCTCGCACAATTACAATAGACCACTCAGCAGGTAAACTAAGCGAGGTGTCTACACGCACTTGAAACACTGAAGATCACCTTTACAAAGGAAACTTTATACAGGAGGGAACCGGAGTGTAACTATGACACCCGGAGTTGAATCCCAACAACGTCGTTTACAAGGAAACAACTGCCCTTTGTGGCTGGAGCACTTCTGCGTTAACAACACTTTGTGGGACGAGCTTAAATGTTCTGTTCAAAATGCGGTTTGCGACTGTGACAACCCCTTTTACTGAGGGCTTTCAAGGGATAATGCTTGGGGGTGGAATATAAAACACTTTTAAAATTTAATTCTATAGTCAAGCCCGATCATGAAATATTCTCAAAAAGTTGAGAAATTGTTTTTGATTCTAAGTGAAAGTTGTTATCCAATTATTTTAGCGAATTTCCCCTAAAGGGAAGAAGCTATTACCGTAGTCAGCATGGTAAGACCTAGGCCCGGGACCGTGATAACTTTTCGTTTTGAGGTCCCCAGATGCCAAAAATACCATTCGTTCAAAACAGTGTATATATATATATATATATATATATATATATATATATATATATATATATATATATACTTGTCCGTGAGCACGATAACTCTCGTAGAAATAATCCGATTTTGACGAAATATGGTATAATCGTGTAAAGCAGCATTTATGACTCTAAGTTCGAAAACCAGAGAGATCGACCTATCCGAAGGGGTATTTTGGGAGGTTTTGTACCCCAAAAATGGGTTTTTTGCATATCATTTTTGAAATATGGAAAATAATTAAAATGTCATAAATCGTTTATTTATGAATGTACATTGATGAAACTTGGTATGTGGTTTTATGTGGTATTAAGTTACATATATATATATATATATATATATATATATATATATATGCATTGGAAATTCGGTGAGTACACAGGTTTGCTGATACGTGGGAGTTAAATTACAGATATTTTAGCGAATTTCCCCTATAGGGAAGGGAAGAAGCTATTACCGTAGTCGGCATGGTAAGACCTAGGCCCGGGACCATGATAACTTTTCGTTTTGAGGTCCCCAGATGCCAAAAATACCATTAGCTCAAAACTGTATATATATATATATATATGTGTGTGTGTGTATGTGTGTGTGTGTGTGTGTGTGTGTGTCCCTGAGCACGATAACTTTCGTAAAAATAATCCGATTTTGACGAAATTTGGTATAAACGTGTAAAGCAGCATTTATGACTTTAAATTCGAAAACCAAACAGATCGACCTATCTGAAGGGGTATTTTGGGGGGTTTTGTACCCCCAAAAATGGGTTTTTGAGTTTTTTACATATAATTTTTGAAATATGGAATAATTAAAATTTCATAAATTGTTTATTTATGAATGTACATTGATGAAACTTGGTAAGTGGCTTTATGTGGTATTAAGATGCATATATATGCAATGGAAATTCGCTGAGTACGCAGGTTTTCTGCTACGGGGGTATTTAAATAATACAAAAATTCATAAGCTAAAAACTAACCCCCAAAACTCTTACGCTACTATACCAAAAAAGCCCTCAACATATTTGTAATTAAACACTCACTCTCGATCTAAAAAATATATTTATTTATTAGTATTCCGGATGCTTTGAAAAGCATCAAGTTGCCGATTGTAAGTTAACATTACTTAGTCAAATAAAAATGATGAAAATGTCCAAAATCTATCCAACTACTATCCAAAATGATTTTATAACACGACTCTTTATCATATCCACGGATATTTGATTTCACTATTTGAGACCCAAAAGTTGATGTGGTGTTATAACTCATACCAAAACCGCGTAAGTTTAAGGGTGCGCCCTACCCAGATTGAATTCATTGTTGTTTAGCGCCGCGCCGGCGCCGCCACCAAGCAGGGCCATGCATATTTACGCTTGAAGATCATTTTGTTCTCCTCGATCGCACTGTTATTTTACAGATTTATACCAAACTATTTGCAGTTTCGAACTTTTCAGATTCCAATCTAGGGATCATACGGTTCCTTTTCTCCAAAATAATTTTTCTCCATACGTTAGGAATCTTTAGAAAAACGCTTAATTTGAGAACATTATCAATGGCCTACCACTTATTTTGAATGAAAATCGCGATTTTTAAATCGTATGATCTCTAGATGAACATTTATTGAATTAAATAACATCAAATTATTTTTAATTGGTTAACAATTTAGCCCACAATGAGGGAGATGCAAACCCCTTACTTGAGCGTGCGGAAGGGAGGTACGGCGCACCCTTAAGGGTGCGCCCTACCCAGATTGAATTCATTGTTGTTTAGCGCCGCGCCGGCGCCGCCAACAAGCAGGGCCATGCATATTTACGCTTGCAGACCATTTTGTTCTCCTCGATCGCACTGTTATTTTACAGATTTCTACCAAACTATTTGCAGTTTCACACTTTCCAGATTCCAATCTAGGGATCATACGGTTCCTTTTCTCCAAAATAATTTTCTCCATACATTAGGAATCTTTAGAAAAACGCTTAATTTGAGAACATTACTAATGGCCTACCACTTATTTTGAATTAAAATCACGATTTTTAAATCGTATAATCTCTAGATGAACATTTATTGAATTAAATAACATCAAATTATTTTTAATTGGTTAACAATTTAGCCTACAATGAGGGAGATGCAAACCCCTTACTTGAGCGTGCGGAAGGGAGGTACGGCGCACCCTTAAGCGCAATGAGACTTGTACCCTCCGAACTAAACAAAGGCCTAGACATTCACTAAGTGAATCGGGTCAAAAGTAGGCCTAACAGATATTTTCAAATAAATTAGACACGCAAAAAGTATTAATAATAAATATCCATTTATGAGAGCAAACTGAATAAAACCTCATATCACTGTTTTATTGGTAAATGCTATATAAGATTGCGCATTACCAATTTAGATTGATTTTTGAGCAATAAATGTGATAGAGAGTAGAAACCTTGAAGCGGAAGGTGCGGCGACAGATAATGTACGTGCATTACGTAGTGGGAGCAGAAACAAGTAACGGTTCGAGAGGCAAGGCCGTTGGAAGGTCTTTAAAGTTTGCGCTACACTCTTGGTTCTAAAAAAAGTTGGCACTAGATACTCTCGTAAACTGTAACATGGAAAAACTGTAATTATTAAATTTTTATGAACGTTATGCCTCATAATAAATCCAAAGTAATGTCAGAAATGTGTATAACTAACGCGGAGGTTTTTAGTATATTCTAGAACAAAATTAAAATAAAAAGGTAAACAGTTGAAAACTTTCCATCCACCATCAATCCAACAACCTGGTAGGCACAAGGTGATAAATGAAGCCATGGAGAATAAATAGTTTACAGGGAACTTCTCATGGAGAATCGAATGGGTTTCTAGCTCTCTCGCGCAAATTATCAACCTAGCTGATTCGGATAGCTTTACTTCCCGGAGTCAAAAACCTTTTTTCCTTTTTGGGGAAAAAATATCTAGCGAAGATATGGCAACTTTTTTGTTTCAAAAAATAATTTTTATACACCATTAAATACATACTATTTTAAAATGCAATTTTCCGAAAACTGAGTGTAATAAAGCTCCAAAGATGAATAACCTAATAAAAAACTATAATCTAAAATATAACTCTCGCTCAGAAAAAAGCGGGTAATAGTCGAAGGCTTTGTGTTGCAATCAAACTAATTCATACCAACTAAACACAAAACATAGAAGTAACATCAGTGAGGAAAGTACGGTACATTCAGTAACGTATAGACTTGAGCAAGGGAGTATTGAAAGTTTTACAACGTTAGCGCCCACTGTACTCAACCCCTCCGCACATAACACTCCATCATACAGCGCAGTGTTAGATAACAGAGCGATATCATACATTGTGGTCTCCACGGTGGTTGCTGATGTAGCAGTAACGGCAGTAATGGGGCAATGTATTGCACATACAGTAAGGTAGACTTGAGCAAGGGAGTATTGAAAGTTTTACAACGTTAGCGCCCACTAGACTCAACCCCTCCGCCATAACACTCCATCATACAGCGCAGCGTTAGATAACAGAGCGATAACATACTTTGTGGCCTCCACGGTGGTTGCTGATATAGCAGTAATGGCAGTAATGGGACAATGTATTGCACATACAGTAACGTATAGACTTGAGCAAGGGAGTATTGAAAGTTTTACAACTTTAGCGCCCACTAGACTCAACCCCTCCGCCATAACACTCCATCATACAGCGCAGCGTTAGATAACAGAGCGATAACATACTTTGTGGTCTCCACGGTGGTTGCTGATATAGCAGTAACGGTAGTAATGGGACAATGTATTGCACATACAGTAACGTAGACTTGAGCAAGGTAGTATTGAAAGTTTTACAACGTTAGCGCCCACTAGACTCAACCCCTCTGCCATAACACTCCATCATACAGCGCAGCGTTAGATAACAGAGCGATAACATACTTTGTGGTCTCCACGGTGGTTGCTGATATAGCAGTAACGGCAGTAATGGGGCAATGTATTGCACATACAGTAATGTAGACTTGAGCAAGGGAGTATTGAAAGTTTTACAACGTTAGCGCCCACTAGACTCAACCCCTCCGCCATAACACTCCATCATACAGCGCAGCGTTAGATAACAGAGCGATAACATACTTTGTGGTCTCCACGGTGGTTGCTGATATAGCAGTAACGGCAGTAATGGGGCAATGTATTGCACATACAGTAATGTAGACTTGAGCAAGGTAGTATTGAAAGTTTTACAACGTTAGCGCCCACTAGACTGAACCCCTCCGCCATAACACTCCATCATACAGCGCAGCGTTAGATAACAGAGCGATAACATACTTTGTGGTCTCCACGGTGGTTGCTGATATAGCAGTAACGGCAGTAATGGGGCAATGTATTGCACATACAGTAATGTAGACTTGAGCAAGGGAGTATTGAAAGTTTTACAACGTTAGCGCCCACTAGACTCAACCCCTCTGCCATAACACTTCATCATACAGCGCAGTGTTAGATAACAGAGCGATAACATACTTTGTGGTCTCCACGGTGGTTGCTGATATAGCAGTAACGGCAGTAATGGGACAATGTATTGCACATACAGTAACGTAGACTTGAGCAAGGGAGTATTGAAAGTTTTACAACGTTAGCGCCCACTAGACTCAACCCCTCTGCCATAACACTTCATCATACAGCGCAGTGTTAGATAACAGAGCGATAACATACTTTGTGGTCTCCACGGTGGTTGCTGATATAGCAGTAACGGCAGTAATGGGACAATGTATTGCACATACAGTAACGTAGACTTGAGCAAGGGAGTATTGAAAGTTTTACAACGTTAGCGCCCACTAGACTCAACCCCTCTGCCATAACACTCCATCATACAGCGCAGCGTTAGATAACAGAGCGATATCATACATTGTGGCTCCACGGTGTTGTTGATATAGCAGTAACGGCAGTAATGGGGCAATGTATTGCACATACAGTAACGTAGACTTGAGCAAGGGAGTATTGAAAGTTTTACAACGTTAGCGCCCACTAGACTCAACCCCTCCGCCATAACACTCCATCATACAGCGCAGTGTTAGATAACAGAGCGATAACATACTTTGTGGTCTCCACGGTGGTTGCTGATATAGCAGTAACGGCAGTAATGGGGCAATGTATTGCACATACAGTAATGTAGACTTGAGCAAGGGAGTATTGAAAGTTTTACAACGTTAGCGCCCACTAGACTCAACCCCTCCGCCATAACACTTCATCATGCAGCGCAGCGTTAGATAACAGAGCGATATCATACATTGTGGCTCCACGGTGTTGTTGATATAGCAGTAACGGCAGTAATGGGGCAATGTATTGCACATACAGTAACGTAGACTTGAGCAAGGGAGTATTGAAAGTTTTACAACGTTAGCGCCCACTAGACTCAACCCCTCCGCCATAACACTTCATCATACAGCGCAGCGTTAGATAACAGAGCGATATCACACATTGTGGCTCCACGGTGTTGTTGATATAGCAGTAACGGCAGTAATGGGGCAATGTATTGCACATACAGTAACGTAGACTTGAGCAAGGGAGTATTGAAAGTTTTACAACGTTAGCGCCCACTAGACTCAACCCCTCCGCCATAACACTTCATCATACAGCGCAGCGTTAGATAACAGAGCGATATCATACATTGTGGTCTCCACGGTGGTTGCTGATATAGCAGTAACGGCAGTAATGGGACAATGTATTGCACATACAGTAACGTTGACTTGAGCAAGGTAGTATTGAAAGTTTTACAACGTTAGCGCCCACTAGACTCAACCCCTCTGCCATAACACTCCATCATACAGCGCAGCGTTAGATAACAGAGCGATAACATGCTTTGTGGTCTCCACGGTGGTTGCTGATATAGCAGTAACGAAAGTAATGGGGCAATGTATTGCACATACAGTAATGTAGACTTGAGCAAGGGAGTATTGAAAGTTTTACAACGTTAGCGCCCACTAGACTCAACCCCTCTGCCATAACACTCCATCATACAGCGCAGCGTTAGATAACAGAGCGATAACATACTTTGTGGTCTCCACGGTGGTTGCTGATATAGCAGTAACGGCAGTAATGGGGCAATGTATTGCACATACAGTAACGTAGACTTGAGCAAGGGAGTATTGAAAGTTTTACAACGTTAGCGCCCACTGTACTCAACCCCTCCGCCATAACACTCCATCATACAGCGCAGCGTTAGATAACAGAGCGATATCATACATTGTGGCTCCACGGTGTTGCTGATGAAACGGTACCTAACTGGGACAGCAATCTACCACCTACGTGCTTGCTATCTTCACCTGCAGTGTATGATATGAAATATGCTTTTATTAATAAGAGCTACACGTACTGTATTCACTTTGTAAATGCAATATAATTAACGAAAACGTGCCAGCAAAATGTATTTTCAGTCCCTGCCAATGGAATGCATTTCATCTATTATTACAAACGTTATATGGTTTTAGATGCAACTATGCAAAAATGTTGAGTTAAATCTAAAACGTAATTCAAAATAAGAACAACAACAAAGTTGACAATTGAAATTAACTATATACTGCAATTCTATACGTCGACATTCATCTGTGGGTAATTACTGTTTTATATCGTCAAATTTACAAATGTTATATTACGTATTGAAAACCGTGGATATTCGCTTTTGAAAACGTATTGTCCATCTCAATATTTAAAAATATCCTTCGACTTACTCCGGCCACGTTGCAGCTCAGTCAACCTAACCGTACTCATATGTGAACCTACAAATCTTTTCACACTTAACGGTGGGATTTCATGTATGATTTTCATGTTACAATACAAAAAGTCAAAGTGCAAAAAGTACAAAGTTGCGATTCTTTTAGTCTTTCCCATTTACTGACGTTTCTGTCACGTTATCGTCCCCTCCCCCCCCCCCATAACTTATAACCACTTTAACAATTTGCTCATCCAATATCGTTACTAGCTAGTTTATACTGTTTCAGTCCAAACTGCCTGTAGCCTGTAGCCCGTAGCCGTCCCACTCGGGATCGCAGCTCGCCGTTGTAACGACGTGGCGGGCGGTTAACCGCTCCGACCACAAGTATCGGCGACATCGCCAACCGCTCGTCTCTCGCTGCGCTTTCCCTCACTGTATTATTTACTAGGTAAATAAATTTCGGAACCTTTCGCATTTCCACCCGGTTAACTTTCAAAGCCCGTCAAAACAATTGAACCGATTGGAATAATATTGTATGTAATGTCGTTTTAAATTTGCATAAAATTAGCTAATAATTAGCAAATAGGCTACCCGAACGGCCTATTGGTTTTATCGCCCATAAGAATAATGTTAAATTCATACTCCCGATCTTTCGTTTATCTCTTGAGATAAAATATTGTGTTAGTGTCAATTGAAAGATATTCTTCTTATTTGAGTGATTATTGTGGAAGACATTTTGAAAATGAATTGTAATAATACAAACAAATAATTATTGTTTTCCTAAGTTCGAGTTCTTTTCTAAATATTATGATTCATTTTCAAAATATCTTCCACAATATTCACTCGTTCACTCGAGATAAGCATATATATTTCAATTGACATGCACTAAAATCAAAATTGCTTATCAATAGATAAGCGAAAAATTCGGGATATGGACTTAACAATATTCTTATGGGCGATAAAACCATTATGGCCGATCGGGTAGCCGGTTCTTTAAAAACAAAATACAAACGCCCCCGCCTCTTTTATCTTCAAAGTTCCAATGTCTCCTGTATCACTAGTGTTTCATACTATTAATCAAGCAGGGTCTTATATGAAGATCATCTAACTGAGATTGCTGACAAAAAACAAATGTAGCCCTTTTTCGTTTAAAAATCCTTTAAGCTTCCCCAAGGGTCTCTAAAGGTTCAATATTATTCCTACTGTAAAATGTGTTTTAACCAATCAAACATATCTTTACCAACTCCAGTTTGCTTAGATCACAGCAAAAATGATGTTACCACACATATTAACAACACACTGCTTCACATTGATGGAAGAGTGTACATTTACAATAAAATTAAACCGGAAGAAACTGATCAGTTTACACAGTAAAGGGTGACCGTTATTCAAGTCCATTAGCGCTGCAGAAGACGGCGCAGCAGCTGAGGCGATGGCAGGGTCGGCTGCCGCGGGCAACACCACAACTTCGTGCGATCAGCTTTAATTAATTGCCGGAAAACAAAAAACCCGCCACGCCGCCGCGTCCACGATTCGGCCGCTAATATCTGCACCTTTCTCGCGAGCAGTTAGACCATGCACTTACAGTTGAGTTGTTCTTTCTTCGTGCTAACAGCGCACACACAGAAGCTGGCACGGCAGAAAACAGGTAGCAGGAACTCTAGAGTAATATTTCCGCCTATCTCTGGATTGCCGACTCACCATCGGATCCAAATTGTTTCCATTACAAAAGTAAAAAAATATAGTATAAACCGAAGATGCCGCGAGGGAATGAGAGTTGGCAATTGTTTATAAGCCTGAAAAGCCAGAATAGTCAGAATAACAACAAGTACATGTTCACAAGTTTAGTATACAAACGAATGAGGAAGCTGTTAATTCACGGTTTGTTTTGAACCCAGAGACTCTGGCACACTTAAGAGTCAATAAAAAATATTTATCAGTTCTCAATTAATTTCAGTTTGCACAGGTTAAGATAATAATGTTTATAACTCTTTATAAAGCAATTAAAATTTCAGGATCGAAGTTTATTATATTGAAGGATACGACAGTATTTAACAAACAAATAATTACAATTATTTACGAAGATAATCAATTCTGTGCGAGCTTGTTTTTATTTGAGTAAATACAAAGTCATACATCACCGGCAATTATTTCCTGTTGGATTGAAAACAACCAAACAATAAGACAAAACCAATGTAAATGTCCGATTATAAACAACCTTGAGTGGAAAAAAACCGAGCCATCAAAGTGAATTATTTTCGATAAAAACTTTAAACAAAAGCACCAACAACTTCCCAATCAAACAAAGCATTAAACCACATCCTGTCTTTAAATAAAATCATTCCGTCGTAAACGCAGAGAGGCAGTAAGTCAAGTGCAACGCAGCAATAACCATAAACCCGGCGAGGAATTCACCGCCGGGCTAGTGGAATCCTGAGCGCAAACAGAGAATAGTAGAGGTCCTAAATTAGCCCCCTGCGGGCACCCGGTCCCGCTGTATACGCTACGCCTCTGAGGTTAAACTGGGTTAGAACCACACGATCATCGACCCACTGCCTCCGCCTTCCGGCAACTCGACTATAAACAAGATGCAAACATCTGAGCTTTGATGAGGTGTTGGCGATAACATAGTTGCAGCCGTCTAAAGAATTCACGCTCTTTCATAACAATACACTATGCAATGCTAAATATGCAGTGTGAATGGTATATGTTGGTACGTTATATTATTTTCGATCGTTTGAAAGTACGAAAACTCTTTTGGTTTTCTACGTTCAGTACCTCAACGGGTTAACGTTCGGGGTTTTACATAACGGATGAAACTTAACTCGGATCAAGGTATCTTATTTAGTCAATGCAGTCTGTGCGTCCCAATGTGTAATAAGGAGACAAATTTTGTAATGTAAACAATGAAGATTTACAATCTCAATTTCTTTAAATCTATTTCCAACATTTGTCTTCAAACATTTTGCTTATAGAATATTAGTGGGTCTGAGTAATAATGTGAATCCCTTTGAGGACTAAATCACTTCGAAATTAAAAAAGATGGATACGCTTGTTTAAACAATAACAATGCATAATCTTGAGGTCACAATCCTGGAGCACACTGATTAATTACCGATTCCGTCAAAATCACTTGGAATCCTCTCAAGTGTTCAGAACCCCACAACTGAGGAGATCCAACGTTGATCCGACTGACGTTGCAGCAAGAATCGAGCTGCTCGTTTCTGCCGGCTGCTGACTCCTGACTCCGGTGCAGACTGCAGACTGCACGCTGCTCGCTGCAGCTGCGGCTGGAAAGTGTGTCAGCGCGAGGGGTCAGCCGCGGCCCGGGGCCATCAGCATCGCGATCGTGAAGTGCGATCGCTGACAATTAATTGCCGGAAAATAAAAAACACGACTCACGACCCGGCCACTGGAGACTGCACTAGCGCCTTCTCTCGACATGTAGCGCTTTTGGTCTACTTGAGATACTTGAGAGATCTTGGTGATAATAGATTTGATAAGGTCACAATGTCGATTCTACTTCTTTGATCTACTATTTAAGGCTACTTGTTAAGCGATGCATTATGTGGGAACGTTCAGCAGTCAGGAGTAGCACAATCTCCTCAATTGTGGGGTTCTGAACACTCATTGGAGAATTCTAAGTGGACAGATTCCTCCAGATTTTGACGGAATCACTTATTGACCAGAGGTCCCAGATTGTTACCTCAACATTGGGTGGTGTGCTTGATTAAACCTGATTCCTTTTTTATTAATTTCATAGTGATTTAGATCCGACACCTGCTGGGAGCTCCTAATTACAACCTCACCCTAGCAATGAATTCCCAAAAGTAAACCAAGTGAAGACCCACCTGACGTCAGAGCTCCTACAGATTGCCGGCTTATCGTGTTTAATTGAAAGAATGAATAACGCTGACTCAAAGCGCCGCTTTTTCCTTGTTTCACCCCCGTCAATGGTGGAGTGTGCAACTAAAGAAACCCAAACAAGAAACGTCAGAGCTTTAACAGATAACCGACTTAATCGTGTTTAATTGAACGAATGAATAAATAATGGTATATTTCAAGAATACACATAACATGCAAAGTGTTATAGTAAAATAAAACATGAATTTGATACCCAAATGGGCCACTGCCTGTGGTTGGGGAACGGGGAGTTACTTAGCAAAACCAATTAAAATGAATACACTACTGGCATGCAAAGACCCAAAGTGTAAATGATTTTACAAATTTTAAAATCTTAGGAAGATTCAAATAACAATAGCTAATTATTCATGCATCCACTCTGAGAAATTAAAAAGGTTCATGATATTTTTTATATTATTATCTTTTGACTTTCAACTCAAAATTTCTAGTAATTACATCGATGGACTACTTCAGAAGTCATTAGAACTCAAAGATTTGCAAGTTGTTTTAAGGGAACTGGAATGTTAGTTTTACACAAGTAGAAGGCTAGAAGGCAACATTGCACATCCAAACCACGGCCAAGGTTTGAGAGGTCACGTGAGGAGGTCGAAAATTGCAATAATTTCAACAATTCTGAATACAAATTGGAGGAAATAATTATTGATTGAGGCCAGCAAAAATAACCGGTACAGCAATGAACCTTGCAAATAACGGGAGGTAGACAGAACAAACTTTGACCCCGATATTTGGATAAATATAAGTTTCTGGAAGCAATTTTTAAAATTTACCTGTAAATCATGAAGATACGAGTAAAATGTTTTGCTATAAAACACTGCAGCAAGTTTACAGTCAATTTTATACCTTACGAACGGTACATTGACAGTCTATAAATTTTGACTGGACACGTCTAAAACAAGCCCGTTTCTCTTGCCCGTTAATACTTCGGAATTATTTATGCCACTGAAACAAGAAAGGAATGGGAATGCATGTTAACCAATGAGCAGTTCATTATTAAACTACAGACTTTTACGATACACGCTATTACGTTTGACTACAGGTTATCGTGTTTCAACGTCGAGATCTAACTGTTCTCTCTTACGAGCTATCGATTCGCAATATTGCTAAAAGCTTCACGGGAGTTTCATCAGTGGCCTATTTATAATGAGCGGTTGCTAGTCACTGCAATTCTACATTTTAAACATGTTTTAGGACCTTTAAATGTACGTTGCATAATTGTAATATTTAAGAACATTTCCAGTAAGTTTATGCGACCGTTTTAAAGTGTACTTTTAATAGTCAAATCGAGGTAATATTGCGCAATACCTTCCTAGTATCAGTACAGAATAAAATCTTTATGAAATTTACCTACACAATTCTATTTTAATGTTTTGTAATAATCGTTCGATTTTTTCTTGTGAACATGTTGTAATTCATCTCCTGCAGTTAATAGGCCTTATTAAGAAAAATACGCACGTGAGGCGCAGGACGCTCGTTTTTTTAAGGTGGACAGGCAGGTGAAGCTCAATTTCTTTGGCACCTCAAAGCTCAAACTCAACCCCTCTTGAACTTTTCTTTTCAGGACACCTTAACAATTGTATAAGTTCTACAAATATCCTTGGCGTCAACCATTATATAAATTATCAGTTGCATTACACTTGGTAAGTATTTTTGTCAGTTGTTTTTTTTATACTTGAGGTTCCAACATCTATAAACACATATCAACAAGTCCACAACTGCCTTGGAAGAAATAAAATGGACAACACTTAGTTAATGATTTCACATTCTGCAGTAGAATTACCTGCAACGAAACAAGCAAAAGTGAAATAATAACCAAACGACATAATTTTAGGCCTATAAAAAACGTGTCAAGAGAACTTCTCACAGAACGAAATAAAAGCATTTACATAATAAATTCTGAATAAAATATCGCATTTACTCACCGAAAACATACCTTCTTCGACCAAATTGATGGTGGGGGAGGGGGAGTAGGGGGAGTATGGTTCATAAGCTTGCTGGATACTAAAACTAAACTTGCGTGTTTCAATAAACATTCCGCTGAGTTACCCAGTAAGTGTATATTTTTCCAATCTGCTACACCCTGGTAGCAAAATATTAAGCAATAAGTTAAAATTAAAATTAAAATGCATACAACACAAATAAACTCCAAAGCGTCATATTTATTTTCTAATACATAAATTTCGGTCACTAATAAAGCCATAATCGTGAATACCAAATCAAGGGTTCCTGGAACAGAGGCAAATTAACAGTTCTCGTCGCAACCCACGCGGGCCGCGATTTATAGGGAGGAAATGGGCCAGTTTTTCTGAACCAACAGGTCTCAGGTAGGCACAATGGGTATCGCCCCGGCGGAGATAAATCTACGGGAGTGTAGGCAGGCTGTGGGCTGGGGCAGAGGTGGGCGCCACGTGGGGTACTGTGACACGCGGCTCTGGGCTCTGGAGGTCGGGTTGTGGTTCAGATTGGGCATGGAGACAAGTGATACTGGGGCAAAACTGAATCGACCGCTAAGATGTCAAGGGGGGGGGGTTGCGAAACGTTGAGTTTAGAGGATTGCATCACTGGGTAAACTTATAAGATTGGCTTGACAAATATTTCTTTTTTTTAGGATTTCCGAAAATCGTTGCACCACGAATGTAGTAACACAGCTAAACACAGCTAGTATCTTGCATGCGACTACTTGTACTAAACACACACCTGTTTCTGAAGTACTTATAATTTCTCAACATCTGTATATAATTGGTATGAAACATGGAGAAAATATTTCTATTGTAGAAATTTATAAGTTGAATTGTGGAAAAAATGGTTTTCATGCTTCCTGAACCTGAAACTTCAGAAGTGGTTTTCGCGATGACCGACTGAGCGTCTGGATGTGTGCTGACCTAGAGACAACACTAAATATGGACCGATTTTTCTTAAATTTTGTATGTGTGTATGGGTACTAATTCATCTTCATTATGTATAAGTATCTTCGGTGCTTTTATTTTTTGTTTTGAAGGGTCATTATCCCCCAAAAATACTTAAAGGTCCTGAGGCCCAAAATCCTCTATTTCAGAAGTTAAAGCAAAGTTCTTTCGGTGGGATTCCATTTTGCATACTTACTAGGCATTGCTCGTTTAAGAAAACATGACAGGATATGATGAGATGATGCGTCGTTCAAATGCAACAAAATAGTTATATTCGTATAACCGGTATGGTTAGCTTCCAGTATAACGGATTACAGACATTTTGCACTGAAAATGAGTTTTACATTTTATACAGTAAAATCATTACACGGCTCTCGATATAGTGTTTTAACTGAACAAAGTATCAACAATCGTTTAAAGAACCTTTCAAGAATTTCAATTGCCAAATTTCCCCCATAGAACCCAAGTTGAGTCGAACAATCGAATCTATTTTCAACAACTATCGTCTGCCTTGACTGGTCACGCCGATGATCCGTTGAGTTTTACTTCTCTGCCACGATCTCCGCTTTCTAAATCCTTTCTGCTTCAAAGATTAGTCTTCTCCATCTTCCATGCACGCTTGCTTGCTAATCCTCAAGGCATTAAATATAAAACGCAACAATACAAAATGCATAGTTGAGCATCTTTAAAGTAACAAGGGCTTACTATCCCAGTCACACCGGGAAGTGTATATGCATATGGACGGCGAAATGCTTGTGCTGCATTCTGTAAAGAAACTGATGAACTTTTTCAACTCAAAAAGTTTATAAAGTCACCTAACAAAAGAAAATCCGTTGTCTTTTGTTTTGTGATCCTCATTTTATTAACATTGTAACTGTTAAGGCCAATGGAGCAAAACCCTGACAGAATTTTGAAAATTCTCTGAATTATGACCCATGTAGGAATGATAACGAACGTTTTGGAGTAGGTTTTTCTTTAAACACCTTAAAATTAGACAAGGCGGATTCCCCATTTGATTGCATGCTTTGAAACATTAGCGTTAACAAATAGAAGATATAACTTTATTTCTGAAAGAAATAAAATGGAGACATCCCGTTCGATGAAATAATATTGTAATCCCTACTGGGACGGCAAAGACAATTCCGGGGCATTAGGGTCGGGTTCATTAAAAGTTGGGAGACTTGGGAAGCATCGAACAAAGTTGTGATTGGACTGTCGCTGTCGGAGAACTCTGCAACAAGTGTCCTCGGATTCTGTCTAGATATTTTGATTTCACAGGAATATAAACTTCAGTTTCTTCGATTGTTTTCAAGATCAATTTTAATTGGACAAATTAATTCAGCGATCGTTAGTGAAATGATGTTATATAACGACGAGTATCTGATAATGTACTCGGTTGCTTGGAATTGTAGTTGGAAACGTATAAAATGTAATCTAACTTTTAGAAACGCCCCCTAACGATGTAGTTGATAACGAATAAAAGAACCTTTGAATCGAGAAACAATATCGATATATCAATGGTATTCCTACGAATATCTTTAAAGCCCTAATCCAAACTCTTGGTAAACTTTACTTTTATACGCACTGACTTGCATACCCTGGAGGAGTCTTCACCAACAATCCTATCCTATACTCTAATACGAGCAATGTCTGCAATATAAGCAATGTTGCATATAGAGTGGACATATCCAAACTAATCAAATCGCCTAGCATGGCTCACTCCCCCAGGTACTACAGTAGTATTATTACCAAGTTATAAACTAAGCATTATTGCACAGCTTGAACCTGAAGCTAAAATACACACTGTTGGGCCTACTGATTGTTGCTAAATACACACTGTTGGGCCTACTGATTGTTGCTAAATACACACTGTTGGGCCTACTGATTGTTGCTAAATACACACTGTTGGGCCTACTGATTGTTGCTAAATACACACTGTTGGGCCTACTGACTGTTGCTAAATACACACTGTTGGGCATACTGATTGTTGCTAAATACACACTGTTGGGCCTACTGATTGTTGCTAAATACAAACTGTTGGGCCTACTGATTGTTGCTAAATACACACTGTTGAGCCTACTGATTGTTGCTAAATACACTGTTGGGCATACTGATTGTTGCTAAATACAAACTGTTGGGCCTACTGATTGTTGCTAAATACAAACTGTTGGGCCTACTGATTGTTGCTAAATACACACTGTTGGGCCTACTGATTGTTGCTAAATACACACTGTTGAGCCTACTGATTGTTGCTAAATACACTGTTGGGCATACTGATTGTTGCTAAATACACACTGTTGGGCCTACTGATTGTTTACAACATTAACTATGATGACAAATGTCGTTGGGATTTTCAATATCTGGTATATACCTGTATATATATATATATATATATATATATATATATATATATATATGTGTGTGTGTGTGTGTGTGTGTATAAAATTTACGCCGGGGAAATATTTCCGCTATATTTATAATATTTGTTTATTTCAGCTATATTTATAAGCATTTCTTATTTCAACTATATCTAGAATAGTAACTATATTTCTAAGTGTTTGGGCCCTCGACTTGATATCAGGGGCATCTTTACCCGAAGCCATCAAAATTGATATAACGTCACATTGGATTCTGAGTGAATTACGTAGTGTATCCGGAGTTTCCAACGAAATGTCGTGACAAAATTTTCCTTTGTTGGCGAAAACATTTGGTTTAACCCTAATAAAACAAAATGGTAATCTTTGTTGCCAACATTTGTTGGAAATTCCGGTGTAAGCGTGCATTTAGGATGTAATTAGTCTGTCCGCATTTATTATTTGAAAAATGTACGAGTCACCACATAAATGTCAGTAAAAAGCCAAACTAAAACTTTAAACCAAATAAATAAGTAAATATAGTTTGAGTTAAACCGAAGTTAAATTGAGTTACTTGTGTATATAATTTGTAAACATATATTTTCTAAATATTATATGTATTGATCTTTTATCAAAATTATTTTCTTTATAAATACTGTTTTCAAAATATATGTAACTATGTGAATAAATAATTTCAAGTTTAGTGGACACAAATTTCCTGTGCTATTTACAAATACTTTTATGTTTTATCTTCAGCTTTTTAGTGAACCGTCATCTAAACACTATCCGGAAAACCAATTGGCTAAAAGACCAGAGAGAGAAACTAATACCAAGGCTTTCCTCCGGCGGAGAACACTGACGGTGTAGTTGTAAACTTTATTGGGTCCATTTACGACAAATACAGAAAGGCGTAAATCCCGGGTCTTACTACACCGGGTAACATTTCCGTTTCTTTATTACGAGACAGCAAGACAGAGGAACATCTGACTTCTGCCTCTTCTGTGTTCTCTAAGAGTTAGTTTTACCCAAACGCAATTTACCATGGTGATGTGTCACAATAAACTCACTATTTTATTATTGAGAATACAATAAAGGCCGTGCATAATAAATGCGAGGTAGTATTAACTATATGTATACGTATTACAAATGTCTCCAAGACAACGAAAACACGTCTCAAAAACCCTTAACATTATAATATCGATATTTTTACAGAATTACACATTATCTATACTTATTTAATAGGCGAGCAGGTTTTTTGTGACAATCACTCCTCCTAAACTACTGAACCGACTTTCATGTTTTTGGTGTGATTGAAAAGAGCCTAACGTGAAGTTGTGCAAGGAAACTTTTTTTATAGAGAAATAATTTGTGATTGAGGCCCTGGGGCCCCTTAAAGTTGAGTTTTTTCCCATAAGCTTAACATTGGGAAATAACTATGAGTTTTAAGCAATCAGCTGGATAGAGTAAACACAGTTAATCAACAGGCCATGTTGGCTTTGGAACGGTAACACAATATTTATACGGGAATGTCAGTATAATAATACGTTGTGATCGCGAGCGAAGCCGCGACAGGCTACTAGTACTTATTTAATAGGCGAGTAGGTTTTTTGTGACAATCACTCCTAAAATACTGAACCGATTTTCATATTTTTTGTGTCATTGGAAAGAGCCTAACGTGAAGTTGTGCAGGAAACATTTTTTATAGAGAAATAATTTGTGAGTGAGGCCCTGGGGCCCCTTAAAGTTGAGTTTTTTCCAATAAGCTTAGTATTGGGAAAAAACTAAGCTTTAAGCAATCAGCTGGGTAGAGTAAACACAGTTAATCAGCAGGCCATGTTGGCTTTTGAACGGTAACACAATATTTATACGGGAATGTCAGTATATAATAATACGTTGTGATCGCGAGCGAAGCCACGACAGGCTACTAGTACTTATTTAATAGGCGAGCAGGTTTTTTGTGACAATCACTCCTCCTAAACTACTGAACCGATTTTCATATTTTTTGTAAAACCATATGCTTGTATCTTTAATCCCAGCTGTTCTGCTTCTTTTGTTTTGATTTGTTGTCAATGTTATTTAAATGGGCCAAACCCGTACTTTGAGGGCTTCCCAAGGGTTTTTTGTTCCACGCACTGACTTGAGACCCCCAAAAGGAACATCTAGACGTTAAGGGCTTTCAAACGACACGTAAATCATCAAAATCGACCCAGTAGTTTGGCCATAATCTTCTGCACAAAAATCGCCTTATTCTTTTAATATAAATGTGATCTTTTAATATTAATTCCAAATTAATCTCTTCCTGTGAGATGACAGAATAGTAATATGTTAATAAATATAATTGCGAGAATACGAAAAACTCGTAACCATCGTGTAGGTTATCAACATCTGTTTTAAGGTGATAGGCATTTAAACAAAATCGAATACTGTACCACTGTCCTAAGAATATCAATGTGATCGCTGGATTAAATGCAGAATATTAAATTTTTAATTATAATGTAAATATTTAATATATATTATAAAATACATTAACATATTTAATTATATTTAACTATATATACATTATTAATACATCAACTCTAAATAAAAAGAAATAAGCATTATTATATATATTATATATTAAAATGAGTTTATATATTATAATCAAGCTTGTAAATCCATTGTTGCATTGGCATGACTTTCACGTCAGGACCTTCAGATAAGTACAAGAACAATATGGTTCACCGATGCCTGGCTTATTTTTCTCGAATGTCCTGCCACGTCTTTTCTTCGTATCTACATAAACATTATCTGTAACACACCGAACAACACAATTTCTAAGAGGGGGCTCCAGTAAGGAAACGTTTGACGTTTCTACCTGCTCCCCCATAAGGCTGTGTCAACGTTCACCGTCCGTCCCTCCTCAACGAATTAATCGATATCGCTGATTTGTTGCTCATTTTAAAGAGCGTGAAGAGTGCACATTTCAGTGGGCAAAATTTGGATATGACGAATAAAGAAAATATTGGAATTTGTTTGAACAACTAAAATGTTTGTTTAATCAAAATTTTACTCACTTGCATCCCTAGGTATTTTTTGCTCTACGAAATTAGCCGTAAAGAACAACTTCGGATAATACAGTGAGGACTTAGGAGGGACGAAATTTCAAAGTTAACATTGGTCTTATGGGAAAAGCCAGTAGAAGCTGGAGCCTCCTCTCAAAATTTTTCCAGACAAAACCTCATTTACCTCCCCCACAGTGACTTTATACCCCCTTATCGTCCTGCCGGACCCCCGTCAACCAGACAACCACACAATGGCACAATACACCCCTGCCCTTGTCAACTGCTAGCCCTATCTGTAACACAGCGACAGGTGGGGGTGGCCGGTATTGTATTCAAATTGAGACAGAGACGAGATCCCACCACTGCGAGAGGGCAGAGTTGATATGCCGGCGGTATCAGCAGCTTCCGGTCCTCCATTGCCATGCACCCGGCACCTACGTTTCCGTCCATCCGGCCGCCGGTCGACCGGATATGCTATTAAATTAGGACCGCCTCCTCCTCACTACTAGGATACGAATGGACGACTTGTAAAATTTAACTCGTGAAATTTGTGGTTCTGCTGAGAGTTTGTGCTTTGTTGGCATGGATTTAAAAGTAGACTGAGTCTGAAATTTGGAGTGGGTGGCGGATAGTGATTTTGTTTGTCATTGCCAGGTAAAAATAAAAATAAATTTAAACAAGAAATAGGCTAAGAGAATAGGTACCAATATATACAAGTAAGATTTGACGAGCGAAGCGAATATTCGCTAGTGATAAATCGATAAGGAATATAGAAGAAACTAAACAACTTTCTACTAGCAAAGCTTATTCCTCGTGCTAACTTCTTAAACCATGTTCATGTATATAATAAGAACATTTCAGAACCATCTCGCTAAAAACTTGCTTAGCCAAATATAAAAAAAATGTTTACGAAACTTTGAAAATGATTTCAATTGAACACACACAAACACCTAACGATCCCCCATTTACCCAAGGGCTTAACAGTTTTTTTTCATTTAGTATAAACCCAAATTTAACAAACTAAACGAGTTATCCTACTTTTGTGCCTGGTGGCGCATAACAGCAACAGCATTACACAGAGAAAAATGGATTGTTTGAAATACAATCATGTCTAGTTAAGGGTACAATTGTTTAGGACAACCAATTAAATAGTTAATAAAAAGATAGTAGAATATTTAATTTAACTCTTCTAGTTAAACTATATTGTTTTAAAATACTATTTAATAATGATAGTTTCAACAATAGTAATGAAATAATGAGATAATAAAATGGTTGTTTTAACACAATTGATTGGTTGTTTTAAACATTAGTTTTTATCAAACACAGCAGACGTTAGGCCATCAAAAGCTATTGTTGGCAAAATCATACTTTCGGTGGTATATAAACAAACCGTTATATATATACCCATGTAGCACTCTCCATTGGTCTACCGATGGTCGACGGTGGGACCGTTAGCTAAAGGTGGGTTGGAGTTTCCACAAAAATCCAAACGCCGCCCAACTGTTTTTCATGCCGTTGGGCCAACCGAAATTAATATTCTTGGATCAACGTTGGTTAATTTTTTGTATAAATTATATTAACATTATATTGAATTTTTTATTATAATTATATTAAATATGCATTAGTTTGTTCACAATTTTTCATATTTCAAGGCAAGAATAAATACGTAAATCAAATAAACCAAATGAACTTTTATTACCTGTATTCTAGTGGCACGTGTAGATTCATTTAGAATAATTAAACGACAGTATTGTCATTGACTATACACTTGCAGTCAATAGTATTGTGATATGGTGTAGGTGTAGACTTCTATTGACACTTTTTATATTGCAGTCCATCCTTCAATCATCATAAGTCAAAACAGCCGCGAAAGCTTCCCTACATAATTGTTACAATCAAACCTGGTGATTGGTAAATCCAAACAATTCGGAGCCTGATTGTTTGAATTTCCCAATGTTTATATTGTTAAAACTGAACATTTACATTGTAAATTTAACCAATAATTATATTGTAAAACAGCAACGAATTTTTTACCAATGAAAATGTTAAAAACAAACAATCATAATTTTTGTCCATATAGCAACCAATTACATTCTTTGGTTTAAATATTTGTTTGGTAATTTCAACAATTTATTTTTCTCTGCGTACGGTTGGCATGTGCCCACATATTAGTGCTAATGCTAGAATCGCGAAATAATTTTACTGTGCATAGATACTGTCAAGTTTATTCAGTACAATTATTATTCTTACACCGTGGCAGGCGGCATCTAACGATACATCCTTATGTATCGTTAAATGACTTCCTTAAATGACTTGATGGCCAGCGAACAAAGGAATGAGGGGAGAGTTACCCCCACGAAAACCTCCTCACTGATGCCATTGGACAAAATGAATTTGATTTTGTTTTGTATTGCAATAGTTTAGCACAGCAGATTGTTAATTACACATAATAGTTTCTTGGTTGGATTCAACGAGGTTAATATATCTGGGGTAAAAATGTGTAGCCTACAGGGTTAACCACCGTTTTGCCCCTCTGTCCATTATGCTATCATGGCAACCAACAAGGTAATCAATCAAATCCTCTACTCACGAGTTGTATGACAGTCAGCTGACAAATATCCTATCCTATACTCTAATATGACTAAGGTTTGCTTGCTTGCTTGCGACACGGATCTCAAATACGGCTCCAACGATTTCCTTCAAATGTTCAAAATAACTAATTTCTGGGATAAAAATAAGTTCTAGACAGGTCTCATCCAAAGGAAAAATCAAATAATGTAAAAAAACTAAAATGAAAAGTTAAAAAATTTAACATTGGGCTTATGGAGTTTCAAATCAAAACAAAAGAATTGTAACAGCTGTTCATAATCAACCAGGGAACTGTCAAAGTTATACTCATGTTGTATATGATTATAACGTGTGGTTTCCTGAGAGCAGAGACTAAAAGATTTGAGTGAAGATTACATAAATAGAGTAGTAAAATAAATCAAAGGGACATTAAACTATAAATAAAAACTGGACCTTAAAAATGTAGAAAAGAGGCAAATGAGTTATACAAATCTGATTATCAGTAGGGGGAAGTGGTGAAATATTACTCCCAAGTCATCTACACAAACTGACTGACCTTCCCCGAGCAAAGCTCGGCCCCCAGGAACCTTATGAAGAAATTATTTGATTGGTTACCTGAGGAAGGTAGCGGTCAGCATGCAGGGTTCACTTTATTACCCCAGACGAGACCTCTCTATGTATTTACCTCCATGTTCGGCTTTGTCAGTACACAATGTATGAACAGTTGAGGGGTAAATTTCCCCTTCACACTTTGTTTACCAGCTCTCCATCAAGTCATCTCCATACAGTAACATGGCGCATCAACCACAACATAAAAAGTATTCGACTTTAGCACTGCCAATGTCGATATCACCACAAAAACGCCGCCGTCCAGTGTGTGAACGCGGCGGGGGAGAGCCTCCCACAACTGTGGCGGTTTGTATTTTTATCTCTTCGCTGCCGATTGCTGTAAAAAATAATGAGCTTCACAATCGCACATTCGCTGCATCCCTCGCGGCCATTTAGCTTGTTTATATCGCTGTCGAGTTAACAAGCGGCGAGATATCTGCGATAGAGAATTACCAATGTGATAATTTGTTCTATATGGTAATTTTTGAATAAATGTAACCAAATGGGAAATCCGTTTGAGGCATAAACGTATCCTAAAGTATATCAACATGTTGTTTACGATTATTTGCAGACGATAATAATGATTTAGACAGGTGATTAAAAAAACATTGAAAAGAAAATTGTTCGAGCCTAATTTGAAGGTGTTATCTTCATAACCCCTAAATTTCATATCGAAATGTCCATTACAATTTCTAAATGTGTAAAAATAAAACAACAAAAATCCAAAATTGTCTCAGGGTTCCGCTCTATTGGCCTTCACACTCTCAGTGTTTATATAATGCAGACAATGATGTTTCTTAGGTCAGGCGACTTGTCCATGTTAGTCGTAAAGGTTCTCCAGTTTCTCCTCAGAATGTAGCACAAACTAATGTGTTCGACCTCCGTGGGTTTTAGCGAATTTCCCCTATAGGGAAGAAGCTATTACCGTAGGTCTCATGGTAAGACTTAAGAGTCTTCATCACCGGAAGTTGCTGGACGCCAACTTGGAGTTTTGCTCCATAAGGCCAATGTTAACTTTGTGCCTCCATTACTCCTCACCTGATCGTCACATACAATTAATTTTGGTGTCAATTTAAAGGTTTCGTCGTCCTCTAGGGAAATGCAATGTCGAATTTCTTAATTTGGGTATCAGAGTTTCATGATAAATAGTTCAATTTTGAACTGAAACACTGTACATGTTCTCATTAATTTGCAAGAAAATCCAAATTCGACTATTGTATTTCCCTAGAGAACGACGAAACCTTTAATTTGACACCAAAATGAATCGTTTGTGATGATCAGGTGAGGAGTAACGGAGACACAAAATTAACATTAGCCTCATGGAACAAAAAACCAAGATGGCGTCCGGCAACTTCCGGTGATGAAGACTCTTAAGCCCGAGACCATGATAACTTTTCGTTTTGACGTCCCCAGATGCCAAAAACACTATTCGTTCATATTTGTATATATGTATATATATATATATATATATATATATATATATATATATATATATATATGTGTGTGTGTGTCCGTAAGCACGATAACTCTCGTAAAAAAAGTCCGATCTTAGTAAAATTTGGTACAAATATGTAAAGTACCATTTATTTGAACGAGTTCGAAAACCAGACAAATCGCACCATCCGAAGGGGGTTTTTGGGGGGTTTTGTACCCCAAAAATGGATTTTTTGGGGTTTTCACATCTAATTGTTATTTAAATCAAATTTGAATTTATACCATTGAATTCAGCTTAAAAAAACAAACAATTTGGTATTTTGATCATTGCTCTACGTCAATTGGTTACTGAGATATTACAAGTGCTAAATAATATTGGACACAGTACGTTGTCCAATGTTATTCTTATATGGAGAAAAATACAGATTTTATATCTCGGTTATTTATGAACATAAACTGACGAAACTTGGTATATCGCTTCATCTGGTTGTGGTTTGTTGTTGTTTGGATAAAAAACAATATTTCGCCTACGGTTCCCGAAGCAGCAAACCTAAGTACTCGGTCCCCATGTTATTCTTATGGAGAATAATAAAAATGTTATATATCGCTTATTTATGAATTTATATGGACGAAACTTGGTATTTGACTTCACTTGATGAGTTCTATTGATATTTGTATAAAAATCCATTATTTTGTGTTCCTTTTTGCAGCAAACCTGCGTACTGATCCCTAATGTTATTCTTAAGGAGAATAATGAATATTTTAAATATCGCTTATTTGCGAATATATTTCTTATAAAATCTGGTAAGAGGCTTAATGTAATATTAAGACATATATATCCATTGGAAATTCGCTGAGTACGCAGGTTTGCTGCGACGGGGGTATTTTTACTAGCCTTGGGTCTTCCCGGTGTAACTAGGATCGTCTAGCAAATGATAACGATAACGGAACGCTTATAAGAAATTAAAATACTCGTACTATTAGATCATACTAGTGGCTTGAAGAGGCCGTAGCCCCTAACATTGCACAAATGCACTGGCTCTTCTTATTTTGTCTACTATTTACACAACGGGGAATGGTATAACAAGACTCAAAGTACGTACCCGAACGTCCCATGGTTTGACTCAACCAAATTCAGTAGACGTGACCACTATGATCTGCAGACTTCGTTTTGGACACTGTTTTACGACAGACCGACTTTTCTTACTTAAAAGAATTGATTCCCCACAATGCCTAAAATGTAATGATGGAACTCATGAATGCATTCAACACATATTTAAGGACTGCACTGCCTGCTCAATACATCGAAATTATCTCTATGAAATGTTGAGAAGATGTAACTGTCATATACATGGCATTCTTAAAGAAGAAAACTCAAAATTATGGTGTTACATCTTAGAATTTTTATACAAAATCAAGAAAATTATTTAAGTGGCCATATACCGGATGAAATTAATTAAGTTTTGGACTTGAATTGTAATATTTGGGCGTCAAACATCAAAACTCCTTATATAATTGAAATTAATTCAGTGTGTTTTCAAAATTATAGTGTTACGTCTTAGAATTTATACATAAAATCGAGAAAATTATTTAAGTGGTCATAAACCGGATGAAATCAATTAAACTTTGGACTTGAATTGTAATATTGTAATATTATAATTTATGTTCTTAGCTCTTAAGGCTTCATGTAATTTAATACAAAGCCTCTAATAAAAGGTACAAAAAAGAACTTAATCACATGTTTTAATGTAAACAAAGCAGACGTTTTTAAATTCTCATGCTATTCTTATGGGGGATTTTTTACGTTATTTCTCGTTTGTTGGTAACTTTTGGAAATACTGCTATTTTTCCCGAGTCCCTGGAATCGAGACCTGTAATTTGAGCCGCCTCCCATAATCCTACAATTTTCCTAACTCCCACAATTTTGACTTAACAACTTTTCTTACAGAATTATATATACTGTATACCCTTCATTGCATAAATACATAAATTTAAGCTTCCGGCAGAGATTTAGTGTCTCTATTAACGTTTTTAATTTCTTGCTAAGTTAGGCAATAATCAAGCCATATTTCCATGCATCCTACAGACTCGCCTACAGTTTCAGAACCTCCACGTCGTAGGCGGAACAGGCCTACCAACTTTCGAGACCAATTTAGATTAGCTCTGAAAGTTAATCTTGTTACTTAACAGTAAAAGTACCGGGGGGCCGAGCCGCGATCGGCGAAATTAGATTAGTTTTCGTGGGCTAAAAAGTCAACAGATAAATGTTGTTTAAAGAGCAGATTTGTTTTGCTCAACTGCCTCTTTTCCGGATATTAGAGTCACTCAAGTTTTTATTATAACTCAATCTCCCTAGTATTTTTGATGTTTTAGACGTTTAATGTATTTGAATATGTTCACTCTATATGCAATCTTAATTCATGGTTCTAGTCACTGTTTTCAAGAAATCACTTATTTATAGTACCTATATCATGTGTCAGTGCTACTTTGACAGTGCTGGTTAATTTATTCACAGCTATTAGTGAATTTCCTATGGAAAGTGAACTATTAGCATTACCCGCACGATGAAACTTAAGCCCGGGACCACATAGAACACGTTTTGGGGGTTCGTTCAAAATTTCATATATATATATGTATATTAATATACATATCTGTATGCACTCTAGAGGTCGCATTTTTTGTCCGATTTACTTCAAATTTGGTAGGGACGTTCGTTTTTATAACCAGTTGGACATGTTAGTTGGGCAAAACAATCGGAAACCTCTTAACCTCTTTTTTGGGGGTCAATCTTTCAAATTTCGAGTTTTTGGGCCCAAAAAGCCCCGGATATGAAATTAATCCATGTAACAAGATGGGCATTAGTGTGTCGAAACTTTTAAGATCTCTCTCGTCATTCTAGCATAAATATTTACCGAGTTATTAAAGAAAATTTGTAACGACCAAACACAGTGCGTTGTCTTATGGGGGTTTTACATTAGAAAAACCTGTTATTCATTCGTTTGTGTACTTTTATCATCCCCAACAACCTCACGCCTACTTTAAAAGCCTGACTGGACCTTCTCCTAACCTTATAATGCGCAAAATTGTATTCCCAGCATTGCAGGTAAATAGAACCAGGAGCATCAGAACAGCCAAAAAATCAATGTTTTCAGATTTGAATAAAAATTGGAATATATGCATATTTTTAACTGATTTTGAGTTGTTATAGTTTTTTATGTGGAAATTCACTTCCCTCACGTCAGCGTGCTGCGTGCGAACTCGTTATTATTATTATTTGGTTTTGATTTGAAACTAAACAAGCCCAATGTTAAAATTTCCGATTTTCAAAAAATATATTCTTCAAATTTAACAAAACATGACTTTTCCTAGGTTTACCAATCGATTGTTCGCGGCTCCAAAAGCCCCTTATTCCAAAGTTTAAACAAAACCGTTCCGCTGGATTCTGAGATATATTTTGCAAACAAACAAACAAACCGACAGAAAGACATTGTTCCTATTCGCGTAGTAGGATAACTCAGTATAGCATAATGATTAACTACAGTGTTATTTTGTAATTAAATGTATCGTTATTCTAATTCCTTTTTTATTTTTTTATTTAATTTGCTATCCGTTTAATTAACCTCCATCATCGGTGGAGCATCAGTTCTCTCTTAGCTCTGAATGATCTTGAATGGAACCTCCGGTAGAAGCAATCTCGACTATTTCCAACAATGGCGTTCCTTTATTGTTCAGTAACCTGCTCGTGGCACACCCGTCGATAACAACGCCAACGATTATTGCTTGGCAAGCAATTAATTGCTTGTTTCTAAGCAATACAATCCAAACAATGTTGAAGCTTGCTCAGTTACCATTGTCGTCGAAGAGGTTACGTACGTAAAACAAACCAGCTTTTCTGTAGTTTAACAGTTTTTTCGTCAAAGTAAAGATGTTTGAAAAAATTTGGCATTTGCTAAGTAAGTAACCCTTTTGACCGATCAACCATAACTGTACCACAAAGCGAACCACAAGTCAACATGGAGAAGAAAACAAGGACGAACACTGTGTTAGTTTCCTTGTTGTTCTAGCTCAAGGTTCGTAGAGCTTTCAGACCAGGTATGATTATTTCCATAAGAGTAATGTTCGTAGCAAAGAAGAGAGCGTCCAGCTGATGCATAAATCATACATACTATAAAGTGTTGCCAACCTTAAGTGTATAATAATGGTACAGCTATTTTTAAATTGTTACTAGACATGCAGAAAGAAAATTTAAACCCTTAATCCATTAATCTAATAATACAAATAAATCAAAAACAATATATTAGTATCATACAATAACAGCTGATTATAGAATGTAAGCAGTTAAACAATGTTAATTTTAATTACAATGATGTAGAAAATATGGCACGCGTACGATAAATATCGTGTTTTCAGCAACACTGCAGATTGGTTTGGTGATCACGTGACCTTACAGCTGTTTTTGCGAGGTCTCTTCCGCAACTAGAAAACCTTAAATAAATCGACTCAGCAAACCTGTACAATGTATCTATGACCTTGGTTCTAGCTAACTTCAAAATACCCCATAAACTGTGAACTGATTCACGCTAAAACGTAATCTCAATTCCCGTATAGTCATGCAATTTCAATGGAAGTTCAAGAGAGTCTATAGGTGTAACGGATATGCTTTACAACCATGTCAAACAACTTGTAGTTACTATTTATTTTTTACAATATCTGAAACCCACATACAGTACCTATAATTCGTACATCATTTATTTATAAATTACGTTTCTTTATACATAATATTGAGAGTACATTCACTCATAAGTAATTATTGAACTCTCAATATGGAAAACAAGAGGTCAACAGGTTCAACTCGCAAAAAAAGAGGTCAATAATTTAAATTACAGAAACGAAAACCTAAAATGTTGGAAGCACATCAGCGTCGTCTCTACGAGAACTAAAGAAAAATGTTGCTTACAAAAAATTGTTTATCAAGCTATTTCTATTGAAGGTTTGTTGCTGGTCCTAAAATAAATTAAACCCGTTAAGGTAGACTATTTTATCACACTGAGTAAACTAAAGTTACATCATTCAAACACCCCATACTTTCCTGTGACTAATACTTAAACCGTGTTATTTTTAACACGATTAACACGAAACAGGCAAAGGCGACAAAAATACTTTCACGTCTTTGTTTACGACAAACAAACGTCTACGATATCACCTATCGCCGGCAGACGGACTTCGGCAAACACCCCTCCCCCCCCCTCTCCGGGCTAGGGGAGACCCCCTGATAACCTCAGACTGTCAGCCGCGCTATTTCGGTCTCCCACTCCTGCCCTTATACGGGCAGACAACGAGACAACCGTATTCGTTTTGCCGCGCCACTTCCTCTTCTTCTTTCCTCCTTCCGTTTCCCCACCCCCGCACGGATGACTGTGACACTACAGACGTCAATGTCCGCCAGCCGCCAGTCAAGGTCCCGGCGACAGCGGGGGAGTGGGTGGCGAGTGAGTGATAAGACTCGTCTTTCGCAGTTCCATCTGGTGAAGGATTTCTGCAGTTGTGTGACAGAACTGTCATAAGCAAAAGCAAAACGTCCATAAGATGAATGCGATGGGGTAGAGTGCTTCTGTAGTCCTGAAAGAACTCGAGACAACGTTGATTCAGAAATAAACCTTCTGATACGAACAAAAGAATTCCTTATAATTTAGTGTTTGACCACGAAAAATGTTACAGCATAGTTATAGGATCGCTACATTTTTTTACTGACCTAGTTCTAAGGGACCAAAATAGCAAAATACGATATCCATGAAATAAGATTATAAAGGGAAGTATGCTGTTTGTTTGGGTTCATGCAATACATTTAATAGAGTCATCGTCGTAAACAAACACTACGACTCAGCTATAAAACGCACTAGACATTTTAAAATAACGGTTACAAAGATGAATGTTCAAATCGTTCACAGATTGAACGAGGCCTGTGTTATGGTTGCACTGGATTTTCCAATTAATTAATTCACCTATCCGAATGTTACATATTCACTCATTCGAAACCGAAATAAACGATACGCTGATAAAACCAACAGCTATCGCCAACGTCGATAATATCAATGAACTGATAAAGCTCAACGGCCTCAGAGCTCATACGAGTTATATAAATGTCCAAATTAGCGTTATCAGTTCATCTCCTTATCGCTCATTTATGCCCAACAGATTAGTCAACATGAGTGGAATTCCACACTGAATAAGCGCACGACCAACATAATCGCGACTGATAAGTAAATTACAAGTCTGGCTAATAACACGTGGTTTGATGACAGAGCACGATCCTCAATGTGTCAGCCAAATGCTTTTACAGTAAAGTTCTTATAACGTAGGGCCTAGCGCATTATACGACCGCATGCTAGCTTGCGTGTCGAGCACAAAGTTTTAAAGAATTCAACTCAAGTTTTGTACCCGACGGCTTGAAGTTCACAATACAGTCCGCTACTTCAAAACGGGCACGTACAACGAGAACGCTCGCTGCATACTTAAAACTCCTAATGTTCAATATGAACTGGGCGCCGCGTCGGGGGAACTGGCTGCGCTATTTCTTTATTAACTACGATAGTTGTATTACTTAATAAAATTAAAAAAAAACTAACATGGTATTGTACTTTTGTTGTTGAAATAAACTAGTTTCGACACATTTTACGGTAATTAATCAAACTAATTTCACACTTGAATGTCCTCGGTCACAAGATAACTACTGTGGAGCGAAACAGTAAAATAACTGTAGTTTACCGAGTACAGCGCGTTGCTCAAATGATGAACCAGGCCATCCATACGATTAGTGTTAATTTTAACATTGGGCTTAACCCAATCAGGACGGTCTGATTTTTCATTCGTGCAACGTACTGTACTAAGACATGTTTCACGGTCCAAAGATACATTCCTGTAATTTATGAACTGAAATTTTTAACGAAATCAAATTTACATATTAATGCTCAATATGAAAGGAGAAAATTATGTTCTCTCAAAAGGTTATTAATATAATAAGGTATAGGATTATGGAAACCTAAATTTTGTTTTCAGCGGTATTCACTGCTTAAAAGTACTTTATCAATAGTGAAATTTCAAAAAAAGAGTACATTTTTACAGAGAAAATAAAAATAAGATCATCCTCGCATAAGTACACACCTTGCATTGACGTGTAAAAGTAAATGGGATTTCACAGAAAATTACACACTGTTGTCAACTAAACATAGGGCGCACAGTAGTCTCAGGATCCATGCATGGGTGGAAATGGGTTATCACCGCTTATCACAGGAAAACTGGTGATAACATACATCACACTAGAGAACCAGCGCTGAGCTCAGCTCCCTCGCTGAATCATGAGTAACTTGTACGGTTAACTCATCTCTAATTGTGACGCGCGCCGGCGCCGGTTGGATCTGTTGCACGTCATCGCTTCACGATTTGTGAAAGTCGGAGTAAAATATTCTTATGAGGCTCGTTTCAAGAATCGGCCAAATTGAGCTTTGACAACTCGAATAAATATACACTTAAGCTTCAGCGGGTTCAGGTACTGACTTGTCATGATTTAAATGTAAATATTCCAAACAGTCTTAAATGAGCTACTAGCTATTACCCGCAGGCTTCGCCCCGCGAATTATTTATAAAAACTATGACAGTTTGTGTGCTGCATTCTGTGGTTAACCTGTGGAACTACTACGAATCAAGATCAGCTGTTTGTATTTTCATCAGCTCAAACAAAAATGAATGTCCATAAGGAATACATGGAAACTTTGAACCCCCGTGGGGCATAGCCCTATAGGATTTTCACAACTTTAATATGCCTATATGTTACTCAGGACTATCAAGTACCTCTCTGCAAAATTTCAGCTCGATCGGTCCAGTAGTTTTCACGTGATAGAACTTCAGAGTTACGCACAAACTTATGCACAAACATCCATACTTTCATTTATAATATTAGTATGATAGGCAGCAGAAGTCAATATTAAGGTTACATAAAGAGTCCCAGAAATATAGGGCCTAATTAAACAAAGAACTTCAATATCACAGGTATTCAGCGAATGTTATTTGTCAACACTACAACCCCCCCCCCCTTGTATGACGTTGTAAGGTCCCGGGTTTATCTGTAGACGTCTAATATCTTAGTACAGAAGTCGACGTTTCGGAAGTGGCCTGAAAATGGGTATTGCAATACTATATATCCGAAACGTCTGCCATAAAAACCATACGAACATCGACCCCCTCCCAGGGATTTCTAAATTTGCATTACTGTAACCAACCTTTCACTCCAGTTTCCCCTTTCCTTGAATCATTTCCTAAACTCCCTTCCTAGTACTCTAATACAATGTTATCAAGGTAACTGCAAAGAGAGGAATCAATTTATTTCAATTTCTCCACCTCCATTACGTCGTAACATTTTAAAGTATTTGCACATAACAGATGGCTCCTACACTCGCGCATTCAGCTACTTTGAACTCTAAATGTGTCGAGATACAAATTGTAAAGATAACCCCGCATTCCGAGAACTGAGGCTCGCACTGTTAGCATAGTAATCTATACACGTCGCAACCCGGTGGCGCCTCTCATATTGAACATTGCCGACTGGACGACATTTAAGCTATACGTTAGTGACGCTATAGATTTGTTCAGCAGCTTGTATCATGCAATAGTCTACTTCTACACACGAATCTAGTGAGTTTCACTGATAACATTTATCCGCCGAAATGTGGAACAAACTGGTTTTCAAAGAACAAAATCGAAAACTCATTTGAACCTCAAAAACATGAGCATGGTCCAACCACTTGAAAAATTATTTGTAATTATTTGCTTTTAAGATTTTGTAAATTATCTAAACTTGTTTTGTATCAGACAGTATATGTAACAGAATAAGGCTGGGAAGGGAGAATATTGAAATACCCCCCGTCGCAGCAAACCTGCGTACTCAGCGAATTTCCAATGCATTGATATGTTTCTCACTAGTACATAAAGCCACTCACCAATTTTGACAAAAATACATTCATAAATAAGTTATTTATTACATTTTATTTATTCCCCATAAGAATAACATTAGGACTGAGTACGCAGGTTTGCTGCAACGAGGAATATAAGAAATGATTTGTTATGCAATTATTAATATAACTGAACCAGGTGAAGCTACTTACCATGTTTTATTAATTTATGTTCATAATTAAGGGAGATGTAAAACTTTACTTATTCTCCATAAGAATAACATTAGGGCTGAGTATGCAGGTTAGCTGCTACGGGGACAATCAACAAAACATTTATTTTTTGTGCAATTATCAATATACCAGTACAACATGAAGCCACATACCAAATTTCATCAATATACATTAATAAATAATCAAGATATCCAATTTTATTTATTCTCCATAAGGATAACATTGGACAACGTACTGTGTTTAGCACTTTGAATATCTCTGCAACGGTTTGACGTAGAATCACAATTTAAACACCAAAATGATTGTTTTGTGGAGCTGAAGTGATTGGTAAAAGAAAATGTGAAGTTTAAAGTAAAATTAACTGAGGAAAAGCCAAAAACCTTTTTCCCATAAGATTAACATGGGAGATTTTATGAGCATGTTTTTTGGATTTTTTCCGCAACCACTTAACCTAGGTTAATAATTCAAAATACCATATTATTTGTTTTTTTAAGCTCTATAACATGGTCTAAACCAAAATTAAGTGTTTTAAAAATTTTAGGGTAAAAAATGCAAAAAACTGATTTTTGGAAAATTTAAAACCCCCATAAACCCCCCTTCCCATGGTCCGATTTTTCTGGTTTTCGAACTTAAAGTCATAAATGTCAGTTTACACATTTGAGCCAAATTTCATCGAAATCGGACGTTTTTTACTCAAGTTATCGCATTCACGGACACATATATATATATATATATATATATATATATATATATATATATATATATATATATATAGATATATATATACATATATATAAATTTGAACGAATAGTGTTTTGGACATCTGGGGACATCAAAACAAAAAGTTATCATGGTCTCGGGCTTAAGTCTTACCATGAGACCTACGGTAATAGCTTCTTCCCTATAGGGGAAATTCGCTAAAAAGTAATAAAAAAATTAATATGGTTGTTAATTGATTGTAGAACATAGAGGTAAAGAATCTAGAACGATAAACGTATTGGTATATGTAATTGTTTATGTTTAGTATAATTTGTGTCGAATATACACCCATGTAGTCCTGCATCACGAAATGGCAGTATATTAAGATATCCGTCAAATAATTAAAAAACCAACCAACAACCCCACCCAAACGCTGTACAAGAGAAACTTTAGGAAAACAAATACCCCCGTCGCAGCAAACCTGCATACTCAGCGAATTTCCAATGAATATATAACATAACACATTATAACACTTAACAGGATTCATAAGAAATGTATTCACAAACAAGCGATATTTAAAATATTAATTATTCTCCATAAGAATAACATTGGGGATGAGTACGCAGGTTTGCTGCAACAAGGCACACAAAATAATGGGTTTTTATGCAAATATCAATAGAACTCATCTTAGTGAAGTCACATACCAAGTTTCATCCATATACATTCATAAATAAGCGATATATAACATTTTAAGTATTTTCCATAAGAATAACATGGGGACCGAGTACCTAGGTTTGCTGCTGCAGGAGCCATAGGCGAAAATTTTTTTGTGTGCAAACAACAATAAACCATAACCAGATCAAGCCATATACCAAATTTCGCCAGTTTATGTTCATAAATAAGCGAGATATACAATTTTCCTTTTTCTCCATAAGAATAACATTAGACAACGTACTGTGTTTAGCACTTTCAATATCTCGGTAACCAATTGACGTAGAGCAATGATCAAAATACCAAATTGTTTGTTTTTTTAAGCTGAATTAAATGGTATAAATTAAAATTTGATTTAAATTAAAATTAAATGTGAAAACCCCAAAAACCTCATTTTCGGGGTACAAAACCCCCCCAAAATCCCCCTTCGGATGGTGCGATTCATCTGGTTTTCGAACTTGTTCAAATAAATGGTACTTTGCACATTTGTACCAAATTTAAGTAAGATCGGACCTTTTTTACGAGAGTTATCGTGCTTACGGACACACACACATATATATATATATATATATATATATAATATATAAGTAAGATCGGACCTTTTTTACGAGAGTTATCGTGCTTACGGACACATATATATATATATATATATACATATATACAAATTTGAACGAATGGTGTTTTTGGCATCTGGGGACCTCGAAATGAAAAGTTATCATGGTCTCGGGCTTAAGTCTTACCATGAGACCTACGGTAATAGCTTCTTCCCTATAGGGGAAATTCGCTAAAAGAACTCCGTGACAGCAAAGCATTCACTTAAGTAAATATATTTCTCCCGTCCTACCGCGTGATTAGGGACCCTTCAAAAACCAATATCGACAAGACCACAATTCCATTCGGATCGGGGTATTTCTGAATAACAATCATTCCTTTTGTTCGGGGGTTCGGGGTTATCCCCAAATCGAGCAGAACGCAGCCTATTTGCGGCTGACAGACAGCCAGACGGGGTGAGACACCCAATAACCCCGAGGGAGGTTTGGGGGGTCAGACAGTCGGGGGTGGGAAGGGGGGTTCCACTACCGCATTGCGAGAACACATTACCATGAGTGCCGCATATCAATTTTACTGCCTCCTCCCCAAGTCGTTATAACTAAGCTGAAACTATTGCCGCTTTAATGTGAATAATATTACTTATTCTATGCTGAATTACGATTCAAGAAATTACTCTTTGGAAATTTAAAACTATTGCGTTCTCTAGAGTAACTTTTTCTTAACGAACCCAATGATTTTATAGTTGAAAATGATACGCAAATAAAAATTAATTATTATTGGATAGGTGTAAAAGACAAGAGGTTTCGAATCATCACGTTAATAGGTTACAGATGTCTTCTCTTTAGACTGGACTGACTGGCTGGCAATATTGTTTCTAAATCCTGACAATAAATTGTAACTTTGATGCTTTCTCCTCTGCTTCACTTAACGGTAATATATTACCGAAAATTTGCTTGTCCGAGAACACTTTTGTAAATTAAAGAAACAACTTTTTTATTAGCGTATTACGTGTTCTTATTACTTAGGGAATGTAACAAAAGACGTCTTACAACACTTAAGATATATTTACACTTATTAGTCAGTTCTCTCATTGGCCAGATGATGACTGGTGTGACTGGTCGAAATCGATAGCCTAGTACCATATTTTATATATGTTTACCGTCTGTATGTGAATCATATAAGTGTAAATATATCTTAAGTGTTGTAAGACGTCTTTTATTAAATCCCGTAACTAAAGAAAAGCACAGAGTCTGCATGTGAGTGAGTGAGAAAAATAAAATACCCCCGTAGCAGCAAACCTGCGTACTCAGCGAATTTCCAATGCATATATATGTATCTTAATACCACATAAAGCCACATACCAAGTTTCATCAATATACATTCATAGATAAACGATTTATGACATTTTAATTATTCTCCATAAGAATAACATGGCGGCTGAGTATGCAGGTTTGCTGAAGCAAGGAGTACAAAAAATGGGGTTTTATACAAATATCAATACAACTCATGTAGGTAAAGCCACATACCAAATTTCATTAATTTATTTTCATAATGAAGGGAGATAACTCGTTACTTATTCTCCATAAGAATAACATGGGGCTGAGTACGCAGGTTTGCTGCTACGGGAGCCATTGGTAAAAAATTGTTTTTTTGAGCAAATATCAATGGTCCACAACCAGATGAAGTCGTGTACCAAGTTTCGTCAGTATATGTTCATAAATAAGCGAGATATAAAATTTTTATTTTCCTCCATAAGAATAACATTAGACAACGTACTGTGTTTAGCACTTTCAATATCTTGGTAACCAATTGACGTAGAGAAATGATCAAAATACCAAATTGTGTGTTTTTTTAAGCTGAATCCAATGGGAAAAACTAAAATTTGACTATTTCCAAAATTATATGTAAAAAATTCGAAAAACCCATTTTTGGGGTGCAAAACCCCCCCAAAATACCCCTTCAGATAGAGCGATCTGGCTGGTTTTCGAACTTAAAGTCATAAATGTTGCTTTACACGTTTATACCAAATTTCATCAAAATCGGATAATTTTTACGAGAGTTATCGTGCTCACGGACACACACACACACATATATATATATATATATATATATATATATATATATATATATATATATATATATATATATATATATATACAGTTTCGAACGAATGGTGTTTTTGGGGTCTGGGGACCTCAAAACGAAAAGTTATCATGGTCCCGGGCCTAGGTCTTACCATGCCGACTACGGTAATAGCTTCTTCCCTATAGGGGAAATTCGCTAAAAGGGTTCAACAAAATACATAAAGAAATGAAGATCAATTAAAGTGACATATGAAAGAGAAGAAATCGGATTGATATCATAAAACAAAGGAGCATGATATGATAGCAAGTTACATCAGCAATCGTCACAAAAACGGCGAGACAATGAAATGCTAATCATCTGTTGTAATGCTGACTCAACCCGCGGTCCGTCAGTCTAGTACAAGGTACGTACGCAAGCGTGTACCCTGAACCTGTCAAATACCTTGTCACGCGTCAGCGAAACATGCCCAACACTCATTGTCCCGGACTTTGGTCCCTACTGTGCTGGATATCTATTATTTATGTCCGCGAACTTAATATTGCACACTTCTGTGACAATGGTAAATGGTATATTCTCACCGCTGTTCGGTTTCAGGTCATAGGGGTCGTGTTATGACAAGGTTTGAAATGAAATGTAGCGATATTCGAACAGAGGGAAACCGAATACTCTTTTGTTTAGGGTCCTTTGAGCCGGATTGAATTTCTGATCGGTTTGCGGAATTGAAAGGAGATCTTTTATATTCCTGTTTACAAAGCATAATACGCTTGGAATGTATTCAGATACAGTGTCTCGCAGTATTTGTTTAATAAGTTGGATTAAACAGGTGGCGCTGAGAGTTGTAGCCTATTGGATACTCAAGCGCCATTGTACTTGTAATTGTATTTGTAAATGTCTATAAACAGGTGGCGCTGAGAGTTGTAGCCTATTGGATACTCAAGCGCCATTGTAATTGTAATTGTATTTGTAAATGTCTATAAACAGGTGGCGCTGAGAGTTGTAGCCTATTGGATACTCAAGCGCCATTGTACTTGTAATTGTATTTGTAAATGTCTATAAACAGGTGGCGCTGAGAGTTGTAGCCTATTGGATACTCAAGCGCCATTGTAATTGTAATTGTATTTGTAAATGTCTATAAACAGGTGGCGCTGAGAGTTGTAGCCTATTGGATACTCAAGCGCCATTGTAATTGTAATTGTATTTGTAAATGTCTATAAACAGGTGGCGCTGAGAGTTGTAGCCTATTGGATACTCAAGCGCCATTGTACTTGTAATTGTATTTGTAAATGTCTATAAACAGGTGGCGCTGAGAGTTGTAGCCTATTGGATACTCAAGCGCCATTGTACTTGTAATTGTATTTGTAAATGTATATAAACAGGTGGCGCTGAGAGTTGTAGCCTATTGGATACTCAAGCGCCATTGTACTTGTAATTGTATTTGTAAATGTCTATAAACAGGTGGCGCTGAGAGTTGTAGCCTATTGGATACTCAAGCGCCATTGTAATTGTAATTGTATTTGTAAATGTCTATAAACAGGTGGCGCTGAGAGTTGTAGCCTATTGGATACTCAAGCGCCATTGTACTTGTAATTGTATTTGTAAATGTATGTCTATCATTTACGAACAATTAAATAGGCAATAGCTTTTACTATGACTTAACTTAAATGGATTATTTAAGAACATTATTAACAGTTGATAAAAGGTTGGATAATGCTCTTTTCGTTACAACTGTAATTAGTCGCACACGTACACCAACGTTTACAATGACTTTCTACATTACCTGGTTACTACTTGTAACCACGTGCAAGAAATTGACACAAATTATTTAATAATCAAACTAATAAATATTAATCAAAGACTTTGTGTACGCAATCTCATTTCTGAAAGAATCGTGTTGCTGGTATAACATGTAGTCCTACCAAGTATATACATATTGTATATTAAAAGTCTTCACGCGATTATATTTTTTAATTACAGTATGTTTTGCAACGCCGTATCTTAAACTTATACTGCAGTATTATATTTGCAACAGGGAAGCCGCTTTCTACCAGTAGAGGTTCGCTATTATATAGCGGAGGTCATAATCCGAACAGCTTATCCATGAACCGCTTTCTCGCAGAATTGCATTTTCGAAGATGCGCGGGAAAGTGTATAATCGCCCATAAATATTGCAAAACACAACTTGCGTCATCAAACTATAAAGCAGGAAGTGTCTACAAAGGATAAGGTGCGTTTACACTGGGAAATATTGTATCGCAACTTAAATTTCGCTTTCGAATAATGTTCACGGATGGTTAAAAAATGTAACGAAATAACTAAGCGAGCGTCCGTTCACACAAACAAGCAGCATAACATGCAGGCAGCGAAAGCATATTGCGGAGGTCTAGAGCTAATCATAACAATGTAAACTATATATCTGATTTGTTCATACTGTACTTACTTCAATCCTAAACTCTATCAACAACATTGTTAAATGCAAACGTGCATTAAGGTTCCAGGATACCCGGAAAAACCTGCGTCACCGCGTGGAAACACCATAGAGGAATCATTTATGATACCGTTCCTCCATGGGAAATACATGGTAATAAAGGATAGGGAAAATGGTTGCGGAGGTTCACACGTTACCAATACACTCTGGACGGAATTTAAAAGAAGAAAGTCAAGAAGCTTTCCTGACGGTTTTAAAGAATTTCTAAATATTGTCTACAATGTTTGCAAACGGACACATCCACTTTATCTAAATTTGACATGTAAATATGGCTCCGTAAAAAAATGACAAGCGTATAGAGAAATGTTTCATCTTTATTATGAAACCTAAACTTTAATTAAAGGGTTTATGTCGTCGCAGTAAAGAGTAACCCTGCATACAGACTCTTACATTGCGCTCTGCGGAAAGGTACTCTATAGGGATCTAGATATGGCCAACTGAATGAGCAATGAGTTATAATTTATCAAACAAAGAGAATACCCTTAAACACGTAAGACGCAAAATGATTCTTGCTGTGCAAAACAACGTAAAAGCTAATAAAACAAGAAAAGGTAAAATATTCAAGACAAACAGCCAAAGTGACGGAAACCCCTTGGCGCAGTTGTTGTTAATTTTCATAATTGTGTCTCCAGAAACAAGAGCAAGACTGCGCTACTTCCGGGGAGACCTTTGTTCAGCGCTCCCGACATTTAAGCATCTTGGCGTTTAGGGAAAGCTGAGGAAGTATATTTCCCCTGCAGCTGTTCATATTTCAAGATTGTGGTTGTGATAAAAATTGTTTCCAAGCAGCACTTTGTTTGCAACGCAACAAAAAACTAACTTCTTCTAACGTAACACAATTCATTTAAAATACCGAAGTTGTTTTATAATCAGTTTGAAAAAGGTTAACTTAAGATTGGCAACGTTTCATGAATATTTTATTATTACACTGCACTGAAAATTAGGTCCTTCAACCAAATACCCTGTTGTGTACAACATTAAAATGCCACAGATGATATATTTATCCACTAACTTCATATTTTGTCTATTTACCTACTGAAATTCCAATGTGTAAAATCTGTTAACAATTCTTTAGGCAGACCTAACATTCGCGGTTTGGAATATGTCGGAGAATAAGGTGGAGAAAATGTCGCAATCGATACTGTCCTGCTCTCGACACTGTAATTAGGAACATTTTAATAAATACTAGTAGCCTGTCGCGGCTTCGCTCGCGATCACAACGTAATATTATACTGACATTCCCGTATAAACATTGTGTTACCGTTCCAAAGCCAACATGGCCTGTTGATTAACTGTGTTTACTCTATCCAGCTGATTGCTTAAAACTTATAGTTATTTCCCAATGTTAAGCTTATGGGAAAAAACTCAACTTTAAGGGGCCCCAGGGTCTCACTCACAAATTATTTCTCTATAAAAAAAGTTTCCTGCACAACTTCACGATAGGCTCTTTCCAATGACACCAAAAACATGAAAATCGGTTCAGTAGTTTAGGAGGAGTGATTGTCACAAAAAACCTGCTCGTCTATTAAATAAGTATATAGATAGAATACGCTTATACATAGGAGCCGAGCTTCGTTCGGTGATGGGAAATTACATATTGATCACTGAGTTACTTTGACAACATCGTAACAGCTCACTGGTTTGTTTGATCAGCTGTCAAGATTTGAAACTCCGCAGCGGCCAATGTTAAAATGTATAATTTTCAAATGAATTTTCCTGTGGTAAGGAAAACCAATCAATTTCTGCGACCCAAAATCCATTTTACAAAATTTGTAAATAAAATCCTTCCGCGGGATTTTGAGATACTTTTGCATACATATTATGTAATAGTAGTTTTCATCACAAGGAGCAAAAGTGGTTGTTTTTGGGTCGCAATCGTGTTTTACTAGCGAGGCGAAGCCGAGTGCCTCTCATAGCCTCTCATAGTTAAAAATTAGGTGATTTTATCGTTTTGGTGATTCAGATAGGTTAACTTTACAATATAATATATATATATATATATATATATATATATATTTATTTTATTTACAAACCAAATGTATAACACGTGTTTGTTACCTTTGAAATACCCTAACTTAAGAAGGAACAATTACAATCTTTGAGGTTAGCGCACTGAAAAAATCCCCAGCTGATTTTTCAGTGTCCTATTTTAAGGTATGGAAAAATTAGATTTTACTAGTGGCTTGAAGGGGCGAGGGCGACAGCCCCTAACCTTGCTCCAAGTAGGAACACATGCAAGAAAACAAAGATAGGTAGGGGGATCGTAAAAAAAGTAGACTCTTAATCACATGTTTTATTGTAAGCAAAACAGACGTTTTTCAATCCCCATGCTATTGTTATGGGACATTTTTTACGTTACTTCTCGTTTTCTGGTAGATTTTTAGAAATACTGCTATTTTTCCTGAGTCCCTGGGATCGAGACCTGTAATTTGAGCCGTCTCCCATAATCCTGCGATTTTCCAAACGTCCACAATTTTAACTTACAAATTTCGCTTACAGAATTATATATAAAGGTGGACTAATTACAGACCCAAAAACAGCCGCTTTTCGTGCAGTATGAAAATAAATAAATTACGCTGATCTTAAAAAGTATAGAATTTGCAAGGTTTTCTGACATGTTATTACACGTGTCCTTATACTTAACAATTGGAGGATCTAAATTATAAATTGCCACTTATGGTAATTGTTCCTTGTGAGCTTTTATAATCAACCAATTTTTATAATTTAACCAGCAATTTTTAGAGGAAGTACTCTGCATGACGCTCTTCCACCACCTATAACCAGAGCTAGTGTTCCGCTCTCCGCTCCACCACCGAACAGCGGTGCCGGTGCTCCCTGATCGCGAGCCGTGATGTGTGGACGTCGTTTTTTCGGACATTCCGCACCACAGAAGGAGAAAAGACGGTGGCGAAGGCATTTCCATAAATATGCGAGTCGGCGACAATACGTCCTCGTCCCCAGCCCTCCGACTGCAAACCTCACCGCTGCCGGTGTTACTGTATACTCCCTGCAACACCTACACGAACGTGCAACTGTAAACCACAGCCAAGAGAGCACGTGCTTGGTTCGTCTTTTACGAAAGTTGTATTTGTTAAGTAGTTAATTTCCTCTCCCAATTGATCAAAAGGTTAGTGGAAAATCATCTTCCTTGTCAATGCTGCAAGTATTTCAGGAGACAAGTAAAATGTGAAGGTAAAGTTCAAATCCGTTGAAATTTTATTTTCCTACAACCGGCGCCTAAAGTGCTTCTTTACGATCTCAAACACATTGCAAAACAGCTGTTTTCTGTTTAGCGAGCGAAAGAGTTGTGGCTTATTTTTCCGTCACTGACGGTGATAAACAGGTGATTGTTGTTTTGGACCAAGCTAACTGATTCGGTGTTTATAATGTCAATCTCCTGTCAGTAAAATTGGATAAAGGAATTTGTTATGTTGTGTGGTGTCCACATTGAAGTGGTAGGAAAACTTGTGTATACCACACTGTATGTATACACCACCATTGACTATAAATACTGAAGTAGACTTCCCACTGCCATTATAAAATGTGTGCCTAGTTTTGTGTATGCCAGGATTGAAAGAGGTCGTAGTTTACACCAATCACCAACAGAGTATACTGGTGGCAACTATTACTTATCCTCTCAAGGAGGGGATAATACAACAGTTGGTGTGTCAGGAAGCAAACATAAGTTGATTATTACTTGCTTTCTGGGGTGGAGATATTTTAAAAGTTAACATAAATAACTAAAGTAAATAGTTGACAGTAGCACAATCTGTTGGTGACCTAATCAAACTACTACAATTTTAAATTCTTGCATACACTAAAAGTGGGACAGCTGGACCATATGGATGGGATGTCTCCTTCAGTATTTATAGTCAATGACACCACTTAGTACTTATATACTTATGTATTCGAGAGTAAAGTGCAAGTACCTTTCTCGAAGCTACGCGTCACGCGGTAACAGTTTTCCTCAAGCAAGAAAATACCTACTTTACGCTCTTAATTTATAAATAACTATTTTCACTTTTAACCGATGTTTTATAAACGGTCACTTCCTTGTATATTAAATTTGAAAACATCTATTATACAGCAATCCATAAAGACCCACAAACAAGTCTACTTTACGTAACATCTCTTTCTATTTTATAACGTTATATAATCTGTTTCTCCAAGAAGGGTGGATTTCAGGTCACGTAATAGTATTTGAAGTGCTATGGCGTGAAAAATTTAAAAACAAGGTCCAGGAAAGACAGACGTTGGATCTTCCTAATTAAAGGAATTCCCCAGTAATCCTCACCTTCCAGGAAGGATTAGCTTGCACGTCCCAGCTTGACACTGCGCAGATTCCTCCACAACTGACAAATATCTCCTATAATTTATAGCATAGTTTTTAGAGCCACCATAACATACAAACTCCCCTACACTATTGCAATACCGCTACACCTATAACCAAGGTGTCAAGTAAATCTTTCACAATCTGCAAATTCTTCCACCTGCCCTATCCATGTTTTCCAGTGGCTTAACAATAAATTCAAAGCCGTATTGTTATATTCGCTATTATATTGTTTACGTTATAAACATTTTTTAAGCTACAACCATTGACTATAAATACTGAAGTAGACTTCTCATTGCCATTGTAAAATGTGTCCCTAGTTTTGTGTATGCCAGGATTGAAAGAGGTCGTAATTTACAATAATAACCAACCGAGTGTACTGCTGTTAACTATCACTTATCCTCTCAAGGAGGGGATAATACAACAGTTGGTGTGTCAGGAAGCAAAACATAAGTCGATTATCACTTGCTTTCTGGGGTGGAGATATTTTAAAAGTTAACGTAAATAACTAAAATAAAAAGTTGACAGCAGCACAATCTGTCGGTGACACAATCAAACTACTTCAATTTTAAATTCTAGCATACACTAAAAGTGGAACAGCTGGGCCATATGGATGGGATGTCTCCTTCAGTATTTATAGTCAATGCTATAACCAAATACGTTTTCATTACTCTGTATTCGAAAATAGCCCATAACCAAACAGCTGATGATTACGAAAATTATCGATTTCCTTGTATCTAAACAAAAAATTACCAACTTACTTTGCCTGTCCTAAACATTAATTTTCCTGTCCAAAACAATACATTGCCTGTCCCAAACAAAACTTTTCCTGTCCTAAACAATTGAACTTTCCGTTTTACTCAACAGGAGCACCAGTGTGATTTCGTTATTTTGACGATCCTGTATTCAAACAGCTGGCTTTAACATTAAAACGAGTTCGCACGCAGCACGCTGACGTGAGGGAAGTGAATTTCCAAATAAAAACTTCTAAAACTCAAAATAAGTGTAAAAACATACATTTGCCCAATTTTTATTGAAATCTGAAAACATCGATTTTTTGGCTGTTCTGATACTCCTGGTTTCATTTACTTGCAAAGCTGGGAATACAATTTTGCGCATTATAATGTTAGGAGAAGGTCCAGACAGGCTTGAAAGTAGGCGTGAGGTTGCTGGGAATGATAAAAGTACTCTAACAAAGGAATAACAGGGTTTTCTAGTGTAAAACCCCCATAAGACAACGTACTGTGTTTAGCCGATACACGTTTTCTTTAATAACTCGGTAAATATTTATGTTAGAATAACGAGAGAGGGCTTAAAACTTTCGCCTCTCTAATTCCCATCTTTTTACATTGATTAATGTTACATCTGGGGCTTTTCTGACCCTTTTTGGGCCCAAAAACTCGAAATTTGAAAGATTAATTCCCAAAAAAAGGGGTTTGGAGTTTTCCGATTGTTTTGCCCAACGAACTTGTCCAACTGATTACAGAAAGGAACGTCCCTACCAAATTTGAAGTAAATCGGACTAAAAATGCGACCGCTAGAGTGCAAACACACACACACATATATATATATATATATATATATATATATAATTTTGAACGACCCCCCAAAACGTGTTCAGGGGGTCACGTTAGGAACTTCTATGGTGGTCCCGGGCTTAAGTTTCACCGTGCAGGTCATGCTAATAGTTCACTTTCCAAAGGAAATTCACTAATGAATTGTAAAACCGTGTTGTGTTTACTTACACAAAATTACTAGACTATGAAATATCAGATCATTTCTGTTTAAGTTTAATGTGGTTATTTGCATCGTGATGAAAAGTATCGTTCACTACTCGTCACAAAAGTACTATTTCGTGACTAGTAGTGAGATATACTAATCCTGATATTTCTGTATGTTACATCGCAAATATTCCTGGAGAGCGAAACATTTTGTTTGTGCTGCATTCTGTGGAGAATCCGATGAACTTTTACATGGTCACTAAGACAAAATAAGTCATCAACTACTATAGATAAACTTAAAGGACAATGGGGCAAAGATCTGAGAGAATATTTGGTATTTTCTGAATTTTGACACGTATAGAAATTCTAGAAAACATATTTATATGCAAAATGTCAGGGGTTTCTCACGATTACGCCCTTTAAATTTGGCACGGCGGATTTCCCATTTTATTACATATATTTCAGACTCACAAATAATAAAAAAATCTTCATCAGTTTTTCCCTGATCTTTTGGAAGACCAGCCTACAGCCAGATGCTTAAAAGACAGCAAAACATCAAAATCATAATAATTCTGTAAACATTGTCATTAGTTGTTATGTAATAATGTAATCGTCCTTCCTGTCAATTACAACAGTAATTATTACTGACAAGTTGAGGACAGATTCCTTTGACAGTTGAACGCGCTGAAATTTAATAACTACTGTATTTCAAAAGTTAAGAAATTCCCCGGAATTTCCCGGATACCAATACAAAATCCCTACAATGTGACAACTACCCCTAAGTCTAGGGTGATATCCCCTAAGTATGACACACTGATACCATATTAAATTAACGCAGGATGTAATGTATTAACTGTTTCACCTACGCCACAACTATAACACGATCACCATCCCAGCCAGTTAAATATGTCACACAGTCCATATTCCCGTCTACAACATACCACAAGTGGCATGTCGTGACAACAACCCACTAGTAACGTTAACCAGACTGCGGCTCCGACAATGCGATTGGCCGCACGCAGACAGGCTCCTTAATTTACACCAATTTGTCTCTCATTGTACATCGTCGCGCTTCGCGGAGCGAATAATGCTACAGATGTGCTACCCACCAATGTAGACGTATCGTTGACTGCTATAATACCACACACCGATGTAGACGTATCGTTGACTGCTATAATACCACACACCGATGTAGACGTATCGTTGACTGCTATAATACCACACACCGATGTAGACGCATCGTTGACTGCTTTACCACACACCGATGTAGACGTATCGTTGACTGTTATAATACCACACACCGATGTAGAAGTATCGTTGACTGCTATAATACCACACACCGATGTAGAAGTATCGTTGACTGCTATAATACTACACACCGATGTAGACGTATCGTTGACTGCTATAATACCACACACCGATGTAGACGCATCGTTGACTGCTTTACCACACACCGATGTAGACGTATCGTTGACTGCTATAATACCATACACCGATGTAGAAGTATCGTTGACTGCTATAATACCATACACCGATGTAGACGTATCGTTGACTGCTATAATACCACACACCGATGTAGACGTATCGTTGACTGCTATAATACCACATACCGATGTAGACGTATCGTTGACTGCTATAATACCACACACCGATGCAGACGTATCGTTGACTGCTATAATACTACACACCGATGTAGACGTATCGTTGACTGCTATAATACCACACACCGATGTAGACGTATCGTTGACTGCTATACCACACACCGATGTAGAAGTAACGTTGACTGCTTTGATATTGCATACCAACGTTACGTATCGTTGGCTGATTTTATTAATACTACACACCGATGTTGACGTATCGGTGATTGCTTCAATATCACACACCCTGTTGGACGTAACGTTAACTGCTTCAATAAAAGTAGACGTATCGTTGACTATTTTTAGAATTGCTTGGATAGATTCTGGCTTGCTAAATAATTATGGGAGTAAATTATTAAATTGTTAAGACTGACACAATACGCCACATGGCCAAGTCAACGAGGTTAAATATATATAGAGGTCTGAGGTAAAAAAGTGAAGCGTACAGGGTCGACAACAATTTTCCTCAGGTAACCAACCCTCTCTTCACAAGTAAAATGTTTGTCGAAGCTGACTATCATATAACTCGCGAAGAGAGGATCTGATTGGTTACCATGTTGGTTGTCGTGGGAGCAGGGTTGACAGAGACAGAAGGGCAAATGGCGGTCGACCATATCACGAGTGGCGGACGACACTTTCCTTACGAGACGAGACCTCTATATTTAACCTCGTTGGCCGAACCTCCTAAACATAAACTCAAAGCTGAAGCAAGAACAATAATTACAAGAAATTACTGTCAATTTATCATGAGAATTATATAAACTTATTACTGCACATCACAGTTAAAATTAACAGACCTATAAACATTATATAAACATTATTTTCAAAGAAGAAAAACACTTTTTAAACGCTACGCCGTATAAACTGAAATTTATATTTATATTCATCGCTTCTTATCTTTATTACACCACGGATTAGAAGGATTAAAGAACCTTTTGTTCGGAAAGTAATAAACTACTTTGTATGCTATGCGACAAAATGTGTTCGCGGCATGCAAAATGAATTCGCCGCACCAACGACGACGCGACGGTGAATCGCAAAGTACTGAGTAAATGAAACTTGCGAAAAGATACTCTTTGCAATTACAGTGTGTCGTCTATCAATCAACGGTCACAAAATGAGACTTCTAGAGGACCAATAATGAGATTTAATCAATCTTTGTCGTACTTTTTTTCGGTAAATAAATATTATTATTAGTACCTGGGGGCCGAGCTTTGCTCGGGGGAAGGCCAGTCAGTTTGGTGTAATATTTCACCACTTCCCCCTATTGATAATCAGATGTGTCATAACTCATTTAATGCCACTCCAGTTGTTATTTATAGCTCAATGTCCCTTTGATTTATTTTAGTACTCTATATATGTAATCTTCACTCAAATCTTTTAATCTCTGCTCTCAGGAAACCATATAATCATAAACAACATTAGTATTACTTTGACAGTTCCCTGGATGATTATGAACAGCTGTTACAATTATTTTGTTTTGATTTGAAACTCCATAAGCCCAATGTTATTTTTTTAAATTTTCATTTGAGTTGTTTTACATTATTTGATTTTTCCTGGGGATGAGGCCTGTCTAAAACTTATTATTATCCCAGAAATTAGTTATTTCGAACGTGTGAAGGAAATCGTTGGAGCCGTTTTTGAGATCAGTGTCGCAAGCAAGCAAGCAAACCTTACTCATATTAGAGTATAGGATTATTAGTTTCAAAGCTCAGGTGTGATACGCATGAAAGAGCGTCAGACATGGTCTCTTCAAGGAAGGTATACTCTTCAAAACTTACAAATGCTATAATATTACAATCCAAATCTTTATGATATTCCTTATCAAGGTGCTCTATTCACCTGCTTCCACTGTTGATGTATGGTTCATTTTATAGAGAGAAAAAACATAGCGATTAGGTTAGCAGAATTTTGAATTCAATTAGATTCCGATATTCGCGACGTTAGCTATGAGGTAACTATTTACAATTCTACTCACTGAAATTGCTATCCATTTTTTTGCTCTTTAAAATAAGCCACAATTCGACAATTTCGGATAATGCGTGAAGTAGGAACGGGAGTTGAAATTTAGTATTGGTCTGATGGGAAAATCAGGTATAAACGCGAAATGTTTCGTGACTGGAGCCCCCTCTTAAATATCAGTTTTGCAAGTTTCACATAAATTATAGTTCCATAAAACGAGACAGGCAGGCGATATCAACAACAGACCGAGAAGCGATACAAAGTTGGAGGACACGTCATAGCTTGAGAGTAAAATATATTCTCGTTTTAATAATTTCGATAAACCACGCAACTCCGAGTTACACAGTCCGAAACGTAACCGGTAAAATTGACCCAGTTACGAAATGAACACTATGATTTACACCGAAAGCGGAAATTAACCAACAAGTAATTAGTAGAGTATACATTTTATCCGCGAGTTGCGCTCGGTCCGCGAGCTGGGCGCCAAACGCGGTAGACGGTCGCTCGATTAGCATAAATATGCAACGAGGAACTAGCGAGCCATTAATTGCGGAATTCTTCAACTCTTGGGGCCGGTTGGCAGCAACTTCGCACGGAGTAAACATTCGCTTAACACTTCTCGTTCGAATAAATTTAGCAGACATTTCCCAAAGTGCAAATGGTAATCGTTTGATTAAAAGTATTCTCGTTTGAATTAATAAACAGAGTTGTACGTGACGAAGATGTGTGTTGGCACCGCTAACCATTTTCGTAATATAAATAATATTAATTGCAATGAACAGTTTAGATGATTAATCCTGTCATAATAAATTAAATGTTATTTTCTTAGAAAGGTTCGACACATGGTATTAAAGGTATTAGCGGTTTGCAACATGCATAAATTAAATATTAAATTTCAGATTTTTGCCAACATTCGAATTATATACATTAGGCAATTAAAGGGCTGTAGGGATAGGTGGGAATAATAATAACGCAGACATATATTCGAATTAATTATGAAAGGGGGGGGGGCGGGAATTAGTCGCATTAAAGAAAATAAATGTCATAATCAGGATTACGTTTAAGTTGTTTATGAAAAAGCTTTCAGTTGTACAATTCATGTTCTTTTCTTCATACAGTATTTTATTGAACCAACTTAAAATGTATTGTATCGAGATTCGGCCAAAACGGAAACAATATGTTATCATTTAATTTACAAATAAAGATTACGTATGTGCAAACGATTCTAATCAGTAATCTATATCAATTACGCCGGGAAGATATAAACATATAAATCATCACCTGAACAGATAAAAGCATTGCCTGCAATAATAGATAATCAGTGCAGTAAAAGCCAAAGGGGCAAAGCTGCAAGGGGTTTACGAAAAATGCATTTTGATACACGTAGAAATCATAATCAACACTTAAAAAGCCACTTTTATACTGTTTCAATTAGGTAACACCTTCACATTTGATACAAACACTTCAAAATAAGGGGTTTAAAATATACATAGGCCCTAGCGATCCCTTATACAAGAAACTTTTTATAACATTTAATGTTTTTAGCGAATTTCCCCTATAGGGAAGAAGCTATTACCGTAGGTCTCATGGTAAGACTTAAGCCCGAGACCATGATAACTTTTTGTTTTGAGGTCCCCAGATGTCCAAAACACTATTAGTTCAAATTTATATATATGTATATATATATATATATCTATATATATATATATATATATATATATATATATATATATATATATATATATCTCTATATATGTGTCCGTGAATGCGATAACTTGAGTAAAAAACTTCCGATTTCGATGAAATTTGGCTCAAATGTGTAAACTGACATTTATGACTTTAAGTTCGAAAACCAGAAAAATCGGACTATGGGAAGGGGGGCTTATGGGGGTTTTAAATTTTCCAAAAATCAGTTTTTTGCATTTTTTACCCTAAAATTTTTAAAACACTTAATTTAGGTTTAGACCATGTTTTAGAGCTTAAAAAAACAAATAATATGGTATTTTGAATTATTAACCTAGGTTAAGTGGTTGCGGAAAAAATCCAAAAAACATGCTCATAAAATCTCCCATGTTAATCTTATGGGAAAAAGGTTTTTGGCTTTTCCTCAGTTAATTTTACTTTAAACTTCACATTTTCTTTTACCAATCACTTCAGTTCCACAAAACAATCATTTTGGTGTTTAAATTGTGATTCTACGTCAAACCGTTGCAGAGATATTCAAAGTGCTAAACACAGTACGTTGTCCAATGTTATCCTTATGGAGAATAAATAAAATTTGATATCTTGATTATTTATGAATGTATATTGATGAAATTTGGTATGTGGCTTCATGTTGTACTGGTATATTGATAATTTCACAAAAAATAAATGTTTTGTTGATTGTCCCCGTAGCAGCTAACCTGCATACTCAGCCCTAATGTTATTCTTATGGAGAATAAGTAAAGTTTTATATCTCCCTTAATTATGAACATAAATTAATAAAACATGGTAAGTAGCTTCACCTGGTTCAGTTACATTGATAATTGCATAAAAACTCATTTCTTATCTTCCTCGTTGCAGCAAACCTGCGCACTCAGTCCTAATGTTATTCTTATGGGGAATAAATAAAATGTAATAAATCACTTATTATGAATGGATTTTTGTCAAACTTGGTTAGTGGCTTTATGTACTAGTGAGAAACATATCAATGCATTGGAAATTCGCTGAGTACGCAGGTTTGCTGCGACGGGGGGTATTTAAGAAATTATTGCGGACATTTTCCATTACCGATTAGTAATATAAGTTCGTCTTTTTAATAAGAAACCAAACTAATTCTCTGGTTCCTCTTATAAACCACAGTTTATATAAGAGCCAAGAAGAGTATTAAAAAAACACTGTTTATCATAGTTTTTTTTACCATTTACGCAAATACGAATCCAAATTGTACGGTACCTTATTACAAATAGGTTTGTTCGCTTGCTGCCCAAAAATCATACTATAAAACAATACGCCCTTGCAGCTAAAACCTGACCTAAGAGAAGTAAACCTGACCCCACACAATTAATTTAAACAAAACATAAAGACATCCCATACAATTTTGTTTAACAAAAATTATTAAATATCACAGAGTTACAACAAATACCTTGGAGTCGCGGGGCTAAAGCAATCCACCAGATCAACACCGACTTTCACACAACCGACCCGGTTCCACCACGAGCGAACGACACAGATACTATACTATCACCGCCACCGACTGACGGCTGGCTGCGGCTGCGGCTACGCGACGACAGAGAGCGCTGTGGGCGTAGTGTGTGGGGGGGGGGGCGCTCTCATTCAATCCGTCAAATACACATACTCCGATACTCCACTGCCAGATTCCCCAACTGTTTGGGTTAGGGGTTGTTTGGAAGGTTTACTTTAATCCTATTTTTCGAGAGTCAAAATCGAAATCGGTTTATTGAGATATTTTGGACTATACAAATATAAAATCTGACCATTGGTAAAAGGTCAAAATAAAAATTAAAAACTGTGGCCGGTAATTTGAGAGGATACTAGTCACTTGAATGAGCATAATTGTCTGAGATATGTTCTGAGATAGACCTACTATCAGTTTATAATGGAATAATGTAAAACAAATTAGCAAAACGTTACGAGACAAAATATGACTTTTTCAACAACTGAAAAATATCAGTACGGGAATAATTGTCTAAACAAGTTTAAAAAGATAGTTTTCTGTTAGGAACCAATATTTTGTGCAAAGCATGATAGCACAAAAATGGTGGTATCATTTGAGCATGATGTGGCACAAGGGATACCACAATTAATTGTATGTTTTAAATCAAGTTCTGGTTATAGATCCCGGTTGAACAGTCATTTTTATTTTTATTCACACAATACCTCCACTTTTAGTAGAGATAACTTAACATCGTGCGAGGTAAGGGGATGAAGAAAGCAGAGGAAGGAACTAAATATGTTTTGGTTACTTGTACATTGCGGGCAAGAGGTGGGGGCCAAACTGCCCACATTGTTGCCTTTACTCCTATTTACAACGAACTCTTTGCCTTAACCCGCACAAGGTTAAATTATCCCTAGGATATTCGTATAGTAAATTCTTCTCATTTCGAGTCTACCGCGCAAAGCACAAATTTATAATAACTCTTCTATACTTATTAGAGTACTGCCACTGTCATCGCACATCGCGATCACTTGGTCTCGGCCTTGACTCCACTCCGGGCGCCAAGGCTTTCATCACATCCTGTTTGACTCCAACCACCCGACAGCTGGTCGGAGTCGAAAATAAACACGTGTGCCATTGACCCTTGAGCCTCTCTGTGCGACTTGCGACATCTGCGTGCAGCGGTGAAAGTTATAGTCAAATCCTTCCTACGGTGTGCCTTCTGACTGCACAATATTAGCTTGCCCGCCAGGCACAAGGTAAAACAACTCCACTGTAGAATATTAGAATATAGGCTAGGCTAGACCAGTGGGAGGACCGTAGGCCTGATCGTTAGCTAGGCGAGTGGGTGTTTGTTATGGAACGGTGCGCCTGTACTGGGCAATCGCTGGGATTCGGTTGTACCGTGGAAGGTAAAAATATTGAGTACACACTAGCTCTATATATTCCATGGTCTAAGGCGCTGGGCACTGTACAAGGGAATTCTTTTAATTTTGTGACAGTTCCACAGCAGTGGTTCAACTTTTTCCATCTTATTTTAGGGATATTTTAACGCCCGTGGGATACGATGGGAACACGGGATATTTTGGAAGAACTTAGTTTTTACAAACATGTACAATTTTTGTTCTTTATTGAAATTATTAGTACATTTCAATAAATGATAACGCTAATTTGTAATATTGTTTTCCCAATATACCCTATCGAATCAGCCTTTGTTTGATAAAACCCATATCTGAAGGAACAGATTTCGTGTGGCGTGTTTGTGGTTCACAGTGTTGACTAACTAGAGAGCTACAATGAGATCAGCTGTTATTGGATCATTTGCGTGAATAATTTTGTGAATCAATCCACATCAATCTTAAGTGAAAAATAACGAGTTCGCACGCAGCACACTGACGTGAGGGAAGTGAATTTCCACATAAAAACTAGTAAAACTCAAAATAAGTGTAAAACATACATTTGTCCAATTTTTATTGAAATCTGAAAACGTTGATTTTTTGGCTGTTCTGATACTCCTGGTTTCATTTACTTACAAAGCTGGGAATACAATTTTGCACATTATAAGGTTAGGAGAAGGTCCAGACAGGCTTGAAAGTAGGCGTGAGGTTGCTGGGGATGATAAAAGTACTCTAACAAAGGAATAACAGGCTTTTCTAGTGTAAAATCCCCATAAGACAACGTACTGTGTTTAGTCGATACACATTTTCTTTAATAACTCAGTAAATATGTATGCTAGAATGACGAGAAAGGGCTTAAAACTTTTGCCTTATTAATTCCCATCTTTTTACATGCATTAATGTTACATACGGGGCATTTCTGACCCTTTTTGGGCCCAAAAACTCAAAATTTGAAAGATTAATCCCCAAAAAAGGGGTTTAGAGTTTTCCGATTGTTTTGCCCAACGAACTTGTCCAACTGATTACAGAAAGGAATGTCCCTATCAAATTTGAAGTAAATCGGACAAAAAATGCGACCGCTAGAGTGCAAACACACTTTATATATATATATATATAAAATTTTGAACGACCCCCCAAAACGTATTCAGGGGGTCACGTTAGGAACTTCTATGGTGGTCCCGGGCTTAAGTTTTACCGTGCGGGTCATGCTAATAGTTCACTTTCCAAAGGAAATTCACTAATAATAATCCAAAACAAAAACATAAAATATATTCTTCCTAGAAACCAACTTGCAATATATTGCAAGTTGGTTTAATAACTAGATTATAATCTAGTTATTTATTGTATTTAAAAACAGAAACGAAAGGATACAACACAATTATGCTTGATTGTATTAGGTACTGTACAAGCTACTGCTTGAAACTCGTGGATGAGGTACGTTTTGAGGGACATTTAATAGATCAAGGGATCTCATCGTGGGTTGAAATGGGAGTTTTTTGACAACTTCCGTGGGGTATTGTTTACTGTGGAGTGGAAATACTGCACCAGAGACACAAGTACATAAGGAGAAAGTTAATTAGATTCATTGCAAATTATTTTCTCGTTGTAGGCTAGTCTCAAAGTCACGACACACGACTGAGTAGGACGTTTTTTTATACGATTGTCAGGCTATATTGTTAAAATATGGATAAATGTTACTCCTTCCCTTTTGGTAAGTAAACTTAGTTTAGATATGTAAAAAGTGCAAATTTAAAAAAGATTGTTTCTAATATATTGAAGTTTCAATGTAATAAATTAATTGCTTAATATTTTAACCGGGCAGCCCAGGGCGTTTCCTCCAAAACCGGTGACCATACCAACTTTTAACAACTGTAGCTACGTTACTTGTGGACTATTTATTTAACAGCGAACAGAGAATAAGGCAATCCGGCAAACACGACTGCTTTGCGTATTGCCAACACACATCTTCAGGGGCAGACGATATGTCGACTCTACACAAACCAATTCGAATGTTCAAACAGTTAACAATACAATACAAAAAATCAATCTCGGTTATCGATTTGTGAATATTGTATAATATTGTTTTAAGAGTGATTTCCCTTGTCAACGTTGTGACCAAACGACTTAATGTTGTTGTATTTAAGTCATTAAAAAGATTTACTTGTAAAAAGTCCGAAATAGGCCTAAATACAATAAATATTATTACCATTGACTATACAGTTGAAGGGTAGACTATACACAGGTGTATAGTCAATGGTAGTACTACACATGGCGGTACATTAATGGGGTTTTGCAAGCTGTTGACATAAACTTATTAGTTTCCGAGTTACTTGACGGCATTCGTTCTCAAAACATGAAACATCAAAGTTACTCTTATTTCGAAATAAAATTTTTAATATTTCTCTATGAAGTTTTATTTTAGAATTTAATATTTATTACTGTGCTAGATGTTACTCGGAGGCTTCGCCCCGCAAACGATTTGTAAAAACTATGACAGTTGTGTATGCTGCATTCTGTGGTTTATGGCCCGTGGAACTACTGTGAATCAAGATCAGCTGTTTATATTTTCATCAGCTCAAACAAAAATGAATGTCCATAAGGAATACATGGAACTTTGAACCCCCGTTGGGCAAAGCCCTATAGGATTTTCGCAACTTTAATATGCCTATAGTCAGGACTATCAAGAACACCTCTCCTGCGACGGCTGAAGAGGGCCCAAGCGCCCTAAAGCAGCCTCAGTGGGCCAGGGACTTCCCCGCCCACTGGAACCTCACAAAACAACAACAACACCTCTCTGCCGAATTTCAGCTCAGTCAGTCTAGAGGTGAGAGCGTGATTGAGCCAAAAATACATAAACAAACAAACAATCTTACAAACTTTCACATTTATAATATTAGTAGGATTAACTTATTGTAAGTTTACGTATATTTCAATTAAAGGATCGAATTTCCGATATTTTCATCACAAATGAGTAATCGTTGGAGTGCACTTTCGCCTTCAGGTACTGAAAATTAACATCGCCCTTCGGGGTAAAACTCTGACATGGATTTCTGCAGCAGTAGATAAGTGGTGGAACACCTATTTGAACCGAGACCTTAAAACCACAGTAGACAAACTCGAAAAATTTACAGCTGTGGCAAATCGCGGTGCAGTGGACCGACGACCAGTACCCAAAGGTGCAAATTAGCCGCCACTGGTTGCCGCCAATCCCCGAGTCCACCGGAAGTCAGCTGTTGCACAGGAAGAAGCGAGCTGAGGCATGCAGGTGTTTGTTCTGTGAGTAACGCCGCGCCGCCGTCTTGCCTTGAATCATACGGCAGTAGCAGTCTACCGGGAACACATCAAACAACTCATCTTATCTCGAGAGCTTGAACGGAATTCACACAAGTGTACTGGCAGCTACTTTACAGAAGGAATAGATTCGGGTAGAACCACCTTGCTTATTATGAATTAAACAGAAAACGGTGCATTTACAGTAGGCAAATACAGTAGTTGCTTCGCTGCTTGATCTGAAAGTAATACTTTTGTATGTACATAAACAAATCCAAAAACTATCCGCAAGAACGACTATACAGAGCAGATTGAATCATCAAAAATAGCAAACGGGATGTAAGAGTCAATGCCACTTTCTGCCTTCTGCATGTTAAAACTGCTTACGTCAATTCGTTTCTTCAATTTTCACGTCATGTTTAAAATATTGCGGAATCTCTGGTGCAACTTAGGCGAGATTTATAATCCGAGCTGCTTTAAATTGTTTCCTTTTTCTTTTTTCCTAATACGAGTTAATTACCTTAAAACTCCAGCTACGAAGATACTCAATCCTAAACGTTGGGCGATCGCGTCACTTTTAATTAAGGCAAAACATTCCTTTACGAAAGGAAAAAAATATTATGAATAATTTTCAAAAATACAAATATCTCCAAAGCCCCAAATTTTGCAGATTCGCCTAAAGCCAAGAGCTTGATTTCACTTCCTTCGCCTTGTGCGCGATGAGGGGAAGGAAGAGTATGGATCTGCCACTGCCCCCCTCACCACCAACTCTTCTACAAAAACTTCCCCTGACCTCGCACAAGGTTTGATTATCTTTAGAATATAAATTTACAGCGAGTCTAGAGCAAAGGGTTTCTTTTAATAAGAAGAAATAAATTACCTTGGTAACGCGCATCCTTTCATCCCTTCCCCACCGGGATTGGACGATTGGTGATCCACTCGATTGCGTAAATCGCTCCAAAACCCATGAACTTGTAAGGACGACCGATTGGCCGGCTTGTCGCGTCATCACAATAGATGACGTGTAACACCACAGCTTATGCAGCCGCCCAGCCATAGCAATAACTCGGCCTCGACCGCTCTCATCTCACATGTTTATTGGCCCTATTGTCTCACACCGCATGATAAGCACTTCATTCTCTCGTTCCGCTCTGGTGGAGACAGCAGCATCCACCTCCTTACAGCTAAATCCCTTTTATATACAGTAGGCGATGTTCTTAACAGTAATAAAATCGAATCCTGAAAACTAGCATTGAATTCAAATGAAATTTTTATTTGAGCGAATTTCCCCTATAGGGAAGAAGCTATTACCGTAGGTGGCATGGTAAGACTTAAGCCCGAGACCATGATAACTTTTTGTTTTGAGGTCCCCAGATGCCAAAAACACTATTCGTTCAAATTTATACGTGTGTATATATATATATATATATATATATGTCCGTTACCGCGATAACTTCAGAAAGAAGAGCCCGATTTTGATGAAATTTGGCACAAATGTGGATAGTAACATTTATGACTTTAAGTTTTCGAACCAGATCGATCGGTCTATAGAAAGGGGGTTTTATGGGGGTTTAAAATTTTCCAAAAATCAGTTTTTTGAACTTTTTACCCTAAAATTTTAAAAACACTAGATTTTGGTTGTAGCCATTTTTTAGAGCTTAAAAAAACAAATAATTTAGTATTTTGAATCATTAAGCTAGGTTAAGTGGTTGTGGAGAAAAGTAAAAAAATGTGCCCATAAAATTTACTATGTTAATCTTATAGGAATACGGTTTTTAGATTCTCCTCAGATAATTTCTCTAAAAACTCCACATTTCTTCCTACCAATCAGTTTAGCTCTACAAAACAATTATTTTGGCGTTTTCATTGTTATTTTACGGCCAACCGTTGCAGTGATATTCAAAGTCCTAAACACAGTACGTTGTCCAATGTTATCCCTTATAGAGGATAAATAAAATGTTATATTTTGATTATTTATGTATGTATATTGATGAAACTTGGTATGTGGCTTCAAATAGTTGTGGTATATTGATATTAGCACACAAAAAATGTTATTCATATGGAGAACAAGTAAAGTTTTATATCAACCTTTTTATGAACTTAAATTAATAAAACTTGGTATGTAGCTTCACCTGGTTGAGTTATATTGATAATTGCAAAAAACGCATTTCTTATCTTCCTTGTTGCAGCAAACCTGCGTACTCAATTATAATGTTATTCTTATGGAGAATAAATAAAATACTATATATCACTTATTATATTAATGAATGTATTTTTGTGAAACTTGTTAAGTGGCTCTAGGTAGTAGTGAAACCCATATATATGCATTGGAAATTCGCTGAGTACGCGGGTTTGCTGCGACGGGGGTATTTAAATTTAGGTTGTGTTTATATGGCTGTCTTCGTTAAGAGAATATTGAGTTTTTTTGTATGGGCGCATTTCCAATCCATTTGAGCGAATTTCCCCTATAGGGAAGAAGCTATTGCCATAGTCGGCATGGTAAGATCTAGGCCCGGGACCATGATAATTTTACGATTTGAGGCCCCCAGATGCCAAAAACACCATTCGGTCAAATTCATATATGTGTTAGCCATTTTCAATTCATGATTTTTTTCACACGTAAGGGCTACTATTATTAATTAGGTAGTAAATAAGTAACTGAGTACCCTTTTTTAAAAGAATTTATTAGCGACATGTGTCAACCTAAGGCCGTTGTCAAGTTTCATTTACCTAACCTAATATAAACAAAACAACATTCAAAATTTGTGTCAAATGATTAAAATAATTACTAAATTATTTCTGTTTGTTTTATTAATTTCGAGCCAGTTGGAGGTCAAATCAATATATTTTATGTAGTTATTTTATTAGTTTTGTTTAATTTGTCTCATTATTTAAAAAATATGATTATTTGATGTTAAATGACTGTTCAGCATATGTTGAGGGTTCTCTTTGAATCATGAATAAGTATTCAAACACCAGATAGATATGGGTAACAAAGACAACTGAACAAAGACAACTTTGAGGGACAAAGACAAATTATTAAATATCTAGCTACCAAAAATGGATACACAGTAATCAAATTGTTGATAAAATGAACAAAAATATCAAGAAGAAGAAAAATAAACCAGTAAGAGAACAAAACATTGAAAATAAATATATCAATGTACCTTAACTCAACATTAATAAAGCAATTTGAAAAACGTTTCATAAATATAAATATGAAGACAGCTATAAAACACAAAACAGTGCCTTAAACATCTTAAATAAAAAATAAAGTCTGACAAAAACCAAAGAAAAATGACCAATCAGGTATCTACAAATTAAAATGCTCCGACTGCAAAAACTTTTACATTGGACAAAAGGGGAGATAATTTAAATCTATATTCCGTGAACATTTACAAGCTCTAAGCAGTAACAGCGCGACGTCAATGAAACCAAATTTTGCAGAGCATTTACTTAGTTATAATCATAACTATAAAGGTATAGAAGAAAATCTTGAAGTTATCGAGTTTTCAGATAAAGGAACAAAAATGGATTCAAAAGAGGAGGTTTATATTTATTCAGGATTCAAAGAGAACCCTCAACATATGCTGAACAGTCATTTAACATCAAATAATCCCTATTTTTTAAATAATAAGACAATTTAACAAAACTAATAAAATAACTACATAAAAATATATTGATTCTCCACCAACTGGCTCGAAATGAAGAAAACAAACAGAAATAATTTAGTAATTATTTTAATCATACGTCACAAATTTTAAATGTTGTTTTGTTTATATTAGGTTAGGTAAATGAAGTTTGACAATGGCCTTAGGTTGAAACATGTCGCTAATAAATTCTTTAATAAAAAGATAATCAGTTACTTATTTAGTACCGACATTCATATATATATTTATAAATATATATATTATATATATTTTTTATATATATAATATATTATATATATAATGTCCGTAGCATGATAACTTTTGTAAAAATGGTCCGATCTTGATGAAATTAAGTATAAATATGTAAGGAAGCATCTATTTTCATGAGTTCGAGAACTAGACATGTCGCTCTATTTTAAGGAGGGTTTTTGGGGGAGGGGTCTGTACCCCAAGAATGGGATTTTAATATAATATTATTATACTGTCTTATGTTTTTAATAAAATGTCCATTCCTAAACAACTATACATTGCTGTAGTTTAAAAGTAAACAAACTGAATAAGTACAGCTGGTATCAATATCAAAGGCTAATTTAACTCTGTGGCACAGCTGTTTTAATTTCAAAAGATGTAAACAAATTAAACCCCATGTTGTTTTAATGGGAAAAGTTTTATTCTGTTGCGAATTTATGGTAAAAAAATAAGAAAAATGAATAGTTTTCCCTCAAAATTCACGTCAAGACCTTTAAAATGATACCCCTCCCATCCTTCTACGGCCACCCAGTCACTCACAATTTCTTTACAAAAATTTGACTTATGGAATTATATATAGAGATATATATATATATATATGTGTGTCCGTGAGCACGATAACTCTCGTAAAAATTATCCGATTTTGATGAAATTTGGTATAAACGTGTAAAGCAACATTTATGACTTTAAGTTCGAAAACCAGTTAGATCGTTTTATCCTAAGGGGTATTTTGGGGGGGTTTTGTACCCCAAAAATGGGTTTTTTGAACTTTTTACATATAATTTTGAAAATAGTCAAATTTTAGTGTTTCTCATTGAATTCAGCTTAAAAAAACACACAATTTGGTATTTTGATCATTTCTCTACGTCAATTGGTTACCGAGATATTGAAAGTGCTAAACACAGTACGTTGTCTAATGTTATTCTTATGGAGGATAAGAAAAATTTTATATCTCGCTTATTTATAAACGTATACTGACGAAACTTGGTATACGGCTTCATCTGGTTGAGGACCATTGATATTTGCTCAACAAAATTTGTTTACCAAAGGCTCCCGTTGTAGCAAACCTGCGTACTCAGCCCCATGTTATTCTTATGGAGAATAAGTAACGTGTTATCTCCCTTCATTATGAAAATAAATTAATGAAATTTGGTATGTGGCTTTACCTACATGAGTTATATTGATATTTGTATAAAACCCAATTTTTTGTGTTCCTTGCTTCAGCAAACCTGCATACTCAGTCGCCATGTTATTCTTATGGAAAATAATTAAAATGTCATAAATCGTTTATTTATGAATTTATATTGATGAAACTTGGTATGTGGCTTTATGTGGTATTAAGATACATATATATGCATTGGAAATTCGCTGAGTACGCAGGTTTGCTGCTACGGGGGTATTACATACAATTATTTATAAATCCAAATTATGATTTACACCATTAAATCCAGCTTAAAAAACAAACAATTTGGTATTTTGCTCATCGCTCTACGTCAATTGGTTACCGAGATATTGAAAGAACTAAACACAGTACGGTGCACTAACATGATTATTATACATTTATGTGATATATATTACTTTGGGGTCCATATCCGTATTACGTAAACAGTAGGTAAGGGGGGTGGTTAAGGCATGTTGCATTTATATGGAGGAGGATCAGATTTCCAAAATATTTTGGTAAATTTAACTTATTAAATTTAAAAAATCCATTGTTTAATTTTTTAATTTTGTTAACTCGGTGTTGGGAGATATACTGTCTCTACTTAAGAGTCTTCATCACCTTTGAGAAAAGTTCGACCGTACAGTCTGGTTTGATTCCAAAGGACCTCGTATAGTCAGGTGCGCCAGGCTAGGACGAGGGGCGAAGAGGGGGCTCTTTTCTAAAAACATCAGACCATCTACCACCGTTATTTATTTATGGAAGTATTTTTAAATAATTATGAAAATCAAGTAATTTTGGCTAATTTTGATAGATTTTCTCGATGCTAAATTATATATTTTTCAATATTATGAGGTTATATAGAAAGAGACACACTCTTCGTGATAATTTTAAGAGTATTTATGAGAAAATCGGTTGAAAAATGGTGTCAGAAACAGGGTACTACGAAAGCATGTTTTTAGCTTTTTTCGCGAGGGTGATGAAGACTCTTAAGGGCCAAAAACGATGTATAGTATTCAGAAATTGTTATGACTGTCGTTCTGAAAATTTTCCAATTCTTTTAGTGTGATTTTATCGTACAATAGAAAAATATCCCTAAATATCAGTTTAAAGTTTTTAAATTTGTAAATTCTGGATAAACTTTTCATTTATTACAAAATACAAACGAATCTATCTTTCGGTAAAACTGATCTTTGGAAAGCCCTATTTTATCTAAGGTAATTCTTGCAACATACCACAAGACTAATTTAAACCTACCTTGCAAGATTTAGGCTTTTAACCATACACGCCACCTATGATGCAAAGGGTTAGGATGTATAATTGTGCAAAGGTTAATACAAGTAGTAACCTACGTATCTCTACTATTTCTCCTGGAAGGTAGACATTTTTTTTAAATTTTACTTGTAGGCCTAAATACTTTTTATATAAAATTTTAATGGACTCAAATGAAACATCAAATATACCCCCGTCGCAGCAAACCTGCGTACTCAGCGAATTTCCAATGCATAATATTTGTCTGAATTCCACATAAAGCCGCGTACCAAGTTTCATAAAAATATATTCACATATAAGCGATTTTAATTATTCTCCATAAGAATAACATTGGTAATGAGTACGTAGGTTTGCTGAAACAAGGAACACAAACAATTGTTTTTTATGCTAATATAAATATAATTTAACTAGGCGAAGCCACACATACCAAGTTTCATCAATATTCAATCATAAATAAGCGCTATATAACATTTTAGTTATTCTCCATAAGAATAACATGGGGGCTGAGTACCCAGGTATGCTGCTACAGGAATAACCAACAAAATATCAATTTTTTGTGCAAATATCAATATACCAGTACTATTTGAAGCCACATACCAAGTTTCATCAACATACATTCATAAATAATCGAGATATCAAATTTTATTCATTCTCCATAAGGATAACATTGGACAACGTACTGTGTTTAGCACTTTGAATATCTCAGCAACGGTTGGGCGTAGAATCACAATTTAAACACCAAAATGATTGTTTTGTGGAACTGAACAGATTTCTAAAAGCAAATGTGAAGTTTAAATTAAAATAAACTGAGGAAATGCCAAAAACCTTATTCCCATAATATTAACATGGGAGATTTTATGAGTAGGTTTTTTTGGATTTTCTCCGCAACCACTTAACCTAGCTTAATAATTCAAAATATTAAATTATTTGTTTTTTTAAGCTCTATAACATGGTCAAAACCAAAATTAAGTTTTTAAAAAATTGTAGGGTGAAAAATGCAAAAAACTGATTTTTGGAAAATTTAAAACCCCCATAAACCCCCGTTCCCATGGTCCGATTTTTCTGGTTTTCAAACTTAAACTCATGAATGTCATTTTACACATTTGAGCCAAATTTCATCGAAATCGGACGTTTTTTACTCAAGTTATCGCATTCACGGACACATATATATATATATATATATATATATATATATATACATATATATAAATTTGAACGAATAGTGTTTTTGTCATCTGGGGACCTCAAAACAAAAAATTTTCACGGTCTCGGACTTAAGTTTTACCATGAGACCTACGGTAATAGCTTCTTCCCTATAGGGGAAATTCGCTAAAATTGAAAAAGTGGAATAAAAGTGCAACGTCTTAGTCCCCTTGTCTCTTTATGGGCATTATTGAAGAATTTTAATATTACACGTGTCTAAACGTTTATATCTTAACACTAAAAACCCCTGTAGTGTCTTTGTCAGTCATGAAGTCATACTAATCCTCAGTGGTCTTACAAATACCTACATTTTAGGCGATAATACATGATAGAGCCTTGGAATTCTTGATTCCTCAGAAATTTTACTCGACTAATTAAAGTTAAAAATAAGTATACTATAGATAAGTATGAGAGCTCTAAAAAAAGTATCTCACTTTTTCGTCTTTGGCGATGCTGGACTTCTCATGTGCTTTTGACTCCATCAATCACTATCTGTTATTGGCCATAATTAAATACAACAGAATTCAGTTTGAGGCAATTACTTGGTTTTCGCCCCATATAAATGGAAGGAATCAAAAACCTAAAGCTAGCACTGGTTTCTATTCCTCCAACAGGAGGTCATTGGACGGCCCAAAGGGCAGCTGTCTCAGGCCTATTCTGATCACACTACTTGCAGCCACAATGGGCAAGTCTGCGCTGCACTCCTTGCTACAGTAGACTCTCAGAAATCCTGATCAGTCAGGTCCGGACTCCAGGTAGTCCGGGCTTAAGATCTTGATCTTTTTTAAAGTTTTGGCTGCGAGAAGAAACAAAACTTCAAGATTTACAGTCTTCAGTTTTCATGTGATTAGCATTAGGCTACACAATTTCATGTAGTTTGGATCGTCTTTCAGATGCTCGTCGTGTATTAGCACACAAACTTAAATGCATATTATTATCATTGTTTGCCATAAATGCAGAATTGATATCTCATGCCCACCTCCGAGAAATCTGGATTCTTCAAAATCCAAAACGACTGTCCAACACATCAGTCTGGATTTCTAAGAGTCTACTGTATATTCATATGCCGATGATACTTAGTAAAATCTCTCTCATAGGGCTGAGCAGGCTGGTCAAGTCAATCAATTTATTAATTTGGACTACAATTTTGATATAATCCACAGTAAAAAATTAATTTGGGCTATTTGTATACAATCCACAAGTGGTCTATAGATATGATAAAAATCAATATCGATATGTTAAATGTGTACAGTAAGTTTAGGCTATTGGTTTAGGCTACTGGTTTAGGCTTCCTATCAGTAGGCTTTCACCACCACCGACCACGAAAGTATCCATCGGAGCTGCATATAGTTCTGCCAAACTATTTGGGGTTGTATTTGATACCTAACCGGATAGTTTTTCCAGCCATATAAGTGTCATTTGTAAAAAAGAAACAGTCACCTATTCCATCAAGCGTGGTCTTGTCCTAGGGTAGCTTTAGATCTCTCTGCATTTAATTACTGTCTCCATGTTTACGACAATATCGGGACTGCAGGAGACATGGCAAGAATATAGAGAGTACAGAATAAGTATGTTAGATTTGCGCAAGTACCGAACATTATAATTTCATATGCCAAAGCTCACTGTCAGAAATATTTGGATTTATTCTGTACCATTAAATAGACAGTATGAGTAAAATAGGTGATACAACTCCTCATGAAATATTATGGGCCTAATGTGAGTGTTACACCCTTTCAGTTGTTAAGATTGAATTGGATACATTTAAAATTGTCCAATCTAACAGATACAATGAATGTAACTGCAAGGAATAAATGGTAAGATTATTGTAGAACTGGTAATTTTATAGGGCAAAGGAGTTAGGCCTATATAATTACAGTTGCCAAAAAGACAACACATCCTAATACTGTCAAATCATGTAAAATTGTGTCAGAAACCCAGTAAAGATTACTCTTTTGCTGTAGGTAAGCAATTAATTAATGTAAGAGTAGACCAACAAAATATCCAGTTGCAACAGAAAAATAGGGTAGGTACCCATTCCTATAAACAATAATTAAAATACAAAAAACTGCATCAATAATATAGGCTATCAATTGTTCTTTTAGCGAATTTCCCCTATAGGGAAGAAGCTATTACCGTAGGTCTCATGGTAAGACTTAAGCCTGAGACCATGATAACTTTTTGTTTTGAGGTCCCCAGATGTCAAAAATACTATTCGTACAAATTTATATGTATGTATGTATATACATGTATATGTATTTATATATATGTGTCTGTGAATACGATAACTTGAGTAAAAAACATCTGATTTCGATGAAATTTGGCTCAAATGTGTAAAGTGACATTTATGATTTAAGTTCGAAAACCAGAAAAATCGGACCATGGAAAGAGGGGATTATGGGTGTTTTAAATTTTCCAAAAATGAGTTTTGTGCATTTTTTACCTTACAATTTCTAAAACACTTAATTTTGGTTTCCACCATGTTATAGAGCTTAAAAAAAATAAATAATATAGTATTTTGAGTTATTAACCTAGGTTAAGTGGTTGCGGAAAAAATCTAAAAAAACCTGCTCATAAACTCTCCTTATGTTAATCTTAAGGGAAAAAGATTTTTGGCTTTTCCTCAGTTAATTTTACTTTAAACTTCACATTTGCGTTTACCAATCACTTCAGCTCCACAAAAAAATAATTTGGGTGTTTAAATTGTGATTCTACTTCCAACCATTGCAGAGATATTCAAAGTGCTAAACACAGTACATTGTCCAATGTTATCCTTATAGAGAATAAGTAAAATTTGATATCTCAATTATTTATTACAGTAATGTATATTGAGGAAACTTGGTATGTGGCTTCAAGTTGTACTTTTATACCGATATTTGCACAAAAAATTAATTTTTTGTTGATTGTCCTCATAGCAGCTAACCTGCATACTCAGCCCTAATGTTATTCTTATGGAGAATAAGTAGTTTTATACCTCCCTTAATTATGAACATAAATTAATACAAAATTGCATGTAGCTTCACCTAATTCAGTTATATTTATAATTGCATAAAAACTCATTTCTTATCTTCCTCATTGCAGCAAACCTGCATACTCAGTCCTAATGTTATTCTTATGGGGAATAAATAAAATGTTATAAATCACTTATTTATGAATGTATTTTTGTGAAACTTGGCAAGTGGCTTTATGTAAGAGTGAGAATCATATAAATGCATTGGAAATTCGCTGAGTACGCAGTTTTGCTGCGACAGGGAGTATTTTTATGGGAAGAAATATAAAAGTTATTACTAGGTACTAAATCTTGAGGTTATATACACTATTACACTTAGCTAACACCATATGATCAGAAAGTTTTGAACAGAAAGCCTAGCTTAGGTTTAATAGATTAATGATTTCACTTACCAAATCCGCCTTATGAAAATCAAACTAATCAGTTTGTATAACAAATTGTAAAATTAGTCGGTTTCTTAATTTTCAAGTCTACACAAATCTCACTGACAGCAACAACAGAAAACAGACTTTGTTTACCAACTATCCCCACCAATGAAAGAAAACTGAAAACAATCACCATCAGCTGAATCATAGCACAGAGTATGTTTTTTCTTGGATGCTACCAACAGAAGATCTAAATCAATAACAACGAATTTCTATGGATAATATATAACACATGCTCAGAGAAATGCGATTTTGTATCTTTACATTCAATTTCATATATTTGTCTCCAAAAACACAATAATTTTTAAAGATCTTGCCTTTCAAAACTGGAAATAATATGAAACATTCCACAACCCAATCCCTGTTAATCTAGGTATAGAGGTGCGAGCAGTCTTTACAAATATTAAAAGTAAAACTTCACGTAGTGATTTTTTTAAAGTCACAACACTAATTATTAAAACCAAAAGTTTATATAATAAATATTACTCCTTTGTTCAAATGTAAGAACCCTTAACCACCCTCCCCATAGGCCCGCACTCTGGGTCGGATAACTAAAAGGGCGGACGGTTAAATCACTGAGCTCTGTGTTATAAGTCATCACGTGTCATCACTCTATGTTAGAATACACCCGTAGCAGCAAACCTGCGTCCTCAGCGAATTTTCAAAGCATAAATATGTATCTTAATGCCACGTAAAACCAAATACCAAGTTTCATCAATATACATTCATAAATAAACGATTTATGCCATTGTAATTATTCTCCATAAGAATAACATATGGTGTCTGAGTGTGCAGGTTTGCTGAAGCAAGGAACACAAAAAATAGGGGTTTATACAAATATCAATATAACTCAAGTAGGTAAAGCCACATACCAAATTGTATTAATTTATGTTCATAATTAAGGGAGATAAAACGTTACTTATTCTCCATAAGAATAACATGGGGGATGAGTACGCAGGTTTGCTGCTACGGGAACTGTAGGCAAAAAAATTTTTTTAGTGCAAATATCAATAGACCACAAAAATATGAAGCAATATACCAAGTTTCATCGCTACGTGAAATGGATAAGTTGATAAATAAGCGAGATATACAATTTGTCTTATTCTCCATAAGAATAACATTGGACAACGTACTGTGTTTAGCACTTTCAATATCTCTGTAACCATTTGACGTAGAGCAATGATCAAAACACCAAATTATGCGAATTGTGCGTCTTTTTAAACTGATTCCAATGGCAAAAAACTAAAATTAGACTTTTTCAACAATTATATGTTAACAACTAAAAATAAACAGTATCAGGAAACTGACACATACTTTCTCCCCTTTAGACGAATAAATTACTTTTTATTTACTAAATATAAAATACAAAGCACGGTCGAATGTACAGAAAATCTTGTAAACAAGTTGTTTTAAAAAACATCCACCCAAATCCCTGCTTTGGAGGCACTACAGAATCCATTGCTACACTCGTGTTTTTAAGAGGGGAAATGCCCCCTATTCCCCCCCAGGGTTATTAAGGGGCAACATATATCGAATTGCCTCTGTTGTTCAATGCTAAATTGACAAGCATATCAAGTTTGAATGAAATTTATCAGTAAATAAGAGAGAAATAGTAATTTTTTTATTCCCCATAAGAATAACATTGGACAACGTACTGCGTTTACCGCAAAATGAAAATTTCAATTTTCTCCGAAACCAGCAATCGTAGAATGGTAATTCAAAATACTAAATTATTTAGTTTTTTGAGCTCTTTTTAGTGGTGAATAGTAATATTTTTTAATATTTATGTTTTTTTTATGAAAAATCCAAAAAAAAGAATTTTTGATGTTGTAAGTCCTGTAATTTCTGAACCCGAAGTTTTACAGGAATGCGGGTAGTGTCATTTTATTGGAAAACTAACGTTCTACAAACGACTAAAGTTTAATCAAAATCGTTAAAGCCGTTTTTGAGCAATTTTGATTTTTTATGTTTTTTGGCGGTTTTTGGGGGTAATTACCCTTGAAAAATAAAAAATTCAAAAAAATGAAAAAATCACCTGGAGATATTGTGGATTAGTACATACATACCAAATTTCATTAACATCGGCCCATTGGTTAGGGCTCTAGCTCTGTACACATCCACACAGACAGACACACACACACACACACACACACACACACACACACACACACACACACACACACACACACCACACACACACACCACGTGAAAAACACTTTTTTGGGTTCAGGGAGCACCAAAACGAATATTTCCACTAACAACTCAAATTCGAAAATTTTGACGAAAACAATACTTTCTCCATATACTATGTATAGAGGGAGAAAGTAAAAAAACATTTTTGGGGTACAAACTCCCCCCCCCCCAAATTACCCCTTCGGATAGGTCGATCTGTCTGGCTTTCGAACTTAACGTCATAAGTACTGCTTTACACGTTTATACCAAATATCGTCAAAATCGGATAAGTTTTACGAGAGTTATCGTGCTCACGGACACACACATATATATACAGTTTTGAACGAATGGTGTTTTTGGCATCTGGGAACGTCAAAACGAAAATTTATCATGGTCCCGGGCCTATCTATTACCTTGCCGAATACGGTAATAGCTTCTTCCCTTCAGGGGAAATTCGCTAAAAGCGTGCCGCTTTGTTTTTGGTCGTTATGTTGCCAATGTGCATTGTGGTAGTTTTAGCGATTTTCCCCTGTAGAGAAGAAGCTATTACCGTAGTCGGCATGGTAAGACCTAGGCCCGGGACCATGATAACTTTTCGTTTTGAGGTCCCCAGACCCCAAAAACACCATTCGTTCAATACTGTATATATATATACAGTATTATATATATATACACGAGAGTTATCGTGCTCACGGACACACACACACACACACACACACACACACATATATATACATATATATCGATTTTATATATATATATAGTATATATATATATATATATATATACTATATATATATATATATATATATATATATATATAAAATAGATATATATGTATATATATGTGTGTGTGTGTGTGTGTGTGTGTGTGTGTGTGTGTGTGTGTGTGTGTGTGTGTGTGTGTGTGTGTGTCCGTGAGCACGATAACTCTCGTAAAAATGATCAGATTTTGATGACATTTGGTATAAACGTGTAAAGCAACATTTATGACTTTAAGTTCGAAAACCAGCCAGATCGCTCTATCCGAAGGGGTATTTTGGGGGGTTTTCTACCCCAAAAATGGGTTTTTTGAATTTTTTACATATAATTTTTGAAATTGTCAAATTTTAGTTTTTACCATTGTTTTTACCATTTGGTTTTCAGAAGCTTAAAAAAACACACAATTTGGTATTTTGATCATTCCTCTACGTCAATTGGTTCCCGAGATATTGAAAGTGCTAAACACAGAACGTTGTCTAATGTTATTCTTATGGAGGAAAAGAAAAACTTTATATCTCGCCTATTTTATGAAAGTATATATACTGACGAAACTTGGTGTATGGCTTCATCTGGTTGTGTTCTAATGATATTTGTTCAAAATAATAATTTTTTGTCAAAGGCTCCCGTAGCAGCAAACTTGCGTACTCAGCCCCATGTTATTCTTATGGATAATAACTAAATGCTATGTCTCCCTTAATTATAAACATAAATGAATAAAACTGCTATATGACTTCATCTATTTGAGTTATATTGATATTAGCATAAAAACCCATTTTTTGCGTTCCTTGTTGCAGCAAACCTGCATACTCAGCAACAATGTTATTCTTATGGAGAATAGTTAAAATTGTATATATCGCTTATTTGTGTATATATTTTTATGAAACTTGATAAGTGGCTTTATGTAGTATTAAGACATTTATATCTCCATTGGAAATTCGCTGAGTATGCAGGTTTGCTGCGACGGGGGTATTATTTTTAACTATCCTGATTGGTTGTTTTATTCCTATAAGTGAACCTACTCATGAAAATCACTGGAATAAAAGTATAAAAGTTGGAGTAAATTATTTTTTTCAATTGATTTATGTATTTAATCTTTCCGTGAAACATGATTAATTATGAAGAAGGAAACAATTACAAGTTTACTGAGTTTCAAATCATGGATAAGCACTTGTTTGATTCACTTTGTCAACTCGTTCGATTGCAGTGAGTAGTTCTTTGCCTCGCCAAAACTTAGCAAAGAACGGCTCGCATTTTTTCATCAGTGTTGTCTCCAGCATTACCAATAGAACCCCTTGGCCATATTACAAACTAAAGGTGATAACACTTTTACGACTGTTAAATCATAGGTACCAAGATGCAATACTTGATTAACTAAGGAAACATATTATCGACTTGTTGCGACCTGAACGATTTTTATGGTACAGTATCGGGATTCGGAATGCGGCTACGGCGACAGATGTCATTTCCGAACGAGGGCGGTTAATCCAATGGTCGGTTGAAGCGAAGACGATTAAGAGGGCGCCTACTGTAAATAACAAATATGGCATCAGTGCATCATTCTAGCTAACCACAAACTAAAATCCAGTCTTACCAGTCGTCCGAAATGTACCGTCAGCGTCTGCTAACACTGCGAGTACAATCCCTGATTACTAACACAATTTCTCTATCTATATCCATTATGTCATTTATTTGGCCATTGATGCCAGAATCAGCATTGTAGTTGCAGATTCGATGAGTGACCGGTCAGCAGGTACTTGTTATGCAACTAAGAAATTATAACTCTCTGAGAGATATGTGGCGGCAGTGAACAAATTGAGTCCTAGAATAGGCCTACACGTTTAAGACTCTATATGGGCGAGAAATCAGTTCGTTGTGTCCTTAATTATTGTTACAATCAGAATACTCAGAAAGGTCCAAAATAAAGTACAGAAGTGTTTAAGGATGACTAAATGTATTCTTAAGAGGTTTCTACCCGTTTTTAAGCCACTGTGATTAATCGTGTCTACCCCTTTTGGTTTGTAGAATCGATTCATCGCAGCAGCGTAAAACATATGTCTTACAAATGCTTGTTTTTTATGAAGTTGCTCCTTTCACCGTGACAGTGTCGGGTTTTCTCATTGGAAGGAAGGTTTCAAATTACTAAGCCAATTTCGCCCCTTAATTAATTAACCTCAACCTAAATAATTTGATTGGCGCTTCTGACCGGCTGACGCATGTCACAGAAAACAGAGCATATGCCAACTTAGAACACTAGGACCGCACTATTTTGAAGCTGCTTGTGACGCCTATAAAACCCGATGGTGAAAGATGCATGATGATGGCTTTCCTTTGACCAGATCTTGTGTGCAGCGTTAAATATGCTGTATTGTCTTGACCCAGATATATGAATCAGAAAGTTAATACCGTGTAGAGAGGAACAGGACGGGGTTTTAGGATCTATAGGCCCTTATGCTTCTGCACCTCTGGTGTAGGCCCTTCGGACGGAGTGGAAAGAGGGTTAGGCTGAAGGTGGAGGCTGGAAATTTTGTAAAATATTGACCTTGAATATTGTAAGGACATTATGAGTAGGGGGCATTGGAGGGTTCAGAACCAGCAAAGGCGCGGTGAGGAGCAAGTGAGGAGCCCCCCCCCCCCCCCGGCGCCCCCCCCCCGGTGCCCCCCCCCCCCCCGGTGCCCCCCCCCCGGTGCCCCCCCCCCCGGTGCCCCCCCCCCGGTGCCCCCCCCCCCCCGGTGCCCCCCCCCGGTGCCCCCCCCCCGGTGCCCCCCCCCCCCGGTGCCCCCCCCCCCCCCCGGCCGCCAGCAGCACTTTTCATGATGACCTTGAACATGAGGAAAAAACTTTCGAAAATTAATAACTAGCCTATTTATCCACCGATTCCCACGGGACTTTTTCCAGAGTGTAGGCCTATCCCCAGGGAAGCGAATGACGTAAGAACCCCATAGATCCACCATTAAACAAGGCCGCTATTAATTTATAACCGCGTTTTCCTTATGGGATCTCAGCTGTTTACCGACTGATTTTGACGAAACCTCACCACATGTCAGGCCGTGACCTAAGAAAACCATCGCTTAAAGAAAATTGAAAATCCACTGTTAAACGGGCCCGCTATTAATTTTTAAACGTGTTTTCCTTATAGGATCTCGGCTGTTTACCGACCGATGTTGATGAAACTTCACCACATGTTGGGCACCGGCTTAAGTAAACCATCGCTTAAAGAATATTGAAAATCCACTGTTAAACGGGCCCGCTATTAATTTTCAAACGCGTTTTCCTTATGGGATCTCAGCTGCTTGCCGACCGAATTTGATGTGACTTCGTTACACGTTGTATGCCGGCTTGACTAAACCAAACTGCGAGTGGCTCCGTGGAGTCACGTGTCGAGGCGCGTGCTAGGGCCTACGTGACTGTCCCAGCCTGTTTACTCATTAGCGGCCTTCAAGACCCCTCCGTTCTAGAAGGTTCCGGCAAGTGCGTCGCATGAGGCCTCCTCCTGACTGGAGTGCTATGTATGAGCATGTCACGTGTCGAGGCGCGTGCTAGGGCCTACGTGACTGCCCGGGGTTGTTTACTCATCAGCGGCCTTCCAGACTCCTCATCACTCCCACATTCCTCCGTTCTAGAAGGTTCCGACAAGTGTGTTGCATGAGGCCTCCTGACTGGAGTGCTCCCCGTTAGCGAAAGACCACCTCTCACGTTTCTGGAAGCTTCTAGAAGGTTCGCTTAAGCGTGCAACCTGGGTATAAAACCGAGGCAGAGCCGCGCGCGCGACCTCAGTGTTGTTCGAGACGTCACCATGAACGGAAACGGAGTCAGCGCAGCCGAAGTGGACCAAACGATCCGCTCCTTCCTAGAGGAGCTGAATGCAATGAACGATGAGAACGCCAACGCACCGCCAGTTCAGCAGGGATGTGCGTCAAAGAAGAAAAAGCTCGATGGGTGGACTGTAAAGAGGAAGGAAGTGCCTATCGATTCCCCGGCACTGTGCTGGTCCGCTGGCGGATATCAGTACACTGTGAAGAACCCTACCAACAGCGGTAACGTACTGTTGAAGATGAATGTGTTCAAAGGAGGTTGCCCCACGTTCAGCTGCGGCTTGTACTTGGACGAGGAGCGAAACGATGAAATCTGCATATGTCTAGAGGACCTGCTATCCAGATTGCAAAATCTATGGCTGGCAAATAGCGAGACGGGAGAGTCAAGATACGACGGGATCACTAGGACCGCTACTCCTCTACCCACTTGGCGAAAGACCGATTGCATCATCTCAGGGAAAACCAAGAGGAGCGCACACTCCAAGCGCGCTACCCAGTAAACGAGAGAGCGTGGAAAATTCCACTAAGCAGTTAATAACCGAGATGCTTCTAGAACAATCCACTTGTTTACGCAGTAAAGCTTTCCATTACGTCAGCCTTCCTGGAATTGAGCGTGGAAACTTCCACTAAGCAGTTGATAACCGAGACGCTTCTAGAACAATCCACTTGTTTACGCAGTAAAGCTTTCCATTACATCACCCTTCCTGGAATTGAGCGATTAACTATGCCATCATGTTGTTGATACGCGTGAGTCGGCACGTAGACACCGCCAATAAAAGGCGACTCGGTGGCGAGAGCCGGTCATTCTGCATCCAGCCGCTGCGCCATGCTCAACACGGACCAGAAGATGGACCTCAGGACAGCCCTCAACAGCTGCAAGGCCGCGGGTTACACTCGCATCGCGGATCTGCGGGACAACGCGGTGTACCCGATTCGCTCATTCGAGCGGGTAGATACACCGTACGGCGAGGCGGTGATGGCCACCTTGGAGGGTCTCGTCGGCGACGACCCGATCCGGATCTACATGCCTCGACGGTTCCTCACGGTCCTGGACGACAACGCCATCTCCCAGTACAACGTTGGCGTGGGGCCGAGGACGAGCCTTGTAAAGAGGAGCGGCCCTCCTGGCAGCAAATCTCCTTTCTTGGAATTTGTATAAAATAAACGGTATTTCCTATTCCCTTATTTCCTTCCAAAATTGAAAAATAATATCAAATAAAAAAGAGCAAGAAAAGAACCTTTAGTTACAAGAGCCGAGGTGGCGGTGCACGGCGGTCAGTAGACGCCATGGACTTGAGGTGGAAACACCCGTTCACCGCCATCGTGGCCGGGCCTTCGGGCAGCGGCAAGTCGCACTTCGTGGCTCGCTTCATAGAGCACGCCGACCGCATGTGCGATACGCGGTTCGCCCGTATCACTTGGCACTATGGCAGCGGTGGTGGCGGTGGCAAGAGCCGTGCGGACTCTGCCGTGCGCTACGTAGCCGGCCTGCCAGACTTGGACGACTATGACGGTAGCGAGCCCACCCTGGTCATCGTAGATGACATGATGCGTGAGGCTGGCCCCGGCGTAGCGGACCTGTTCACCAAGGGCTCGCACCACCGCAACATGAGCGTGTTCTTTATCACGCAAAACCTGTTTCACCAGGGCAGGGGCCAGCGCGACATATCGCTGAACGCCCACTACATAGTGTGCTTCAAGAATCCCAGGGACCGCGCTCAGATCAAACACCTGGCCCGTCAAGTATACCCGGAAAACCCCAAATTCGTGGAGGAGGCTTACGCGGACGCCACGCGTGATCCGCACGCCTACCTGCTCATAGACTTGAAACAGTCCACGCCTGAAGAGATGCGCGTACGTTCAACCATTTTCCCAGACGATCCGGTGAACTACGTGTACCTGCCCAAGAAGAAGTGATAAATAGGCCGAGCGCGCGCCAGCGTCAGTCATCATGTCACACCGCGTGAAGAAGGACGCGGCGCTGCTGAGGGCCCTAATACACGCTACGCCCAAAGAACGCAAGGCCCTGTTAAAAGCGTGCGACAAGAGTCGCATCAAGTCGTTGTGCGAGTGCGCGTATAACGTGCTACGCGGAAACGTACCGCTTTCTCCCTGCCTCAAACGCAAATTGAGCAAACACAAACAGGCGCTCAGACGGCTGGTGAAACGCGGCGAGGGTTGGACCAAGAAGCGACACTACCTCGTCCAACGGGGCGGAGGGATCCTCCTACCTCTGCTGTTGAACGCTGTTCTGCCCGTTCTAGCGCAGAAGCTAATCGGACATGGAGTACGCTAGGAAAATGGTGGTTGTACCGCAGGAGCTCATCGAGAGATTGCGAGAAGGACCGGGACCAGGGCCGGAGCCAAGAGGAGGAGCAGGTAGCGCCAATAAGCCAGCCAGCCTGGACGCTGAGATGCATCGCATATTGAGCGACAAGCGGCTGGACGATACGGAGAAATGGAAACAATATCAGCAGGTGTTACAGCGGTTCCTGCACTTTTCCGCGGCTAAACGTCAACCCATAGGTCTGTCAATCATCGAGGGTGAGGAGAGGGAGGAGGAAGCGGCGGGAGGTCCGAGTCAGATGAAGCGCGAGTCTAGCGCCTCGGCGGAGGAGGACATTGTGGAATCGTTCTCAAAAATCTACAGGTCGGTGGCGCGCAACTTGTTGCGATTCATGACCCGTCAAGGCAGCCCCATCTCCTGGGACGCCAGTGGGGCGATGTACGTGAATAAGGTGAAGATCCCCGATTCCAATATAGTGGACATCGCGCACAGCATAGTGAGAGCGCGAAGGGCGGACCGATTGCCTACCGGCTGGCATCAAGTGATGGCCGCCTTGAAGGACATGAACGTGCCCAAAGAATACGTGAGCAATCCCACGGCGTTGCGTTATTTAGGCGTGGGACTGGACTCGGCATCGAGCCCCTGGGGAGACACGACGGCTTCCTCAACACCCCTCTCACCGAGGTTGACGCCAATGCTAGACCGCTTGAGACCGCGGCCCCCAGCGGCCAGGAGAAGGATAATAACCGAGGAACCCGACCGGGAATCGTCATTGGACAACTGGGAGCAGTTCTCACCGTAATGGAGAAGCTGTACTACGACCCGAGCCAGCCCGGTTCCCTCGGCGGGGTGGCCGCCCTGGCCAGAGCCGCGCGCCTACCGAAACGTCGGGTAGCCGACTGGCTGCGCGCCCAGGACACCTACACGCTGCACAAGCCTGCGCGCAAGCGGTTTCCCCGTAACCGCTACGCCGTGTTCGGGCCCCGGGAGCTGTGGCAGGCGGACCTGAACGACATGCGCGGCCTGAGCCGGTACAACGACGGAGTCAACTACCTGCTGACTGTGATAGACGTATTCAGTAATCGGCTGTTCGCGGTACCGCTGAAGAGGAAAAGCGGGCCTGAGGTGGCTGCTGCGTTCGAGAGGATATTCGCTGAGGCGACTCCTCGCTGCCTACAGACCGACAAGGGGACGGAGTTCACCGGGGCCGCGACCAAGCGAGTGTTCAAGAGTCACGGTGTAAACTACTTCACCACGCAGAACCCCGACGTGAAGGCGGCGGTGGTGGAGCGAGTCAACCGCACGCTCAAGACCCGCATGTGGCGCTACCTGACCTACAAGAACACGTATCGCTACGTGGACGTGTTGGACAGGCTTGTGGACGCCTACAACCGTAGTCCGCACAAGAGCCTGGGTGGCCTACGACCCGTGGACGCGGACAGCGGCGATGGAAAAACGGTGTACAAGGTTTGGCGTCACATGTATGGAAAGGCGATCCGGCGACACAAGCCCAGGTTCGAGCCGGGCGACACGGTGCGCATAGCCAAGGAGAAGGGCACGTTCGCCAAAGGTTACGAGACCAACTGGAGTAAGGAGCTGTTCGTGGTGGATCACGTATACGGGTCGCATCCTCTACCATTGTACGTGCTGCGAGACCTGAACGGGACGCCGCTGGAAGGGCGCTTCTACGAGCACGAGATGCAAAAGGTGACGATCGCCCCGGACCGCCTGTATCAAATAGATAAAATACTGGACACTAAAGGGCGAGGCTCCAGTAAGCGCTACCTAGTCAAGTGGGCCGGTTACGGAGAGGACTTCAATTCGTGGGTACCCGCAGCGGACGTGCAACAGCTGCGATGACGAGGCACGACCAGTTTTACCTGACGTTGCCCAGTAACAGTTCAATGAATTACTATCCCAACAACATGGTGACAAACTACACGACCCATCTACCCTCGACCGTTGATCTGTCAGACGGCGAGTGGGAGGTCGCTCTGGCGGAGGCGCACTACCCCTTCTCTTTTCTGACCGTCGGTGAGGGAACCTACATCAAACTAGTGCTGGGAATGAGGGACTCGAAAGGCGGGTTGGCCGTGGTGGACAAGTTGTTAATCAAAGTGGAGCCGGGCAATTACAGTAGTACCGAGGAACTCATAGACGCAATCAACAACCACCCTCAAATGAAGAGTAACCTGTGCGCCTTCTCGTATGACGAGAGGTCCTCCAGGGTGGAATTGATGTCGACGTCTTCAGCCGTTCAGAGCCTCAAACTGAGCCCCGGTTTGGCGCTACAGTTTGGCTACGAGGTGGATACGGATATCGTCAAGCGTCACAGGTCCGTGAGGCCGGCTAACCTCTTCGCCGGTCTGCCATCACACATGTACGTGTATTGCGACCTGGTGGAACCCCAACTGGTGGGCGACGCTGTGGCGCCACTACTGAAGATCCTCAACATCGACATCAGGAATTACACGTACGGTGCCAACACGACAGTGTATATAATAGACCCGCACTACGTGCCGGTGATTAAAACCTCATTCGAGAGCGTGGAAATCGATTTAAGGGACAACCAAGGGCGACACTTGCCATTCCACTTCGGGACTACGTGCATGAAGCTTCATTTCAGGAAAGAGAGGCAGAGGCAATGAATCCGAGCGATCCCTATCTGGCATATTACCGCCACCAGCAGGCGGGCCATGGCGTATCCTCCGTATTCAGAGGAGCCGCTTTCCAACGCGGACACGGCATCGGCAGTTTCCTAGGCGGGCTGATGCGGACAGTGGTCCCGTTGATCAGATCCGGCGCATCGGCGCTGGGCAAGGAGGCGCTGAGGTCCGGTGTGGGCTTCTTGGGCGACGTGGCGGCGGGCACAGCCAACCCTCGAGTCGCAGCCAACGCCCGACTCAGACAGTTTACCGGGTCGCTGAAACGTAAGGCCGATGAAAAACTGGATCGCGTGCTGAGCGGTGGTGGCGCCTATAAGAGGAGGCGTGTACAGCAGGTTACTCCTCAGTCTCTGGCGAAACTCCTCGGAGCGAGGAAGAAGAGCGCTGCGCCCAAGAGGAAGCCCGCAAAACGTGTCGCTAAGAAGAGGAGAAGCAAGAAGAGCAAGAGTACCGTGAAGGACATTTTTGGATAATGGCGTTTCTACATCAGAAGTCGTGCGAGTGTGTCAAGACCGAGTTGGACCTGTTCTCGCTACCGCCCACGCAGACCAGTATAGAGAGCGGTAAATGGGTGCAGTACAAGCCCATCTCCTCCCTGACAGACGACTCGCCCGTGGAGTTCATAGTTCCGGGTCACGGGGACGAGTACACGGATCTGTCACAGACGCTACTGCATGTGAAGGCTACCATTAGAACGGCTAGCGGAGGCGCTGTAACGGGTGATCAAGCGATAAAAGAGGTGGGTCCGATTAACAACTGGCTGCACTCGCTGTTCAGTCAAGTGGACCTGTACCTGAACAACAAACTGGTGTCTCCTCAGAACAACACGTACGCCTATCGCGCCTACCTGGAGAACCTGTTGTCCTATGGCGGTGATGCCAAGACATCGCACCTCACCGCGGAGTTGTTCTACGAGGACTATGCCGGGTACATGGACAATAACGAGGAGGATAATGCCGGGCTCAAGAACCGGAGGGAGTTTGTCAAGGCCAGCCGGTACGCGGACATGGTCGGACATCTGCACGTCGACCTGTGCAACCAGGAGAAGTTCATGTTAAACGGCGTGGAGATGCGCTTTCGCCTGATCAGGTCAAAGAACTCATTCTCCATCATGTCCAAAACCGTGACAGACTACAAAGTGGACATCGCCGAAGTCAACCTGTTCATGCGCCGCTGTAAGATCAACCCGAGCGTGCTGTTGGCTCACAGCAGGACGCTGGAGTCGGGCACAGCCAAATATCCCATTACGCGCGTGGAAGTCAAATCCTTCACGCTACCCTCCGGTATCAGCAGCAAGACTCTGGACAGTGTGTTTCTGGGACAACTGCCGAAACGCGTTATAGTTGGCCTGGTCAGCAATCAGGCGTTCAACGGGGACTACAAGAAGAATCCGTTCAACTTCACCCACAGCCACGTGAACTTCTTCGCGCTGTACATAGACGGTGAGCAAGTGCCATGTAAGCCGCTTCAACCGGATTACACGTTCGGTAAGGAGTTGTGCGTGCTCGCCTACCACACGCTGTACACCGGCACCGGCATCAATTTCTCAGACTGCGGTAACGAAGTCAGTCGCAACGAGTACCCCTACGGATACTGCCTGATGGCGTTTGATCTGACGCCCGATATGGCGGCCTCTCAATCCAGCCACTGGAACCTGGTGCGCAACGGTAACCTGCGCATAGAGATTGGGTTCTCCGAAGCCTTGGCGGAGGCGTTCAACTGCATAGTGTACGCCGAGTTGGACAACGTCGTGGAGGTGGACCGTCATCGCAACGTCACAGTCGACTTTGGCGGGTAAACGAGTTGCCGCGCGCTCAAGGTCACCGCGCACCGTTAGGTTTTGGCGGGTAAACGAGTTGCCACGCGCTCAAGGTCACCGCGGACCGTTAGGTGATGGCGGCGCGCGCACCCAAGGTTAACCCGCTAGGCGCGCCCCCGCCAGCGCTCAGTCGAGTTCAGTCAGCCGTACGGGATGGACGTGCCGCCACCGATCTACATCGAGCCGCCGCCAGCGCGCTGTCATCACGGAAGCGTGGTGATGGATATGCAGTGTTTTAAAGACAGTGATAATGACTTTCTACTGAAAGAGGTTTGCGTGGTGGACGTGACTACCGGCACGCTGCTCCTACATCACATCGCCCGCCCGCCCTTCAGTAAGGACCTCCTGACTTCCGAGAAACAGCGCGAGAGCGTCTGGGTCACTCGCCACTGCCACGGCTTGGAGTGGGACCAGGGGGACATCGCGTACGTCGCCCTGCTGGACAAGCTGCGCTCCTGCCTCATCCACCGCCCCCTGGTCTACGTCAAAGGATCGCAGAAGAGGGACTTTGTACAACGCCACCTCATAACCGAGCCCGCCGCCACCACCGCTCAGGACATGGAGGATCTAGGCTGCGGGTCGCTCAACGGTGCGCCCACCTACCGGACCCTGCGCTGTCGCCACCATAAGAGCTCCCACAACCGTTGCGCCCTTCATAACTGCATAGTATTGCGGGACTGGCTCGTGGCTAACGACACACTGGACTCGTCCACCTCGAGCTGCCTGTGCTGCTTCCGCCCACGATGAATACCGTCCAGATCAGAGAATGCCTGGCGAAGATCCCCGGACTGAGGAACGTCGCGGTCTACGCCTCTGACCAACTACCGGACGTGCCGGTCAAGCCTCTCACCGCCATCGTGTCCAACACGGTAGCACACACCGAGGGAGGCGAACACTGGGTGGCGTTTTACTGCTCGGAAGAGGACAGACTCGAGTACCTGGACAGCTACGGGAGGCCGCCATACCAGGCCGACTTTCAAAGGTTCTTGAGGCGCAATCCTCATCACCGTCACTACGTCTACAACAGGTATCGTCTCCAGGGCTACGATACTTCTGTTTGCGGCTACTACTGCCTCACTTACCTGTACTGCCGGGCTGTTCTCCGCACGTCACTCAGCGACTACGTCCAGCTCTTCGACTTCACCGCTCCCGCTGTCAACGACGCTCTGGTCCGCAGGCTCTTCCACTCCATATTCGCTTAAAACTAGTTTGTAAGGTTTTTGTAGTATGTAACCTTATTACTGTACAATACATGCCTCATAATGATAAAGCTTGTGTTTTCATTTCTCCTTTCTCCTTACTAAATTTTAAAAATAAATTAGCAAAACTGAGGCAGCGGGGCTGGACCTCAGGTTTATATACCAGCGGCGCGTGTCACTGGCTGAGCCCCCGCCAAGCGGCAGTGAAGGCCGCCAAAGAGGGCGCGCCACAAGACCCCTCGGGCATCAGCAAACCACTTAGCAACTCAAGGGTGCAACCTCGAGCGTCAGCAAGCCGCTGAGCAATTCAAGGGTGCAACCTCGAGCGTCAGCAGACCGCTGAGTAATTCCTTCCTGGGCAACTCCTTCAGGGCCGTCCCCCGACACGCACCGCCAACCGCTCCCGGTTGGCGGGGGCTTTTTAAGCTGCACGGCTCGGACCAAACGGCCCATAACGCCTTTCACTTTAGTTTTCTGAGCCTACCGGCTTTTGAGTGAGCAAAGGGAGGAAATAAACAACTCGGGTTAATGCTGTACATAAAGCTATTATATTTTCTTACAAATACTATTTACAATTTTTCTTAAAATTAATATTTAAAACTAAACCGGGAATTCTTCTTCCTCGTCTTCATCCTGGCGCTGCCCCTCCTCCTCCTCCTCACCGTCCACCTCCATCCGCTGAGGTCGATCTCCTCCTCTCCTGGCTGGCGGTAGTGGCGGGACGTCCTTGTGTCCCCACGGCAGAGTGTGGATGCCGTCGGGGAGGACGCACCGCTTGTCGTCAGTCGGGCTGAGGCTCAGCTTGTCCACTTCCACGGTGTAGACCCGGTGCAAGTGAGACTGGAAGCGGACGTTGGTGGTGCGCTTTTGGACCCCGTCAAACAGGCACTCTCTGTAGTCGTCGGGGGTGAGGACGTTCTTGACAACGCCCTTCGCCACCCCCTTGGCCCGCTTGAGAGCCTTGCTGCCGCCTGTCGCCGCGTCCTCGATGTCCATAAAGTACAGCTTGGACCGCAGGCCGAGGTATTCGAATAAGGACAGGCCGTTGCACTCGTCCTTAAACTTTCCGATGACCTTGGCGTTGACGGGGCTGTAGCAGGGGTGGGACCTCGGATATCCGCTGGTGTCGAAATCGTCCAGGTGTTCCTTCATCTCTGCGTAGACGTCCTGGGACACGATGTCAAAGACGAAGCTGTCCGTGTCCATGTAGTCCACGGTGAGGCGGTCACCGTAGCGCTCCTTCATCTTGCGCAGGAACTCGTACATGAGCCACTTGCTCAGCTCCAGGACTGTCATGCCTACGTAGACGGGCTTGTCCAACACGATGTTGACCTTGGACAGATGCACCAGGGCTACGTCCTCCGTGTAGTACGTCCGGTCCAGGAAGTTGGATCTGGCGACGTACTTGGAAAACTTCTCCGGGGTGCACACCAGCTTCACGTTGAGGCGCTTCCGTACATTCTCGATGGTCTTGCCGAAGACCGCGTTGTTCATGAGCTTGAAGAAGTCCTGTTCGAACTTCGTCCTGGCCCTCTTCCGCAGCTCCGTGTTCATCAGGATGTACGGTTCCAACCACCGCGACTGGCGAAACGAGATCGCCCGATGCACCGCGACCAGCTCCAATCCGTTTTGCAGCGCCTGCTGCAAGACCCTGTAGTGACAGATGTAGTGCGTCTTGTCGTCCAGGGTCGTCAACAGTTTGGGGAACTTCCCTGTTGGCGGGCGCTTCGTCTCGCAGCAGTAGGGAAGGTCCTTGTGCAGGTCGTGTAGGCGCGCGGGGTAGTGGAGGTCCACCTCCAAGATGTAGCCTCGATCGGCCTCCGCGTCCAGCGCCGCGACGTCCAACGCCTGGATTTCCTCTCGGCTGAGCCACTCGAAGTCTCCGGTCGGCAGGCGCTGGGACATGGCCCAGCCGTAGAGGTTGTTGGCGTCCAGGTACAGGAGGAAGCGCGTGGGCTCGTCCGGGCGGTAGTCCGGGCACCTGTCGTGGTTGGCCTTGGCGTAGCGGGTGATGGCCTGTGAGATCCCTCCCCGGATCCCCTGCTCCACGAACAGGTACATGTCAAAGTCCTGCAGCGTGTCCAGCTCCACACCGCAGGTCTTGAGCATCACGTCCCACGCGTAGGACGGCAGGGTGTAGTAGTGGGCGGGGTCCAGCCCGTACTCTGCCAGCGAGGTGTCGCGGAACTGCTCAAAGACATCGGTGAGCAGGGCGATGTCGCATCGCAGGTACTTGTCCGCATAGTCCTTGAGGTTGTGACACTCGAAGGCTCGCCACACGTTGAGGGCGTGCTCGTACTCCTCGTCCTTGATGTCCTCCAGGGTCATGGAGTTCCTGAACGCCTCCTTGGGCGGCAACTCCCTGGTCCTGTACAGCGTATCGTAGGACGTAACGAAGTCGTAGGGGAACACGCCCTTCCTGCGCACCAGGTCGAACAGCCGGTCGTCGGGGAAGCGCTTCCTCGTCTCGCGCATCCTGTCCGTGGGAAGTCCCGCCGCCAGGTTGGCCAGGCTCATGGACAGAAACCTGTAGGTGTCCAGGAAGCGCACCGCGAAACTGCTCTGACGTTGGTTGTCCCCGGGCTGACCAAAGTGGAATCGCTTGGTAAAAGCGATGTACCGCTCCTCCGTGTGGGCCAACACGTCCACGTCGCCGGGGTCGATGGCCAGCTCGCGCACTACGAAGTGGGCGTCGTAGTTGGACAGGTTGTGGAAGTAGCAGTTAATGTGTCGCTGCTCCCGGTACCTGAGGTTGCACGAGCGGTGGGCGGCTCCTCGGAACTCGTAGGGCGGGGCGTGATTGTGGTCCCGCACCTTGACGTCCTGGTCCGTGAACTCCTTCCCGCAGAGGTAGCAGTGAGTCGCTGCCAGGTACTCGTTCATCTCCTGCCGGGTCAGAGAAGGGTGCAGAGCTCTCATGCTGAATAGGAACTCCCACAGCGCCAGCACGTCCGTCTTGAGCCTCTCCATGAAGACCTTGGACGCGTCTGCCCCGAAGTAGACGCGGGGCTCGAACTCCTCCAGGCCGAGCGAGTCCACGATCTGGTAGGCGAAGGCGTACGGGACGTGCAGTTGCAGAGGCCTCGTGCCGGGCGGCGCTTCCGCAGGGTCAGCGGCGACGGGCTGCAGAGCACACTCAAAGTCGGCATAAACGCAAAAGCGCTCGCGCCGAGTGTACTCGGGGTGGGCGAAGCGGATCTGCTGCTTCTTCGGTAAGTCCAAGCGGAGGGGAGCCTTGGCGGTGCAGTATCGCATGTGCTCCTCCAGACGCTCGGCACCGGACAGTTGCAGCTTGTTGGGCCGGTTGTCAAAGTAAGCGAAGCATCGCTTACACACGTGGATAGCGCTTTTGCGGGACGTCAGCTGGGGTCGCACTAGCCTACTCATGTTTGCGATGTAGGCGTAGTGACTGTCCCCGCCGGTGGTCACGTACAGCAGGTCCCGGTGATCCTCCAACTCCCGCGTGCAGATCTTCAGTGGGAACACGCGGTCCTGGAACTTTGGCGATCCGTCGGGGCGTCTCCCCACCATGGCGCGCTCGATCCCGTACACATTAACGCTGATGGCGTTCCTCCTCTCAAAGACCTTGATGTCCTTCACAGCCACGGGGAAGCGTAGGCCGACCCAGTCGTAGCGTGCCATGACGTCCGGTGTGTACGATGCGGGCCTCTCCGGGTGTTGCGGGGCGTTCAGCGATATGTCGCGCTGGCCCCTGCCCTGGTGAAACAGGTTTTGCGTGATAAAGAACACGCTCATGTTGCGGTGGTGCGAGCCCTTGGTGAACAGGTCCGCTACGCCGGGGCCAGCCTCACGCATCATGTCATCTACGATGACCAGGGTGGGCTCGCTACCGTCATAGTCGTCCAAGTCTGGCAGGCCGGCTACGTAGCGCACGGCAGAGTCCGCACGGCTCTTGCCACCGCCACCACCGCTGCCATAGTGCCAAGTGATACGGGCGAACCGCGTATCGCACATGCGGTCGGCGTGCTCTATGAAGCGAGCCACGAAGTGCGACTTGCCGCTGCCCGAAGGCCCGGCCACGATGGCGGTGAACGGGTGTTTCCACCTCAAGTCCATGGCGTCTACTGACCGCCGTGCACCGCCACCTCGGCTCTTGTAACTAAAGGTTCTTTTCTTGCTCTTTTTTATTTGATATTATTTTTCAATTTTGGAAGGAAATAAGGGAATAGGAAATACCGTTTATTTTATACAAATTCCAAGAAAGGAGATTTGCTGCCAGGAGGGCCGCTCCTCTTTACAAGGCTCGTCCTCGGCCCCACGCCAACGTTGTACTGGGAGATGGCGTTGTCGTCCAGGACCGTGAGGAACCGTCGAGGCATGTAGATCCGGATCGGGTCGTCGCCGACGAGACCCTCCAAGGTGGCCATCACCGCCTCGCCGTACGGTGTATCTACCCGCTCGAATGAGCGAATCGGGTACACCGCGTTGTCCCGCAGATCCGCGATGCGAGTGTAACCCGCGGCCTTGCAGCTGTTGAGGGCTGTCCTGAGGTCCATCTTCTGGTCCGTGTTGAGCATGGCGCAGCGGCTGGATGCAGAATGACCGGCTCTCGCCACCGAGTCGCCTTTTATTGGCGGTGTCTACGTGCCGACTCACGCGTATCAACAACATGATGGCATAGTTAATCGCTCAATTCCAGGAAGGGTGATGTAATGGAAAGCTTTACTGCGTAAACAAGTGGATTGTTCTAGAAGCGTCTCGGTTATCAACTGCTTAGTGGAAGTTTCCACGCTCAATTCCAGGAAGGCTGACGTAATGGAAAGCTTTACTGCGTAAACAAGTGGATTGTTCTAGAAGCATCTCGGTTATTAACTGCTTAGTGGAATTTTCCACGCTCTCTCGTTTACTGGGTAGCGCGCTTGGAGTGTGCGCTCCTCTTGGTTTTCCCTGAGATGATGCAATCGGTCTTTCGCCAAGTGGGTAGAGGAGTAGCGGTCCTAGTGATCCCGTCGTATCTTGACTCTCCCGTCTCGCTATTTGCCAGCCATAGATTTTGCAATCTGGATAGCAGGTCCTCTAGACATATGCAGATTTCATCGTTTCGCTCCTCGTCCAAGTACAAGCCGCAGCTGAACGTGGGGCGACCTCCTTTGAACACATTCATCTTCAACAGTACGTTACCGCTGTTGGTAGGGTTCTTCACAGTGTACTGATATCCGCCAGCGGACCAGCACAGTGCCGGGGAATCGATAGGCACTTCCTTCCTCTTTACAGTCCACCCATCGAGCTTTTTCTTCTTTGACGCACATCCCTGCTGAACTGGCGGTGCGTTGGCGTTCTCATCGTTCATTGCATTCAGCTCCTCTAGGAAGGAGCGGATCGTTTGGTCCACTTCGGCTGCGCTGACTCCGCTTCCGTTCATGGTGACGTCTCGAACAACACTGAGGTCGCGCGCGCGGCTCTGCCTCGGTTTTATACCCAGGTTGCACGCTTCAGCGAACCTTCTAGAAGCTTCCAGAAACGTGAGAGGTGGTCTTTCGCTAACGGGGAGCACTCCAGTCAGGAGGCCTCATGCAACACACTTGTCGGAACCTTCTAGAACGGAGGAATGTGGGAGTGATGAGGAGTCTGGAAGGCCGCTGATGAGTAAACAACCCCGGGCAGTCACGTAGGCCCTAGCACGCGCCTCGACACGTGACATGCTCATACATAGCACTCCAGTCAGGAGGAGGCCTCATGCGACGCACTTGCCGGAACCTTCTAGAACGGAGGGGTCTTGAAGGCCGCTAATGAGTAAACAGGCTGGGACAGTCACGTAGGCCCTAGCACGCGCCTCGACACGTGACTCCACGGAGCCACTCGCAGTTTGGTTTAGTCAAGCCGGCATACAACGTGTAACGAAGTCACATCAAATTCGGTCGGCAAGCAGCTGAGATCCCATAAGGAAAACGCGTTTGAAAATTAATAGCGGGCCCGTTTAACAGTGGATTTTCAATATTCTTTAAGCGATGGTTTACTTAAGCCGGTGCCCAACATGTGGTGAAGTTTCATCAACATCGGTCGGCAAGCAGCCGAGATCCCATGAGGAAAACGCGTTTGAAAATTAATAGCGGGTCCGTTTAACAGTGGATTTTCAATATTCTTTAAGCGATGGTTTACTTAAGCCGCTGCCCAACATGTGGTGAAGTTTCATCAACATCGGTCGGTAAACAGCCGAGATCCTATAAGGAAAACACATTTAAAAATTAATAGCGGGCCCGTTTAACAGTGGATTTTCAATTTTCTTTAAGCGATGGTTTTCTTAGGTCACGGCCTGACATGTGGTGAGGTTTCGTCAAAATCAGTCGGTAAACAGCTGAGATCCCATAAGGAAAACGCGGTTATAAATTAATAGCGGCCTTGTTTAATGGTGGATCTATGGGGTTCTTACGTCATTCGCTTCCCTGGGGATAGGCCTACACTCTGGAAAAAGTCCCGTGGGAATCGGTGGATAAATAGGCTAGTTATTAATTTTCGAAAGTTTTTTCCTCATGTTCAAGGTCATCATGAAAAGTGCTGCTGGCGGCCGGGGGGGGGGGGGCACCGGGGGGGGGGGCACCGGGGGGGGGGGGCACCGGGGGGGGGGCACCGGGGGGGGGGCACCGGGGGGGGGGCACCGGGGGGGGGGGCTCCTCACTTGCTCCTCACCGCGCCTTTGCTGGTTCTGAACCCTCCAATGCCCCCTACTAGACCCCCTAGTGACAGATGTAGTGCGTCTTGTCGTCCAGGGTCGTCAACAGTTTGGGGAACTTCCCTGTTGGCGGGCGCTTCGTCTCGCAGCAGTAGGGAAGGTCCTTGTGCAGGTCGTGTAGGCGCGCGGGGTAGTGGAGGTCCACCTCCAAGATGTAGCCTCGATCGGCCTCCGCGTCCAGCGCCGCGACGTCCAACGCCTGGATTTCCTCTCGGCTGAGCCACTCGAAGTCTCCGGTCGGCAGGCGCTGGGACATGGCCCAGCCGTAGAGGTTGTTGGCGTCCAGGTACAGGAGGAGCCTTGGCGGTGCAGTATCGCATGTGCTCCTCCAGACGCTCGGCACCGGACAGTTGCAGCTTGTTGGGCCGGTTGTCAAAGTAAGCGAAGCATCGCTTACACACGTGGATAGCGCTTTTGCGGGACGTCAGCTGGGGTCGCACTAGCCTACTCATGTTTGCGATGTAGGCGTAGTGACTGTCCCCGCCGGTGGTCACGTACAGCAGGTCCCGGTGATCCTCCAACTCCCGCGTGCAGATCTTCAGTGGGAACACGCGGTCCTGGAACTTTGGCGATCCGTCGGGGCGTCTCCCCACCATGGCGCGCTCGATCCCGTACACATTAACGCTGATGGCGTTCCTCCTCTCAAAGACCTTGATGTCCTTCACAGCCACGGGGAAGCGTAGGCCGACCCAGTCGTAGCGTGCCATGACGTCCGGTGTGTACGATGCGGGCCTCTCCGGGTGTTGCGGGGCGTTCAGCGATATGTCGCGCTGGCCCCTGCCCTGGTGAAACAGGTTTTGCGTGATAAAGAACACGCTCATGTTGCGGTGGTGCGAGCCCTTGGTGAACAGGTCCGCTACGCCGGGGCCAGCCTCACGCATCATGTCATCTACGATGACCAGGGTGGGCTCGCTACCGTCATAGTCGTCCAAGTCTGGCAGGCCGGCTACGTAGCGCACGGCAGAGTCCGCACGGCTCTTGCCACCGCCACCACCGCTGCCATAGTGCCAAGTGATACGGGCGAACCGCGTATCGCACATGCGGTCGGCGTGCTCTATGAAGCGAGCCACGAAGTGCGACTTGCCGCTGCCCGAAGGCCCGGCCACGATGGCGGTGAACGGGTGTTTCCACCTCAAGTCCATGGCGTCTACTGACCGCCGTGCACCGCCACCTCGGCTCTTGTAACTAAAGGTTCTTTTCTTGCTCTTTTTTATTTGATATTATTTTTCAATTTTGGAAGGAAATAAGGGAATAGGAAATACCGTTTATTTTATACAAATTCCAAGAAAGGAGATTTGCTGCCAGGAGGGCCGCTCCTCTTTACAAGGCTCGTCCTCGGCCCCACGCCAACGTTGTACTGGGAGATGGCGTTGTCGTCCAGGACCGTGAGGAACCGTCGAGGCATGTAGATCCGGATCGGGTCGTCGCCGACGAGACCCTCCAAGGTGGCCATCACCGCCTCGCCGTACGGTGTATCTACCCGCTCGAATGAGCGAATCGGGTACACCGCGTTGTCCCGCAGATCCGCGATGCGAGTGTAACCCGCGGCCTTGCAGCTGTTGAGGGCTGTCCTGAGGTCCATCTTCTGGTCCGTGTTGAGCATGGCGCAGCGGCTGGATGCAGAATGACCGGCTCTCGCCACCGAGTCGCCTTTTATTGGCGGTGTCTACGTGCCGACTCACGCGTATCAACAACATGATGGCATAGTTAATCGCTCAATTCCAGGAAGGGTGATGTAATGGAAAGCTTTACTGCGTAAACAAGTGGATTGTTCTAGAAGCGTCTCGGTTATCAACTGCTTAGTGGAAGTTTCCACGCTCAATTCCAGGAAGGCTGACGTAATGGAAAGCTTTACTGCGTAAACAAGTGGATTGTTCTAGAAGCATCTCGGTTATTAACTGCTTAGTGGAATTTTCCACGCTCTCTCGTTTACTGGGTAGCGCGCTTGGAGTGTGCGCTCCTCTTGGTTTTCCCTGAGATGATGCAATCGGTCTTTCGCCAAGTGGGTAGAGGAGTAGCGGTCCTAGTGATCCCGTCGTATCTTGACTCTCCCGTCTCGCTATTTGCCAGCCATAGATTTTGCAATCTGGATAGCAGGTCCTCTAGACATATGCAGATTTCATCGTTTCGCTCCTCGTCCAAGTACAAGCCGCAGCTGAACGTGGGGCGACCTCCTTTGAACACATTCATCTTCAACAGTACGTTACCGCTGTTGGTAGGGTTCTTCACAGTGTACTGATATCCGCCAGCGGACCAGCACAGTGCCGGGGAATCGATAGGCACTTCCTTCCTCTTTACAGTCCACCCATCGAGCTTTTTCTTCTTTGACGCACATCCCTGCTGAACTGGCGGTGCGTTGGCGTTCTCATCGTTCATTGCATTCAGCTCCTCTAGGAAGGAGCGGATCGTTTGGTCCACTTCGGCTGCGCTGACTCCGCTTCCGTTCATGGTGACGTCTCGAACAACACTGAGGTCGCGCGCGCGGCTCTGCCTCGGTTTTATACCCAGGTTGCACGCTTCAGCGAACCTTCTAGAAGCTTCCAGAAACGTGAGAGGTGGTCTTTCGCTAACGGGGAGCACTCCAGTCAGGAGGCCTCATGCAACACACTTGTCGGAACCTTCTAGAACGGAGGAATGTGGGAGTGATGAGGAGTCTGGAAGGCCGCTGATGAGTAAACAACCCCGGGCAGTCACGTAGGCCCTAGCACGCGCCTCGACACGTGACATGCTCATACATAGCACTCCAGTCAGGAGGAGGCCTCATGCGACGCACTTGCCGGAACCTTCTAGAACGGAGGGGTCTTGAAGGCCGCTAATGAGTAAACAGGCTGGGACAGTCACGTAGGCCCTAGCACGCGCCTCGACACGTGACTCCACGGAGCCACTCGCAGTTTGGTTTAGTCAAGCCGGCATACAACGTGTAACGAAGTCACATCAAATTCGGTCGGCAAGCAGCTGAGATCCCATAAGGAAAACGCGTTTGAAAATTAATAGCGGGCCCGTTTAACAGTGGATTTTCAATATTCTTTAAGCGATGGTTTACTTAAGCCGGTGCCCAACATGTGGTGAAGTTTCATCAACATCGGTCGGCAAGCAGCCGAGATCCCATGAGGAAAACGCGTTTGAAAATTAATAGCGGGTCCGTTTAACAGTGGATTTTCAATATTCTTTAAGCGATGGTTTACTTAAGCCGCTGCCCAACATGTGGTGAAGTTTCATCAACATCGGTCGGTAAACAGCCGAGATCCTATAAGGAAAACACATTTAAAAATTAATAGCGGGCCCGTTTAACAGTGGATTTTCAATTTTCTTTAAGCGATGGTTTTCTTAGGTCACGGCCTGACATGTGGTGAGGTTTCGTCAAAATCAGTCGGTAAACAGCTGAGATCCCATAAGGAAAACGCGGTTATAAATTAATAGCGGCCTTGTTTAATGGTGGATCTATGGGGTTCTTACGTCATTCGCTTCCCTGGGGATAGGCCTACACTCTGGAAAAAGTCCCGTGGGAATCGGTGGATAAATAGGCTAGTTATTAATTTTCGAAAGTTTTTTCCTCATGTTCAAGGTCATCATGAAAAGTGCTGCTGGCGGCCGGGGGGGGGGGGGGCACCGGGGGGGGGGGCACCGGGGGGGGGGGGCACCGGGGGGGGGGCACCGGGGGGGGGGCACCGGGGGGGGGGGCACCGGGGGGGGGGGGGGGGGGCTCCTCACTTGCTCCTCACCGCGCCTTTGCTGGTTCTGAACCCTCCAATGCCCCCTACTATTATGATATGATATTGTGTTGATGTAAACAACTGCAACGTTCTACCTACACTATTTTAAATTAATTTTCAATACTTGGCTACTTATTTCTCAAGTAATAAGACATTAAATGAACATTTAAATTTAGTAAAATGTAACAATCTGGCATTTGACCTTCTGCACTGACACCTTCGTGTTTCGTAAATTAATTTCATAACTAACTGTTGGATATTTAGTGGTGCGAGCCCCTAGGCGTGCGCCTGTAGGCTTTAAAGGAAGATCCCTCATGCTTATAGTAAATCACTTTCAACTGTATTGTGATATCCTATAAATTAGTTATTTGAACTATTTACTAAACTTCCTAAAATTGCAGGTAAATGATCGCATTATTTAAAAGAGCTTGAACGTTCTAAAAGTAGCATTGTGTTTAACACTAAACGTTGTTTTTTGGATTTCAATTGTTAAATACAAAAACAATTCAGATCTTCAAAATTTGAATTTTATTTAAGTTTTATATATTTTTTTTTTAATTTTCAGCAATTATAGACAATCTTACTCTAATTAGTATGCCTAACATCTAATCGGTTTTCTCAGAAACGACATCCTTGTCTTTTTCCTCTTCCTCTTCCTCTATCTCTTCGTGTTCCTCTTCCTCTTCTACAGTCGGCTCTTCGATCTCCTCATGTTCTTCCTCGGGCGGGGCCAGGTTTTCCTCTATGACGTACACACTGAGTTCGGCCGAGTTGTTGCCCGCCCCTGGATTGTCGAAGACTGGCTCGTCCGCCTCCTTCCACGTCCAGTACAGAATATCCACGAGGCTTTGGAAGCCCATTTCCATGGCTATGTGTTGGCTGACTGCCCCAGTGAACACTCCCATCACCACCGGCATCTTGAACGATCGCGTTTGTTCTATGGCCGTGCGAAGCAGCGCTTTGCCGATACCTAAACAATTTGTGTTTTACTAATCATGAAAAAATTTCGATTACATGATATTTGTTAAGTTTCGAGTGGCATAAAAGTGTAATTTATCTAATTCTTAGATTACGATAAAGGAACATTAAATCTGGAATACCCTCATCTTGACTTTTACGTAGGGCATAAGAAGTACTCACAGAACTCTTTTATAGAGGCAAGGCAAAAGACAAAAGGTTCTTTATTGACATGAACATCAAGTACAGTCATGGCGTCAATAGTTTTTCTTGATCAGTGAGGTGGACTTCCTCTCTCCAAGCACTCTTCAATGGAGTAGAACTCCCTCTCCAGCATAGGCAATCGAAAGATCTTCTTTAAAGTTACTGTTTTCTGTCTGTTCTTTAATTAAGGAGGAACTTAAAGCTATTGCTCAGCTATTGAACTAAACCCAAGGTTTAATTGTGTTTCGAGTTTTCTAAACGTGACATTTCGCTAATTCTTAGATTACAATAAAGGAAAACTAAATCTAGAATAGCCCCATCTTGACTTTTACGTAGGGGATAATAAATACTCGCTGAACTCTTTGGTTAGAGCTCAGTTATTGAACTAAATCCAAGGTTCAAAGAGAATGAACTGTGTAATAGCATGAAATCAAAATAGTTTCACTTATTGGGTTGAAAACATCATTACTGGGGTACTGTTTCATTACATCTTCAGACACTCGTATCACTAGGCGTAGGCGTACCGGTACTCTCGTTCTTCCGTGTCAGAGGTTGAACTAATGTTAAATAATATGAGGTAGGCCTATTGTTTAAAATCCATAAGCAAAACTGTACCTGTAAGGCTCGGCTTTCATTTAAATTTTAACTACCAAAGCTTATCATTTGTTTCAGACTAAATTGGATTTTAACCAATCCTTATATATTCTATTTAACTAATGACTATTAGTATAATCTCAAATTTTATTTGAGTAACTCAGTAACTTTAAAGATGTTTTTGACAGGGAAATTAAACCAATACCAACCTTTATCTCTATAATCTCTGACTACACACCAGACATACACTTTGTAGTAGGCCTCCGTTCTGAACTGCTCAAACAAGTCGACCTGTCTGTGGATGTGGGCTTGGAACCGCTGCATCTTGCCTAGAGCTTCCGTCTTAAGAATCTAGAAGAATGAACTTAAGAAACAGAGTAAAAAAAGAGTAAGACTTCTAAATAAGTATTTAAATAATATGCGTAGTTGCTTTATTAGCTTGTAACTACCCGTTCTTTTGGTCGATTTCAGATCTTTCTGTAATAGAAACCCCAGCAGACCAGCTTTATACTTCTCCCACTATGGGAACCCATATCGAAGTGAAAGTAAAGGCAATTACAGAGCCGTAAAAGATAACTAGATATGGGATAGCCAATTAAATTTGTTTGATGCTGTTCTCGACCCTTTCTTCTGTTTAGACTTCTTCTTCAGCCCTGGTGGCAGTCATAGCTGAGTGGGTTGAGTACTGGCCTACCACTCAAAAGACCCGGATTCAATTCCCGGTGAAATATCCATATGACTTTTGAAACACATACTGCCACCGTGCTTTAGAAGGCACGTTAAGCTGTTGGTCCCGGTTACATAATAAGTAGTCGTCAAGTCATGTCAGGGGCACTAGTGCTCCTGAGAACTCTGACATCAGACCTTAGCCAGAAGGTTACACGAACTTTACTTTCCTTTTTTAAGCCCTCAACAGACATTATATAACCTAAACTACTTCCGAATTCCAAAACTACTTAACTGGGTGTCTTTGCTAAGCCAGATACCGCTGTTACATGTGTATTAATAAGAAGGAACAAAGGGGAAATGTGTCATACTGAATGACCTCGATATCCTATGACCTCGAGCTTCCCTTGAAACTGGGATATACCAGAGCCCCCTTGGGTTATCTTAGGGCAATTTAAGGAGGACCAAAATAATCGTTTATACCTCACCCTCATACGGCTCATGGTCTTTGTGTGACTCCATCGGTCGTTCGCCCTCCCCACCAGGAGTCCTACTATCTCCCCAGTCTCGTCCTCAACCGCCAGGAACGACTGCGTGTCTTGCATCCAGAGCTGGATCAAGTCTAAGAACTCTTGGATCGAATCATCTTCCTTGTTCAGCTTACACCCCACACACATCGGATCATCCTCTATAAAGACGTCCTGAAATGAGACAAATTAATATTACAAATCTGGGAAAGTTGTTGTCACCGGATAATACGACTCTCTCTCTCTCTCTCTCTCTCTCTGTTTAGTTTATACCTCAAACAATTGAATACGATTGAACATATTACCCAGTTCATTAAAGCAATCCGTTATAACTTTATCCATGATCACATAAAGCTCTGAAGCAGTCCATGATCACATTTTCTAAATACTTTTATTTCTAGTCAGTGAAGTAAACATTCAAAACCATAAATTTGAACTGTGAAACTAAAACATCAGCATTCCAATAAAAATTAATTTTTAACTGACAAGGCCTTCCTGTATCAAATATACAGTCGTCAGGTCTTTGATACAGAAAGGCCTTGTCAATTAAACATTTATTTTTATTTGAATTCTGATGTTTTAGTTTTACAGTTCAAAATTTAAATTACTAGTTTAAATTATTTCCGATAATTAGCTCCTAGTATATTTTTCAAAAACATGTTTGTCGTCTTAAAGAAAGTTAAAATAACATTCTGTCAAGTCTTAAAAACAAAATAAAAATGTCCTCTTAAAAATCTGTTAGAATGAGTAATTCCGTATTTTCTAGGTTACCACACTTTACAGCCTACCACGGCGAAGGTTTATGAACACATAAACTCAGATACTTAGGGTGTCTTGGACATATATCGCAGTGAAAACGTATAAATCAACAAGGGCAATCAATAACTCAAGCAAGACAATAAATCTAGCAAGACAGGATCACCTACTGCTGCAGAGCTCATTTCCGCCTGGCAATGATCTCCCGCCTTGACCGAGAGGGAAGAGTTTTGGGGATCAGAAGTACCTCATGAAAATTACAAATAGAGTGTTGACTCATAAATAAAAATGTACAAAATAAAACTAAACACATTGATTGACAGCAATGGCTCCATTGCATTGTTGATTGACAATGGGGTGGCATCGGTGTAACTGGATGCCGATTGTGCTCCTATTGTATGTATTAGCTTAGAGTCTAGAGATTATCTCTTCCGCGGAACTCTACCGTACAAAAGCTACCTCTTACTATTCTTTCTCGGTAGTTAGGTCAACTTGCTTTGGCGATCTGCAGAGCCTCGCTGTATCGGTCCTCCTGGAGGTCCTCGACCCTGACCCCGCAGTCCAGCCGCTCCCACACCATCGGGACCTTGATGCGCTGAAGCACCGGCAGGCTTTCGTCATAGATTGTCTCCATGGGAAGGAATAAAAGAGAATTTTCTAACTGTTAATTCATAAAACAGAAAATCTAATGTTTGTAAACAAATGTGTTACTTGCGAGAAATGCATCAATGCCTACCCAGCTGAGTTTTATTTCAGGATTTCTGTACTTTTTTTAAAGTTGTCATGTGTTAGCATTATTGAAGATTGATTGAGTTATGATAAACGAGGCTAATACATCTAGAGCTCTCGTCTGGATGAGGACATTCCTTTGTCAGGGGTAAAAAAGTGAAGCCTCACTGTAGGTTATTTTTTAAAACAAAACATCTGGCCAAAACCTAATAAACCCCAATAAAATTTAAACTTTATTGTCTTTGGAGTTGGACAGAATTGCTTGGTTACCATGTGTTGGTTAACATGGGAACAGTTGGGACTGAGGGAAATTACGGTCACCATATAGGCTTCCCTTTTTGACCCCAGATGAGAGCTCTAGATGTACTAACCTCGTTGGTTCTGATACATCCTGTATTCTAACCGGTGGCTCATTCGTCATAGGAGAATATCTTAGAATTTGTTATAATATAAACCATACATCCAGGAAAATCATTATGTACAAGATACCTTGCTTGCACATAACGATCTAAAAGGTGAAAAATAATCTATGGAAGAATCAATGGTTTTAGACTTTCAAACAAGTTAACATGTGGGTTCCCAACAAAGTGCAGCACGCGCAACCTTTGTAAGATTATCGAAGGGTGAATGAGCAAAGTCAATCACGCGTGTTGATGGTGTGTTTGGGATTTATTTAGTTTATTTTATGTCTCATTTTTATTCTTACATTTTCCACTAACAAATAAATTAAATAATTTTCCCCACCCATAGTAATATTTAATTTAATCAGAAATTACTTTGAAAAGAAAGCCTATTTGACATTTCGCCAGTTGCGGAGAAAATTTAAACCTCCAATGAGCGTTAAACGCAGTACGTTGTCCAATGGTATCCTTATTGAGAATCAATAATTTAAATTTATCTTAATTACTGATCAATTGTATTAAATGTTGGTATATACGTTGAACTAACATTATCCATAGAGCATATTTGTAAAATATTGACACCCAGGATTTGGGCTGGCGGACGCTGTATTTTCCCCCTAACAACTAATAGCCTATCCAAAAACCTGTATCAATGAATAATTCGCTAACAAAATATCCCGTAAAGGACACCCATTAAGTCATTACATCATTAAAACACACAGAATCTGTTACACAGAAGTCTATCCAAAGTCTATTCAATGCAATAAATCAATATTAATTTAGTCAATACAGATCCTCAATATTTCAAGTTATCCTCAATTATACCCATTTTCATGTATTATCCCCATTACGAATCACATATAATCCCTCCCAACAAGAAACTCTGATTTGTTAGAGCGCCAATTTAATTAGCCTAGTTGGAAATCGGATTGAACTCTATCTGTTATTAGATATAAACAACTGAGCTGAGGACTCAACAATGCATTGCGATTCAATGCCAACAGAAAGCACGAGGCAGTGATAATAAACAGCTGATCGCAGCGCCTGCTAGTATCAGTCGGTCGCGATGCAGCTAGCGGTGTGGTTGTTTCTGTTGTTCGCCGCCCGGGGGCATACCGAAGATCCGCCCTCCGTTCTTATCAGCCAAGGTCAACTCAAGGGCGGATACCTGCAAAGTAGAGGGGGTCGGGTTTTCAGTGCCTTCCAAGGCATACCCTATGCTGAACCTCCTGTTGGTTCTTTAAGATTTCAGGTGGGTGTTTCCAAATTTATTTAAGAATTAAAATAACTGGCAAGTGTTTAAAAGCATATTTAAAAAAATTCAAAACAGGAACCATAAATGATTTATTATATCAGGTCGTTCCAAACGATACGTACATATGGTACATTAACCAGCGAAATGTGATTCAAATAATAATTATATTTATTCTTACCTATTTGACTTGAGTTGTTTTGAGAAACGCTCTAAATAAAATACCATTATATTTAATTATTATTATTTATTCTACCACAATTTGAAAATGACAAAACTAATAAAAACCTCTATTTTATTTCTTAGATTTTTTTCTTTCCTTTTCAACACTAATTTTACAATTTACAATTTTACATTTCTATCACATTTGTGAATGAGTTTAGCGAGTAGGTTTAGGTTTTGCGACTTGATAAACAGTGGATTAACTGAAACAAATTGTTAAAGAGAGAAACTAGAAAGCGTTTGTTACAAATAACATATTTTAAAAACAAATTTATATTAGAGTAATAAAAGATGGTACAAGAATATAAGTATAATATTCGTTTATGGAATACATTTCGATCGGTCGTATAGATCATTATCAGGAGCGAAGCAAATATTTACTTTCTGTAAAAAACTCATGTTCTGGGTAATGTGATCAGACGTCCCGATTTCGGCGGGACAGTCCCGCTTTAGCGAGCTATGTCCCCGCGTCCGCGTCCCCACGAATCCTGTGTGGACAGCCTTATGTCCCGCTTTAGCAGTTTGACATGAAAATACTCATTGATTCATAAAATTCAATCAAATTTTTGTAATATGTCAAATACAATACTCCCGTCGACCAGCACTGTGTTGAATTGTTTAAACAGAAGCAACACCATCAAAGTAACGCGTCCTAACATTTGTTCTAAGCTTTTAATGAGCTAGTGCACTCTCTATGCCTGGTACCTATGCATCAGTGGAGAGTTTTCAATGCCACGAACAATTTATGGACCGATAAAAAGTCATAGCCTACTAGTTAAAACTAGAAACAAAGATATGCATTTTGTTGCTAAAAAGAAACGTTGATTTAAGCTGAGTTCATTTTTAATTAAGATTCAAGTTAATGGAAGTTATTCACTCCTCTGACAATTAATTATCAGTAGTTTTGGTCGCAATTTTCTTTTATTAGTTTTGCATATCATAGTGATGGTTCTGTATGGTATAATGATTTTATGAATATGATTGCAAACTTGTTGTTATAATACCAAGTAATATTTATGCAAAAACTGCACCAAACTCACAATTTTGTTCCCGGTTATCTAATTTTCTAAAACCTTCCAGGAAGGGCCACCGGACTCCCCATTTTTGTAGTGGTGTATTCCCTACCCCTCACATACCACGGTATTTACAGTTAATTAAACTATATGTCCCGCTTTAAGCTTCTACAGATCTGGTCTAGGGTGCGTTGGGCTGTTTCATTGGCAAGTCAAGCTGATGGCAAGGATGTTGTTATCCACGTGCTATACACACACTTATTGATTGGTCGAACTGCTGACGCTCGACCACTTGCCTCGTGTCTTACGCGCTAAGTAAGATCAAGCTGATGGCAAGGATGTTGTTATCCACGTGCTATACACACACTTATTGATTGGTCGAACTGCTGACGCTCGACCACTTGCCTCGTGTCTTACGCACTAAGTAAGATCAAGCTGATGGCAAGGATGTTGTTATCCACGTGCTATACACACACTTATTGATTGGTCGAACTGCTGACGCTCGACCACTTGCCTCGTGTCTTACGCGCTAAGTAAGATCAAGCTGATGGCAAGGATGTTGTTATCCACGTGCTATACACACACTTATTGATTGGCCGAACTGCTGACGCTCGACCACTTGCCTCGTGTCTTACGCGCTAAGTAAGATCAAGCTGATGGCAAGGATGTTGTTATCCACGTGTTATACACACACTTATTGATTGGTCGAACTGTTGACGCTCGACCACTTGCCTCGTGTCTTACGCACTAAGTAAGATCAAGCTGATGGCAAGGATGTTGTTATCCACGTGTTATACACTCACTTATTGATTGGCCGAACTGCTGACGCTCGACCACTTGCCTCGTGTCTTACGCGCTAAGTAAGATCAAGCTGATGGCAAGGATGTTGTTATCCACGTGCTATACACACACTTATTGATTGGCCGAACTGCTGACGCTCGACCACTTGCCTCGTGTCTTACGCACTAAGTAAGATCAAGCTGATGGCAAGGATGTTGTTATCCACGTGCTATACACACACTTATTGATTGGCCGAACTGCTGACGCTCGACCACTTGCCTCGTGTCTTACGCGCTAAGTAAGATCAAGCTGATGGCAAGGATGTTGTTATCCACGTGCTATACACACACTTATTGATTGGCCGAACTGCTGACACTCGACCACTTGCCTCGTGTCTTACGCGCTAAGTAAGATCAAGCTGATGGCAAGGATGTTGTTATCCACGTGCTATACACACACTTATTGATTGGCCGAACTGCTGACGCTCGACCACTTGCCTCGTGTCTTACGCGCTAAGTAAGATCAAGCTGATGGCAAGGATGTTGTTATCCACGTGCTATACACACACTTATTGATTGGCCGAACTGCTGACGCTCGACCACTTGCCTCGTGTCTTACGCGCTAAGTAAGATCAAGCTGATGGCAAGGATGTTGTTATACACGTGCTATACACACACTTATTGATTGGCCGAACTGCTGACGCTCGACCACTTGCCTCGTGTCTTACGCACTAAGTAAGATCAAGCTGATGGCAAGGATGTTGTTATCCACGTGCTATACACACACTTATTGATTGGCCGAACTGCTGACGCTCGACCACTTGCCTCGTGTCTTACGCACTAAGTAAGATCAAGCTGATTGCAAGGATGTTGTTATCCACGTGTTATACACACACTTATTGATTGGTCGAACTGCTGACGCTCGACCACTTGCCTCGTGTCTTACGCACTAAGTAAGATCAAGCTGATGGCAAGGATGTTGTTATACACGTGCTATACACACACTTATTGATTGGCCGAACTGCTGACGCTCGACCACTTGCCTCGTGTCTTACGCACTAAGTAAGATCAAGCTGATTGCAAGGATGTTGTTATCCACGTGTTATACACACACTTATTGATTGGTCGAACTGCTGACGCTCGACCACTTGCCTCGTGTCTTACGCGCTAAGTAAGATCAAGCTGATGGCAAGGATGTTGTTATACACGTGCTATACACACACTTATTGATTGGCCGAACTGCTGACGCTCGACCACTTGCCTCGTGTCTTACGCACTAAGTAAGATCAAGCTGATGGCAAGGATGTTGTTATACACGTGCTATACACACACTTATTGATTGGCCGAACTGCTGACGCTCGACCACTTGCCTCGTGTCTTACGCGCTAAGTAAGATCAAGCTGATGGCAAGGATGTTGTTATACACGTGCTATACACACACTTATTGATTGGCCGAACTGCTGACGCTCGACCACTTGCCTCGTGTCTTACGCACTAAGTAAGATCAAGCTGATGGCAAGGATGTTGTTATCCACGTGCTATACACACACTTATTGATTGGCCGAACTGCTGACGCTCGACCACTTGCCTCGTGTCTTACGCACTAAGTAAGATCAAGCTGATTGCAAGGATGTTGTTATCCACGTGTTATACACACACTTATTGATTGGTCGAACTGCTGAGGCTCGACCACTTGCCTCGTGTCTTACGCGCTAAGTAAGATCAAGCTGATGGCAAGGATGTTGTTATCCACGTGCTATACACACACTTATTGATTGGCCGAACTGCTGACGCTCGACCACTTGCCTCGTGTCTTACGCACTAAGTAAGATCAAGCTGATTGCAAGGATGTTGTTATCCACGTGTTATACACACACTTATTGATTGGTCGAACTGTTGACGCTCGACCACTTGCCTCGTGTCTTACGCGCTAAGTAAGATCAAGCTGATGGCAAGGATGTTGTTATCCACGTGTTATACACACACTTATTGATTGGCCGAACTGCTGACGCTCGACCACTTGCCTCGTGTCTTACGCACTAAGTAAGATCAAGCTGATGGCAAGGATGTTGTTATCCACGTGCTATACACACACTTATTGATTGGCCGAACTGCTGACGCTCGACCACTTGCCTCGTGTCTTACGCGCTAAGTAAGATCAAGCTGATGGCAAGGATGTTGTTATCCACGTGCTATACACACACTTATTGATTGGCCGAACTGCTGACGCTCGACCACTTGCCTCGTGTCTTACGCGCTAAGTAAGATCAAGCTGATTGCAAGGATGTTGTTATCCACGTGTTATACACACACTTATTGATTGGTCGAACTGTTGACGCTCGACCACTTGCCTCGTGTCTTACGCACTAAGTAAGATCAAGCTGATGGCAAGGATGTTGTTATCCACGTGTTATACACACACTTATTGATTGGCCGAACTGCTGACGCTCGACCACTTGCCTCGTGTCTTACGCGCTAAGTAAGATCAAGCTGATGGCAAGGATGTTGTTATCCACGTGCTATACACACACTTATTGATTGGCCGAACTGCTGACGCTCGACCACTTGCCTCGTGTCTTACGCGCTAAGTAAGATCAAGCTGATGGCAAGGATGTTGTTATCCACGTGCTATACACACACTTATTGATTGGCCGAACTGCTGACACTCGACCACTTGCCTCGTGTCTTACGCGCTAAGTAAGATCAAGCTGATGGCAAGGATGTTGTTATCCACGTGCTATACACACACTTATTGATTGGCCGAACTGCTGACGCTCGACCACTTGCCTCGTGTCTTACGCGCTAAGTAAGATCAAGCTGATGGCAAGGATGTTGTTATCCACGTGTTATACACACACTTATTGATTGGTCGAACTGTTGACGCTCGACCACTTGCCTCGTGTCTTACGCGCTAAGTAAGATCAAGCTGATGGCAAGGATGTTGTTATCCACGTGCTATACACACACTTATTGATTGGCCGAACTGCTGACGCTCGACCACTTGCCTCGTGTCTTACGCACTAAGTAAGATCAAGCTGATTGCAAGGATGTTGTTATCCACGTGTTATACACACACTTATTGATTGGTCGAACTGCTGACGCTCGACCACTTGCCTCGTGTCTTACGCGCTAAGTAAGATCAAGCTGATGGCAAGGATGTTGTTATCCACGTGTTATACACACACTTATTGATTGGCCGAACTGCTGACGCTCGACCACTTGCCTCGTGTCTTACGCGCTAAGTAAGATCAAGCTGATGGCAAGGATGTTGTTATCCACGTGCTATACACACACTTATTGATTGGCCGAACTGCTGACGCTCGACCACTTGCCTCGTGTCTTACGCACTAAGTAAGATCAAGCTGATGGCAAGGATGTTGTTATCCACGTGCTATACACACACTTATTGATTGGCCGAACTGCTGACGCTCGACCACTTGCCTCGTGTCTTACGCACTAAGTAAGATCAAGCTGATGGCAAGGATGTTGTTATCCACGTGCTATACACACACTTATTGATTGGCCGAACTGCTGACGCTCGACCACTTGCCTCGTGTCTTACGCGCTAAGTAAGATCAAGCTGATGGCAAGGATGTTGTTATCCACGTGCTATACACACACTTATTGATTGGCCGAACTGCTGACGCTCGACCACTTGCCTCGTGTCTTACGCACTAAGTAAGATCAAGCTGATGGCAAGGATGTTGTTATCCACGTGCTATACACACACTTATTGATTGGCCGAACTGCTGACGCTCGACCACTTGCCTCGTGTCTTACGCGCTAAGTAAGATCAAGCTGATGGCAAGGATGTTGTTATCCACGTGTTATACACTCACTTATTGATTGGCCGAACTGCTGACGCTCGACCACTTGCCTCGTGTCTTACGCGCTAAGTAAGATCAAGCTGATGGCAAGGATGTTGTTATCCACGTGCTATACACACACTTATTGATTGGTCGAACTGCTGACGCTCGACCACTTGCCTCGTGTCTTACGCGCTAAGTAAGATCAAGCTGATGGCAAGGATGTTGTTATCCACGTGTTATACACTCACTTATTGATTGGCCGAACTGCTGACGCTCGACCACTTGCCTCGTGTCTTACGCGCTAAGTAAGATCAAGCTGATGGCAAGGATGTTGTTATCCACGTGCTATACACACACTTATTGATTGGCCGAACTGCTGACGCTCGACCACTTGCCTCGTGTCTTACGCACTAAGTAAGATCAAGCTGATTGCAAGGATGTTGTTATCCACGTGTTATACACACACTTATTGATTGGCCGAACTGCTGACGCTCGACCACTTGCCTCGTGTCTTACGCGCTAAGTAAGATCAAGCTGATGGCAAGGATGTTGTTATCCACGTGCTATACACACACTTATTGATTGGCCGAACTGCTGACGCTCGACCACTTGCCTCGTGTCTTACGCGCTAAGTAAGATCAAGCTGATGGCAAGGATGTTGTTATCCACGTGTTATACACACACTTATTGATTGGTCGAACTGTTGACGCTCGACCACTTGCCTCGTGTCTTACGCGCTAAGTAAGATCAAGCTGATGGCAAGGATGTTGTTATCCACGTGCTATACACACACTTATTGATTGGCCGAACTGCTGACGCTCGACCACTTGCCTCGTGTCTTACGCACTAAGTAAGATCAAGCTGATTGCAAGGATGTTGTTATCCACGTGTTATACACACACTTATTGATTGGTCGAACTGCTGACGCTCGACCACTTGCCTCGTGTCTTACGCGCTAAGTAAGATCAAGCTGATGGCAAGGATGTTGTTATCCACGTGTTATACACACACTTATTGATTGGCCGAACTGCTGACGCTCGACCACTTGCCTCGTGTCTTACGCGCTAAGTAAGATCAAGCTGATGGCAAGGATGTTGTTATCCACGTGCTATACACACACTTATTGATTGGCCGAACTGCTGACGCTCGACCACTTGCCTCGTGTCTTACGCACTAAGTAAGATCAAGCTGATGGCAAGGATGTTGTTATCCACGTGCTATACACACACTTATTGATTGGCCGAACTGCTGACGCTCGACCACTTGCCTCGTGTCTTACGCACTAAGTAAGATCAAGCTGATGGCAAGGATGTTGTTATCCACGTGCTATACACACACTTATTGATTGGCCGAACTGCTGACGCTCGACCACTTGCCTCGTGTCTTACGCGCTAAGTAAGATCAAGCTGATGGCAAGGATGTTGTTATCCACGTGCTATACACACACTTATTGATTGGCCGAACTGCTGACGCTCGACCACTTGCCTCGTGTCTTACGCACTAAGTAAGATCAAGCTGATGGCAAGGATGTTGTTATCCACGTGCTATACACACACTTATTGATTTGCCGAACTGCTGACACTCGACCACTTGCCTCGTGTCTTACGCGCTAAGTAAGATCAAGCTGATGGCAAGGATGTTGTTATCCACGTGCTATACACACACTTATTGATTGGTCGAACTGCTGACGCTCGACCACTTGCCTCGTGTCTTACGCGCTAAGTAAGATCAAGCTGATGGCAAGGATGTTGTTATCCACGTGTTATACACTCACTTATTGATTGGCCGAACTGCTGACGCTCGACCACTTGCCTCGTGTCTTACGCGCTAAGTAAGATCAAGCTGATGGCAAGGATGTTGTTATCCACGTGCTATACACACACTTATTGATTGGCCGAACTGCTGACGCTCGACCACTTGCCTCGTGACTTACGCACTAAGTAAGATCAAGCTGATTGCAAGGATGTTGTTATCCACGTGTTATACACACACTTATTGATTGGCCGAACTGCTGACGCTCGACCACTTGCCTCGTGTCTTACGCGCTAAGTAAGATCAAGCTGATGGCAAGGATGTTGTTATCCACGTGCTATACACACACTTATTGATTGGCCGAACTGCTGACGCTCGACCACTTGCCTCGTGTCTTACGCACTAAGTAAGATCAAGCTGATTGCAAGGATGTTGTTATCCACGTGTTATACACACACTTATTGATTGGCCGAACTGCTGACGCTCGACCACTTGCCTCGTGTCTTACGCGCTAAGTAAGATCAAGCTGATTGCAAGGATGTTGTTATCCACGTGTTATACACACACTTATTGATTGGCCGAACTGCTGACGCTCGACCACTTGCCTCGTGTCTTACGCACTAAGTAAGATCAAGCTGATGGCAAGGATGTTGTTATCCACGTGCTATACACACACTTATTGATTGGCCGAACTGCTGACGCTCGACCACTTGCCTCGTGTCTTACGCACTAAGTAAGATCAAGCTGATTGCAAGGATGTTGTTATCCACGTGTTATACACACACTTATTGATTGGCCGAACTGCTGACGCTCGACCACTTGCCTCGTGTCTTACGCGCTAAGTAAGATCAAGCTGATGGCAAGGATGTTGTTATCCACGTGTTATACACTCACTTATTGATTGGCCGAACTGCTAACGCTCGACCACTTGCCTCGTGTCTTACGCACTAAGTAAGATCAAGCTGATGGCAAGGATGTTGTTATCCACGTGTTATACACACACTTATTGATTGGCCGAACTGCTGACGCTCGACCACTTGCCTCGTGTCTTACGCGCTAAGTAAGATCAAGCTGATGGCAAGGATGTTGTTATCCACGTGTTATACACTCACTTATTGATTGGCCGAACTGCTAACGCTCGACCACTTGCCTCGTGTCTTACGCACTAAGTAAGATCAAGCTGATGGCAAGGATGTTGTTATCCACGTGTTATACACTCACTTATTGATTGGCCGAACTGCTAACGCTCGACCACTTGCCTCGTGTCTTACGCACTAAGTAAGATCAAGCTGATGGCAAGGATGTTGTTATCCACGTGTTATACACTCACTTATTGATTGGCCGAACTGCTAACGCTCGACCACTTGCCTCGTGTCTTACGCACTAAGTAAGATCAAGCTGATGGCAAGGATGTTGTTATCCACGTGTTATACACTCACTTATTGATTGGCCGAACTGCTGACGCTCGACCACTTGCCTCGTGTCTTACGCGCTAAGTAAGATCAAGCTGATGGCAAGGATGTTGTTATCCACGTGTTATACACTCACTTATTGATTGGCCGAACTGCTAACGCTCGACCACTTGCCTCGTGTCTTACGCACTAAGTAAGATCAAGCTGATGGCAAGGATGTTGTTATCCACGTGTTATACACTCACTTATTGATTGGCCGAACTGCTGACGCTCGACCACTTGCCTCGTGTCTTACGCGCTAAGTAAGATCAAGCTGATGGCAAGGATGTTGTTATCCACGTGCTATACACTCACTTATTGATTGGCCGAACTGCTGACGCTCGACCACTTGCCTCGTGTCTTACGCACTAAGTAAGATCAAGCTGATGGCAAGGATGTTGTTATCCACGTGCTATACACACACTTATTGATTGGCCGAACTGCTGACGCTCGACCACTTGCCTCGTGTCTTACGCGCTAAGTAAGATCAAGCTGATGGCAAGGATGTTGTTATACACGTGCTATACACACACTTATTGATTGGCCGAACTGCTGACGCTCGACCACTTGCCTCGTGTCTTACGCACTAAGTAAGATCAAGCTGATGGCAAGTATGTTGTTATACACGTGCTATACACACACTTATTGATTGGCCGAACTGCTGACGCTCGACCACTTGCCTCGTGTCTTACGCGCTAAGTAAGATCAAGCTGATGGCAAGGATGTTGTTATACACGTGCTATACACACACTTATTGATTGGCCGAACTGCTGACGCTCGACCACTTGCCTCGTGTCTTACGCGCTAAGTAAGATCAAGCTGATGGCAAGGATGTTGTTATACACGTGCTATACACACACTTATTGATTGGCCGAACTGCTGACGCTCGACCACTTGCCTCGTGTCTTACGCGCTAAGTAAGATCAAGCTGATGGCAAGGATGTTGTTATACACGTGCTATACACACACTTATTGATTGGCCGAACTGCTGACGCTCGACCACTTGCCTCGTGTCTTACGCACTAAGTAAGATCAAGCTGATGGCAAGGATGTTGTTATCCACGTGTTATACACTCACTTATTGATTGGCCGAACTGCTAACGCTCGACCACTTGCCTCGTGTCTTACGCACTAAGTAAGATCAAGCTGATGGCAAGGATGTTGTTATCCACGTGTTATACACTCACTTATTGATTGGCCGAACTGCTGACGCTCGACCACTTGCCTCGTGTCTTACGCGCTAAGTAAGATCAAGCTGATGGCAAGGATGTTGTTATCCACGTGTTATACACTCACTTATTGATTGGCCGAACTGCTAACGCTCGACCACTTGCCTCGTGTCTTACGCACTAAGTAAGATCAAGCTGATGGCAAGGATGTTGTTATCCACGTGTTATACACTCACTTATTGATTGGTCGAACTGCTGACACTCGACCACTTGCCTCGTGTCTTACGCGCTAAGTAAGATCAAGCTGATGGCAAGGATGTTGTTATCCACGTGCTATACACACACTTATTGATTGGCCGAACTGCTGACGCTCGACCACTTGCCTCGTGTCTTACGCGCTAAGTAAGATCAAGCTGATGGCAAGGATGTTGTTATCCACGTGTTATACACTCACTTATTGATTGGCCGAACTGCTAACGCTCGACCACTTGCCTCGTGTCTTACGCACTAAGTAAGATCAAGCTGATGGCAAGGATGTTGTTATCCACGTGTTATACACTCACTTATTGATTGGCCGAACTGCTAACGCTCGACCACTTGCCTCGTGTCTTACGCACTAAGTAAGATCAAGCTGATGGCAAGGATGTTGTTATCCACGTGCTATACACACACTTATTGATTGGCCGAACTGCTGACGCTCGACCACTTGCCTCGTGTCTTACGCGCTAAGTAAGATCAAGCTGATGGCAAGGATGTTGTTATACACGTGCTATACACACACTTATTGATTGGCCGAACTGCTGACGCTCGACCACTTGCCTCGTGTCTTACGCACTAAGTAAGATCAAGCTGATGGCAAGGATGTTGTTATCCACGTGCTATACACACACTTATTGATTGGCCGAACTGCTGACGCTCGACCACTTGCCTCGTGTCTTACGCGCTAAGTAAGATCAAGCTGATGGCAAGGATGTTGTTATACACGTGCTATACACACACTTATTGATTGGCCGAACTGCTGACGCTCGACCACTTGCCTCGTGTCTTACGCACTAAGTAAGATCAAGCTGATGGCAAGGATGTTGTTATACACGTGCTATACACACACTTATTGATTGGCCGAACTGCTGACGCTCGACCACTTGCCTCGTGTCTTACGCGCTAAGTAAGATCAAGCTGATGGCAAGGATGTTGTTATCCACGTGCTATACACACACTTATTGATTGGCCGAACTGCTGACGCTCGACCACTTGCCTCGTGTCTTACGCGCTAAGTAAGATCAAGCTGATGGCAAGGATGTTGTTATCCACGTGCTATACACACACTTATTGATTGGCCGAACTGCTGACGCTCGACCACTTGCCTCGTGTCTTACGCGCTAAGTAAGATCAAGCTGATGGCAAGGATGTTGTTATCCACGTGCTATACACACACTTATTGATTGGCCGAACTGCTGACGCTCGACCACTTGCCTCGTGTCTTACGCGCTAAGTAAGATCAAGCTGATGGCAAGGATGTTGTTATCCACGTGCTATACACACACTTATTGATTGGCCGAACTGCTGACGCTCGACCACTTGCCTCGTGTCTTACGCGCTAAGTAAGATCAAGCTGATGGCAAGGATGTTGTTATACACGTGCTATACACACACTTATTGATTGGCCGAACTGCTGACGCTCGACCACTTGCCTCGTGTCTTACGCACTAAGTAAGATCAAGCTGATGGCAAGGATGTTGTTATCCACGTGCTATACACACACTTATTGATTGGCCGAACTGCTGACGCTCGACCACTTGCCTCGTGTCTTACGCGCTAAGTAAGATCAAGCTGATGGCAAGGATGTTGTTATCCACGTGTTATACACTCACTTATTGATTGGCCGAACTGCTAACGCTCGACGCTAAGTAAGATCAAGCTCCTTCAATGATTCATTTAGCGTTAAAAACTTTTTATTTTTATCTTAAGGGTGCACCCTACTACCTTCCGCACGCTAAAATAAGGGGTTCGCATCTCCCCCGCATTTTAGGCTCAATTGTTAACAAATTAAAAATATTTTTCTTTTTCATTTCATTCAATGAATTTTCATCTATATATCATACGATTTAAAAATCGTAATTTTAATTACAAATAAGTGGTAGGCCCTTAATAAAGTTTTCAAATTAAACGTTTTTCTAAAGCTTCCTAACGTAAGGAGAAAAATTATTTTGGAAAAAAGGAATCTTACAATACCTAGATTGGAATTTGAAAAGTATGAAACTGCAAATAGTTTGGTAGTAATCTGTAAAATAACAGTGTGATTGAGGAGAAAAAAAAGGTCTTCAAGTGTGAATATGCATAGCCCTGCTTGGTGCTAAACAACCAAGGTTCGTAGAGCTCTCAGACCAGGTGTGCTTATTTATGTAAGAGTAATGTTCGCAGCAAAGATGTCTTACGAGGACTTTCAGCTAATTCATAAATCAACAACATACCATAAAGTGTTGCCAACCTTAAGGGTATAATAATGGCACAGCTATTTTTAAATTGTCACTGGACATGCAGAAATAAAATTTAAACCCTTAATCGATTAATCTAATAATACAAATAAATCAAAACGATATAATAGTTTCATAAAATAACATCTTATCATAGAACGTAAGCAGTTAAACAATGTTAATTACAATTACACTGATGAGGTAAATGTGGTACTCGTACGATAAATATCGTGTTTCCAGTAACACTGCAGATTGGTGATCACGTGACCTTCCAGCTGTTTTCACGAGGTCTCTTCCGGGTAATTAGAAAACGTTAAATAGATCGACTCAGCACACCTGGTCTGAAAGCTCTTCGAACCTTGCTAAACAACATCGTGCGGATCATTCAATCTGGGGATGGGCGCACCCATAAGAGGGAGGGCGCACCAGTAAATCCAGGTAGATTTCTAAACTCATAAGAGCAATGTTATCTTTCAAGTTCCATCCAGCTTAAGCGGGGGGTCGTGTAATTAATTAGATTTATAGCTTGTTTAAAAGAGGACAAAATAACGAAGCGATTTCAGTGAGCAAACCTTCGAATTCATTTTTGATTGATAATTTCGCCTCAAAATACTGAAAAATAAATAATTTTTTATCGAATTTAAAAAACATAAATCTAAAATGTTTTTACTGTACTGCAACCGCTAGATAATCACTAGTACAACATTCCTACCAAATTATAAAACTATATCCACAAATTACTATTGGACAGAACTTGAACTTGCATTGGCCTTACGGAGAAGCAGGTAGAAACGCGAGTCACGTGGTGCAGTCGCCTCTATTGACAAGCTATTCCACCTGGAGGTCAGGCCAGTCGCTGCTCACTCACACACACGCAGAACCCTCCCTTCAACTACCCCCAACCCCCAACTTTCCCAAGTGGTCAAACCACTTTCTCCAGTCGCCTTGCTACCCGCCTGCCCTGAACGTCGCGTCGTAGGGCCCCAAGATCCTGAAAAGGCAAATAGCAACACCGCGGCAAATCGACTCAACCAGCTCTCCGCATGTGTTATAAACATGTTTATTTGTTATACAATTTGTCAGCATTAATGTACCATTTAAAAATGTCATTTTTAAATAATTCAGTCTTAAAGTTTATTTGTTTAAGTCTATGAGTGTTTGTTTGTGAAATCTATGATATCACTGTTACGATTAATTATAAAACGTATTTTAACAACTTGTTAACGCTCTACTAACATACAAATACCCCGTCGCAGCAAACCGACGTACTCAGCGAATTTACAATGTATAATCGTAATACACCAAAAACCGTGAGAAAAAGTATTAAAATGTTGTTGACTGCAGCCTTAAGGTAGAAACGCGTTAACTGAGGACACGTATTGAGTTATTTAAGCATTAAAATATGTATTTCAAATATTTGAAATTTTAATCAAGAAATTGGGTAATTTTATTTGGAGTATTTTTCCCGGTATAAAACCACTCACCTTTACAATATTCTATGTCTACGCCCGGGCGTAACACCTGCGTAATGTGTGACGCAAATACGTGCACCTGTTGAACAATATAGCGATTGGTAGAACATTAACTGAGAAATTATAAATTTGTATTCCCACATCATATCTCCATTTTAAATCGATGTCTTAAGCTATTAGAATGTTTAAATTACTCTTAATATTTAGAGTTTGTTTAAGACTTATTCATAACTGAAAAAGCAGTGATGTAAAATACTTGTTTTGGTTTTGCTTAGAATCAATAGTTAGTAAATAATATTTCGAGAAGTCCCCCAGTGTGCTCATTTGTTATGCTCACTGTTAAGTGTGAGGTCTCATAAAATAGAATTTGAATATTTAGCTTACATTTAAATAAAATACTCGGTTTCTCATGTAAAATGGTTAAGTCGAAATTATTTAATGCAAGTATAGTGTTTTTATAATTTTTTGGAAAGAGTTTTCCCTGATTAAAAAAATACCATATTAGTGGTATTTTATTCATAAAATAAGTCCATTATTTAACAAAAACCCTGTTTAGCAACCATTTGATGGATATGTTTTACTGGCTCCAACATAAAAGTATTAAATATATGTTTTACAGCTGATTTACTGAAAATGGCTGATTCATGAAGAAATCAGCTGTTTAACACTCTAAGAAAACATGTTTTTGTAATAGTATATTATTAAAAAAAATGTTTAAAATCTGAATAGTTCTCTCACTTAAACACACATGTTAAACACACATTATTCTCCATGAATCAGCTGTTTTCATTAAATCAGCTGTAAAACATAAATTAAATCCTATTATGTTGGAGCCAGTGCAACATATCCATCAGATGGTTGCTAAAATAGAGTTCTCGTTACATTCTGAACTTATTTTATGAATAAAATACCACATATGTGGTATTTTTGTAATCAGGTAAAAGCTTCATTCAAAAAGATATTAAAACACTATACTTGCATTAACGATTTTGAACTTGACTATTTTACAACAGAAACCGAGTATTTTATTTTAAGCTAAATATTCAAATGCTACGTAAAGTTTCTCGAAACTTTGATCTGTCATGTTTTTTTGTGTATTTTGAAAAATAAAAAATGTATAAGCTATGGTTGTTTTTCGTAAAAAAATGTTGAGCGCAGCGATCGAGTTTGATGGAAAATTTTCGTTTTCTTTGCATAATTTTATTTAGTTCATAATTACGCACTATACTGAGTATACTTTGCTCATTTAACCTTCCTTGCACTTGTAACTATTATGGTTTACAAGATCCCCATGGTGAGAACAAAAAATGAATACACAGTATATAGTGTAAAAATTGGATAAATCAAAATACCCTAAATTTGTTATTATATCCCTGGTCTTAAAAAAGCATCCATGCGAAAAGTCTAAAGATATGCAATTCTCAAAACTAGAAATATTTAATTTATCAAATTATAAAATTAACTCTTAGTAATTACTACAGCTTCCATATAAAATGAACATTTTATAACACACCCTGTTATGTTAAGTCAATGCAACATTACACAAATTTATGTTTTATTCCCTCTTAACGAGTTGTTAATTATATGTAAGTACCTGGGGGACCGAGCTTTGCTCGGGGGAAGAAGACCAGACAGTTTGCTTAGATGACTCGGAGTAATATTTTACCACTTCCCCCTACTGATAATCAGATTTGTATTATTCATTTGCCTCTTTCTACATTTTTAAGGTCCCTCCAGGTGTTATTTATAGCTCAATGTCCCTTTGATTTATTTTACTACTCTATATATGTAATCTTAACTCAAATCTTTTAATCTCTGCTCTCAGGAAACCACATGTTAATAATCATAAACAACATGAGTATTACTTTGACAGTTCCCTGGTTGATAATGAACAGCTGTTACAATTCTTTTGTTTTGATTTGAAACTCCATAAGCCCAATGTTAATTTTTTTAACTTTTCATTTTAGTTTTTTTACGTTATTTGATTTTTCCTGGGGATGAGGCCTGTCTAGAACTTATTTTTATCCCAGAAATTAGTTATTTCGAACATTTGAAGGAAATCGTTGGAGCCGTTTTTGAGATCTGTGTCGCAAGCAAGCAAGTAAACCTTACTCGTATTAGAGTATAGGATTAAACAACCGGTTTAAAAACACTATGTCTACTAAAAACGGAATGAAAAGCACAAGTCAACAGATAAGTGTTCACCACCGGAACTGCGAGACAGTGTAATTGTTGGGAACAACGAAAATTGTAGGTTTCCCGTGTGTGCAATTCATGTTTCTGCTTTGCAGACTGCAATTTATTGTATTAACTCTATGATAGTTTTTAAACTATAGTTTTTGAAAGGTAAGACAATGTCGTCAGCAGAAGTATTAAGCTATTACTATGGATATTATAATTATTGATATCCTGGCTAACCCAGTAACAAGGCTACGAAAGATGGCAGTTAATTCATCTTTATCTTATTCTTCATTCGTTTCGCCTTCAAACAAAAACAAGTGGAGAAACAAAACAATAATGACATTGTTTTTAGTGGGGCTCTGTAATAACCCCCCAAACCTAAGAATTATTGTGTTTTATTTTATTATTCAGGCATACAATGAAAGTTTTAATAAATCGAATGAAAAAGTAAGTAGCAAAAGCCTCCCGAAACCCCGTTTGGCGCTTCCGAGAGTCAAATTTTGTCGCTCCCGTCTATATTGTTTCATTAAAATTCAAACTAATGCACCTAAACGTTTGATAAATGGAATAAAACATATACCACTAGACAGGTGAAAATTTAAACTTCCATTTTAGTATATACCACATTACTTAGATCCACGTCTTTAACCTTGAAGCATCTTACAAAAACATGGATATTCCCGAGTATAGCGATGTTTCAGTTTTGCCAGTTGGCAGACCGGAAATTCAGTGTTTTCAACATTGTCTTGGAGGTAGAGTTTAGCCACACACAGCAATGACTGCTATCATTGTATTCGGTGATTATTTTTTACTGGATTTCGCCTGCCTACCGTCGTTTGCTGTCAGCTATGTTTTGTTTACAGGTTAAGTTTGATTTTTGTGAAAACCGCGTAATCCGTTGCTAGGCAATAAAGATCCAGTGGCTAGGCTAGAAGCAAAAAGTGCCTCAAATTATATGTAATGAAGTAAGAGGAAACAAAGATTAAATTTCGTGCAAACGGAAGCTCATACGCCAAGTATTTTATTTTTTTTAAATGTGGTACATTTTAATTTTCCGAGTGGTTGACCTTGGCTGTCAGCCTCATTCCTCATTGTATCTTCGCGTGGCATAGTTCAGTAATGCAGATTTCAAATACGTTTTGTAAATAGTTTTTCGTGTGGGTAACTACTAAAATAAATTGTTTGTTTAGGCATCTTACTTGTTCTTAGATGCCTACAGATGACGTAGATAAAAGTGTAATGCCTAAATATTTGTTATTTTTATTTACAGCCGGGCGCAGTAGAACTAAAGTTAATTGTTGTTAAGATTGTTTATAAAGTTATGATTTTTTTCTTGAGTACAAGGTTATTGATATATTATGTTAACTTACTTTCATTCGTTGTATAATTTCATATAGTTAAAAATAAATAATGGGGGGGCCAGGGACTACCCAGGGGTAGGGGGAGGGGTAACTTTCGGTGACCGCCCCCCCAAACATGACCTCTGTATCCGCCGCTGCCTGTTCAGTTCTTCCAAGTCCTCTATTGAGTGCCCAGGACTAATCTAAAGCCTACATTGCTTCAAGTTTAAAACTCTACAGGTTTTCGGAAACGATATTGTATAGCAATACAAAAATATTGATATTGATATAACCGCGAATAAAAATGCAAACCACACAAAACCAAACCCAGCAAATCACTTGGAACCTTCCAAAACTTAACTGACTCAACGGTAATTAATCTAATTAAGTTGTCATGTCCACCCCATCGACCAATCATCTTTATTTACTACACTTTAGCCTTACTCCTCTAGTTAGGTTAGTCTAGGTTTCGTTATAATCGTTCATTCATGATGCTTAATTAAAAGGCAAATCTACAGCCAATATATACGTTTAGACTCAATTTATTCAATCAGTTACGATCAGTGATACAGTCGATGTTTTGACGAGAGTGGTGGTGGGGGCAGTATGCAGTCTCCGTAGACCCTTGTTATCCTACGAGTAAGTTTTGTGGTTTTGACGAGAGTGGTGGTGGGGGCAGTATGCAGTCTCCGTAGACCCTTGTTATCCTACGAGTAAGTTTTGTGGTTTTGACGAGAGTGGTGGTGGGGGCAGTATGCAGTCTCCGTAGACCCTTGTTATCCTACGAGTAAGTTTTGTGGTTTTAGGTTTTTGAGAGAACTTGATTCCTGAAATTATTGAATCAGCGTGACCAAAAAAAGTATTGTTTTATGTCGTAAATTTTCCTTGTTATCTTATATACTAGTGGCTTGAAGGGGCCATTGACCCTAACCTTGCTTCAGATTGAATAAAGAATCCAGAATACACATGCCAGATTGTTACTGTCGTAGACAATTATAATCACATGTTTTAATGTAAACAATAAAGACTTTTTAAATAACCATGCTTTTCTTACGGGGGTCGATTAACGTTATTTCTTGTTTGCTGGAAACATTTTGGAAATACTGCTATTTTTCCCGAGTCCCTGGGATCGAGACCTTTAATTTGAACCGTCTCTCATCATTCTGCGATTTTCCAAACTCCCACAATTTTGGCTTAAACATTTCGCCTATAAAATTATATGTAAAGACTAGCTGTTAGCCGCAGGCTTCGCCCCGCAAATGATTTATAAAAACTACTAGCAGCCAGCGTCACTTTGTGACTTCAAAATAAGTACGGTAATTATATTTATTGTTACATTTATGTTTTTATTTGATTAAACATGTTTACACAATATTCGAAAGACTCTAATTGACTTTGAAATTGTTTAAACAAACTCTGATTTTAGTTAACCATAATTCTATAACTTTCTATTTCCCTTTTTTCATTGAACTTTGTATAAAAACAAAAGTCAGAAAAAGTGAAAATTTAATTTAATTAGAAAAATCCATTGTAATATAAGAACGAAATTGCTTGATTTATTTATTATAATATAATACATATATTTTTACATATATTACATTAATTTATAATACATATTATTTATTAGTTATATACATAGTGTAATAGATACGAATTTACAGAACTTCTGTCCAGACAACATTGTCTGTTACAATTTCTTAGCTTTAATGAAAACCTTCATTCCATTAAATGATCGGACACGGCTTAAAGCAACATAGAGTTGCCCGTGGGAAAAGACGTATATATTCCATCCCACTGCATATTTTATGCTGGTTACGTAAGTGCATATATTGCATAACCACTGGAGTTATAGTTTTTCACTTATGTGAATAATACTTGGAGTTTCACGAATTGAGATTCTATGTTGAACATGCTGAAGCATTGTCCACTGTAGGGAAGGATTCCATCCTTGATCTCCTTTAGCAAAAAGCAATGGATATGCTAATGGATCAAGATGGGGACTTAATGTCGATATACGTTCAGTAACAGATTTTCCGTTTAAAGGGTAAGTCTCTTTCACCGGGGGATATGCCATCTGGTGAAGTGAAGATTGCAGCTACATCTGTGGATATTGAAGCTACGGCTATCTGTGGATAACGGCGAAGGTCTGTGGTATGATCAGTGACTATAACCATTTTTAAGTCTTTCGGATCGCCAAACTGCCCTGACCGGACGATTTCATACATTTTACGGTAACTCTGTACATAAGGATTTACCTCATTGAAATGGTTTGAAGGCGTTCTCATCACAACATCTAAGCAGTTTACATTTTCTGGTTGGTTTAGTCTGAGTCTATTTGTTTCTTCAGAGTCATAAAAATATAACTGTGCATACGTCGCCTCTTCATTTGAAGGTATTTTTATGCCTAAAGAATCAGTGTACAAAATTTCAGCTCTCTACCTACATGGGAAGGTGGAGAATTAGTGATGAGTGAGTCAGTCAGCCAGAGCTTTGCCTTTTATATATGTAGATTATTTATTTAGCCTGTTTTTATGTCACTCCGCGAGATCTTCCTTATTCCTCCATCAAATTCCATGATTTACCCCTCATTTTAAAGCTTATCGTGCCGGCTAGTGACGAAAAATAGACCCACGGTCTAAAAATGTACCGCTTCTCTGAAATTTGAATAAAATGAAAGATAAATAAAAGGAATTGTTTGTTTTGATAGGAGCGAAAATTTCAACAAAAGAACATCTGATCACCTGACAAGATTTTGTTCGAAGTGTGGAATTCCGCACGGGTCGACTAGTTTTATTTTAACAGTCTAGAGTTGACCCTATGAAAAAGTCAATGTGAAACGTGATAGAGGTTAGGTTTTATTCATTCAACGGGTTTTCTATGGTATCAAACTGTTCAAAAGGTTTTTCTCTTCTCGAGTAAAGAGCAACGATTGCAATCGATGTGCGGTCGAAAGACGAATTTAAATACCCCAGTTTCTCCCATTTCTCCCGTTGCCAAACCAATTATTACCACTAACAGCTGATTTATTGTTTATCTGATGGTGCTTTGTTGACATCATAAGTAGTGTAAACAAAGCCATGGCGCGTGTGTTTCTATTATAGATTTTGACTCCTCATTTTTATATTTACGTATTTTTATTGCTATTTCACAATGATTAGAGTTACAAAAATGAAATGAGTACAAAATATGAAAAAAACTGTACCTATCTTTACTTGAAAATTATCAAAATCTTTTTTACTAAAACCCCTAAAAAGCCTATATCCAATAAATGTCTGCTAACCAAAACAGCTGGCTGTCGTGGGTACTGAAGAGCAAATTAGGGGAATTCGGGACAGTAAGTCTAAAAGTAATCAGATGATGACTTTCAACCGCACATCAATATTAGACAGATTCTAACACTATAGTAAAGTCCAAATCAATAGGCACTTCAAGGTCAAGCTTGAATAAAGTCATATGGCTTTTAATAAACATATTACAGATTTTCCATATTACGTAGAGAAATGATAAAAATACCAAATTGTGTGTTTTTTAAGCTGAAATCAATGGTGAAAATTAAAATTTGAATATTTCAAAAATTATTTGTGAAAAATTCAAAAAAAAAACATTTTTGGGGTACAAAACCCCTCCAAAATACCCCTTCGGGTAGAGCGATCTGGCTGGTTTTTGAACTTAAAGTCATAAATGTTGCTTTACACGTTTATACTAAATTTCATCAAAATCGGATCATTTTTACGAGAGTTATCGTGCTCACGGACACACACACACACACATATATTTATATATATATATATATATATATATATACAGTTTCGAACGAATGGTGTTTTTGGGGTCTGGGGACCTCAAAACGAAAAGTTATCATGGTCCCGGGCCTAGGTCTTACCATGCCGACTACGGTAATAGCTTCTTCCCTATAGGGGAAATTCGCTAAAATCACATGTTTTATGAAACTGCATTTAGTGAGTGACCTTGAAGCGTCTATTGATTTGAATCCTATTATAGGAAGAGGTGATTTTACTATGGTGCATTTTAACCGCATTGGTGCATCGTCGTTTCGAGATGATGATCTTTGCTTGACCTAGAGATTGTCGGCTCAAGGTCGCATGTTCCACATGGCACATATGCCATGCGCCATGTGCCATTGTTGACATTGCACTTCTGCATCCGACAATTACACATTTACTCATATCACAGATGTTTTAGGTTCCTGTGCTTATAACTTCTAAACTACCCACATACCCACATTCCACATTCTTAGCGGATTTCAACAACGAAGCTGCTATTATTATTTTATTAGTTATAACATGTCATAAGTTATAAGATATGATGTATGTATGTAATATGATGTTATTAGTGAATTTCCTTTGGAAAGTGAACTATTAGCATGACCCGCACGGTGAAACTTAAACCCAAAACCACCATAGAAATTCCTAACGTGACACTCTGAACACGTTTTGGGGGGTCGTTCAAAGTTTTATATATATATATGTGTATTTATATCTATATATATATATATATATATATATATATATATATATATATATATATTATTATTATTATTTTTAAAAGAAAATGACCAGAGTATCCTACAAAATTAATTTTTAATTCACTGACACGTGTTTCGAGGTTTACCTCATGATCACAGTGCACTCAATCAGTTGGACAAGTTCGTTGAGCAAAACAACCGGAAAACTCTAAACCCCTTTTTTGGGGATTAATCTTTCAAATTTCGAGCTTTGGCCCTAAAAAGGGTCATAAAAGCTCCAGATGTTAAATCAATGAATGTAAAAAGATGGGAATTAGCGAGGCGAAAATTGTAAGCCCTCTCTCGTCATTCTAGCATAACTATTTACCGTGTTATTAAAGAAAATGTGAATCGACTAAACACAACACGTTGTGTTTTGGGAGTTTTACACTAGAAAAGCCTGTTATTCCTTTGTTATAGTACTTTTATCATCCCCAGCAAACTCACGCCTACTTTCAAGCCTGCCTGGACCTTCTACTAACCTTATAATGTGCAAAATTGTATTCCCAGCTTTGCAAGTAAATGAAACCAAGAGTATCAGAACAGCCAAAAAAATCTATGTTTTCAGATTTCAATAAAAATTGGACAAATGTATGTTTTACACTAATTTTAAGTTTTAAAAGTTTTTATGTGGAAATTCACTTCCCTCACGTCAAGGTGCTGCGTGCGAACTCGTTTATCTCTCATATCATTACTCGTTTTAATATAATATTACTGCCGTTTCAGGAGATTGTTCAGAAACACTCTATACAGTAAAATTGGAAATTGATTTTTTTTGCAAAAACAAAATAATACAGCATCTTCTATGAAGATGGTTATGATTTCAATTGCTTTACTTATGATAATTTAAAATTTACTATGTTCTTTATCAAATTCTACGATTTACCCCTCATTTTGCAGCTTATCGTGCCGGCTAGTGACGAAAAATAGACTCACGGTCTAAAAATGTAACGCTTCTCGGAAATTTGAATGATATGAGAGATAAACGAGTTCGCACGCAGCACGCTGACGTGAGGGAAGTGAAGTTCCACATAACAACTTTTAAAACTCAAAATCAGTGTAAAAACATACATTTATTCCAATTTTTATTGAAATATGAAAACATTGATTTTTTTGTTGTTCTGATGGTCCTGGTTTAATTTACCTGCAAAGCTGGGAATACAATTTTGCGCATTATAATGTTAGGAGAGGATCCAGACAGGCTTGAAAGTAAGTGTGAGATGCTGGGAATTATAAAAGTACTCTAACAAAGGAATAACAGGCTTTTCTAGTGTAAAACCTCCACAAGACAACTTACTGTGTTTAGTCGAAGTCGAAACACATTTATTTCCTTAAAAACCTGCGTACTCAGCGAATGTCCAATGCATGTGTCTCACTACTACATAGGCCTACTTACCAAGTTTCACAAAAATCCATTTATAAATAAGTGAAATATAATAGCATTTTACTTATTTTCCATTAGAATAACATGAGAGCTGAGTACGCAGGTTTGCTGCAACGAGGAAGATAAAAAATGTGTATTTTTGCAATTATCGCAATTAATACCCATTATTTTGTGTTCCTTGTTGCAGCAAACCTGCGTACTCATCCCTAATTGATTGCAGGTTGAGTAAATCGCAAAACAGTCACGTTGTAATGTCCCTTGGGGTGTATAACAAATTAATAGGTTGCATTAGTAAATATAATTCTAAGATTATAAAAAATAAGTTTTATGACTGGCTCCTTCAAAACCCTTTTTATAATGTAAGTGAATTCCTTGGAAGCAATGTTGACTTTTAAGAGCTACATCCTATGTATTCTATAGGCCCACTGTCTTTTATTGTATTGTACTGTTTATGTTAGCCTATTATGTATAGCCTGTATATATGTTAGCCTCATTTTGATTAAGTATTGACTTTGGCTGTTGCTGTAAGACTGACGTTGCTGATACATGTATTATTGTCCAATGGCAAATAAAGATTTATTTATTTATTTATTTAATGTTATTCTTATGGATGAATAACAATGAATATTTTAAATATCGCTTATTTATGAATATATTTATTATGAATTCTGGTAAGAGGCTTAATGTGTTATATATTGATTGGAAATTCGCTTGAGTACGCAGGTTTGCTGCGTCGGGGGTATCTTTGGTTAATGAACTACGAGTTTGATTTAAACTTGAGTTGACTGAGGAATTCAAGTGAGCGAAGCGAACTCCGAAAGGGGGTTTGGGGGCGAAGCCTCCAACGGCGATAAGCCTGTCTTGTATATTTCTCTAGCTAGCATAAACCCCTCAAAGACTGTAGTTGTTCCGTTCACAAGGGAAAAGAACCTGGAGTCTCTTTCCCGGCTAAGACTTGGACCAACACGGCTTGAAGTATCAGGTACAGTCAAATACCTAGGGCTGACAATTGATTCTCAGCTGACTTGGAATGATCATTTGAATAATACACCGCATAAGGCGATATGGGCACTCATGACGTCCAGGAGATTTGCAGGCTCCACGTGGGGGATCAAGCCTCACATGGCGCTGTGGCTGTACAAGGCAGTAATAAGGCCTCATGCCACATATGGATCACTAGTCTGGTGGACAAAGGTGAACCAGACTACAGCCATAGCAAACTCACAAGTTTACAAAGGTTGGGCACGCTTCTAGTCACTGAAGCTTTCAGGAGCAACCCGTCAGCAGCTCTCGAAGTTGCTCTTGGATTCCTGCCTTTGGATATCTTCATCAAGGCAGAAGCACGGAAATCAGCCTATCGATTAAAAGTCGTAGGCCAATGGAGGGAAGGCCTGTCTGGAACAGGCCATTGTACCATCACCAAAGCTGTTGCTCAAAGCCCTGTGCTTGATAGGACATCAGATGTCATGAGTACGGAGATGGTTTTCACTAAACCTTTTTCTGTTGGATTCTGCTCCAGAGAAGAGTGGAAATCTGAGGAAGGGCCCTATTACAGGAAAGGCAGCCTTGTCTGGTACACGGATGGCTCTCTCATTGAAGGAAAATCTGGCTACGGGGTGTACCTAGAACAGAACTCTGTGCAAGTCTGGGACAACACTGTACTATTTTTCAAGCAGAAATTTGTAGCATCGTGGTTTGTGCCAATCTAGGCATTGCCAGACGCTATTGCGACAAGCATATAATAATCTTGTCAGATTGTCAGGCTGCCCTCAAGGCTCTTGACTCCAACGAAATCAAGTCAAAATTAGTGTGTAAATGTTACAACACACTCAGCAAACTCGCAACATGCAACTCGGTGCATCTTGGTTGGTTACCTGGCCATGTAGGCATAGGTGGCAATGAGTGTGCAGATAAGCTTGCTAAAAGAGGTTCCGGTATGTCATTCTTTGGTCCAGAGCCAAGCTGTGGCATAAGCAAAACAACTGCTTTTCACACAATAAAAAAATGGTCTAGGGACTTCAATCGCCAGCAATGGCAAGGTTACACTGGTCAAGCACTTGGCAAAAGGCTGCTAGCAGACACTAGCTCTTACTTCACTAACTGATTGGTGAGGTTGGGCAAAGGTCGGGTTAAGCAGTTGATTGCTTTGATAACTGAACACGGCCACTTCAGGAAACATCTCCACACTCTCGGACTCAGAAATGAAAGGCAGGTGTGTAGGCTTTGCAAGCAGTCTGAAGAGACTGCCAAGAACATCATTCTGGATTGCGAGAGACTCGGGGCAAGGAGAAGGGCTCTGTTTGGTTGTAAGCAACCAGGTGATGAAAGGGACGTTAGTAATGGTAAAAAACTCCTGGATCTCGTAAAGGGTGCAGGCATTGGTTTGCCAAACTAACGTACTAGGGACACACAATAAGCTTCGGTTGACGTGTGAGGATCTTTGAATATTTGGATCTCTGAATCCGTCCCTTCAACAACACATAAACATTGATTGAGTGAGCACTTTAATTTTTTCTTTTATACACCTCGAAACAACCATCATAGTCGGGAGTTCATTCGATAAAACGAACAAGCAGCCGGTTGGTAAAATGTTTCGATATCGAACTGATATGGGACCGCCTGTGTTAATGTGCTCACCAAAGGTCATTGTTGTGTAGTTTTTCTTTGGTTAATGAACTACGAGTTTGATTAAAATTGAGTTGACTGAGGAATGCAAGTGAGCGAAGCGAACTCCGAAAGGGGGTTTGGGGGCGAAGCCTCCAACGGCGATAAGCCTAGTCTTGTATATTTCTCTAGCCTGTTTTTCTGTCAGTCCGCGAGATCTTCCTTATTCCTTTATCAAATTCCATGATTCTTATGGGTAAAGCCTGCTAAAATGTATGTTAAACCCCCCCTCCCCATTGCCACTACTCATACGAGATACCATAGACAGGACTCAAAACTTGTCAGGACTTTCATCGTGTTTTTTTCCAAACTACTTTTTAAAGAACCTTTTCTGACTTTTTTTACCTTGTTCTCTAACCTCGCCTTCGCTCCAGTACTAATGTAACACAAAGCACATAGGTACCTCCACTTACAAGCACATTGGGTCGACATATTAAATCTTAAAAAATAACTAATGTATTTTAACTTACAGAGCCCTCAGAGTCCAAAGCCTTGGAAAGGTGTGTGGGATGCCACCAAACCAGGAAGGCCCTGTTTGCAGCCTGTCGTCATGGTTCGATACCACAAGGGAGAAGTTATTGGTGATGAGAATTGTCTCTACCTCAACGTTTACACTCACAAGGTAATTTCAAAGGATTCAAAACTGTTATTACCTAAGTATTTTAAACATGAATATAAATAATGCTATTAAATAATTTTTAGAACATTTTTGGTTGTCTAGGATTCCTAAATAGTAGGGTGGTACGGAATCCTTTTTGAGCCATATGTCAAACCTACCTAGAAACAAATGGTAAGGCTTCTGAGAATAGAAGAAAAGGGTATGTATAGGAAATGTCTCCCTTCTATAAGCCATATGATAAACCCGTCCATACATGATAAGGTTAAACACAGGTTTTCGATGGGCGTAGCATGAATTTACCTGTAAAGAGGTTTCTCAGCTGAATACATTGATGATTATTAATTACGCCCTACTAACAATGAAACTTTGAAACTTCAGGAGATGGAGCCAAAACTTACAGGTCCAGATTGGCTTCCTGTTAATAAATAGATTTTGATACATTTTCAAAATTGTAGGCTAATTCAAGCTTACCCACCTTAAAAGGATTTTAGTTGAACTTATGACTAATAAAAAAATAAAACATTAATCAAGTTTGAGAAGCTATAAAATACTTTGGTATTATACGGATGCCACTATTTTTGGAGGTTAATTTTTACCGGATACAAAGGATAACTACATAATTCGAAAAAACGTACTTTTATTGACTTACGGTACAAATTTTACATCATTCTGATGAGCGGTCTTTGTGTTGTGCCTCCCAAAAGACAGCGATGTCCGCTAGGATCGTGTTGAATGCGTCGCCGCCGCTAGCAGCCACACCCGATCGCCACATGCACTCCGCCAAATATACAGCGCGCTGCGGCAGTTATGTTAGGATGGGTTATCATAAAAATACGTACGGTTTCCTCTTCATTTCGAGATAAATATCACACCAAAAGAACGTCACTCATTATGAAAACAAATGTAACGTAGTGGACGGCAATAAATCACTCATGACACTGGCCCAGACACAGGCGGTGACAGGTAATGCGCGCGCTCCGGTCAACGACCCGACCTTGGCCTATTTGGAGGGGGTTTGGCGGCCTGAAGTATGACTCATCAGGTATCATTCGATTCACAACAAAACAAGGAAAGTCCTACTATCATTTTTATGATAACCCATCCTAACATAACTGCCGCAGCGCGCTGTATAAGGGTGGCATCCGTATAATACCAAAGTACTAGATATAATACCGTATTACGTTTTTGCTTTTTCCTCATTTGAGAAGATAGCAAAATTATCTCGTTAGAACTTCAGTGAAATAGTAAATTAAAGAAATAATTAATATATATCCATATTATCAGAAGCCAAACCAATTTTCTTTAAGATCTGAAGTATTCGATGAACTTCTAACAGTTACCTCAGCTAACAAGGTAAAAAAATAGTTCGTTTACAACTTACATTTTCAGTTTTTATTCTATGGAAACAAAATATGCTTTGCTTCGGATTTAACACATACCAAACATACAACATACACCCGTAGCAGCAAACCTGCGTACTCAGCGAATTTCAAACGCAGATATATGCACCACACAAAGCATCATACCAAGTTTTATCAATATACATTCATACATAAACGATTTATGACATTTTAATTATTCCCCTTAAGAATAACATGGCGGTTGAGTATGCAGGTTTGCTGAAGTAAGGAACAAAAAATTGGGTTTTTATACAAATATCAATATAACTCAAGTAGGTAAAGCCACATACCAAATTATATTAATTTATGTTCATAATTAAGGGAGATAACACGTTACTTATTCTCCATAAGAATAACATGGGGCTGAGTACGCAGGTTTGCTGCTATGGGAACTATTGGCCAACAAATTTTGTTTAGTGCATGTATCAATAGACCACAACGATATGATGCAATACACCAAGTTTCATCAGGATAAGTTGATAAATAAGCGAGATATACATTTTTTCTTATTCTCCATAAGAATAACATTGGACAACGTACTGTGTTTAGCACTTTCAATATCTCTGTAACCATTTTACGTAGAGCAATGATCAAAACACCAAATTGTGCGTCCTTGTAACCTGATTCCAATGGGAAAAACTAAAATTTGACTTTTTCAAAAATGATATGTAAAAAACTCAAAAAAAAAAACATTTTTGGGGTACAAACCCCCCTCCCCCCACAATACCCCTTCGGATAGGTCGATCTGTCTGGTTTTCGAACTTAAAGTCATAAATGTTGCTTTACACGTTTATACCAAATTTATTCAAAATCGGATTATTTTTACAAGAGTTATCGTGCTCACGGACACACACACACACACACACACACACACACACACACACACACACACACACACACACACACACACATATACATATATATATATATATACAGTTTTGAACGAATGTTGGTTTTGGGGTCTGGGGACCTCAAAACGAAAAGTTATTTGGCCCCGGGCCTAGGTCTTACCATGCCGACTACGGTAATAGCTTCTTCCCTATAGGGGAAATTCGCTAAAACACATGCAGATTTCTAATTGACTTTGATTCAAGGTAACTTTTGCTATCTTACACGAAAGGAAACATCTTTACTCGGCCGTATTTCAAACGGTTTTAATTTGGGAATTTGCTTATAAAATCCACTTGAAAAAGCCACCGTTTTACAAAACGAACACATACGAAAGGTTAGAAAGGTTAAAAACCAAGGTTAGTAGCCTAGAAAGTAGCAGCATCCATTAGTCTGCTTAGTTGTCATTTCAGAGGTTTCACTATTCAACCAGAAGAGGACTTGTACGACATTAAACAAGCTATAATGTCACTTAACCTAATTTTCAATTGTTAAATATAACCTTTTGAAACCTAATTTTCAATTGTTAAATATAACCTTTTGAAACTTCTTACATGATTTAATTATGTTTTAACAAATTGATTTAAAATTTATTATTGATTTGAATGCATTTTTAAAATGCATATTAGGAAATCTCAGTTGGAATCTTTATAAACAGGATTTATTCTCTCTCTGTTTTATATTGCTATTTAGAGTTGTTTACTTTCTGCGTTGTACTGAAGTGACATAAAATGTATTTAATTGAAATCCCGAACATTAGATAGTTGATTAACAATTAATTAAAATTTTCTACGTAAAACCTTGAAAAGAAATGGTGAATATAAGTATACGGTACCCAAATTTGAACTTGATATTATCATGCCTAAAACATCGAAGAAAACCTTAGAAATAAGGCTATAAAATACTGTAATGCCATAATTCTAAGACCAAAAGCTCACAAAACTTCGACTGATACTCCAGACTTAACAGAATAAATACTTGCTGACCAATATTGGCAGTAACAAAAATATAAACGAGTTCGCACGCAGCACGCTGACGTGAGGGAAGTGAATTTCCACATAAAAAACTATAAAAACTCAAAATCAGTTAAAACATACAATTATTCCAATTTTTATTCAAATCTGAAAATATTGATATTTTGGCTGTTTTGAAGCTCCTGGTTCTATTTACCTGCAATGATGGTAATACAAAGTTGTGCATTATAAGGTTAGGATAAGGTCCAGTCAGGCTTTAAAGTAGGCGTGAGGTTGTTGGGGATGATAAAAGTACACCAACAAATGAATAACAGGCTTTTCTGAAGTAAAATCCCCATAAGACAACGTACTGTGTTTGGTCAATACACATTTTCTTTAATAACTCGGTAAATATCTATGCTAGAATGACGAGAGAGGGCTTAAAAGTTTCGCTACACGAATTCCCACCGTTTTTCATTCGTTAATTTTACATCCGGGGCTTTTCTGGCCCTTTTTGGGCCCAAAAACCCAAATTTCTAAATTTAAAATCCCCAAAAAAGGGGGTTAGAGTTTTCCGATTGTTTTGCCCAACGAACTTGTCCAACTGATTACAAAAAGGAATGTCCCTACCAAATTTGAAGTAAATCGGACAAAAAATGCGACCGCTAGAGTGCATACACATATATATATATATATATATATATATATATATATGTATATATATATATATATACACATATATATATATACACATATATATATATAATTTTGAACGACCCCCCAAAACGTGTTCAGGGGGTCACGTTAGGAACTTCTATGGTGGTCCCGGGCTTAAGTTTCACCGTGCGGGTCATGCTAATAGTTCACTTTCCAAAGGAAATTCACTAATAATGTCTAACAAAAATATGATCAAGTAACAACTCAAAAGGCCGCCGCGCTACCTGTAGCAAATTTTAAAATCACAGCGCCGTCTACTATGCTTGATGAATTGTTTTACTTAAATAAAAATATAGTCCGATACGCTAGAGCAGTCTAATGGATATGGCACTGGATTCACGATCATGCAGTCCCAGGTTCAATTCTACCTTTTCGTGTTTACTTTTTGAGGCACTAATTTTTGTTATATTTTTTTACACAAACCTATTTTTGTAAAATGTTACAAAGAAAAGAGCCGCCATACAGCGCTCTGTGGATTTTGGTTAGGTTATTTTACTATCATTTTTTCGTAAATAATACGTATTTTTTTAGAATATAAGTATGTTTCCATTAACATATGGACAGCTGTTGTGATTTGGCAGCAAAGTTTGTTGTCATTTTTGCTAGTGATATTTTTTTAAATATTCGTGTTATTTACTTTGTTTGGTGTGATTAATCAGTTTAAAATGTAGTTTTCGAAATCCAGAACGTTTGGTAAATATTTATTTTGGACTATTCATTTTATTTTTACTTAAGTTTTGACTTTTGTACCGTTGTTAAATCTTGCCTTGCACCGTTGTCATGGCAACAAAGACAACACAAACTACTACTATAGAAAACTCTATACACATGGAACACTCCCACGAGCCAAGTGCCTTGGATACAACTTGGACTAATGTTGTATCCCATAGGAAAAGAAGCAATAGTAATAACTCTTCATCTAGCTCTAGGCCCAATAAGATAGTTAATAACAATGTATCGAAAACAAACTCAGTCCAACCAGTGCTCGTTTCAAACAGGTTCCAACCTCTTTCTAACCCCGATAGCGATCAAACAAAAAGTTCCCCCAATAATACTCAAAACCCATGTAAATTACATGGAGCTTTGTAAACTATTGTCCCAATTAGTTGGCAGTGACCAGTTCAACTGCTCTTCGTCTTTAAAGAGCATTACCATACACCCATTATCTTCTGACGCCTACAGGAAAATTGTTCATTTCCTTCGCGAAAACAAGGCCGAATTCCACACTTTTCAACTTCCAGAAGACAAAGTCTTTCGTGTAGTTATTCGTGGTCTTCATAGCTCCATTGAGCCTGAAACAATCAAAAGTGAATTATCATCCAAAGGATTTAATGTTCAAAATGTAACTAATGTCTGGTCTAAGGACAAAACTCGCCTTCCATTGTTTTTTGTCGATCTTGACCAATCCCAATCAAATGACCACATTTTCGACCTTTCTACTCTCCTTCACTCAAAGATCCAAATCGAAGAACCTAGACCAAAACGACTTGTAGTGCAATGCATGCGCTGCCAACAATTGGAACATTCAAAGAAATATTGCAATCGAACCCCTAAATGTGTCAAGTGCGCTAAGGATCACGAATCCGCAACTTGTACGAAACCCAATAACACACCCGCAACCTGTGCACTTTGTGGCGATAACCACCCTGCTAACTATAGGGGTTGTTCAGTTCACAGGGAACTACAGAACAGACGCTCATCCAAATCTACGTTATCAAAAGAAGAAACCCCTTATCGCCACCCTCACCCGACTCCTGATCTATCACCCTCATCATTTCCTCAACTACCGAAACCAAAATCACACGCCTTTCCATCAAACTCAAACGACCAACGAGCACTTACTCCCAATGCTTTACACTCAAATGAAGAACATAACTACGCCAAACGACTTCAAACCACTATTCACAACACTTCCAATCAAACTGACATTGTAACACAATTAACGTCAATACTTACAGAATTCAAAGCCCTTTTTTCACCATTACTAACCATGATGACTCAACTTATGCAAGCTCTTATCACCAAAAATGACAAATAACCTATCAAATATTTTTCTTACAGTCCTGCTGTGGAATGCAAATGGTTTATACCAACACGCACAAGAACTAGAGTTACTTTTACATGAGAAACGTATAGACGTCGCTTTAATAAGTGAAACTCATTTTACTACAAACTCTAGATTTTACATTCCAGGTTACAACATATACAGAGCTGATCGCCCTGACAATCGGGCATATGGCGGTACAGCGGTTCTTGTCCGAAACAGTCTCAAACACTTTGTTCACCCATCCATCAATCCAACAAATTTCCTTCAGTCAGCAGCATCAACCGTAGTTTTTAATAACATTGAAATAACCTTTTCGGCTGTTTACTGCCCCCCTAGATTTGCAATAAATTCGAATGATTTTACAGAACTATTTTCAAACCTAGGTTCTCATTTCATCTGTGGGGGAGACTATAACGCCAAACATGTACAATGGGGTTCAAGGTTAAATAACCCGAGAGGCCGCCAACTGCTTCATTCTGTCGTTTCTAACAACCTGAACTATCATTCACCTGGCACACCTACTTATTGGCCAACAGCTGTAAATAAAGCACCTGATCTACTTGATTTTTTCATTTCAAAGGGTGTAAGCCAATTTCATAAATCCCTCAACTGCCTTGACAACTCTCCTTCTGACCACTCTCAAATTCTGTTAACAATTTCATGCGCCCCTCTAGAAAAAATTGAAAAACTATCTCTAACAAATGGGATAATGAACTGGGAGCTATTTCGAAACACACTTATGTCCACAGTAAACATAAACCTCCCACTGAAAACTGGCGGGGATGTGGAAGTAGCAGTAGACCACTTAACCAAGTCCATCCAACAAGCCGCCTGGAGTTCGTCAACTCCGAAACCTCCTAAGAAACGATCTGGTCCTTGCTACCCCCAATATATATGTGAGCTGATAAGACTAAAACGAACAGCTAGAAGGAAATGGCACCAAAGTAGACTTCCATCTGATAAAACCGCCCTCAACCGCTGCACAAATCAATTGAAACAAGCAATTAGGGAATTCAAAACTTCTACATTCGAAAATAAACTAGGTAATCTTTCCCCTTCAGATGGCTCCTTATGGAAGACAACGAAGAAAATTCTACATTACACTTCTACATCTTCCCCAATCAGGCGACCGGACAATTCATGGGCAAAATCAGACAAAGAAAAAGCAGATCTCTTTGCTGAACACCTTTCTGGTGTTTTTAGTCCCCACGAAGAACACAATCGAAGATTCTCCACCGAAGTAGAAACATCTATTGAAATTCCCTTGCCCATGTCCTTACCACCTTCTCGAATTACAGCAAATGATGTCAAACGGGCCATTTTTAAACTACCCCCAAGAAAATCACCTGGATATGATTTAATCACAAGTGAAATTTTACGTGAAATACCCGGTCCCTGTATCATCTTACTGACACAAATATTTAATGCAATATTACGGACAACTCATTACCCCATTCAATGGAAACTATCCCAAATAATTCTAATCCAAAAACCGGAGAAACCAGCAGATCAAGTCTCATCATACAGACCTATTAGCTTACTCCCTGTTGTTTCAAAATTGTTCGAAAGAATCCTCTTAACACGTTTACAATCTGCAATTGAGGATTGTAATGGATTGCCAAATCACCAATTCGGGTTTAGATCTCTGCATTCTACAGTGCAGCAACTTCATAGAGTGGTCGATACAATTGCGTCTGGACTTGAAAGCAAAAAATATACGAGTGCTGTTTTTCTAGACATAAGTGCCGCCTTCGATAAGGTGTGGTATCCTGGTCTACTATCAAAATTAAGAATTCTTCCACCCACTTACTATTTGATTCTCCGTTCTTATTTAGAAGATAGATTTTTTATGGTGAAACAAGGGTCAGATTTCTCAGATTACAAGCCAATATTAGCCGGTGTTCCTCAGGGCTCCTTATTATCTCCTCTTCTTTACAGTATCTACACAGCTGATCTCCCTGAAACTGGAAATACAAAGATCGCCACATTTGCTGATGACACTGCCATTCTAAGTTCATCAGAAGACCCCATTGAAGCTAGTAACAATCTCCAAAATCACATTAACGTCCTAAGTAATTGGTTAAAAAATTGGAGAATAAAAGTTAATGCAACAAAGTCGTCACATGTCACATTCACACTAAGGAAAGGTGTATGCCCTCCTGTACACATTGACAACAACAGAATCCCTCAAAGTAACGAAACACGTTATCTTGGTCTCCATCTAGACAAGCGATTAACATGGAAGACACACGTAACAAAAAAGATAACTGCTCTCAAATCAAGAGCTAAGCAACTTTATCGACTACTCAATTTCAATTCAAAATTACCTACTACATCAAAATTACTATTGTACAAAACTCTTCTAAAACCAATATGGGCTTATGGTATTCAAATTTTTGGTTCAGCAAAATTTTGTCACTTAAAGAAAATTCAAACCTTTCAATCTAAAATGCTTCGCTTAATTTCTGGTGTTCCCTACTATGTAAGTAACAAGACACTTCATACAGACTTTAAATTGAAATTTGTTCACGAAACAGCAAAAGAATGCTATCAACTATTCTTCAACAAACTTGATGGTCACTCAAATCCTTTGATTCAAGAACTCCACACACCGACACTTCCTGGCATCCTTCAGAGAAGATTAAAAAGAAACTGGAGCCGAGATCTTCTAAGATGACTGTAGGCACAGAAGAGCAAAACAAAACAATACGTGTCAGAAGAAACCTTTGAAAACCAGTTCAAAAAAGGAAGACTACTGAGCCTACTTTTTAATATTATTTGTTCATGTTTTTGTTAGAATAATTATTAGCACATTTGCTCGTTGTATGTAATTTTACAGTTGCAAATAAAGAATGAAAGACAAAAAAAAAAAGTATGTTTCCTCTGTTTACATTTGAAAATACTTCATTTCACTGTTTTCTCATAATAAAGCATCTGTTTCGGATATAGTTCGTTCGTCATCGGACAAGTTCGGCTTCCTCCGGGTAGCTAAGTCTCCTCTTCAGTGGATCGTGTGTTTTTTAGCTGCTAGTAGAAAACTGTAACCGTATGGTCTCATTTGATTAACATTGGAATTTTGGTTGTCCCACGGGGAGTAGCCCTAGAGAATTTAGAGGAAACTGAGGGTCAGGTACATCCCCAGCTAAAACCTTATAACCTAAAGGAACCTACCCTGACCATTTCATGCCTTAACTCCTTAGCGACCAACACACAGACAAGAACTCTGCTTTATTTATATGGATTAATGTGAACTAAAACTAATTAAAAGGGAACTAATTATTAATAAATTAAAAAGATCACGATGAAAGCTTTAAAACCCTACCAATTAACATGTCTTTGGAATAGATTGAATTACCAACAAAATAATTAAATACAATCAAGAAGAACGTCTTAATATCTCTTTAAGACGCCGATGCAATCTGGGCGTATTTCAAGGCGAATATGAATGAATGATGAGTGTAGAATCGGTGAGGTGCCGTGTGTGTAGCCTTTTTACTAACTAAGATCGACTGATTCTTCAGTCAGGATCATTAATTAATATCCCAATGACCAATGGCAGCTGGATCCAGTATCGAACATACACAATTTTCTCAGGATTTTGCTCAGGATCGAACTGGCAAACTTCAGATTATGAAGCGAGCACGCTAACCACTGTGCTACCCGACCAATCTCTAAGCCCTCGAAAGCTCTTTGACTGGTCTATACTAGTACCAGAGGTCGACATTGGGTACAGCAAAATTAAGCTGTAACAGTATTGGTAAGTCTTTTGGCTATCCAGTGTGACCATCTTCCCTTCCTTGGTTCCTTCTCTCTGGAGGCTTGACTCCCAGTTGAGCCTGGATACCCAGTCTAGTCCAAGTTCTTGGAGGGAGTAGTGGATCTTTCTTGCAGGTAAGGGACGAAGGGCCCTTACCCGACGGTCTCCGGTCTGCCGGGCTGGGGAACGAACCGTCCTCGGGCGAGGCAGACTGACCCCGTCCTACCACCTTTCCCGTCCCTTTTTCCCCTCTTTCCGGTGGCTGCACAATTTCCCAAGGGAGGCGTGCCTAGCCGGGGCCTCCTAATCCTCCCAAAAACAAACAAACAACAAACAACCAATCTCTAAATAAACTAACTGCACCGATTCGAGATTCTCAATATTATCGTAACCCCTGATCATAACCTTTATAATTCAAACAACTGTTCAGAAACATATGAAGCTAGCAATAATACACCCACAATTTAAAAAGGCAGTTCAAAACTTCTGTACGGGTGGCAATACTTCCAGCTTTATAAAAATAAAAATAAATACGGTATGCACCTCCCCTGTCCAGCTAAACAATCTTGGATGACATTGTGTTTGCCAACACTACTCTTATTAAATCGAGCAGATAGTCTTAGCATTGGATGCTACTGACATTGATTGTCTTTACATAATCAATGCTGCTGCTCTCCACAGACCTTGATCTAAATCTGGTTCTTTCCAAAACGACTTGAGTTTTTTTGTAGTACCTATCTTCAGCTATTTTCCCCTTGACTACTGTACTACTGTACTGCTAGGTGTACTGTACAGATCAGCTGAGTCAAATGTACTTTTTTCATGTTTGGAAATTAATCTACTTCCGTCTGCTTGTTTGTTTAAAATGTAATAAATTAATTATTCAATTGATTGAAGATTTAGGTTTTAGGTGGAGATATCGTTGCCAGTTTTGATTGCAGTGTTGGCTATAGTTTTGTTATTAGTCTTGGCTATAATGATTAAATCTAAAATAAGCACAGTACCCAGTGTTACAAAAATAAGGTGAGAAGGTAATTATAATATAATTAAAAAAGTTCACATAACTATAATGAACTGTTGAGGCTTATATTATGTTATTATGACACAAATCACATTAAATGGTAACAAAGCTTGCACTACCTATTTACCTATTTTCAGTAACAGGAAAGATGCGGTTGGGCTCCAGCAAATACTAAGGCTCCACAATGTCAATGTTTTGCCATTTGATTTTGGCCTAGAAAAATAAAGTGCCGCCCAGATGGTATGCAGTGTGGGAATACAGCACACCAGTCATAGTCATAGAATTGGTTGGTGTTAGTTGATAGCCCTGTAAACCATGCTCTCAACTGTCAACATCCTTGCTTGCGGCCGTTGCAGTTTAGTTAACAGCCCACATTCATTTGATTGAAATTTTTTATTCAAAAAAATATTGATATATCGATTAGATTATTTCATTCGATTGTTCAAGAAAATCGATTATAAATTACATTGTTATTCTTTATTGTTTTTGTTTAAATTATGTTTTTTTAGAAAAGTTAAGTAGCTTATATTGCAGTATGATCTGCTGTGAAATTTGTCAAAATGAATTAATAAATTAATCAATGTCACAAACTATGATTTCCTCATTCGCAAAACAAGCATAAGGATCACTCAAAAAGTAGGGCTACAATTGCAAATTGGTTATCGTTTTACAGGGAGGTTTGTTTAAATTGTTTAGTTTTTTATTCATCTCTGTGTTTTTAGTTTAGTTTAATTTTATTTATCTTTTGTTAGAGTTATGACATTTTTATTTATAAATATAACTTGTGTGGTATAAAAAGCTGTTAATAATCGATACTTCTTAATATTGATTTTTTTCAATCGCCAGTAGTTTGATATACTGGTATTTTTAATCGAAAATTTCAGTCGAATGAATGTGGACCGTAAACTTCATCATATTTTTAGGTTAGGCCTATGTAATCTCTTTTCAATAGTCAATGCATTGGTGTACAATCTAAAATTTACTGTTCTATGAGGCATGGCTTAAGGAGGGATTTTAGGCCCTTTGTTGAAGGATTTAACTATAATAGTAATTTATTACTTTTAACTGTAGGAAATAATAGTAATTACGTAAATATATTATAAGTAATCCAATTAATTCAGTAAATTCGTAATTTCTTTTAAAAAAGCCATGAAATAAACTTCCACGGCCTAAAACTCATATCACTTGATGTGGGCTAATGATTTTCACAACCGTTTATTTCAATTTTCCTTGACAGCCAAACCCCCTAAGAAAACGCATACTCAATACCAACGAGAGTAATATATCTTAGAGTTCTTGTCTGGGTTTAAAAAGCAAAGCGTCACTAGAAGATATGTTTGTAAAAAAAAACAGAAAAACAATGGTCTTAAGCAAATATTTGATAGAAAATATGTTTTCCCCCCACCTTCTATGTAAAGTCAAATTTTACTCCTTGTAATTAATGATTGATTATAAGTGCTACTTTGTCTCCCGAGGGAGACAAAAAGTACTTTGACTCCCGTGGGAGACAAGTAAACCCATAAGCATAACATTGACAATCTGGCAACACAGTGCAGTTCGAAAAACTGGGAACGCTGTAGCTATAACATGCGGAACAAAATCAGCTGATATTTCGCTACAATAATTAACGTTCCGAGTTCCAAGGTTAGTTAATACGCATTACGCAATCAAAATGGACAGCGATTGTGAATGTGAATACTTATCGATACCTGTGGATTTTGGGGTGTGGGAAAAATGTTGTGTGTATTACGGGAGTAGAGTATATTGTCTCCCTCGGGAAAATTGTCGCCCTCGCCTACGACGTCGGGTGCCAACAATTTTCCTCAGGGAGACAAAGTTGCACTTTATTCTCTTAATACACAAATAACTATTTTATAAAATTTGTATTTGAAAAGTAAATGTTTTTCCCCCCATATTCATTAACGATTCAAATAATTTAATCTTAACACACTAATTTTAAAATATATATGGTGTTTAGGAAAACCTTTTTATTGCTTGATGGAAAACGGTTGTCATAAATTGCAGATTACGTTATTTTGGTCTGTGGTTAGTTGTTTTGCCATAGGAACGGAGATTGCAGACAGGAAAATGGCGCCACCATGAAGGCTTCACAATTTTTGGAGATTAATATTTGTATGATAGCACTAGATTGTTATCTAGTGTATTAAGCTCGTTGCTCAATACACTATGATTTTCACTCACGACCTCATGACCCCCCCTAAAATGATACTGTATCCACCCCTTAGACCAATGGCAGCTGGATGCAGTTTCGAACCTTCACAACATTTTCTCTGGATTTATTGCGATCTGGAGAACTGCAGATTATGAAACAAGCATACTTACCACCTTGCTACTCAACCTCTAGTACATTTTACCTTTAAGTTATGTTTTCACAGTTCTTCGAGAATCCTTAATATCATCAATATTTGTTTATTTATTCCAACAGATTAATCCAATAGTGCAATGACAATGTAACAATGGACAGCCACAAGTCCATACTTAACAATAACAAAAGCATAACTGTATAATATATAACAATCTAACGCGACAAAAAAGTGAAGATACGTAAAATGTAACAACAGATGAACAATAAACAAAAGTATAACTCCTACTGAACTAAAGTGTAGTTTTAAATTTTTTTTTAGAATAACTCATAGATTCATTGAAGAAGTCCAAATGGGTTCTGATAAGTCGAGAAAGACCACTGTGGTAGGAATGGCTGGTGGCCTATTTCATATTGATATGTTTTTCAAAAGTGAAAGCTGAGACACGAACCTTTAATGGTGAAATGTTTTGCTTTGTTTAGAGTGCCAACTTATACAGCGATTGGGTTTGGTTGCGTTACGTTATTGGATACTTATCACAAGCTACCATCGTAACATAACTAGCCTATTGTAATATTGATAGGCATAGTATTAATATAACAAATTATTGATATAAAATACTTGAACCGCTAATACAACCATACATGATTATAGAATCCTTACATTGAAATATGTGACCCTTTAATAAGTTTTATTTTAGTGATATTGCCAATTAATAATTGACTTCTTCATCAAGTTTTTGGGAATAAGGTCAAGGAGGTGATGTTATTAAGGTGACCAGACGTCCCGTTTTCAACGGTACAGTTCCGTTTTTTGGAGACTTGTTCCGTTGTCCCGACCAACCCTCTCGGGATGCCCATTTGTCCCGTTTTCGCTTAATACGCACCTGATTTGCTCTTTTAAGAACATTTTTTCATCTGAACTAATTTAAAATTATTTTAAATTTGGGTTCTGTCGTTCTGTCACCTTTACCTAAATGGAAAAGGTTGTATTAATTTAAATTATAACATATAATTAACAGCATTGACTTTTTCCCAAATCCCATGTTCCAAAGCAAGCACGCTCGTCCATAAGACTCGTGGACTAACAGACAACTCCGGCATCCAGTCCCACGCAATATTTTAAGAAAGATTCATTCATCAGAAAAGTATGAAAAGTAAACATAATATCAGCTAAACGTAAGTTTAGGCTATGTCTATGTTTTTGTTTTCAAGTACTTAAATATAAATAGCCTTTGTTAAAACTAAACAACAAATGTAATATTTTACTTAGATTTGTAAACAAATTTGATTTACTACCAACATTGTTTTATTAGGCTTTTTCATTGTCTTATCCATTATCTTAATTTGTTGACTTGTTGAATAACAAACTATTACATTGGAATAAGTTTGGCCAAGATTCCTTTGATTACATTCCATTGTTTTCTCTATATAGCGTCCTAACCCCACTACTTTATTCAAGAACAAAATAAAAGTAGCCATAATAACAGTGATTTTTGATAGCCACAGAGCTTAAAAAACTACTCAAAGTTCCTCAAAACCCACTATTTTGTTCCTAATTTTCAAAAACTTTCTGCCGGTGGACCCTGGACTCCCTCCCCCTTTGTAGGGGGTATTTCAAACCCCACACACCCCCTGGTTTCATGCGTCCCGTTTTCATAGTCTCCAAATGTATGGTCACCTCATGTATTATAGAAGGCATTTGGCTTAATGACATTGCAGACAATATTCTAGTTTTATCCTCGAATTGATAACACAAGGCTTCAGCACGACCGAGTTTTAGCCTTCCTATCTGACCAATGCTGCACTTGCACAAGTAGTTTGATGATTCCTCCCTTGCTCTAGAATTTTAATCAGTACTATGGAATGTTATCTGGCCTAGACCTGAAATCCTTTAGGCCTACCAGTTCTCTCAAACAAGCAATAACGTCAATCTGGATGAAAAATGGATTTTGGAATCTCGCAGATTTCGCTACTTGAACTTTTAAAATAGGTGTTTTTGGTGCTAAGAAATTGATTGGAAAAATTCTCAATCCAAGAAAATTCAAATCTTCCTGGAAAACTGATGTGGATATTTAATTTTAATATTGAGTATGGAGTGTCAAATCTGAAAAGCTGATCAAAAACATCAGTGAGCTGAATAAGTAACACTCAAATTGTCCGTATCTAAATTATCAGCATGTGATTTTCCTCTGAGTAAAGCTCTGCCCTCAAATCCTCCTACTAGTATAATAAACTAGAATGTGTGTTAATTTTTGTCCGATCACATAAAAATTACTGCACCAATTAAATTTAAACTTGTTCTGGGGATAGCCATTGGGTTTATATCTACTAGAGGGGACACGCGATGCAAATTAATGTTAGAGATTTGTCAACGTAGTTCCATCTTACGCCGCCAGGGATCGTCGCGGTTTTGTTCATACTATTTTTGTTAGGAATGATTTCGTAGAGATTAGAAAATGTTTAAATAAACCTTTTTTGTGACGGTCATCAAAATTATATTTTGTTTACATGGGTCGGATATGGCGGACAAGTTGACTCGGCCTAACGACGCTGCAGAATGCTGTAGTTCACGTTAGTTATCTTAATATGACGCTAGATTGTAGCACTAACTCTGGCTCCCCAGGGCCGTACTCAGGGGGGGCAGGGGGACAACTGCCCCGGGGCCCGGGGTTTGTCGGGGCCAGGCTGGTGTCTTATTTAGGACACTGTTGTCTAAAAAAAGGTCACCAACTTGGATCTGGATGCCAAAAGATCTGGATGCCCAGGGCGTAAAAGCTGAGTACGACCCTATGGCTCCCATAAGGTGTCCCCTCTAGTAGATATAAACCCAATGCTAATATACACCCAAAGTACATCTATAGGCCTATTCCCGTTTTGAAAATCCAGGACTCTGTCATATCAGCCTTCAAACTTCCAATATTGATCTTGTGTATATACTGGGTTAGATAATCACTTAAAGCAGTGAACATGTTAAGCAGATGTGCGTTACACAAGATAGTTCAACTAGTTTATAACAAAATAGCACTCACAACTCTTAAAAGTAAGGCTGGGTAGCAAGGGGTTAGACTGCTTGGTTAGTGAAGTTCTTCAGATCGATCCTTCACAAAATTAGAAAATGTTGTGAAGGATACTGGACCCGTCTGTCTATTGTCATTGATATTTGATATCCATGTTTTAATTTTAATTTCTAAAAACAAATTTTATTTTCTCAGAAAACTTAGACTTCTACTGTTCAAGTTTGTAAGTTCGTATTCTTGGTTTATAATAAGCCTTACCTAATATTAAATTGAGCATCTATTAATTTCTGAATACTCGATCCTTTCCTTATACTTCACAAACATTCAGTTAAAATCAAATTACATTAAGTTAGTTGTTTACAGCCTTTCAACACCCCAAAATCTCCTGTGCTCGTATACATACATGGTGGCGGTTTTACGGAGGGAAGAGGAGACCTATACCAGCCAGACTTCTTGATGGATAAAGACATCGTTCTTGTTACTCTGAACTACCGCCTAGGACCATTGGGTATGTTCACATTCATTCGCTGTCATGATACAGTATTGTAAAATGAACCCGGTATTTTTATTAGTGCCTTAAAACTTTTCAGCTGATGCTTGGTTGTAGGTTACAACTTTTCAGCTGATGCTTGGTTGTAGGTTACAAATTTTCAACTGATGTTTGATTGTAGGTTACAACTTGTCAGCTGATGCTTGGTTGTAGATTACAACTTTTCAGCTTATGCTTGGTTGTAGGTTACAACTTTTCAGCTAATGCTTGGTTGTAGGTTACAACTTGTCAGCTGATGCTTGGTTGTAGGTTACAACTTTTCAGCTTATGCTTGGTTGTAGGTTACAACTTTTCAGCTGATGCTTGGTTGTAGGTTACAACTTTTCAGCTTATGCTTGGTTGTAAGTTACAACTTTTCAGCTGATGCTTAGTTGTAGGTTACAAATTTTCAGCTGATGCTTTGCTGTAGGTTACAACTTTTCAGCTGATGCTTGGTTGTAGGTCACAACTTTTCAGCTGATGCTTGGTTGTAGGTTTTCTCTCGCTGGAGGATCCTGAGCTTCCCGGTAACAACGGACTAAAGGACCAGTCTCGAGCACTGAGGTGGGTGAGAGACAACATTGCTCAGTTCGGAGGGGATCCGGACGCAGTCACTGTCATGGGGGAGAGCGCGGGAGGTGCCAGTGTCCACTACCATACATTGTCTCCCCTTAGCAAAGGTCAGCGCATAAGAAATAGATAACAAAGTGTCAGCAAGATGAGTTTCCCGCGTTATTTCAGATGATGCACCACTGTTGCTAATTTAAACTCGCTTTGTGGTGCATTGTTTTGGACTTGAAAGGCTACCTGTGGCTCAGAGAACAGTTTTACCTACTCTTTTGTCTGTGATAGAAAAAATCATTTGACAGTATACCAAAGTTGTTATGTTTAGTGGGTAATTTTTCACTACATGGTGTCTGCACGGAATGGTTTGAACATTGTTTAACATGTCTCTTATTGTACTACAACTAGCCAGAGAGGAATTTGCATGCAAAAAAATGGTTAACCTACATGTATGCACTGTGGCATTTAGGTAATATTTTTAATGAATAAAAATAGCTTCCATAACCTAACCTAACTGTCACAGTGCTTGTGAGAAAAATACTTTTTAACCTTGACCATTGTCCAAGCTAAGTGAAAATTGTACTTCCGATTCAAATATCCAGTTTGACTTGAATATTTTGATGCTTATTTGTATGCTACCTTCAAAATTTAATAAATACACTTATTGTTCATTCAGAATAATTGTAAAATACACCTTTGTTCATTTTTGTTGTTCATTGCTTGTTTTGACTTTGACATATCACACACAATCCAATAAACGGTTGTCTTGAAGAATCTCTTGGGCATTTTTAATCCGAACTCAAGTACCACGTAGGCATATCGAAGCTAGTAAATGACTCGGTTGCGCAGGTCTGTTCCAACGAGCCATCACACAGAGTGGGACGGCCTACTGTCCGTGGGCCATAAGCCCGCCCGGGCAGCAGCAGCTCATCGGGGAGCGGTTCGCCGCTGACCTCGGCTGCAACCACCACAACGTCCACGACACGCTCGAGTGCCTGCGAGACATACCAGGCTACGTGCTGGTCGAGGTGGCGCAGACCTTGCATGTCTGTGTTTTGTTTATGTTTTATTTAAGTAGGTACTAGCAAATGCAGCTGCCCGATTCGAGCAAATGCAGTTATTTAGTTTAACCGTGATGCCATTCCAGAAGTTAGCTTAAAACAGCTGATCTTGCTTCTCTAAATGTATTGTTAGCGTCAACTGCCAACTGCTCAATTTGAATAATTATTGTTCTTCCATAAGATTAAAATTGCAACTTTTATGGTGTTTGGGGCGTAGCCCTGAAGGTAGAGTAAATGTTAATGGTATTCTGCAAACCTACACATTGAGACCTTTCCAGAGATACTTCAATCATGAAAATTGGTCCAATGGTTCCTGAGATCTCAGAGTAACACAAAATATGCTTGTGTGTTAAATATTGGAATTAGATGGTTACGGTAACTCAAAGCTAGAGCACTAGGCTCACATGTCAGATGAGATGAGGTATGATCCCTTACTTTTCACAAGCCGTCCTTGGCTTGCCTGTGTGACAATGCCATCACAGTACTTCAACTGTCTTTAAATTGCTGCACAGGCTCGTGGAATGGCTCCAGACAGCACACAATGTCCTTTGGATGTCATTTTAAGGTTCAACATGCCCAAGGATATCAGCAGGACATTTGGAATGTCCAGTGGGTATCCAAGATCATCCTGAACTTCCCTTTTTACCTCAGGACATACAGGATATCCCACAGAAATCCATAGGTTGACCATAATAAGATAGCATTCATGGACAACCACAATATCTTCAAATACTTAAAGCACTTTTTTTAGAAAATATTTTATTGCCGGCCAAGTTCACCTCATTATACAGGGTGTTTATATAAAAAAACTTTGCAACTTTAATGTTCTCCCATTCATGTTCCATGGGACATAAAAGTTTCCTAATGCCACCACATGAAAGAGTGGCTCAAAAAGTTTTAATCAGCAGGCAGTTTAATCAGCTGATTCGTTTATATTGTTGCCTGGTAAACAAAAACAAATAATTGAAAAGTCTCATTAAAACCGCAATGGACGCTCATGCTAAAGTACAGTGTGTTAAAGCACATTGAAAGAAATTCTGATGTGGCTGTTCAATGGAGACTTCGATCAAGAAATAATTTTTTTGGGGAACCCCAATTAGAATAATTGCAATAATGTGTATGCCAATAAGGTAAACATCAAAGAAGAACTGAGAGAACGAATCAGGGGAGCGTTTGCTGAAATCGATGATCATAATTACCGTTGTGATTGGGCCGAACTGAAATGTAGACTTGATTATTTTGCGTGCAAATAATGGGAAACATATTGAAATTAGGTAAACTACTCACAAAACTTGAGAAAATTTCTTATATTTTGGTTGTAATTATATAACATTACGTGAAAAAATTAAGGTTTTATGTTTGTTTGAAGTTGTAATTTTTTTTTTATAAACACCCTGTACATTTGTAACTGTTGTGAACATTCTTATAAATATTTTATATTGTAATTAAAAAATCAATACAATAAATTAATATTGTAATTAATTGTTTTTGACTGTATCAAAACAAGGTTTTGTTACAAGATTTACTAAATAAGGGAAGTTATTTATCTGGTAGCTTACTAAATATTTTTAACCATTTATTCATTTAATATTTCTAAATTTATATATATATATTCAACGATAAGCCAACTAAATGCAAAGCAGCTTTAGAATTTAGTTCCCAAGTCCTGTAGAACGTAGGTAGACTAATTAGCAATGTTGATATCTCAGGCCAAAACCTACAATTATTGTGATTCAGATTATGATGATAATTCTGATGTTATTAAGGAGGGCACATTCAAGACATTAAATAAGAAAGCACTTTTAATTAAGATACAGAATTTATATGGCAGAATAAAGCTTGTACTTTTGTTCTCTACTGAAAATAAAGTTGGGTTCTGCGTGATTGTTTTAAGTATAAATTGATGTGTGTAGGAGTGGCACGTGGATCCGATAGTGCTGTTCACGCCTGTGGTGGAGCCGCAGGGAGTGGAGGGGGCGTTGCTGACCGACGACCCTTGGAAACTCTCCTCCGACGTGCCTCTCATTGCCGGGCTCACGTCTTCCGAAACCATCTCTAGAGTTAAAAGTAAAATTATAAAAATAGTAATGCTAGTATGTATGTAATCATAGCTTAAATAGATATTACTCATTATCTCTGGCAAAAGGGTGTCCTGGCTATAAACAGAAGCTAAAAAGAGAGGATTTTATAAAAAACATATGATTTGTACAACGTTACTTCAGTGAAATATAAATCACCACTGTTTTTATAAAACTGTCTTAAGTGACCTTGAAGCATCCTGTACTGATTGTTCTGTTCCCCTCAGTGTTCGACAAGGCCACGATCGTAGAGCTGAACGACGACTTTGAGGTGATCGGTCCGCTGACTCTGCTGTTCCGAGCCACAGCGGATAACCCGGTCCAAACGGCATTTGCCATCAAGAAGTTCTACTTCCTGGACGGAGACATAACTCCCGACAGCGAGGAAGGACTGCTCCAGGTAAGATTTAACTCGAAGAGCCGATATTTTAATGACGACATTTTAATCTGGAAACATGATTCGTTAGGGTATAAGCAATCGTACCGTTAGAAGCACTGTTGCAGTTTGAATCTGACGAGGTGTAACCTGATAAAGACCAGTTCGCAGTAGTTAAATCTGTTTAAACATGCGCAGTAATCATAGGCGTAATTTCACCATTTCGATTGGGGGGCAAGGTTGTCCATGGCCCATTCTCCTATTATACAAAATTGTATACCCCCCCCCCCTTAAATCACCATTCCCGTAGAAAATTCGGCACTGTGGCTGGTACTAGTCCCTTCCTAGTACTATTATAGTGTACATCAGTCGATCAAGTTGACAACTTTTCATTTTATGAGTAAAATTCTTGATTAATACACTTTGTTATAGTAAAGGTAATAGTTGTCCTGTTGCTCGAATCCGAGCAAGTTTGTGCCAAACGAATGGCTTCTTCAATTGTAAACAGACATAACATATCAGATATTAGATATTAGATATTATCAGACATAACAGACATCTGATATTAAAACGGATGATAACAACATACTTTCAATCAACAATAAGTTTAGACTTCCGCCGTCAGATAGCGCCTCTGTTCCGAAAGTTCAGCCCCTTACAGTAATGGGAAGAGGACAGTTAATCCCTTCTTGAAATTGCTATAACTTGTGTGACAAAAAAATTGATTGACTTTGGTTTTACAACATAAACACAGAGTAGGCCTAATAAAGAATAAGGGGATACTTAAACTTGTTTATTTGAAAAGTTCACAAATATGTTTATGAAATTAATATATAAACTGTATAAAATATGACAAATGTATATGTAATCAGGCCTACAAGTAATTAGAACCTGCATAGGTAATACCTTTGCATAGGCACGAGCCGATATAATGTCTAGTCTAGTTTATTTTATTTGAATAAGCCTGGCAAAATAATGAGTGTAATTTGTCTAGAATACTCATTATCATCAGTCTACTCACAGTTGTAAGTATTGTCCAAGAGGTGTAGCTTTTATCATCATGTCATGCTATTCATTTGGTGATCTGCTTCACACCAAATTCTTAAATGTGTGTTAATATGCCAAACAGTTTTTAGAATGATGGATGATCTGGAATGAAAGGGAAGCTGCAGACTGACTTTCAAGGAATGGGAGGTACAGTAATAAATATTTACCTGCTTGAAACAAATTTGAAAAACACGCTAAGAAACTTGATATCCACTCCCATAATATTAGGCTTACTGGTGATTAAACTTGGTGGCCCACAGAACATGTAGGTGTGAAATAAAGCCTTCATGTTGGAGAAAAACTTTAATATCTTACCTGAAGATTTCAAAGCCACCTGTCCCAAGAAGCTGAGACTGCAAGAGTGGTTGATAAGAAGGCGGTCTTGCTCTATAGAATTTATGGACTGGCGAAATTATAAATATATGTTTTTTACAGGATGTAAATAAAAAACGTCTTGCAACACTTCAAAATATATTTACACTTACACTGTATGTATACACAAGATGGTAAAAATACTTAAAAGATGCTAAAAGAGAATCGATGTTGACCGGTCAAACCTATCATAACCAGGACCAATGAGAGAATGCCAAAACATTTGCAGATTTAAAGGTAGGGATAGATTTATGACCGGGAAGATGTAAATATTTCCTTTGGTAGCTCCTTTAAGAACTCGTATCTGGGACTTTCGGTAGCCAAAAAGATATAAGCACGGACGCCATTTTGATTCTCTCATTAGGTGTTGATGATTCGTGTGACCGGTCGAAATCGATTGCCTTTTAAAATTGTTATGTATATTTACCGCCTTGCGTAGCGATACAGTATAAGTGTAAATATATTTGTAGTAAGACTTTTTTGTTTAAAAACCAGGTTTACACATACTCTTGTTATTGACTTATTTTGAGATTTACATCTGCAGTTGTTTTCAGATGTATTCAGACGCTTGGTTTGACTACCCAGTATTGGAGTCGTTCCGCAGACATCGGGGACCTAAATACCTTTATCTTTTTGCCTACAGAGGGGCCAACTCCATTGTACCTGACCATCCTGGTAAGAGGATTTCTACATTTTAAACATTTTGTTACATCTCACAACTCAATTTAGTCAAGATCTTTATTTTCTACGCTACATAGTACTCTTTCTTTGGTTTCTCTTTCCAAAACAAAACACAAAAGGTGGGAATTTAAAATGTATATCTACAGTAGAACTCCAATTATCCGAATTAATTGGGGATCGGGCCAATTCGGATATGCAGAAATTCGGATAATCAGGTATACCTCGGGAATTAAGCAAAAAACATCACCATACATAAAAAATCAGAATTTTATCGACAAAGTTATTATAAATGTAGTGAACAGAAAGTGAGCGAACTGTATCAAGAATATACGTCATAAAAATTAAATTACAGGAGTTAAATTGAATACAGTATATACAGTTGCTCTTTTCAATACATAATGTACGTATTTCACTGTTCAATGTTGGTTATTTCACTTGAACATCTCGAGCAAAGTGAGTTTATGAAAGGATAACTTAGAAAGGACAACACGTTTACGTTTTGTACTCATTTCGAACGATAATCTCGGTGAAAGAACAGTAGCGACTGATGATGAGCAGGGCGGGAAGGGGGTATGACTCATTGTTCCCTGCGAAAATATCGTCCGGAAGGTAACAGCGCGGGCTTTTATTTTAGCGCTCACGGCGCATTATCGCTACACGCGCTCCCGCTGTTATTTTCTTGATTTTTATATTTCTATTATTTCACTCAAAATCGATTCGGATAATTGGATATTCGGATAATTGGGGTTCGGATAATTGGATTTCTACTGTACTGGATAATTTATACAAAGTGATAAGCACAGGGACGCTAAATGGAAAGGGACTTGCATTTTTACTGTGGATTACTCTTTCATAAACTTACACAGTACGCAAATCACCTTTCCCTTGATTGTTGTGCTGTGATTCTGTAATAATCCATTTAAAGCATCCGTTTATCAAATAACAATAAGAGTAAGAAACGTATGGAAATGGTTTAGAGTGCAATATGTTTTCCGAAATGCAAATACAATGCACTCCCCTTATCTATCGGTTGGCTTGTTATAATCAGCTGGTTTAGGGGAAAGGTTTTAGCGAATTTCTCCTATAGGGAAGAAGCTATTACCATTGATTATACATCCTACGGAATAGATAAACCTAGCTTACGGGCCGAGCGTGTCTCGGGATTGTCTGCGCTGCTCGAGTTTGATGTGAGATGTAGCCAGAGCGCTACCAGCAGTCTTTCTACTTTAGGGAATTTATCCCATATATGGGATATTTCACTGATTGTGGGATAAAGTGGGATTTTTTTGGAAATCGGCATTACGTCTGCTAGTTAGCTTACGAACAGAGCACCTTGGCACAAGCGGGCATTCCCATTTTTTTAAATATCGTTGAGCCTTGTCCGCACCTATTATTATTATTTTATAAACATCACAGAACGCACAATGAATCACATCAATGTCGCTGGCCTGGCCATTTTGGAATTAACAAGTAAAATATTTGCCATTTCTAGTACCTATGTCGTACCGTGCTATTTAGTATTATCATTGATTTTGAATACCACAATAGATGAACCGAGCTTATGGCCGATCTGTAACCCGAAAAATATACCATGAAACTAGTGCTCACCATCTCAAGAAAAGGCTCTGGCAACGAATGTTTCAATTTGCGGGATTTGCTAAACGTATACTAAAACCTAATATCACATACATAAAAAAGATTGATGACCTTGGCAATAGGCGGTAAGGGGATACACGCCACAGGTTGAGCCTAGAAGCCAACAGATCCCAGACTCCCTTACTTTGAAGTACTTTGAACCTCCCTTACTCAATTCCACCACTTCAATTCCACTTGGGCATGAGCGTGAGCGTGTCCTAGTTGTGTGTGCGATGCGATACCATGAATATGTAGAATGGAGAACAAATCGCGTCATCACCGTTATAATTTGTTGTTTTGAATAGTTTGGACACCGTTTTTGTCGTCAGCAGGAGTGATATCGGTCATATCGCTGACAGAATTCTCGTCGCCTAGCTAGAACGGAGCCTTAGAAGCAGTAGAACGAAGTAGTAGTATGTGTGTTGTTTCTCACTCTAAGAAAACCAGTATGAAGATAATCCCTTCTCCACCCCTTACACTACTCGTTTCGCGTTGTTGCTTATTTGACTAGTCTAGCTGGACAAAATTTGTATATAGAGATAAAATTCTAACTACTCTTTTATGTTATTGATTACTTCCGTTAAAATCGATCATAATATAGATGTTTAAAGAGATAAAATGGTATTTAAAAGACTAGAACATGTTTTAAATAATTTAATTCTAGCACGAAAAATAGGTAAATATAAACATATATACAATAAAAAGAGAGCAGCTTGTAAAAGTAAATAGAAAAATATTTGATTCTACAATCTAGTGCAATCTATGATCTCAGATTAAAAGCGGGATGAAAAGGAATTTTTTAATGTGATTCAAAGGGAGAAAATGGGATTCTTTTTATACGAAAAATGGGTTTGATATTTTTGTTTCATACGCAGCTGATGTAGTTGTGTGATTAGTGGACCAGCTGGTTCATTTTCCTGGCTTCAAAAATTAACTAGTCTTGGGATATCTATTCTGTATTCAAAATCAATGCTATTACCATAGTCGGCATGGTAAGACCTAGGCCCAAGACCATGTTAACTTTTCGTTATGAGGTGCCCAGACTCCAAAAACACCATTTGTTCGAAACTGTATATATATGTGTCCGTAAGCACGATAACTCTCGTAAAAATGATCCGATTTTGATGAAATTTGGTATAATAATGAATAATGAATATTTTATTGTCATCAACACAATACATGTTACAAACAACGTCAAGTAATACAATTCTTCTAAAAATAATCAAATTACAATATCCCTACTATTTAGCTCTAAAAATTCATCAACAGAATAAAATAGGGTTGAAAGTAAAGCAAAATTTATGACTTTAAGTTCGAAAACCAGCCAGATCGCTCCATCCGAAGGGGTATTTTGGGGGGTTTTTTACCCCCAAAAAATTTTTTTTAATGTTTTACAATTTTTGAAATAGTCAAATTTTAATTTTTACTATTGGATTCAGCTTAAAAATACACAATTTGGTATTTTGATCCTCTAAGTCAATTTGGTTACCGAGATATTGAAAGTGCTAAACACAGTACATTGTATAATGTTATTCTTATGGAGGAAACAAAAAATGTATTTCTCGCTTATTTATGAATGTATACTGACGAAATTTGGTGTACGGCTTCATCTGGTTGTGGTCTATTGATATTTGTTCCAAAAAAATGTTTGCCTAAGGCTCCCGTAGCAGCAAACCTGCGTACTCAGCCGCAATGTTATTCTTATAGAGAATAATTAAAATTGTATATATCGCTTATTTGTGAATGTATTTGTATGAAACTTGGTAAGTGGCTTTATGAAGTATTAAGACATTTATATCTCCATTGGAAATGCGCTGAGTATGCAGGTTTGCTGCGACGGGGGTATTTATGTGAGGTCTGTAAAAGCTTGTAATTTTTTAACTGTCAGTATCTTGATCTTCTTTCAGAGATTTGATGTACAATTAAATGTTTTTAGTCATTAAAATATTAACACTACATTAAGAATATCCGTCTACAAACCCGCCTCTGGATGGGAAGCGGATATTTTATACGTCTAGAACTTCCCCATATTTAAACCTAAAAGATAAAAAATAAATAGTGACCTAAAAAATTATACTAATTATATGGCTCTTACCTATATTGATTTTATGGACGTTTAAATTTTCTGAACTGTTTTAACTGAAATTTACAAGAAAAATAGATGAAAACGCCAGTATGAAACACAAACCATTGTGTTTAATTATGTACAATACCTCAACCACAGTCACCTTTTAGAGGTTATATTGGTTCCAATTACAACTGTCCGAGTAAAATGGAACGATGGGGATATTTTATTTTTCTTGCATTATTCTACAACCGCTCTATATTCCAGGGGTGAGTCACTTTGACGACATGCAGTATTTGTTCAAGTTGGACGATTATTTCATCAAAGGCGTCGGTGGCTACAACAAGTCAGCTGAGGACACCAAGTTTTCAGAGAAGGTCGTTGAACTGTGGACCAGTTTCGTAATACATGGGTAATTTACTGTTATAACTTTTATATTTCAAATGCTCTTTGTCCTCTATGATTGTTTTTATGATCTCGCAGGGGGGTCTTAGTTATGGAGTCATTACAAAGAGGTTAGGAGGTGGAAATTTATGAGCCCCCCATTGCTACCTTATACTTTGTCTAACATCTTCCTGAACCAAGTGAATCAGCAGTACAAAGTATTAAACATATATTTTTAAAAAAATTGGTCGGATACATATTTTTGTATTAAATTCTTCATGGATGACCGATCCCTCGCAACTCGATTTGTTTAGTAAGTAACTAAAAGAAGGGGAGGAATGGTTCGGAATAGTTCTGGTATTGGTTTCTACTGCTGGAATGCCACGATTACATTAATACAAGATTTACCTTCTAGCGTTTCTATGTGCAACAGTTACAGCGCGTTTCGTCAACACATTGATATCTCTACAGCATCAGCGCACAAACATACATGTCACAGTTACATGAATATACGCAAGAACCATTATAAAACCTTGAGGCATTGGCCACATTTTTACACGTGTGACCGAGATTCATCGCTAACCGTTTCTCGGACACACATGCGATAATGAGGCCACCCTTGGCTGGTTTGGTGTACCTGCTAATTCCTGATAAGTTTATATTAAAACATTCATTCAATATAACAACAATAAAAATATAACATAACAATATACGAGGGTCATCCAGAAAGTAAAGAACGTTTGCTTGCTGCGTCTAGCACAGCTCCCCCATTACCGCTATTGCGTGTGCGGCAGTCCACTCACCTCTCCACCAAAGTCTGAGCCGAGTCTCGTTGCTGTGCGGTCACACGTCTTATTTCTACAGCGATTCAAAATGGCGGCGGCAATTGAAAATCTCGCCAAGATAAGCAGTGTCAATCGGTCTTTGAGTAAAAAAATGTCCATACCGAAGAAATTTTTAGAAAAACACCAAAGAAAGTTAATGATGAAAGTGCAAAAAAAACAAATCTTAAAATTGATGTAATGTGCTAAGATTTTAGCAGCTGTTTTCCTCCAATCTTCCTTCAAGTCTTTCTTTCAAATCGTCTTTTGTGAGCAATGACCTGCCACTCCGTTCCTCGTCGTGCATAATGGATTTTATTTCATTAAACCTGCTGCACCATTTTTTCCCCTGAAAACTCGACTTGAAGACTTGTTTGCACTTTCACCACCAATTCTATTTGGTGTCTTTCTAAAAAATTTGATGGTCTAGACATTTTTTAACTCAGAAACCGAATAAAACTGCTTATCCCATATTTGGCGGGATTTTCGATTGCCGCCGCCATTTTGAATTGCTGTAGAAATAAGACGTGTGACTGCACAGCAACGAGACTCAGCTCAGACTTTGGTGGAGAGGTGCGTGGACTGCCGCACATGCAATGGCGGTGATGGGGGGAGCTGTGCTAGACGCAGCAAGCAAACGTTCTTTACTTTCTGGATGACCCTCGTAAAAGTTGTTCAGAAGTTAATGTTTAATAAAGCAAAAGTATGACAACATTTTAAGTATATTTAAAGTAGATAATTCTGACCTGTAGCATCATATTGTTAAGTTATTAATACTTTTTCCAAATTACTTTTGAAAAGTTGTGTGCCGTTACTTTTCATCCCCATCATCCATTTTAAATTATGTTATGTAAATAGTGTAAATAGTAAAGCTGATTATTTTGTACTTGTATACCACTTTTATTATGTAAAGTATACTCCATGGCCAAGAATGGAGGGAATTGAGAAACGGAAGTAGTTCTTCACAACGGCTACAGTAAATGAAACATGGTTGATATTTCAGTCTTATATCTGAAACCTTTTAGCGAATTTCCCCTATAGGGAAGAAGCTATTACCGTAGGTGGCATGGTAAGACTTAAGCCCGAGACCATGATAACTTTTCGTTTTGAGGTCCCCAGATGCCAAAAACACTATTCATTCAAATTTATATATATGTATATGTATATATATATATATATATATATATATATGTGTGTGTGTGTGTGTGTGTGTGTGTCCGTTACCGCGATAACTTTTGAAAGAAACGCCCGATTTTGATGAAATTTGACACAAATTTGGAGAGTAGCATTTATGACTTTTAAGTTCGAAAACCAGATCGATCGCACTATGGGAAGGGGGTTTTATGGGGGTTTCCAATTTTCAAAAAATCTGTTTTTTGCAAATTTGACCGCAAAATGTTAAAAACACTCAATTTTGGTTATATCCATTTTATAGAGCTTAAAAAAACAAATAATTTAGTATTTTGAATCATTAACCTAAGTTAAGTGGTTGCGGAGAAAATCCTAAAAAACGTGTCCCATGTTAATCTTATGGGAAAAAGGTTTTTAGATTTTTCTCAGATAGTTTTACTAAAAACTTCACATTTCATTTTATTAATGTGTTTAGCCCAACAAAACAAACATTTTGGTGTTTTAATCGTTGTTCTACGTCCAACCGTTGCAGAGATATTCAAAGGGCTAAACACAGTACGTTGTCCAATGTTATCCTTATGGAGAATAAATAAAATTCTATATCTCGATTATTTATGAATGTATATTGATGAAACTTGGTGTGTGGCTTCAACTAGTTGTGGTATATTGATATTAGCACAAATAACAAGTTTTTGGTTGATAGTCCCCATAGCAGCAAACCTGCATACTCGGCCCACATGTTTTATTCATATGGAGAATAAGTAAAGTTGTATATCTCCCTTAATTATGAACCTACATTAAGAAAACTTGGTATGTAGCTTCACCTGGTTCAGTTGTATTGATAATTGAAAAAAAAAAAACACATTACTGATCTTCCTCATTGCAGCAAACCTGCGCCCTCAACCCTAATGTTATTCTTATGGAGAATAAATAAAATGCTATATATCACTTATATATGGATGTATTTTTGTGAAACTTGGTAAATAGCTCTATGTAGTAGTGAGTCACATATATATGCATTGGAAATTCGCTGAGTACGCAGGTTTGCTGCGACGGGGGTATTTAACGTTTGTAATATTTTGACAACCCCTTAGCTTAGTTTTAGTAATTTACTTAACGAATTCTATGGCATATGTTAATTGTTTGTGTCTGTTTTAGAAAACCCACTCTTCCTTCATCAGATGTGACATGGGAGGAATCAAAATCTAACAGTGAATATCTCCACATAAAACGAGATGGATTTTCCATGGAAAAAGATTTATATAAAGATAGGTACAGTTTTTGGCATAACTTGTCGTTTAGGAAGAAATATTTTAATGAAAAAGATGAATTGTAAACATGTTTTATATCTTGAGAATGACAAATAAAAACAATTTAATGTATATATTAGTTTAAAGAGTTACCATGAACAAATATATTTATTTTAAATATACGTTTGACTTTATTTTCTGTTCTTTTTAATTAAAGATCTGATATTTTGGTTACACTTCACAATAACTTCCTTCGACCTTTGGTTGTCAATGAGAATGACCGTTTGTTTCGGTAAATGTAGCCAGTGTAGTGCAATGCTCTAAATCAAATGGACGGGCGGGATAGCGGTCAAAATGATCTTGTGTTTCAGTTAGCACCATAATCATCATCTTTTAAATGATTAAAAGATGTTCAAATATAAATTACTAGCTGGCCCGACAGACGTTGTCCTGTCCTAATGTCATTGAATTTGTTTTATGTCAAATACTCGTTCATTTTCAACACGCCATAGAGTTTGAGTTGCCATTCAAGTAGTTTTTTTTTATTTCCATAATGAGAGTTGCCATTCAAGTAGTTTTTTTATTTCCATAATGAGAGTTGCCATTCAAGTAGTTTTTTTACTTCCATAATGAACAATATATGTTTATGCCTTTTAAGTATGTTTAGATATAATCATTGACTATAAATACTGAAGGAGACATCCCATACATTTGGCCCAGCTGTCCCACTTTTAGTGTATGCTAGAATTTGAAGTGGACATAGTTTTATTAGGTTACCCATAGATTGTGCTGCTGTCAACTATTTATTTTAGTTGTTTACGTTAACTTGTAAAATATCTCCACCCTAGAAAGGAAGTGATAATCAACTTATGGTTGTTTCCTGACACACCAACTGTTGTGATATCCCCTCCTTGAGAGGATAAGTAATAGTTGAAAGCAGTGTACTCTGTTGGTGATTAGTGATAACTACGTTCTCTATGAATCATGGTACACACAAAACTAGGGACAGATTTTACAATGGCAATGAGAAGTCTACTTCAGTATTTATAGTCAATGATATAATCCTTTTGTTAACAGCTGTTTGGTGTAACTAACTGAACTTTGATCAGTCAATGGGAACTTTGAAGGCCGGTGGGACAGAGCCCTTAGGTCGGATTAAAAATTTTCTTTTATAAGAACCTTGTCCTGACATTAAAGAACACGACAAAAAAATTATTCAATTTTGGTGCACTCATTCTCAAGTTACAAAATCACAAAGGAAAACAGGCATTAATTTTTATATATTAAGATATATTCTTTTGCTGGAATTCCTTTATAGTTCTGTATTCTTATTGTGAACATTATACTTTGATTTAATTCTGAACATTTAGAATTCCTTGATTCAGTATTATTATACATGTATTACTGGTACGAAATGCCTGGATGTATTTTTGTTAAGTTTATATTAGTATAGAAATAGAAATCAAATTTATTAAATGCAGCCTTTATCTTGTTCACAAAGCTATTTATTTGTTTCAATATCTCTGGTGCCATGGACCAATAGTCCTGTGTGTCAATCTAAAGACAACGAGGCTCTGTAGTGGTATTAATCACATGGAAAAGCCAGTGTGACTGCTCGTGAAAGTTATCAGTTAGGTTTGAATGTACACTTGACCATGACTGACATGTCAGGCCAGCACACTACCTCTGAGCTATCGCGTCCGGTAACAGTGTGCCTCTATAATACCTCTTTTGATGTTAATAGCATTGGTTAGCATTAGTCATATCAGGAAAGAACAACGATGGAAGAGACAGACTTATCTATTAGGCCCATGGTGGAAGGAAATAAATAGGTGTGCTATTGCGTAGGTTTGTGACGTCATTCGGGATGCAAGCCGGCACATCAAGTGAGAGCCGACTGTCAGCTGATTGTAAGAAACAAAATTTTATGTCAGCGAAGTGGAGCTTGCATCCCATATGACGTAGATGCCACCGACTGTCAGCTGATTGTAAGGAAAAAAAATTGTATGTCAGCGAAGTGGAGCTTGCATGCTGTATGACGTAGATATGTGGAATTTACCTATTTTAGGCTCTGGAGTAGCACCTATTTTTCCTTCCACCATGTATTAGGCCTTTATTTATAATTTACCTCTTCTAAGGAAAAGGAGTTTTAGGTATGTAACTGTGCGATAATTGGGTAAAAATATGGTGTCAGTCTACTGGATTGCTTTGTAAGACTCCGACACATCTTCAGTCCCAGTTGATCATGGCGAAGATTGACATGTCACTTATGTTTGACACTAGTCTAGGGTGTATTTTTTTAACATGTCGTTAGCGAACATGTTAGATTAAATGTCCTTACTGAAGTCACGAAAACCTTAGGTTGGTTCAGGGCTACAACGAGGCGATAAGGGGCCTGAGCATAAATTCTATAGGAGCCCCAGACACCCCTATTTTTTATCTTGGTAATTTTTGGGGATCCTGTAATTCTGGGGTCTGGGGCAAATTGCTTCAGTTGTTCCCCCCTTGTGGTGACCCTGGGCTGGTTTTGCCATCTCTGTTTTTAAATAATTAGAAAATTTAATAACTTTTTAAATTGTTCGTTTCATTCCTATTAAAAATTACATGAGGGAGAAAACGTTTGTTTCTCTGAGTTAGGGCTTCCATAAGAAACAAGGACTTAAAACATTGATCTTATAGGAGGTGCAGATGTATACAGATAGCTTTCTAGATAATGTGTTTTGTTGGTGAGCTCTAAAGACATTCAATGCTGTAGATGCATCCACACACCTGCCGGCTAGACGCGTGGAGAGAGGTGCGCCCTAGGTGGATTTAAATAAGGTGTGCTACTCAGAAGGACGAATTTGAGCATGTTCTGCGCAGCCTCCAGGTGACGTCACGGTGTTTATTTGATCAGCTGGTTTATAGTGACAGCTGATGTTATTCTCGGCTAGAGCCTATCCAAAATCCCCGGTCGGGATCAGAACGTCAATATTCCCTCCACTCCCACCAGCGCGGCTGCGACTAAAATTGCAGAGTTTTGCTAACAATGTACATATAAAATATACATATGTACATATATTATTATATATATTATATATTATAATATATGTATTATACATTATATAACATCACTCAATGTTAACATTGTGGTGGGGATGGAGGGAGGGTAGACGTTCTGATCCAGACCTGATTTTTTGGACAGGCTATAGCCGCCGCTGAAGTTTCCCATTGTTGCAAACTCATTCCTAAAAAAGCGTGTCACCGAAGTATTCTGACTACCCCATGTCCCCCACTCCTTGACATAGGATAGTCAGAATACCTTGGTGACGCGCTTCTGCCTCCAGATGACGTCACGCTACGATGCAATAGCACACCTTATTTAAATCCACCTAGGGTACGCCAACCCATTCTAGCGAGAATGTGATTACAAACAAATTTTATAATGCGGGGGCTTCAAGCATTGTTTTAGTTTAACAGGATAATGTGCTAAACCTAGTAAACTTTTGACAGAAGGGACTAGAACAGACCACAAATTGCCACTATCATTCAACAGATGTGCCACCATCAACGCAGTGGCATCACCATTCATATTGGCGACTAAGTGATGCAGGGCTGAGCTGATGCACAGACTCGCCTCTCTCAATCATCCTCATCAACTGATCAGGGCGGATCCAGAGCAGTTGCTCCCACCCACCTGAGATTTTTTTTATTAATGAAAAACATACCAATTTGTTTTAACATTTAACTAGACTGAGTCATAGGAAAATAGTTAGTTATTTATGTATTTAAGTAACTACTCAAGAAATTGTGTATTAATATTAAAATAGGTATGTTATGCGTCATGCGATAATAGCTTTCCTCAAGTGAGAGAGACACTTTACTCTAGAATTATTCACACACGATAAAAATTAAGTATGTAAATCGAGGGAAATTGTTACAGTGTATGTATCGTTAGTAAAAAACGCCTTCTCACCATTTTTAATTACAAAATTTCCTACACGATTCATTGGGAAATAAGACTAATGGGAATGGAGAATAATAGGTATTAAATAATAAACAAATGAAAAATAATAAAACAACTGGATTTTATCTAATTTCAGCTCAATTAACTGGTAAGGTTTAGAGTAAGTGTAATAAATTAAGTTAATTAGTAGACAACAAAATTTCCTGCAAGCTACAAATGACATAATGAAAATATGTACAACAGATGCATTTAAACAAATAATAAAGCTCCAATTGAAATACAATTTGAAAGATTAAAAAGTATGATTTAAGCCCTTGCTTTCTTAAATACCTTTCTTTTTCTTACATTTAAGGTTAAATGTGATATTTATATTTCTGCTTGGAAATAATAATAAATTAACCTACGTAACAGTACCTATGTTTAGTATTTTAAGAAAAATTGATAATGTTAAAATTAAGTTAGGATAATACTATCGATCTGTATACTATTAAATCACTGTAAGTATAGTCAAAAACATTAACACGTGTCGTATTCCAAGCTTCTTCAGAATTTGGCCGAAACTCGGCAAGTACACATTAATCAATTACAACTCATCAATACGTGGGATACGTAAAATCTCACCATTGACTATATACATGACTCATGTATATAGTCAATGTATGTCAATGATCTCACCCACTTATCAACTGTTATATTTTGCACATATTAAGGTGCATCCACACTGAGCAAACGTTCGAGACGAACATGTTCGCCGAACATAACATTGTTTGCTGAACAGGAAAAAATGTTTTGCCAAACATTTATTTGGATGTTCGTTGAACAAAATATGATGTTCGCTGAGAATTCAGTCTTTTACTGGCGGGGAAGATGGATGTGGGTGCATGTCGGCATTTACTTGCTTGTATTGTTGTTTCTGCAGCATATGTTTTCGTTATCAGCTATCAACGACGACGTCGGTTGTGGCAGAGACAGTTATTAAGAAGGCGTTATGAACATAGTGGTCAAGACTTCAGAGCAGACATGACAGCAGATGGTTGCCTGTTCTCCAACTTTACTCGAATTACTCGGCATTACTAGTATGTTTAAAATTTATTGTTGGTGATGGCGAGTGTGTGTTATTTAAGGAATTATTACGGACATTTTCCATCACTTATTAGGTCCTATAGATGGAACCTATAATAAGGAAAATATTACAACGAAGTATATCAAATATAGTTCCGGAAGTCTGTTCAGCATTATCTACTTGTATAAAGAAATATCTTCACTAGAAACACAAAATATCGACAATAAACGGGCTGAAAGGGTTGTGACACAAAGGGCAGCTTTCACCGAACAAAAATGGCTCCATAAGAATGTTCGTCGAGGCGTCCACACCTACAAAACATCGAACGTTCACTGGCGAACAATAAAATGTTCGCTGACATTGTTCGGCGAACATTGTTCGTCCAGTGTGGACGCAGCTTTAGGCACTTCACCCTCAAATATCTTTTGGGGGAAGTCAAGTTTGGGGGATTTCATTTGGGGAATAATTCCATTTTCTAAATGTTTAAAGCCAACCTGATCTTAAAATTTATCCTTAATTAATAACCCGATGATAAATGGCACAGCTGGATCCAGTTTCGAACTTTGACGAGATGTTCATGATTTTGCTCTGGATAGAGCCAGGATCCAGCCAACACTGGATTAGTTTAAGAGGTGAACACTGTAACCCTACATTATCCAGCCAGTTACAGAATCTATCCTCACTTCCAGCTCAGTAAGTTATGCCTATTATCAGCTAAGGTGATTATTCTAAATATATGGTATCCTTATTTGTCCTCAGTTCTTACTGAGAAATATTGTTTTTAAAACTACTACAGTTTTTAATATTTATTTGTAGCTAATTTTTTTTATATTTGTTTATGTCGCCCTGAAACAAGCTTGAGAGATTTTTTCACACTGAAAAATTATAAACTTGTGCTCCGCTAAATTATGATAGGTTATGATATACCGGTATATAATCAGAGTAAACTTAGAACCCAGTACAACTGCTGCAATGCATTGTACAAAGATGGCAAGAAATGCTTTACACAAAAATTAAAAAGTACCTTCAGTGCATTGAGGTTGCAGAAAATAACTGATTATCCATATGAAAATTCCTCTCTGGCTTGTTAGTTATAGTTTAGATAGTAAAAATCTTAATCTCCTTAACAACTAACCTTTATCTTTAATTTCTATTACACTCCCCCAACTGAAAATCGAACCCCTCTTCCACCCTTTAGAAATATTTAATACCCCGCCGCAGCAAACCTGCATACTCAGCACATTTACAATGCATGTCTTAATACCACATAAAGCCGCATACTAAGTTTCATAAAAATATACTCACAAATAAGCGAACGGTATATACAATTTGAATTATTCTCTATAATATTATCATCGGGGATGAGTACACAGGTTTGCTGCATCATCGGTAAAAATTGCTTTTTTTGGGCAAGTAACAATATACCACAACCAGGTCAAGCCGTATACCAAGTTTAGTTAGTTTACGTTCTTAAATAAGCGAGATATAAATTTGTTCTTATTCTCCATAAGAATAGCATTGGACAATGTACTGTGTTTAGCACTTTCAATATCTCTGTAACCAATTGACGTAGAGAAATTATCAAAACCCCAAATTCTGTGTTTTTCAAAGCTGAATTCAATGGTGAGAACTAAAATTTGACTTTTTAAAATATTATACATAAAAACTTCAAAAAAACCATTTTTGGGGTACAAAACCCACCCAGAATACCACTTCGGATGGGTCGATCCATCAGTTTTTTGAACTAAAGTCATAAATGTTGCTTTAAACTTTTGTACCAAATGTTATCAAAATCGGAGCCTTTTTATGAGAGTTATCGCACCCACGGACACTATATATATATATATATATATATATATATATATATATATATATATATATATATATATATATATATATAAACTGTGTATACATATATATATAACTGTATATATATATATATATATATACAGTTTCGAACGAATGGTGTTTTTGAGGTCTGGGGACCTCAAAACGAAAAGTTATCATGGTCCCGGGCCTAGTTCTTGCCATGCCAACTACGGTAATAGCTTCTTCCCTACATGGGAAATTCGTTAAAAAGAAAACGAACAAAAAAGCGCGGTTTTACGTGTGGTTATTATATGCTGCTTGTTAGAAAAACCTCATACTTTATAAAAAATTGAATTAACCACACAAAAAAATACGCCCGGGGCAGGAAACCTGCGTACTCAGCGAATTTCCAACGCATATATATGTGCCTCGCTACTACATAGAGCCACTTGACAAGTTTCACAAAAATACATTCATAAATAAGTGAAATACAGCATTTTATTTATTCTCCATAAGAATAACATTAGGGCTGAGTACGTAGGTTTGCTGCAACGAGGAAGATAAGAAATGTGTATCTTTACAATTATCAATATAACTCGACCAGGTGAAGCTACACTTAAATTATTCTCCAGTGAATAATATGGGGGCCGAGTATGCAGGTTTGCTGCTACAGGGAAAATTAAAAAACTCTTGTGCAAAAATCATTATACTACAACTAGTTGAAGCCACATATCAAGTTTCATCAAGATACATTCATAAATAATCAAGATATCAAATTTTATTTATCCTCCATAAGGAGATAACATTGGACAACGTACTATCATTGACTATAGTCAATGGTACTATCAAGCACTTTGAATATCTCTGCAACGGTTGGACATAGAACAACAGTTAAGGGTGCGCCCTACCCAGATTGAATTCATTGTTGTTTAGCGCCGCGCCGGCGCCGCCAACAAGCAGGGCCATGCATATTTACGCTTGAAGACCATTTTGTTCTCCTCGATCACACTGTTATTTTACAGATTTCTACCAAACTATTTGCAGTTTCACACTTTTCAGATTCCAATCTAGGGATCATACGGTTCCTTTTCTCCAAAATAATTTTTCTCCATACGTTAGGAATCTTTAGAAAAACGCTTAATTTTAGAACATTACTAATGGCCTACCACTTATTTTGAATTAAAATCACGATTTTTAAATCGTATGATCTCTAGATGAACATTTATTGAATTAAATAACATCAAATTATTTTTAATTGGTTAACAATTTAGCCTACAATGAGGGAGATGCAAACCCCTTGGCGCACCCTTAAAGCATTGTTTTGTAGAGCTAAAATTATTGGTAAATAGAAATGTGAAGTTTTTAGTAAAATTATCTGAGAAAAATCTATAAACCTTTTTCCCATAAGATTAACATGGGAAATTTTATCGACACTTTTACTTTTCCCTACAACCACTTAACCTAGGTTAATGATTCAAAATACCAAATTATTATTTTTCCTTTTTAAGCTCTATAAAATGACTATAACCAAAATTGAGTGTTTTTTTTAAATTTTAGGAAATGTTACTTTACACATTTGTGACAAACAAATTTCATCAAAATCGGGCATTTCTTTTAAAAGTTATCGCGGTAGCGGACACATATATATATATATATATATATAAATTTGAAAGAATAGTGTTTTTGGCATCTGGGAACCTCAAAACAAAGTTATCATGGTCTCAGGCTTAAGTCTTACCATGCCACCTTCGATAATAGCTTCTTCCCTATAGGGGAAATTCGCTAAAAGATTTAAATTGAAGATCTATTGACACACTTCATTATTTATAAGTTAAAGAGAAAGGAACTAATTTATACAAATAAATCTCATTTCTTTTAAATTCTGAATAAGAGTGTTTTATCATTTTTTAAATTCATTTATTTGTATGAGTTCACGTTTTGCAGTAACTAATAACAAAAAATACTTACTAATTATTGCTTGGTGTTTTAAATTGAAACTACGAGTTCTTCAACAATAAATGGACTTTTAGTTGAAAAATAGGTTACTTGAACCGGTACTTACCAGAAGTGTTTACGGTTGCAACATATTAAGTCACCATCTTACTATGTCTCTCGCTTGAATAAAATATTCTCCAACACTTAAGGTTATATAGTATGGCCCCCTGAACCCCCTGGAAGGTCAATCAATTGCTTGACCCAACCCACCCTTTCCTTTACTGCTATATCCTATCATTCCGTAACCGGAATACCCGGAAGGTGACCTACGCAAAATATCCGCTTGTAGAAGACTGCCTAGCTGCTAATGCTGGTGTTTCCTAACCCAGCAATAACAACAACAAGGTGTATTATGTCAATTTATATGTTCCACATGCTTGAAATTTTGGCAAAACACTGACAAGGCTATACAAATAATTATTTCAGCCAAGTGTCATTGCAAGTTGAACAAGTGGAAAAATATAATTGTGATATATATTTTAATAACTCACTTTTGATCACTGTAATTTACAAAATAATTATTTCTGCCAATTAAGTTTGCAGTTGCCTACAGTCTAATAATTGGAAAAATATAATTGTGGTATACATTTTAATAACTAATTTTGATTATTGTAATTTCCATCTTTTTTTCTTTATTCAATCTTCACCTTAATATTTAATATCATAATTCCTGTGTACAGATTGAAACCAACCAACCAATACTTGACATTATTATTTCCACTATAAAAATAATGAACTTTTAAATATTTATGACTATAGTTCCAAGTTTTTACTGCACCAGTACCTACCAAAAATTATTCTTTTGAAAAAAAATCTGCTAAAAATAATTCTTAAACATGAACATTTGTTGAGCAATTAATAGCACTTCATATTACAAAACTTTGTCTCATAATTTTAAGATAATTTTTAAAATTGACTATGCTTACTAAACTTTTGTTTGGAAGCTTAATATTTCAAATTCAATATCAAAAGGGAAAATAAAACACAGTTTAATTAACACTAGTTTATTGTGTATAACGAAAACATATACATCACAATAAGCTAATCTTAACTAAAATAAACAAAAATCATAACCAGATAACGTACAAAGATTATACAAAATAGGAACCGGTTTGGAGAAATTAAAATATAACATACTTAGATGACTTAGTCAACTTCCTCCACAGTTGGTCCGTGGCCTGCGCCGGGGTTGAAGCCTTGGCCGGGGTTGAAGCCTTGGCCGGGGTTGAAGCCTTGGCCGGGGTTGAAGCCTTGGCCGGGGTTGAAGCCTTGGCCGGGGTTGAAGCCTTGGCCGGGGTTGAAGCCGCCTGGAGCGCCCTGGCCTGCGCCGTGCAGCTTGGACATAATCGGAGAGCACTGCTTGGTCAGCTCGCGGAGTCGGTGTTCGTACTCCTCTTTGTCCGCCAAGGAGTTGTTGTCCAGCCACTGCAGCGTCTCGTCACACTCCCGCTTGACGGTGTTCTTGTCCGCATCACTTAGTTTGTCACCCGCGTCGTCAACCGCCTGCTTCACATTGAAGGTGTAACTCTCCAGTTGGTTCCTGGCTAAGATCCTCTCTCGCTGTTTCTCGTCTTCATCCTTATACTTCTCAGCCTCAGAGACCATCCTGTCGATCTCCTCCCTGCTCAATCGACCCCTGTTGTTCTGGATCGTGATGTTCTTGGATTTTCCGGAGCTATTGTCCTTGGCGGAGACGTTCAGGATGCCGTTGGCGTCCAGGTCGAAGGTGACGTCGATCTTGGGTACGCCACGGGGAGCGGGCGGGATTCCCGTGAGGTCGAACGTTCCCAGGAGGTTGTTGTCCTTGGTCATCACACGCTCACCCTCAAACACCTGGATGGTGACAGCAGGCTGATTGTCTGCGTAGGTGGTGAATGTTTGCGTCTGCTTGCACGGGATCCTGGAGTTCCTCTCGATGATCTTGGTCATCACTCCACCCGCCGTCTCGATACCGAGGGACAGAGGAGCGACGTCGACTAGCAGAACGTCCTGGATGGCAGTGCTCTGGTCTCCAGACAAGATGGCCGCCTGGACTGCAGCGCCATACGCCACGGCTTCATCGGGGTTGATGGAGAGGTTCAGGGACTTGCCGTTGAAGAAGTTCTGGAGGAGGCTCTGGATCTTCGGAATACGGGTGGAACCTCCCACGAGGACAACATCGTGGATGGACGACTTGTCGAGTTTGGCATCATTCAATGCCTTCTCAACAGGCAGTAGGGTGTTGCGGAACAGGTCGGAGCAAAGCTCTTCGAAGCGAGCCCTGGAGACCTTGGTGTAGAAGTCGATGCCCTCGTAGAGTGCGTCGATCTCGATGCTGGCCTCGGTGCTAGATGACAGGGTACGCTTGGCTCGCTCCGCCGCCGTCCTCAACCTGCGGATGGCCCTCGGGTTGGAGCGGAGGTCCTTGCGGAACTTCCTCTTGAACTCTTCGGCCAGATGGTTGACCAGGCGGTTGTCAAAGTCCTCACCTCCCAGGTGAGTGTCACCGGCTGTCGATTTCACCTCGAAAAGGGAACCCTCGTCGATGGTCAGGATGGAAACATCGAAGGTGCCACCGCCAAGATCAAAAATTAAAACGTTTCTTTCTCCTTTAAGGTTTTTATCTAGTCCGTATGCTAAAGCTGCTGCTGTGGGTTCGTTAATAATTCGGAGGACATTTAACCCCGCAATGGCCCCCGCATCTTTGGTAGCCTGTCTTTGTGAATCGTTAAAATACGCAGGAACTGTGATAACTGCGTCTCTGACTGTACCACCGAGGTAGGCCTCAGCGGTTTCCTTCATCTTGGTTAGAACCATTGAACTGATTTCTTCTGGAGAGAATACTTTCCTTTCACCTTTGAATTCTACTTGAACTTTGGGTGTACCACAGTCACTAACTACTTTAAATGGCCAATGTTTGATATCTTGCTGAATTTTGGGGTCATCGAATTTCCTGCCTATTAATCTTTTAGCATCGAAAACTGTGTTTTCAGGGTTCATGGCTACCTGGTTCTTGGCGGCGTCGCCGATCAGCCTCTCGGTGTCGGTGAAGGCGACGTAGCTCGGGGTCGTCCTGTTGCCCTGGTCGTTGGCAATGATCTCCACCTTCCCCTGCTGCCACACTCCGACGCAGGAGTATGTCGTTCCCAAGTCGATTCCAATAGCTGGCATTTTTCCTGGCATGATGATCGTCTATGATGTTTCACTTACACAGAATAAAAAAAACTTCAGTATTCGCACTGAGTAAATATACGCAATAGAATAGACCGCTTTAGTCACTTTGTGTTGCGCTGACTCTTTCAAACTGAGGCGGCAAGGTGAGCGGCCCGTATTTATAGCCAGCTGTTCCGTTCTCGAAGCTTCTCAGCTGTTCGGGCCGGCGCGGCGCTCTCATTGGTCGGAGAAGCTTCTAGAACTGTCCTCTCATTGGTCGGCGGCGGTGCGTGGATTGATTTCTACCGTTGATGCCGCAATTTCGTGTACTTTCTGGCAATCGCCAACTTCTGGCAGATTCTCTCATACTCTCACTCTGGCATTAGTAACGGAAATGTTAAAACTATTCTGTTACGAAATAAATTGTAATTTTTAATGAGTACGAAATATCAATACTACTTACCGCCAAAATTAGTTACTGTCCGACGTGATGTCGATAATCTATTTTATATAGCCTAAATAAAAATTACTGAATTACAAAGTAAATGAATTTAAGCTAATTTTACTGGTTTTCGATTGTAAGTTATTTTATGAAGTTCAATATTGTTGAACATTTCCTTATGAAACTCATCCAATTAAATCTTAAAATAGTTACTATAAATCTATTATACATTTATAAACAGTTCATACCTCCTACTGTCGTACTGGATTGGCCTACTAAATATCTGGTAACCCTAATTTTACCATTACAAACTAAAAATCTTGTGTTGATTTAAAAATGTGTAAATCGATTGAAAAAAAACGCGTAATGTTTTAACAACAATTAGCAATTTAATTTCTGGCTGTATCTCCCCCCCCCTCCGACGGTCACTGTAATTTATTTAGCTTTAAATTGTAATAAACCCTAAAATCATTTTTCCAGTTGAGTATTAAACTTTTTATAAAATATTAGACTATTAAAAATAAGTTTATTACTTGTTATCACTTTTTATATATTAAAACCACTATTACTTATCAATACGAAATGACGATTTTATCTAACGTATTTTTAGCGAATTTCCCCTATAGAAAAGTTATTACCGTAGTCGGCATGTTAAGACCTAGGCCCGGGACCTTTATAACTTTTCGTTTTGAGGTCCCCAGATGTCAAAAACACCATTCGTTCAAAACTGTATATATATTATATTATTTCGTTCACTGCATAGGGCTACTATTATTATTATTTTAAAATTTCATTTTTCATTTCATTTTTAACATGCGGTCCGAAATGTGCGTGTTTTTATTCGGAAAAGCTGCAATTTCTCCACTGTTAGTTGTCCGATCATCATAATCTTTATTATCAGAGTTAATGGGATTAAATTTCAAATCTTTTTTGTCTTTTGTAAAACTTTTTAAAAATTTATGGTTTTAAGATATTTAGCCTTAAAAACAAAAAACTGTCGCCATTTTGAAATGGTACAAAGTAGAAACTTGATACTCAATACCGAAATACATCTTGTTATTCCACATGCACATACCAAGTTTGAATTTAATACCTCAGGAGGTTCGTAAGATATGATAAATTATGTAAAAAACAGAAACAGACACACAGACGGAAAACTAAGCACTTTAGGACATATGTTTATACCAACTTTTTTCCTTATTTTTACCTCTACAATCATGTACTAGAATATTTTACCATAATTTTCGGACACCCTGTATAATTTAGTATATGTTAACAAAATTATCATACTGTTTTGTTTATTTACAGATTATTTAATTTTAAGTTTAAGGTTATTAGCTGCACTGTGATCATGAGGTAAACCTCGAAACACGTGTCAGTGAATTAAATGAATTACGAACGGTACTTTGGTAATTTTCTTTTAAAAATGATATGTGTGTGTGTGTGTGTGTGTGTGTGTGTGTGTGTGTGTGTGTGTGTGTGTGTGTGTGTGTGTGTGTGTGTGTGTGTGTGTGTGTGTGTGTGTGTGCGTGTGTGTGTGTCCATGGGTGCGCTAACTCTCGTAAAAATTATTCGATTTTCATATAAAGCAACATTTATGACTTGAAGTTCGAAAACCAACCAGATCGCTTTACCCAAAGGAGTATTTTGAGTTTTTTACATATAATGTTTTAGTTAATATAATTTTACTTTTTACCATTAAATTCAGCTTCAAAATACAAACAATTTGGTGTTATGATCATTGCTCTACGTCAATTAGGTTACAGATATATTGAAAGTGCTAAACACAGTACGTTCTCCAATGTTATCCTTATGGAGAATAAGACAAATTGTATATCTTGCTTATTTATCAACTTATCCTGTCAAAACTTGCATCATACCGTTGTAGTTTATTAAAATTTGCACGAAAAACGATTTTTTCCCGATAGTTCCCGTAGCAGCAAACCTGCGTACTCAGCCCCCATGTTATTCTTATGGAGAATAAGTAAAATGGTATGTCGCCCTTAATTATGAACATAAATTAATAAAACTGATGATAAATGATAAATGATTTTATTTCCTTAAAAAGCAATACAAAACAAGTACAGTGGAGAAGTTGGAAATAAACTGACCACTTTAACCAGTTGTGTGGTCAGTAAAACTAATGAAAAAACAAAATAATACTTCAGTCTAGCTCAACATGTAAAGCTGCTCCCTGTGATGTTTGATAAATACGACAAATAAAAATAAAAAAGGAGTAACAATGCCAGACTGTAATTAACTTTACACCAACAAAAATATCAAGAATAATATTTAAAACAATACTAATATAACGTTTACCTATAAAGGATACAATCAAAAACAAGATTTACTCATAAACTAGATTAAGCAAAATACTTTTAATTTTGAGATATGAGAGAGGCCAGCTGATACTGTTATCACTCGCACACGCATACACACAGTTGACCCTTGACTCTAGATAGCAATGCTTCTGTCGCCAGCGCTACCTCACACCGATACCATCAGGCGGCTGGTAGCCCGTAGGGCCGTCAAAACTCCGTCCCTGTATGGCCCAGTATGAGACGCTCTTAGTTAGCCGGTAGCCCGCAAAGGCTTCCAAGCTAACCGTTTAACACAATCACAGTTACATTCATACAAAATTCATTCCCTTGAAAACTTATGTTAGAATTAAATACAAGTAACTTACGTCTTTTTGTTCCAATAGCCAATTAAATATTTTTTTATAAAAATAATTTTTCGAATTAATTTTTCTAATATGTTCCGGAATTTGGTTGAAAAGTTTTGGTCCAAGATATAGTAAAGAGCGTCGGAATACTACCTTTCTAATCTTGGGAAGAATAAATAACCCTGCTCTGCATTCCCTGTATTATAAAACCTATTATCATCACCTCTGTTTCCGCTTCTTACGTAAAAGATCCTTAAAACTTTATAAATGAATCTTGGTATGTTGCTTCATCTAGTTGAGTTATAAAGAAATTGACATAAAAACAAAATTTTTGTGTTCCTTGTTTCAGCAAACCTGCATCCTCAGATGCTTTGTTTTTCTTATGGAGAATGATTAAAATGTCATAAATAATTTATGTATGAATTTATATTGATGAAACTTGAAATGTGGCTTTAAGTGGTATTAAGATACATATATATGAATTGGGAATTCGCTGAGTACGCAGGTTTCCTGCTATGGGGGTATTATTACATTAAATAGGAAAAATGCTACATCATAATGCTCAGGGTACCAAAACACTCGTGTGACTTGTCGGACCTCAACTGCAGCTGACTTGAAGGGATGACCTCTAAACTCTATACGACCTCATTTCAGGCTTTCTCCTCCCACGCTTTCCTAATTATTCATGCTCTCTCTCGTTTTTCACGTATTAAATACAAACTAATTGTGTAAAATTAATAAATTAAAAATAAATATTACAATTTTTGAACATTATTATGGAGATTACTTACAGAAATGAATACAATAAAAATATCTATTTGTTTCTTATTCAAAAACGCTTACGAAAAATACATTCCTATTTTCTACTGGTGATTGTTAGTTAGGTTTGGAGTTGTGTATATACATATACGTTTTTTAGGTTGATTCATGAACACTCCCATGCTTGAAATTAGCAAAAAATAAATAACAAATAACGCTAGTAAAAATATCAAAGGTATAAGTTCAACAACCAAAAATGTTAACATGAGTAAATTGCCTTTGTTAAAATGAAACCATCCGGTACAACGTATTTATTTACAGAAAACAACTTTTAGTTTATATTTTTTACACGTTTTTTGTTTACTTTATTATACTATTTTTAAATGTTACATCGATAACATTATGGATTTTCTTTATTATGGTTTATAAGAAGTCATAAATACCCCCGTTGCAGCAAACCTGCATACTCAGCGAATTTCCAATGCATATAATATTATCTTAATACCACATAAAGCCACATACAGTACCAAGTTTCATCAATATACATTCATAAATAAACGATTTATGGCATTTTAATTATTCTCCATAAGAATAACATGGCGGCTGAGTATGCAGGTTTGCTGAAATAACGAACACTAAAAATGGGTTTTTATACAAATATCAATATAACTCAACTAGGTAAAGCCACATACCAAGATCTATTAATTTATATTCATAATTAAAGGAGATAACACGTTACTTATTCTCCATAAGAATAACATGGGGTTGAGTATGCAGGTTTGCTGCTACGGGAACTATCGGCCAAAAAATGGGTTTTTGTGCAAATATCAATAGACCACAATGAAATGGAGCAATATACCAAGTTTCGTCACGATAAGTTCATAGATAAGCGAGATATACAATTTTTCTTATCCTCCATAAGAATAGCATTGGACAACGTACTGTGTTTAGCACTTTCAATATCTCAGTAACCAATTGACTTAGAGCAATGATTAAAACAGCAAATTGTGCGTCTTTTTAAGCTGATGCCAATGGAAAAAAATAAAATTTCACTTTTTCAAAAATTATGTGTAAAAACTCAAAAAACCCATTTTTGGGATACAACCCCCCCCCCCCAAAATACCCCTTCGGATAGGTCGATCTGTCTGGTTTTCGAACTTAAGTCATAAATGCTGCTTTACACGTTTGTAACAAATTTCATCAAAATCGGACCTTTTTTACGAGAGTTATCGCACCCACGGACACACACACACACACACACACACATATATATATATATATATATATATATATATATATATATATATACAGTTTCGAACGAATGGTGTTTTGGGGTCTGGGGACCTCAAAACGAAAAGTTATCATGGTCCCGGGCCTAGGTCTTACCATGCCGACTACGGTAATAGCTTCTTCCCTATAGGGGAAATTCACTAACATGTAAATAAATTACATTTCGTTAACATTTCATCGTACATACATCGTGTTCTTTATACTTCTATTATAACAATCACAAAAAACCTTTTTCAGGCTAACAATACCAGGCTATTTCAAATGTCGAATATTGCCTACTCGAATGTTGTTTTTATGTGCAGTCTGATTACTGTATTAACCTGGTAATTACAAAATCAGCTTTACAAAGTTTGAAAGTGACAAAGTTTTGAAACAACGTGCCGATGCGGTGAAGTAGAGCTAAGCGAGGACTGGAATGCTCTAGAAGTCTAGAATTAAGTCCAAATGGGGTCACCACACGACTCCACGTGTAAGCCCAAGTTTCACCATGTAAAACTCTAAGTGAAGCTACACTTTTACATTTCCCTACATTAGGCCTACTCATATGTTAGGATATTAGAAACTATTTCAAATGCAAGTTTACAATTAATTGTTGTTAATTATACTGTAAAAATTTTTACCTTCGACAAAAAACAGGAGATCCGAAACAATTTAGTCTAAATGGTTGTGCACATGCTCAAAATTAAAATTAAAATTCGTAAAATAAAAGAATTAATCAAATTAATTGCTAAATTATTGTAAAACCTAGAATTTACATCCACAATTCACAATTAAGCTTAAAATATGATAAATCGTCCATACTTGACGCGATAATAATTCCACTGGTCAAACAAATTATATATTAATTAAAGTACTTATTAGGGAGTAAATAAATCAAGAATTAAAGAATCAATATGCGCTTCTCGCATAATTGAAAATTGTCTTGCATATTCTTATCCGGATATTTTACCAACAATTTATTGAGTAACGTTATACGTGTTAAGTTTAAATGTGTTTGTTGTAATGTAGGTCTAAGTCGTAGTTGTACAAACTACTATTAGTTCATTTTACAAACAGCAAGAAATTACTCTATGTTATAGATGTTTACTATATTACTGTAAATGAATCACACTTGTTTCAGTTCCCTCTTGAATCCGAAAATGTTAAGACGAAAAACTGATCAGCTAATTTTGAAAACAATAACAGCTCATTCTATACATAGGATTTATAGCGTTGGTAATTTCTTTACTAGCATTAAACGTGTTGTTACAACTTAACAGGATGAATAAAATATGTCTTACAATATATTTACACTTATACTCTACTTACATACAAGACGGTAAATATACACTTAAGATGGTACAAGGCTACAAGGCGCCTTGTACCATCTTTTGTGTATATTTTACCGTCTTGTATGTAAGTACAGTATAAGTGTAAATATAATTTATAGTGTTGTAAGGCGTATTTTATTCATCCTGTTTATAGCGTTGGCACTATACTCTCTAGCACAAAAAGAGTTTTTCTCAGTCTTTTATTTTATATTAGTCGCTTAGTACTATTTTTAGGGTCACAAATACGAAAAATCCTTCGATAAATATACAACCCCAGAACATTTTTACTATAATGCGTTCTGACGATTTCTCCCCACTTTTCTAAATATTGAAAATTTAATTTTCTGATTATTTTAACATTACTTAAAAACTGTCACAAATTTATGCCTATTGTAATTCTGAAATAAAATCTACATAACGCGATGGCGGCATATTCCTGAAAGAGCTAAACATTTTCACTGATAACGATGTACACTGTAGTATGGGTCCTTGAGCTAGTGACAATGACTATTGTTATTTTTCATGTCCGTTAGAACGTTCTATGACACTCTCAAACGGGTCGTGATGTGGAACATTGTATGTAATTGTAGAACGCCCGTCTCCTCCCTCCCCCCCATAACCCTCACCAGCTGTTCTGGAACCGGGCAGCTGTTGCTGTTTCCACTTCCAGACCTTTCTACCGCTTCTATTTTATCCCCAGTTTCTGCATGATTGTTAGTGAATTTCCTATGGAAAGTGAACTATTAGCATGACCCGCACTGTGAAACTTAAGCCCGGGACCACCATAGAAGCTCCTAACGTGACCCCCTGAACACGTTTTGGGTTTTTGTTCAAAATTATATATAGACATATATATATGTGTATGCACTCTAGTGGTTGCATTTTTTGTCCGATTTACTTCAAATTTGGTAGGGACATTCCTTTTTGTAATCAGTTAGACAAGTTCGTTGGGCAAAACAATCGGAAAACTCTAACCCCCTTTTTTGGGGATTTTAAATTTAGAAATTTGGGTTTTTGGGCCCAAAAAGGGTCAGAAAATCCCCGAATGTAAAATTAACGAATGAAAAACGGTGGGAATTAGTGTAGCGAAACTTTTAAGCCCTCTCTCGTCATTCTAGCATATATATTTACCGAGTTATTAAAGAAAATGTGTATTGACCAAACACAGTACGTTGTCTTATGGGGGTTTTACTTCAGAAAAGCCTGTTATTCATTTGTTGGTGTACTTTTATCATCCCCGACAACCTCACGCCTACTTTAAAGCCTGACTGGACCTTATCCTAACCTTATAATGCACAAAATTGTATTCCCATCATTGCAGCATTGCATTGGTTGAATAGAACCAGGAGCATCAAAACAGCCAAAAAATCAATATTTTCCGATTTGAATAAAAATTGGAATAATTGTATGTTTTAAACTGATTTTGAGTTTTTATAGTTTTTTATGTGGAAATTCACTTCCCTCACGTCAGCGTGCTGCGTGCGAACTGTTTGATTGTATTAGCATTGACTATACATAAACTACAATTGTAGTTTATGTAGTCATTGGTATTAGTGAATTGTTCCATAATGTTACACTGGATTTGTTTTTGCCTTATGATTTGGTGGCGTATTGACCGTCTAACTCATTTTCAAAACGTGAATAAAGATGAAAATTAGTAAAACGTAGTGTATAGCATTTGCTTTACGGAACAGTGTTATGAAAATGCTGTTTCGGTATCCAATTTGTAGTTTCTATTTAGCCTTCACCGTTTCAAAATGGCGGCAATTTCTGTTGTTCAAAGCTAAACATAAAAACCCCATAACGTTTAGGAAAAAACTGTCGAAGCCAACAAGTTGTATAATTTTTCTCCAAAAATAAAAATCACACTTTTTGTAATTTTTAATCCGATATTTAAAAATGAACATGTTTTTTGCTATATATTATAAATAATACTATTGCAAATACCAAAATTTCTCAGTTATTTGTTATCCGATATTCAACATCTTTATACCAAAATTGTTAGGACAGTTACATTCAGTACCACTTTCAGGCCTCATAAACTTGTCCTCAAGTTTATTGTTATTTCACTTTGGAAAACAAAAATACCGCAATTTTGAATCGGCCAAGGCTATACACTTCAATTGAACATCAAAACAGCACTGAATGTTGTTGTACTATAAAGTAATGCAAAATTGCAAATAATTGTTTTTCTCGATTGTGAAGATATTCTTTATTTGGTCAAATAAACATTCAGTCTTACCTGTGCTAAACAGTGCGGAATTAATAAACAAATTGATTCTGCAATTGTTGATCAATTCTGCAATTGTTGATCAATTCTGTCTCTGTGTACAGAATCCGAAAATTTATAGCCAATGCGTGACATTCTGTATATTGCAAGTATGAAACAGTCATACATTGGTATGGTTGGGATGGTTTGTATGGTTGGTATGGTTGACAAGAAATCATTTTGAGAGTTGCTAGATTAGTACAGTACTGTATTACACAACACATTGTATTCAAATACTGTACTAGGGGACCAGTAGTTCTAAAACACGATGTTATACACCGGTATGCTATATATAACCGCATCAAATAGGCAGTCCCCTACACTGTGTTATATTGTACATTTTTAGAAATTCGTTGTACGTTTTTATAAAACACTGGTGACTTGTTGCGGCTGCATACAATAGCCAGTAACACAGTAAATAAAAAACAAGGCAAACAAAGAAAAAAATATGTATATATAAAACAAATGCTTACATCTCATAGTAATGCAATGAAAGCGCATGTGCGCATGTGCTATTTTAGAACATTGTGTAAGAATTCAAGTTATATATATTTGTTTCGATTAAGAACTATAAAATTAAAACATTAAAATTCTAATAAAAATAAATTTATATTAGAATTTTAATATTTGATTTCATAGTTCAAAATTTAAATTATTTCCAATAACGAGCTCCTAGTACAGTATGAATTTTATTTTTTGCTTAAGTGACTTTTTTGTGTGTTTCATTACATGGTCACAGTGAGGTGATGATCGTGTAGTGTGGAGGTCCACTGGAGGACTTATTTTCCAAAAAGAATTTCCTTTACCATAGCACTGATATGTAATTGGATTTGAAACTGTAAGACAACTATTGAATACGTATTTATTTGTGAAAATTGTGATTACTTTATGCATTAGAGGGCGCTCCAGTCACGAAACTTTTCGCGTTTCTACCTGCTTCGCCCATAAGGCCAATGTTAACTTTCAAAGCCCGTTCCTCCTCAACGGATTATTCGATATCGTTGATTTATGGCTCATTTTAAAGAGCAAAAATATACCTAGCGATTTCAGTAAGCAGAATTTCGATATCGTAAATAATAATATATCAATAAAATTCCAAAATATTCAATATTTACGATTTTTTTATGCGTGAACTGTTTAAGTTAACGAAATTCTGCTTACTGAAGTCGCTAGATATATTTTTTATCTTTAAAACGAACCATAAATAATCAATTTCGGGCAACCTGTTGAGAAGGGACGGACTTTGAAAGTTAACATTGATCTTATGGGAGAAGCAGGTAGACGCAGAGAACTGGAGAACAACTGGGAATATTGATTATGAGGGGCTCCAGTCACCGGCAGGTATGTGAAGCTGGCAGCGCCCATATTGAAAATAAACGTGAAAATAACCTAAATCGTTTGTTTATCGTTTGTTTAGGTTTGTTTAGCTATTTTCGACGTTTGTTTGGCCTTCGTTGCTTTTGAAAACGAAAGATAAAGTGGGCGCTGCTAGCTTCACACCAGCAGCGCCCATTAGTCATTTTGAGCTAAATACCATTGAAATTGTTTGTTTATCGTTTGTTTAGGTTTGTTTAGCTATTTTCGACGTTTGTTTGGCCTTCGTTGCTTTTGAAAACGAAAGATTAAGTGGGCGCTGCTAGCTTCACACCAGCAGAGCCCATTAGTCATTTTGAGCTAAATACCATTGAAATTGTTTGTTTATCGTTTGTTTAGGTTTGTTTAGCTATTTTCGTCGTTTTTTTGGCATTAGTTGCTTTAGAATTCGAAAAATTAAGTGGGCGATGCTAGCTTCAATCAGCAGCGCCCATTCGTTGATTTCAACTACAAACCAATGGAATCGTTTGTTTAGGTGGGTTATTATAGTATAGATAGGACTCGAGAGACGCGACCGTTACCGCGGCGTGGGGTAGGCCAAGGTGCAAGGGGTTGGTGCGTGGGGTGGGGGGGCCACAACCAAGTTCGTTCACCCGTTTCTAGGTCGTCTATTATGCCTCACAGGTTATATTTTTCCCGTTAGGCCTTCGTCACGTATTCCTCCAATTCGACCCTAGGTTTATAAATTCTTTTCATTCGTCCTCGTTCTATAGGGTTCAAGAAAGGACGTGCCTTTTCGACCTAACGATACCTTCAAGGGCAATAAACAGGGGGATATAACGATACTCGCTTCGCTCGCTGGGGGCGGCCCCAAATATGAAAATGGATTTTTAAAGTTCTGCCGCCATTTACCAATAAGGCAGCCAACTTGAAAATTTGCAATGTTTATCTCAAATGTTTGATTTTATTAGCATTTATATTACATATTAGGTCATTATATTATGTATTCTTACGGGAATCTTACGGGATGTAATAAAATACGTCTTAAACACTTAAGAATATAGTATCTGGGGGCCGAGCTTTGCTCGGGAAAGGCCAGTCAGTTTGTTTAGATGACTGGGAGTAATATTTCACCACTTCCCCCAACTGATTACCATATTTGTATAGCTCATTTGCCTCTTTCCTGCATTTTTAAGGTCACTCCAGTTGTTATTTATAAGTCAATGTCCCTTTGATTTATTTTAATACTCTATATATGTAATCTTCACTCAAATCTTTTAATCTCTGCTCTCAGGAAACCACATGTTAATAATCATAAACATGAGTCCCTTTGACAGTTCCCTGGTTGATTATGAACAGCTGTTACAATTCTTTTGTTTTGATTTGAAACTCCATAAGCCCAATGTTAATTTTGTTAACTTTTCATTTTAGTTTTTTTACATTATTTGATTTTTCCTGTGGATGAGGCCTGTCTAGAACTTATTTTTATCTCAGAAATTAGTTATTTCGAACATTTTAAGGAAATCGTTGGAGCCGTTTTTGAGATCCGTGTCGCAAGCAAGCAAGCAAACCTTACTCATATTAGAGTATAGGATTTACACTTATACTGATTCACATATATACGGTAAACATAATATATAAAAGATGGTACAAGGCTATGGATTTCGGCCAGTCACACCGGTCATCATCAGGCCAATATCTTCGATTGGCTTGTACTATCTTTTATATATATGTTTACCGCCTGTACGTAAATAGTATAAATGTAAATGTATTCTTAAGTGTTGTAAGACGTCTTTCATTACATCCCGTAAGTAATAACAACACGTAGTATGCTAATCAAAAAGTTGTTTATACGTGTTCTTTATCTTCCTCTAAATTAGAAGGATAAGGAGATAGAAGCAGTACAAATTTAAATTTGCATTTCTAAACTAACAATCTAAACTTGTACTGCTCATACTTCCTTTGGAGCCTTTATTTTGAATTCCGTTGGGTAAATAAATACCCCCGTAGCAGCAAACCTGCGTCCTCAACGAATTTCCAATTAAAATGTAACATCACCAATTAACACATAAACAAGCTTACTAATTTTTTTTTTATTTATTTGGACTTTACCTGTCGCTTCTAGTGTTTAAAACTACACTACGTTTTGGGAGGTAAGGAAACTCCTCCCGTTATCAAGTGAACCCTACTTACATCTAAAGATCAAGTTCTTACACCTAACTAACCTACATTTTTTTTCTTATCTTTTTCTTTTACATTTTAATTTAATATTTTAATTTTTGTGTTTGTGTAAATTAAATTGTAAAAGAAAAAGATAAGAAAAAAAATGTAGGTTAGTTAGGTGTAAGAACTTGATATTTAGATGTAAGTAGGGTTCACTTGATAACGGGAGGAGTTTCCTTACCTCCCGAAACGTAGTGTAGTTTTAAACACTAGAAGCGATAGGTAAAGAGATATAACATTGTATTCATCCCTAAGATGGTAACATTAAACAAATTACGCAGGTTTGCTGTAACGAGCACGATAGCACGAATACAAATGTGGTTTTCATGCCAATATAAATATACCACAGCCACATACCATATTTCTTCGAATTATACAGCATTCATAAAAATGGGAGATATAGAATTGAATTCATTCCCCATAAAAATAAGATGATAACGATAACACAATGTCCATATCATCACTGGGTATGCAGGTTTGCTGTGAAAAAAAACACTTTTGGGGTACAAACCCCCCTCCCCCTTTGAATGGTGCGTTCCTTCTGGTTTTCGAACTCGTTCAAATAAATGCTCCTTTAATAATGCTCCTTTATCTGTATGTGTACAAAATTTTATTAAGTTTAGACCTTTTTACGAGAGTTTTCGTTCTTACGGACACACACTCATATTAGGCAAATAAAAATGTGAATGGTATTTTTGCCATTTGCGGATCTCAAAATTAAGTTATAGCATATGGTCTCTGGCGAAGTTTTACCATACCACTGTCGATAATAGCATTTATAAAATCAAGGGTAATGGCTATTCATTAGCCCTTAGGGGAAAACCGCTGAAATTATCCAAGAATAAAAATGTCTCAATGTCACATTTGTTTTATGTACGTGTATTTAAAAAATTGGGGGTTCTAGTTACTAGGATAGGTAATCCTATCCTATCCTATCCTATCCTATCCTATCCTAACCTATCCTATCCTATCCTAACCTATCCTATCCTATCCTATCCCTTCCTACCCTATCCTATCCTATCCTATCCTATCCTACCCTACCCTATCCCATCCTATCCTACCCTACCCTATCCTATCCTACCCTATCCCATCCTATCCTATCCTATCCCTTCCTACCCTATCCCATCCTATCCTATCCTATCCCTTCCTACCCTATCCCATCCTATCCTACCCTACCCTATCCTACCCTATCCTATCCTACCCTACCCTATCCTACCCTACCCTATCCTACCCTATCCTATCCTACCCTACCCTATCCTACCCTACCCTACCCTACCCTATCCTATCCTATCCTACCCTACCCTATACTCTAACATGAGTGCTTGGATCTCACAAACGGCTCCAACTCCAACGACTTCCTTCAAATGTTGGAAATAACTAATTTCTGGGACAAAAATAAGTTTCACACAGGTCTCATCCCCAGGAAAAGTCAATAATATAAAAAAATATATAAAGTTAAACGAGTTCGCACGCAGCACGCTGACGTGAGGGAAGTGAGTTTCCACAAAACAACTTTTAAAACTACATCAGTGTAAAAACATACATTTATTCCAACTTTTATTGAAATCTGAAAACAGTGATTTTTTGGGCTGTTCTGATGCTCCTGGTTTCGTTTACCTGCAAAGCTGGGAATAACATGTTGCGCATTATAATGTTAGAAGGCCAGACAGGCTTGAAAGGAGGCGTAAGGTTGCTGGGGATGATAAAAGTACACCAACAAATGAGTAACATTCATTTATAATGTAAAGCCCCCATAAAACAACATACTGTGTTTAGTCGAAACACATTTTCTTTAATAACTCGGTAAATACGTATGCTAGAATGACGAGAGAGGGCTTACAACTTTCGCCTCACTAATTCCCATCTTTTTATATGCATTAATTTTACATACGGGGCTTTCTGACCCTTTTTGGGCCCAAAAACTCGAAAATTTGAAAGATTAATCCCCAAAAAAGGAGTTTAGAGTTTTTTGATTGTTTTGCCCAACGAACTTGTCCAATTGATTACAGAAAGGAATGTCCCTACCAAATTTGAAGTGAATCGGACAAAACATGCGACCGCTAGAGTGAAAATACACAAAATATATACAATTTTGAACGAACCCCCAAAACGTGTTCAGGGGGTCACGTGGTAACTTCTATGGTGGTCCCGGGATTAAGGTTCACCGTGCGGATCATGTTAATAGTTCACTTTACAATGGAAATTCACTAACAAATTAACATTGGGCTTAGACCTATGGAGTTTAAAATCAAAACAAAAGAATTGTAACAGCTGCGTTCATAATCAACCAGGGAACTGTCAAAGTATTTTTGTTTATCTTTTATTAGAGGCATTGTATTAAAGTACCTGGGGGCCGAGATTTGCTCGGGGGAAGGCCAGTCAGTTTGTTTATATGACTCGGAGTAATATTTCACCACTTCCCCCTACTGATAATCAGATTTGTATTATTCATTTGCCTCTTTTCTGCATTTTTAAGGTCCCTCCAGTTGTTATTTATAGCTCAATGTCCATTTGATTTATTTTACTACTCTATATATGTAATCTTAACTCAAATCTTTTAATCTCTGCTCTCAGAAAACCACATGTTAATAATCATAAACAACATGAGTATTACTTTGACAGTTCCCTGGTTGATTATGAACAGCTGTTACAATTCTTTTGTTTTGATTTGAAACTCCATAAGCCCAATGTTAATTTTTTTAACTTTTCATTTTAGTTTTTTTACATTATTTGATTTTTTCTTGGGATGAGGCCTGTCTAGAACTTATTTTTATCCCAGAAATTAGTTATTTCGAACATTTGAAGGAAATCGTTGGAGCCGTTTTTGAGATCCGTGTCGCAAGCAAGCACGCAAGCAAGCAAGCAAACCTTACTGATATTAGAGTATAGGATTACACGAAGCCTTAAGAGCTACGAACATAAATTATTATATTACAGTTCAAGTCCAAAATTTAATTGATTTCATCCGGTGTTTACGGCCACTTAAATAATTTTCTCGATTTTATATAAAATTCTAAGACGTAACACTATAATTTTGAAAACACACTGAATTAATTTCAATTATATAAAGAGTTCTGATGTATGAAGTCCAAATATTACAATTCAAGTCCAAACCTTAATCAATTTCATCAGGTATATGGTCACTTAAATAATTTTCTTGATTTTGTGTAAAAATTCTAAGATGTAACACCATAATTTTGACTCGTGCTGTTTATAGTTAATTAACATGTGGTTTCCTGAGAGCAGTGACTAAAACCATTGAGTGAAGATTACATATATAGAGTGGTCATAACCAAAACGAGTTCGCACGCAGCACGCTGACGTAAAGGAAGTGAATTTCCACATACAAAACTTTTAAAACTCAAACCCAGTGTAAAAACATACATTTATGCCAATTTTATTGAAACCTGAAAACATTGATTTTTTGGCTATTCTGATGCTCCTGGTTTAATTTACCTGCAATGTTAGGAATACAATTTTGCGCATTATAAGGTTACGAGAAGGTCCAGTCAGGCTTAAAAGTAGGCGCGAGGCTGCTGGGGATGAAACAAATACACCAACAAATGAATAACATACTTTTCTAATGTAAAAACCCCATAAGACAACGTACTATGTTTAGCCGATATACATTATCTTTAATAACTCGGTAAATAGTAATGCTAGAATGATGAGAGAGGGCTTAAAACTTTCGCCTCACTAATTCCCATCTTTTTACATTCATTAATTGTACCTCCGGGGCTTTTCTGACCCTTTTTGGGCCCAAAAATTCAAAATCCGAAAGAATAATCCCCAAAAAGGGTTTAGAGTTTTCCGATTGTTTTGCCCAACAAACTTGTCCAACTGATTATAGAAAGGAATGTCCCTACCAAATTTGAAGTGAATCGGACAAAAAATGCGACCGCTAGAGTGCATACACATATACATTTATACATATACATATATATATGTATATATATATATATATATATATATATATATATATATATATATATAATATTGAACGACCCCCCAAAACGATTTCAGGGGGTCACGTTATGAACTTTTATGGTGGTCCCAGGCTTAAGTTTCACCGTGCGGGTCATGCTAATATTTAGGAAATCACTTTCTATAGGAAATTCACTAATAAATCAAAGGGACATTGAGCTATAAATAACAACTGAAGTGACCTTTAAAATACAGAAAATATGCAAATGAGCTATAAAAATCCGATAATCAGTAGGGGGGAAGTGGTGAAATATAATTCCAAGTCATCTAAACAAACTGACTGGCCTTCCCCGAGCAACGCTGTGCGTGTCTATAGTAAAGAGTTTATTGTCATAGTTGTGTTACACACACTTCAGTTTTAAATATGTTATAACGTTGCTAGTCATATAAGAGATATTTTTGCGAAATTAATTTTATTTTAGTAGTATTTTTAGTAGTTTAGCATCTACTTCTTATCCTTATTCATATTTAAGGGCGCTCGAAAGAAAAATAAGACGAAAAGATTCGCTTGAAATTTGAAATTAAACATTTGAGCTAAATCTGACTGTAAAAGCTAATTTGGACTGTGACGAAACGACAATTCTAAACTTATAAAATTGGTTCACGTTGATTCACTTAGCGTAGCTCGACCTTTGAACTTGTAGCTCAGAATACTTTGAAGTTTACTTTAGTAAAAGTCGTATTTTTCGCTGATTCTATTTAAGGCCACGCTCCCCAGTCGGTCATATTGGATTGATTCTCCATAAGCGCAATGCTAACTAAACATTTATTTAGGACCCTCATTTTTATTTCATTTTCAATCTGATTTAGGTAATTTTTTTGTATACTCAAAATAAAGAGTGATTTTTGCGAGTAAAAATTCGTATAAGTGTTACAGATTATCAGAAAAAATTGTCAAACTTAAAAAAAATTACATTTTTTATTAAATATTATAATTAATTTTCAAAATATCTTCCACAATAATCACCCGCGATAAGAATATCTTTCAATTGACACCAAAATCAAAATTTTATCTCAAGAGATAAGCAAATACCCCCGTAGCAGCAAACCTGCGTACTCAGCGAATTTCCAATGCATATATATGTATCTTAATACCACATAAAGCCACATACCAAGTTTCATCAATATACATTCATAAATAAACTATTTATGACATTTTAATTATTCTCCATAAGAATAACATGGCGGCTGAGTATGCAGGTTTGCTGAAGCAAGGAACACAAAATGGGGTTTTATACAAATATCAATATAACTCATGTAGGTAAAGCCACATACCAAATTTCATTAATTTATTTTCATAATGAAGGGAGATAACACGTTACTTATTCTCCATAAGAATAACATGGGGCTGAGTACGCAGGTTTGCTGCTACGGGAGCCATTGGTAAAAAATTGTTTTTTTGAGCAAATATCAATGGGCCACAACCAGATGAAGTCGTATACCAAGTTTCGTCAGTTAGGTTCATAAATAAGCGAGATATAAAATTTGTATTTTCCTCCATAAGAATAACATTAGACAACGTACTGTGTTTAGCACTTTCAATATCTCGGTAACCAATTGACGTAGAGAAATGATCAAAATACCAAATTGTGTGTTTTTTTAAGCTGAATCGAATGGGAATAACTAAAATTTGACTATTTCCAAAATTATATATAACAAATTCGAAAAATCCATTTTTGGGGTACAAAACCCCCCCAAAATACCCCTTCGTATAGAGCGATCTGGCTGGTTTTCGAACTTAAAGTCATAAATGTTGCTTTACACGTTTATACCAAATTTCATCAAAATCGGATAATTTTTACGAGAGTTATCGTGCTCACGGACACATATATATATATATACAGTTTCGAACGAATGGTGTTTTTGGGGTCTGGGGACCTCAAAACGAAAAGTTATCATGGTCCCGGGCCTAGGTCTTACCATGCCGACTACGGTAATAGCTTCTTCCCTATAGGGGAAATTCGCTAAAAATTGGGGTCTGAACTTAACATTATTCTAATGGGCGATAAAACCAATATGGCCGACAGAGTAGCCGGCTCTTAAACCAAAGCGTGTCTGAATCTTGCTGAATCTTGTCTGCTATTTTGTAATTTATGTTAATTATTTGTTGTAGTCCACATGAGATGGTGTGATGCAGTGCGCAACCGCAACAGGGATTTGGAATAAAAAATGCGAAAACAATATTTGGTTTGAATGTTTTAAAAATTGGACTAATATAAATAAAACATCACCGACACGAAGTGCTGCAACTGCATTGCTGCATGAGGCCTGAAGAAGATTACCTTGTAGAGTGCATACACATATACATTTATACATATACATATATATATATATATATATATATATATATATATATATATATATATATATATATATATATATAATATTGAACGACCCCCAAAAACGATTTCAGGGGGTCACGTTAACTGTAATGAAATTAATTTAAATGAAAACGTTATACATACATTGCAACTTACAATTATGTATCCATTGGCGTAATTTAGGGGGGGGGGGCAATCGCCCCCCCCCAATAATTTGGAAAATATTATTGTAATATATGAAATTACGATAATTAAGATCACAACCGATTTTGCCCCTCCAATCAAAATACTGAAATTACGCTTATGCGCCCCTGTGTGTATGTATGTTTTATAGAGGGCATAGGAACTTTTGAGAAAACCATAGGTATGCCACCCATAAACCACATACTTGAATGTAGTTCATAAGAAACCGCGGATGTGCACCGGGCCTAAGGTCTGGGAGAGAAAATCGGAGAAACGATATTAGTTGTGTAATACACCATAGTTAATTTATCTCTCAATGCCATACAATTAATTAAAACACATTTTAAAATTTTGGAGTTTGTCAGCTGCGTGATTTTATTTGACCATAAAACTGAAATGAGTCGAACAAGCAAAGATGTTGAGAAAAGCTAGTATACTTCTCCTCACTTCTCAGTGAATAGAGACAGCGGTCAAACCATTATACTAAAAGTTCAGGTTCATTTTTGACCCTCAATGTTAATGCAATACCAGCTGATTTTGTTTATATTTATTTTATATGTTGTATTTTGTTGCAGGTTATATTTCTGAAAAATGTTCAAGCTAAATTCTAAAATTGACATGATATATATTTTTGCATTTTAGTCATTAAAAACAAATCTCATTAGTGAAGATCAAAATGTCTAGTAGTGCTACAGAACTAACTCCGGTAATTGCAGACGATACTATTTTGAAAACAATTCTTTCGCCCAAGCAAAGTATTAAGAGTGGCCAAGAAGTAGAAGATGCTGACAAAGCAAAGAAATCTCCGAGTCCAAGTATCAAAAGTGGTCAAGGAGCAGAAACGGCCGAAGCAAAGAAATCTCCAAGTCCGAGTATAAAAAGTGGTCAAGGAAAAGAAACTGCTGAAGAAAATAAGTCACCAATTACAAGTGTCGTTGATGACGTCCCCACCCAGCTAGAACCAGAAAAGCCAACTGATGAAGTTCTTGAGAAGCAAGTTGATAACGCCCCCAACCAGCTAGAACCAGAAAAGCCAACTGATGAAGTTCTTGAGAAGCAAGTTGATAACGCCCCCAACCAGCTAGAACCAGAAAAGCCAACTGATGAAGTTCCTGAGAAGAAAGTTGATAACGTCCCCAACCAGCTAGAACCAGAAAAGCCAACTGATGAAGCTCCTGAGAAGGAAGCTGATAACGTCCCCAACCAGCTAGAACCAGAAAAGCCAACTGATGAAGTTCCTGAGAACAAAGTTGATAACACCCCCAACCAGCTAGAACCAGAAAAGCCAACTGATGAAGTTCCTGAGAAGAAAGTTGATAACACCCCCAACCAGCTAGAACCAGAAAAACCAACTGATGAAGTTCCTGAGAACAAAGTTGATAACGTTCCCAACCAACTAGAACCAGAAAAGCCAACTGATGAAGTTCCTGAGAACAAAGTTGATAACGCCCCCAACCAGCTAGAACCAGAAAAACCATCTCAAGAGGTTCCAGAGATAAATATTGATGAACTTCTGCAGGTCACACCTCAAGAAGTTAAAGAACCCCTGGAACTTTTACATCCATCAAAACTTTCTGATAGTAAAAGAGTGAGCTTTAGTGAGCCGTCCAAACCTCCCAGGGCAAGGAGCGTCACAGAGCGGCAAGAAGGGGGTTTCAAGAGCAACAAAGACGTCACACTACCATCTAGAGCAGAAGATCCAACGCTGGTAAGACCTGTCTCTAGAGATCAAATTGACAGAACGTCGCGAACACCTGTGAACTCTCAACCGCAGATGTGGTTGTATGCGGTTTTGGGCCTGCTCGCGCTCACAATTGTCATGCGGTTTTTCATGACCAATTTCAAGTTTGTCTGCGTCGCCTTGTATGCCACTCTGGTGTCTCTGCTCACTCTTCGCTACTTTGGACACGGACCGTTGGCTCCTAGGCGCCGCAGATATTAGCTCATCTTGATGATATTTTGGGAGCGACTAATTTCTAAATTATATTCTTAATGTCAAATAAATGGAGTGCTTAGTTTTAGTTGCGCTTATTATTTATTTTGTTTGGGATGGTTGCTGTACATCGCCGATTACTCGCCGCGTGTCGTCCTGGGCTTACTTGTAATTTGAAGGCGAAATTTTGTGTGGACATTCACGCAAACCAAGAAACGGTGATTTATTTTAAATGTATTAAAAGTTTTATTTTATAAGCACCACAAAATGTCAACCAACAGCGAAACCCAGAATGAATTTTCTAAAACTTGCTGTTTCAAATAAGAAGATAAAGCAACACTGTTGTTTGCAACTTTTATCTCCATCCGACCCGGGAACTACTAAATTAAGTATCGCCAGAGGTTTTGCTTGGCGTTACAGAATTTGTAAACGTTATTTAAATGTTTCATACCGATAACAAATTGCAACCAGAAAAACATTATCTGGGTCGGAATCAGAAGTAAAAAGGGCGAACGGGAAAGTAGAGTCCTACTATTTAAAAATAAACGGTATCAGGAAACTGACACATACTTTCTCCCTTTTAGCCCAACTTTAATGAATAAATTACTTTTTATTTACTAAATATAGAATACAAAGCACGGTCGAATGTACAGAAAATCTTGTAAACAAGATGTTTTCAAATATATCCACCCAAATCCCGGTTTATGAGGCACTACAGAATCCATTGCTACACTCGTGGTTTTAAGAGGGGAAATGCCCTCTATCCCCCCCAGGGTTACTAAGGGGCAACATATTTAGAATTTCCTCTGTTGGTCAATGCTAACTTGACAAGCATATCAAGTTTGAACGAAATTGATCAATAAATAAGAGAGAAATCATAATTTTTGTATTCCTCGTAAGAATAATATTGGACAACATACTGCGTTTACAGCAAAATCAAAATTTAAATTTTCCCCACAACCAGCAATCGTAGAATAGTAATTCAAAATACTAAATTATTTAGGTGTTTTACCTCTTTTTAATAGTGAATAGTAATATTTTTTATATTTATGTTTTCTTTATGAAAAATCTAAAAAATAGAATTTTTTATATTTTAAGTATTGTAATTTCTGAACCCGAATTTTTACAGAAATGCGGGTGGTGTCATTTTGTCGGAGAGCTAAAGTTCTAGAAACGACTAAAGTTTAATCAAAATCGTTAGAGCCGTTTTTGAGAAATTTGGATTTTTCATGTTTTTTGGCGGTTTTTGGGGGATAATTACCCTTAAAAATCAAAAATGAAAAAAAAAAATGAAAAAAACGCCTGGAGATATCGTGGATTCGTACCTACATACCAAATTTCATCAAAATCGGTCCATAGGTTAGGGCTCTAACTCTGTACACATCCACACAGACACACACACACACACACACACACACACACACACACACACACACACACACACACACACACACACACACACACACACACACACACACACACACACACACACACACACACACACACGGACACACACACACAGACAGACATCACGTAAAAACCACTTTTTTGGGTTCAGGGAGCACCAAAACGAATATTTCCACTAACTCAAATTCGAAAATTCTGACGAAAACAATACTTTCTCCCTATACTACGTATAAGGGGGGGAAAGTAAAAAACAAGCAGATTTTATGTCACGCTGAGATCTCAGGAACCACTGGACCGATTGTTATGATTGAAGTATCTATGGAACGGTCTCAGTTTGGTTTGCAGGATATCATTACAATTTACATCGGCCCTAAGGGCTAGCCCCACAGGCCTTCAAAGTTGCAATGTTAATATTATGGAAGAACAGTAATCATTTAAATTTAGCATTGAGCTGTTTGAGGTAACAAAACGCATTTCAGAAGCAAAACCAGCTATTTTGAGCTAGCTTCTAGAATGGAATAACAATTGAATCTAACAGATCCGCATTTGCTCGAATTCGAGGACCTGGATTTTCTAGTTAAGATTATTATCGTAACTAGAAAATCAAGCTCCTCGAGTTCTAATGAACGAGCTAATCTATATTATAGCACTAGCTAGGCTATTGTACAAATGAAATTGTGTCTGATTTAGTCACGTTGTTCCGGTCATCTACAAACTCCTGAACCGATTGAGCTAACATTTTGCATGGAATTATGAGTACTTTGGTATTATACGGATGCCACCCTTATACAGCGCGCTGCGGCAGTTATGTTAGGATGGGTTATCATAAAAATGATTGTAGAACTTTCCTTGTTTCGTTACGAATCAAATGATACCTGATGAGTCATACTTCAGGCCGCCAAACCCCCTCCAAATAGGCCAAGGTCAGGGGCGCGCGCATCACCTGTCACCTGGGTCAGTGTCATGAGTGATTTATTGCCGTCACTACGTTACATTTGTTTTCATAATGAGTGACGTTCTTTTGGTGTGGGATTTACCTCGAAATGAAGAGGAAACCGTACGTATTTTTATGATAACCCATCGTAACATAACTGCCGCAGCGCGCTGTATATTTGGCGGAGTACATGTGGCGATCGGGTGTGGCTGCTAGCGGCGGCGACGCATTCAACACGATCCTAGCGGACATCGCTGTCTTTTGGGAGGCACAACACAAAGACCGCTCATCAGAATGATGTAAAATTTGTACAGTAAGTCAATAAAAGTACTTTTTTCGAATTATGTAGTTATCCATTGTATCCGGTAAAAATTTAACCTCCAAAAATAGTGGCATCCGTATAATACCAGAGTACCGAATTATGTCTGCTCCAGATAGACCTACAACAGTATTCGCGTATCAGAAATCACTTAGGGCTCCGCTCCACATGTTTAAAGTTCCTCTGGATTCTTGTTTCATATCAAGTTCAAGAAATTACGTAAATATTTTGAGTGACCAGAATTGTTATATCACGAGTACTATACTAAACAGTTCAATCAAATTCAAACATTTATTCAATATTCGTGTTTTCATGGATTAACTATTTGTGGTATAAAAATTCTGTTCACTGAAATAACTAGGAATGTTGGTGTTCTTTGAAATAAAACATAAATCAACCTCCCATGGTCATGCGAATCATCCTCCTAATATTATAAATGTGAAAGTTTGGGTGTTTGTTTGGATGTATGTATGGATATTTAGAGTTCCATCACAAACAAACTACTGGACCGATAAGCTAAAATTTTGGATAAACATAGCTTACATATCACATTAAAATATTATAGACTTGATAATGACCGCATCCAACCTTAGGTCTCCTCCCCACGGGTCCTGTAAGTTCTGCAAATCTTATGGGAGGATATCATTTATAAATTTACCATATGGTTAAACTAAACAAATATTTTATGGTACTGGTCAGGTTATTATTTTTAAAGTGTTTTAATTTGTTGCGAGCGAAGCTGCGGGTAGTAATAGCTAGTTTATGATAACAATAGAAACACAAACAGCCTTCATAATCTGAACTGCAAATCATTAAACAAAGAAACATTGATGTTGCATACATAGCCTCCGAAGGCGCTAGAGAAACAAATGTGGGAACTGTTGAGTTACTAACATAACTGTAGAGTAGTTAAAAACATGAACGAAATGGTACACGTGGTAAAACATGACATTGATAACTGAATTCATCGTATGCATGATTGTTATCATGCGTTTGAATATCAAAATCAGAACTGAATTTTAAGCTTAAGATCTAAAAAGGAAATACATACATTGCATTTATTTTCCTACCAACTAAAACGTGTCCCTCCTGCTTTACAAGGTTGGTGTGCAGCTTATATTAGGTAATTAATTATTGTGATACGTATTATTAATTGTTAATATAAGAAATTATTAATGATCATTTGCCTTAGTTGATTCTCATTACCCTGCCCTTCTTCCCCCTTCCCCTGCACATATAAGTACTACATATAGTATATGTTTATACAGAAAATTGTGTTCAGTTAAATATGCATTTTTGAATTCGAATTATTGGTAAAAGGTACTAGATTTGATTGTGATAATATTTCTGACTATTTGTTTGTCACTCTGTTGTTTGGGTGCTACAAATCTAGAGAGCAGGTCGAGTGTCTGGTTTTGATGGAATAAAGAGTTTGAAATTATATGTAAATGAACGATGCAGAATTAAAACACTACAACATAATCACAATTCCCCCAGAAAACAATTCATCGTCAAACTCCAAATTCACAGAACCACCACTTATGAAAATTCACCTTAATACATGATGGGAATAAGAGTCAATAATAAAATTAAAGAAATAGTACACAAAATTGAAGTAATCGGAAGAAAATAAATAAAATACCCCCATAGCAGCAAACCTGAGTACTCAGCGAATTTCCAATGCATATATATATATATATATATATATATATATATATATATATATATATATATATATATATATATATATATATATATATGTATGTATCTTAATACCACATAAAGCCACAAACCAAGTTTCATCAATATACATTCATAAATAAACGATTTATGGCATTTTCATTATTCTCCATAAGAATAACATGGCGGCTGCAGGTTTTACAAGGAACACAAAAGAATGGAGTTTTATACAAACCTTATTAGTGAATTTCCTTTGGAAAGTGAACTATTAGCATGACCCGCACGGTGAAACTTAAGCCCAGGACCACCATAGAAGTTCCTAACGTGACCCCCTGAACACGTTTTGGGGGGTCGTTCAACATTTTATATATATATATATATATATATATATATATATATATATATATATATATGTGTATGCACTCTAGCGGTCGCATTTTTTGTCCGGTTAACTTAAAATTTGGTAGGGACGTTCCTTTCTGCAATCAGTTGGACAAGTTCGTTGGGCAAAACAATCGAAAAACTCTAAACCCCTATTTTGGGGATTAATCTTTCAAATTTCGAGTTTTTGGGCCCAAAAAGGGTCAGAAAAGCCCCGGATGTAAAATTAATGCATGCAAAAAGATGGGTATTAGTGAGGCGAAAGTTTTAAGCCCTCTCTCGTAATTCTAGCATAAATATTTACCGAGTTATTAAAGAAAATGTGTTTTGACTAAACACAGTACGTTGTCTTATGGGGGTTTTACACTAGAAAAGCCTGCTATTCCTTTGTTGGAGTACTTTTATCATCCCCAGCAACTCACGCCTACTTTCAAGCCTGCCTGGACCTTCTCCTAACATTATAATGCGCAAAATTGTATTCCCAGCTTTGCAGGTAAATGAAACCAGGAGAATCAGAACAGCCAAAAAATCAATGTTTTCAGATTTCAATAAAAATTGGAATACATGTTTGGTTTTACACATTTTTTGGGGGAAATTCACTTCCCTCACGTCAGCGTGCTGCGTGCGAACTTGTTATATAATTAATTGAGTAAGGAATTTCTTTGTTCAAGTAAATCTAGAGTTCCAGCGGGCCGATTTTCATAATTGATGCGTCATTCGAAACCTCTAGTGGAGCAGATGGTCAACAAATTATGAAAGTGGTGAATTTGTCATGATTTACGGGGTAAAAACATGAAATGTTCCCCATAATAAACACATGGGACATTTTTAGAAATGCTTTTTTTCCGCCTCTGAGAAAACATAGATATCTTTAAAAAACTAAATCTTGAGTTCTAATGCACCGATTTTAATGTTTGATGCGTTATTTTAAACCTCTGGTTACACCAATTTGTAAAATATCATAACGTGTTGAACATTTGCTGATGATGTATGCGTATAAAATGACAAATATCTCATATTTACAATATATACAGTTTTTTCTGTCCAACTTTTGATGGGGCTTTATCACTTATATCAAGAAATGCTCTTAGAAGTTAGTAGGAAATTTTCTATACTTTCAGAAAATCACCATCCACTTTGGTTGATTTCCCAACTGATTTTGAGTTACAGGCAAAATACCCAAATGACCTCGGAATTTGCCGTTATATCTAAAAAAAATAAAATGTGTGTAAAGGCGGCCACACACTATCAGACTTTTGCCCGAGCCAGACATCGAACAAGATATCGAACCGGGCAGGGAGCAGGGAGTAGGGCACAAATTCACTTCGAACTTCATCCCGAGCAAGACCCCGAACAAGACATCGGATCGGACAGATTGAGCGCGAAAACACTGAGCGGGGTAAAAACGGTGGGGGACCATTTTAGTTGCCGTTGTGCAGGTCGGCCATGTACTTGTGGGGTTTAGGGGATGCAGGTAGGGTGGTAGGGGGCTGGGGTTATGTAGTAGAGATTAATTTGTAGTTGCATATGAATTCATTTTACAAACATTATTCATTTTATTTAGGTTAAACTAGTTTAGCAGATTTATCTGTTAACAAATCAAATATCTATCACTGTTTCTTGCAAAAGCAGTAGGCCTGGATATTATTAACTATGTAGGAGGATTGTAACAACAATAAGGTGGTTGTAATAATTTAGTAAATCAAAAAGTAATGAAACATGTAATTTATTACAAATGGAATATAGGAAAAAGCATATATAAATTAATGCAATAAAATAACACATAACAAATACCATAACTTTGTAACGTTTATACTGTTACAAAAAAACTTATTCACATAAAAAAGAATTATGGTTACACTCTAGTGTGTCTCAAAGTTGCCCTATAAGTTTTTTGCTGCCAATTTGAACTGCTTGGTTTTATGAGAAATTAAAATACACAAGAGATACATGTTTTAATTTTACATTTCGAGGTTTGTATGCGCTTCCCTTCATTTCAACAATTAAGTCTTGCTACCTTTAATTTATTAAAAAAAAACACCAACAGTGTAGTAGGGTTAATGTTTATTTCAATTAAGTCCGGTTAAAATTATATAACAACTGTCTGGATAAAATCTAAGTTTGTGATTACGTGACTTAAATATAAAAATAACATTTAAATCTGAATTAAATAGAATCTAAATTAATAATACATATAATTCAACTATGAATATTAAATAATATAAGTTGATGAACTTTAAAATAGTAAATAGTAATAGGCTCGTGACGGCGCTCGGGACGGCGCTCGGGACGGCGCTCGGAGCAGCGTGGAGGTGCCACACACTATCGAACCCCGAACGAGACCCCGAACAAGACATCGGACCGATCTTTCTTTGATCTTTCGTCAAAAAACCGCCTCGAGAGCGCTCGATGCTCGGTTCGATGTCTGGTTCGGAGGCCCCACAAACTACCGGATTTTCTCCCTTCGAAGCCAAATCCGCTCGGTTCGATGTCTTGTTCGATGTCTGGTTCGGGCAAAAGTCCGGTAGTGTGTGGCCGTCTTAAGGGGTATATTTGTACAACTGTACCTAGAGTTCTACTGGACGGATTTTAATGTTTAAGGCGGCCACACACTATCGGACTTTTGCCCGAGCCAGACATCGAACAAGACATCGGACCGAGCAGGGAGCAGGGAGTAGGGCACAAATTCACTTCGAACTTCATCCCGAGCAAGACCCCGAACAAGACATCGGATCGGACAGATTGAGCGCGAAAACACTGAGCGGGGTAAAAACGGTGGGGGACCATTTTAGTTGCCGTTGTGCAGGTCGGCCATGTACTTGTGGGGTTTAGGGGATGCAGGTAGGGTGGTAGGGGGCTGGGGTTATGTAGTAGAGATTAATTTGTAGTTGCATATGAATTCATTTTACAAACATTATTCATTTTATTTAGGTTAAACTAGTTTAGCAGATTTATTTGTTAACAAATCAAATATCTATCACTGTTTCTTGCAAAAGCAGTAGGCCTGGATATTATTAACTATGTAGGAGGATTGTAACAACAATAAGGTGGTTGTAATAATTTAGTAAATCAAAAAGTAATGAAACATGTAATTTATTACAAATGGAATATAGGAAAAAGTATATATAAATTAATGCAATAAAATAACACATAACAAATACCATAACTTTGTAACGTTTATACTGTTACAAAAAAACTTATTCACATAAAAAAGAATTATGGTTACACTCTAGTGTGTCTCAAAGTTGCCCTATAAGTTGTTTGCTGCCAATTTGAACTGCTTGGTTTTATGAGAAATTAAAATACACAAGAGATACATGTTGTAATTTTACATTTCGAGGTTTGTATGCGCTTCCCTTCATTTCAACAATTAAGTAAGTCTTACAACCTTGAATTTATTAAAACAACACCAACAGTGTAGTAGGGTTAATGTTTATTTCAAGTAAGTCCGGTTAAAATTATATAACAACTGTCTGGATAAAATCTTAAGTTTGTGATTACGTGACTTAAATATAAAAATAACATTTAAATCTGAATTAAAGAGAATATAAATTAATAATACATATAATTCAACTATGGATATTAAATAATATAAGTTGATGAACTTTAAAATAGTAAATAGTAATAGGCTCGTGACGGCGCTCGGGACGGCGCTCGGGACGGCGCTCGGAGCAGCGTGGAGGTGCCACACACTATCGAACCCCGAACCAGACCCCGAACAAGACATCGGACCGATCTTTCTTTGATCTTTCGTCAAAAAACCGCCTCGAGAGCGCTCGATGCTCGGTTCGATGTCTTGTTCGGTGTCTGGTTCGGAGGACCCACAAACTACCGGATTTTCTCCCCTCGAAGCCAAATCCGCTCGGTTCGATGTCTTGTTCGATATCTCGTTCGGGCTAAAGTCCGATAGTGTGTGGCCGTCTTTAACCCATCATTGTAAACAGTTAGTTTTCTAGATTATGAAATAACTAGGTGTACGCTCATTCTTCCCGTAAGAGGATGAACGAAGACTGAATTTTTAAAGATATGTAGGCAGGTACTGGACTGGTAACACTCTTCTGTTATCCGTTTTAACTCCACAACAGCAAGAAAAGATAATTAATAAGCCAAACATTTTACTAATGGAATGGTAACACCATTCCCATATCCGTTTTAACTCCACAACGGCAAGATCAGATAATTTAGGACTAATGTAAATAAAAAATACTACTGACTACTTGAGTGGTAACACCCTTCTCATATCCGTTTTAACACGACAGTACCTGGGGGGCCCAGCTTTGCTCGGGGGAGGGCCAGTCAGTCAGTTTAGATGACTTGGAGTAATATTTCATCACTTTCCCCTACTGATAATCAGATTTGTATAACTCATTTGCCTCTTTTCTACATTTTAAGGCTCCTCCAGTTGTTATTTATAGCTCAATGTCCCTTTCATTTATTTTACTACTCTATATATATATATAATCTTCACTCAAATCTTTTAATCTCTGTTCTCAGGAAACCACATGTTAATAATCATAAAAAATAAACGGTATCAGGAAACTGACACATACTTTCTCCCTTTTAGCCAAACTTTAATGACAAAAATATTTGTTATTTACTAAATATAGGATATGAAGTATAGATAAATGTACAGAAAATTGTCTAAAATAGTTGATTTCAGAAATATTCACCCAAATCCCTTTTTGGGAGGCACTATAGAGTCCGTTGCTACACACAGTGGTTTTGAGAGGGGAAATGCCCCCTTGCCCCCCCAGGGTTAAATAGCAACACATTTCGAACATCATCTGTTGGTCAATGCTAACTTGACCTGCATATCAAATTTTAATGAAATTGATCAGTAAATAAGAGAGAGATAGTTATTTTTGTATTCCCCATAAGAATAACATTGGACAACGTACTGTGTTTACCGCTAAATGAAAATTTCAATTTTCTCCGCAACTAGCAATCGTAGAATAGTAATTTAAAATACTAATTTATTTAGTTTTTTGAGCTCTTTTTAATGGTGAATAGAAATCTTTTTTAACATTTATGATTTTTTATGAAAAATCCAAAAAACTGAATTTTGGATGTTTTAAGTCCTGTAATTTCTGAACCCGAATTTTTCCAGAAATTCGGGTGGTGTCATTTTGTTGGAAACCTAAAGTTCTACAAACCACGAAAGTTTAATCAAAATCGTTAGAGCCGTTTTTGAGAAATTTGGATTTTTCATGTTTTTTAGCGGTTTTTGGGGAATAATTACCCAAAAATCAAAAATTCAAAAAAATGAAAAAAACGCCTGGAGATATCGTGGATTAGTACCTACATACCAAATTTCATAAAAATCGGCCCATTGGTTAGGGCTCTAACTCTGTACACATCCACACAGACACACACACACACACACACACACACACACACACACACACACACACACACACACACACACACACACACACACACACACACACACACACACACACACACACACACACGGACACACACACACACACAGACAGACATCACGTAAAAACCACTTTTTTGGGTTCAGGGAGCACCAAAACGAATATTTCCACTAACAACTCAAATTCGAAAATTTTTACGAAAACAATACTTTCTCCATATACTATGTATAGGGGGAGAAAGTAACATGAGTATTACTTTGACAATTCCCTGGTTGATTATGAACAGCTGATAAAATTCTTTTGTGTTGATTTAAAACTCCATAAGCCCAATGTTAATTTTTTTAACCTATCATTTTAGTTTGTTTACATTAAATGATATTTCCTGGGAATGAGGCCTGTCTAGAACTTATTTTTATCCCAGAAATTAGTTATTTTGAACATTTGAAGGAAATCGTTGGAGCCGTTTTTGAGATCAGTGTCGCAAGCAAGCAAACATACAAGCAAACCTTACTCATATTAGAGTATATGATACCTGGGGGCCGAACTTTGCTCGGGGGAAGGCCAGTCAGTTTGTTTAGGTGACTTGGAGCATATTTCACCACTTCCCCCTACCGATAATCAGATTTGTATAACTCATTTGCCTCTTTTCTACATTTTTAAGGTCACTCTAGTTGGTATTTATAGCTCAATATCCCTTTGATTTATTTTACTACTCTATATATGTAATCTTCTCTCAAATCTTTTAATCTCTGCTCTCAGGAAACCACATGTTAATAATCATAAACAACATGAGTTCCATGTGGTTCCATAAAATCAGATAATAAATCCTTTGAATGAAGATTACATGTAGAGTGGTCATATCCAGAATGACTCAAAGGTGCATTATAATAACAACTGTTGTGACCCCAAAAATGCTCGTTAGTAGGGTACATAGTGAAAAACAACTCCAAGTCATAAACAAGATTGACCTTTCCCTAGCAAATCTCAGCCCCAGGTAGTACTTAAACTATATAAGTATAACTTTGAGAGTTCGCTGAAAGATTTTGAACAGCTGTTATGACTCTTTTGCTTTTATTTTAATCTCTAAAAGCCCAATGTGATTTTTTCCATTTTCCATAGCGGCTTTTTACATTATTTGATTTTTTTGGGGATGGGACATGTCTAGAACTTATTTTTAACCCAGATATCAGGTTTTACATCACAAGTAGTTGGAAGGACACATTAGTTATTTTTCAAGAAAATCGTTGGAGCCGTTTTTGAGATCAGAGTTGAAAGCAATCAACCAAGCAAGCGAGCATGCAAACCTTACTCATATTATAGTGTAGGATAGGATTGAGTCAAAATAATTCAGCATTTGTATTGATTGACTATAACATATTTTTACTCTTAGGCACACAGAATGTACACGACACAGGGACAATGATTCTGGATTCTAGCATGTTTGAAGTTCTGCATACAGACGGCCAGGGCTGAATTTAGGTCTGTACAGGCTCTGGTCTACACCCTAAATGCAAGTGAGGGCCCTTACCAGCCCGGCCAACTTTCCTGTTTGATTTATATAATATAACCTACGCTTATATCAGGCTCTACAGATGGCGTTGTGCAATTACTTAAATTTCAAATTGCTAAAATCCGTATTGCTGCCTAGTGTATATTAACGTTGTCATGGCAAGATATTATTAAGTGATTTTCATTATCTAAATACATAAAACAAAGTCGGGATTGTATGTTAGTTATTTAGTTTCATCAAACAGCTGTTATAAGGATGATATCTAAACATACTTGAAAAGCATTTAAACATATGTTTATTATAGAAATAATAAATCTATTTGAATAGCAACTTATTTTCAATACCGAAGCAAGCTCTATATAAACATAGGCAAGTGAGCGTAGCTAACGAGCTCATCATGAAAAAGAACGAGAATTTTTGACATAAAACAAATTCAGTGACATTAGGCCAGAATAATGTCTGTCTGACCAGCTAGTAGTACTCAACCCGAACGCTGACCCGAACTCCCGAACGCTTACCCAAGGATCATCTTTCCTCTATAAATTAACAAGGCAACTTTTGAAGCCAGCGAGGCGGAGCTCTAAGGTCGGGGTTAAAAGAAAATAACAACAATTTTTTGTATAATTGAAAATTTTCTAAAATTACTAGAAAATTTTCCTGTGCGGTGGAGGTCTATGGTTGAGTAGGGCGGCGTATCAAACGTGGGGACATCTTTCAGGAGATGCTGCTTTAACAAAATAAATCCAACGAATCATACGTTAAAATTAAAAGTTGGGAGTGATAGTAAAGGCAGAGCCCTGAGGGAAGAACAAAGAGGTATCCATAATATTTTGGTACCCAACAACGTAGTATATAGGTCTGAAGCAGTTTTGAGGAGCCGCTTTCGAAATCTTTGGATTTTTTATTTGATGGTTTATATTAGGTTTCTAATAAAATATACCACCTGATTTTTTAGAAAAATTTGGGTTCAGAAATTACAGGGCTTAAGAGATCCCAAACTTCAGTTTTTTTACCTTTCTTAGTACCATAAACTTTAAATATTTTTAGCAGGTTTCAACAGTTTTATCTCATTGCCATAAAAAGCTCTAAAAGATTAAAAATTAGTACTCCAATCCACACACGGTTAAATTAGTATTTCGTTAGTAGGCTATTCGGCTAATGGTTGTGGAGAATATTTCAATTTCCATTCAGCAGTAAACTAAGTATATTGTCCGATGTTATTCTTATAAGAAATAAAAAACATATATCTCTTGTATACTGATTAATTTTATTAAAACTTGGTGGGTTAGCATTGACCAATAGAGAATATTCGTCCTAGGACAACCTTAAAACTGGTCTATACCAGTTTGGATGCTGACATTGGGTACAGCAAATGAAATTGTCATTACATATGAAGTTTTTTGGATGTCCATTATGACAAACTTCCCTTTCACCTTTGGTCCCTCCACTTGCAGCGGCTCGGGGCGGAAACTCAGGGGTTGGTCCCCAACCTGAGAATGTATGGTCCCTGGCTGTTGTACATGGATACCCCATCCGTTGAGTTGGCCAGTTGGAGGGCAGAGCGGGTCCACATTGAGCCTGATCACAGCTGTCACAAGGCACGGGAGTTGGTACTCTGAAAGGCCAATTTGGCTGCCTGTCCCGTCCCACCCTTTCCTTTCCTGCTATATCCTAACCTTCTGGTAACCTGCGCAAAATTCCCGCTTGTGGAAAACGTGCCTATAGCAGCTATGCTGGGGTTTCCTAATCTAGCAACAATGAATAGAGAATATGCGGAATACATTTCCATCTAACCCTGGAGGGTGAGGTGGAGCAATTAACCTCTTAAAACCACTGTGTGTACCTAGCAAATTAGATTAAACTGATTGCGTTTATTTGGTCACAGGTCCTAGCTCCTGTTCACGCTTTTTTATGTCTCGGCCAATAACTAATATATTTTTGACACCGGATGGTTTTCGACGAGTTTTAAATATATAACCTGTGGGAAAAGTTGCCAATTATTATTACACCTATTAATTTCCAGCTCCAAAATCAGGGGGTTAAACATACAGAAATATACTTGTTTTAAACCCATTTAATGTAAACAAATGTATTCAATGATTTATTTATATAACAGTATCTTCTAAAATTCATACCTTAAATTTAAAAATGTTTACATCATTAATATATGTTAGTTTGGATTTAAATACACAAGCTACTGAAATCGCAGCACGAGATATTTAAGAGCAAAATCCAACATCTACATTAATGACAATTTTTCAGGAGGGCAATCTGTCTACATCGTAATTAGTTGAACAATGTAGCCGGTTGGGACTAAGGAGTTTTGGACATCTTGATTTTTTAAGAAAATCAATATTAACCACAGAAAATGCAAACAAATATAAACTGTAACCAGACTATTTTACTGACCGGTAGATTACAAAACTTTAATCCCATGTCATTAGGTGACAGTGAGGCTTATTTGGTACATTACATGTAATAAAGATAGTTTGCACGTATGATCGTTTAGTAAGTCTGCCATCAAGTAATTTGTTCACAATGTAAAGAAACTACTATATGTCTACAACACGCTTGATTATCAATCACAGTCAGTCGTGTTACAGAGTTATACTGTCCGAGTAATTCAAAAATTCCAAAACCTATTGTATTAATTTATCATCACTAGTCCAAACACTTAGCTTTTACATCGAAGTTTTCCAGTGAAAAATAAACTAATAATAAATCTAAATAGATATAGGATAAATATTGTTTTAAACACGACAAAACACTATTAATTTACATAACACTCACATTTTAAACTATTTCAAAATAACAAAATTGATGGAACAAAACATAACCTAACTTCATGGTTGAAAACATGTTTACATTTTTTGTGATTTGTAAACAAAGATTCAGTGTTTCCACGCAGCAGTAAAAATATCCCACGTGCTGATACAAAAAATCTCGCTTTATCCCACACTCTCCCCTATAATATCCCTCGTCATATCCCCCACTTTCCCGCTGATTTGTTAAACAATGCAACACAATTAATGTTAAGTATTATATGGTTATTGAATAATGTATTAGTACAATATTTATACCGTTAGATAGAGCTTATTTAGATCTACTAATTACCTTTAGGTATTTTACATTTTAGTACCTCAAAGGTTTTGAGCAATGCGACATAGGTTAAATGATACGGTGAATTAACTAAATTAAATAATTTATTTACGTGAGAAGTACTAATATTTTTAATGGTAGTACTAAAGAGTACGAAGTAGGTACTAAATAATGGCAAATAGTTTGCTTGCTAATTCCAACATGGCTCGGCCAGCGAAATTGACATGATTCAGTGTTCGTTCTGTGACATTTATAAAATCATAATAGGTGCGGACAGCGAATTTAAAAAATGGGAAACCCCACAACTGCCAGTACGGCGAGAAAATCCACTAGAAGTGCTACTGCTAAGGTGCTCTGGTCGAAAGTTGTAAGCAAACTAGCATACGTAATGACGATTTCAAAAAAATCCCACTTTATCCCACAATCCCATTTTATCCCACAAGCAGTCAAAATATCCCATATAGGGGATAAAAATCCCTCAAGTGAAACACAGATAAATCCCAGCTGACATTTTAAAGACAACCATAGTCAATAGCTTACTACGAAAACCAATTCAACTACTGAATATCAAACATTAAAATTAGTTTTAATAATTATTATTAATCCAAAATAAAATACAAATGCTGTGTTAAAACATCCCTTTGGTATCCCAAATGACTCCTTCAAAATTTCATTAAGAAATGTTTTACAGTTATTTAGTATTTCGATAACACACCCACCCACACACACACACACCCACACACGGCCACTGAAACTTCTTCATCAATACAGTGATTCACTTCGTTCATCAATTATGAAAGTCTGACATATGTAGTAAGTTAAAGTGGAAAAGAGTAAAATATTAAATTATAAGAAATAAATTCAAAATTTGGAAAAAATGAATTGTTGTTTCCAGTTAACATTTATCTTTGTACTATCAGTGTTGTAGCTAACGCTTTATATCGATGTAAAGCATATTTCATAAGCTTCAATAATATAACATCTGTTGTGGTAGGATTTTCTATCGTTTTTGAATTTATACATATGTAACGTTTTGTATAATAGTCCATTTGTGAACTGATAGAGGTTGCAGAGCTAACGCCAATTTATTTACCCAATGATGAAGGATAATATCATAGATTAAGCATACTCCTAAGGAGTATGCTTAATCTATGATAATATTTACTACTTACTGGTGTGGTGTGATATAAAGTGTTGCGTCGTCTTTGCATACATTCCGACAATTTTGGCTTGGCGTCCGATTGTTATGGGTCCGTGGGTCCACCCAGTAGCACTACATTATTTAGGTCAGCAAATCATTAATTAACAAAATCTAAATTTCTTGAGTAAACTTTATAAACTTTACTTAGCTATGTTTAAGTACAATAAATACATATTAGTGATCTGTTGGATTGAATTTTAGTGATTTTGTAGACGAATTTCCAAGTTGCAGCGGGAAAAAATGATTGGAATATTCTTGGGTGAGAGGAAATCTTTACAGCATTTGTATAAAACATAAACCCTGTAAAAATGCATAGCAGCTTCAAGATGGAACAAAAAATCTTACAATTTACTTAAACAAAAACAAGGAAAATCATTGTATCCACTTTTAATTAAATATGTTAAATAACAACACTTTGACCCACGCTCAAGGGGGAGAGGGGGTCTGGCGATGTGTCACACTTTCAATTTAAGTTATGCGTATGCCTATACAATAAATGGGAATATTCAATACTGTTCTGTGTTCAGATGAGTTTTTGTGCAATATGTAGAGGCTAAAATTAAATGTATTTTGACTGTAACTAAAGTAAGTACACAGTAATAATAAATATTAAATAAAGCTTAATTGGGCAAAAATACAAATAAAATGAATTGGTGCCGTTTTGTGGAAGTCTAAGGGCAAGTTAAGTTTTTCTATGCAAAAATTTTTAACCTTGTGCGATGATCTCTCCTCTGATATTAAGATGTAGTCCTTTGAATCTCTTACTTTACTACACACTACACATTACACATTACACATACACATACACATTAAACAAAACGAGTTCGCACGCAACAAGCTGACGAGAGGGAAGTGAATTTACACATAACGAACCTTTAAAACTCAAAATCAGTGTAAACCCATACATTTATTCCCATTTTTATTGAAATCTGAAAACATTGATTTTTTGGCTGTTCTGATGCTCCTGGTTTCATTTACCTGCAATGCTGGGAATACGATTTTGCGCAATATAAGGTTAGGAGAAAGTCCAGTCAGGCTTGAAAGTAGGCGTGAGGTTGATGGGGATGATAAAAGTCCACCAAAAAAATGAATAACAGGCTTTTCCAATGTAAAACCCCCATAAGACAACGTACAGAGTTTGGTCGATAAACATTTTCTTTAATAACTTGGTAAATATTTATGCTAAAATGACGAGAGAGAGCTTAAAATTTTTGCCTTACTAATTCCATAGAAATTACCATTTTGATTATTTAGTAAGTAAAATAAATTCTGCTTTGTTCGTCTTACGGACAATGTCTTTTCTTTGCGACAAGACAGTTCTAAAAATGATATATCATGCTCTTGTGGAATCACATGTTAGTTATGGAATTAGTGTTTATGGGGGAACAACACAACAAAATTTGAAAAAGATCTTAGCTTTGCAAAAAAAGGCCATTAAAATAATACAAAAATTAAAATATAATGAGTCAGTAAAACCTTATTTTAAAGAAATGGGAATTTTCATAGTACATGGTTTATAAGTTTTTGAAACTATTCGACATGTTTATAAAATAAATGAAAAAGAAGTATCTCATAATTATGATACCAGGGGGAATAATACCATTGTCCATAAACACCACCGCCTAGAACTATTCAAAAAAGAAACCTCATACATCGGAAATTATTTCTTAAGAAATCTACCTGGCATAAAGGAAGTTAACAAAGTCAAGTTCACACAGAAGCTAAAATTATATTTACTTAATCTGGCTCCTTATAGTATTGAGGAATTCCTTAATGCTAAATTTGAAAATATTAATTAGGTATTAACATTAATACCTCATTAGTTTAGTTTGGTTTAGTTATTGGCACATTGTTATTTTACTGTATTTGAAATAAACTTGTATTTTGACACTATGTAGACGATTGTATACTGTGAATAAAGAAATTTTGAATCTTAATTGAATCTTGAATTCCCATCTTTTTCTATGCACTAATTTTATATCCGGGGCTTTTCTGACCCTTTTTGGACCCAAAAACTTGAAATTTGAAAGATCAATCACCAAAATTGGGCTTAGAGTTGTCCGATTGTTTTGCCCAGCGAACTTGTCCAACTGATTATAGAAAGGAACGTCCCTATCAAATTTGAAGTAAATCGGAAAAAATGCGACAACTAGAGTGCAAACAAATATTTATATAATTTTTAACGTCCCCCCAAAACGTATTCAGAGGACACGCTAGGAACTTCTATAGTGGTCCCGGGCTTAAGTTTCACCGTGCGGTCATGCTAATAGTTCACTTTCCATAGAAAATTCATTAATACTGAAGACATAGTAAACCATGAAGCATTCACATAATGGATTACAAGTTGTTTTTACAACTTAAATGTTAGTACGGTTTAACGCGTTTAAGGTTCAATGATATGACATTGTATATAATTTATTTTACTTTTTACCCTAATCCCTATATCATATGAGCGTGACACCTTTGACAAGGGGTAATGGGGGTCGTGACTAGTGTGACGCTGCGTGACAGTTATGGATGGGGGGGGGTAAAAAGGCCAACAATAGTGTGATGTAATATGTGCATGACCCTCTTAATAAAAATATGTTTACTTCTTGCGGAATTCACTAAAAGGGTTCATCTCCAGCATATGAACAACGTGACAACTAAGGGAAGTATTTTAGATACATAGACAGGAAACACGCCTTGGTTAAGTATCACAATGAAAAACAATTCAAACTTGACTCATTATACATAATATAAGTATATAGATTATAATTAGTTTTTTAAAAATTTTTCTATGGAACTCTTTCAAATTGACTAGAACCACCAGGATCAAGAAACGAATACTCTGTGTCTGCAATGTCAACATAAAATAAAGCTAAGCTTGTTTTGTTGTTAGGTTAAAGTTGTGCGGCATATTTCTGCTGTTTTTTAATCAATTTATGTTTGCCTAAAAGTGTACTTTATTTGATTGAAATAGTGGTTTCGTTGAGATAAAGGTAATCATGTTACTTCGTTTCCAATAGTTGGTTATAACAATTTTAGCTTAAACTTTAACTCTTCAATAGGCCTAGGAATGATTACAAATTCTTGTTATGAATGATAGTTTAACTAAACCTATAGCTACACTGTATATTGTAATATATTTAGCTATTGGAATTTTACATTTTTACACACCAATGTTGTTCATCCTTTCCAAATTCTCAATACAATAGATCATAGCCCATATTAACCTAACAGAGTCTTATGCTTATCTGATGTTGTAGGTAGTGTTGCCAACCGTCCGATTTCTCGTCCGGACAGTTCGGTTGTGCTCGTATATGTTAGGTGCTCGGTTGGATCGTCCAACCGGACGGCAAATGTCCGGTTTTGTTGATAAGAAATAGGTTACAGTTAAAAATGAATATAGATTCCAGTCGATTCAGACAGAGTTTAGATTAATATTTAGGGTAATTTCGTGTAAACTTAACGACTTAATATATAATATTATTAATATGTTTATTCTTTTTATTTACCTGCTATTTTACGTTAGTTTATAAAGCTTATAGGCTAATTAAAGTTTATTTTTCTGTTTTAGTTAATAGAAAAATTAATATTTATAGATTTTATACAACTGCCATTTACGTTTAAATTTAAGGGCAATGCTTTTAACTCTAGTTGTTTATAGTTAATTGTTATTAGAAATCACAAATTTAATGTAATACACATTTTAATCTATTACACATTCACATTACCAATTTTAAAGATCAGCTCATCAGAAAATCAACTTTAAGTTTAAGTTACTTATTTTCTGGTAGAAAGGTGTTGTTATTTGCATCTAAAGAGGCATCACTTTTAAACCAAACCCTTTTAAAAATCTTTTAAACCAAAGAGGTATTGGTTACTTTTAGGATAAAATTCTACAAAATCTTTTGGGGGGGGGGGCCCCGTCCCCCTGCTCTACTGGGGGGTCTTCCCCCAGTGGGACTCGTGTCCGGTTTTGCCAAACGAAAAGTTGGCAACACTAGTTGTAGGCTGTGCCATAATGGTGAATTTGTGTAATCATATGAGCCAGGGCTTTCAATTATAAACGTTTGGGGTACAGTTCCGTAGACGCTCTACAATATATTAACGATAAACAATCGATTGTTTACGTATCGATATTGTAATCAAATGATTCTCGCACTTAGTAATCTAATAAAAGTCGATGTAAATTAGTACATTCAATGAAAAACTCTATTATATTTATAAATATTTTGTAATTTATTATTTAAGTAGCCTAATATAACCTGAACAAATCTAACTAACAAATGAATGTAAAAAAGTGAACAAAATTAAAATGAATAGAAACCAGGGTTTAAGCTAAGAAAACACTTTGAGGATAAATATGTTTCTTTTAGCATTATTATTGCATGTCATTCCTATTTTTTTTAGCAAGTTGCTTTTTGTGTATATTTGTTTTTAAGGTTTAACATTTAAATAATAGGCTATATCATTCAGAGTCTACTTTTCTTAGTAAATTATCTATTTTTAACCACTAATATCTGTAATGGAAATAAACTAAACATTCTAATGGAATAATATAGCACCGAAACAACTGAAAATCAAAACAACATAGGCTAACCTCAAAGCTTATCACGATCACATTTACGTATCACCGATTTTGAGTCGTTTTGTTATCTGTTTTTGGTAAGCTAGACCTACCTCTACACTTTCGCCCAATCGTTCGTCCAAGTGACTTGGGCGAGTGACTCGTGCTCATGTGACCATTGACCATTCACACTGTAGCGAGTCGAGACCGCGAGCGGCACCAAGTATGGTGAAACTGCCGCTCGTCTTCTTTGACTCGGTACAAAAACCGACAAGAATCAGTGCGATGGCGAGATGAGCACAATCATCCCGAGTGGTGGCGAACTAGCCCTCCACATTCTCGCATTCGCCATCGCTCGGCTAGACTTGCCTACTTCAGAGTGTGCGCTAAGCCAAGCCATAGTGCATGATGTCTGTTAGCGGATTAGCTACTGTCACTGTCTACGTAATCAAGAATCAAGAGTTTTATTGTCATTGACCTTATTACCAAGGAATTGATAGAGTCAATATGCTTTACTTAATATTTACAAGAAATGTATAGTAATATAACATATATATATATATATATATATATATATATATATATATATATATATATATATATATATATATACAAACATAGACTGTGAACCAAAATTCATTGCTAACATCAGCTTCTAAAAACTCACTTATGTCATAGAAAGGATTATTGTTTAGCCAATCCTGTAGTTTTATTTTAAATATGTTAAAAGAAACGATACATGTAGTAAATATATAGTAAAATAATCCTTGCAGATAAAGGTAATTTATTAAAAAATCAAATGCAGTTTAATTTATGACAGTTACCACTCGTACTAAGTCTATGAGCAGGGATTTCAAGTTTAAGTTTACCTCTGGTCTCATAAGAATGCACTTCCTGTCTAATACCAAAAGTTTGAAGATTTAATTTTGTATATAGCATTATATGATAAATATATAAACTGACAACAGTAATGATTTCTAGTCTGACAAATAGGGGTCTACAGTGCTCCTAGGGCCCGCTCCACAGATGGTGCAAATTACTTTTTTTTGCAAGATTAGAATTTTTTTAACAAGAGAAGAGTGTCCCCACAGTATAAAACCATAGGATATAGGATATATGTGACTGGAAAAGTGCAAAATATGTCATTCTTAAGTATTCATTAGATTCAAAATCTTTTAATTTCCAAATCAAATAATTGACTCGAGAAATGTTTTTACATGTATTTTCAATTTGTTCCTGTCAATTAAGTTTGGAATCTATGTGGAAGCCAAGGTATTTAACAGAATTTCTTGCAATTTCATTGGAAAGGCCAAGAAGAATATTTTGAGTTTTATCTTGATTAGGCCTACATTTGAGCTTGTTGGCTGAAAAACAAATTGATGCTAAATCAGAGGCTTCATTTAAAACTGCACTAAGTGTAAATATCTTTGTGAGAAAGTGGTATCATCCGCATATATTACAGAATCAACCTCAACATTTCTAGGGAGATCATTAATTGAAATTAAAAAGAGAAATGGTCCAAGAACCGAGCCCTGCGGAACTCCTGCATCAACTCCCCTCAAACCAGATATCTTCCCACCAACAGAAACATACTGCTTTCTATTACTCAAATATGATGTGATGATTTTCAACTGTGGATTTTTGATGCCTTAAAATTCAAGTTTTCTGAGCAAGATATTGTGGGGGACCCAATCGAAGGCCTTTGTTAAATCAAATAATGTGAGAGTAGAATGGAGGCTTGTCTCCTCTACCACTCGCTCAGAGGCGATCGGTAAAGTGACGTAGTGATCAACGCAACGTTGTCAAGCCTCCACAACATCCCAACTACTCTTCTAGTCTTCTGTTTGGTTGTGGATCGTGATCACGTCGCGTTACATTAAATATTTTAAAGTAAAACAAAAATAAGTTGCCAATGCAAATGGACTTTTAGTACCATTAGTATTGTTAAACCAGATTTTCTGCAGTAAAATTTTAAAATGTCTACTCTTTTCTTTGTAGGAAAAAAGCGACAGCCTGCCCAAATATTATCTCATTTTCGTGGTGCATGTCGCATTTTGCGATATATGCGACCGCAGCTTAAACCCTGATAGAAACTCAAATCAAGTGAACATTATTTTTAAACAATTAAGCACAACTAAACCTATAAGTTATATCACTTACATACTCTACATGATGGTTGGTTTTATGTAACGAATGGATAGATGGCTTTGACAACGAAAAACAACTTGATTTTTACCTCTATGATACCGGTACGTTTTCATTGCATCTCCACATTTTGTACATTTGGGATTTTTTTGAACTAAACATTATTCTTGTAGCCAAAGAAATGCACTCTCATTATTTTGTAAAACATTTTAAGACAAATAGCGATAATTTAATGAAGGCATACTATTAGCCATTTTCGTCACACTACAAAAAAGAAATTATAAACAAACAGAATGTGACCACCACCAATCAATTAAGTTTGATGTAAAAACATATGATTTCATACAATTTTGATATTTAGAATTGATTACAATATCGATAGGTACGTAAACAACCGATTGTTCATCCTATAATATATCGTAGATCTTCTGCGGAACTGTACCCAACGTTTGTTCAAAGTGTATATTAAACTAGAAATCCACTGAGCATTTGAAGGGTTCGAAATGCTTGGGATGAACCCCTCCCTGCTACTAATGGTGTTGGAGACCTCTTAACCCTTCTTATCAGTCAGTAACATTGATTTAACAGCAATAGACTATTTCAGGGGTATTTTTCCATGTTTTAATAATGGATTGGTTTCAGAATGCTATAAAACCACCAGGAGCTATTCCCAGCTCAGTTGATACCTATTCATGATTTATAGCTAGGCATACTTTTTTTAGATGACAGATGCTGGGCCTAGCACTAGTTCAAATACCACTCAACCGGAGGAGAGCATGGGAGGTGGAAATTCTCCGTCAGCTGATCAGTCTGTTTGGCAAAGCAATCTGCAAAGGATTCAACAGCGGAAGCAGCAAGTTTATAACTGGCCTCATACCAAGAAGCTGCTCAAGCTAGCGATCTACTCGGCATGTCAGACAGAAGGATGCAAGTGTGGAGGCTGGAAGGCTCCGGCTCCTCCTCCTAAAAACTCCAAGGTTGACGTCACTCAGCCTCTTGCTAACTTCAATGATCCTTGCCACAACTGCACTCACATTCTTGGTAAGAAGTTTGAAAGGTCTTTATATTTAAATTGTACCTTTCTTGTCATGTAGGTAGGGCCTATTTAAATTAATGTGGAGATGATTGAGGTGGCTGCAATCGTTATGAAACACACGTAATCATTGATTGTTTTTATTGTTTGAGATGCTTATGAAGTGGCCCTTGTAGAAATTAGACTAGAGAGATACAACCAGCAATTATCTAATACAATCAATATACACCTTAATCTATCAGTTAGGCTAAGGTTAACATAGATAATTATCATCATTTGGTGTTCGCTGCTCCAACAAATAAATTTGTTGCTACTACTTTAGCTATAGGAAACAGACTTGTATAGGCTACCATTTCTTAATCTCTTTGCACAAGTTCTCTTTCAAGTTTGTTTTTAAATAGCACAACTATAATAATATGGTAATAATAGACAATAAAATACTTTTCAGCGATATTTTATAACTATTTTTTAGGGTTGGGCGAGAAGCGTTTTTTTTAAATCTAGTCGAGTCAGTTATTAAACCAAACTACTTGAGTTTCGAGTCAAGTCGAGTAGTTCTTTAAAATTTTAAAAAACTCATTTTAATTGTTTTTATTGAAAATAATGTTTTTTACATATTAAACTTTAATTATAAACATAACATGTTATTGAATTATTAGTATTATTATTTATTTTATTTTAACCTTTATTTTACTATGAATGAATATGATTTAAATAAAAAAAAAAAATATATATATATATATATATATATATATATATATATATATATATATATATATATATATATAACCACAACAACCATAACAAACAAAAGACAAGTATTACAAATATACATCCATATAAAGATTTTGGGTTAGTTTATCATAACCAGAACATTTTAACAAGAAAGTGATTTTTTGACCCCGACCCAAACACTCCCTGTGCTCCTCTCTTACTTACTTTAACTCACAGGTATCCATAAATAACCCACGTCATTGTCTCCTTTCATATGAGCTTAAAAATAGATTTTAGGCTTATTTTTCTCTATTTCAGTCACTTATTTTGTTAAACGTTGGTTAGCGGCGTAAACGTGAGTAAACGGCAGGAGTAGTTATGCTATTGTCAAGTATTTGGAGTAAACGGCGGGAGTATCAAACTACTCAACTCAAATTTTCGAGTAGTCCCTAATACTCGCTCGGCCTTCGAGTATTATAAAATACTCGACAGGTACTCGAAAACTCGAGTACTCGCCCGCCCCTGCTATTTTTTAATTCTTATTATTCCCAGGATAGAATAAAATATACGATAGATGGTTGGTTACGGTATAGATCTAGACCTACCTACTGTTGTTTATGTAGTGTTTGAATAGTTATGAATAAATTAACCTCTTGACGTGGGAAACCTAATTGATATCAGTCAGTGTTCTGATATGAAAGACTGTTGCTGTAAGTCAATATTATATCATAATTATTTGCAATCAGGGTGTTAAGTCTGTGGATTCAATTTTGCAGCTAGATAACTAGGCCCTACCTAGGCCAGAACTCAAGCAAAGTACTGGCACCTCCTACGTTATTAATTCTGATATCATGACTAGTGGAATAACCTATGCCAAATGATGTGGTCTGTGGAAATCGGGATATCAAAGTGTTTGTTGCAATATGCTGAGTTTTGTTTGCAATATGCTTAAATACATATGATTTCAAGACTAGTCTCTAAATCGAGTCTGTAATAAAATGTCAATGGGTATGTATTAGAACATTACTGCAATCCCCTTATATGAGATGAGCTGTGATATATTTTATGTCAAGATCAGTCTAATACCTGGTTTAAAAACCTTGTATCGATTTATCAGAATAAAAAGTTCATATTTCACGATTGCATAAGTTATCAGGGAAAGCTTAGGATGGTAGCGTACAGGGAGAAAGATGGTTTAGAGCTGTAAACTGTGTACACAATCATAATAGAAGGTCTATGTAAATCAAGTTCTGTATAATTTACTGTACTTTTATATAAGATTTCAACATATACTCGTAAGTATTTTAAGGCGCATTTGAGTGAGTTATGAATGGAGCATGTGTGAGATGCCTTGTGTAGTATTTTTGCTGGCCATGACTTCATAAGGCATCTCACACATTCCTCACAAATAAACCTAATGACAATAAAGGCAATTGGATCCAGTTTAGGATCATACAGTTTTTAAGGGTTAGGATTGATCTGCATGGTTAACTTCAAATCTGTGCTCTAATCGGTAAAAACCCAAAAGAAGGTAAACGACCGTTAAAAATGTTTTAGTTGACCAATCCCTGGATTGATATTGTATGTTTTGTTTTTCCATTTAACACACTTCTGTATTGTGCTCCTCGTAGAGTACTTGTACCAGAAAAGAGCACCAACAATAATTTATGCTAGGTTTTCTGGTTTTGCAAGAGATTTAGAGAATACACGGTGAGGAGCAAACCCATGCTTAGACAGTCCATAGGGCCACAAGATGAATACAATCTTCCATATTTAAGTTGAGAACACTTATCAAATATAACCACGATTCTCCTCAATATGACTTTATTTCTGGTAGGTCAACATACAACACATCTCAAGTCACTGCAAGAGGAAGAGGTCAACAGGCTGCTAGGAATGGTTGTCGACGTAGAAAATATTTTCATGAGTATGCACCGAGAAGAAGATCCTGACACTAAGAAAGTTTATTATTACCTTTTTAAGGTAAGTTAGAGTTAAATTGTATGTGTAATTTAAGCATAATTAAAACATCGCTAATGCAAATACTTTTCTATCATAAGTCATTGCAGATGATTAGTGCAAGTAAAGTTTTTTGTTTCATATTTTTTGATTGAGAATCAAAATTTAAAGAGTCACTTACCGTGATACCGTCGTAGATTATTTCTTTATTCAATAATTACCGTGACTATAGTTTAAACCTAATAGGGCCATCATAAACTCTCATTTTTCGTGCACATATAAATCATTTCAATGTGAAGATTGTTGAAGATCGATGACACTTTTCACAAAAACAAAATTGCAAGGCAATTGGGAGCCTGGGGGCCTACGAGACCCCTATTTTCCTACGGTATACCCTGGAAATTTTTCTTTTGTCTGGCGGCCCCCTAGTGCCCCGCCTGAAATTCAGGGCCTGGGGCAAAGTGACCCAGTTGCCCCCCCTTGTTCGCCCCTGCATTTGTCCGAATGATTGTGATTGAAAGATAACCTTGTGTTGACAGCTGCTGAGGAGGTGTATAGTGGACATGACCAAGCCCACGATAGAAGGGCCGCTGGGGCAGCCTCCATTCGAGCGTCCGAGCATCGCCAAAGCCATCACCAACTTCGTCTTATACAAGTTTAGCCACGCGGCAGCCAGGGTTTGTAATCATGTGTCTTATTATTTTATCTTATAGTTGTAGGCTATTGGATAACTATTATTATGTCTTGAAATTTGTCTACTTAAGTTTATACATTTTTTTCCTTACATTTGTAAGTGAAGTTGTAAGTGTTTAACTAGCTATTGGGCCTATAAAAGAAAACGTTCCTACGTTCTTTGAAAGACAAGTTTTAGGCGGGGTTTTTTAATTCAAAAGACTTATTTTATTGGGCACTACCCACCTTCAGGTTATGAGGTATTAGCCGTTGTTATGGCAACGACTTTGGTGACGAGAGGATTTTCCATCAAAGTCATCTTCTAAAGCCGTGGTTGGTGGTGTCCAATAAAATTAAGTATTTTGAAAAAATTCTTAGGTTTGAACAATTTATTTCACTCATTCCTTGATGATGTTCTTTTAATAACTAAAACTATTAGTTCAAGTCTAGATGCCTTCTAGCTCATAAACCAATTTAGATTTACCTTCTGTCAAATAGCTATTAACTTTGTAGCGGGTGTTACAATAATTTCGGCATTCCAATACTTCCTTAGACACAATACTTATTCTGCATGAGTGACAGATGTATGTTTTAAGTTTGAATGAAGCTGTTTTGGCCGAATCAGGATTGAAACTGAGGAAGGCAATGCTGAAATATTCGTAATGCCCATTAAAAAGTTGTGTGTGAGCTTTTTGTTGGAAGGTAATCTAAAATAGACTATTAAATTTGTATGAGTTAAGCCTCTGAATCACTGATCAATATATGTGTAGGGGCCTATTGATTTAAATTACCTTATCGTCAAGTGATTTTATTTTCCCCGAAAGGCCTTTCGACGATAAGGTAATTTAAACCAGTACACAAATATTAAATGTGTGTTTTTAAGTGTTAAACTGACTACAGATGGTCTTTGGGTAAACCAGTTCATCCTTGGATTTTTTCTTTATCTACCATGCGTGTAGTTGAGAGAGGTATTACTGGGTTTTAGTAGGCTCTGCAATAATGTATGGAAAATTAAAATAATATTTAGTATCCTCCAGTGTTTTTTATTATTTCTGAATAGTGTTAAGTTTTATTTACCTGAGCCTAAATGTCAGTCGTTCGTACAGAAGAGTATAACGACTTATTACTTACAGGAGTGGCAGACGATGTATGACTTGGCCAAGATGCTCCTTCACTGCCTCAACCACTGGAACTTCGAGACTCCGAGCGCCCGCAAGCAGACTGTCTCCGCGGAGGAGATTTCTGCTTATAAAGTTAACTATACAAGGTAACGGAAGAATAGTGTTAAGTGTGTCATTTTAGCTATCCACTCTCTATACTATCATATTATAGCCTATTGACTACATGAAATTTAAATTAACCAGTTTTCCAAAGCCTAACTTTCTTTACATTATTCTTCACAATATTTGTCGTCCACGGGCCGGTTGTTGATTTGACTATTTAAATGTATATTCACATTAGATTCTACTATATTCAGTAATTGTTGGTTTTCATTAACAAATGAATGTACTGGTTTACATAGGTTCGGGCATCAATAGATGCTACTCTGTGTTACATAGTATAAAATTTGCTTAAACCTTCTGTCAATTAAAATCGCAACAAGAAATTATTCTTCTCATCATTGTTTTAGTGCCACTGAATGCCCTACTTCATGAACATTTTCTGATCTACCGTATATAAAAATAGATCATACATTTTTCTATTTATTTTTCAATTGATCACAATACTATTGATTTAAAAAATGTACAAAAAACATATTTACATAATTATATAATCTGTGGCGAGATGGGTTGCCATGGGAATAAAGGAAAAATGGCGGCCACCACGTTGGCTTCACTTTTCTTGGAGATTAAGAGTGTTCCAACCCCGGAAGTTGCCGGACTCCATCTCAGAGCTTTGTTCCTTAAGATCAATGTTAACTTTGATCCTCCGTTACTCCCCACATAGCCTACAATTAATATTTGTGGCAAATTAAAGGTTCTGTCATCCTTAAGTGAAATGCAATTTTGAATTTAGATTTGTTTAGTTAATTAATGAGAAAATGTAAAGTAATACACTTCAAAATTAAACAATTTATTATAAAATCATAATGCCTAAATTAAGTAAATTGAAAATGTAATTCCATTGAGAACCACTATATTTGATTTTATGGAACAAAAGTTCAAGACAGCGTCTGGCAACTTCCTGTGATGACGACTCAACATGTGACATGTGACTACACACTCCATTAGTGATGCGACAACTGACTGCTTTCGCCAATCGATTATTCACCCAGCGGTTTTAGGATTCACCCAGTTCTTTTAGCCTGAATGATTCACCTGAACAATTTATCTGAACTTGAATCAGGTCCTTGGTAAGGAGAAAGAGAATTATTATCCTAATAATTGCACCTATAAATGCACAATGATTTGTTGATTATAACAGCCTGTGTTCTAGTATTTTGCCTGTTATAATAATTTATCTTTATTTACAATAAGGGGAGGGATATTTATATGACTACCGATTCTTACTTAAACTGGCTGTTTGGTGCAAAATATTGTTATGATGATTCCTTATAACAAAAGAGTGAATTACTATTTCTCCAGTAAATTCGGTGACGGAACAGGTGAATCACCCAGTTGTTAGAGGTTGTATTCCTTTCCAACAGTTCCGCTCTAGGTTCCAGTGTTTGATGCTGTTCTTGTTCACCCAACTGACGGAGAGGATAAGAACTGGGTGAATCAGTTTTGTTGGGTGAGAGACGAGAACTAGGTGAATCGGTTTTGACTCCTGGGTCAATCCCATCACTACACCTCATGTGCTGATTCATGGTGTCGCAGGTGGTTGGTGTTTTGCCACGTACCAGTGTTCTGCGACTCGCTGCAGCACTTTGAGACGACTCTGGTGTTCGGCCGCACACTGCTGCGCGCCGTGTTCCGCTCCGTGCGCCGTCAGCTGATGGACAAGTGCCACAGTGAGCGAGACAGGATGCCCCCGGAGAAAAGGGTCCTCGTGCTCACCCATTTCCCCAAGTAAGGTGGCAACGGACTTGTCAAACTTTTTTTGCTGCTCACCCTTTTAAATGACAAGGGTATTTATAACTAAACAGGTTACTAACCTAAATCCTTGAACAATTCTCACAATGTTCTCTCGAGTTTCAAAACCCCTAAATGACGTTAGTCTTAATTTTTTTTATTTCAACACCATCAGAACTTTTGTTGAGAATACCCTACCATAATGAAGCTTGTCATTGCTTTATGGAGTGATATTGAAGTTTCACTTAGGGGATTTGATAATGACCTTTTAAAGATGAAACTTGAGTCACCATTGGGTGAATCTTAAGACAACAGATTTAGGTTAGTAACCTGTTAGGGCCTATTTTCTTGAAATCATCTTGCAAACATCGTGAATAAAGCTATTTTATTGTTTTTTCCAACTGATTATGTAAGATAATCTATAAGGTACCGTAGCCTTGAAGAGAACTAGCCAAATACCAGATTTCATGAATTGTTTGAGGTAGGCTGGTCAGGAGGCAATGTCAGACAATAACCCCAAATCTAAGTTTTATGTTTAAAAATCTTAAATGGAAGGGAATAAAATACAGGTGAAGTATCAATGTACAAATCAAATAGGAATAGGTCTACCTATGTCAGTAATACTAAAATACTTAACCCCATCTAACCTTACAGTAACTCAGTACCTACCTGAGTAAAGGAAATGGTAAATACCCCCGTAGCAGCAAACCTGCGTACTCAGCGAATTTCCAATGCATATATATGTATCTTAAAACCACATAAAGGCACATACCAAGTTTCATCAGTATACATTCAAAAATAAACGATTTATGACATTTTAATTATTCTCCATAAGAATAACATGGCAGCTGAGTATGCAGGTTTGCTGAAGCAAGGAAGACAACAAATTGGGTTTTATACAAATATCAATATAACTCATGTAGGTAAAGCCACATACCAAATTTAATTAATTTATTTTCATAATGAAGGCAGATAACACGTTACTTATTCTCCATAAGAATAACATGGGGCTGAGTATGCAGGTTTGCTGCTACGGGAGCCTTGGGTAAAAAATTGTTTTTTTGAGCAAATATCAATGGTCCACAACTAGATGAAGCCGTATACCAAGTTTCGTCAGTATACGTTCATAAATAAGTAAGATATAAAATTTTTATTTTCCTCCATAAGAATAACATTAGACAACGTACTGTGTTTAGCACTTTCAATATCTCGGTAACCAATTGACGTAGAGAAATGATCAAAATACCAAATTGTTTGTTTTTTTAAGCTGAATCAAATGGGAAAAAATAAAATTTGACTATTTCCAAAATTATATGTAAAAAATTCGAAAAACCCATTTTTGGGGTACAAAACCCCCCCAAAATACCCCTTCGGATAGAGCGATCTGGCTGGTTTTCGAACTTAAAGTCATAAATGTTGCTTTACACGTTTATACCAAATTTCATCAAAATCGGATAATTTTTACGAGAGTTATCGTGCTCACGGACACACACATATATATATATATACAGTTTCGAACGAATGGTGTTTTTGGGGTCTGGGGACCTCAAAACGAAAAGTTATCATGGTCCCGGGCCTAGGTCTTACCATGCCGACTACGGTAATAGCTTCTTCCCTATAGGGGAAATTCGCTAAAAACAACAAACTTCAATCTGCAACGTTGTCAGACATGTTGGATGATTTCTAGTAGTTTAAAGGAATTTATACAACCTTGTTGAGCAAAGTAATAGTTTGCAACAGTTCATAATTTATTTTGGTAAATATTATATAATAACAGTTAGGTAGGCCTATGTAAAAATATGTAGTCATGTACAAATCCAGATTAGGCCCCTATAAAATATCAATGTGCCCTTATAATAACTCATTAGACCTATATATATATATATATATATATATATATATATATATATATATGTGTGTGTGTGTGTGTAATTAATTTGTATATATAAGGAAAAGAACTATCTTTCTAAGCATCTATAAGATAAATGTATTAACCACGCATATAACACCACCTTGTATTAGAGAATGGTATAAACTACTTCAAATACAAATTTTAATTATTATCTGATCTTAAATACATAGATAACTGGTCCAATTTTATATAGTAATAACAGTGAAAATTCAAAGTGAAAAGTGTCATGTGTACTGGAAACCTCAAGAAAGAAAATCATATGTATTGTTGGAAGGTGGTGGATTTACCTCTCCCTCATTCTTCTAAGATGGACCGGCCTTTGTGTTGGATTTAAAATTTGAGCATCGTCTCAAAATTAAAAAATTTCCCTTAAATAAGTACATCGGACATATCCAAGTTCGATATTTTGGTTAGGAGAAGAACCAAACCATCACGAACGTTCCCATTTTATTGTATGAGGCCAGAAGAGATGGTTTTGGTGAAGCAGATGTCCTTGGTAACATAATTCCAACTTAGCTAGCCTAGAGACAAGCCTATATCAGAATCAGGTGGATTGAGAAGCTTGATTACTGATTATCTCCAAGTATCTTCACCAATAGACAATTAAATTTCAAAATTTTGTAAGAAGAGAACCCTTTAATTTGTTTAGTCATGTCAATGAAATTAGGACAGAATTTATTAGGCCTAGAACATTCATTCAAAATCATGGCCTTCTTTGGTGACGCCAAGCCAAAATTGGTTCTTTGAACATTAGAGCAAATTCATATCTTACAATCAAACGATCGGATTTAAAAGTTCATTATGAAGAAAATAGAATTGAATAATAAAGCAAAATCTAGAACTAAGAAAGAGAGTCTCCACACGAACTCTCTGTTTATAACGCCCTGAGATAAAGACTTTCATACCCTCCACAGAATGAAGCCGAGGCATATTTCACAATTTTTTAAAGTCAATCATATATTTCCCCCTACCTGTGTAACCCATGTTGTTAATCCCTTGCAATTTTAATATGCTGAAATGTGAATTTTGTAAATAAATAATTTTCTTGTTAATTGTACCTTATTCATTTGAGGCAGAAATCGCCATCTTGTTTTAGGTTACTAAGCGACCTTAGTCTTAGAGCTAGGAGTATATTTTGCCATAGAGCACTAAGTCAGTAACTCAGAATAAAAAAACTTCATAGAGTAAGTGAACAATTGTATATTTAATCCAAGAGAACAGTACATATATATATATATATATATATATATAATATGAGATAAATAAATAAAGGTAATAATAAAAAATAAGTAAAAACAAAAAATAAAGAATTAGAGGTCGGGAGTTTTTCAAGTTTTGGGATGTTAATACTGCACTTCCTGTTGTACTGCCCTGGGAGACCACGCCTATTCCTCTGAGTCTGATGGGGGGGACAGGAAGGAGAGGTACTAGTGGGGAAAATGTTTAATGTTCTAGTCTGGGAGTAACGGGTGGTTTGAACGTTTCCTGCCACAGGGACTCTCAAATTGAGAAATGACCTGCCACCTGCGAGAAGGCCCCCACTGAGGACTTGTAAGTTTTTTATAGTTACTGCATGGCGGTTCCAGGTTCCTACAGCTGGTGGAAGAAGAAATCTACCTGCCTAACTCACCCATCTGGGACCCGGAGTTCAAGCAAGCTCCCCCACAACACCTGCAGATACTGCCAGACAGTAAAGGTCAGCTGATAACTTATCTAACGTTACCCTGCCAAAACCAACAGCGGGTTTAATCAAAGTGGTTTTAAAGTAGTAGTGTGCCATAATCTTCCTTTCCATGCCACTTTAAACAATATTTAATCATTAAACAATGATTATGGTTATGGTTATGGTTATGGGTATCAATGTACAGTGGAGACTCGAGTAATTTAACTTTGCCTTAAAAGATTACATTTTGTCCATTCCCCCATAAAATAATATCCCCTAACTACTCCCATGTTATTTAACCTTCTACTATCAAAGAGTTGGCCGGAAAGAACTTGATAATTCAAATTACCTTAAACTTGAGGCTTTTTTCCACCTCAACCACTGAGATTATTTTAGAAATAATGGTGGAGTATTCTTAACAAAAACCACCTACTTACACTATACAAGTTATCATATCCTATACACTAGTACAAGCAATGTCTGATGGCAAAATGGATCTGAAAACCCCCGCAGAAGGATTTTGCTTAAATTTTGAAAATAGGGGTTTTCGGGTTTCGGCTGTGGTTCGGAAATTGATTGAGAAAATCCTTAACCCCAAGAAAACTCATTTGAAAATTGAGTTTTAACATTGGACTTCTTGAATTCCAAGTCAACAAAGTAATTACAAAAGCTGATTAAAAGTGAATTATCAAAGTAGCACTCATGTGGTAAAGTGTCAATCTGTGGTCTTCCTCGGAGCGGAGCTCGGCTCCCAGGGTTCTTATTGTGTGTACAAATTGTCGAATTGTTGTAGGGTCGCCAGTAGTGCGGAGGACCGGACAGTTTGAGAAGCTCAGTGTTCCGCCCAATGAGAAGGACACGTTCACCACCGTGAACCTCACGCCGGGGGTTCGGAAGAAGGTTCTTCGTGGGGAAGGGTAGGTCTTACAGTGTTCAAGACGATACAAATTTAATGTAGTTTTCAGAGCTACTCACACTTGCTTCTCAGTTTTAGAGAGGCTTAGAAGATTACTGCCAGAGTCTGCTGAACTTAAACTGGTGCAGCCACTGATATTGTCAGTACGGCATTTCACTACTGCTTCCTTGCGTATTGCAACAGCAATTTTGGGAAGGATACGAGTCGGATCAATAGGTGTCAGAAATCAGCCATTCACTTGTTTTTTTGTAACAAAAGATCTGACTGGATGTTCTAGGTACCAGTCAGTTTGCTGCTATTAGAAGCTTTAGGCAGGATGTTAATGTGCTTGATGAGACAAAGGTCACTGACACTCTGTGAGCCCAACTACCTTGTTGTGAGAGGCTGTCTTTCAATAAGTCAATTTGGAATTTGGAGCGTGAGTTTCTTGTACGTGTTGTACAACAAACTGTCCGGAAACTCATTGTTGCAGTAACTATATGACAGAACTAAAAAGACATTTGCACAGAAATGTTGGTTTGTGAATGAAAAATGACCAGTATAATTAAATGATAATTTCCCTGAAAAACTATTGTATCATAGAAATGCTTGCAAATAAAGGTTTTTTTTACATTAAACCTTACCAATCATCTTTATATATTTATTATTTCTCAAGGGGGTATTTTTTTCTGTAGGCCATATCTCCCTTATGTGAAAACCTAACAATTCAAAACCTTAAAATAGACAATTAAATGAGTGGTTCTCACACATTTATTTGTCAAAGTACTGATACTTACAGCAAAAAATTCAAATTCTTTTCTTTCCATAAACTGTACAATATTTATTTGTAATACACTGTGATACAAGCGTGAAATAATTTCTATGTAAACTTTCTGTCTGTGTGTTGGAATGTGAGTCTTTGTAATTTATCACTACACTTGTTACAAAAACCACTGTTACAGTTCAATTAACTCAAAATAGGTATTTCAATATCTAGGCTGAGAAGCAGTTATAGTTGAATGTAGTGATACCAATGTAAATTTTAGAAAATGTTTTAAAATTAAATCGGGTTTATTTGTTGTAGAACAAGTAGCCAAATAAACTGGCCCAAATGGGCACCCACATTGCCTTCCGTTTAGTCTGTTCAGCCAAGAACCACTGCTGGCTGGGTGCCATTCCAGTATGGGATGCTTGCTTGACTATCCCTGCCTATACCGGGAGGAACCATGTTCCCTGTTCCTTGCATATACAAATTGAGGAACCATTTTGTTGCGGCTGCTTTCTTTTCCCAATTTAAAATTAAGATAGTACTTGGTCCCAGATAGTCCTGCATAGTCTTAGAGCTGAATCCTGGGCTAAAGGGTTTGGACCATTCCATTCAGAACGTTAGTAAATGCTATGGCGTATATGCACTCAAAAAGAAAACCTCTATCATTGCCTCATTGAATGCTAGCCTTTGCAGAATGGTCAGTTATTGATTTTGATTTATTCCTCCTTAATTAAAAATACAATGTCAATTTTGACTGATAAAGATAAAAGAATAGAAAAAAAGATAAGAAGCATGTATTGTTCAGTTCTGATCTTGATAGATAAGGCGTAAGGAGAAATATCATATCTTCTCAGTCAAGTTTTCTTTCATTGCATTTTCAGCAAGCTGGATTATGAATCCTGAGTAGGTTTTATCATTGGTTATATTAATTTTCTTACCCTCTATGTTGGTTGGTGGTCATGTTTGGTGTGGTATTAAAGTTTATCAATAGACAACTTTGTATTCGGAGTAATATGTTAAGTTTTAAGTTCAGGACATAATAAAATATATTTATACTTAAATGAATACATGCCGTTGAATATTAGATTTAGACAAGTCACACCAGGTATCATCAGGCCCAATCAGAGATTGACGGAATCAAAATATTATCTGTAGTTTTACAAAACGTAACATGCTAATCAAAAAGTTTTCTAAGCTCAGTATAAATTTATTCTAGAAAAAGTTATCAGAGTTTATTATTTTATTTTGAATACCGAAATCCCTTGAACTGTAAATTGAAATAATGAACTGGTAGACAGTGAAGTCGGGGCTCCAGTGATGAAATATTTCACGTTTCTACCTGCTTCTCCCAATGTCCTATGTCCCTCCTCAACAGATTAATTTTAATTGTTAATAATTTATGGCTCATTTTAAAGAGAAAAACTACCTAGCGATCTTGAGAAAGCAGAATTTTGATATCAACAATGGCAACTGATCAACCAAATTACAAAAATCTGCAGTATTTGGATATACGGGTTAACTATTGGTGACATAAAAAATCTGCTGGATGGATTTTGTTTATGAACCATAAATCAACGATTTTGGATAATTTATTGAGGAGGGACGGGATTTGAAATTTAACATTGGTCCAATGGGAAAAGCAGGTAGAAACACAAAATGTTTCGTGACTGGTGCCTCCTCTTAATCCGGCAGTTGCTTACCAAAGAAACAATTGAAATTACCACAGTTAAACATGATTACCGCATAGAATATGATAAAGAATATGCATGAGCAGGGAGAAGCAGCGTGAGAGCAGTGGACGGTCGCCCGACCTCAAGAGGAGGAAGTTGGACGGGGAGACAACCGAGGACTTCAGCCATGAAAAGGTCGTGGAGATCATAGCCTCTATCAGCGACAACCAGCAATCCATCACCACCGGGGTGAGGCTAGCTCTACGTAACATAGGGAACAAAACTCTCAGTAATAGATAACAGGTTTGAGAAATGGGATTCCGCCACGTCAAAGGTACCCGTTCAAGCATAATGGCACCCCAAGCATTTTTACGTTTCAGAAAATGTTGTATTGTTGCTAATCTGTTCTTTCGCTGGAAGTTGCTGGACACCACCTTAGAGTTGTTTCCATGAGACCAATGTTCGCATGCGCACCTGTTGCACATGCAGTTACCAACTTTTGCCTCTTGTTATTCATCACCTGATCATCACATACAGTTTGTTTTGGTGTAAAATCAAAAGTTTTGTCATTCTCTGGTGAATTGCAATTAGAATTTAGAATCTATTTACAAATGAGTGAGAAACTGTGCAGGAGTAATTGCAAATCAAACAGTTTATTGTAAAGTCAGAATGTCCAAATTCTTGACCGCTTAACCGTCTCTACGGTGAAGTTTTTCAGTATCATTGCACCTTAAGAAAAAGTCAGCAAAATTTAAAGCAACTTTTGGGTATAGATTTCGCATCTGAGTTGCCATAGAGCTTCCGCAATATTTTATAATATGTTATTGAATATAAAGAATTGAAATGAAAGATTTTGAAATATCGTTCAGAAAGTGACATTGCTGATTGCATACAGTAGAACCTCGCTGATCCGTCACCAACGGGACCGAGAGCATGGTCGGAACGCAAAAAAGGTCGGATTATCAGAGGACAAATTTGTTCACATAAAAACCTAATAAAACTCTAGTTTAAACATTTTTCCACAAGAACTGAAGGACTGTTAGGCCTATACAATTCATAGCATGTGTTGATAAACTACAAACAAATACTTCTCCGCTAAAGAGAGTGTGACGTGTTTACATTTTGTAGTTGACATAATGTAGTTCGATACACTTTAGATAACTAAAAAAATAACACAAACTACAAAAACACGGTCTACTGACCTACATCGCCAGTTATAAGTCATCGACAAGCGTCGACATGAACGGAGAGACGACCGGATACGTAAACAAAATGCCCATAAGGATATGGTCAGTCTAAACGAGGGGTCGGTTCATCAGAGGTCGGACTAGCAGGGTCCTACTGCATCTAACTTTGGGGTGTCAGTTTGCTCTTTACCCAATGATTGTGTGGTTAATTCATTACATTTTTTATATAGATTTACTCTAGTGTAGGTTGCAAATGAAGTTGCTCTGTGAGATTGCATAGTGAAGATGTAGTTCTGTGAGATTGTTCGGTATTTCATTTGTGAAGCGTGAATCAATTAAATTTTATTTCTTTAATAATTGTTGTTATATAAAGAGCCTATGTGGTTACTTACTATTATTGTATTGTTTCAGTCCATACAAATAATTTAACTGTTATTGGCAAGAGTTGCAACGAGGAAAAGTTATTATATCCCTTTGGCCCTCCTCCCCCTGTACCTTTTTTATAATCGCCTTGTCTGTAAAGGTTATACCTGAAATTTAAGATTTTTAGACCTTGAAAACCGTAATTTTGATTATTTAGTTTGAGTGGGAACCCTGTGTAAACAAAAACAATATTTTTCCCTTGTACAAAACTGTAAAAACAGTGAGCTGGAAGAATGTGTATTGATATCATATTAAAAATCTAATCTCCAAATAAGCCTAAATGTAAATATCTGCTACAATGTAGTGATTACATAATATTACAGAAAATATGCTTCAATAGAGGGCTGATAGCCACAGCAACACTCTGAGGTGGCTGCCTGGTTTTCTTTAGGACTACGTAATAAAGGTGATAGGGAGGAGTATAATTCTGGACCGTTAAACTCATGTCCAAGCACCTTGCAAGAGAGAAAAAAGAAATACAAATTTGGATTATAAGTTATTTATAGTTGGCTATAACTTAGTAAAGGTCGCAAAAAGTGAGCATTCCATTGTTGTGTGCCACCATTAAATTACTAATTAGACTCATAACATTACGAGACCTCACAGTAACTTTACACTAGAGCTGAATGCATCCAAGCTATACATGAGCTATTTTTATGTCGTAAGTAAAGATTTGATAGATTGTGTAGCCCAGATAGAGTTTACTATTAAAATTATGTTCTATACAAATTTTGGGGTAAACAGGGTTTTTAATTGTAAAGTTTTCTTTTAGTTTTTAACTGGATAGTGTACATCACATATAATTGTTTACTTTTATAAGTTTTAGCGAATTTCCTCTATAGGGAAGAAGCTATTACCGTAGGTGGCATGGTAAAACTTAAGCCCGAGACCATGATAACTTTTTGTTTTGAGGTCCCCAGATGCCAAAAACACTATTCGTTCAAATTTATATGTGTGTGTGAGTGCGTGTGCGCGTGCGTGTGTGTGCGTGTGTGCGTGCGTGTGCGCGCGCACGCGCGTTACCGCGATAACTTTTGAAAGAAGCGCCCGATTTTAATGAAATTTGGCCCAAATGTGGATAGTAACATTTATGACTTTAAGTTTGAAAACCAGATCAATAGGTTTATGGGAAGGGGGGTTTATGGGGGTTTAAAATTTTCCAAAAATCAGTTTTTTGATCTTTTTACCCTAAAATTAAAAAACACTAGATTTTGGGATTTTGGTTATAGCCATTTTATAGAGCTTAAAAAAACAAACAATATAGTATTTTGAATTATTAAGCTAGGTTTAGTGGTTGTGGAGAAAAGTAAAAAAGTGTCAATAAAATTTCCCATGTTAATCTTATGGGAATACGGTTTTTAGATTTTCCTCAGAAAATTTCACTAAAACTCCACATTTCTTTCTACCAATCAGTTTAGCTCTACAAAACAATCATTTTAGCGCTTTAATTGTTGTTTTACATCCAACCGTTGCAGTGATATTCAAAGTGCTAAACACAGTACGTTGTCCAATGTTATCCTTATGGAGAATAAATAAAATTTAAAATCTTGATTATTTATGTATGTATATTGATGAAACTTGGTATGTGGGTTCAACTAGTTGTGGTATATTGATATTAGCACAAAAATACCTGCTGCAGCGGCCCAGAGACGAGGTGGCCAAGCTGGAGGAGGCGGCTGGTGTCATCGAGTTCTACCTGGTGGGCAACACTCTCACCAAGGTCACTAATACTGTCGCTATGTCTAGGGCCCCACGGTGTTCCAAGGGAACCTCCTGCGGCGGCCCAGAGATGAGGTAGCTAAGCAGGAGGAGGCGGCCGGTGTCATCGAGTTCTACCTGGTGGGCAACTCTCTCACCAAGGTCACTAATACTGTCGCTATGTCTAGGGCCCCACGATGTTCCAAGAGAACCTCCTGCGACGGCCCAGAGATGAGGTAGCTAAGCAGGAGGAGGCGGCCGGTGTCATCGAGTTCTACCTGGTGGGCAACTGTCTCACCAAGGTCACTAATACTGTCGCTATGTCTAGGGCCCCACGGTGTTCCAAGAGAACCTCCTGCGGCGACCCAGAGACGAGGTGGCCAAGCTGGAGGAGGTGGCCGGTGTCATCGAGTTCTACCTGGTGGGCAACTCTCTCACCAAGGTCACTAATACTGTCGCTATGTCTAGGGCCCCACGGTGTTCCAAGAGAACCTCCTGCGGCGGCCCAGAGATGAGGTAGCTAAGCAGGAGGAGGCGGCCGGTGTCATCGAGTTCTACCTGGTGGGCAACTCTCTCACCAAGGTCACTAATACTGTCGCTGTCTAGGGCCCCACGGTGTTCCAAGAGAACCTCCTGCGGCGGCCCAGAGAAGAGGTGGCCAAGCAGGAGGAGGTGGCTGGTGTCATCGAGTTCTACCTGGTGGGCAACTGTCTCACCAAGGTCACTAATACTGTCGCTATGTCTAGGGCCCCACGGTGTTCCAAGGGAACCTTCTGCGGCAGCCCAGAGACGAGGTGGCTAAGCAGGAGGAGGCGGCTGGTGTCATCGAGTTCTACCTGGTGGGCAACTCTCTCACCAAGGTCACTAATACTGTCGCTATGTCTAGGGCCCCACGGTGTTCCAAGAGAACCTCCTGCGGCGGCCCAGAGACGAGGTGGCCAAGCAGGAGGAGGCGGCTGGTGTCATCGAGTTCTACCTGGTGGGCAACTCCCTCACCAAGAAAGTCACCAAGCAGACCATGCTGTGGCTCATCGGCCTACAGAACGTGTTCTCCCACCAGCTGCCCAAGATGCCCATGGAATATATCTCCAGGCTTGTTTTTGACAGGTAATATCTTTTCCTTGTAATTCTAGATTTTTGTATGACTCTATGCTTCAAGGAAGTTATTATCAAACGGTGTTATGCAGGAACACCCCGCAAACCGAAATAATGGGGGCTGGACCATTCCAGATAATCAACTGTTTGTATTTTAAGGTTAATTTCAGAAAAATACGCAAACATCTTGGATTTTTCAGCAGATTTGTGCATTCGCGGTACACTGATCCTTTATTGCGATATGGGAATGTGAAATATGCAGTACGGGTCAACCCCCCACCCCCTCGCGGGCGGATCAGGTATGTGTCAAAACAACCCCTAAGTTCAGTGACCGCCGCGGCGGATGGTCTCTCGGTCCGCCATGAGCCATACAGGAACACCCCGCAAACCGAAATAATGGGGGCTGGACCATTCCAGATAATCAACTGTTTGTATTTTAAGGTTAATTTCAGAAAAATACGCAAACATCTTGGATTTTTCAGCAGATTTGTGCATTCGCGGTACACTGATCCTTTATTGCGATATGGGAATGTGAAATATGCAGTACGGGTCAACCCCCCACCCCCTCGCGGGCGGATCAGGTATGTGTCAAAACAACCCCTAAGTTCAGTGACCGCCGCGGCGGATGGTCTCTCGGTCCGCCATGAGCCATACGCCAGGCTTATCCTCTCTATGGTTGATTATCCATTTCTTGTAGACCGTTCCGGTTAATCCAGGTTTCGGTTTAGCGAGGTCCAGTTAAGCGTGGTTTTAGTGTACTATAAATATATTGTATACGACATAATGTTAAAAAATTAAGTAAAGATTAATGTCAAAATTTGGGACCATTTTAAGCCGCAAAGAATAACCTAAATGGCAGTTTCATTAAAAAACAAAGTATTTTAACGTTAGTCACAGAGCCACATCAAAACTCCTGAGCCCTGCAGTTGCAGTTCCTGAAGCATAATGAACTGATTAAACCTTGAGGAAAAGTTCACAAAAGACAATCATTAACAAACTGTTCCACAGTTGGCCTTCTGCCTCACGATCACAGAAGGGGTGTTCCAACATGGCCCTCTTTGCTTTTCAACTGCAACACCTACCAGTACTGTTATGAAACCGGTTAAATTCAGGACAGTCCATTAATTGCGAGAGAGGAATACAATTATTGTGCTATCATGGAGTGTGACTTATTCGGTCCATCAAACTTGTCCAGAAAGGAACCTATAAGTTATTTAACAAAATCCTTATTTCTTGCTGCCTAGTGGCTACGAGACTTAAGTCGTGCAAACAAATGAGCAAAACTATAATTGGTACATTATTTGACACATCAGTGTAGGCTAAATGAATGAGATGTATATGAAATATGATAGGAGATAAAAAAATAACTGTACCGTTTCGAAAGTTTGTATAATTTTTCAATTAATTCCAGATTCATTATGCTTCTATCACGTGTACAACCTTAACACATCTTATATTCTCAACAAATTAAAACTTACCATATGGATTGTATTTCCAGTGAGCACAAGACACTAGCTCTGATCAAGGACAAGCAGCCGATTGGGGGGATCTGTTTCCGCGTGTATCCGACGCAGGGGTTCACGGAGATTGTGTTCTGCGCGGTGAGTTCGCACGTGCAGGTTCGCGGCTACGGGACGCATCTCATGAACCACCTCAAGGACTACCACGTCACCATCGGCATCCATCACTTCCTCACCTACGCCGATGAGAATGCCATAGGTGAGATTTGTTGTTTTCTATTTTTTCCAAATCATTATGTAAGGCGCCTATATCCACTTGTGTCTAATTTAAGTCTTATATTAGTGGCTTGTAGGGCCTTTGGCTCCTAATATTTGGTTTTGATGTTTGAGGTGTTCTATTTACTTTTTACATGTTGATGAAAATAAATCAGTTCAAAGAATACTTTTATACTGATTTATTTTAATGTTAATGCTATTTTTCTGCATAAACAAAGCAGAAACTTAACCCTTTAACTGCTGACGAGCGCTATTGCGCAGGGTGGCATTTGTGCGAGAACTGCCGATGTGCGCATTACCGCACGTCAGCAAGTGATGCGAAAATCGCCGTCGAGCGTAATAAAGCTTGTCTACTTATTCCAACTTACTGGCGTTATATGTTTACCAAATACCTTAATACTTGAGATTCTTCTATTGAAAACTATTAGCAACGTATTTTAAACAAAAGTTGCCTCTATGGATGTTTTCGGTGTATAACCAATGACATTGTTTACAAAGTTTGTTGACGAGTGCTCTGGTCGTCTGCTGTAAATGCAAACTTATTGTTGTTCTTAGAGGTTAGTTAGTTTTATGCTTGTTAGATCTAGGGGTGGGCGAGTAGTGTTTTTTAAATCGAGTCGAGTATTGAACCAAACTAAGTGAGTTTCGAGTCGAGTCGAGTAGTTCTTTAAAAAGTAAAAAAAACTCATTTTATTTTTGGTATTGAAAACAATGTTTTTTATATATTAAACTTTAATTATAAACATAACATTTTATTGGGTTATTAATGTTATTATCTATATTATTTTAACCTTTATTTTACCATGAATGAATAATGATTTAAATGAAATATATTTATGTTATATATATATATATATATATATATATATATATATATATATATATATATATATTATATAGGCAATCTGTTTTCAACAACCATAACAAACAAAAGACAAGTATTACAAATATAGATCCATACATCGATTTTGGGTTGGTTTATCAAAACCAAAACATTTTAACAAGAAAGTGATTTTTTGCCCCCGACCCAAACACTCCCTGTGCCCCTCTCTTACTTATCTTAACTCACAGGTATCTTACTCATCTTATAAATAACCCACCTGTCAATGTCTCCTTTCATATGAGCTAAAAAATATATTATAAGCTTATTTTTCTTTATTTCAGTCACTTATTTTGTTGAGATGTGCGAGTACAGGTTTTTTTAAATCGAGGTCGAGTTTGAGTTGAGTAAATGGCAAAAGATTTGAATCTCAAGTTGAGTCAAGTAGGCTATACAAATAAATACCCCCGTAGCAGCAAACCTGCGTACTCAGCGAATTTCCAATGCATATATATGTATCTTAATACCACATAAAGCCACATACTAAGTTTCATCCATATACGTTCATAAATAAACGATTTGTGACATTTTAATTATTCTCCATAAGAATAACATGGCGGCTGAGTATGCAGGTTTGCTGAAGGAAGGAAAACAAAAAATGGGGTTTTATACAAATATCAATATAACTCATTTAGGTAAAGCCACATACCAAATTTCATTAATTTATTTTCATAATTAAGGGAGATAACACGTTACTCATTCTCCATAAGAATAACATGGGGCTGAGTACGCAGGTTTGCTGCTACGGGAGCCTTTGGCAAAAAATTGTTTTTTTGAGCAAATATCAATGGTCCACAACCAGATGAAGCCGTATACCAAGTTTTGTCAGTATACGTTCATAAATAAGCGAGATATAAAATTTGTCTTTTCCTCCATAAGAATAACATTAGACAACGTACTGTGTTTAGCACTTTCAATATCTCGGTAACCAATTGACGTAGAGAAATGATCAAAATACCAAATTGTGTGTTTTTTTAAGCTGAATCCAATGGGAAAAACTAAAATTTGACTATTTCCAAAATTATATGTAAAAAATTCAAAAAACCCATTTTTGGGGTACAAAACCCCCCCAAAATACCCCTTCGGATAAAGCGATCTGGCTGGTTTTCGAACTTAAAGTCATAAATGTTGCTTTACAGGTTTATACCAAATTTCATCAAAATCGGATAATTTTTACGAGAGTTATCGTGCTCACGGACACATATATATATATATATATATATATATATATATATATATATATATATATATAGATATAGATATATATATATATATATACAGTTTCGAACGAATGGTGTTTTTGGGGTCTGGGGACCTCAAAACGAAAAGTTATCATGGTCCCGGGCCTAGGTCTTACCATGCCGACTACGGTAATAGCTTCTTCCCTATAGGGGAAATTCGCTAAAAACGAGTTCGCACGCAGCACGCTGACGTGAGGGAAGTGAATTTCCACATAAGAAACTATGAAAACTCAAAATCAGTTAAAAACATACAATTATTCCAATTTTTATTCAAATCTGAAAATATTGATTTTTTGCCTGTTTTGATACTCCTGGTTCTATTTACCTGCAATGCTGGGAATACAATTTTGCGCATTATAAGGTTAGGAGAAGGTCCAGTCAGGCTTTAGAGTAGGTGTGAGGTTGTTGGGGATGATAAAAGTACACCTAAAAATGATTAACAGGCTTTTCTAATGTAAAACCCCCATAAGACAACGTACTGTGTTTGGTCAATACAAATTTCCTTTAATAACTCGATAAATATATATGCTAGAATGACGAGAGAGGGCTTAAAAGTTTCGCCCCACTAATTCCCATCTTTTTACATTCGTTAATTTCACATCAGGGGCTTTTCTGACCCTTTTTGGGCCCAAAAACTCGAAATTTTAAAGATTAATCCCCAAAAAAGGGTTTAGAGTTTTCCGATTGTTTTGCCAACCGAACTTGTCCTACTGATTATAGAAAGGAACGTCCCTACCAAATTTGAAGTAAATTGGACAAAAAATGTGACCGCTAGAGTGCTTGCACATATATTTGTCTCTCTCTATATATATATACAATTTTGAATGAACCCCCAAAACGTGTTCAGGGGGTCATGTTAGGAACTTCTATGGTGGTCCCGGGCTTAAGTTTCACCGTGCTGGTCATGCTAATAGTTCACTTTCCATAGGAAATTCACTAAAAAACACATCGGTCGATTTGAAATGCATGAAAACAGGTTATAGGGTTCCATTTATAAATGTTGTTATTAAAATATACTTCTCTAGTCACTATGACCTGAAAATAAAAATAGTAAGTAAAATAAATGGATTCCTGCTACATTGGAAAAAGGTAAGTACATTTATCTCAAAATAAATCATTCCAAAGTAATTGCATAACATTTTGCCATGAATATTAAATACTTTTAATCTTTTGGTATTAAGATTTGTATAGCCTATATGGTATTAATTAACAGTTTCATTAAAAAATAATCTCAGTTTTAGCGAATTTCCCCTATAGGGAAGAAGCTATTACCGTAGATCTCATGGTAAGATTTAAGCCCGAGACCATGATAACTTTTTGTTTTGAGGTCCCCAGATGCCAAAAACACTATTCGTTCAAATTTATATATATGTATATATATATCTATATATATCTATATATGTGTCCGTGAATGCGTTAACTTGAGTAAAAAACGTCCGATTTCATTGAAATTTGGCTCAAATGTGTAAAATGACATTCATGACTTTAAGTTCGAAAACCAGAAAAATCGGACCATGGGAAAGGGGGTTTATGGGGGTTTTAAATTTTCCAAAAATCAGTTTTTTGCATTTTTCACCCTAAAAATTTTAAAAAACTTAGTTTTGGTTTTGACCATGTTATAGAGCTTAAAAAAACAAATAATATGGTATTTTGAATCATTAACCTACATTAAGTGGTTGCAGAGAAAACCCAAAAAACCTACTCATAAAATCTCCCATGTTAATCTTATGGGAAAAAGATTTTTTGCTTTTCCTCAGTTTATTTTAATGTAAACTTCACATTTGCTTTTACCAATCTGTTCATGTCAACAAAACAATAATTTTGGTGTTTAAATTGTGATTGTACGCCCAACCTTTGCAGAGATATTCAAAGTGCTAAATACAGTACGTTGTCCAATGTTATCCTTATGGAGAATAAATAAAATTTGATATCTCGATTATTTATGAATGTATGTTGATGAAACTTGGTATGTGGCTTCACGTAGTTCTGGTATATTGATATTTGCACAAAAAATTTATTTTTTGTTGATTATTCCCGTAGCAGCAAACCTGCGTACTCAGCCCCCATGTTATTCTTATGGAGAATAAGTAAAATGTAGCCTAATGACTCCCTTAATTATGAACATAAATTAATAAAACTTGGTATGTAGCTTCACTTGGTTAAGTTATATTGATAATTGCATAAAAACCCATTTTTTTGGTTCCTTGTTGCAGCAAACCTGCTTACTCATCCCCCATGATATTCTTATGGAGAATACCTAAAATGTTATATAGCGCTTATTCATGATTTAATATTGATGAAACTTGGTATGTGACTTTGCCTAGTTAAATTCTATTTATATTTGCATGATAACCAATCGTTTGTATTCCTTGTTTCAGCAAACCTACGTACTCATTACCAGTGTTATTCTTATAGAGAATAATTAAAAATCGCTTATATTTGAATATATTTGTATGAAACTTGGTATGTGGCTTTTTGTGGTATTAAGACATATATTATGCAATGGAAATTCGCTGAGTACGCAGGTTTGCTGCGACGGGGGTATTATTTTATTTTATTTCCTCTTTTTTATTTATTTTTTATTTTTTATATTACGTTTATGCCTAAGCTACATATTTCTAGGAATGGAGAAAATAAAATTACATTTAGGCCTTTAAGTTAAAATAAACTGTATTTTAATGTTTAAAAGGCATATTACATGGTAAAACATTAGCCTACTTACTTACTACACAAAATTTATTTACTAACATATCTTAGCATTAATTTTAACACTAATAGTCCTAACTTTAATGAATAAATTACTTTTTATTTACTAAATATAGAATACAAGGCACGGTCCAATGTACAGAAAATCTTGTACACAAGTTGTTTTCAAAAACATCCACTCAAATCCCTGTTTTGGGGGCACTACAGAATTCATTGCTACACACGTGGTTTTAAGAGGGGAAATGCCCCCTATTTCCCCCCTAAGGTTATTAAGGGGCAACATATTTCGAATTTCCTCAGTTGGTCAATGCTAACTTGACAAGCATATCAAGTTTGAACAAAATTGATCAGTAAATAAGAGAGAAATAGTAATTTTTGTATTCCCCATAAGAATAACATTCTCTCCGCAACCAGCAATTCTGGAATAGTAATTCTAAATACTAAATTATTTATTTTTCATCATACTGCTTCAAAACAACTGTTTTTGACAGATGCGTTGAGATTCAAAAGTTCTTCTTTTTAGTCTTTAGATAATAACATATGTTTTGATGTTCTGTTATGATTTGAGGTTCTGAAGACACAGTACGTAAATTTTACTTTTGTTTTTTTATTTAAACCTTAAGTTTTTTGGCAGTATGACGAAAAATATAGTTCGTCACTCGGATCAAAAGTGTCTTTTTAATACTCGCTCATTTCCCAGCCTCGGCTTCCCTTCGGCAGTTAAACTAGAGCTTGTATTAAAAAGATCCACTTTTGATCCTAGTGATGAAATATACTATTTTTGAGCTCTTTTTAATGGTGAATAGTAATATTTTTTATATTTATGTTTTTTTTATAAAAATTAAAAAAACTGAATTTTTGGTGTTTTAAGTCCTGTAATTTCTGAACCTGAATTTTTACAGAAATGCGGGTGGTGTCATTTTGTTAGAAAACTAAAGCTCTACAAACGACTAAAGTTTAATTAAAATCGATAGAGCCGTTTTTGAGAAATTTTGATTTTTCATGTTTTTTGGGGGATAATTCCTTTTAAAAATCAAAAATTCAAAAAATGAATAAACGCCTGGAGATATCGTGAATTAATACCTACATACCCAATTTCATAAAAATCGGACCATTGGTTAGGGCTCTAGCTCTGTACTCATCCATACAGACAGACAGACAGATAGACAGACAGACAGACACACAGACATCACGTAAAAACCACTTTTTTGGATTCAGGGAGCACAAAAACGAATATTTCCACTAACAACTCAAATTCGAAAATGTTGACGAAAACATTACTTTCTCCATATACTATGTATAAGGGGGAGAAAGTAAAAAAATCACTTGTCTTTAAAAACGGCTCAATGCCAAAGGACAGTTGAGCTTAATGGATTGGCTCAATTTCAATTATCATGGAACAAAAAACAAGCACAAATTTCTTATGCTTACCTATTAGGTTGCATTACGAAATGTTTTTGATATTTTACTTTAAAAAATGACAAGATTAGGTTAACCTAAAAGTGGACTATACAGACAGTGTTCATACAACTCAATCTGAAGGTCCTGGTAAATCCTCCATTTTGGTGTAAAGAGTAATACAAATTTATAATTTATAAGTAACTTTATTTATTGATAAAACACTAAAATCCACAAAACAAAATCACAACTCTTAACACCTCAAATGCGTTCACACTCAATTTGAATTTACAGACGACGCGACGCGACGTGCGGCCGCGGACGACCCTTGGTAGCGCGGGAAAACGGCGGGAGTAAACTCGCTCAAAACTTTCGAGTTTCAGTGCCGAACTCGGCTCGAACTCGAAATTTTGAGTACTCGCACATCTATTATTTTGTTAGACATTGGCTAGCGCCGTAAACGTAGGTAAACGGCGGGAGTAGTCAACTACGTGACTTGACAGTTTAGAGTATTGTTACTACTCGACTCGGCCTTCGAGTAGTCTTTAGTACTCGAACAAATACTCGAAACTCAAGTACTCGCCCACCCCTAGTTAGATCTTTATTTGGATGTTCAGTGCATGTTTTTTCTTGATTATGAACTCAAGATGGCATCCAGCCTGGAAGTGGATCTATGCGGTCTGTGCAAGAAAGTAGTTAATGAAAACGATTTTGCTCTACAGTGCGAAGGAAAATGTGGTCTATGGTTTCACACCCACTGTCTACGCATTAACAAGAGTAAATATAACAGTATAGTTAATTTGGAAAACATAATTCTATGGTTTTGTGAAACATGCAAACAAGACCTGGTGGAAGGATACAAATGCAACTGCTCATCCGTAACTGGTGGTTCTCAAACAGGGAATAAAAATTCATCAATGAAATCAATGAGAAGCTCATAAAACTCGAAGACAATAACGAGCAATTAACACATCTGATTTTGAACTTAATCTCCAAACTCCAAGGAAGTAAGGAAAACTCAGGCCACATCGACCTGAGTTCGCTCCGCCACGAAAATAGTCCACCGAATACTTTTGCTACAGTGCTAAAATCGGCGCCTGTGCCGAAAGAAACTTATTCTGGCTATAACTATACAAGTAAACCAAACGCTGATGATTCGGCTCTGAGAAACATGACCTCTCTCACGACAAATTTTGTTGGTAAAGTCTCTAAACATGAACGGCGATATAACGCCAAAACAACATCAAAAAATCAGAGTCCTGAGGAAAAGTGCAATTGCATGGAAATGGACGAAGAAGGTTTTACCAAAGTGTGTTACCATAAGAAAACGTCCGATCTCAGAAAAGGAGGAATTACTAATAAGCCTAACAAACTCATAACTGGGAAAGGCAGTAGTAATCAACTACCAGTAGCCAGTAAAGTCGCCTGGGCCTATGTTACAAGGTTTCAAGTGAGTGTCAGTGAAAGTTATATAAAATCCTACCTTGAAACTAACTGTGGTATTAAAAACTCTGTGTGTGAGAAACTACAAACCAGGCATGACTCTTATAACTCTTTTAAAATAGGAGTCTCACAACACCAACTTTGTGAGGTTATGAAACCTGACGTCTGGCCTGAAGGAATTCTTATAGGTAATTACTTCCCAAAAAGGCAAAGTGTAATTAACCCTAGTGACAAGAACAATGATGGGAGTGATTTTTTAGTTATGCCAGTGTCTCAAAAACAAACAAACTAACTATGGATGGTAAACCAAGCACAGTAAGTACTAGGAGGCATAAGCCTAATTCTCTGATATGTGTGTTTACCTTTCTTTTCCTCAACATCCAAGGACTAAATGGTAAGCTCTCAATCCTTGAAGACTTTACCATTCAACAACAATGTGATTTTATATGTCTCTCGGAACATTGGATCACAACTACAGGTATTGATTTCTGTAAACTTAGAGGATTTAACCTAGTTAGCAGTTTCTCAAGATTTAACTATGGTCATGGTGGTACACTTATATATGCTCGTGATAAATATGAGTGCAAGCCAATAGACTTATCAGCTTTTTGTGTCGAGAAAACAATTGAAGTCTGCGCCACATTGGTTGAAGAGTATAAGCTAATCATTGTTTCTGTCTACCGAACACCTGACAGTAATGAATGGAACTTTCTGGTTGATATTGAACTAGTACTTCTCCATCTTTGCAAATGGTCCAACTTCAAAGTAGTCATGGGAGGTGATTTCAATGCACAGTTCGATGTTACCTCGAACAGACGATCAGCAACAGAGTTTCTTGACCTCCTTAGGCAACATAACCTCTATCACCACAACAATAGTCCGACTCGGGGTGATGCGGTCCTGGACAATGTTTTCTCTAACCTTCACAAGGAGGATATTTTCTGTTCTACAGAACCTTTCTATTTCTCGGACCATTCTGGTATAATTTTCCGTTTTATATTTGATTGTACTCTCGAGCCTATGGAGTCTAATATCTGTACCACCAAAAGATATTTTTCCAAACAAAAAGTTGAATCCTTTAAATTCAAAATTAGCAAAATTAACTGGGAAGAACAATTGGGACTCCAGTATTGGCCACCAATTCAAAACTCAGGTAACATTTTTTCAATTTTCTTAGACAATATCTTGCATGCGTTTGAGGAGTGTTTCCCTATCACTAAGTCTAAGTCCAAGACAAGGCCGAAAGGTAAAAGCAAAAATGGTTGGTACACATCAGATCTCTGGAGGCTCAAGGATCAGGTTAAAACTTTGTATGATAGATTTAAGCTAGTTAAGGACAACCACTCTCTCATAGCATATAAGGATGCCAAAAAAGTGTATAAAAAGGCAGTTAATGAGGCAAAAACTAATTACAATGCTGCTCTTATTGAAAACTCAAGCAACAAATGTAAGTCGGCATGGTCGATTATAAAAGGAAACTGTCAGTCAAACAGGCCTAACGATAGATTACATATGGACCCAAATGTTTTAAATAACTACTTTATAGATTCTGTCAACATAATTAGAAATAGTATAAATAAGCCAAATGTTTCTTTTGATCAATTTATGCATAATGTCCCAAACAAGCAGCTATCTTTCAATTTCTCACTTGTTAAAAGTATGGATGTTGTCAAGGTAATAAATAATACCCCCCGTCGCAGCAAACCTGCGTACTCAGCGAATTTCCAATGCATTGATATGTTTCTCACTAGTACATAAAGCCACTCACCAAGTTTGACAAAAATACATTCATAAATAAGTGATTTATTACATTTTATTTATTCCCCATAAGAATAACATTAGGACTGAGTACGCAGGTTTGCTGCAACGAGGAAGATAAGAAATGAGTTTTTATGCAATTATTAATATAACTGAACCAGGTGAAGCTACTTACCATGTTTTATTAATTTATGTTCATAATTAAGGGAGATATAAAACGTTACTTATTCTCCATAAGAATAACATTAGGGCTGAGTATGCAGGTTAGCTGCTACGGGGACAATCAACAAAACATTTATTTTTTGTGCAATTATCAATATACCAGTACAACATAAAGCCACATACCAAATTTCATCAATATACATTCATAAATAATCAAGATATCAAATTTTATTTATTCTCCATAAGGATAACATTGGACAACGTACTGTGTTTAGCACTTTGAATATCTCTGCAACGGTTTGACGTAGAATCACAATTTAAACACCAAAATGATTGTTTTGTGGAGCTGAAGTGATTGGTAAAAGAAAATGTGAAGTTTAAAGTAAAATTAACTGAGGAAAAGCCAAAAACCTTTTTCCCTAAGATTAACATGGGAGATTTTATGAGCATGTTTTTTGGATTTTTTCCGCAACCACTTAACCTAGGTTAATAATTCAAAATACCATATTATTTGTTTTTTTAAGCTCTATAACATGGTCTAAACCTAAATTAAGTGTTTTAAAAATTTTAGGGTAAAAAATGCAAAAAACTGATTTTTGGAAAATTTAAAACCCCCATAAACCCCCCTTCCCATAGTCCGATTTTTCTGGTTTTCGAACTTAAAGTCATAAATGTCAGTTTACACATTTGAGCCAAATTTCATCGAAATCGGACGTTTTTTACTCAAGTTATCGCATTCACGGACACATATATAGATATATATATATATATATATAGATATATATATATATATATATATATAGATATATATATACATATATATAAATTTGAACGAATAGTGTTTTGGACATCTGTGGACCTCAAAACAAAAAGTTATCATGGTCTCGGGCTTAAGTCTTACCATGAGACCTACGGTAATAGCTTCTTCCCTATAGGGGAAATTCGCTAAAATGAAAAACTCAAAAGCTAAGGATTTCTATGAAATGTCAAACTGGCTCATTAAGGAGATAGGTCAATTGATTGTAACTCCCCTTACCTACTGCATTAACACTTGCCTCTGGGAAGGGACTTTCCCGGAATGTCTCAAAATTTCAAAAATTTGCCCAAAATTCAAAAAGGGGGATAAATCTAGTCCAGGCAACTATCGGCCAATCAGTCTAGTACCCACCCTGTCCAAGGTGCTAGAACATATTGTTCACAATCAAATTAATAATTTCTTTGAGGTTAACTCACTTTTGAATAATAAACAATTTGGCTTCAGAAGTGGACAGTCCACGGTGGAGGCAATTGGTGCCCTGGTCAATGACACACTCAATGCCTTTGAGAATAAAGATTTTGCCTGGGCAACCTTCATCGATTTAAGTAAGGCGTTTGATTGTGTCGACCATGACATACTGCTACACAAGTTGGAGTTTTATGGAATTAAAGACTCAGCCTTAAATTTCTTTAAAACTTACCTTGAAAACCGGAGGCAGGTAGTCTGTGCAGGAGGTGAATTTTCTTCAGTTGCCATAAGCAACTGTGGTGTCCCACAAGGATCAGTCCTTGGTCCACTTCTTTTTTTGATTGTCATAAATGACCTGCCCCTTTGTCTAAATAGTCACTCCTATCTTTATGCTGACGACACCACCCTCCTTTCCTGTCACAATAATTTTCAGCAACTAGAGCAGATGGCGTCGGAAGCAATTTCAGTTGCCTCAGATTGGTTCTCGGCCAATAGCCTCCTGCTCAACCAAGACAAAACCCAAACTATGATCTTGGGACTTAGAAAGGTACCGGAGTTGGTTGACTTGAATCCATGCCAAGAGGTCAAATTCTTAGGGGTAACTATTGACCAAAATTTATCATGGTCGCAGCACATTGACCATCTATGTAAAAAACTAAGTAGGCTGACTTACCTGTTCCGGAGACTAAGAGACCTCATACCCATTGGCTACCTGAAATCTGCGTACTTTGGGCTTTTCCAATCGACACTAAGTTATGGAATAATTTTCTGGGGTAACAGTGCACATGTAAAAAGAGTTCTAGTCATTCAAAAGAAAGTATTAAGAATAATTGCTAATGTTAACCAACAAGAACACTGTAAACCCATTTTTATTAACTATGAAATTTTGACTGTTATTAATTTATATATCTACAATATTTTGTTATTTAGTTTTAAGAATTACCAATCATATGCACTTAGAGCTGATGTACACAGCAGGAATACACGGTTCAAAAATAAGCTAGACATTCCGTATGTTAGACTGGAAAGAACTAAATCAAGCCATAGAACGCTTGGGATGAAATGTCTTAATAAACTGCCTGGAAATTTGCTCACAATGAATTATGTTAAATTTAAAAATGTTATTTATAAGTGGTTAACTTTAAACCCGTTCTATTCTCTAACAGAGTTTCTTGAACTAACCACCTCTGAAATTAAGATTCTTTAAAACAGACCCGACTAATCTGTCCCTTTCTCACATTTCCATTGTTTCTTTGTTTTTGTCATTCTCTCCAAAGTCCGCCCATATAATCCACTTCCATGACTAACTTGTAGTTAATTGCAATTTATCTGTAACTATTTAAGACTATATTGACAAATGTTTCTAACATATAAACAATTTCTGACAATTTCCAATGTACAAACAAATGTATCTCATGGAAAATAAACATCTTGAATCTTGAATCTTGAATATGAAGTTAATTGCATGTTTAGATCTTTACATAGTGTTTATTGCCTGATGGCCTAGGTTTAAGTTTTGTTACAAAAATGAGTGAAAAATGTAGGCCCCCAGTTAGTGAATAAACAACATTTTGGGCGATTGTATCAACTTTATTGATGATGGTATAAGCGATTTTTGCAGAAAACATTATTGAATCAAGTGAACCAAGCTTTGATCAATACACTGAACCTAGTTCTGAATCATACCCCAATTCTGATGTAGGCCTAGGCCTAGGAAAATTAAAATTTTAACGAGTTCGCACGCAGCACGCTGACGTGAGGGAAGTGAATTTCCACATAAAAAACTATAGCAACTCAAAATCAGTTAAAAATATACAATTATTCCAATTTTTATTCAAATCTGAAAATATTGATTTTTGGCTGTTCTGATGCTCCTGGTTCTATTTACCTGCAATGCTGGGAATACAATTTTGCGCATTATAAGGTTAGGCGAAGGTCCAGTCAGGCTTTAAAGTAGGCGTGAGGTTGCTGGGGATGATAAAAGTACTCCAACAAAGGAATAAAAGGCTTTTCTAGTGTAAAATCCCCATAAGACAACGTACTGTGTTTAGTCGATACACATTTTCTTTAATAACTCGGTAAATATGTATGATAGAATGACGAGAGAGGGCTTAAAACTTTCGCCTCACTAATTCCCATCTTTTGACATACATTGATTTTACATCTGGGGCTTTTATGACCCTTTTTGGGCCCAAAAACCCAAAATTTGAAAGAGTAATTCCCAAAAAAGGGGTTTAGAGTTTTCCGATTGTTTTGCCCAACGAACTTGTCCAACTGATTACAGAAAGGAATGTCCCTACCAAATTTGAAGTAAATCGGACAAAAAATACGACCGCTAGAGTGCATACACATATATATATATATATAAAATTTTGAACGACCCCCCAAAACGTGTTCAGGGGGTCACGTTAGGAACTTCTATGGTGGTCCCGGGCTTAAGTTTCACCGTGCGGGTCATGCTAATAGTTCACTTTCCAAAGGAAATTCACTAAAAAAGTGTCAGAATTTATTTATTTATGAAGCTAAAGGGCCATATACATATTACGTAACACACTTAAGGGGGGGATGGGGTATGGCGTTGCGTTATGTGGGGGAGGTGGGGGTTTGGATCAACCGTTACGTAACTCACACATGTTAACCCTACGATATGGCACACTCCCATATATCTCTTAATTTTTCTAATAAATAAAATTCTCGTGTCGCAGTGATTGTAACAAAACTCCTCCGAACTTGACTGATTCTTATGAAATGTGTGTATATTCGGTAGGTCTGAGAATAAAACGTAAACTATTTTTCATAATTTTTTTTCGATTGGCGAGTGAGCAAAGCGGACGATCTCATCCGGGAAACGAGTGAGCGAAGTGAACGAGCTCATCTTGAAAATGAAAGAGTATTTGACATAAAACAAATCCAATGACATTAGGACAGGACAACATCTGTCGGGCCAGCTAGTACTGTTATATATCTTTCAAAATAAAAAAAGTAATCAAGTTAATATCAAAATCAAGGTTACAGTTAGTTATATAAAAATACTTCTGTCATACGGTACTATTTTAATAACAGTACTGCAAGTAAAACCCCTGGTAAAACTTTGGAACTTGTTTAAAATTCTTATATTGATTTCTAACTTGCACACAGGTTACTTCCGGAAGCAAGGGTTCAGCAAGGATATAAAGCTAAACAAGTCGGTGTTCCAAGGCTACATCAAGGACTACGAGGGAGCCATGCTGATGCATTGCCACCTCAACCCGAGGATAGTCTATACCGAGTTCATCTCAGTGGTGCGCAAGCAGAAGGAGGTGGGTTGCTCGTCTTATCCTTTGAATTAGAACCTCAGTTAGCATTTCAGTTATCGAAGAAGAGTGCTGAGATTAGGATCGTTTGCTATTTAACAAATATTATAGGTACTTTAATGTTATTTGTTATAAAATTTTTAGAAAAGTTAAAGTTTATTTACACTGCAGTAAGTTTTATGTGAGCTCTGTTTGATGCTCTGCAGACGTTGAATCGATAGTCAACTTGTATCCATGTGTGTAGAATTGTGTCTGAGTAATAGTTATTGCACAAATTATAACAATTTTGGACTTGATATTATACAAATTTTGAAATGATATGAAAATGAACGAAGCGAAATAAAAAAATTACAATATATTTATAATTATTACACTAGAAAACAACTCATCGTTCAACATCAAATTCACAGAACAACTACATATGAAAATTCACCCCAATACATGATGGGAGGTGTCATAAATCAAATTCAACAAATTCACAAAATTGAAGTAATTGGAAGAATAGAAATAAGAAAAGTCAAAGAGATTACAATAAACAATCCTTTATTTTCATTGAATGAATTTTTTATAAAAAAAAAACTAATATGAAAAAGTAGAAAATTTAAGCTGCAGTATTTTCATACTTAAAGATATTTTTTGTAAAAGCCTATACAATTTACAGTTGTTTTCAGCAAATAAATATTATTATTATTGCAGCAGAAAAAATCTGCTCTACAGAACCGAATCACAGATTTTTTGGGGATTTTTTGTATGCTTGCATTTCTCCTCATTACATTTTTATTGCTTCCCAAAAACATGTGATTTTGTTTTTCTATAGAGCGCATTTCTGCCACCATATCTTCTGTAACAGCTGGTGGCACACTTACCTTACATAGATCACAAACACAGCTCACAGTGAAACTTACTTGTTAATTTGAAAAAAAAAAATATAAACTTTCTACACATTTAAAAACAAATCCCATTCAGTTACCTCTAATAGTTTTAAAACATTAATGAATCAAAATCCCATCATTCTTTTTCAATGACCCTGTATACACATTTGGAATGCCATCAAACATGCTTATTTTAATTGCGATTTTTAGGATAACTTGTTAGAAGAATTAGTAGAATTTTAGTTTTTAAGGCGAAAAGGAGCAATAGTCCAGGAAAGATACAATAAATGTGATTTCAACCTGGAAAAAATTTAACTGAAGCATTTTGAAGATGTTTTGATAGATAGATTACTCCTTAATAATATATCCAAATTAGACAACGGGAACACCTCCAAAAATTGGAATTTCAGTTGGTGGCAAAAGGAATGCATGTATTTTTAATGTATTACAAATTGCACATTTTTATTGTCACATGATCAGCATAACTACATCATGGTAGCCATATTAAATTGAAGGTGGCAGATTGGTGGTTATTTGGAACCGCCATACCCCACTTGTTTATTATCTGATTTAAAGAAGTTTGGATTCGTTTGGCAGAAGACAAAATGCTGTAAATCTTTACCTAGTGTCACCGTAACCTAAAACTTATAATTAAATCTCTGTGGAATCACCAGATCATTAAGCGACTTGTAGACCAGCGCAAGCAGGAAGCCCACAAGGTGCATCCCGGACTGACGTGTTTCCGGGAGGGACTGAAGGTGATCCCGATAGAGAGCATCCCGGGCATCCGTGAGACCGGGTGGAAGCCATCAGCCCGGAACACCCGGGTGTCAAAGTTCAGCGAGGAGTCAGCTGATCCCGACACTCTGATGAAGTCATTCAAAGTCGTGCTCAACAGTGTAAGTTTTGAATTTCATTTCATTTATTTGAAATGCTACAATCCAGATTTACATCCAATTACAGAGTAGCATATAAACAAAAAATACAAATATTCAGTAGCATACAAATGGTACGTTACAATAAAAAAATTAATATTTTGAGCTCAGGTAATCTTGAAACAGCACCACAAATAATCAATTGATAAGCAACTATAAAACTATACTAAAATAACTTTAAAACTATCAAAATCAACTTTACAGGAAACAAAAAAATCACAGTTTCCAACCGAATTTCAAAATAACAAATATAATAATAAAAACTCATTAGATAATCCCCAAAAGCAATCAATAAAATAAATAAAAAACAATCTTGTAAAACGACAATATACTTAAAATTAATTTGTCCATCAACAGAAAATATCAAATTTGATTTATTTTATATTTATAAGAGGTTAAGGTCGATGCAAAAATATCAGTATTATCAGGAAGAGCGTTGTATCGCCGCATCATTAAATTGATAGGGGACTGAGCACCAAGAGTTGTGTCTGCAAAATGTGGACTAAACAACTGTCGGACCCTGGACGTGCGACGAGGTACAAGGAAGCTGAGCCGCTCTAGCAACCCACTGTCATCGACAACCCCACTCAACAGCTTATGTAGGAATATCAACATACCCACGACACGACGCCTACTTAAACTGTCCATCTCAAACAATGTTTAAAGTTCAGAATATGAAACTAAAAATGTGTACTCACCAAACAACTTAAATTTCAAAAATCTGAGAAACTTAACCTGTATTTGTTCAATTAACTCATTCAAATAACACTGATAGGGATACCAGACAATACTACCAAACTCAAGTTTTGACCTTACTAAAGAATAGTAGAGCAATTTAAAAGAATCAATTTTTTTAAGAAAACTACCAGTTCTACATATGAATCCTAAAGTCCTGTAAGCGGTTTTGCAAATATCAATTATATGACCTGAAAATAAAAACTTGTCAACAAAAATTATTCCAATATCTCAAATTTTATAACAACCTGTCAAAACAGTGTTATCTATTTTATAGAGAAAATTTGAGAGATGAGGGTTTTTCCAGAGTAACTTACAACAACATTTATCAGCATTAAACTTTAACCCAGTATGACTCCAAACAACAATGCAATTCAAGTCTTCTTGAAGCAGCCTACAATCATCAAGACTTTTAACATTGAGTATTTATAGTCAGTGCTTTTAATTTCACGAAAGATTTTAATATCATCCGCATACAACAAGACTCTACTGTATTTTACCCACTGAACAATGTCATTAATATACTTAATAAATAAAAGTGGACCCAGGTTCAAGTCCTGTGGAACCCAGATTGAACATGAAACTCATTCGATAGAAAACCATTGTAATTTACCATCTGTATTCTGTTGCATAGGTAAGATGACAAAAACTTGATTCCTATTTTTAGAGGTTTCTTGATTATCTGACAAACCAAAATAATTTAATTTTTCTAGAGATGTGCGAGTACTCGAAATTTCGAGTTCGGCACTGAAACTCGAGGTTTTACTGAAAATCCAAAGTTTCGAGCGAGTTTACTCTCGCCGTTTACCCGCGCTCCCAAGGGTCACCGTGGTCGCGCGTCATGTCACGTCGTCTGTAAATTCAAATTGAGTGTGAACGCATTTGAGGTGTTAAGAGTTGTGATGTGGATTTTAGTGTTTTATTAATAAATAAGTAAGTTGTGACTTATAAATTTATGTTACTCTTTACACCAAAATGGAGGATTTACCAGGACCTTCAGATTGAGTTCTATGAACACTGTCTGTACAGTCCACTTTTAGGTTAACCTAACCTTGTCATTTTTTAAAGCAAAATCTCAAAAACATATCTGTAATGCAATCTAATAGGTAAGCATAAGAAATTTGTGCTTGTTTTTTGTTCCATAATAATTGAAATTGAGTCAATCCATTAACTTTAAGCTCAACTGTCCTTTGGCATTGAGCTGTTTTTGAAGACAAGTGATTTGTTTTGGCCTTGTTTAAGTTTCATTAATGATTGTTTAAATAATTTGTAATATTTTTAAACTCTTAAGACATGGCTTCAATTTCATCAATTGATTTTCCAGGCACTTTCAAACATATCTTCATGTTGTTACTAACTGATTATTCTTATTATGACTATTAGTGTGAAAATCAATGCTATGATATGTTAGTAAATACATTTTGTGTGGTAAGTAAGTAGGCTAATGTTTTACCATATAATAGGCCTTTTACATATTATTAGAATAAAGTTATTTTAATTTATAGGTCTAAATGTAATTTTATTTTCTTCATTAGTAGAAAGATGTAGCTTAGGCCTAAACATAATATACAAAACATAGGATAAATAAAAAGGAGGAAATAAAATGAAAAACTGAGATTATTTTTTAATGAAACTGTTAATTAATACCAAATAGGTTATAACAACCATAATACCAAAAGATAAAAAGTATTTTATCTTCATGGCAAAATGTTATGCAATTTACTTTGGTATGATTTATTTTCAGATAAATGTACTTTCCTTTTTCCACTGAAGCAGGAATTAATTTATTTTACTTACTGTTGTTATTTTCAGGTCATAGTGACTAGAAAAGTACATTTTAATAACAACATTTATAAATGGGACCCTATACACTGTTTAGATCAAATTCAACTTGACCTATGTGTTTTTTTTTATGGGTATACTCGACTCTAACTCAATATTCAAATTTGTTGCCATTTATTCGACTCGACCTTAAAAACCTGTACTCGCACATCTCTAAATTGTTCTAATACTGCAGATGATCCACTTTATCGAACGCTTTAGAGAAATCAGTATAAACAACATCAACCTAGCCTCCTCTATCTATTGAAGAAATGCAAAACTCATTGAACTGAGGTTTGTATTTATTGATCTACCGGGACAAAATCTGTGTTGAAAAGGTGTGATTGAAGCTTTAACATGACTAAAAATACCCCCGTCGCAGCAAACCTGCGTACTCAGCGAATTTCCAATGAATATATATGTCTTAATATTACATTAAGCCTCTTACCAGAATTCATAAGAAATATATTCATAAATAAGCGATATTTAAAATATTCATTATTCTCTATAAGAATAACATTAGGGATGAGTACGCAGGTTTGCTGCAAAAAGGAACAAAAAATAATGGATTTTTATACAAATTTCAATAGAACTCATCTAAGTCAAGTCACATACCAAGTTTCATCCATTTACATTCATAAATAAGCTATATATAACATTTTTATTATTCTCCATAAGAATAACATGGGGACCGAGTACCTAGGTTTGCTGCTTCGGGAACCATAGGCGAAAAATTGGTTTTTTGTTCAAAAATCAACAAACCACAACCAGATGATGCGATATACCAAGTTTCGTCAGTTTATGTTCATAAATAACCGAGATATAAAATTTGTCTTTTTCTCCATAAGAATAACATTGGACAACGTACTGTGTTTAGCACTTGTAATACCTCAGTAAGCAATTGACATAGAGCAATGATCAAAATACCAAATTGTTTGTTTTTTTAAGCTGAATTCAATGGTATAAATTAAAATTTGATTTAAATAAAAATTACATGTGAAAACCCCAAAAACCCATTTTTGGGGTACAAAACCCCCCAAAAACCCCTCTTCGGATGGTGCGATTTGTCTGGTTTTCGAACTCGTTCAAATAAATGGTACTTTACATATTTGTCCCAAGTTTTATTAAGATCGGACTGTTTTTACGAGAGTTATCGTGCTTACGGACACACACATATATATATATATATATATTTATATATATTAGTATTAGCGAATTTCCCCTATCGGGAAGAAGCTATTACTGTAGGTCTCATGGTAAGACTTAAGCCCGGGACCATGATAACTTTTCGTTTTGAGGTCCCCAGATGCCAAAAACACCATTCGTTCAAATTTGTATATATGTGTATATATATATATATATATATATATATATATATATATATATATAATATATTAAATATATATTATACATATATATATAAATACATTATATATTATTATATACATGCCAAAAACACCATTCGTTCAAATTTGTATATATTTTATATATATATATATATAAATACATATATACAAATTTGAACGAATGGTGTTTTTGGCATCTGGGGACCTCAAAACGAAAAGTTATCATGGTCCCGGGCTTAAGTCTTACCATGAGACCTACGGCAATAGCTTCTTCCCGATAGGGGAAATTCGCTAATACTGTTTTACAAAATGCTCTCAAATAGTTTTGCCGGCGTCGATAAAATAGCAACTGGTCTTTAGTTCTTAATGTCTTTTTTACCTTTTTTAATTACTGGAACTACTTTTGCCAATTTCCAGCAATCTGGAAAACAATTCAATTGAATCGACAAATTAAATAAATGTAGGAGGGGTTTGATCAGTAATTCAGATCAGCCATTAAAAATGAAAGGAGGAATGCCATCGGGACTAAAAGACCATTTTGATTTGAGTTTTTCCAAAGCAGAAACCAACTCTTTCTCTGAGATATAATCCAATGTAAGACAACCAATATTTGAATGCAATGTTGATCAGAGCGCATGTCGCGCCAGCTGATCGTAGGTGAGAGCGGAGGGCTCATACACTGATTGGAAATATTTAGAAAAAGCCTCCGATATCGCGATGCCCCCTCCACCTCTCCGCCGTCCAGGGTCATTGCTGCCACACGACCTTGAGTAGACCTTAACCTCTTTACAACACTCCAAAATGATAAGGGATTGTTTATTACATTATCCTCCAGTTGCATAGTATAATTCAAATAATCCTGCTTTATTAAATACTTAGATTCTGATCTAATTAATTTATAGTAATATAAATATAAATCAGTTTTATGTTTTTTGTACCTCCTACGAATTATTTCCTTTTTACGAATACTTTTTATTGTTTTTATTGTTTTTTATTGTTGTAAGAAAACCAAACGAGGTATGTATTTTTAAAACTACGCATAACTGGCACCTGCAAATTGAGTTGTTAGTATAGTAAATAATAAAAATTTCCAACAATTTCATGAATTTGACAACTATTTAAAACATTAAACCATTCAACATGCTTAGTTAAATTATACAATTCAAAATAATACCCTTTTTTAAATTGCAAGAACCTTTACAAGAAACATTTGAATTCTGTTTAATATTTCTGAACAAACCTTCAAACATAATACCTAGTGCAGGGTGAACCGGTCTAATTTTACAAAATGAGCTTCCTCATAAACTTCTAAATTATAAATATCTGTTAGAACTAAATCAAGAGTTTTCCTGTAATATTTAAAACATAATTTTTTTTAACTTAGGCCAAACATTTCATTGAAAAAACACAGTTGCTTACATATTGACCCTCCTTCAATTAAATTTAAAAAAGAACCAGGTACAAGTTAAAATCCCCTAGTATCAAAATGTTCTCATTATTAAAATTAAACCGTTCTAATGATTCAAAAAATGTTTTATAAAGTGATATTGGCGAATTCGGAGGATAATATACTAAACTTAAAATAACTGAACTTAACCTGACAAAGTAACTCTCAGCCAAATATTCTCTCCTTCTGTTTCTAAATTAAACAGCCGACTCGATTTTGTGCTATTATGTGTGGCAAACAAAATCCCTCCACTCATTGTGCCTGGGCCTGGCCTATCACTTCTATATAAGTCATATTCATCTGTAAACAGCTTAGAGCTATTTATTGATTCGTTAAGCCAGGTCTCAGTGATTGCGAACATCCGGATATTACTAGCTATTAGGCCCAATCGAAAAGACAGTATCTTAGTCCTGAGACCTCTAACATTTTGATCAAATAAAATTACATCATTAGCAGTAATAATCTAAAATAAAATAGACCCAGTCGACCCATGTGGAATTCCGCACTGTGAACCAAATCTTGTCAGCTGATCAGATGTTCTTTTGTTTACATTTTCGCTCCTGTCAAACCAAACTACTATTCCCTTTATTTATCTTTCATTTTATTCAAATTTCAGAGAAGCAGTATATTTTTAGGCCGTGGATCTATTTTATCGTCATTGTTCGGCACGATAAGCTCTAATATGAGTGGTAAATCATGGAATTTGATAAAGGAATAAGGAAGATCTTGCGGACTGACAGAAAAACAGGCTAGAGAAATAATATGTAAGATAACTTTAAAAAAAATAAAACACAGTAATTTTTTTAAAACAATTCTTCGCAATTTATATAACAGACCAAGAAATTAAGTTCAGAAGTACAAGTTTGAAGGAAGTGTGGGCGAGTCCAGTCGGCGACCTGAATTGTTCGGTAGTTGTGTTTGGATTAGTTCTATGTTGCTAAATGGACAACTTTGGTCTGAATGCAACCTACTCCCAGCTTGATTGTTGGTGGCTCTCAGCCATCAGGGCCCCAAGTGGTACTCATACCATTTGGATCCAACCGGTTGTGTCTTGCTTTGGTTTACATGTGAATGAGAATCCTGGTTTCTCTATTATGATGGGAGAATGCTTTGGCAGCTGGAAAACATGTTGCTAGTGAAATTGTCTGCGGATATCGGTATTATTACTCAATCCATGGTATGTAATATACTACCTCAGCCTTCAGCCTCAGGATGTTTACTATAGACAAAGTAAACTCACTTCGTTCATTATCCTTGATTTGACCCTTAACTTTGCCCCTTGTAAAAATCCTAAGGAAAGGTCGAGAGGACCTACTTAATGCGAGACTATGTCTCAATGTCTCAAAACATAAATGAATTATTCCAATGGGAAACAAAATGGAGTTAGTGAACGTCGGGTGGTGGGGGGACAGTGATCATCTTTCTCACTCCCACCATTCATTTCATCTCTCTCGCACAAGTTTTCCAAAAGGTTTGCTACTTCAATAGCCCAAATTTAGTCGTAAATTATTTTGTTAAAAAATGTTTTTTCCCAAAACTTCAGATTTTCTACAAGATGAAAAATGTTAATTACAAGTAAAACCATAATAAATCCTAGGTTAGCTTTCCCAATTGTAATTTTTCAATAGTATTATTTTGCTAACACTAAAACAGTGATGTTCGTAATGTATAATTGTCTGTTTATTTTCCAGATTAAGAACCACTCGATGGCTTGGCCCTTCCACAAGCCAGTGGACAGAAAAGAAGTACCTGACTATTACGATCATATCAAGTATCCGATGGGTAAGAATGTTTATTATTTTCTCTAAAGCTTTTTTATCGGGAAGAAATTTAATTTGAAGAATTGTGAGTTGTAAATTACACAGTTATATCATTGACTATTTATACCGAAGGAGATATCCCATCTATATGGCCCAGAGCTGTCCCACTTTTAGTGTTAGCCAGAATTTGAAGTGGACATAGTTTGATTAGGTTACCGACAGATTGTGCTGCTGTGAACTATTTATTTTAGTTGTTTACCTTAACTTGAAAAATATCTCCACCCCAGAAAGCAAGTGATAATCAACTTTATTGCTTCCTGTTGTATTTTCACCTCCTTGAGAGGAAAAGTAATAGTTGACAGAAGTATACTCCGTTGGTGATCAGTGTAACTATGTCCTCTTTGAATCCTGGCACACACAAAACTAGGGACAGCTTTTACAATGGCAATGAGAAGTCAACTCTTATTGTGACACAATTTATGTACAGGCTTTGTGCTTCTGGAGGCAACTTATTTTGTACGATTTGCCTTGAGAAGTCTGTCCTTTATTAGAAGACTACGTTAGTGATGAGTAATAAATCAATTTCACTTTTTTTATAAACTTGTTACCCAATTTATATAATTTATTCTATTTACATATGTAATCTCACCATGTAGAGTAATGGAGTGGACAAAAATACAGTTTTATTGCTTATGAAAATGTAATAAACTTGTTTTTGGTAAGCATTGTTTTTTTTTTAAATATGAACTGTTATCAAGTTGGGACATTCTACCCCACACATTGTTACAATTTATGCAGTTTGTAAAGTTTTTGAAATTAAAATCTTTTGTTGGGAAATTTTTTTCTAGGGAGCTCAAGTCTCAAAATATTTAATGTTTTTCTTCATTCTTTCCCTATACGACCAATTTTAATATTTCTGCCCTGTCCCTCCACGATAGATCTGAAATTGTTTATTATAGACTCATTCAGTGGTGTAGATACGGTAGGGGGGGGGGGATCAGGAGGATATATCCCCCCATTGTAACTTAGAAAAATTAAAATTTCTATCCCCCTGAAATAAAGCTTATGCCTTTTGATTAAAAAGAATTGCTGTTACTGAAAAACATAATATACGTGTATGCAATATCTTTAAAATATTTTATTTATATTACGAATGCTGTTCGCGTACAATAAATAGTAGGCCTAACAGACAAACTGCACCTGCTATTGGTAGGCACAGTATTGGGTATTGGCGCACCAAGTGTGACGTGCGACTTGAGTCACCGAACAGTCTACCCTCACCTTCAGCGGCCAGCTCATCAACTAGCGCACCTGACCTTGACCTTGACGTTTAGTCGGTTTTAGTGGTGTGCTTAACGATTACTTTCCAGTAATGATTACAACTGATACAAGTAATTTTTTAGTACTGGTTACAAATGATTACTTTGAAATCATGATTACCCTCTGTAACAATTGTTCATGTCTCGGATGTGTTGGCCTATCAATAATTACGGTTAGGAATAATTTCGGTACTCCATCAACTAAGGCCGAGTTACAAATGTTTTAGGTTAAAACAACTGTTTAAAATTAGGTAAACTAAATTGAAGTAAATTTAATTTACTACAAATATTTATGAAGTAACAATTTCAGACGTTATGCATTAATTTAAAGTCATGTTGATTGAGTCAGGCGCTCCTATTGGCCCAAAAGAATCTAGTTCCTTTATCAATGAGTCCCAGCTGCCGTTTCTGATTCCTTAGTATTCAGTACTTGTTACTACTTGTTAGGTTAGTCTGATATCAGTTACTGAATGTAATCATGCTTTATCTGTACTTGATACTTTTATTTTCGGATATCTGTTACTTTTGCTGGCGAATAAATTACTTAAAGTGAAGGTGTTGCTATAGATAGTGGCACAAAATACCCCCGTCGCAGCAAACCTGCGTACTCAGCGAATTTCCAATGCATATATATGTGACTACTACATAGAGCTACTTACCAAGTTTCACAAAAATGCATCCATAAATAAGTTACCAAGTTTCACAAAAATACATCCATAAATAAGTGATATATAACATTTTATTTATTCTCCATAAGAATAACATTAGGGTTGAGGACGCAGGTTTGCTGCAACGAGGAAGATAAGTAATATTTTTTTTGCAATTATCAATATAACTGAACCAGGTGAAGCTATATACCAAGTTTTATTAATTTAGGTTCATAATTAAGGGAGATATACAACTTTACTTATTCTCCACATGAATAACATGGGGGCCGAGTATGCAGGTTTGCTGCTACGGGGACTATCAACAAAAAACTTGTTTTTTGTGCTAATATCAATATACCACAACTAGTTGAAGCGACATACCAAGTTTCATCAATATACATTCAAAAATAATCGAGATATAGAATTTTATTTATTCTCCATAAGGATAACATTGGACAATGTAATGTGTTTAGCACTTTGAATATCTCTGCAACGGTTGGATGTAGAACAACGATTAAAACACCAAAATGTTTGTTTTGTTGAGCTAAACAAATTAATAAACAGAAATGTGAAGTTGTTAGTAAAACTATCTGAGAAAAATCTAAATATACCCCCGTCGCAGCAAACCTGCATACTCAGCGAATTTCCAATGAATATATAACATAACACATTAAAACACTGAACAGGATTCATAAGAAATGTATTCACAAACAAGCGATATTTAAAATATTAATTATTCTCTATCAGAATAACATTGGGGATGAGCACGCAGGTTTGCTGCAACAAGGCACACAAAATAATGGGTTTTTATGCAAATATCAATAGAACTCATCTTAGTGAAGTCACATACCAAGTTTCATCCATATACATTCATAAATAAGCGATATATAACATTTTAAGTATTTTCCATAAGAATAACATGGGGAACAAGTACCTAGGTTTGCTGCTACAGGAACCATAGGCGAAAAATTGTTTTTTTGTGCAAACAACAATAAACCACAACCAGATCAAACCATATACCAAATTTCGTCGGTTTATGTTCATAAATAAGCGAGATATACAATTTTTCTTTTTCTCCATAAGAATAACATTAGACAACGTACTGTGTTTAGCACTTTCAATATCTCGGTAACCAATTGACGTAGAGCAATGGTCAAAATACCAAATTGTTTATTTTTTTAAGCTGAATTCAATGGTATAAATTAAAATTTGATTTAATTTAAAATTACATGTGAAAACCCCAAAAAACACATTTTTGGGGTACAAAACCCCCCAAAAACCCCCCTTCGGATGGTGCGATTCATCTGGTTTTCGAACTCGTTCAAATAAATGGTACTTTACACATTTGTACCAAATTTCATTAAGATCGGACCTTTTTTACGAGAGTTATCGTGCTTACGGACACATATATATATATATATATAAAAATTTGAACGAATGGTGTTTTTGGCATCTGGGGACCTCAAAATGAAAAGTTATCATGGTCTCGGGCTTAAGTCTTTCCATGAGACCTACGGTAATAGCTTCTTCCCTATAGGGGAAATTCGCTAAAACCTTTTTCCCATAAGATTAACATGGGACACGTTTTTTTATATTTTATCCGCAACCACTTAACCTAGGTTAATGATTCAAAATACTAAATTATTTGTTTTTTTAAGCTCTATAAAATGTTTATAACCAAAATTGAGTGTTTTTAACATTTTGGGGTAAAATGTGCAAAAAACCGATTTTTGGAAAATTGTAAACCCCCATAAAACCCCCTTCCCTTAGTGCGATCGATCTGGTTTTCGAACTTAAAGTCATAAATGCTACTCTCCACATTTGTGCCAATTTTCATCAAAATCGGGTGTTCTTTCAAAAGTTATCGCGGTAACGGACACACATATATATATATACATATATATAAATATGAACGAATAGTGTTTTTGGCATCTGGGGACCTCAAAACGAAAAGTTATCATGATCTCGGGCTTAAGTCTTACAATGCCACCTACGGTAATAGCTTCTTCCCTATAGGGGAAATTCGCTAAAAGCAGTACTTTAGGTGACAACGATGCATGTACTGCTACTGCCCCCTGTAGTATGGCCACAGCCCCAACATCAACCAGCACGTGAGTGAGGGACCTTATCACCATCAGCAGAACTTGAATGTAAGGGGCACGTCAATGATGTCTCGATTTTGTATACCAGTATCCGCGCTAGTCACAAACTCAGTTTATTGTTTTGTATTCCCTAACGAGATATCCCCCCCTTTGACAAATGTCTATCTACGCCACGACTCGTTTTAAAGAACTAAAGAATACTTAGCAATTCCGGTGAGCATTATTTTGGTATCACAACAGTTAACACTTCTATATAGATCATAAATCAATGTATTTGGTTTTTTTATAAGTTTCAAGTGATCATCATTGAACCTTTTCAGATCTCAAGACGATGAGCGACAGACTGAAGGCGGGTTACTACACAACTCGCCGACTGTTCATTGCCGACATGACTCGCATCTTCACCAACTGCCGCACCTACAACTCCCCAAACACAGAGTACTGCATGTGCGCCAACAATCTGGAGAAATACTTCCAAACCAAGATGAGGGAAATGGGGCTCTGGGACAAGTGATTGGCATCACTGATGCAACTCCTTCCACAAACGTATCGGTGGTTGGCACCACTGATACCACTCGTACATGTATCGGTGGTTGGTAACACTGATACCTTGTGCTATTGACGGTTGGTAGGCCTAACATAAATACCACTCGTCTGTGTGTCGGTGATTGTGATGGCAACACTGATACATTTCATATCTTCCACCTGACTATCGGTGCTATGCATCGATATGTATTTTGTGATAGCTTTCTACTCATCAGATGCCTATTTATTTTGTAGTGCTCATTACATTTAAGTGTTTTTACTGTAGCGGAATGTTATAACAATTGTAAGGTTTCTTTCTTCTTCTTTTTGTGCCTATTGCGAAGAAGTTTTTCTGTGTCAAGTTTTTTAGTTGCATATTTTATGAATTTACCAATAAGTACCTTTTCAACACACTAAACGAGTTCTGTGGTTAATGGCCGTATCCCGCTAGGTTAGGCCTTTTTAAATTTTAGTCAGAGATTTTATTTAGTTTGATTATTCATAAATGCAGCTGAGACTGAAAATATTCAGGCCTTACACCAAGATGTAACATTTTCCAGGTAGAATCTAAGAAATATTCTACTGAAGGCAGTAACAGAAACCGGGGATTGTGTGCTTTCAGTCTAAAACCCATCAAGAATACCATTAAGAAACAAAATATAAATCTGTGTTCAACACGGAAGTTTACTATGGCACCATATTTCACTATGGCACCATATTTCACTATGGCACCATATTTCACTATGGCACCATATTTCACTATGGCACCATATTTCACTATGGCACCATATTTCACTATGGCACCATATTTCACTATGGCACCATATTTCACTATGGCACCATATTTCACTATGGCACCATATTTCACTATGGCACCATATTTCACTAGGTACCCTACAGTTTAATTTATGGAAGACATTTGTACGTTGCTGTCTGTATTGGATATTGATTTATAATACACTGGATATTCAAGGTACATAAATAGACCAGTTCATTCAAATAACCTTAACAAATAAATATTTATTGTTAAGTATTTTAAATTACATCTTTGATTGTTATAGAACTGTGCTACCTTAGCACAGTTTAATTTAAGAATAAATTTAACCCTTGTAACAAACAAAATATTACTTTTTTTTAGAAATTTCAATAGAAGAATTTCATTGTATCATTTCCGTTGTGTGTCCAGTGGAATTTTTAACACTTTAAAAATTAAAATTAAAATTTTAAAGTTAAAATGATTTAAATAATAGAACCTGATCAATTTTGAAGCATTTTTCCCAAAAGTGATTAAATAAACCCATAGTAATTTTTAAAAGTGTACATTATTTGATGCAGCTAATCATTGCTTTAATTTATCAAACGCTTAGTTTATTTAATGATTATGGAAACATATAAATGTGAGCCAGCTTTTATGTTTACGGATTACATTTTGATAAACCTTTAACCTAAAATCCATAAGTAGTGTTGTATTTGTCGATATGGCCATAAAGTTAAAGAATAAATACCATTGAGTATTCTGTCACTCAGGATATTTGATATATTCAGCTGTAATACATAAGTATTTAGATATGTACAAATAAAAAAATTAATTTTAGATATCTATAGAATTACCAAAAAATTTCACGAGAATGTACATTTTAGTTGATTGTCTTTTATTTAGTTTTATGTGACAACATTGTAAATATGAAGAAATATGATTTTCATTTTGGACGCCTCTTTATTTATTGTACATTAAACCTATGATAGTTGGTTATTGCAGGGTGAATGAACCGGTAAAATAAGGAAAAAGCTAAAATAGGAAAACTAAGAACTTGCTTTAAGAATCCTTGCTCCAGTCCTCTGTGTCTACCTGTTTCTCTCATAAAACCAATGATAACTTTCAAAGCCCTTCTTTTCTCACCGGATCATCCGAAATCAATGATTCACGGTTCTTTCTAAAGAACAAAAAATACTTAGCGATTTTAGTTGGTTGAATTTCCATATCACAAATAGGTTTTAGGTTAGGGTGGCTCTAGGCATGATACAGAAAAAACTATGAAAGGAAAGGGATGCCAGAGAACTTACCCATTGAGAAAAAATGTGAATCAACAGGAAAGATGGATCACTGGTAAATAGTCACATAAATATTCACACATAAACTTGATAATTTTTGGAACAACTTTTCCCTTTTTCAATCAGTTGAGGAAGTGTTCTCTAGTCCTAAATGGAAGCAGGTTTGCCAACTCAATCATCTAACTATTTATATTATTTCACCATGTAACTTACAATATTACTATAAAATTCAAGTTCTGAATGTTCTCTGGCTATGGGGAAAGGTTGGGATGGTAATTGGAATGTGTAAGACTGTTTATCTAATGTATAAATTACAATAATAACCATTCAACTTTCACTTCCTCAACTGATTAAGAAAGGGACAAGTTGTCCCGAAAATTATCAAGGTTATGTGTGAATTTTTGCCTGTGATTAATCTTTCCTGTTTCACATTTCTGTGAAACAGGAAACAGGGAGGCACATTTCTGTTTCCTCTTTCCTGTGATTCACATTTCTTCTCAAAGTTCTCTGGCATCCCTTTCCTTTCATAGATTTTTTCTATATCACAAAGTTATTCACCCATAACAAAACAGTAAATATTGAATATTTTGGATTTTTTTAACCGTTATTATTTGTGATAAAAACATTTTGCTCACTAAAATCGCTAGATTGTTTTTAATCTTTAAAATGACCCATAAATCAACGATATAGAGTAATCCAATGAGTAGGGACGGACTTTGAAAGTTAAGATTGGCCTTACGGGGGAAGCAGATGGAAAAACTAAAAGTTTTGTAACTGGAGGGCCCTCTTATAATTTACCGGGAATGGGACTACGATGAACATTTAATCAATGTGACCAATGGCATAGTTACTTAAATTAGGCATTTTCTCATAAGGGTGATTATTTCATTAAAAGTCTTTTAAAACAAAAAATAATTGTATGTAACTTTTTAAATAAAATTAAAATTTACAACAAAATTATTTTTATGTTTAATTTGATTTATCAGACCTAATAAAAACGTTAGCCATCGTTAGAATCGTTCTCTTTTAAACACACTAAATATAAATGTTTAATATGAAAAAGAAATGTGCTGAGTACGCAATTAAAATTACAATGTGATTCTAGCCTAAGTAATGACATTAAAAATAAATCCCAGGATTCAATAGGAATACAGGTGGAATTTTACGGGTGATTTTAGGATTGTAAAATATTTTTTATGAAACAGGTTTTACAGGAATTGTACTTTTTATTTTATAAGTCCTGTATTACAGTACTTTTATGAAACGGGCCCCAGATGCCAAAAACACCATTCGTTCAAATTGATATATATATATATTTATGTATATAATGTGTCTGTAAGCACAATAACTCTAGTAAAAAAGGTCCGATCCTAATAAAATTTGGTACAAATGTGTAAAGTACCATTTATTTAAACGAGTTTAAAAACCAGACGAATCACACCATCTGAAGGGGGGTTTTGTACCCCAAAATTGGGTTTTCGGTGTTTTCACATGTAATTTTTGTACAGGCCCTAAATCAAATTTTAATTTATTCCATTGAATTCAGCTTAAAAAAATAAACGATATGGTATTTTTATCATTGCTCTACGTCAATTGGTTACTGAGATATTGAAAGTGCTAAACACAGTACGTTATCTAATGCTATTCTTATGGAGAAAAATTCAAATTTGATATCTCGCTTATATATGAACATAAACTTACAAAACTTGGTGTATGGCTTCATCTGGTTGTGGTTTGTTGTTGTTTGCACTAAAAACCAATTTTTTGCCTATGGTTCCCGTAACAGCAAACCTAGGTAATGCAGCAAACCTGGGTATGCGTACTCATCCCCTATGTTATTCTTATGGAGAATAATGAATATTTTGAATATATTTCTTATGAAGCCTGGTAAGTGGCTTAATATGTTACTAAGACACTAGCTGATGTACCTGTTCTTCGCACAGGGGTTTTCATTATCCGTTCTATAGTCAATGCAATTCGCATTTTAGTTAGCTTGAAACAGGTGTTATGCTTCTGCTCTTTAAGCTGTCAAATAGAAGTATCTACAGCTGTTCGTTCGCATTACAGTTTCTGAATGTTTACTTTCTTCTGAAATGTAAACATTGAAACTTAGGACGTTCACGGGGCGTAGCCCGAGGGGATGTTAAGGAAGTGAATAGGCCTATGTGTTGCATGGGTTCCAGATCTACCTTTGTGTAAAGTTTCAGCCCAGTCGGTTCAGTAGTTTTTGTGTTCACCCGGAACATCAGACAGACAGACAGAAACCACCTCTTCTTTATAATATTATAGATAGATTAAGACATTATATATATATTCAATAGAAATTCGCTGAGTACGCAGGTTTGCTGCGACAGGGTTATTTTTTTCCTGTGTATTGCTAAGCCTTTTGCGCTTTTTTGTGGTGTGGCATTTTCTTTGACATCAAACTACAGAGTTTTCAATAAAGCTCCATTAATTTGCAGTTTCTTTTTCATTGATGTGTAACTATGAGATTCGGATATCAATGTTCAGCGTAAGAGGATGGTGGGTTTTGGAAGTTTTTAGGCATGTGATCACTGAACATATGATATCGGAATCCCATAGTCAACGGTAAATGCAAGATGTTGAAGGACAAAGCAGAAAAAGACTGGTTGTTGTTATTGATGGGTTAGGAAACACTAGCATTAGCTGCTAGGCACTTCTACAAGTGGGAATTTTGCGCAGGTTATCAGAAGGATAGGATATAGCAGGAAAGGAAAGGGTTGGATGGGTCAGGCACAGGCAGCCAAATTGTCCTTTCAGAGGGCCAACTCCCTTGCTCCTGTGACATCTGTGATCAAACGGACCTGCTCTGCCCCTCCAACTAGCCAACGAAACTGACAGGGTATCACTGCACAACAGCCAGGGACCAAACCCGAAGTTTCCGTCCCCAGCCACTGCAAATGGAGGGACCAAAGATGAAAGGGAAGCTTGTCGAGACAGCCAAAAGACTTGCCATATTATGTAATGTAATGACAACTTCATTTGATTTACCCAATATCAGCATGTCAGCTTCAAAACTAGAATAGACCAGTTTTAAGGTTGTCCTGGTACAAAAAAATAGAGAAAAAAGACTGACCCAAGCAAAATTTTGAATGCCCAGTTATCCTTTCAATCAAATACCTATTATAGTTTACAGGTCTACAGGCAACACATACAGCTGTTGATGGGGAATGGTTGGAATTGAAGGGAATACACAGTCCTGAAAGCAAATGAGCTTGCGTGATCAATTCAAAACATTTCTACTACATCAAGGATCTAAACAAAACAAGGCAACATCTAAATCTAAGATTAGATTTACTACAGTCTTGCGGGAGCCGTTGTGATTTAATTATAAGTGTACAAACTTATGTGATTTGTAGATTTTTACTTATAATAACCTTGAAGCCATTAAAACACAATTCAAACACTTTTTTCTGATGAAATATCCAAATTTGTTTTAGGTAGGCCCTAATACCATGGCCATGGTAATACCAAAGTCTGACAACTGACTAAAACTGCGGTGGTAATAAAATAATACTACATTGTTGTAGTTGTAGTATTTTAATATCGCTGGACTAAAATCATGCAAAAAAACATAAAGGATAACTTGGCACCTTTAGCAGTGGGGGGAGACCTGTGGTTGGACGGGGTGGGGTCCAATGCTATGGCGTTGAGAAACAAATCCAACGAACCAACCTAGTCAAACTTGGACGTCTGGAAGCGATAGAAAAGCCAATGAGGAAATAAAGAAGTGTCCACAATGTTTTGGTCACAAACAACGTGTAGCACCAGTAAGGTCTGGGAGCAGTTTTCTAAATATCCGGGACACACCAAGTACTACTTTATGCAAACAGTGCCTTAGTTTGAGTACCTTCTGTTGCTTCAAGTCCAAGAAACATCCTTTATCCCATAAGAATAACATGACAACTTCCAAATGCCAGTGGGGAGGAGCCGTATAAGGTCGCAGAAAAAAAATCCTAAAGCTTTTTGTCAATGAAAATTAAGTAAATTATTAAGAAAAAAATCGAATCAATAACAAAAGCAACTTGACAGTGGGGTGGATCCCTATAGATGAGCCCTATGGCGGATCCCTGTGGGGATTGAGACGTAACCAATATAGGGACATCTTTCAACAGCTGCAGTTTTGTGAAAGAAAAATAAAAAAGAGTCATACTTCAAAATTGGTCGTCGTGAGGTGTAGAAAAGGCCAGAAGAGCGGAGCCCTGAGGCCGGGAAAAGTACCGAACATGTGTTGGTCGTTGGTCCCCATAACGACGTGGAAAAGTCCGCCGGGAACAGTTTTGATCGCGGAGCCGTTTTAGAGCCTTTTAGTTAGATAACAATATTTTCTCTATAATACTTTTACAACTTAGTTAAAAGGTCAGTGAGGTGTAAACCTGAGATAAGGTATAGGAAAACAATAAAAAAGTATCCAAAAATCTGTTGGACCCCTACATTGTGGTAAGGTCCGGGATTAGTTTTGAGGGCAGTTTTCGAAATTACCTGGATACACGCACGCACACATTCGCACTACTACTTCATTGGTAAAGATTTCAGTTTTTGTATTCTATGGTTCTGATGTAAGACTTCATTTTCCTACACTTAATCCAACCCAACAAACTGCCCTCCCCATGACCTTATTGAAATTTGTTATTTTTAGTTCAAAGAAACCGGAAACTGAGATGACCTGTGTTCTTATAATTCAGTTTTAATGTTAAATTCTGATAGTTGCATTCAGTTACAAGTCACGTATTTCATTGCGTGAGACAAAAAGGATATGATGAGACATTTTCTCGTCGAGGACCCGACCGGCCGATCATCCGCATAAACTATACATACGGCACAGCGGCCCCGGCGCGGCGCGGCGTCGGCATCAACTTTTGCCTTAGCCAATTTTCAGCCCTCCCCCCCGTTTACTAACGTCAAAATTCGGCGAACCTCCTCACCCGCTTGAATTAACGATGTCAGAAAACGGACATTTAAACCCTCTAAATCCGTAAATTTCTTTCTACTGTACATAAAATTTAAATTATAGCCTGGTATATACAGTGTTTCCTTTTTGTTTAGAAAGTTTGACCCAAACTCCATTTTTAGATGCCATTTTTTAGATTTGCTACAGGAAGTGGGTTTTAACAGGAAGACCCCCCCCCCCCCGCAGGGGTGAGGTGGTAACTTATTCCAAATACTTATACAGTATTCCAAATTGATCAATGTCCCAAGTTTTTATTAAATCGAGTAAGATAAAAAATAAAAAAAAAAGGATTCTCTCTTTGAATATGCCTAACTGTTAGTTATACCTATACATTTGAATTAAATTTTTTCGTGCAAAATATGCCTTATACTGCAGATGAGTGGGTTACTGCAAATGTATTGGTGAATCAACGTGATGATCACGTTTAAAAAAATCCATTTTGTGTAAAATTATTTACTGTGTTGGCTCTAATCTCCAATTAGTTCGAACCGCGTCTCCCCATAACTCCCTTTTGTCCTCCAAGAAGAAAATCTGTGGAAATGTCATATTCTCCCAACTACCCGTTAAATGCTATCTATCCAAAACTAGCGAAATTTATTACTTTGGATTGTTAGTTAGTCACATTCTGGACTAATCCCCATACAGTTATGTGTATTAATTTGTGAGCATAAGTTATATTTATACCTAATTTGAAGTATTTTGTCTTATTTCCAAATTAATTTTTAACAAAGCCATCATTCTTAACTTTCGCTTATCCCTAGGATGACATTTTAAACTCAAAAATGCCAAAATCAGTTGAAAGTTGCAAAAGATTATGATTTTAACTCACAAACTTTCTTCGATGTCTTTGGCGTTCCATTATATAATTAGGCTACAAAGGGAACGTTATCAAATTGTCCTTCAATATGTTGCAATAATACATTTGCATGTCGTTGACAAAATTGTGCCCTTCTTATAGTTCCCTACTCCTCACCATAAATTATTATTTTTTATATCTCGATCTCTATTAGTATTAGTAGTTGTTCGATCATTTGAATATCCTTAGTCATCGCAGGGACCGTAAAAATAACAAAATGTTTTGAATATAGTTGACTGAGGTCTAGGTGGAAACTTTCACAATAAATTGCATTAGACATGGTTCTATCTTTGATGCAAACTCTGTTTTCATGCAATTACTCAGAAACTTTGTAACGTAATCTGGTAATTATTTACGGCATATTTGACAATTCTCCTTTCCCTCACGCTGAATATGCTGATGTCTAAATAAAATAAGTCGCCCTGTAGTTACGGCTGTAATAATTATCGTTTAAACTATACCTTTAACTAAACCTTTTAACTATACCTTTAACTATGCCTTCGAGAATTTTACCGAGTGTTGCGTCGTTTTAGCGAATTTCCCCTATAGGGAAGAAGCTATTACCGTAGGTCTCGTGGTAAGACTTAAGCCCGAGACCATGATAACTTTTTGTTTTGAGGTCCCCAGATGCCAAAAACACTATTCGTTCAAATTTATATATATATATGTGTGTGTGTGTGTGTCCGTGAATGCGATAACTTGAGTAAAAAACGTCCGATTTCGATTAAATTTGGCTCAAATGTGTAAAGTGACATTCATGACTTTAAGTTCGAAAACCAGAAAAATCGGACCATGGAAAGGGAGGTTTATGGGGGTTTTAAATTTTCCAAAAATCGGTGTTTTGCACTTTTCACCCTGAAATTTTTAAATCACACAATTTTTGTTTCAACCATGTTATAGAGCTTAAAAAAACAAATAATATATTATCTTGAATCATTAACCTAGGTTAAGTGGTTGCGGAGAAAATAAAAAAAACGTGTTTATAAAATCTCCCATGTTAATCTTAGGGAAAAATGGTTTTTAGCTTTTCTTTAATTAATTTTACTGTAAACTTCACATTTGCTTTTACCAATCAGTTTAGCAAAACAATCATTTTGGTGTTTAAATTGTGATTCTACGTCCAACCGTTGCCGAGATATTCAAAGTGCTAAACACAGTACGTTGTCCAATGTTATCCTTATGGAGAATATTTAAAATTTTATATCTCGATTATTTATGAACATATATTGATGAAACTTGGTATGTGGCTCACCTTTTTTGTTGATTATCCTCTTAGCAGCAAACCTGCATTCTCATCCCTAATGTTATTCTTATGGAGAATACGTAAAGCTTTATATCTCCCTTAATTATGAACATAAATCATTACAACTTGGTATGTAGCTTCACCTGGTTGAGTTATATTGATAATTGCAAAAAAAAAACACATTTTATCTTCCTCGTTGCAGCAAACCTGCGTTCTCAGCCCTAATGTTATTCTTATGGAGAATAAATAAAATGCTATATATCACTTATTTATTTAAGTATTTTTATGAAATTTGGTAAGTGGCTTTATGTGGTAGTAACAAATTTGTAGGAAATTCGCTGAGTACGCAGGTTTGCTGCGACGGGGGTATTTAAAGACGCATCAGGTGCCAGCAATGTACTTCAACATTATACTTAGCCTTTCACTTGTCTACCTTCAAGCTTCAGTAACAGTTAATTGATTTGCTTAAATTGCGAAAATTATTTATTTAGAAGGGTATGGGATAGAGGAACTACTTTGTTCTAATAGTGGCAACCAATTACGTTGCACAAGCCTTCTGTATAGGCTAACGATTGTTTTCTCTGTTATTTGTAGTTTACCTATAGACGATACCTTATTCTCATTAAAGAATTATTTTGCCGTTGAGCGGTAATCATTCAGTTTATTATAACAAGCGTATGACCTCCAAGCCTATTTGTTTTTTCCCTTGACGGGCGTCTGCGAGGCGACGAACAGGTCGTAGTAGGTTTTACTAGCCTCCTCCATGATGGCGAACGCCAGGTCGAAGCACTTCCGCAGCGCCGTCTCCTCCGACGGGTGCATCTGATTGTTCATAGCGATCCTGATCGTCGAGATCATCGCGTTCTGGAAGTCTCCGAACATCGTACTGGAAAACTCCAGGTTCGTCTTGGCGTACAACAACCCTAGCTTGGTCATCAACTTGGTCAGCCGCTGCGGGTTGTCCAAGCTGTCCATCATGGCTCTCAATCTGACCATGATCCTCGCGAGGTAGTAGTTCCTATACACCATGGTCTCCGGGATAGAGAGCTTCGGGAGGCCGACTAACTCCAAGCGCAAGAATACACCCTCCAGATGCGGGTATTTGGCAAAGAACTCGTTGAAGACCAAGAAGACGAACTCCTCCTTCATCGGCTCCACGTGGTCCGCCCATATCCGGCGGGCCAGCTTCACATCCTGGTCGGTCAGGTCGGACTGCCTCTGCTTGTCGCGGTCCGCGAAGTCCGTCTTCCTCCTCGGGGGGCCCGAGGGCTTGAGCTGAGCGGGTCGCGTCACCTTCTCCATCATCGAAATATCCGTCATCGTCCCCTTCGTCGCTTTTGACACCCTTTTATCCATTGCGATTTTGAACACACAATTTTAACCTTGTCTTGCCGTTGTTTTGTTTTCCAGCTGACGAGAAAATAAACTACGTCAACGAGGTCATTGGGGGGGGGGGGGTTAACGGGGTAAACGTTAATACATATATAGAGGTCTGGCTGAGGTAAAAAAGTGAAGCTGACCACGATTTTTCTCAGGCAACCAATCAAATCCTCTCTTCACAAGTTATAAGTTTGTCAGCTGACTACCATATAACTTGTGAAGAGAGTATCTAATTGGTTACCGTACCATGATGGTTGCCATGACATATATATAGCAGAGTTCGCAAAGGAGCAAAATGGTGGCCAAACATGTACACTTACACTACACCTTTTCATCCGAGACGAGAGCTCTAGATGTATTAACCTCGTTGATTGGCAATCGCCCGGTTACACGGAATATTTCGTAAATGTAAAAAAAATACCTACAACTATTGATAAATCACATATCAGCTTGTAGGCGACCCTGTAGTATAGACGATAGCTTACAACTATTGATATATCATATATCAGCTTGTAGGCGACCCTGTAGTATAGACGATGGCTTACGACTATTGATATATCATATATCAGCTTGTAGGCGACCCTGTAGTATAGACGATAGCTTACGACTATTGATATATCATATATCAGCTTGTAGGCGAGCCTGTAGTATAGACGATAGCTTACGACTATTGATATATCATATATCAGCTTGTAGGCGACCCTGTAGTATAGACGATAGCTTACGACTATTGATATATCATATATCAGCTTGTAGGCGACCCTGTAGTATAGACGATAGCTTACAACTATTGATATATCATATATCAGCTTGTAGGCGACCCTGTAGTATAGACGATAGCTTACAACTATTGATATATCATATATCAGCTTGTAGGCGAGCCTGTAGTATAGACGATAGCTTACAACTATTGATATATCATATATCAGCTTGTAGGCGAGCCTGTAGTATAGACGATAGCTTACAACTATTGATATATCATATATCAGCTTGTAGGCGACCCTGTAGTATAGACGATAGCTTACAACTATTGATATATCATATATCAGCTTGTAGGCGACCCTGTAGTATAGACGATAGCTTACAACTATTGATATATCATATATCAGCTTGTAGGCGACCCTGTAGTATAGACGGTAGCTTACAACTATTGATATATCATATATCAGCTTGTAGGCGAGCCTGTAGTATAGACGATAGCTTACAACTATTGATATATCATATATCAGCTTGTAGGCGACCCTGTAGTATAGACGATAGCTTACAACTATTGATATATCATATATCAGCTTGTAGGCGAGCCTGTAGTATAGACGATAGCTTACAACTATTGATATATCATATATCAGCTTGTAGCGACCCTGTAGTATAGACGATAGCTTACAAATATTGATATATCATATATCAGATTGTAGGCGACCCTGTAGTATAGACGGTAGCTTACAACTATTGATATATCATATATCAGCTTGTAGGCGAGCCTGTAGTATAGACGATAGCTTACAACTATTGATATATCATATATCAGCTTGTAGGCGACCCTGTAGTATAGACGATAGCTTTGTTGCGGTGTCTGGTGTAAACATCGCCTGCAAACTAATGTCAATTTCTCTTCGACCTTACTCACTTCTTGTGGAAGTAAAATGATCAATAAAACATATATTGAGCATATTATGTTGGCTCTGTTTAAACCAGTTCTTACGGTGTTTGTAGTCATTTTGCTGGCATAAGTTTGCTGTTTCTAGATGCCATGTTATTCAAAGATGTTTGAATCTTTGGCCGAATCTAGTTTATAGACACAATAGTTCGTATACTCCGTTGTTAAAACCCTGCTCAAAACTGAACTTTGAGTCTTACACTTACATGAAGTCCCTGCGCTCGTGTTACTACATGGTGATTCTCTTCCGTCCCTCCCCCAATCACCTCAATCGCCTCCAGCATCGCTCTCGCCCTCTTTTGGACTCAAATTATGTCCCTGAGCGCATCTGTCCGGATACGGACGCCCATTTTGAGTTTGGACTGAATAATACTTTTTATGTGTACGAAATCCCCTTGAGGAAAAATGGTCACCGGAAAACGTAAACCGTAGTACTGGGGAAAGAGATTTTCTCGAAGGAAACCCACATTTACACCTTACCTTTTGACTGTTAATATGACTGTTGGGGTCTAGCTTGTTTTCGTTCAGCTATTATGATTATTTGTATGTTACTAGAAACTCCATCAGCCCAACGTTGACATTTTCAATTGAGTTTTACAGCATAATTTAACTTTTCATTGAGTTAAAGGTTTTCCCAATCGATTTCTGAATCCCAAAATTGATATTTTCAATGTTTAATCAAACTTCCGCTACATTCTGAGATCCATTTTGTATACGGACATTGCTGTTTAAGAATACAGGATTGCGGAAAAAGCTATTTTTCGCAACCTAATGTGGAATGAGGAGCTTTAATTAAATCGTTAGTACGTTTCGTTAGTTGTGGAAGGGAGAATTAAAATCCCATACAATACTCTAATATGAATTTAAGGTTTGGTTGTTTGCTTGCTTGGTTGTTTGGTTGCTTTTGCTTGCAACTCCGATCTCATAAACGGCTCCAACGACTACCTTAATATGTTAGAAATAACTAATATTATGGATAGAAATAGGTTCTAGGTAGACCTAATTCCCAGGAAAAATCGAATAATGTAAAAAATGAATAATACTATGAAAATTATTATTAAGTTTATGGAGTTTAAAACCAAAACCAAAGAATCATCAACAGCTGATTATTATCAATCAGTGAACTGTCATGTCATGCAATGTGGAGCGCAGTGACTAAAACCATATAATGAAGATTACATATAGAGTGGTCATAACATAAGTCATAAAATAAACAAACCGACTGACCTTCCCCGAGCAAATCTCGGACCCCATGAACTATTTCACGTTATATTATGTTTGTGTAAGGTGTAAGCCATGTTTCCAAATAAAAATCGGTGAATTCATTCGGAAATCACAAGGTCTATGCGGGAAAAATAATGGAGGGCTTAATAGATATGACGTGTACATTGGCTTAATCAACATGAATTATAAGTTGTAACATCGAAGCATACGCAGTGTTTAAAAAAGAAAGTTCCTTCGATCTCTCTCACATGATTAAAACGCAGATTGACATTTAGCAAACTGGAAGCAAAAAGTGATTGCGTCGGGATTGGACAAACAAAAACCGGCTTGTCCGCAATTATAAGGCGACGGTAATACCGGAGGCCGCCGCGAGAGTGCGTGGCGAGCGCCAATAGCCGACCACGGCGGGAACTGGAGTCGCCGCACTGCGCGCGCAGCAGGCCTACTGTTATAAAACATCATTGGTCAAACCCCCTCCAAATTATTGAATTTAGCACAACACCAATCAAACATGTATTTCGCTAGATTACCAAAGGACCTCCCACCTAGACGTGTTGTCTTGACATGAAGGTCTGCGCATCAGTTTTGATTGATAACTAACCTTGATATACATTTTAGGATTTAAGTTGAAGATTCTTGGAAGAATGGAAAATAGTGGAATAAATTGTATTCAAAATTGACTTATACTTTCTCCCTTTCTATCATCGAGTAATCACTTTCCTTTCTATTTTATATGTTTTAGTAATAAAATGGAATATAAATACCCCTGTAGCAGCAATCCTGCGTACTCAGCGAATTCCCAATGTATATATATATATATATATATATATATATATATATATATATATATGTGTGTGTGTATCTTAAGATCACTTAAAGCCACATGCCAAGTTTCATCAAGTTTCTCCATAAGAATAACATGGCGTCTGAGGATGCAGGTTTGCTGAAACAAGTTACACAAAAAATGTTTTTTATGCACATTTTGTTATAATTTAAGTAGGTAAGGTTACATACCAAATTTTATTAATTTATGTTCATAATTAAGGGACATAACATTTTACTTATTCTTCATAACAATAACATGGAGGCTGAGTACGTGGGTTTGCTGCTACGGGAACTATCAGAAAAAATCATTTGTTGTGCAAACATCAATAGACCACAACGGTTTAAAGCAATATACAAAGTTTCGTCAGAAAAATTTGAGAAATAAGCGAGATATACAATTTTTCAAATTCTCCATAAGGATAACATTGGACAACGTACTGTGTTGATCACTTTCAATATCTCGGTAACCAATTACCGTAGAGCAATGATCAAAACCCCAAATTGTGTGTTTTATAAGCTGAATTTAATGGTGAAAACTAAAATTGGATTTACTAAAATATTATATGTAAAAAACTCAAAATACCCATTTTTGCGGTACAACCCCCCCCCCCCAAAATACCCCTTTGGATAGAGGGGTCAGGCTGATTTTCAAACTTAAAGTCACAAATGTTGCTTTACATGTTTGTACCAAATTTCATCAAAATCGGACCATTTTTACGAGATTTATCGCACCCACGGGCACATATATATATATATATATATATATATATATATATATATATATATATATATATATACAGTTTTAAACGAATGGTGTTTTTGGCATCTGGGACCTCAAAACGAAAAGTTATCATGGTCCCGGGCCTAGGTCTTACCATGCCGACTACGGAATAGCTTATTCCCTATAGGGGAAATTCACTAATAAATGTTTACATAGAATTCAATATCCGGTTGATATATAGACAATTTCATAGTCAATTAATTTTCCACAAATATTCAATCAAATCCCTTTTGGATGCATTACGAAGTCATTTACTATCCATGGTTTAACAGGGATATTCCCATTCCCCCCCTCCATAGCAACAACTTACGAATATTCTCTATTGGTCATAATGTCTTAGTTTAATGAGAAGTTTTTCATTTCAAAAACGTTCAGGGGAAAGTTAAACAATTTCGATGCTTTATTCGTACGAACAAATTTAGAGCCCCGTATTATTTCACATACATGTTATAGCTGTGTTTTGCAATTATTCCATGTGAGAAAATTCCCTCCTAAGGTTACACTTGAAAAATAAACGAGTTCGCACGCAGCACGCTGACGTGAGGGAAGTGAATTTTCCGAATAAAAACTTAAAAAATCAAATAACGGTTATAAACAAATATTTTTGACATTTTTAGCAAAATGTAAAATATTCAGTTTTTTGGCAGTTCTGATGCACCTGGTTCTATTTAAATGCAGTATTGTGATGGCAATGTTGTGCATTTTAAGCTTAGGAGGATGTATCATTAGGATCAAAAATCAGTATGGGGGTATTAGGAGTGATAAAACTACAACAAGATATGAAAAACATCCTTTTCCAATGTAAAATCCCCATAAGACAACGTACTGTGTTTACTCAATTTTCATTTTCTTTAATAACTCGGTAAATATTAGCGCTAGAATGATGAGGGACGGCTTACAATTTTCGCCTGTTTACGTTCTATAACCTAGTATCCATTAATCTTACATTTAGGTCTTTTATGACCCTTTTTGGGCCCAAAAACTAAAATTTCTAAATTTAAAATCCCCAAAAAAGGGGGTTAGAGTTTTCCGATTGTTTTGCCCAACGAACTTGTCCAACTGATTACAAAAAGGAATGTCCCTACCACATTTGAAGTAAATCGGACAAAAAATGCGACCGCTAGATTGCAAACACATATATATATATATTTTTATATATATATGTATATGTATATATATATATATACATACATACATATATATATAAAATTTTGAACGACCCCCAAAAACGTGTTCAGGGGGTCACGTTAGGTACTTCTATGGTGGTCCCGGGCTTAAGTTTCACCGTGCGGGTCATGCTAATAGTTCACTTTCCAAAGGAAATTCACCAACAATACAAACAACTTATGTAGAGAGATTTCTCAAAGTACGTCTACATCCCAAATTTCACAGGAATAACATTGACCAAATGGAGTTGTATCTACTGTATATTATAGTTTTACTTTGTAAACCCATAGCATAGCTCACAATCAGGGTTTACTCCAAAATATGGCGCTTCAGGAGAAGTGAGCAGAAAAGGTACTTAGAAAACATTTTTAATGGCTTAACTTTAAACTTAAAATACCCCCGCCGCAGCAAACCTACGTACTCAGCGAATTTCCAATGCATAATATATGTCTTAGTACCACATAAAGCCGCATACCAAGTTCCATAAAATATATTCACAAATAAGCAGTATATACAATTTTAATTATTCTCCATAAGAATAACATGGGGCCTGAGTACGCAGGTTTGCTGCTATGGGTACCTTTAGCAAAAATATTGTTTTTGAGCAAATATCAATCAACCACAACCAGATAAAGCCGTATACCAGGTTTTGTCCGTATAAGTTCATAAAGAAGCGAAATATAATAATTATTTTCTTGTTCTCCATAAGAATAGCATTAGACAACGTACTGTGTTTAGTACTTTCAATACCTCGGTAACCAATTGACGTAGAGGAATGATCAAAATACCAAATTGTGTGTATTTTAACCTGAATCCAATAGTGAAAATTAAAATTTGATTATTTCAAAAATTATATGTAAAAAGTTCAAAAAACCCATTTTTGAGGTACAAAACCCCCCCCCCAAAATACCCCTTTAGATAGAGCGATATAGCTGGTTTTCGAACTTAAAGTCATAAATATTGCTTTACACGTTTATACCAAATTTCATCAAAATCGGACCTTTTTTACAAGTTATTGCACCCACACACACACACACACACACACACACACACACACACACACACACACACACACACACACACACACACACACACACACACACACACATATATATACAGTTTCGAACGAATGATGTTTTTGGGGACTGGGGACCTCAAAACGAAAAGTTTCATGGTCCCGGGCCTAGGTCTTACCATACCGACTACGGTAATAGCTTCTTCCCTATAGGGGAAATTCGCTAACAATACCAGGAAAAATATTTTGCTCGAAAATTGTTGACGAATATTTTTCAGGCAAGATTATCGTGTTTTCTGTGGGAAAAATACAAGTGAAAACTACCACGTTAGATTTTAGCGAATTTCCCCTAAAGGGAAGAAGCTATTACCGTAGTCGGCGTGGTAAGACCTAGGCCCGGGACCATGATAACTTTTAGTTTTGAGGTCCCCAGATGCCAAAAACACCATCCGTTCAAAACTATATTTATATAGGTGTGTCCGTGGATACGATAACTCTCGTAAAAATGGACCGATTTTGATGAAATTTAGTATAAACATCTGAAGCAATATTTATGACTTTAAGTTCGAAAACCACCCTGATCCCTCTATCCAAAGGGGTATTTTGGGGGGTGGGGTTAGTAACCCAAAAATGGGGTTTTGAGTTTTTTACATATAATTTTTGAAAAAGTGAAATTTAAGTTTTTCGTTGGAATTAACTTAAAAAGACGCATAATTTGGTGTTTTGATCATTGCACTACGTCAATTGGTTACAGAGATATTGAAGTGCTAAACACAGTAGATTGTCCAATGTTATTCTTATGGAGAATAAGAACAATTGTATATCTTGCTTATTTATCAACTTATCCTGACAAAACTTGGTATATTGCTTCGTATTGTTGTGGTATATTGATATTAGCAAAAAATTTTGCCGATAGTTCCCGTAGCAGCAAACCTGCGTACTCAGTCTCCATATTATTCTTAAGCGGCAGATAAGTAAAATGTTATCTCCCCTAACTATGAACGTCAATTAATACAACTTTGTATGTGGCTTTACCCAGTTCAGTTATATTGATATTTAAAAAAAAAAACAATTTTTTGTGTTCCTTGTTTCAGTAAACCTGCATACTCAGCCGCCATGTTATTCTTATGTAGATAACAATGTTATAAATGTTATAAAAATGTTATAAATGGTTTATTTATGAATGTATATTGATGAAACTTGGTATGTGGTTTTATGTGGTATTAAGATACATATATATGCATTGGAAATTCGCTGAGTACGCAGGTTTGCTGCTACGGGGGTTATTATTTCTTCCTATATTTTGAGATAATATCCCTCATTATAACTTTCGAAAATGATTGGCGAATGAACTTGTTTTGGCCTCTTTAGACCCAAATAGTTGTTATCGAGGTCCGTCTGTCCAATTGCCTCTCTGTCTGTTTTCCTGTTTATCATCAATTAATTGTCTTGATAAAATTGTATTCGCAAGTATATTCGCACAATATCTCCATACCCTTTATATACCTTTTAAGGTTATTGATTAAGTATAACTCCATATAATAAGGACTCACTTCGTTTCGTCCAATAAGAACTGGAAAACAACTGAAAAAGAATCATTGGTAAAATTCATTAAATATATTCCAACGATGTTGATCCAACCGATGATTCATAGCTATTAACGTCACGAGTTTAGAAAATGTCGGTCCATAAGCTAAGAGACTGATGTATATATCTTTAGTTGAGGTAGTTTTAAAAAAATAGTTTTTATTTATTTATAGGGCTTGTAAATACTCAACTCGATTCGAAAAAATTTAAAAGTAAAAATATACAAACGTGTACATTTTTCCTCTTTGATATTATTTTTTAACTTTAATTAAAGGGTTTAACCATGGTTTAACCTAAAGCCCTTGCATCGAGTCGCACAGCATCAGGAGGACCATTGACATGCAATTAAAATTATTAACAAAAGGCGCAGTTTTGCGGAGAAATTTGATATTTTGAGGACAAATTAATTCATGTATAAAAAATAATATAATTTTTAGGGGGATAAATTAACTATGGTAATCGCTTTAAATAATAACGAGTTCGCACGCAGCACGCTGACGTGAGGGAAGTGAATTTCCACATAAAAAACTATAAAAAACTCAAAATCAGTTAAAAACATACAATTATTCCAATTTTTATTCAAATCTGAAAATATTGATTTTTTGGCTGTTTTGATGCTCCTGGTTCTATTTACCTGCAATGCTGGGAATACAATTTTGTGCATTATAAGGTTAGGAGAAGGTCCAGTCAGGCTTTAAAGTAGGCGTGAAGTTGCTGGAGATGTTAAAAGTACACCAACAAATGAATAACAGGCTTTTCTAATGTAAAACCCCCATAAGACAACGTACTGCGTTTGGTCAATACACATTTTCTTTAATAACTCGGTAAATATTTATGCTAGAATGACGAGAGAGGGCTTAGAACTTTTGCCTAACTAACCCCCATCTGTTTCCACGCATTAATTTTGCATCCGGGGCTTTTCTGACCCTTTTGGGGCCCAAAAACTCGAAATTTGAAAGATTAATCCCCCAAAAAATGGGTTTTCCGATTGTTTTGCCCAACGAACTTGTCCAACAGATTATAGAAAGGAACGTCCCTACCAAATTTGAAGTAAATCGGATAAAAAATATATAACATTTTGAACGACCCCCCAAAACGTGTTCAGGGGGTCACGTTAGGAACTTCTATGGTGGTCCCGGGCTTAAGTTTCACCGTGCGGGTCATGCTAATAGTTCACTTTCCAAAGGAAATTCACTAATAATAAATAAGACTCTATACAAATTGAGAAATAAGGTCTATAGTTTAGCATCTATAAACTGAGAATATTCTAAATAAATATGATGCTGCCTAATAATTCGGGGAATAAGTAAGAGAATCCTTCCCTAAAACTGTGAAAAGGCAATGCAATAAGAAGCCATCAGTATTACCACTGGCAACTAAGAATGAAACTATGATGAAGAATACTGCGGACCAAAGTATCCAAGAGTCGAATAAAAATACTTGTATATAGTCTATATTATACAGAGTGTTTCTAAATTCCCCATTGAAACATCAGGGACTTGTTCCTGTACGGGGTGATAATAAGAGACTATAAATTAGTATGTGTGAAAACAAACAACCAATGTTATATACAAATTTGACCTATCTCGCTCCGTTACCCTTTTATGTCTGTTTGTGTATTTTAATCAATATATCATACCTTAAACCACTTGAGGTACTAACTTACAACTTTGCATATGACATATTAATGGCTAATTGTGTATTTAATTTGACAATAATTCCATTTTTCCGTTTAAAAATATCGTAATTTAAATTTGTATAAGCTTAATATCTTGTAAAAGGTTAATTTTAGCGAATTTCCCCTATAGGGAAGAAGCTATTACCGTAGGTCTCATGGTAAGACTTAAGCCCGAGACCATGACAACACTTTTTTGTTAGGTCCCCAGATGACTAAAATACTATTTGTTCAAATTTATATATATGTATATATATATATCTATATATGTGTCCGTGAATGCGATAACTTGAGTAAAAAACGTCCGATTTCGATGAAATTTGGCTCAAATGTGTAAAGTGACATTTATGACTTTAAGTTCGGAAACCAGAAAAATCGGGCCATGGGAAGGGGGGTTTATGAGGGTTTTAAATTTTCCAAAAATCAGTTTTTTGCATTTTTTACCCTAAAATTTTTAAAACACTTAATTTTGGTTTAGACCATGTTATAGAGCTTAAAAAAACAAATAATATGGTATTTTTAATTATTAAGCTAGGTTAAGTTGTTGCGGAGAAAATCCAAAAAAACCTGCTCATAAAATCTCCTATGTTAATCTTATGGGAAAAAGGTTTTTGGCTTTTCCTAAGTTAATTTTAATGTAAACTTCACATTTGCTTTTACCAATAAACTCAGCTCCAGAAAACAATCATTTTGGTGTTTAAATTGTGATTCTAAGTCCAACCGTTGCAGAGATATTCAAAGTGCTAAACACAGTACGTTGTCCAATGTTATCCTTATGGAGAATAAATAAAATTTGATATCTCCATTATTAATGAATGTATATTGATGAAACTTGGCACGTGGGGTCACGTAGTACTGGTATATTGATATTTGCACAACAAATTGATTTTTTGTCGATTATCCCCGTAGCAGCGAACCTGCGTACTCAGCCCCCATGTTATTCTTATGGAGGATAAGTAAAATGTAATGACTCCCTTAATTATGAACATAAATTAATAAAACTTGGTATGTGGCTTCACCTTGTTGAGTTATATTGATATTTGCATAAAAACCCATTTTTTTGGTTCCTTGTTGCAGCAAACCTGCTTACTCAGCTCCCATGTTATTCTTATCATTGATTATACATCCCGTAGCATTTATAATCAATGTTCTTATGGAGAATAATTAAAATGTTATATAGTGCTTACTTATGATTGAATATTGATTAAACTTGGTATGTGGCTTCACCTAGTTAAATTATATTTATATTTGCATAAAAACCAATTGTTTGTGTTCCTTGTTTCAGCAAACCTATGTACTCATCACCAATGCTATTCTTATGGAGAATAATTAAAATTGTATATATCGCTTATATATGAATATATTTTTATGAAACTTGGTATGCGGCTTTATATGGTATTAAGACATATTATGCATTGGAAATTCGCTGAGTACGCAGGTTTGCTGCGACGGGGGTATTTGAATAATGTATCCGGATATTAAAAAACAATTTAAATTTCAAGCCAACAAATACGGTATACAGATTTTAAAGACCCCTCAACCCACAACAGAGTAGCTGTAATTGTTCGTAATGAAATCACTACCATTTATAATAATTTACATATACCTGCTATATGATAATATATAGAATTTGCACAATTATACTCATACACACACACCCTTGCACCCTGGTCAACACCCTTATTTTTGTAATTGGGTTTGGGGGGCTCTGGAGGGGCAGGCCCCCTTGGCCCCCTTGTGGTGTGGGCCCCAAGTTTCGTGCCTATGTAGCTTAGGAAAAATGCGGCCCAGTCTCAAGAATATGGTTGATGGGGATTAGACTTATCGTTTTATCAAAAATGTTTCACGCACGGTTTAAGTTTTTTTTACATTTTCTAAGTCGGTATTTTCAATATTTTATACAAATTTCTTAAAATGTCCCACACTAGAAATTTATTCTGTTGATTGACAGTCGTCTGATGAAATCACATAGCTTGTTGTAGCTATGTAATAGCTTGTAGCTATGTAATAGCTTGTAGCTATGTAATAGCTTGTATGTTGTAGTTTGTTGTAGCTTGTTGTAGAATCTATCAGACTCCCAACCCAATAATAACCTAACCCAATAATGAATTGTCACACACAAGTGAATTCCTCACTCTAGCTGTGATATAACCAAAGGTCACAAATCAGTTTAGATTTTAATTTTCAACTATTACACTCGGAACCGGTTCGTATAGACCTAGATAAAGAGGACGGCCCTCATATAGAACAATAAACAAGCCAAGAATGCCGCCGGACAGGCAACAAGCGGCCTCTACACATTTTTCACTTCCCTGACAGCTTTGAGGCCCTGTCCTCTTTTTGGCTCCACAAATCTATTAGTCTAAGGCTAGGATGACTCAAAGTGGTCCATTGTTATGCAAATTCCCAAATTCTTGCTTAAAACCCGTTTAGAATCTAGTATAAGTTCAGTGGAATGACAACCTAATACAAGAAAAAATGCTCATTTATTCTGTCACGCATGGCATTGCTACTTCAAAAGTTTATTTGTTTGATTAATTGTGAGTTTTCCATCTAAACTTAATTTTTCCTATACTTTGGGGTTGATGTGCCATCAAATTGCTTGCTATTATGTGTGTCAAAGAGTAAGAAAAAAGCAAATATGAGGATCGACAGAGGCAATATAATCGAACTCTCAAAAAACAGCAGAAATGCGACCTATAGGCCATAAGTCAATAAAGGTAACTTTTAACGCATATTATTGACCAAAATTCTTTGGTTTGTATTGCTTGTGTTACCAAAAAATTTGCAATAGAATTAAAGTCTGATCGTATGTGAAAGGTTTTAATTTCATAGCTTCTAACCAATCTCGACGGTTTAGTAGAGTCTTCAACTAAAATATTCATATTTAGATATTTTTGTCATTGAATAAATGCTAGTTAAAAGATTGCAATTCAATTTTAATATTCTGTTAAAAACACTTGCATCCCTTTTTATAGGATAAACTACACTTTGACGATTGTATAAAGAGCTCTGTTTTTTTCTGAACCGATCTTAACTATTGAGGTATCAAGAAAGTCATTGTCCTTTACTGTTCAAGATGGTTTTACATTTTAAATTTTCCACTATGGAGAACACCCGTCCTCAAAGTCAGTTTTTTCTCAAAAGAAAAACATGGAGATAAAACGAGTTCGCACGCAGCACGCTGACGTGAGGGAAGTGAATTTCCAAATAAAAACTTTTAAAACTCAAAATCAGTGTAAAAACATACATTTGTCCAATTTTTATTGAAATCTGAAAACATTGATTTTTTTGGCTGTTCTGATACTCCTGGTTTCATTTACTTGCAAATCTGGGAATACAATTTTGCCCAATATAAGGTTAGGAGAAGGTCCAGACAGGCTTGAAAGTAGGTTACTGGGGATGATAAAAGTACTCTAACAAAGGAATAACAGGCTTTTCTCGTGTAAAACCCCCATAAGACAACGTATTGTGTTTAGTCAATACACATTTTCTTTAATAACTTGGTAAATATTTAAGCTAGAATGACGAGAGAGGGCTTAAAACTTTCGCCTCTCTAATTACCATCTTTTTACATGCATTTATTTTACATCTGGGGCTTTTATGACCATTTTTGGGCCCAAAAACTCGAAATTTGAAAGATTAATCCCCCAAAAAAGGGGGTTTAGAGTTTTCCGATTGTTTTGCCCAACGAACTTGTCCAACTGATTACAGAAAGGAACGTCCCTACCAAATTTGAAGTAAATCGGACAAAAATTGCGACCGCTAGAGTGCAAACACACATATATATATATATAAAATTTTGAACGACCCCCCAAAACGTGTTCAGGGGGTCACGTTAAGAACTTCTATGGTGGTCCCGGGCTTAAGTTTCACCGTGCGGGTCATGCTAATAGTTCACTTTCCATAGGAAATTCACTAATAATAGAAAATCAAAATATCAGTTTATATTTTGAACTGATACAAGATACCCAACACAAGTCGTTGGGTCTGTGTTGCTCGAAACCAAGCAAAGTACCGTACATCTTGTGCCTAAAATAATTGTCTTACCATTTCAGTAGTTTGTGTTTTTAGGTCATAACATATGTCGCAAAAACTGTGTTTTATTATTCAGACACTTGTTTTAGAATGTAATTTAATTCAAATTTATCTCCATGATATCTTAATGGGCATAAACTAACTTAGAGTGGACCTGTGCCCTTAAAAATGGGGTTATTGAAAATTAAAATCAACTTTGCACAGCTGCGGACAGAAGTCATGTATTTGATACCTCAGTCGTCAAAATCAGTTCAGATATAACGGAGATGTTCACAAAATCGCTTTAGCGTAGGTCTATTATACATATAATAGATGTCCATAAGAATAGCATTGGAACTTTGAAGACCGAGGGGTGCCCTTGAAACGTCAAATTCAAAACCAAATTAGCGCTAAACATGTAAAAAACACGAGCCGAGATTCAATTCAGGACCTCAAGTGGTCCCTAATAAGATTGGTGTATTGAGTAAAAAACACAGACAGACACACAGACGGAAACCGGAGCGAGATATGCTGTTTATATAACTTATTTTCATCAGGAACAGGTTCCATAAGTTTCCGTAGGGTTCGGTTCCACTGAAATTACACTCCAACCAACGGAGTTGCTCTTATGTCAGAGTATTTATCATTGTTTTACTGAAAGTATGCATGTGACGTCATAGTTTTTAGAAAACCCGGTAAAGGATTGGTGAATGCAGTCAGACTGTTCCTTAATTTAGTTCACATTTATTTCATCTTTCAGAAGCGCTCATAGATTTGCCAAATGCTATAAAATAGCCAGTTGAGACTCGACAGTTCTCAATCGCAGTTGTGATTCGACGAGATTTAGTTTGATTTTCCTAGTTTGTGAAGTTAACTGTTCCCTTATAAAAGTGTTGAGGTCTTTGTGTGTTTGTGTGTTTGTGTTAGGAAACGCAAAGTTTCCTGTGTTTTGGACGTATTACACGTTATTTTTGTATGTATGTTTTACATGGGTTACTTTGTTATGTCCTTTCTCACAACATAAAGACTTTTGGATTTTTATTTCTTAGAATATTTTAGTCAAAATATTTAGTCAGTTCTGTACTGATATGGGAAAATATATTTTTCTGTATTTAACGTACACCAGATTTGTTTAAGGTTTGGAAATAAATTTGCAAAAACTATTTAAAAATAAGCCTTCTTCCTTATTTTACTCCCGAGGACGCTGCAAGAAATACTAAATACAGTTTTTGAATTAAAAAATATTACTTATATGTCATGTTTAAGAGCCAGGAGAGGTGTAAAATATCTTTGCTTTGGTGTTTTGTTTCAATTCACACCACTTTAAATTAGTTCACTTTCAATCAAAAACCACACAACTGATTGGATTGATGATTTTTTTACAAAAATACTGTACATATTTAATTTTAATACTAACATCCTAATGGGTTTGCACTTTAGTTCACTAAAAGAAATGTATAAATTACAAAAACCATTATTGAAGTCAATATGTTTATTTAAATTTGGTGTTATTTTTATCATGCAATTTAAAAACAATAAGCCTAAAGCAAAATCAGTTACTGCCATTAACAATTATGACAACAAATTATCGAAAAATGTAGTAAGTCTCAAGCAAAATTAGTTCTAACAAATTTTATAATATTCAACAATAGCAAATTGTTTAAAGAATAACACAACTTCTGTTAACAAATATCTTAACTGGGTTAGTGAACTTATATTAGTTATTTTTGTGTTGTTTTAAATGAGACATGATTTTGAATATTCGTTAAGTAACCAACAATTTAACATTAGTCTTTAGGAGCAAAAAAGTCCAATCTAAAAAATATTACTACTGAACTCCCCTGTTGTAAGTGGATTTTAATCATTCAGTTTCTGAGCTAAATTATTTTTAATTACCTATTATATATCTAATTATTTTCCTTGCAAATATTATTTTTCCAGTTTGCTTGCTTGACTTGCTGCCTTAGGTGTAAAACCTTGCTACTGTACTTTAAATTGTGTAGTGCAATTTTTATTTTTTATTTAAATATTAATATAACTCAACAAAAATTGCAAGGATACACCTAAAAGTCATGAGGCACAATGCAAGGGGGTAGTAATGATAAGTCTGCAGTATCAGGGCTTGTAGGAAAAATTAAGGTATTTTCACAACCAATCAGTGATCACTGTACTTTTAAATCTCGCTTTGGTGTAAGAGTGGAAAAAGGAAACTATCCTTTATTTGTTGGGTGGTTGAATACTAAATACCCCCGTAGCAGCAAACCTGCGTACTCAGCGAATTTCCAATGCATGTATATGTTTCTCACTACTACATAAAGCCACTCACCAAGTTTCATAAAAAATACACGAATAAATAAGTGATATATAGCATTATATTTATTCTCCATTAGAATAACATAGAGTACGCAGGTTTGCTGCAACAAGAACACAAAATATGTGTTTTTATGCAATTATCAATATAACTTAACAAGTCGAAGATGCAAACCAAGTTTTATTAATTTATGTTTATAATTAAGGGAGATATTACATTTTACTTATTCTCCATAAGAATAACATGGGGGCTGAGTATGCAGGTTCACTGCTGAGGGGAAAATCGGCAAAAAATTATTTTGTTGTGCAAATATCAAAATTCCAGCGCTAGGTGAAGCCACATGCCAAGTTTCATGAACATACATTCATAAATAATCGAGATATCAAATTTGTATTATTCTCCATAAGGATAACATTGGACAACGTACTGTGTTAAGCACTTTGAATATCTCTGCAACGGTTGGACGTAGAATCACAATTTAAACATCAAAATTATTGTTTTGTAGAGCTGAACTGATTGGTAAAAGCAAATGTAAGGTTTACGTTAAATTTAACTGAGGAAAAGCAAAAAAAAACTTTTTCCCCATAAGATTAACATGGGAGATTTTATGAGCACGTTTTTTGGATTTTCTCCGCAACCACTTAACCTAGGTTAATGATTCAAAATACTATATTATTGGTTTTTTAAGCTCTATAAAATGGTTGAAACCAAAATTAAGTGTTTTAAAAATTGTAGGCTGAAAAATGCAACAAACTGATTTTTGGAAAATTTAAAATCCCCATAAACCCCCCTTCCCATGGGCATATTTTTCTAGTTTTTGAACTTAAAGTCATGAACGTCACTTTACACATTTGAGCCAAATTTCATCAAAATTAGACGATTTTTACTCAAGTTATCGTGACAACGGATACATATATATAAATTTGAACGAATAGTGTTTTTGACATCTGGGGACCTCAAAATAAAAAGTTAACATGGTCTCAGGCTTAACTCTTACCATGGATACTCAACTTAACTCTACGGTAATGGCTTCTTCCCTATAGGGGAAATTCGCTAAAAACATTAATATTGTACAGGTAATTACAATAAGGGTATATTTTACAAGAAAAATTAAACTATGCATAGGTATAGGTAGGGGGGACTTTGAAGGCAAATAAAGGTATTTTCATAACCCATGACTGTAATTTTAATTACTGCTTATGTGAAGGAAGGTTAAAACACTAAAACAACCCTGGATTTACTGATTAAATTCTAGTACTACAATAAAATACCCCCGTAACAGCAAACCTGCGTACTCAGCGAATTTCCAATGCATATATATGTATCTTAATACCACATAAAACCAAATACCAAGTTTCATCAATATACATTCATAAATAAATGTAAATTCATAAATCAGTTCACCCGTTTCCCTGGGAAAAGCGAACAAACACGATAAAAACCGCACGAACACGTTTTTGAGCGGAAGCCATTATTTTTTTACTTGACAGTTTTAAGTAGCCTAAAACCTTCTCAAGAATGTAAAAACAAAGAAACAAAGATTCATCAAAATCAGTGCACCCGTTTTACCGAGAATAGCGAACAAAAACACGTTCTTGAGCGTTACCGAAGGACAGACAGACGGACAGAAATTGACAAAATACTTTTTTGGTTCCCCAAGGCTGTAAAACGCGAAAATTTGCACAAAATGTCATAATTCCAAGCAATGTACAGACAAAATGTATTTTTTTATATAGATATCCTCTCTGTATACTTATGTAATTTATTGCTAATCTTTACTCAACGTTTTAAATAAGAACTACAACATCTGTTTATAGAATATACAGAGAGGATATCTATATAAAAAACTAGCTGTGTACCCGTCCTTCGTACGGGCTGTATATAAATGGTAGATTAACTAAAAAATTAACAACCCACATAATTTTACAATATTAAAATTACATTTTACACTTTTAAAGTAGAATTAAATTAAAGTTAACGAAATATACTATGGCAGATAGTTCGGGTACTGTTGCCAAGTCGAGGAACTCTGTCGGGTAGTGAACGGTGTGGTTTTTGCGACTCCAAATCGGTACACGTAACACTTTGGATTCGATTTTAGAAATAAAATAACTCAAGTACAACAAAATATTAACCCGGTTTAATTTAACATTTTAAATACTTTGATACATTAATCTTTACATTCCAATAAATTAATAGTAATGTAACGAGACATTAAACTTTAAAAACATTGACAAACCACTTTTAAAATCACCATTCTTGCCAGGTTCTGTTTTCATTATAATTGTAAATAAACAATTTAAACTTTGAAAAATCATATGTTTTAAAAACATGACTACTTTATTTTATTTAAATAAATGTAAATCAATATATACGAACTGTTCTAACAGTGGTCATGGTTAAATGAATGGTATTAAATATTGTATATGTTCGTTCCTCCCTTTGGAATAGACCTACATTTGTGTTGATCTCCGTTGCTTGTTCAATGGTGGACGTGAGGATGGCACAATCACAGAGCCAGGCACTTTCCAGATTAAACTGTTTATGAACTTCGGTGTAACAAACTGTCAATCAGTAAATCCTGTGATTCATCGATAGTGCCGAGTGAAGGATAGATGTTTCTGAGACTTAATTTGTTTTTAAATGTCCCAATCTCAACTTTTAAAAGCGCATAAGAAAACTGCTCAACCCCTTAATCTTCTCAAAAATACATTTTCATATTTACTGTTAAGTTCAGACGCTCAGTGGCTGGCTACATAAAATATATTTTTAGAGAGGCGTAAACTCGTCCAATCATGTCTCACTTACGACAAAGGGTCTGTGTGAAATCTCCAGACAACAACATCATGACTCCCCATGATGTTTTTCTTATTTCCTTTAAGGCATCAAAAACGTGAAAATATGCAAAAATTTCATAATTCCAAGCAATGTACAGACAAAACTCTAATTTTATTTATATATATTAATTATACGGTATATTGAAATAAATATATATACTTGATGTACACGTTCTTCGCACAGGGGTTTTCCTTACCCGTTCTATAGTCAATGCAAATTGCATTTTAGTTAGCTTGAAACAGCTGTTGTTCTTGCTTCTGCTCTTTAAGCTGTCAAATGTAAGTGCCCTCAGCTGCATTACAGTTTCTGAATGTTTACTTTCTTATGAAATGTAAACATTGAAAGTTAGAACGTTCACGGGGCGTAGCCCGAGGGGATGTTAAGGAAGTGAATAGGCCAATGTGTTGCATGGGTTCAAGATCTACCTTCGTGTAAAGTTTCAGCCCAGTCGGTTAAGTAGTTTTTGCGTTCACCCGGAACATCAGACAGAAACCACCTCTTCTTTATAATATTATAGATAGATTATAGAAGTTTTGTCTGTATATTGCTTTGAATTATGACATTTTTGCATATTTTCGCGTTTTACACCCTAGGGGAGCCAAAAAAGTATTTTCTCAATTTCTGTCCGTCTGCCCTTCGGTAACGCTCAAGAAAGAGTTTTTGTTCGCTATTCCCGGGAAAACGGGTACACTGATTTTGATGAATCTTTGTTTCTTCTTTTATAAATTCGTGAGAATGTTTTAGGATACTTTAAACTGCCATACGCCTTTTTGAAAAATAATGGCTTCCGCTCAAAAACGTGTTATAGCGCGGTTTTGATCGTGTTGTTCGCTTTTCCCAGAGAAACGGGTGAATTTATTTCGATGAAACTTAGTTTCTAAGTTCTATATGTACGTTAGAAGATTATAAGCTATTTCAACATTTTGAATTCACCTCAGGGCTACACCCCACGGGATTTTCAAGATACCATCTTATGGTTATGGACAAAGGATTTATTTATACTGAACCAGTTGATGACTTAAGAATATTTATTCCATAATCAGCTGTTGTAGTTCTTATTTAAAACGTTGAGTGAAGATTGGTAATAAATAACAGAAGTATACAGAGTGAACATATTATCTAAATGAATATTTTTCAGACACATTCACTCGTTTACATAGTGATCACTGTACTAAAAAACTACAATGTCTAAGAAGGTGAACATTTTGCATAGTGGTTTCCCTTATTCTGCAGATGTACAATAAGGTTAGGTCTGAAACAAACCGTACCTGACTCTGCCCTAATTTACTGTCATTGCTGGTATAATCTTATGAGCATTAGTTCGGACCTTTTAAGTTGAATTCGGTAGGAACATACCTAATATATCTGAATAAACACAAGCCTATTCCCGTTAAGAAAGTGTTTTAGGGCCCCACCACCAAACCTTCAGAATACTTATTTTAACAATCTTGCATCTGCTACTAGACTGATGGAGAATTCTGTAGCAACAAAAAATCAGTTACAAATATTTAAGGGGTCTGCCCCACTGACCTTTAATATAATCATCACAAACTACTCAACCAATAGATCTGAAATCTGGTACTTTAAAGGACATCAGCAACAACAACATGGTCCATAATGGGGAGTCATGGTGTAGTTTCCTCTAGAGATTTCATACAGACCCTTAGTGTGTTTGAGTCATGGGGGAAGAGATCTATGCCTCTCTAAATAGATATTTGATGTAGCCAACTACTGAGTGTCTCAACTTAACAGTAGGTAAATTTTAAAATTATTTGTCGATAAGATTAAAGGGTTGAGGAGTTGTATTAGGTCCTTTTAAAAGTTGGGAACAGGGCATCAGTTTTAGTTGTCTTAAGAACATTCCCCCTTCAGTCTGTTCAATCGATGTATAACAGGAACTACTGATCGACAGTTTTTTTCCCTGAGGTTCATAAACAGATTAATTTTTAAAGTGTGCCATCCTCACGTCCACCAATGAAATATTGTAAAATTAATTCGGTTGTTATTCTTTTCAAATTCATCTATTATTTAGACGTACAACTCGTACGAAGGACGGGTACACAGCTGGTTAGCTTCTAAAATAAGAAGGCACACACAAAACGGGATCGTGATGTATTCAAAAGTGGAATTAACAAACACTTGTTAATTGTTATCCTATACTCTAATATGAGTAAGATTTGCTTGCTTGCTTGCTTGCGACACGGATCTCAAAAACGGCTGCAACGATTTCCTTCAAATGTTCAAAATAACTAATTTCTGGGATAAAAATAAGTTCTAGACAGGCCTCATCCCTAAGAAAAATCAAATAATGTAAAAAAACTAAAATGAAAAGTTAAAAAAATTAACATTGGGCTTATGGAGTTTCAAATCAAAACAAAAGTATTGTAACAGCTGTTCATTATTAACCAGGGAACTGTCAAAGTAATACTCATGTTGTTTATGATTATTAACATGTGGTTTCCTGAGAGCAGAGATTAACAGATTTGAGTAAAGATTACATATATAGAGTAGTAAAATAAATCAAAGGGACATTAAGCTATAAATAACAACTGGAGGGACCTTAAAAATGTAGAAAAGAGGCTAATGAATAATACAAATCTGATTATTAGTAGGGGGAAGTGGTGAAATATTACTCCGAGTCATCTAAACAAACTGACTGACTTTCCCCCGAGCAAAGCTCGGCCCCCAGGTACTTGTTTTTTAATGCGTGCATGCTAACATATTTGTTCTTCAATTCATGTAGTACTTAATTTCATCAATAACAATGAAAAATCGCATAATATCAATAAATATCCAATCTAAAGGTCGATTTATTTGTCAGAGTGAATTAGGTGTCCACTTCATGTTCCTCAAAGAGACCCTCCATGTTGGTTTTGTGATGTGTGGTCTTGGTGAAAAAAATAATAATTCCAAGGCAAGATAACGATCAGCATTAACCACTAGGCATGTACTATTGATTATTCAGTATATCTATTTATGAAAAAACACAATCAAAATTTGACTTTTCTTTCTAGCTCACATTCTTAAGGACACTAAATATGAAAATATCCTCAAAACAACCTCATTTAAAAAATACCGTATTACAGTGGAATACGCTTGATAAATAAATTACCCAAGAATTAAAAATTGAAATGTCTTTAAATAGTATCAAAAATAAATTAAAAAGAATATTTACTAACAAATTGTTTTGATACGATTGAAGAATATTTAAACTGTTCATAAATTTGATTTGTAATTTTAAAAAGAACCGGTACCTAAGTTACAGTTTTTATAATGACAATTAACCGTAGGACAAGTTGTATTTTAATTGTATTTACTTTTACTTTAAATGTCATATTGTTAATTTGAATTACTATTTTGTGATCGTTTATACAATTTTATATTAAGACCAAATTTATGTAATACCAGTAATACCCACTTACCTGTCATACAAATTTGATGTACAAATTTCATGTAACTGACTGAATAAACAACTATCCATTTTCACAGTACTGTGAAAGAATATGTAACGTCTAACTTGAGGCCCCTCTCCATATCTATACAGTAGTACTAATACTACAGCTGGATTTCTTATTATGTTGTGTCCAGCACCATCAGCTGGTCGCGCATGAGATACAAAGAAATGAGAATCTAACTGTAGCATTAATTACTGCCCACATCCCCGCTGGAGGAAGGCGAGAGTTTGCAGATAATTGGGGCGTGAAAGCATACTCATGGATTAAAATCAAAATATAAAAATCACTAGTTCATACATAGAATGTTCCATATTTCCTTAATGAGCTTACAAAATATCTATCATCACCAGTATACTCATAACGGAATAAATTGGAATCAAAATTGTTACAATGATATTTTGACACGTATTGGAAAAAATTATAGTTTCATTCATGATCAATTGTTTCAAATATGAAAACGAGTTCGCACGCAGCACTCTGACGTGAGGGAAGTGAATTTCCACAAAAAAACTTTTAAAACTCAAAATATGTGTAAAAACAAACATTTGTCCAATTTTTATTGAAATCTGAAAACATTGATTTGTTGGCTGTTCTGATACTCCTGGTTTCATTTACTTGCAAAGCTGGGAATACAATTTTGCGCATTATAAGGTTAGGAGAAGGTCCAGACAGGCTTGAAAGTAGGCGTGAGGTTGCTGGGGATAATAAAAGTACTCTAACAAAGGAATAACAGGCTTTTATAGTGCAAAACCCCCATAAGACAACGTACTGTGTTTAGCCGATACACATTCTCTTTAATAACTCGGTAAATATATATGCTAGAATGACGGGAGAGGGCTTAAAACTTTCGCCTCTCTAATTCCCATCTTTTTACATGCATTAATTTTACATATGGGGCTTTTCTGACCATTTTTGGGCCCAAAAACTCAAAATTTGAAAGATTAATCCCCAAAAAATGGGTTTAGAGTTTTCCGATTGTTTTGCCTAACGAACTTGTCCAACAGATTATAGAAAGGAACGTCCCTACCAAATTTGAAGTAAATCGGATAAAAAATGCGACCGCTAGAGTGCATACACATACACACACACACACACACACACACACACACACACACACACACACACACACACACACACACACAAACATGTATATATATATATATATATATATATATATATATATATATATATATATATATATATATATATATATATATACTAGGGGCTTGTAGGGGCAAAAGCCCCTAAAAAACCAAAATACATAAATTTTTTCTAGCATTATAATATAATATTATTATATTGTCTTATGTTTTTAATAAAATGTCCATTCCTAAACAACTGTTGTAGTTCATTGTTATTTTCAGGCTGTGGTAGATGTATGAGACCGTTATGGCAGCAAGAGTTGTAGTGACCATTTGTAGACTCTTCAACAAAGTGCAACGCACCACAATGCATACATTGATCATTCATCAGGCCCAGATTGTGTGTTGGTATCTCGTTTATAAGTGGTAATCTAAAAATAGGAGTATCTTCGACGTCATGATGTGGTTGTTCATTCCTTTCCTCATTATAAATTTCTCGCCTACGCTGTCGTCTGTCATGCTGATTTCGAAAGCCAACACCTCGGCGACGCGGCCTTCCTCCGTTGTTCATTACTATTAAGGTTGAAAAGAAGAAATACGATAAGATATAACTATAGATCACCATAACTAAAAATTATACATTGCTGTAGTTTAAAAGTAAACAAACTGAATAAGTACAGCTGGTATCAATATCAAAGGCTAATTTAACTCTGTGGCACAAGTAGGGGGCAAAGACCGATTCAAAACGAGCAAAGGCGTGCGAGGAGGAATGAGGAATCACCCCCCCCCCCGGTGACGTCAGCCCCCCCCCGGTGACGTCAGCCCCCCCCCGGTGACGTCAGCCCCCCCCGGTGACGTCAGCCCCCCCCCGGTGACGTCAGCCCCCCCCGGTGACGTCAGCCCCCCCCCGGTGACGTCACCCCCCCCCCCGGCCGCCAATGGCACTTTTCGTGATGACCTTGAGCACAGGCGTGAGAGGAGGAATGAGGAATCACTTACCCTCCGTTTACTACAACCCTCGCATATATCGGGGGATTAACCTCCCGAAGGAGCCAAACTATGGCGTTGCGGCATAAGACGTGTGACGGTATCACATTAAAGTCTCCCAGGTCAGCCCTGAGTTGCCGACACTTGTGTGGGGCCAACGGTCTTTCTAGCCAAAATTCAACATGTAATTTTCCGAGGAAGCATCTCGTATAGTAATACACCGTTTGCAGAAATACCTCCGCGTCTATCGAATCCACCTCTGATATCGTGGAATGTATATGGAAAGGCATTGTCGCTGTACAGTGGTCCCTTTGATCAGATCCGGCGCATCGACGCTGGGCAAGGAGGCGCTGAGGTCCGGTGTGGGCTTCTTGGGCGACGTGGCAGCGGGCACAGCCGACCCCCGAGTCGCGGCCAACACCCGGCTCAGACAGTTTACCGGGTCGCTGAAACGTAAGGCCGATGAAAAACTGGATCGCGTGCTGAGCGGTGGTGGCGCCTATAAGAGGAGGCGTGTACAGCAGGTTACTCCTCAGTCTCTGGCGAAACTCCTCGGAGCGAGGAAGAAGAGCGCTGCGCCCAAGAGGAAGCCCGCAAAACGTGTCGCTAAGAAGAGGAGAAGCAAGAAGAGTGAGAGTACCGTGAAGGACATTTTTGGATAATGGCGTTTCTACATCAGAAGTCGTGCGAGTGTGTCAAGACCGAGTTGGACCTGTTCTCGCTACCGCCCACGCAGACCAGTATAGAGAGCGGTAAATGGGTGCAGTACAAGCCCATCTCCTCCCTGACAGACGACTCGCCCGTGGAGTTCATAGTTCCGGGTCACGGGGACGAGTACACGGATCTGTCACAGACGCTACTGCATGTGAAGGCTACCATTAGAACGGCTAACGGAGGCGCTGTAACGGGTGATCAAGCGATAAAAGAGGTGGGTCCGATTAACAACTGGCTGCACTCGCTGTTCAGTCAAGTGGACCTGTACCTGAACAACAAACTGGTGTCTCCTCAGAACAACACGTACGCCTATCGCGCCTACCTGGAGAACCTGTTGTCCTATGGCGGTGATGCCAAGACATCGCACCTCACCGCGGAGTTGTTCTACGAGGACTATGCTGGGTACATGGACAATACTGAGGAGGATAATGCCGGGCTCAAGAACCGGAGGGAGTTTGTCAAGGGCAGCCGGTACGCGGACATGGTCGGACATCTGCACGTCGACCTGTGCAACCAGGAGAAGTTCATGTTAAACGGCGTGGAGATGCGCTTTCGCCTGATCAGGTCAAAGAACTCATTCTCCATCATGTCCAAAACCGTGACAGACTACAAAGTGGACATCGCCGAAGTCAACCTGTTCATGCGCCGCTGTAAGATCAACCCGAGCGTGCTGTTGGCTCACAGCAGGACGCTGGAGTCGGGTACAGCCAAATATCCCATTACGCGCGTGGAAGTCAAATCCTTCACGCTACCCTCCGGTATCAGCAGCAAGACTCTGGACAGTGTGTTTCTGGGACAACTGCCGAAACGCGTTATAGTTGGCCTGGTCAGCAATCAGGCGTTCAACGGGGACTACAAGAAGAACCCGTTCAACTTCACCCACAGCCACGTGAACTTCTTCGCGCTGTACATAGATGGTGAGCAAGTGCCATGTAAGCCGCTTCAACCGGATTACACGTTCGGTCAGGAGTTGTGCGTGCTCGCCTACCACACGCTGTACACCGGCACCGGCATCAATTTCTCAGACTGTGGTAACGAAGTCAGTCGCAACGAATACCCCTACGGATACTGCCTGATGGCGTTTGATCTGACACCCGATATGGCGGCCTCTCAATCCAGCCACTGGAACCTGGTGCGCAACGGTAACCTGCGCATAGAGATTGGGTTCTCCGAAGCCTTGGCGGAGGCGTTCAACTGCATAGTGTACGCCGAGTTGGACAACGTCGTGGAGGTGGACCGTCATCGCAACGTCACAGTCGACTTTGGCGGGTAAACGAGTTGCCGCGCGCTCAAGGTCACCGTGCGCGGACCGTTAGGTTTTGGCGGGTAAACGAGTTGCCGCGCGCTCAAGGTCACCGTGCGCGGACCGTTAGGTGATGGCGGCGCGCGCACCCAAGGTTAACCCGCTAGGCGCGCTCCCGCCAGCGCTCAGTCGAGTTCAGTCAGCCGTACGGGATGGACGTGCCGCCACCGATCTACAACGAGCCGCCGCCAGCGCGCTGTCATCACGGAAGCGTGGTGATGGATATGCAGTGTTTTAAAGACAGTGATAATGACTTTCTACTGAAAGAGGTTTGCGTGGTGGACGTGACTACCGGCACGCTGCTCCTACATCACATCGCCCGCCCGCCCTTCAGTAAAGACCTCCTGACTTCCGAGAAACAGCGCGAGAGCGTCTGGGTCACTCGCCACTGCCACGGCTTGGAGTGGGACCAGGGGGACATCGCGTACGTCGCCCTGCTGGACAAGCTGCGCTCCTGCCTCATCCACCGTCCCCTGGTCTACGTCAAAGGATGGCAGAAGAGGGACTTTGTACAACGCCACCTCATAACCGAGCCCGCCGCCACCACCGCTCAGGACATGGAGGATCTGGGCTGTGGGTCGCTCAACGGTCCACCCACCTACCGGACCCTGCGCTGTCGCCACCATAAGAGCTCCCACAACCGTTGCGCCCTTCATAACTGCATAGTATTGCGGGACTGGCTCGTGGCTAACGACACACTGGACTCGTCCACCTCGAGCTGCCTGTGCTGCTTCCGCCCACGATGAATACCGTCCAGATCAGAGAATGCCTGGCGAAGATCCCCGGACTGAGGAACGTTGCGGTCTACGCCTCTGACCAACTACCGGACGTGCCGGTCAAGCCTCTCACCGCCATCGTGTCCAACACGGTAGCACACACCGATGGAGGCGAACACTGGGTGGCGTTTTACTGCTCGGAAGAGGACAGACTCGAGTACCTGGACAGCTACGGAAGGCCGCCATACCAGGCCGACTTTCAAATGTTCCTGAGGCGCAATCCTCATCACCGCCACTACGTCTACAACAGGTATCGGCTCCAGGGCTACGATACTTCTGTTTGCGGCTACTACTGCCTCACTTACCTGTACTGCCGGGCTGTTCTCCGCACGTCACTCAGCGACTACGTCCAGCTCTTCGACCCTGCCGCTCCCGCCGCCAACGACGCTCTCGTCCGCAGACTCTTCCACTCCATATTCGCTTAAAACTAATTTGTAAGGTTTTTGTAGTATGTGTATGTAACCTTATTACTGTACAATACATGCCTCATAATGATAAAGCTTGTGTTTTCATTTCTCCTTTCTCCTTACTAAATTTAAAAAATTAGCAAAACTGAGGCAGCGGGGCTGGACCTCAGGTTTATATACCAGCGGCGCGTGTCACTGGCTGAGTCCCCGCCAAGCGGCAGTGAAGGTCGCCAAAGAGGGCGCGTCACGAGACCCCTCGGACATCAGCAAACCGCTGAGTAATTCGAGGGTGCAACCTTGAGCGTCAGCAAACCACTTAGCAACTCCTTCCTGGGCAACTCCTTCAGGGCCGTCCTCGACACGCGCCGCCAATCGCTCCCGGTTGACGGGGGCTTTTTAAGCTGCACGGCTCGGGCCAAACGGCCCATAACGCCTTTCCGAGCCTAACGGCTTGTGACTTTTGAGTGAGCAAAGGGAGGAAATAAACAACTCGGGTTCATGCTGTACATAAAGCTATTATATTTTCTTACAAATACTATTTACAATTTTTTCTCTTATAACTAATATATACAACTAGACGGGGAATTCCTCTTCTTCCTCGTCTTCGTCCTGGCGCTGTCCCTCCTCCTCCTCACCGTCCACCTCCATCCGCTGCGGTCGATCTCCTCCTCTCCTGGCTGGCGGTAGCGGCGGGACGTCCTTGTGTCCCCACGGCAGAGTGTGGATGCCGTCGGGAAGGACACACCGCTTGTCGTCAGTCGGGCTGAGGCTCAGCTTGTCCACTTCCACGGTGTAGACCCGGTGCAAGTGAGACTGGAAGCGGACGTTGGTGGTGCGCTTTTGGACCCCGTCAAACAGGCACTCTCTGTAGTCGTCGGGGGTGAGGACGTTCTTGACAACGCCCTTCGCCACCCCCTTGGCTCGCTTGAGAGCCTTGCTGCCGCCTGTCGCCGCGTCCTCGATGTCCATAAAGTACAGCTTGGACCGCAGGCCGAGGTACTCGTATAAGGACAGGCCGTTACACTCGTCCTTAAACTTTCCGATGACCTTGGCGTTGACGGGGCTGTAGCAGGGGTGAGACCTCGGATATCCGCTGGTGTCGAAGTCGTCCAGGTGTTCCTTCATCTCTGCGTAGACGTCCTGGGACACGATGTCAAAGACGAAGCTGTCCGTGTCCATGTAGTCCACGGTGAGGTGGTCACCGTAGCGCTCCTTCATCTTGCGCAGGAACTCGTACATGAGCCACTTGCTCAGCTCCAGGACTGTCATGCCTACGTAGACGGGCTTGTCCAACACGATGTTGACCTTGGACAGATGCACCAGGGCCACGTCCTCCGTGTAGTACGTCCGGTCCAGGAAGTTGGATCTGGCGACGTACTTGGAAAACCTCTCCGGGGTGCACACCAGCTTCACGTTGAGGCGCTTCCGTACATTCTCGATGGTCTTGCCGAAGACTGCGTTGTTCATGAGCTTGAAGAAGTCTTGTTCGAACTTCGTCCTGGCCCTCTTCCGCAGCTCCGTGTTCATCAGGATGTACGGTTCCAACCACCGCGACTGGCGAAAGGAGATCGCCCGATGCACCGCGACCAGCTCCAATCCGTTTTGCAGCGCCTGCTGCAAGACCCTGTAGTGACAGATGTAGTGCATCTTGTCGTCCAGGGTCGTCAACAGTTTGGGGAACTTCCCTATCGGCGGGCGCTTCGTCTCGCAGCAGTAGGGAAGGTCCTTGTGCAGGTCGTGTAGGCGCGCGGGGTAGTGGAGGTCCACCTCCAAGATGTAGCCTCGATCAGCCTCTGCGTCCAGCGCCGCAATGTCCAACGCCTGTATTTCCTCACGGCTGAGCCACTCGAAGTCTCCGGTCGGCAGGCACTGGGACATGGCCCAGCCGTACAGGTTGTTCGCGTCCAGGTACAGGAGGAAGCGCGTGGGCTCGTCCGGGAGGTAGTCCGGGCACCTGTCGTGGTTGGCCTTGGCGTAGCGGGTGATGGCCTGAGAGATGCCTCCCCGGATCCCCTGCTCCACGAACAGGTACATGTCAAAGTCCTGCAGCGTGTCCAGCTCCACACCGCAGGTCTTGAGCATTACGTCCCAGGCGTAGGACGGTAGGGTGTAATAGTGGGCGGGGTCCAGCCCGTACTCTGCCAGCGAGGTGTCGCGGAACTGCTCAAAGACATCGGTGAGCAGGGCGATGTCGCATCGCAGGTACTTGTCGGCATAGTCCTTGAGGTTGTGACACTCAAAGGCTCGCCACACGTTGAGGGCGTGCTCGTACTCCTCGTCCTTGATGTCCTCCAGGGTCATGGAGTTCCTGAACGCCTCCTTGGGCGGCAACTCCCTGGTCCTGTACAACGTGTCGTAGGACGTAACGAAGTCGTAGGGGAACACGCCCTTCCTACGCACCAGGTCGAACAGCCGGTCGTCGGGGAAGCGCTTCCTCGTCTCGCGCATCCTGTCCGTGGGAAGTCCCGCCGCCAAGTTGGCCAGGCTCATGGACAGGAACCTGTAGGTGTCCAGGAAGCGCACCGCGAAACTGCTCTGTCGTTGGTTGTCCCCGGGCTGACCAAAGTGGAATCGCTTGGTAAAAGCGATGTACCGCTCCTCCGTGTGGGCCAACACGTCCACGTCGCCGGGGTCGATGGCCAGCTCGCGCACTACGAAGTGGGCGTCGTAGTTGGACAGGTTGTGGAAGTAGCAGTTGATGTGTCGCTGCTCCCGGTACCTGAGGTTGCACGAGCGATGAGCGGCTCCTCGGAACTCGTAGGGCGGGGCGTGATTGTGGTCCCGCACCTTGACGTCCTGGTCCGTGAACTCCTTCCCGCAGAGGTAGCAGTGAGTCGCCGCCAGGTACTCGTCCATCTCCTGCCGGGTCAGAGAAGGGTGCAGAGCTCTCATGCTGAATAGGAACTCCCACAGCGCCAGCACGTCCATCTTCAACCTCTCCATGAAGACCTTGGACGCGTCAGCCCCGAAGTAGACGCGGGGCTCAAACTCCTCCAGGCCGAGCGAGTCCACGATCTGGTAGGCGAAGGCGTACGGGACGTGCAGTTGCAGGGGCCTCGTGCCGGGCGGCGCTTCCGCTGGGTCAACAGCGACGGGCTGCAGAGCACACTCAAAGTCCGCGTAGATGCAGAACCTCTCCCGCCTAGTGTACTCGGGGTGGGCGAAGCGGATCTGCTGCTTCTTCGACAAGTCCAGGCGAAGGGGAGCCTTGGCGGTGCAGTATCGCATGTGCTCCTCCAGACGCTCGGCACCGGACAGTTGCAGCTTGTTGGGCCGGTTGTCAAAGTAGGCGAAGCATCGCTTACACGCGTGGATGGCGTGGCCGTAAGACGTCAGCTGGTGTCGCACTAGCCTACTCATGTTTGCGATGTAGGCGTAGTGACTGTCCCCGCCGGTGGCCACGTACAGCAGGTCCCGGTGATCCTCCAACTCCCGCTTGCAGATCTTCAGCGGGAACACGCGGTCCTGGAACTTTGGCGATCCGTCGGGGCGTCTCCCCACCATAGCGCGCTCGATCCCGTACACGTTGACGCTGATGGGGTTCCTCCTCTCGAAGACCTTAATGTCCTTCACGGCCACGGGGAAGCGTAGGCCGACCCAGTCGTAGCGTGCCATGACGTCCGGTGTGTACGATGCGGGCCTCTCCGGGTGTTGCACGACGAACTTGGCCAGGACGGCATACGCGAAGCACATGTCATCGACGTTTTGTACGTTGATAACGGCACGCGTCTCGCAGATGGTCCTGGGAAGCTGGACGAACCGGGCTCCGCGTTCTCCCAACGGGGTGTAGAGGTTGACGCGGATCTCCAGGTCGCGTATTCGGAGATAGCTCCACCCGCTGCCCACTAGCAGGCACTGCTCCTTCTCTTCCTCCAGCTTGTGGAAGGAAGCCGATAGGAAGTCCTCCAAGTTGGACGCGGCGGTGAGAGGCACGTTCTTTGTCTTGAAGGCCCGCAGACAGGTGGCTCCGTGAACGTTGGCGAATTCGCACTCTAGGAACATGTTCACCTTGATGTTCGGGTGTCGGGTCCTGACGTCGGCCAGCAGTTCCAGGACGCTGTCGAACAGCAGCACCAGCGCGTCCTCCACGGCCAAGAAGTCCTCCATGGGCGGGGACAGGCCGAAGGTCAGGAGGCGACCGCGGAACGCCCGTTGGATGGGGCGGAACGTGGGTAGTCCGCCGCCACCCACCATCCCGTCGGGTGCCGTGCTTGGTCCGGGCTGGGGCTCGCGACTGGGTCCGGGCTGGGGCTCGCGGCTGGGTCCAGGCTGGGGCTCGCGGCTGGGTCCGGGCTGGGGCTCGCGGCTGGGTCGGGGCTCGGGTGACAGGACGGGCAGGCGCGGCATCTCGTCCACAACGAGGTTCCTCACGACGGGGCAGTTGTGGGCCTCGTGCCGGTCCCGGTTGTAGCGCCGGGTGAAGCCTCGGTCGCAGTAGGCGCACGCAAACCTCATGCCGCGGTGGGCGCTCTCCATGTGCCGCTGGAGAAAAGCGGCCCTGTGGAAAAGGGCGCCGCAATCGGGACAGCGGACCTCGTTGGCGTGCACCAGCTGCACGTGACGCCGGAGCAGGTCCCCGCGGGAGAATCGCCGCCCGCACGCGTCGCACTCGGGCCGTGGGTCTCTGAAGGGTGGCGTTGCAGAGGAGGAGGAGGAAGTTGAAGCAGACGGGCTCGCACCGTGGACCGCTTCCATATGGTGGCGAAGATCCTCGGGACCCGCCAGGGCGACGGAGCACAACGGGCACGGATGGCCTGCGAACAGGAAAACAAGTCCTATTAGTGACCCCGATAAACACGAGGGTGAGGAACTGGCAACCTCTTTCTCATCTCAATCACCAGTTTGAGCCCAGTAAATACAAGGGTGAGGAATTGTACAGAGGCCTGGCGACCTCTTCCTCATCTCGAGCGCCAGTTTACCCGGGCCCAGTAATACAAGAGTGAGGAATCGCACAGAGGCTGGCAGCCCCTTGTTTACTACTTGAATCTGTTTACTCGACTAAAGCCGTTTACTCTCTCGAAAACAAGTCATTAGTACTGGCGGTTTCTTGTTTAACATAAAAACCATGCCTGACGCTTGATCGTGAGGATGAGTGAGGAACTGTATAGAGAACTAACGACCTCTTCCTCATCACAATTGCCAGTTTACCTAGGTCCAGTAAATACAAGGGTGAGGAATTACACAGAGGCTAGCAATCCACCTATTCTTGTTTAACATAAAAACCGTACCTGGCGCTTGGTCGTGAGGAGTGAGAAGATGAACTGTGGCGAGGTGGCGTCGCAGGTTATCGCTTCGCCCGAAGTGTCTACCGCAGACGTCGCAGTTGAGATGGCGGTCGCTGTGAGCGGCTGTCGTGTGGCGAGTCAGGTTTCCGGCATTTGCGAACACGCGGCCGCAGACCACACACATGCAGGGACCAGCCATCTACAAAAACATCGGGTATCTGTATTCCCCGTTCGCTACAAAGGCACAATTGTCGCAGCAAAAACACTTTGGTAGCGATACCCCTGGGAACGAGGCGAGTCTAACCCTTTTAATAATGTTAGATAGAAATAGATGACATGAATCGCTCGTATGACATTCCCAACACTGGTACACGTCTTTGTCTTTGTTACGCTCACACATAGCGATTTCGCTCTCGTCTGTAATTCCACTAGGCACTTGAAAGTTCGATTTAAAAGCGAAACCAAATTTTATTTCACTCAAAACGTTTTTAAAAAGGAGTGGAAGCGAGTCTATTTTGCTTTTTAAATTTGGTTCGTTAACTTTAATCGTTAGAAAACACAACTGTTCCAAGGTCATTACGGTTTCACTCATCTCCATCTGAAAAGAGACAAGGACAAGACTCAGTGTACCGAGATATGCAAAACATTAAATATTAATTTTAGCTAATAAGATTTTAGAGCATTGGTAAACTTTCTGATGAAAAAGTAAATTACATGTTACTTACGTTAACTTTTACGGGAATCCAAAGACAATGAACAGCAAGTTGTGTAGATGTATCGCAGAGACAGCACTACTTCGTCCGCACAGTAAGAGCTCCAAAGACAAACTGGTGAAACCTCTGAAGACGCGCTCATAAATAGCACTCCGGTCGGGAGGAGAAATCGGTCGTGGAAGTTTCCACTGGAACCGCTAATGGGTAAACCGACTGTGGCGGTCACGTAGGTGGAGGATGACGTCATGGCAGTTTCCTCCGAGTTGCCCTCCGAGTTGTTTACACCTTCGGTCCTACCCGTCAGTCTCCTTCTAACGGTACTGGCAAGCGGTGCACCATGTTTCATTTATTCACAATGGTTTCGGAGCCGGTAGGGTCCTATCCAGCGACAATGCCTTTCCATATACATTCCACGATATCAGAGGTGGATTCGATAGACGCGGAGGTATTTCTGCAAACGGTGTATTACTATACGAGATGCTTCCTCGGAAAATTACATGTTGAATTTTGGCTAGAAAGACCGTTGGCCCCACACAAGTGTCGGCAACTCAGGGCTGACCTGGGAGACTTTAATGTGATACCGTCACACGTCTTATGCCGCAACGCCATAGTTTGGCTCCTTCGGGAGGTTAATCCCCCGATATATGCGAGGGTTGTAGTAAACGGAGGGTAAGTGATTCCTCATTCCTCCTCTCACGCCTGTGCTCAAGGTCATCACGAAAAGTGCCATTGGCGGCCGGGGGGGGGGGGTGACGTCACCGGGGGGCTGACGTCACCGGGGGGGGCTGACGTCACCGGGGGGGGCTGACGTCACCGGGGGGGGGCTGACGTCACCGGGGGGGGTGACGTCACCGGGGGGGGGCTGACGTCACCGGGGGGGGCTGACGTCACCGGGGGGGGCTGACGTCACCGGGGGGGCTGACGTCACCGGGGGGGCTGACGTCACCGGGGGGGCTGACGTCGCCGGGGGGGGGGCTGACGTCGCCGGGGGGGGGCTGACGTCGCCGGGGGGGGGCTGACGTCACCGGGGGGGGCTGACGTCACGGGGGGGGGGGCTGACGTCACCGGGGGGGGCTGACGTCACCGGGGGGGGCTGACGTCGCCGGGGGGGGCTGACGTCACCGGGGGGGGGTTGACGTCACCGGGGGGGGGGGGTGATTCCTCATTCCTCCTCGCACGCCTTTGCTGGTTTTGAATCGGTCTTTGCCCCCTACTGGCACAGCTGTTTTAATTTCAAAAGATGTAAACAAATTAAACCCCATGTTGTTTTAATGGGAAAAGTTTTATTCTGTTGCGAATTTATGGTAAAAAAATAAGAAAAATGAATAGTTTTCCCTCAAAATTCACGTCAAGACCTTTAAAATGATACCCCTCCCATCCTTCTACGGCCATCCAGTCACTCACAATTTCTTTACAAAAATATGACTTACGGAATTATATATAGAGATATGTTTATATATACACATATATATATATATATATATATATATATATATATATATATATATATATATACAATTTTGAACGACCCCCCAAAACGTGTTCAGGGGGTCACGTTAGGAACTTCTATGGTGGTCCCGGGCTTAAGTTTCACCGTGCGGGTCATGCTAATAGTTCACTTTCCAAAGGAAATTCACTAATAAACCCGAAATAACTAAAATGGGGGGAGTAAGTTTCTTACAAGGATATTAGTAAGCTTTTACATTGTTAGTTTTCTATTACTGTAAAAGTATGTGTCAGTTCTTATGAGACTTTTCTTTTTCTGTTGCATGTACAACATCTCATCGACTACAATGTAAGTTACGCCGTGGAAAATAATATACTGGGAAAGAGACTAGCGGCATTCTTCAGCAACACAAAAACATACCGAATGACCACAACAACTGGCTACACATAAGTGGGCTTATGGCTTGAAGGTAAGGCTCCTCTTCTAACATAGTGTAAATGTTTGTATAACTTTCTGTAAGTTTTTTGTTGATGACAAACACTTAACCTGATTTAAATATACAATCTGCACAACAAATAGGTTGTCAATTTCTCTTTCGATTTTGTAACCGCTCGATTGGAGTGAGGAGAAAATGTAGGTGAAACAGTGGGCAATATAGGCATATGTTAAATTGTAGACAATAATAATATTTATTCCGTGTCAATGGTTTACACGGTTTCAGAATTAAAAAAAAAAATATTTAATGAAGAAATCTTTAAACCAAATGAGGTAGGCCGGAGTCCTATCTTCCCCTTCCTGGCGGGTTACGGGGGAGATGGGATGATATACTGTACAAACCTTTCTCAGAATGGCCGGCCTGTGATGACACCCGAGTCCTCCCAAATGTGAGGTGCATTAATTAAAACCAGATTTTGTTGAAGGTTTTATCATTTATACATTGCATTTTTACATTTTAATATTGTACTATATAGTTTACCGCTAAACCGCAATTATTAGGCATTTAATTTTAGAAACTTTTGTTTCTATTCTTCTTCACAACATATTTTTCTTGACTATATTAAGTCTGGGGAGTGGGCAATAAGTTAATTCACCAAGAGGGATGGCAGAGGGTGAATTAGGAAGGTTGGACGTGACCCTGAACCGACCCTAAGCTATCTCTTTGCGACCTATTGGCACTAGCGCTCAGAACGGCCGATAACCGAACTGTAGTTTTAACGAAGTGACTACGTACACGTCCAATGTAAGGGCAAATTCACTTCTCTACCGCTTAGGTTAGGTTAGGTTACATTACGTTACGTTAGGTTAGGTTAGGTTAGGTTACATTACGTTACGTTACGTTAGGTTAGGTTACGTTACGTTAGGTTAGGTTAGGAGGTTTTCTGGCTCTCAATTTGTTTTAAAAATCACAGGAAAAGTAACGTACGGTGCATAATTTGGATCGGACGTGAACAGTAGCGGCTCACGTCGGACGTGTACGTAGCTTCTGCCTAGTTTTAAACGCAACAGCACAACTGCCGTTTAGATGGTAGTCCCAATCCGGGACCGCGCCAAAGTCGGGCAGCGTCAAATCCGGACACATTCTTGGTCCAGATTTGTCGCTGTCCTATATTCTGACACTTCTGTATAGAAATGAAAATGTCCGGGTTTGATTCCTTACGCACCTAAAAACCCATTTTTTTAAAGTGAACGTCCCATTTGAACTGTCCGAATTTGACCTTTTCCAAGTTTGACGTCGTCTCGTTACTTACCTATTCTTTTACAGAATTTGGAACCTGGTTTGTGCATGCGCAGTTATAACTTACTAGCTTACGAATCTACATTTATTAGAACAAAAACTATACGTTACGATTGCTTTTGTCACTGTTTATTATTTATTGCAGGCACAGAAAACTACAAAATACTACAAAAGGCTGCGGGCAGCGTCAAAATCAAAGTTATTATCCGCATGCGCAAACTAGGTCCCAAGTACTGTGATAGAATATGTACATATAACGTCTAACTTAGGCCCCTGTCTATATCTATAGTAATAATACTACAGATGATTTTGTATTATGTTGTGTCTGACACCATCTGCTGATCGCCGGTCAAACACACGAAAACTAGAATAACTGTAGTATTAATTACCCTCCACTTCCCCGCAAGAGGAAGGCGAGAGTCTGCAGAGAATTGGCGCGTGAAAAGCATACACGTGGATTAAAATCAAAATATAAAAATTATTAGTTCATACCTAGAGTGTTCCATCTTTCCTAACGAGCTTTCAAAATATGTTTGATCACCAGTATAATCATAACGGAAGAAATTGGAAACAAAACTGTTGCAATGATATTTTGACACAAATTGGAATCAATTATAGTTTCACTCATGATAAATTGTTTCAAATATTAAAATAAACCCGAAATAACAAGTTCTACAATTTTTAAAACTACTGTTCTTCATTTTGAAAATTTGATTTTGTTTTCAAGTGCAAATGGTAGATTGCGCTCTTATTGAAGTGTAACATGATATCACTGAGTACACAAACACTGTGAAGGTCCTCGAATTATACATTGCCGTGGAGCTTTGGAGAATGTTTGGTGATCGTTTGAATATTCGACGATATTCAGGAGTAGTTTGGGAGGGGATTAAAATAAAGTTGATTGAATGAGCAGGATTGCCAACGTTGGATGGATAAACCAACTAGACCAATTTTTTGGGAAAACGAATTAAGACTTAAACTCAAGTTTTAAATAATCCTAGGATTATAGTTTGTCCGGTCCACACACTCCAGAGGATTAAGTGACCCTCGCACCCCTACGCACACTCACACACGCGCGCGCAGCAGACTCTGCCCCCAATTGTTCTTCGATGAGTCACTTATTAGGTCTGAAAAACTGCAATTATTTTAACAAAAATTGTCCTTAGATATAATTTAAAAATTATAAATTTAATGAAAATTGAGTCCAAACACGGAGACAATATAACCTTCTGGTATATTTAAGTTTATAATTCTTGGTATGCTCAATTTAACACCTAAATTATAAACTCTTATATAGGAATGTCACAATTACACCGTAATTGGACTCTATTTTCATCGATAAATATGTAGATTTGGAATATTACAATCCAAACTATATAATACCCCCGTAGCAGCAAATCTGCATACTCAGCGAATTTCCAATTGAGATATAAATGTCTTAATACTACATAAAGCCACTTACCAGGTTTCATAATAATTAAGGGAGACATAGCATTTAATTTATTATCTATAAGAATAACATGGGGCTGAGTTCGCAGGTTTGCTGCTACGGGAGCCTTTGGCAAAACTTATTTTAGCAAATATAAATAGAACACAACCAGATGAAGCCATATACCAAATTTCGTCAGTATACGTTCATAAATAAGCGAAATATATAATTTGTCTTTTCCTCCATAAGAATAGCATTAGACAACGTACTGTGTTTAGCACTTTCAATATCTTGGTAACCAATTGACGTAGAGGAATGATCAAAATACCAATTTTTTTAAGCTAAATCCAATGGTAAAACCCAATATTTGACTTTTTCAAAAATTGTATGTGAAAAGTTCAAAAACCCCATTTTTGGGGAACTAAATCCCCCCCAAAATACCCCTTCAGATGGAACGATCTGGCTGGTTTTCGATCTTAAAGTCATAAATGTTGTTTTACACGTTTATACCAAATTTCATCAAAATCGGATCATTTATACGAGAGTTATCGTGCTCACACACACACACAGATGTATATAATATATCGTGTATCGAACGAATAGTGTTTTTGGGGTATGGGGACCTCAAAACGGAATTTATCATGGTCCCGGGCCTAGGTCTTACCATGCCGACTACGGTAATAGCTTCTTCCCTATAGGGGAAATTCGCTAAAACAGTGACAGTTTTTAACAGCTGTTTTAGTGAATTTTCTTTGGAAAGTGAACTATTAGCATGACCCGCACGGTGAAACTTAAGCCCGGGACCACCATAGAAGTTCCTAACGTGACCCCCTGAACACGTTTTGGGGGGTCGTTCAAAATGTTATATATATATATATATATATATATATATATATATATATATATATATATATATATATTATAGACATATATATATATATATATATATATATATATATATATATATATATATATATATATATATGTGTGTGTGTGTGTGTGTTTGCACTCTAGCGGTCGCATTTTTTGTCCGATTTTCTTCAAACTTGGTAGGGACGTTCCTTTCTGTAATCAGCAGGACAAGTTCGTTGGGCAAAACAATCGGAAAACTCTCAACCCCTTTTTTGGGGATTAATCTTTCAAATTTTTAGTTTTTGGGCCCAAAATGGGTCATAAAAGCCCCGAATGTAAAATGAATGCATGTAAAAAGATGGGAATTGGACAGGCGAAAATTTTAAGCCCTCTCTCGTCATTCTAGCATAAATATTTACCGAGTTATTAAATAAAATGTGTATTGACCAAACACAGTACGTTGTCTTATGGGGATTTTACATTAGAAAAGCCTGTTATTCATTTGTTGGTGTACTTTTATCACCCCCAACAACCTCACGCCTACTTTAAAGCCTGACTGGACCTTCTCCTAACCTTATAATGCGCAAAATTGTATTCCCAGCATTGCAGGTAAATAGAACCAGGAGCATCAGAACAGCCAAAAAATCAATGTTTTCAGATTTGAATAAAAGTTGGAATAAATGTATGTTTTTAACTGATTTTGAGTTTTTATAGTTTTTATGTGGAAATTCACTTCCCTCACGTCAGCGTGCTGCGTGCGAACTCGTTTAATTTAAATGAAGTCAGTTAAAAACATGTGACATAAACCCAATAAAATATTTCTTCTATTACAATTACATGTGAACTTTAAGACCCAGTGGGGCGTAACCTAGGGGGAATTTTGTAAATCTCTGTAAAGAAATCCTTCTCCTCGGTATCACCTAGCTATTAGCCAAATTTCATATCAATCGGTAAAGCCATTTCACTGTGATGTCTTACAAAGAAGTGACAAAGTGAGGGAAAGAGAGCTTCGCTCAACTAGTTAGTGGTGACTCATCTAGTAACCATTGGCAGGCCGGCCGGTCACCCCGTGGGTGAGTTCACGTTGGGGTGCGAGGGTCGCTTGCTCTGGAGCGCTTGGCAGGCCGGCCGGTCACCCCGTGGGTGAGTTCGCGTTGGGGTGCGAGGGTCGCTTGCTCTGGAGCGCTTGGCTGGCCGGCCGGTCACCCCGTGGGTGAGTTCGCGTTGGGGTGCGAGGGTCGCTTGCTCTGGAGCGCTTGGCAGGCCGGCCGGTCACCCCGTGGGTGAGTTCGCGTTGGGGTGCGAGGGTCGCTTGCTCTGGAGCGCTTGGCTGGCCGGCCGGTCACCCCGTGGGTGAGTTCGCGTTGGGGTGCGAGGGTCGCTTGCTCTGGAGCGCTTGGCAGGCCGGCCGGTCACCCCGTGGGTGAGTTCGCGTTGGGGTGCGAGGGTCGCTTGCTCTGGAGCGCTTGGCAGGCCGGCCGGTCACCCCGTGGGTGAGTTCGCGTTGGGGTGCGAGGGTCGCTTGCTCTGGAGCGCTTGGCAGGCCGGCAGGTCACACCGTGGGTGAGTTCGCGTTGGGGTGCGAGGGTCGCTTGCTCTGGAGCGCTTGGCAGGCCGGCCGGTCACCCCGTGGGTGAGTTCGCGTTGGGGTGCGAGGGTCGCTTGCTCTGGAGCGCTTTGCTGGCCGGCCGGTCACCCCGTGGGTGAGTTCGCGTTGGGGTGCGAGGGTCGCTTGCTCTGGAGCGCTTGGCAGGCCGGCCGGTCACCCCGTGGGTGAGTTCGCGTTGGGGTGCGAGGGTCGCTTGCTCTGGAGCGCTTGGCAGGCCGGCCGGTCACCCCGTGGGTGAGTTCGCGTTGGGGTGCGAGGGTCGCTTGCTCTGGAGCGCTTGGCAGGCCGGCAGGTCACACCGTGGGTGAGTTCGCGTTGGGGTGCGAGGGTCGCTTGCTCTGGAGCGCTTGGCAGGCCGGCCGGTCACCCCGTGGGTGAGTTCGCGTTGGGGTGCGAGGGTCGCTTGCTCTGGAGCGCTTGGCAGGCCGGCCGGTCACCCCGTGGGTGAGTTCGCGTTGGGGTGCGAGGGTCGCTTGCTCTGGAGCGCTAGGCAGGCCGGCTGGTCACCCCTTGGGTGAGTTCGCGTTGGGGTGCGAGGGTCGCTTGCTCTGGAGCACTTGGCAGACCGGCCGGTCACCCCGTGGGTGAGTTCGCGTTGGGGTGCGAGGGTCGCTTGCTCTGGAGCGCTTGGCTGGCCGGCCGGTCACCCCGTGGGTGAGTTCGCGTTGGGGTGCGAGGGTCGCTTGCTCTGGAGCGCTTGGCTGGCCGGCCGGTCACCCCGTGGGTGAGTTCGCGTTGGGGTGCGAGGGTCGCTTGCTCTGGAGCTCTTGGCTGGCCGGCCGGTCACCCCGTGGGTGAGTTCGCGTTGGGGTGCGAGGGTCGCTTGCTCTGGAGCGCTTTGCTGGCCGGTCGGTCACCCCGTGGGTGAGTTCGCGTTGGGGTGCGAGGGTCGCTTGCTCTGGAGCTCTTGGCTGGCCGGCCGGTCACCCCGTGGGAGAGTTCGCGTTGGGGTGCGAGGGTCGCTTGCTCTGGAGCGCTTGGCTGGCCGGCCGGTCACCCCGTGGGTGAGTTCGCGTTGGGGTGCGAGGGTCGCTTGCTCTGGAGCTCTTGGCTGGCCGGCCGGTCACCCCGTGGGTGAGTTCGCGTTGGGGTGCGAGGGTCGCTTGCTCTGGAGCGCTTTGCTGGCCGGCCGGTCACCCCGTGGGTGAGTTCGCGTTGGGGTGCGAGGGTCGCTTGCTCTGGAGCGCTTGGCAGGCCGGCCGGTCACCCCGTGGGTGAGTTCGCGTTGGGGTGCGAGGGTCGCTTGCTCTGGAGCGCTTGGCAGGCCGGCCGGTCACCCCGTGGGTGAGTTCGCGTTGGGGTGCGAGGGTCGCTTGCTCTGGAGCGCTTGGCAGGCCGGCAGGTCACACCGTGGGTGAGTTCGCGTTGGGGTGCGAGGGTCGCTTGCTCTGGAGCGCTTGGCAGGCCGGCCGGTCACCCCGTGGGTGAGTTCGCGTTGGGGTGCGAGGGTCGCTTGCTCTGGAGCGCTTGGCAGGCCGGCCGGTCACCCCGTGGGTGAGTTCGCGTTGGGGTGCGAGGGTCGCTTGCTCTGGAGCGCTAGGCAGGCCGGCTGGTCACCCCTTGGGTGAGTTCGCGTTGGGGTGCGAGGGTCGCTTGCTCTGGAGCACTTGGCAGACCGGCCGGTCACCCCGTGGGTGAGTTCGCGTTGGGGTGCGAGGGTCGCTTGCTCTGGAGCGCTTGGCTGGCCGGCCGGTCACCCCGTGGGTGAGTTCGCGTTGGGGTGCGAGGGTCGCTTGCTCTGGAGCGCTTGGCTGGCCGGCCGGTCACCCCGTGGGTGAGTTCGCGTTGGGGTGCGAGGGTCGCTTGCTCTGGAGCTCTTGGCTGGCCGGCCGGTCACCCCGTGGGTGAGTTCGCGTTGGGGTGCGAGGGTCGCTTGCTCTGGAGCGCTTTGCTGGCCGGTCGGTCACCCCGTGGGTGAGTTCGCGTTGGGGTGCGAGGGTCGCTTGCTCTGGAGCTCTTGGCTGGCCGGCCGGTCACCCCGTGGGAGAGTTCGCGTTGGGGTGCGAGGGTCGCTTGCTCTGGAGCGCTTGGCTGGCCGGACAAACTATAGTTTAAACTTGAGTTTTGGGAAAGCAGACCTTTCTGTTTATAGTACTACAGTTGATTTCTTATTGCGTTGTGTGGCAGGCACAAGCGAAGAATAATCTAACTAGAATAATTTGCAAAGAATAATTTGTTCCCCCCCACTTCCCGTACGAGGAAGATGAGAGTTTACAGAGATTCGGGGCGTGGGTAACATACAGATGGAACGAAATCTTAATATCTTAAACACTAGTTCAAACCTTGAGTTTTCGATATTTCCTAATGTTATTTCAAAATAAGATTTATTACCAGTATAATTGAAAATAATACCCCCGTAGCAGCAAACCTGCGTACTCAGCGAATTTCCAATGCATATATATGTATCTTAATACCACATAAAGCCACATACCAAGTTTCATCATTATACATTCATAAATAAACGATTTATGACATTTTAATTATTCTCCATAAGAACAACATGGTAGCTGAGTATGCAGGTTTGCTGAAGCAAGGAACACAAAAAATGGGGTTTTATAGAAATATTAATATAACTCATGTAGGTAAAGCCACATACAGTACCAAATTTCATTAATTTATTTTCATAATTAAGGGAGATAGCACGTTACTTATTCTCCATAAGAATAACATGGGGCTGAGTACGCAGGTTTGCTGCTACGGGAGCATTTGGCAAAAAAATTGTTTTTTGAGCAAATATCAATGGTCCACAACCAGATGAAGCCGTATACCAAGTTTCGTCAGTATACGTTCATAAATAAGCAAGATATACAATTTTTCTTTTCCTCGATAAGAATAACATTAGACAACGTACTGTGTTTAGCACTTTCAATATCTCGGTAACCAACTGACGTAGAGAAATGATAAAAATACCAAATTGTGTGTTTTTTTAAGCTGAATCCAATGGAAAAAACTAAAATTTGACTATTTCCAAAATTAGATGTAAAAAATTCAATAAGCCCATTTTTTGGGTACAAAACCCCCCCAAAATACCCCTTCGGATAAAGCGATCTGGCTGGTTTTCGAACTTAAAGTCATAAATGTTGCTTTACACGTTTATACCAAATTTCATCAAAATCGGATAATTTTTACGAGAGTTATCGCGCTCACGGACACACACACACACACACACACATATATATATATATATATATATACAGTTTCGAACGAATGGTGTTTTTGGGGTCTGGGGACGTCAAAACGAAAAGTTATCATGGTCCCGGGTATAGGTCTTACCATGCCGACTACGGTAATAGCTTCTTCCCTATAGGGGAAATTCGCTAACAATAGAATCAAAACTATTTCAATCATATTTTCGTACATATTGGAATCTTATAGTTTCACAAATGACAATTATTTTAAATACAGTATACAATGTAATACCTACTGGCTCAAATTCATAAATTTTGTCGAAAATAATACTTTTCCCAGATAATACGTGTATAGTGTGAGTAGGTTTTTAACAAGGATATCAGTAAGTGAGTTTTTTTTACTTTTTCAGTAGTCTGATAGCGTTTTTCACAAACATTTATACAGTTCTTCTGAGATTTGTCTTTTTCTGTTGCATGTACAACCTCTCTTCAACTACAACGTAAGGTGTACCATGTCAAATAATATAATGGCAAAGAGACTCGTGAATTTCTTCAGAAACACAAAAATACAGCGAATGACCACAACTCGCTACACGCATAGGGTGGCTCATGACTTGAAGGTAAGTCTCCTCTCCTAATGTATAGTACAAGTCATGACTTGAAGGTAAGTCTCCTCTCCTAATGTATAGTGCAAGTCATGACTTGAAGGTAAGTCTCCTCTCCTAATGTATAGTGCAAGTCATGACTTCAAGGTAAGTCTCCTCTCCTAATGTATAGTGCAAGTCACGACTTCAAGGTAAGTCTCCTCTCCTAATGTATAGTGCAAGTCATGACTTGAAGGTAAGTCTCCTCTCCTAATGTATAGTGCAAGTCATGACTTCAAGGTAAGTCTCCTCTCCTAATGTATAGTGCAAGTCATGACTTCAAGGTAAGTCTCCTCTCCTAATGTATAGTACAAGTCATGACTTGAAGGTAAGTCTCCTCTCCTAATGTATAGTACAAGTCATGACTTCAAGGTAAGTCTCCTCTCCTAATGTATAGTCCAAGTCATGACTTGAAGGTAAGTCTCCTCTCCTAATGTATAGTGCAAGTCATGACTTGAAGGTAAGTCTCCTCTCCTAATGTATAGTGCAAGTCATGACTTGAAGGTAAGTCTCCTCTCCTAATGTATAGTGCAAGTCATGACTTCAAGGTAAGTCTCCTCTCCTAATGTATAGTGCAAGTCATGACTTCGAGGTAAGTATCCTCTCCTAATGTATAGTGCAAGTCATGACTTCGAGGTAAGTCTCCTCTCCTAATGTATAGTGCAAGTCATGACTTGAAGGTAAGTCTCCTCTCCTAATGTATAGTGCAAGTCATGACTTGAAGGTAAGTCTCCTCTCCTAATGTATAGTGCAAGTCATGACTTGAAGGTAAGTCTCCTCTCCTAATGTATAGTGCAAGTCATGACTTCAAGGTAAGTCTCCTCTCCTAATGTATAGTACAAGTCACGACTTGAAGGTAAGTCTCCTCTCCTAATGTATAGTGCAAGTCACGACTTGAAGGTAAGTCTCCTCTCCTAATGTATAGTGCAAGTCACGACTTGAAGGTAAGTCTCCTCTCCTAATGTATAGTGCAAGTCATGACTTGAAGGTAAGTCTCCTCTCCTAATGTATAGTGCAAGTCATGACTTGAAGGTAAGTCTCCTCTCCTAATGTATAGTGCAAGTCATGACTTGAAGGTAAGTCTCCTCTCCTAATGTATAGTGCAAGTCATGACTTGAAGGTAAGTCTCCTCTCCTAATGTATAGTGCAAGTCATGACTTGAAGGTAAGTCTCCTCTCCTAATGTATAGTGCAAGTCATGACTTGAAGGTAAGTCTCCTCTCCTAATGTATAGTGCAAGTCATGACTTGAAGGTAAGTCTCCTCTCCTAATGTATAGTGCAAGTCATGACTTGAAGGTAAGTCTCCTCTCCTAATGTATAGTGCAAGTCATGACTTGAAGGTAAGTCTCCTCTCCTAATGTATAGTGCAAGTCATGACTTCAAGGTAAGTCTCCTCTCCTAATGTATAGTGCAAGTCATGACTTGAAGGTAAGTCTCATCTCCTAATGTATAGTGCAAGTCATGACTTGAAGGTAAGTCTCCTCTCCTAATGTATAGTGCAAGTCATGACTTGAAGGTAAGTCTCCTCTCCTAATGTATAGTGCAAGTCATGACTTGAAGGTAAGTCTCCTCTCCTAATGAATAGTGCAAGTCATGACTTGAAGGTAAGTCTCCTCTCCTAATGTATAGTGCAAGTCATGACTTGAAGGTAAGTCTCCTCTCCTAATGTATAGTGCAAGTCATGACTTGAAGGTAAGTCTCCTCTCCTAATGTATAGTGCACGTCATGACTTCAAGGTAAGTCTCCTCTCCTAATGTATAGTGCAAGTCTGTAATTTCGTATCAGGATTTGTTTATAATGACAAATACTCAACCTGATTTCAATATACATCAGGCTTCACAAAAAATAGGTTGTAGATTTTTCTTGAGATTTGTTGACAGCCCATGTAGAGTGAGAAGAAAAAGTCGGCTATATCAATAGGACAACAGGCTAGTAAAACAATCATCGGGCAATATAGGCATAAGCTAAACTGTGAATAGTAAGAATACAATTTGTTATTCCATGACAATGGTTTACACTATTTCGGAATTTACAAAGAAATACATTTATTTAAAGAGAAATATTTAAACCAGGTAAGGTAGGCCTGAGTCCTATCTCCCCCTTCCTAGGGGGTTACTGTTCTTTTTGGGATACATTTCCGGCATTTGCCTTGTGAGATAAGAGGCCGTACAAACTCATTCATCGCCGTCATGGGATGAAACCCGAGACCTCCCGAATGTGATGTGCAATAATTGCTACCTCACTCGGTTGCATATTTAACATTACTGTATTTATACATTGCATTTTTTACATTTTAATATTGTAACACCTCCATTAAGAGTCGTCAATTGGAGGATTTCTTGCTGCGTTCTTCTTGTTTCTTCTATTGATCAACCCAGTCCGCTCCGAGGGAACTGGGACCCGCCTGCTCCAGGTTGACGCCGACTTTAGTGGGAGGGATAATATGAATGCCTTAATCGCTTTCAAGGTTACCTACAGCACAGACAACTATATAACACTACTGAAGGCTGACAGGAGTATTAGAGGGTGGCACTAGTCGGGTCAGTAGGGGGCTATGGCCGGCTCAAAACCAGCAGGAGTTGTGTGGTCGTGGTGCCCCCCGTCGGTTCACCTAGCGACCCCCCTGCACCACCGCCCCCTACGTCACCACCGCCCCCTACGTCACCACCGCCTCCTACGTCACCACCGCCCCCTTCGTCACCAATGTCCCCTACGTCACCGCCCCCTGCGACATCGCTGATGAAAAGCTCCTTAGGGTCGTTGCTAATTAGGATGTTAATTAGTAATCGGATCGGATAATTACTTGTTTTGATCGTTTGGTAAAACAGATTGTTAACGTCTATTCTAAGCTTTCACAGGACTTTCCTCAAGGTGATGTTTACTTGTTCCTCACCAATTCAGTCATTCATTTCTGAGCCTTCACCATGATCTACACATGCCCCATCTGCAACTGCAAATACTCTCGACGGGAACATCTTACACGACACACGAATCCGGTACATGAACGGGAACAGTTCTATGCTTGTCCTTCCTGCAAGAAGTCCTTCCTTAGGAAGGACAAGCTTCTGCGGACCGATATACTCATGTGCCCTTTTCATCTGTCGTGGAACGCGTTCCTGCAATCACCACTTTCACCACTACTTTATCCTCAGCTCCTTATACCATCACCATATCCCCTATCACCATCACTGCCCCCACCACCATCATAACTGCCACCGTCACAACTGCTCTCGCCACCATCACAACTTCTCTCGCCCCCTTCACAACTGCTCCCACCACAGTCAATTCCACTACCGCTACCAACACAACCGCTGTCCTGGTCCTGATAAAACCCAAAACCGAAGCCTAAACCTAGACTCCGGTGTTTGGAATTAGGGGGCCTGTTCCTGTTGGTAAGTGTTTTTTTTTCATTGCAAAATCTTAAAAAAATAATCTGTTACATGAAATAACATATTTGTTCCAATACGAACGATTTGCTAGGGATGAAATAGGAAATGTAAAAGTAAAAAAAACCGAGATAAGTTATATTCAAAGGCAAGATATCTATTATATTTATATGCATTTTTTTCTATATTACAAAAATAGTTTTTTCTTTGCAAAGGCTTAACGAAAGTAAAATGTTTTTAACATGAAATAACAACATGTTTGATTTTTTTAGTGAATTTCCTTTGGAAAGTGAACTATTAGCATGACCCGCACGGTGAAACTTAAGCCCGGGATCACCATAGAAGTTCCTAACGTGACCCCTTGAACACGTTTTGGCGGGTCGTTCAAAATGTTATATATGTCTATAATACCATAAAGAAGAGGTGGTTTCTGTCTGTCTGTCTGTCTGTCTGATGTTCCGGGTGAACGCAAAAACTACTGAACCGACTGGGGTGAAACTTTACACATAGGTAGATCTTGAACCCATGCAACATATAGGCCTATTCACTTCCTTAAAATCCCCTCGGGCTACGCCCCGTGAACGTCCTAACTTTCAATGTTTACATTTCAGAAGAAAGAACTGTAATGCGAACAGCTGTGGACACTTCTATTTGACAGCTTAAAGAGCAGAAGCAAGAACAGCTGTTTCAAGCTAACTAAAATGAAAATTGCATTGACTAAAGAACGGGTAGAGAAAACCCCTGTACGAAGAACGGGTACGTCAGCTAGTATGTATCTATATATATGTGTTTGTGTGTGTGTGTGTGTGTGTGTGTGTGTGTGTGTGTGTGTGTGTGTGTGTGTGTGTGTGCGCGTGCGTGTGTGTGTTTGCACTCTAGCGGTCACATTTTTTGTCCGATTTACTTCAAATTTGGTTGGGACATTCCTTTCTGTAACCAGTTGGACAAGTTCGTTGGGCAAAACAATCGGAAAAGTCTAAACCCCTTTTTTGGGGATTAATCTTTCAAATTTTGAGTTTTTGGGCTCAAAAAGGGTCAGAAATGCCCCCTATGTAAAGTTAATGCATGTAAAAAGATGGGAATTAGTGGGGCAAAAGTTTTAAGCCCTATCTCGTCATTCTAGCTTACATATTTACCGAGTTATTAAAGAAAATGTGTATAGAATAAACTCAGTACGTTGTCTTATGGGGATTTTACACTAGAAAAGTCTGTTATTCCTTTGTTAGAGTATTTTAATCATCCCCAGCAACCTCACGCCTACTTTCAAGCCTGTCTGGACCTTCTCCTAACATTATAATGCACAAAATTGTATTCCCAGCTGTGCAGGTAAATGAAACCAGGAGCAGCAGAACAGTAAAAAAATCACTGTTTTCAGATTTCAATAAAAATTTGAATAAATGTATGCTATTACACTGATTTGAAGTTTTAAAAGTTTTTATGTGGACATTCACTTCCCTCTCGTCAGCGTGCTCCTTGCGAACTCGTTTTATTTTCAGCAACTGTTAGGCCAAACAGAGCTCCTCCGAGGTGGTTTACACCGGAGTATGCGGAGGCGGAGTGGCAGCGCGAATAGTAGCAGAAGCGAGAAGAGGAGGAACAGAGGCGAGAGACTGAGTTCCTCCGCCACAACCTCCAACCCCAGCGGCGTCACCGGCTCCGACAGCTACAGCCCCAACCAGAGCCCCAGCTCGGACACAGCCGGGATCCTCCAGCCCATCCAGAGCCTCAGCCCGGACCCGGCCGGGATCCGGACTTTATTCCTTTTAATATTTACAATTATATTAATGTAGAGTCAGATAAAAAATAAAGTTACTTCCCTTATCCAAACAAAATAAAAATAATAAAACACCAAAAAAACACAAACAAAAAATTTAAAGACCTAAGAACCCCCCCCCCCTCAACTGACCTGATACCCCCCCCCGACGGCTGATACCCTACGTCATGATCGCCCCCTACGTCACCACCGCCCCCTACGTCACCACCGCCCCCCCCCGACCGACTCAGTATTTAAACATTATATATCATGCGTTAACCGATGACGTCATCATTATTTACCGGAACATGTTTTCAAGGTCACTTCACTGGAATCCGAAACCTAAAAATGACTGTATCTCTGTCATTTTCTGTCCGATTTCAACTAAACTTCGTCTTCCCCAATTCATTTTCGGGTATCGTGTAATGCGGGTTGCCTATCCGGGAAATTTAAGGCGCTACAAACTTTAAAAATTCATATCGGAAAAACTATAAGGTGTATTTAGATGAAAGTCGGTATGTAAGTATAAGAAATTACGCTCTACAAGAATAAGCGACTATCACATCCCAGAATATATTTTCAAGGCCACTTCACTGGAAGATTGAAGTACGGAAAATTTCATAAAAAATCGTTTTACTGACGGATTTCTACGAAACTCTATATTTAAGTTTACTATTGTGCAGTTTAACATATAACGTGCAATTAGTACGTCCAAAGCATGTTTGAAGGCCACTTTACTAGAAAATCGAAGTACGATAAAATTCGTAAAAAATCGGTTTACTGACGGATCTTTACGAAACTCTGTATTTAAGTTTACTATTGTGCAGTCTAACATATAACGTGCAGTTAGTACGTCCAACGAATGTTTTAAGACCACTTTACTGGCAGGCAAAGTACGAGAAAATTCGTAAAAAATCGGTTTACAAGCAGATTTTTATGAAACGCAGTATTCTGGTTTACACACGCCCGGAACATAGCAGTGCAACTTGTTTACCGTGAAAATCCCCCAAGGTCAGCCGCGATTCCAAGAATTGTTTACCACCTTAATCACCTTGGTTTATCCCTCAAGGTCAAACGTTCAGAAGGTTCCAGTAGCTTCTAGAATGTTCTAGAACGTCGTGGAAACTCAACCTGTTTACACATTAGTGGACCACCCGGAAAAACCCGCGAAAAATCCCCCAAGGTCACCCGTCTAAAAATAACCGCGATTCCGAGAATTGTTTATCGCCTTAATCACCTAAACTGTTTACTCATTAGCGGTAATGACCACCCGCTTCAGGCGCGCACTACTCTGCCGATTTTCCGCTGTCACGTACGTCAGAATGGAAAGCGCAGTTGATGCAAGAAGAGCGATCACTGCGTCAATGAAGAATCTGCGACGATTTAAGCGTTACGGCTTACACGAAAGACTCGCTGTCAAGAGTGTGCTAGATCGAGCGAGGGACGTATTTTTCAAGCAGGAATTTCATATGAAGAAGCCTTGTAATGAAAAAAACAAAAATAAGGAATAAGACGGAAAAAATACGGACGTTCCGCCACCGATCTACAACACTGAGCCCGCCGGCCTAGTGCGCTGCCATCACGGAAGCGTAGTGTTGGGCATGCGGTGCTTCAATGACAGCGACAAAGACTTCCTGCTGAAAGAAGTCTGCGTGGTGGGCGTGACTACCGGCACGCTAATAATGCATCGCATCGCCCGTCCACTACCTGAGGGCCGAGAGACTGTGAGAGCAACTGGCTTACGCGACACTGTCACGGACTTGAGTGGGACCAGGGCGACATCGCCCTGTTGGTCAAGCTGTGGTCCTGCTTCCTCCACCGCCCCGTCATCTACGTGAAGGGATCGCAAAATAGGAATTTCATCAAGCTGCTACAGGGCTGCGATACTTCTGTTTGTGGCCACCACTGTCTCACCTACCTATACTGCCGGGCGGCTCTTGATATGCCGCTCAGCGACTACGTGCAGCTCTTCGATCCGGTCGCTCCAGCCATCAACAACGCTCTGCTCCGCAGGCTCTTTGACACCATCTTCTCACCACGATGTTAAACTTAATACTATAATTTTTGTAATTGTATATGTATATTCTTATTATGTTTCAATAATTATGGTATGTAATCACTTGTTTTTTCATTTGTCATTTCTCTCACTTCAATATCTAGGAAAAAATATATTTCCTAGTTTTGAACCATTGTATTTTTTTAACTTTCTGAAAATAATTTCAATAGATAGTAGTTAAAATTTGGACATCTTAATAATTTTGGAAATTAATGAGGGAAATATGGGGAGGTAATAAAACACAGATTTCTTATGTAAACCAAACTATTACGATATAATTGCTTACAAATACTACTTACAAATAAACTTGAACTCTAAACGGGGAATTCTTCGTCAACATCTTCCTCCCTTTGCTCCTCCTCAGGACGGTCTCTTATTCCTGCTCCAGGCAGTGGCGGGATGTCCTTATGCCCCCACGGCAAGGTGTGGTTGCCGTCAGCCAGGACGTAGCGGTTGTCTTCGGTGGGACTCAAGGACAGTTTCTCCACTTGTATCGTTTAGACGCGGTGCAGGTGAGACTAGAACCGGGTGTTCACTGTGTTCTTCAACAAGCCGTTGAACAGACATTCTCTGTAGTCGTTCGGGGTGAGGATGTTCTTCACTTCCCTTGGCGCGCTTGACAGCCTTGGATCCTGTTTCTTCTCTCTCGTCATCAATGACCATCAAATAGAGCTTGGAACGAAGACCGAGGTACTCAAACAGCGATCGGCCGTTGCATTCGTCCTTGAACTTGCCGATGACCTAAGCGTTGACGGGGCTCTAGCAGGGGTGCGACCTGGGGTAGGTGCTGGTGTCGAAATCCTCCAGGTGCTCCATTATCTCCCTGTGATGTCCTGGGAGACGATGTCAAACACGAGATCCGATTACAAATTAACAACCTAATTAGCAACGACCCTCGAGGAGCTTTTCGACAGTGATGTAGGGGGCGGTGGTGATGTAGGGGGCGGTGGTGCGGGGGGGGTCAGGTCAGCCGGCGGGGGGGGGGGAGCACCGCCACCACACTACTCCTGCTGGTTTTTAACCGGCCATAGCCCCCTACTCGCGTCGCCTAGAGGGCATTGCAGTGCCGGCAGTGGATGGTGGGAAGTGTACGGGTGGACCCAAACCAATTATTAAAGTACCTATGTATTAAAAGCACAGAAACACTACATAAAGCTGGGCTGGGCTCAACGTTAAGTCAGACGCCGTCAAAGTCGGACAGCGTCATAAAGTCAAAGTTACTACTGCGCATGCGCAGGCACCAAATAATGTGAGATAATATGCACATATACGTCAGCTGATCGCACGTCAAACATAAAGAAATGAGAATCTAACTGTAGTATTTATTCCTCCCCACTTCCCCGTAAGAGGAAGGCGAGAGAATATCTAACTGTAGTATTTATTACTCCCCACTTCCCCGTAAGAGGAAGGCGAGAGTTTGCAGAGAAAAGGGGTCGTGAGTAACATACACTGGATTGAAATCAAAATACCAAAATCACCAGTTTATACCAAGGGTGTTCGATATTGCCTTATGAGATTACAAAATATGTTTTATCTCCGGTGTAATCATAACGGAATAAATTGGAATAACAAATATTGCAATGATAATTTGATACAAATTATAATTATTAATTATAGTTTCAGAAATTATAATTTTTTTCAAATATTAAAATAAAACCGAAATAATATGTTGTACAGTGTAAGAAGTACTGTGCTCTTCTGTTTGGATATTGTGCTTTTGTTTTCAAGGGTAACTGGTAGATTGCGCTCTTGTGGAATGTATAAAAATAAATACATCTATTCATTGCTTGTTATCAGTGAATAAACACACACTAAGACAGCCAGGTCTTACATGGAAAAAATCAGACACAATTGTATTCATTGTTGTTATCAATCTTCTATCTATATTATAACACAGTTATTTTGTTGTTGTTCTTTTGCCTTTTTAAGCCGTGCGAAGAACGGGTACATCAGCTAGTTATTAATAAATACAGGGTGTTTATTGATTAATTTTTACTTTCTACCCTTATCCATAATACCGTATATGGAGAAAGTATTATGTGTCCGTAAATATTTTCTAATTTCAGTTATTGCTGGAATTATTCGTTTTGGTTATCCCTGAATTAAAAATAAAACTGTATCAGTAAACTGGCACCAACTATCTTAACCCATATTTTGATCAATACATTGTTTTATACTATCTGCAGAAGTCATTATTTCAAAAACCAATTTTGTGGTCAGAAGATACCAGAACAAATATTTACACTGATAACTCATATTCGAAAATAAAGACGAAAACAATGATTTCTCCAAATACTGTGTAGAACGGGGAGAAGGTAAAAGTGTTTTTAGCGAATTTCCCCTATAGGGAAGAAGCTATTACCGTAGGTCTCATGGTAAGACTTAAGCCCGAGACCATGATAACTTTTCATTTTGAGGTCCCCAGATGCCAAAAACACCATTCGTTCAAATTTTTATATATGTATATATATATATATATATATATATATATATATGTGTCCGTAAGCACGATAACTCTCGTAAAAAAGGTCCGATCTTAATGAAATTTGGTACAAATGTATAAAGTACCATTTATTTGAACGAGTTCGAAAACCAGATGAATCGCACCATCCGAAGGGGGGTTTTTGGGGGGGTTTGTACCCCAAAAATGTGTTTTTTGGGTTTTTCACATGTAATTTTAATTTAAATCAAATTTTAATTGATACCATTGAATTCAGCTTAATAAAACAAACAATTTGGTATTTTGATCATTGCTCTACGTCAATTGGTTCCCGAGATATTGAAAGTGCTAAACACAGTACGTTGTCTAATGTTATTCTTATGGAGGAAAAGAAAAATTGTATATCTCGCTTATTTATGAACATAAACTGACGAAATTTGGTATATGGCTTCATCTGGTTGTGGTTTATTGTTGTTTGCACAAAAAAACAATTTTTCGCCTATGGGTCCCGTAGCAGCAAACCTAGGTACTCGGTCCCCATGTTATTCTTATGGAAAATAATTAAAATGTTATATATCGCTTATTTATGAATGTATATGGATGAAACTTGGCATGTGACTTCACTTAGCTGAGTTCTATTGATATTTGCATAAAAACCCATTATTTTGTGTTCCTTGTTGCAGCAAACCTGCGTACTCATCCCCAATGTTATTCTTATAGAGAATAATTAATATTTTAAATATCGCTTGTTTGTGAATATATTTCTTATGAATCCCTGTTAAGTGGCTTAATGTGTTATGTTATAATTCATTGGAAATTCGCTGAGTATGCAGGTTTGCTGCGACGGGGGTATTTTTTGTTAGGTTGTATCCGTCTGCCTGCTGATGAATGTGTACCGAAAGACCCAGTGGCCATATTAATGACCCGGTGTTAATGAAATAACTAGGAAAATATGTTCAGTATCTGCAATAGGAATTTCCTACTTTGTTTTTAATATTTTACTTTGAGAGTTCATTATAAAAATATATTTTAAAAAACACTCAAAATCATGAAAAAAACTAAATTTTGTAAAAATGGTTTGATTTTAAGATTGGTGGTTTAAAGCGATTCTGTCCCTATCAAAAGAACTTCCCCCATTCATGGGGAAACTTGGGTTAAGAAATTATTCCCATAGGTCTTAAAAGTTTCTAAAATTAAGTTTGTTGTATTTTTCACAAAACCAGTCACTTAAAAATGTTCGTACTCATCAACATAACAAATATTTTAAATATGAATTAGAATCTAGGATTATTATTCTACGACTTATGAAGAGAAAATTGAAATTTTCATCAGCGGTACAAACCCACCATCACCACCATCATGCTTTCATGGTTTTGGAAACCACGATTTCCAATTATTATAAAAATTAGGTGATTTCTGTCTGTCTGTCTGTCGTTCCATCACGTCAAAACCACTGGACTAATTCTGCTGAAAATTTGCACTAAAGTAGTGTATGTACCCAGGAGTGTCATAGGCCTATTGCCGTTTAGGAATGTCCTCAGAGCTCTACCACACAGAACTTCCAGTTCCTATGTTATTTATAGTATCTGGGGGGCCGAGCTTTGCTCGGGGGAAGGCCAGTCAGTTTGTTTAGATGACTTGTAGTAATATTTCACCACTTCCCCCTACTGATAATCTGATTTCTATAACTCATTTGCCTCTTTTCTACATTTTTAAGGTCCCTCCAGTTGTTATTTATAGCTCAATGTCCCTTTGATTTATTTTACTACTCTATATATGTAATCTTAACTCAAATCTTTTAATCTCTGCTCTCAGGAAACCACATGTTAATAATCATAAACAACATGAGTATTACTTTGACAGTTCCCTGGTTGATTATGAACAGCTGTTACAATTCTTTTGTTTTGATTTGAAACTCCATAAGCCCAATGTTAATTTTTTTAACTTTTCATTTTAGTTTTTTTACATTATTTGATTTTTCCTAGGGATGAGGCTTGTCTAGAACTTATTTTTATCCCAAAAATTAGTTATTTCGAACATTTGAAGGAAATCGTTGGAGCCGTTTTTGAGATCCGTGTCGCAAGCAAGCAAGCATGCAAGCAAGCAAGCAAGCAAGCAAACCTTACTCATATTAGAGTATAGGATAGGATAGGATGGAGGAGAGTTTTATTTTGTTTATGTCACATCTGTGTTTTCCTAATTCAATTAATTTAAGTAAACAGCTGTTATAAGGAGTATATCTAACTACAGACTGTCATTGTTTTGTTTACAATTTTTCTACTCAGAATTTTCGCCCGTTGCAAAGCACGGGCATAGTATAGCAGCTAAGAAAATAAATAAATCGCTATTTCTCTATAATTCATTGACCAATTTCATTACAGCTTAAAGCTTGGTATGCAATTTAAGCTAACACTGACCAATGGAAAGCATTCGGAATATGTTGCTATGAACTCCTGGGAAGGTAGGAGGGGTATTGTCCATTTTGAAACCATTACTGATTTTAGCAATTGACTTTTCAACGTCTCCAATAAAGGTGTTTGGGTGAACTTTTCTTAGTAAATGGATCTTCAGAGGGTTTTATACGTGGGCAACACTACTGTTAGTGCGGCGGTTTAGCTAGGATATTTCAATATATCATGCGCTTTTTGATAAAAGCACCAAACTTGGTACAGAGGTAGATCGATGTAACATGAACAAATTTGGATGTGGAACTATCGGCCAACCACCTCCTGGCGGCAGTGGCGGCTATTTTCCAAAGATTTCGCATCGTAGTTCGAATCTCAAAATGATTCTTATGTAAAAATAGGCAAATTATACATCATTTTAAACGTCTCGTTAAAAGAAACTTTTTGGCAAAAACAGAATTCACTTACCTTTATCCGTTTAAAAATGGTGGCCATTCATGTGTAAAATATTTACAACAACGGAATACCCTGTATTTTAAAAACCTTAACTGGTATTTTTTCCGATTCAAATTTCTTACTCGTGATAAACTCAGCTTTACTCAGGTATGCAACATGGCAGGTTTTATTGAAAAAGAAAAAAATCAAAATTTCAATGAAATAGTTTTTTTAATGCTTATATTCCCAAAATTAATTGGCAGCGTATTTTAAAATACATGCCATTGAAAAGGTCTTGAAAACCTAGCAATTTTCTAATTCACACCAACCTTGTATCTCTTCGTTTTTTTGCAAACAGCAAAAAACATTATTTTCCCGTATAAAATGAATGTTAATTGTACACAAAACATTAAATGAATGTGGCTACGGAATACTTAAAGTATTGTGCAAATCAGAAAGTTGCTAATTTACAAGACCTTATCAATGATATGCTTTTTGACCTACCCTACCATTTGAATCTTTGGTATATAAGCATTTTCAAAAAGAACTATTTCATTTAATTTCGATTTTTATTGTTTGCAAAAGAAAATGTTGAGATTCGAACCACGATTCGAAAATTTTTGAAAATGACCGCCACGGCCGCCAGGAGGTAGTTGGCCGATAGTTCCACATCCAAATTTGTTCATATTAGGCCTACATCGGTCTACTTCTGTGCAAAATTTGGTGCTTTTATTAAAAAGTGCACAATATGTTAGCTAATCCACTGTAATATGTGCATTTTATAGTAAAAACAAAGGAATGTATTACATTAAGAGAGGATAAAGTATTTTTTTTAGTTTTCTGATACCGTTTATTATAAAAGTTTCAAAGAGGACTAATTCGTGACTTTTTCTGTTGAATGAACGATATTCTTCGAGTTCAACGTAAGGAAAACAGTGTCAAAAAATATATTGCAAATGATACTATACTGCCATAGAAATACTCTATTAATACACCTGAAACGCTCGGGCTGTGTCAAGAAATCGGTCTTTACCCCCATTCCTTCTTAGGCACTCACGGCCGCTCAGTGGATTTCAGCATTGTGCGCCTTATCGTTTACACGCTTTAGCGCCTCGCCATATTCATGTAATTACAATAAAGTGTATATATTACTGATCTGCATGAACTACGGAACTAACAGTACAAACTTCTTGTAGTTTGGTAATTTAATTTATTTGTAGTACTGAAAACTATTTAGTGTTTTAAAAGTGTGACACGAAAAAGTCTCTAAGCGTAAACTACTGTATTTTGTTTTGGGGTTAAAAAGAAAATTCCAGCGGAAAAGTTGTAGATAATTAGTTGATCCACAATTTGTATCCCAAACTTTTTTCATAAGTTGATTTATTTGTTCTGTTAAGAAGGTATTAAGTTTCCCGCGCTCAAACCAATTGGCGCCGCACTCATTCCAGCTAACTGACGCGACACTTTGCTATACAACACGAATTTGATTGTATTAACAAGCTGAACTATACTTATTATTTTACAGGCAGTAAGTGGTCTATGGTAGCCACTCTTGTTTTTATTTTGGAAATAGATATTTGTTTCATTGCCGCTGTTTTGTATTAAATAAACTGAATCACAAGTGGAACCAACATATACGGTAGCATGTAAAATGACAGGGAACAGGTTAATATTCAAAATGAATTTGAAACCCAATTTTAAATGATATTTTATTACAATATAAGACTATAAAGTTGCTCTTAGACATATTAAGTGTGATTAAATCAAATTAACTTATTCAATTTCTGCCTTAGGCCCATTGATGCTTTATTTTCTTCCATGGATCGAGTCCGAGCTAAATCATGACATCGTACTTTGAAAAACAAATAACAAATCTTTTTCACAAGCTGTAACTCATGCCGATCATCATCAGGGGAGGTGATCGGATGATAACAAAAAATTTTGCCACCAAAGTAATTTATTGCACTGTTTACACATTTATGAATGTGGCACGATTCACTTTCATTGGAGTGCTTCATCGGCGTGCGGTGGCGGTGGCGATATTGAAAGCGCGCGTTTAACCTTTAAATGTAAGAAAACTACAGACTGTATACAAAATTGGTTTGAATAAAAGTTGTTATTCACTCATTTCCAACATTTTTCTCGCTTGAAGTTTGTTTCTACCTCAAAAATAAAAGAAGTTCACGCTTAGTAACTTTTCCATGTTCCAATTTGACTAGCTGATTATATTTTGTATTTTTATAAATATGTTAACTAACAGATCTGTACGTTGTTAACTGCGTTGGAATCCTCAATTATTCCAGATAAGAAATATATAAGTTTATTTACAATCCGGTGATCCCTGTGCGATGGAGGAGCGTGTTAATGAGTGCGCGCATTAAAATATTTTCCGGTAGAAATCGCTCGGTTGACGGTGGAGGGGGAAGGACCGTTTTTCGCATCAAAAACTCCACTGTTGTTTTGTGAAGTTGCAGTGGGCGGGAAAGTCCCTGGCCCTGGCCCACTGTGGCTGCTTTAGGGCGCTTGGGCCCTCTTCAGCGAACTCCACTGCGCTAACATTCCAAGTGTATTAATAGAGTTCTATGTGTACTGCTGACGGAAGATGGCATATTGAAGGACTCACAAGCTACACAAATTACCATAAATAAAACGCTTTCTTCTATAATTTGGACATTTTTACTGTGTACAATTTTGACAGAAACTTGCAGAGTAATATCAAAATAAATTGTCTATTTCTGTAAAATATTTGAGATAGCATAAATAATTCAATTATAAGCAGATATAAAACTGGCTTTTTAATCTCTTTGATAAACAATGTAACACAACGAATTAAATAATAAATATGCATGACAATAGTTAAAAAATGGAGTAGAAAAAAACTGTTATTTTATTCATGTCATTCGTCTCCTGGACTGAGATATGACTTGGAAAATAAGGTTAGCCTGCATACCTTCATTAAGCATACTTATCTCGGGGCTAGTACCCATTATCAAATATTTATTTTTCAAATTAAATTAGAACACTTGTTTGAAATAAATCAAAAGTTTGTGTATATTATGCACAAGAGAGCGCACGTAAAACACCGCCAAAGCGGCCGAACTTTTCGTCTTCGAAATGTTGCAAAAACGTTTACTGGTTAACACCTGGTGAATCGATGACGTAGTGGCCAAGACGACAGACTTCGGAGCCGTGCCAGCGCCCTGTCGTGGGTTCGAATCCCAGTCCTGGCAAGTAAATTTTACCAGTATATACTGTCAAGCCTACTGTGGCAGCTCATTCCTTGCTTTGCTTGATACGTGCGTCGCACAGGACCAAGGACCATGTGGATGGGCTAAACACAGAGAGAATGAAGCCGCCAAACTCTAAAAAACAACAGTAAAATTGTGAAATTGCAAGTTCATACGTATTTTTTTCCCTAATATAAGTTAGATTTGCTTGCTTTGTTGGTTGCACAATTATTTTAAACACGTTGGAATAACTAATGTCTGGATTAAAAATAAGTCCCATTACTACACATAAAAAACGATTTTGTTGCAAAAACAAAAAAATAGTTGCAACAACAAAATATTTTGGTTGAAATACGGACGACAACAATATTTGTTGAAATAACCAAATCATTTTGTTGAAAGTTATTTGGTTATAGCAACAACATTGTTGTTTATCCTAAAAAAAAATATTGTTGAATGAACAAAATGTTTGGTTGGTACGATGTCTTAACTACAACTAATAAAGTTTTAGATATTATATTATATCACCATTGGCATAAATAGGCATTTTTACTTTCTCCCCCTTATACGTAGTATATGGAGAAAGTATTGTTTTCGTCAGAATTTTCGAATTTGAGTTGTTAGTGGAAATATTCGTTTTGGTGCTCCCTGAACCCAAAAAAGTGGTTTTTACGTGATGTATGTCTGTGTGTGTGTGTGTGTGTGTGTCCGTGTGTGTGTGTGTGTGTCTGTGTGGATGTGTACAGAGCTAGAGCCCTAACCTATGGACCGATTTTGATGAAATTTGGTATGTAGGTACTAATCCACGATATCTCCAGGCGTTTTTTTCATTTTTTTGAATTTTTGATTTTTAAGGGTAATTATCCCCCAAAAACCGCCAAAAAACATGAAAAATCCAAATTTCTCAAAAACGGCTCTAACGATTTTGATTAAACTTTAGTCGTTTGTAGAACTTTAGTTCTCCAACAAAATGACACCACCCGAATTTCTGTAAAAATTCGGGTTCAGAAATTACAGGACTTAAAACATACAAAATTCAGTTTTTTGGATTTTTCATAAAAAAATATAAATATTAAAAAATATTACTATTCACCATTAAAAAGAGCTCTAAAAACTAAATAATTTAGTATTTTGAATTACTATTCTACGATTGCTGGTTTCGGAGAAAATTGAAATTTTCATTTAGCGGTAAACGCAGTACGTTGTCCAATGTTATTCTTATGGAGAATACAAAAATTACTATTTCTGTCTTATTTACTGATAAATTTCATTCAAACTTGATATGCTTGTCAATTTAGCATTGACCAACAGAGTTAATTCGAAATATGTTGCCCCTTAATAACCCTGGGGGGGGAATAGGGGGGCATTTCCCCTCTTAAAACCACGAGTGTAGCAATGGATTCTGTAGTGCCTCCAAAGCAGGGATTTGGGTGGATGTTTTTTAAAACAACTTGTTTACAAGATTTTCTGTACATTCGACCATGTTTTGTATTCTATATTTAGTAAATAAAAAGTAATTTATGCATTAAAGTTGGGCTAAAAGGGAGAAAGTATGTGTCAGTTTCCTGATACCGTTTATTCTATTATAGCTTTAGAAAAATTTTAGGACAAAATATTTTGATGGGAAGACAAAATGTTTGAACTATTCCATTTTTTTTGTTACAAGCAAATGGTTGTGTTACTACTAATATATTTTGTTTCCTCAACAAAATAAACATGACAAAAACAATAACAATACACTTTTTTCTGTGTAGGGACAAATTATTTTTGTTGTCAAACGAAATTACAAAATTGAGCAGTTAAGTACAGTATATGGTGTTTGTGAATGACCCGCAGGCTTATAAAGTCCTTGTGCAATTTTTAAAGTGTTTTTATTTTATTATTTATTATTATTCATCGTAAATTAATCAACAAACGTTAATTCTTTCAATGAAGTAGCAAAGTACCAGCTCTTATTGTTTTCACATTGTATTTGCAGTCAGGTTGTATTATAACTTTTGTTCAACCAGTAGTATTCAATTTTAGCTTCCTAGCTTTTTAGCGAATTTCCCCTATAGGGAAGAAGCTATTACCGTAGGTCTCATGGTAAGACTTAAGCCCGAGACCATGATAACTTTTCATTTTGAGGTCCCCAGATGCCAAAAACACCATTCGTTCAAATTTATATATATATATATATATATATATATATATATATATATATATATGTCTGTGTAAGCACGATAACTCTCGTAAAAGAGGTCCGATCTTAATGAAATTTGATACAAATGTGTAAAGTACCATTTATTTGAACGAATTCGAAAACCAGACAGATCGCACCATCCAAAGGGGGTTTTGTACCCAAAAAATGGGTTTTTTGGGGTTTCCACTTGTAATTTTTTATTAAAATCAAATTTTAATTTTCACCATTGAATTTAGCAAAAAAAAACAAACAATTTGGTATCTTGATCATTGCTCAATTGGTTACTGAGATATTGAAAGTGCTAAACACAGTACGTTGTCTAATGTTATTCTTATGGAGGAAAAGAAAAATTGTATATCTCGCTTATTTATGAACTAAACTGACGAAATTTGGTATATGGCTTCATCTGGTTGTGGTTTATTGTTGTTTGCACAAAAAAACAATTTTTCGCCAATGGGTCCCGTAGCAGCAAACCTAAGTACTCGGTCTCCATGTTATTCTTATGGAAAATAATTAAAATGTTATATATCGCTTATTTATGAATGTATATGGATGAACCTTGGTATGTGACCTCACTTAGCTGAGTTCTATTTATATTTGCATACAAACGCATTATTTTGTGTTCCTTGTTGCAGCAAACCTGCGTTCTCATCCCCAATGTCATTCTTATAGAGAATAATTAATATTTTAAATATCGCTTGTTTGTGAATATATTTCTTATGAATCCCTGTTAAGTGGCTTAATGTGTTATGTTATAATTCATAGGAAATTCGCTGAGTATGCAGGTTTGCTGCGACGGGGTATTGTAATTTTAAAACGTGGTGGTTTAAAGCCAGCGAAGACTGGTATTCCCCACACTCAACCAAGGACCCATGTGGGGAAATAATTCAGTGATTATTTTTGTACACTTCTTTATTTGTATGCCCCTATTGCTGAGCAACTAATATAAATTCAAATTGTTTCAGTTTTAGTAAAGTTAATAAAGGTGTCATAGTGCACGTCTCCACTCACGCCGCGCGTCGGTGCACAACTCCGTTATCCCTCCACCACCCTCCGGATTGGCCCTTCGACAGCCAAAACGTCTCCCATCTTCAAAGTAGTGGTATAGCTACTGAAGTAGACTTCTCATTGCCATTGTAAAAGCTGGCCTTACTTTTGTGGGAGCCAGGATTCAAAGAGGACGTTGTTACAGTTACACTAACCACCAACAGAGTAGGCCTATACTTCTCCAACTATATTAATTATCATCTCCAGGAGGAGATAGTTGTGTCAGGAATCAAATATAAGTTGGTTATTACTTGCTTTCTGGGGTGGAGATCTTTCACAAGGTAACGCAAATAACTAAAAGTACCTGGGGGCCGAGCTTTGCTCGGGAAAGGCCAGTCAGTTTATTTAGATGACTGGGAGTAATATTTCACCACTTCCCCCAACTGATTACCATATGTTTATAGCTCATTTGCCTCTTTCCTGCATTTTTAAGGTCACTCCAGTTGTTATTTATAAGTCAATGTCCCTTTGATTTATTTTACTACCAGTATATATGTAATCTTCACTCAAATCTTTTAATCCCTGCTCTCAGGAAACCATATGTCAATAATCATAAACAACATGAGTCCCTTTGACAGTTCCCTGGTTGATTATGAACAGCTGTTAGAATTCTTTTGTTTTGATTTGAAACTCCATAAGCCCAATGTTAATTTTTTTAACTTTTCATTTTAGTTTTTTTACACTATTTGATTTTTCCTGGGGATGAGGCCTGTCTAGAACTTATTTTTATCCCAGAAATTAGTTATTTCGAACATTTGAAGGAAATCGTTGGAGCCGTTTTTGAGATCCGTGTCGCAAGCAAGCAAGCAAGCAAGCAAACCTTACTCATATTAGAGTATAGGATGAATAGTTGACAGTAGCACACTCTGTCGGTGACACTAAAAGAGGGACAGTTGGGCCATATAGGTGGGAAGTCTCCCTCACCCACACAGCACAACAAACATTTTTTAAGTCTGATCAAAACCTGCAGTAAACAGGGTGTCTCGCAACCATTTGAACAAATTTTACCAGGTTGTTCAGCAGGTAAAAACAGCATAAAATTCAATATAACATATGCCTTATTTCCTTTCGTTTTCCGTCTGTCGGTCTGATTGTGTTTTTTACAAAAACCGTAAATATCTCTGAAATGGTTTGAGATAAGGCCATAAAATTTGGTATGAATCTCTAGGTAGTTAACAGATTCCATAACATTTTCATTTTAATAAAAGTTTCCGTTTCAAAATGGCGGCGGTTTAAAATTTACAAAACATATTTAGTTTTTTAGATATTTAACTTTGAAAATTTGAAACCACCGCCATTTCGAAACGGAAACTTTTATTAAAATGAAAATGTTATGGAATCTGTTAACCACCTAGGGTAGTATTCATACAAAATGTTATAGTTTTATCTCAAACCTTTTCAAAGATATTACGGTTTTTGTAAAAAACATAATCAGACTGACAGCCGGAAAACGAAATAAATAGGACATTTTTTATTGAATTTTATGATTGTTTTTACCTGCTAAACAACCTGGTAAAATGTGCTCAAATGGTTGCGAGACACCCTGTATATGTAGTCAATGGTAGTGGGTACTGACACTGCATCTTCAAGTGCTGCTTCAGCTACGAAGGCGCGGTGTTGCCCCACTTCAGATGAGGGAGGTCCCACTCGACGGTCTCGGGTGTCTTCCAGGTTTAGAGGAAGTCAACTTCTATTCTCTCCTGCCAGGTCACTCGCAGTCCATCGCGAGCAGCTGAACTACGTGCGTCGTCCGCACCAGTAAGCCCAGGTAGATTTCTAAACCTATACTGCAATGTTAGCTTTGCCAAGTTCCAACCAGCCTAAAGGGGTGGACGGATACTGTTGATTTATGGCTTGTTTTAAAGAGGAAAAACTAACGATGATTTCTGTGAGCAAAGTTTCGAATTTAATTTTGTTTATTGATAATTTTGCCTCATAATACTAAAAATTAAATTATTTTTACTTTCTCCCCCTATAAATAGTATATGGAGAAAGTATTGTTTTCGTAAATTCATTTTGGTGCTCCCTGAACCAAAAAAGTTATTTTTACGTGATGTCTGTCTGTCTATCTGTCTGGATGTGTGCAGAGCTAGAGCCCACACCAATTGGCCAATTTTGATGAAATTTGGTATGTAGGTACTAAATCACGATATCTCCAGGCATTTTTTCCATTTTTTGATGTTTTGTTTTAAGGGTAATTATTCCCCAAAAACCGCTAAAAAACATGAAAAATCCAAACAAATTCTCAAAATCGGCTCTAACGATTTTGATTAAACTGTAGGGGTTTGAAGAGCTTTACGTTTCCAACAAATTGACACCACCCGCAATCCTGGAAAAATTCGGGTTCAGAAATCAAAGGACTTAAAACACCCAAAAAACTTTATTTGTTGCATAAAAAACATAAATGTTAAAAAAGATTACTTATCACCAATAAAAAGAGCTAAAAAACTACGTAATTCGGTATTTTGAATTATTATTCTACGATTGCTGGTTGCGGAGAAAATTGAAATTTTCATTTTGCGGTAAACGCAGCACATTGTCCTATGTTATTCTTATGGGGAACTAGCAGTTTCCCGGCGCGCGTTGCTGCGCCCAAATTAAGTTGTTTACTAATTACAGCTGTTAATTTTGTAAACACTAAATTTCGAAAACCTGACACTGCACCCTTGTATGCCCTCTGGGTCGGAGCCCTTTGGACAGATTTTCACCAAACTTCACACAAACCATCCTTGAATAATGCTTAATAATGCCTGAAAGTTTCATTATAATCTGTCGAGCGGTTTCGGAGTCCATAGGCTACATACATACATATATATATATATATATATATATATATATATATATATATATATATACATACATACATACTTCCTCTTTTATATATTTAGATACCAAACTTACCCCATTTCTCTCTTATTTACTGATAAATTTCGTTTAAACTTGTTATGCAGATCAAGTTAGCATTGGCTAAGAGAGGATATTCAAAGTATGTTGCAACTTAATCCTGGCGGGGGACAAGGGGGCATTTCCCCTCTCAAAACCACTGTGTTTAGCAACGGATTCTGTAGGGCCCCCCAAAAAGGGATTTGGGTGGATATTTCTGAAAACAACTATTTTAGACAATTTTCTGTACATTCATCTGTACTTTATATTCTATATTTAGTAAAAAAAAGTAATTTATTCATTTAAGTTGGGCTAAAAGGGAGAAAGTATGTGTCAGTTTCCTGATATCGTTTATTTTATCGAATTTGAAAACTTTAATAGAAAATCATTTCACTGAAATCGCTAGATAATCACCCGTACAACATTCCTATCAAATTTTAAAAATATATATTCACAAATAACTACTGGACGAAACTTGAAAGTTAACATTGGCCTTATGGGGTATTCAGGTTGAAACGCCACAAGTCTCTTGACTGGTGCCCCCTCATACACTGAAAGAAATATTATAGTAATCCAAGCAATATTGCATAGTAAATGCAATTCTGGTAGTTTTTACAAGATTTATATTAATTTACACAATAGTTATGGTAATGTCCTACCATCGCGTCTGTCAAAACTACAATAATATTCTTGCTAAATTATTTGCAATGAGGCTGGTAATTGCATCAACATATTATTGTTGCTAATACATCATAACGATAGTAGTATAGTAAGTAGAAATGCTTAGCTAGAATATTCTGTTATATTATACCAGATTCTGTTTTTGATTACACAACAATGTCTCAAAGTGTAAATGAGTCGTCACTGGCCTGTCCTGAAGCGTTAATGCACCGAGACAAGCAATGTTATAGTTTATCGTGTGATCGGTATCGGAATGTGTTATACTGCAATATGTATGTGTTAAGTGTCTCACTGTCTCAGTAATGTTTTAATAAAATGAAGAATTAACCTAAGGATTAACTGAAGATGTGGCTGTAGCCACAAAACATGCAATGACATAACCTCAAAAAGTATATTGAACAGGTATAGTATTATCCAGTAAAGTATATATTATCAAGTAAAATCCAGCAGTTTCAACATGAATTCAGAATCTTTTTAGGCTTTCAATAGCCTAGGTTGGATATTAACAAGGTAAAAGTAACAAAGAGACTGAGATTAAGTTACTAAGCCTTAAATAATCACAATAATCAAAAATATGATTAAAGCAAAGCGAACGGTGGTCTATTAACCCCATACTTCTGCAGCTTTCATGTAAGCAATTTTATGTAACTGATTTTGGTTAGTTTTCAGGTTATGTTCGTTAAACTGTAGTGTTGTACGTAACCACTCCACTGTAGTAACCACAAAAACAACTTATTGTAGAAATAAAAAAAGGTATTGCCATAGCTACTATACATTCTGAGTGGAGAGTCAACCGAACTTATAGCTGCAGCAATAACTTATTGTAAAAGTAAAAATAAGAGTTATTGTTATAAATACTATAAACTCTAGTAACGATTCTCATAATGTATAGTATTATTGACAATAATTATTGCTCTGACAGCAAGATGTATTGCTTGGGCTCCAATTTCATTATTGTAATATTTGCAATAATTTATGTTGCACGCTACAATAAAATATTGACAATAACAGGATTGTAGCTGCTACCAAACACATTCCTGTGACCATATTTACAATAATTTATTGTTCCACATACCATATTCTGGTTCATATAACAATAATCTTTTTTCAGTGTAGCAGTCACCGGCTGCTACCTGCTTCTCCCATAAGATCAATGTTAACTTTCTTTCGTTTCTCCTCAACGGATTATCCGAAATGCTCATTTTATATAGAACAAAACACCTACCTAAGTGATTTCAGTGAGCAATATTTTGATACCACAAATATTTAACCCCATACAAATACTTTAATTGAATATTTTCTAATTTTATGGGACGACTATTATTTTTTATGATTTAAATTTTGCTCATTGATATCGCTAGGGATTTTTTGCTCTTTGAAATTAGCAATAAATCAACACTAACGTACAATCCTATATCGAACATGGGTATCGATAACGGTATCGTGTTTATGGGGAAAGCAGGTAGAAATGCCAAATATTTCGTGATTGGATTCCACTCTTCGTGGAGTCTTCCAGCTGCGAGCCATTGGCCTACAACATTCAATGATGCTTATTAAAATAACCATCATAACCGTGATGAAATTATCCTAAAAGTAATTATAAGCCAAATTCAGTACGCTTTTCTGTGCAGTTTAGTTTAATACTGTTCTATCCAAATATACTGTTTGACAAACAACTGATTATTTGTACTGCATAGATAATGTTATAGCTGAAATCTAAACATCTTTGACTTGGTACAGCCGTTTCGACTGTTGGTATGTGCGAGTCTATACACAAAACTGTACATCTATCCAAGGCAGTACTCAGCTTTCACCCAGGGCAGGCCTGGTGGTGTTGGTCCTTGATGCCGTCCGGATCCCAGTTGCCTGCCCCCCTCCCCCCCACCACCGAGTACGGCCCTGCATCTATCACACAAAGAATATTTCTATTATTGTTGGTTGTGTGTACAAAAGTATTTTACTCACTTTATGCATAATTTTCCTTGTGGATGGGTTGCTACCATTTGACCTAAAGACACTTGTTCGGATGACAATTTGATCGACATTCAAATATTAATAGTTATTAATAAATTGGCTGGATCCAACTTATCGACATGCAACTTGCCCGTATGACCACATGATCGACATTTAAACAATTAATAATTATTAGTAAAAAGAGGGATGAAACCAAGTTATCGACATGACACTTGTCCGGATGACCATATTATCATATTATCGACATTTTAAATAATTAGATGAGCTCACGAAGTGAGTAAAATCCTTATACATTACATTTGTTTAAATAGTTTTGGGGCCATACACATAAGGGGGGAGGGGTATGGTGTAGCGTTATGCTGCGTTATGTGGGGAGGGGGGGGTTGGGTCAACGTTACGTAACTAAACTATACTAAAGTAATGTATAAGGATTTATACTCACTTCGTGAGCTCATCCAATTATTTAAAATGTCGATAATGTGGTCATCCGGGCAAGCTTTTATGGATAACTTGGTTTCAGCCCTCTTTTTGTTAATAATTATTATTTTTTTAAATGTCGATCATATGATCACACGGACAAGTCTCATGTCGATAAGTTGGTTTCAGCCACCTATTTATTAATTATTATTAATATTTGAAATGTCGATCAAATTGTCATCCGGACAACTGTTATGTCTATCAATTAGTGGGCACCCCTTCTGGATTGAAAATCAACTTGAAGCACAATAATAGGTTGACGTAGGCCTACCTTATCCGTCTTCAATCCTCAGTCACTAATAGATAAAATTCTCATATAAACGTGTAAAATAATAAACGGTATCAGGAAAGTGACACCTACTTAGTTCCCTTTTAGCCTAATATTAATCAATAAAGTACATAAAATAGCACTATAGAAAATCTTCAAATTACCATTTTTCAGAAATAACCGTAAAAATAAATTTTTTGGAGGAACCACAGAATCATTTGCTACACACAGTGGCAGCCCCCTCCATCCACCCCGAGTAGGGTGGCAACATATCACGAACATCCTCGATTGATGGTCAATGATAACTTGACTAATGCAAACCAAGTTTTAATGAAGTTGATCAGTTAATAAGGGGAAAATGGTAATTTCCCATAAGAATATAAAACGCACTGCGTTTACCGTAAAATTAAAAGTTCAATTTTATCCGCAACCATTAGTTACAGAATAAATAATTTAAGATATACCAATTTATTTATTACTTTTTAAATTTGATTTAATGGCCTATTTTGTATTTCTATTGTATTATATTGTATTTTCACGCAGCATTCTCAGAAAACATTGCAACAAATTATTATAAACAATTTATTTAAAAACAGATGTTTCTAGAATGCTTGTTATGGCTTAGATGGATTTATACTGAGTAGAAAAAAAACGCAAGAAGTAATTGTTTGCAATTAGTAACATTGTTTGCCTGTCCACCCCCAGATAGTATCAATTAGATCACCTGTTTTCAATCATTAAATTAGTAGGAATTACTCCATTAGGTAAGCAAATCAGATTGAACTGGCCACGAATGCGTTTACGCAATTACAGATCGTTATAACAGGGAGGTGTGATTATAGACATGATCCACCCTCACAAGCACGCAACATTCTTATCGCCATTGGTATGTAATGCGGCGATGCCGCGCCGACTCCAGTTCTCCCTGTGGCGGCCGCGCGTCTCGACCAATCACAGGGCGCGCCCGCCGCGGCCCCCTGCCCTCCCATTGGCCGACGCCGCGACTACGTCCCGTCGTTCTACAGTTCCTTACCAACAGAACTGTCTGTGCGGGTATCGGTCTACGTACGACGGAAACCTCAATTCGTATTGGTGTGCTACTTTAGTGAAAGCTTGGATATTTTGGATTACCTTTTACTTCAGGTAAGATAATTCTATATAGTTTTTTTATTTAATTTAGAGGTAGTTAAAGAGTTACTAAAATAAACCTAGATAAAACTATTAGACTAGTAAAAATTAGAAGATCTGTTTTGATAATACGTCTTGACTAAATATCAATTCCGTTTTACACAATTTTACCATTATGAGAGGACGTTTTGTAGCGGGAGGAGTGTTGTATTCAAAGAGCTGCCGAAATTAGGTCAGTAGGTTGTCGGCCGCCGCGCCGCCTGCAGTCGTTAGCATAGTGATCGGAATGCTAATGCCCTGGACACATGCACCAGTTGCCCTTTCTCGGTCTGAATCTGGTCTTTAGTGCTCGCTGGTCTGAATACATTCCACTCATAGTCGAGCCGTAGACTGCATGAAAACGTAATGAAAAGATATGAGCCTGTATTTATAATGTATACCTCATATTATTAAATGAGGTAAATTGTTTTAAAACGTTGTTCATTGCCTGGATAACAGTTGTATGCCAAGTAAAACGTGAAGAAGGGTGTGCAAATAATAAACATTTTCCAACATTATATGAATAATAAATAGATTGAATATTGTGATATCAGAAATCCAAAGAATTTACTGCTTTAAACTTTAAACTAATCACTATTTTGAAGTTATGATTCTTATAAAAAAAATTAAGAACAAACTTGTGGAAGTATTTATTAGCACTGCAATTCCAGTAAACAAAAACCCTTTTTACTATGACGGGCAGCCGTAGTAAAATCAGTCCCGGTCCAAAAATACCCCTCACCGCGACACCACCAGTCTCCATTGTTGGTTTTCTTTATCGTCTAATTGGGCCGTTGTTGTTTTAGCCAGCTGTTCCGCGCGTGTGCGGCGTTGCCACGTCGTACGGTCCGGCAACACCGCACGGCCCCCCCTGTGACCAATCACCGACCGCGCGATAACGACTATTTCTCTGGCTCCCCTTCTTTCGCGCTCTATAATTAAAAAGGGAATGAGATTACTATGGATGCTGGCGCGGCGGCCTAGAGGGGAGCGACCCTTCTAAAAAGCAATCTTCTTTCCTCTCCATCAATTCCCGACCCTCGCCCTCGCCCCTCGGCACAAAAGGCCAAAGGAGGGTTTCTCCCCTCCAGAGGGGGGCAGGTGATCCCCTCCCCTGGCAACTTCCCTACGCCGCCGCGCGTCACGGAAAGCTTTTGAAGCTCCGCGCTTTTATTTCCGTACCGTCTTGCGCCTTGAGTTTGAGGTGTGCTGAAATAGCACGACTAAAAACTTGACAATTTTAATGCCTATAGCATATCATCGCTTTATGTCCGTGCATTTCGTTTAAAAGGTCATATATGTACGTAAATTGATTAAATAAAGACTTTATTGCAGATAAAGACTATAAATATGTTTAAGTTTTGTGTATACTGTACTGCCGTGTTTTTTTACCAAAAGCCTCTTATACTTTATTTCATTCGGTTACCTATCCGGCATGATGTACACATACGACACTGTAACATCTAGCTAAACTAACTATATAACATCCGGTTTCAGATTGAAAATTATGTTTAACAAATAGTTTACAGATTTTTTTTAATGATTCTTTAAATGAAAATAGTACAAAGTTTAAAATAAAAAGCTATATGTTTTGCTGAAAATGTATACATAAATGTACACTGTATTCTTAATTTTTGAAACAATAAGGATAACAATTAAGTTTTGTAGTTGTTTATGTTTACATTATTAAAATAATTTGTTCAGCAAAAATAAAAATACCGTACGGTAACAATTGTTTTAACACAACAGAAAGAGTGCCGACAAGTCTAAAGAAATGGCCGGCACCTGTATTTCTTTTTTGTCCTTCCGGTGCCGCTGATCACGTGATCGGCGACTTCCGGCCAGCTTTCGTTACGTTAAACATTAATTGCTCGAACATTAATTTCCTCCTCGTTATCTAAGTGAAGGCGCGATGTAATTAGACAGTTATGTCGAGTCTGTAGCGGTTGAGTTGCGCGAGTTGCATAATATTGCTGTCGCAACTTGGGAACTAATTTGTGTCCAGGTGAGTTGGAACTATAAAACCGGGTAGCTCCTTGGTTTTTAATTTACAATTTGTATGACTATATACAAATAATAATATTCCACGAGCCGGAAATACTCTTTCATGAAAATATACGACAAAGATAACAGTTTAGCTAACTTGTGTATAATTCCGATGCAAATACAATTTATAATTCGAAAGTAAATTCTTCGGGAAAGGGTTTAGATACTAATTTTGCATTAGGCCTACGATTCAACACAGTTGCATTTGCATTCTAAGTAGGAGGTTGCGTTTATTTGTTACAAGGCGAAAAATTCGCATGCTTGAATTTTTAAAACCTAAGATACAACAAATTAATGCGAAGAAGACATTTATCTCAAGTGCGTAATTACAACTGAAGAAGTAAATAAACGCAATTTATAAAACAGTATATAATCGAACCAAAATCCTGGGGGCTATTAAATCTGTGATTCCCTATTTGACTCAAGTTCATAAATTAAAGGTAAAATTAATTTACTTAAGTTCAACATATTACCCCGCTCTCCCCTATACGAGGCCTAAAACCGTGAAATATGTTTTTAACAGAGCAATGTTCTTTTTAATCGGATGACAATTTTTATGGGGTTGGGGTAAAGGTTCGTGGTGTCAACACCATTGTTTTTAGTATGATCAAATAACAATAAATAAATCAATTTGTACGCGAAGAAGATAAATAACTACCCGTTTTCCCCTGTCGTTTTGAAACCCCCAAATTAGCAGATTGAGTTTGCTTATTCGCAAATACGATGGACATGCAAACTTATTTTTTAAACATTTTTCTTCTTAGTAAAAAACAATACATTTTCCTCGCTTTATAATGGGAATATAACGAGAAAATGTAATATTCGTTCCACTAATGAGAAAATCAATGTAGGCCTAAGCCAAAAGTTGAGTTGGTACAAAAAAACGTACATATTGTAATTACTACTGTCTATTACCGTTGGGAGTTGTAGTGCAAACAAACGTAATATTGAACATTTGATAAGGACAAAAATATTAGGACCAAAGAATTTAGAAAAGGTAATTTAACTTAATATTTTTCATGTTTTGGTTGAAACTATGTAATTTTTTTGCATATTTGCGATTGTACACGAAAGTATACATGTAATGAACGATCCAAAATAAATTCATGAGAGAAATAAGCAAGTCAAAATAAGACGAATTGAAATACTGTAAGACTAATGAATGAACCTGCTGCTCGATACATTTGTAGGGGCCTACCATCTGAAACATATGCGTTGATGCTATTTCAGTACCTTTGTGTACTGAGCTAAACACATGTTGCAAATCATATAAAAATATAGGTTATATTTTACGATTTTACAATTTTCAGAACATTTCATCATTTAAATTACTTTATATGTCATTAGTATACTGGCTACAATTTGGCCCTCGCTAGAATTTTGCAGTATTAATTTGGAATCTATCAGTCCCAGTCTATTGTGCTTATGCTCTTGATCAGATCCAACAAAGTTGTTGAGATTTTTGTACTACAAATTAACGGGACTTCATACTTTTGCGGTACCTTACGACTATTAAATTCGTTTCAAATGGAAAGACTCAAAAGAAGGTCATATGCACAAGTGGTTTTCTTCAAAAGATTTTAAGAAGGGTTGCTGCTGATTCCTTTATTAGATCTAAATTTGTTTTTATCCTCAATTTAATAATAATAAAAATAATAATAAACTTAATTCAACACCCCTGGATGTAGTCAAGTGAAATAAATGCAATAATTGTTAACTAACTATACGATATGATTGTAGTTTTCAGAAAAATTCTTCAATTTTATAAACACATTTTGTTATTAATTTAAATTTTACTTTTTTGAAATTTTTATATGACAGTTCTCTTGTTTTCAAGTCTAATCTGCTACAGTAGAACTTCGTTAGTTCGACACTCGATAGTTCGACAGTCTGTATACTTCGTCACGGGTCGTGACGACATGACATGACAGTAGCGGCGACTGATTGTGTCCTTGACGGGTTCGCCGGTCAGAGATGGGAGCCCGCTTATTGTTTTCGTGATCTTGCGCTAACACCTTTTATATAAATAACTTATTCTTCCTACCCCCTACCTCGTCTTATCCACCCCTTTCCCCGGCCGTCCCAGTAAGTAGGTAAAGTCAGTTCGCTCGAGACGCTGCAGGAGTTAAACACGTTTTTGATTCTTTCGTGATACGTTATTGTTTTTTGCTCATGATACTCCCTGTGTTAAAATGTTCCATATAGTCCCTATAGTTCGACATTTCGATAGTTCGACACCTCTTTAGTCCACAAAGTGTCAAACTATCGAGGTTCTGCTGTATATACTGTTCTTGACACTGCTTGTAAATTTTTCTTGGTGTGACTGTATTTGATAAATTTTGAACTTCTGTCTTTTTGCGTGTATTATACTTACGAATTCTATGTTTTTCTTATATTGTAATAAATTTTTCTTTGCGTGTAATGCCAATTTATCTATATGTAAGTTAAATTGATGGTAAAGTCATTATTTAAAGTCCAATGTATGGCTTGCATGATGTTCTTGGATTTAAATTGCACATCATCCTTATTGCTCTTTTTTTATTTAAATAGTTTTTTTAATATGCTTCACCTCCCCCATATTAGAGTGTTGTAGCTTAGATGGCTGTGAATGTTTGCATAATATATAATTTTGATTACTTCTGTTTTCACATTGCTGGAAAGTCGTTTTAGAGAGAATAATCCTTTAGATACTTTTAATGATGTTAAAGACAAAACTATGGTGTCATGCCAACTTATTTTTTCATTAATAATAATTCCTAAAAATTGTAATTTTGAATTATTATTGAGATAATTTGTTCGTGATTTAGTTTTAAACCTAATATCTTGAATTTTATCATAGTTAAGTGATAGTTTATTTGCAGAGCACCAGTCATTGATCTTTTTAAAATACCTTTAAACAGTAAATTCTCTAATTCTTCACGGTTAGAACAAATACACTTTACAGCTAGATCATCCGCAAATAGAAAACTTTGAGTGTTTGGTCCAGGATTAATGAATGGCAAGTCATTGATGTCAATATTAAACATCAGAGGTCCAAGTCATTGATGTCAATATTAAACATCACAGGTCCACGTCATTGATGTCAATATTAAACATCAGAGGTCCAAGTTGAGAGCCTTGAGGTACACCATTGTTAATAATTTTACTCTTAGACAAATTTTCATTTACATAAACATTCTGGTCTCGATTTCTTAAATATGATTTAATAAGATTTAATGAGCCCATAAGATGTAATTGTTAAACCTATAATAAGCTAGTGTTGTCATTAGTATGTGACGTGGTATCAATTGCTTTTGAAAACTCATACGATCTTAAGACAGACTATTTTACTTTGCTCAAGATAAATTAGGTTTTCTGTTACAAAGAATGCAACAGCATCAATTGCACTTTTATTTTGTCTAAAACCAAACTGTCTACTGGATAATAAGTTATTTGATTCAAAATAATTTGTTATTTCTTTATGAATTAATGTTTCAACAACTTAAGTACAATAATTGATATTGGTCGGTAATTTCCATAGATCGTCTCTCCTCTTTTGTAGATGGGAATAACATTGACTTTTTTTAGTACTGTTGGATGGCATTGATCTAAGCATTTATTGAAAAGGCAAGTCAATACTTAATTTATGTTTATCAATGCTGCCCTAATTATAATACTATTTACACCATATATGTCCAAGCACTTGCTAGTTTTCAGTTTTAAAATGGTTTCATAGACTTCACCAACAGTAAAGTGTTCAAAACTAAATGAAACTTGACTTTTAATTGATTTGCTTAGAAACGTCTCATAGTTCACATGATTTGTGTGTGTTTTGTTTATTAAATTGTTTATACTTTCAACAAAAATCATCGAATCCATTTGGTGAGAGTTCTTTTGGCTTTTTTCAAACGTTGACCTGTTTCCTGCCAGATCTTTTTTTAATGACCTCGTAGCTTTACTCTTGTTTATACTGTGTTTTATATAGTATGTATTATATTCCACTTTAGATTCTTTAATTTTAACTTTATAGTTGTTTTTAGTTTTGTTATATAGTTTTTTATACTATCATTTTTTTTTATTTATACATATTATAAAGTTTAAGACAGTCTGTTTTTATATTTTTTAGTTAATTTGTAAACTACAATATAGTAAATTTGTAAATAACAGACTAGCAGGTGTCCCGTTCTCCGCCCGGTAGTCTCGAAGGCAAAGGGTCAGTTGTTTTAAATGTTTACATTATTATCAGCTGTTTGACAAAATAAAATACAACTTCATAAGGTTAACATCGGAACTTTAAAACCCCTTTAGGCGGAACCCTGAAGGTGAATGTTTTTCAACCCTCAAAACTCTCATCTTGAGGCTAAGAGCTTTTAATTGATACCAAACTATGTAAGAAAATTAATAGTTTTAGAGACCTAAAAATCGCCGAACAAAAATCAAGAAATTATTTTAATAATATATATTTATCAATATGTATTATCATACGTAATGATTTGTGGACATGCAGATTTAGAGTTTTACATTATAATATTATATATATGGACTGGATGTAAAGAGACGAAAAAATAACAACAGAATACATTTGGTCAGTCTGGTTGCAAGGTGGACAGAGACCCTTACTTGACACAGCAGGTTGTGAGATGCGCGGGGGTATGACGCGGTGGTGGGTGGAGGGGGAATAAACAGCTGACTATAAAACAGCTGATGATGAGGTTCCAGCTGAGAGGTCAATGCCCGCCCGTCTCCCGCCAGTTCTCCAGCACCCGTCTGATTCTTCCACCTGTTCGTATTGTCTCCAGCGCTTTCGGTTCACTTTCGTCGAAAACGTTTGTTGTATTTTCTTCTTGACGTTCTGTGAAATATAACTTAGGGATTTCTTGTGTCCTTTTTCTGGTGCTGTCTCAAAAGGGAGTACGTAAAAGGTGCAAATAAAAGTTGATTAAATGACAGAATCTGTGAGGCTGAAGTTTGCGATGAAAACAGCAAAGTTTGTTGTTAGAATAATTTTTGTTTTTGACAAAACTAATGTTTTCTGAATATAATTATTGTTTTTAATGTATTACACGTTTTTCAGTTATACAGACTCTATCTTCCAGTGTTTAATCTTTAAGGTTTTGTGTATCTATAGAGCTTAATTTTTTAATTTGTTTTGATTCTCTGATAACATTTAATCTTGACATCTAAAAGTGTTTGGATCACTTTAGTTTAATACCAGTGACTCTAAAACTCAAGTTCGGTGTAAACATGTCTTTTTTTGTTGATACTCTGATATCCTATACTGCCGTAACGTATTTTTGATAAACTATATTTTTCAAAATAAACTAAAGGAGTGAACCTTAATTAATAGTAACGATCGAAGGGGGCGCCAAAATCTGAGGAGGGCACATCATGTTTTCCCCCTTGTTATATATAATATCAATAATAAACTCAAATCATTGCAACTTCAATTAAAGATTAAATCCCGTTTCAATACTCTCCAGTTCTCAAACCATATCTTTTCTCATCTAGGAAGTAGTTTAAAATAATCGACGAGGGCGGATTAAAAAATTAGTTAAAACGTGTAAATTGATATTTTAATATTGCAAATGTCTTGCATCGTATTGCGCGTTTTATTCACACTCTCTATACCAATCAGAATGCCCTAAAGTTGTCACAAAACTATAGAGGTCAAAACAACTTCTCGATTTGGAATAGAGGGGAGCAGAAGTTGTGTTATCTTATATGTAAATGCACTCGTATAATGAAGGTCATGGTGAATACACAACTTTCTTCCCAATAACGCCTTTCTACAACTCATAATATTACTATTAGTACTGTATACAACAAATTTTAAAATACTTTATTTTGCGCTACGGGCTCCGCCCCCACGCCGCAACTCGCGATACGTCATGAGCGCCGCCCCCCCCCCCCCAAAGGCGCCGCGCCCCTTGCTGGAGCACGGTCGCACTGCCCTAGAGCCGGTACTATTCCTCAAGTCTTGAGGAATAGATTTATCTTACCCCGGAGAGTCACGGGTTGGCATTATAAATACTCCACGATATTGTATCATATATCATGATGAAAATAACAATAAACCACTAAAATTTGTAGTCTTTCATAAAAAAACTTAGTCCGGTCCAAACAGTTAATAGTTTGCTAATGTGTGTGCGCCTAAACATTTTTATTCCTCTAAACATCTAGTAGTCTGTTATAATAAGTTCACTCCTCTGTTTAGCGAATTTCCCCTATAGGGAAGAAGCTATTACCGTAGTCGGCATGGTAAGACCTAGGCCCGGGACCATGATAACTTTTCGTCTTGAGGTCCCCAGACCCCAAAAACACCATTCGTTCGAAACTGTATATATATATATATATATATATATATATATATATATATATATATATGTGTCCGTGAGCACGATAACTCTCGTAAAAATTATCCGATTTTGATGAAATTTGGTATAAACGTGTAAAGCAACATTTATGACTTTAAGTTCGAAAACCAGCCAGATCGCTCTACCCGAAGGGGTATTTTGGGGGGGTTTTGTACCCCAAAAATGGGTTTTTTGAATTTTTCACATATAATTTTTGAGATATTCAAACTTTGGTTTTGACCATTGGTTTCAGCTTAAAAAAACACACAATTTGGTATTTTGATCATTTCTCTACGTCAATTGGTTACCGAGATATTGAAAGTGCTAAACACAGTACGTTGTCTAATGTTATTCTTATGGAGGAAAAGAAAAATTTTATATCTCGCTTATTTATGAACGTATACTGACGAAACTTGGTATATGGCTTCATCTGGTTGTGGTCTATTGATATTTGCTCAAAAAAACTATTTTTAACCAAAGGCTCCCGTAGCAGCAAACCGCAGCAAACCTGCGTACTCAGCCCCATGTTATTCTTATGGAGAATAAGTAACGTGTTATCTCGCTTCATTATGAAAATAAATAAATGAAATTTGGTATGTGGCTTTACCTACATGAGTTACATTGATATTTGTATAAAACCCCATTTTTTGTGTTCCTTGCTTCAGCAAACCTGCATACTCAGCCGCCATGTTATTCTTATGGAGAATAATTAAAATGTCATAAATTGTTTATATATGAATGTATATTGATGAAACTTGATATGTGGCTTTATGTGGTATTAAGATACATATTGGCATTGGAAATTCGCTGAGTACGCAGGTTTGCTGCTACGGGGGTATTCTATTACTGTCTGAGCCACTTCATACCCAAATACTCTCAACTATATACTTAGCCTGGAACGGTCTTGCGTTGTCCCCGCGCTCCAGTCACGAAACATATCAAGTTTACCTGTTTTTCCCACAAGGTCATTCTTAACTTTCAAACCTGGTCCCTCCACGGCGGATTATCCGATATCGTTGATTTTTTTATTTATGGGTCATTTTAAAGAGCAAACAAATAACTAGCGACTTCAGTGAGAACAATTTCAATATCACAAATGGTAATTGTTCGAAAATTTCCAAAATGTACGTTTTTTATGAACTATTTGTGATATAAAAATGCTCCTCACAGAACTCGCTGGGTATTTGTTTGCTCTTTAAAATGAACTATAAATAATCGATTTCGGGATATCCGCTGAGGAGGGACGGGCTTTGAAAGTGTACATTGGCCCAGGGCCAGGTAAGATTGTTATAGGGCCAGGTAAGATTGTTATAGGGCCCTGCCATTGGTCCAGGGCCAGGTAAGATTGGTATAGGGCCCTGACATTGGTCCAGGGCCAGGTAAGATTGTTATAGGGCCCTGACATTGGCCCAGGACCAGGTAAGATTGTTATAGGGCCCTGACATTGGCCCAGGGCCAGGTAAGATTGTTATAGGGCCCTGACATTGGCCCAGGGCCAGGTAAGATTGTCATAGGGCCCTGACATTGGCCCAGGGCCAGGTAAGATTGTCATAGGGCCCTGACATTGGCCCAGGGCCAGGTAAGATTGTTATAGGGCCCTGACATTGGCCTGGCAGACGCAGATGACTGGAGCCTCTTCTTAAAACTCCTGATCCCGTAGCTTTTGTGGAAATTAATTAATTCATGTTAACGATCAAATACCATTTAAAAGTGTAAACGCTTTAAACGCATTTTAAACGCTTTAAGAGTCGGGGCTACCCTGTCGGCTATATTGGTTTTATCGCCCATTAGAATAATGTTAAGTTCAGAAACCAATTTTTCGCTTATCTCTTGAGATAAAATTTTGATTTTGGTGTCAATTGAAAGATATTCTTATCGCGGGTGATTATTGTGGAAGATATTTTGAACATGATTTTATAATATTTAATAAAAAATGTATTTTTTTAAGTTTGAGAATTCTTTTGGTAATCTGTAACACTTTTACGAATTTTTACTGGCAATCATCACTCTTTACTTATTTTGAGTAGGTAGTCAAAAAAATTACCTAAATCAGATTGAAAATTAAATAAAAATGTGGGTCCTAAATAGATGTTTAGTTAGCATTGCGCTTATGGAGAATCAATCCAATATGACCGACGGGGGACCGGGCTTTTAAAACATTACAGGTAACCGAACAAAATGAAAGGAGACTTGGTCACGATACGACGATACTAATCTCCATTAGAATTGCACAGACTGTACAGAGCACTCTGACGAGACTGTACCGCAGCCATCATCCGCCCAGATTGGCCGAATGATTCTCCCCCTGTTATGCTAATATCCCCCCACCTCTTATATCACTTCTTCGCTTTCATTGCACGGCGCGTCGCGATAAAAATGACGCTGGATGAATGGGTCCCCCCTTCTCGTTACCCCCCCCCCCTCCCACGCGTCGTTCGACAAATTGGGAGCCGGTCGTTTGGGGTTATTTGTTTCGAGCTGATCGTATCCCACTTCGAAGGGGGGAGTTTGAGTTTCATATCTCTCGCCTCTCGGATTGGCAATTAGAGGAGACGGTGGATGTTGCAACGTTGAAATGAGAGCTTTAATATTCTTAGTTAAGAACATGAGGGTCGAACTTTGCTGGGATGATAATCATATTTTGATACTTTTAATACATGAGACACTTTGAAATCTCACTGGTTGATTATGAGCTGTAAAGACTTGATACTCCATAGACCATAAAGCCCAGTGTTAAGTTTTTCAACAGCTATGCGTGAGGTTTACAACGAAATTTGAGTTATCTTGGGGTTAAAGACTTTTTCCATCGATTTCTGAAGTTCAAAACCCCATAGTTTTAAAGTTTAAGCAAAATGTATTAATGAGATTCGGTATACATGTTGTAATCAGACATCGCTTTAGGAATGAGTACGTAGCAAATAGCTCAATACTTGCATGCGGTGTTTGAGAAAATGGCTGAAATTATATTTTATGAGTTGTATGGCTGAAATTATATTTTTTCGTATATATTCTAATAACGCTCTAAATGTTATATCATATCCGAGCATAAATAAAGTAATAATGTTGCTGAGAACATGTTATTTAAAGATAAGGTATTTGTGATAAGCCTACTAGCCCAACATATAGGTATACTACCAGCTTACATCAAATTCGGTAAAAAATATTTTGTTATCGGATTATTTGGTATAGAACGGGGGCCGTAAAACTAAGTTTGCGACCTCGAAAGCCATGGAAAGATCTTTTGGTAGGCGAAAAACCTCATATTTTTCGCACTTTTTCCATATTTCTTCTTGTAGGCCCTAAACTAAGCATCGTACAGAAATTGTTATACTTTCTGAATTTAAAGTAGATAAGATTTAATTTAAAATACACCGGTCAAAGTTGTTATTATTAAATGTGGTTCATATTTAAAATAACTTTGAAATTTGACAAAATTTGCCGATGAACCTAAAAATATTCGCACTTTTTTAATTTTTTATCTTTAACTCGTAAACGATACCTCGTACAGAAAATAGTGTACTTATTGAAATTAAAGTAGAAATAATGCACTATAAAATGCACTGGTCAAATGGAGTATTACTATTTTTGGTTCATATTAGAAGAACTTTTAAAATCGATGACATTTGCCGATCAAACTAAAATTTGTTTTTTTGTTCTGTACCTTGTAAACACGAGGTCTCGTATAGAAAATATTATACTGTAGTTGCTCCATGTAGAGTAGACAAGATTTAATGTAAAACGCACTGGTCAAAGTTAATATTACTATGTGTGGGTCATATTCCGAAGAACCTTTAAATCGACGAAATTTGCCGATATACCTCAAATATTTCGCGCTTATATCGTTGTTTACCTGGAACTCGTAAAGGAAACCTTATAAAGAAAATATTATACTGACCAAAGTAAAAGTGTACAAGATTTCCTATAAAATGCATTGGTCACAGTTATTAGTGAATTTCCTTTGGAAAGTCAACTATTAGCATGACCCGCACGGTGAAACTTAAGCCCGGGACCACCATAGAAGTTCCTAACGTGACCCCCTAAACACGTTTTGGGGGGTCGTTCAAAATTGTATATATATATATATATATATATATATATATATATATATATATATATATGTGTGTGTGTGTGTGTATGCACTCTAGCGGTCGCATTTTTTGTCCGATTTACTTCAAATTTGGTAGGGACGTTCCTTTCTATAATCTGTTGGACAAGTTCGTTGGGCAAAACAATCGGAAAACTCTAAACCCATTTTTTTGAGATTAATCTTTCAAATTTCGAGTTTTTGGGCCCAAAAAGGGTCAGAAAAGCCCCAGATGTAAAATTAATGCATGTAAAAAGATGGGAATTAGAAAGGCGAAAGTTTTAAGCCCTCTCTCGTCATTCTAGCATAAATATTTACCGAGTTATTAAAGAAAATGTGTATCGGCTAAACACAGTAAATTGTCTTATGGGGGTTTTACACTAGAAAAGCCTGTTATTCCTTTGTTAGAGTACTTTTATAACCCCCAGCAACCTCACGCCTACTTTCAAGCTTGACTGGACCTTCTTCTAACCTTATAATGCGCAAAATTATATTCCCAGCTTTGCAAGTAAATGAAACCAGGAGTATCAGAACAGCCAAAAAATCAATGTTGTCAGATTTCGATAAAAATTGGACAAATGTATGTTTTTACACTGATTTTGAATTTTAAAAGTTTTGTATGTGGAAATTCACTTCCCTCACGTCAGCGTGCTGCGTGCAAACTCGTTTTTACTATGTGTAATTTATATTTCGAAGAACTTTGAAATTGGACGAAAATCACCCATAAACTTCACTTGTTTCACACATATTTCGCACTACTGTCAGTTGTTCCATGTACCTTGAAACGAGGCAAGTTACAAAAAGTTGATAATTGCTATATATTTAAAAAACAAAATTTTTCATAAAATACACTTGACAAAGTTGTTATTACTATGTGTCGTTATATCCCGAAAAATTTGAAAATTTACGAAATTTGCGGATAAACCTCAAATCTTTTACACTTCTTTCAGTTTTTGCTGTAACATATATAAATGACGCCTTGCTGTGAAAATTGAATACATACTTAACTTAAAGTTTATAAAATTTACTATGAAATTCAGTGGTCAAAGTTAGTATTATGGAATTTCTTTTAATTCCACCAAAATTCTAAATTCGATGAAATTTGCAAATAAATCTTAAAAGTGCAGGTATTAAAATATACAGTTTGTTGTTTTCACTTTAGTAAGCAATGCACTTCTACAATTTAATTGAACTTTGTCGGTTGTCTATCGTGATAATAAATACAAACATTTCATGAGTCCCGGTTTTAAATTACTTGTTGTGTGTTTCGTTGCTGGGGGGGGATGCCAACCCACTGTTGGGGTTTGCTTTAGTTTGACGCGTTTGTGATCCTTGATGGTGGCTATTATATTTTTACGATGATGAATATATACTACCTGAAATATAATAACCACCATCAAGGATCACAAACGGGTCAAACTTATCAAACACCAGTGGTTTCGAATCCCCTACAGCAACTAAACACACAACAAGTAATTTAACAACCGTGACTCAAAATTCCGGTGGGCCAGGGTGAGCGCTATATTTTTGTATTTATTATAACGATAGAAAACCGACAAAGTTCAATTAAATCGTAGAAGTGCATTGCTTAATAAAGTGAAAACAATACACTGTCAATTTTATACCTGCTCTTTTAAGATTTATTTGCAAATTTCATCGAATTTAGAATTTTTGTAGAGTTAAAAGAAATCCCACAATACCAACTTTGACCACTGAATTTCGTAGTAAATTTTGTATACTTTAAGATAAGTATACAATTTTTACAGTGTGGCGTCATTTATATAAGTTACAGCAAAAACTGAATGAAGTGCGAAAGATTTGAGGTTTATCGACAAATTTCGTAAAATTTAAATGTTTTCGGAATATAACGTCACATAGTAATTACAACTTTATTTAGTCCAGTGTATTTTATAAAAATCTTGATTTTTTAACTATAGCAATTATCAACTTTTTGTAACTTGCCTCGTTTCAAGGTACAGGAAACAACTGACAGTAGTGCGAAATATGTGTGAAACAAGTGAAGTTCATCGGTGAATTCGTCAAATTTCAAAGTTCTTCGAAATAAAAATTAAACATAGTAAAAACAACTGTGACCAATGCATTTTATAGGAAATCTTGTACACTTTAACTTTGGTCAGTATAATATTTTCTTTATAAGGTTTCCTTTACGAGTTACAGGTAAAAAACGATATAAGCGCGAAATATTTGAGGTATACAGTATCGGCAAATTTCGTCGATTTAAAGGTTCTTCGGAATATGACCCTCACAAAGTAATATTAACTTTGACCAGTGCGTTTTACATTAAATCTTGTCTAGGCCTACTCTACATGGAACAACTACAGTATAATATTTTCTATACGAGACCTCGTGTTTACAAGGTACAGAACAAAAAATACAACAAATTTTAGCTTGATCGGCAAATGTCATCGACTTTAAAAGTTCTTCTAATATGAACCAAAAATAGTAATACTCCATTTGACCAGTGCATTTTATAGTGCATTAATTTCAATAAGTATACTATTTTCTGTACGAGGTATCGATTACGAGTTAAGGGAAATAAACTAAAAAAGTGCGAACATTTTGAGGTTCATCGGCAAATTTCGGCAAATTTCGTCAAATTTCAAAGTTATTTTAAATATGAACCACATTTAATAATAACAACTTTGACCGGTGTATTTTAAATTAAATCTTATCTACTTTAAATTCAGAAAGTATAACAATTTCTGTACGATGCTTAGTTTAGGGCCTACAAGAAGAAATATGGAAAAAGTGCGAAAAATATGAGGGTTTTCGCCTACCAAAAGTTTTCCCCATGGCTTTCGAGGTCGCAAACTTAGTTTTACGATCCCCGTTCTATACCAAACAATCCGAAAAAAATATTCAGGCCTGTTGACGAGAAGTGTGGGACCGCCTGAACAATGGACGGAATGTTCGGGAGAATGTTCGGTCGAATGATCAGGCCTGTTTGCGAGAAGTGTAGGACAGCCACAATCCACATAAAAAGTTGTCAGAATGGAAACGAAGGCCCCCCTGAAGTTTTTGAAAAATACCAGTTTATCTACTTTTGTGAAGGTAACTAAGTTATGCACGATGCTAACAACAAAACAATTACATAACTGTAACCCAAAGTAAAACAAACGAGTTCGCACGCAGCACGCTGGCGTGAGGGAAGTGGATTTCCACATACTAACTTTTAAAACTCAAAATCAGTGTAAAAACATACATTTATTCCAATTTTTATTGAAATCTGAAAACAGTGATATTTTGGCTGTTGTGATGCTCCTGGTTTCATTTACTGTACCTGCAAAGCTGGGAATACAATTTTGCGCATTGTTATGTTATTATAATGCTATTTTTATAGGAGAAGGTCCAGAAGGATTGAAAGTAGGCGTGAGGTTGCTGGGGATGATAAAAGTATTCTAACAAAGGAATAACAGGCTTTTTTAGTGTAAAACCCCACAAGACAACGTACTGTGTTTAGTCGGAACACATTTTCTTTAATAACTCGGTAAATATGTATGCTGGAATGACGAGAGAGGACTTAAAACTTTTAACTCATTAATTCCCGTCTTTTTACTTGCATTAATTTTACATACAGGCCTCTTATGACCCTTTTTGGACCCAAAAATTCGAAATTTCAAAGATTAATCCCCAAAAAAGGGGTTTAGAGTTTTCCGATTATTTTGCCCAACGAACTTGTCCAACTGATTACAGAAAGGAACGTCCCTACCAAATTTTAAGTTAATCGGACAAAAAATGCGACCCCTAGAGTGCAAACACACACACACACACATATATATATATATATATATATATATATATATATATATATAAATTTTGAACGACCCACCAAAACGTTTTCAGGGGGTCACGTTAGGAACTTCTATGGTGGTCCCGGGCTTAAGTTTCACCGTGCGGGTCTTGCTAATATAGTTCACTTTCCAAAGGAAATTCACTAACAATTAACTGTAACCCAAAGTAAAACAAACGAGTTCGCACGCAGCACGCTGACGTGAGGGAAGTGAATTTCCACATAAAAACTTTTGAAACTCAAGATCAGTGTAAAAACATACATTTATTCCAATTTTTATTGAAATCTGAAAACAGTGATATTTTGGCGGTTGTGATGCTCCTGGTTTCATTTACTGTACCTGCAAAGCTGGGAATACAATTTTGCGCATTGTTATGTTATTATAATGCTATTTTTATAGGAGAAGGTCCAGAAGGATTGAAAGTAGGCGTGAGGTTGCTGGGGATGATAAAAGTATTCTAACAAAGGAATAACAGGCTTTTTTAGTGTAAAACCCCACAAGACAACGTACTGTGTTTAGTCGGAACACATTTTCTTTAATAACTCGGTAAATATGATGCTAGAATGACGATAGAGGACTTACAACTTTTGCCTCACTAATTCCCATCTTTTTACTTGCATTAATTTTACATACAGGGCTCTTATGACCCTTTTTGGACCCAAAAACTCGAAATTTTAATGATTAGTCCCAAAAAAGGGGTTTAGAGTTTTCCGATTATTTTGCCCAACGAACTTGTCCAACTGATTACAGAAAGGAACGTCAAAATTAATAAAAAACTTCTAATTTATTTCGGACGAAATCAGTTATTTCACATAAAACATGGCAAAAGGTGAACTAAGGCCGCTTCTGAGGTGTAAGTTTTTGGCGATTACTTGATTTGTAGTTTGTTGTTTTGAAGCCGGTTGCCTAGGCAAGCGGTTTCGGACACCTAGAAGCATCGGTCCACCCATTAGCAGTTGCAAACAGTTGGCTATTAATAGTTACATTCAAATCATATGATTCCAGTGTTTTGGTGGGAAGTTTGGAGCGTTCCAAAAATACGTAAATGTTTGCGATTTACAAGATTTTGTAGTTTTATTATTTAAAATAACTCCAAAGTTAAAACTATTAGCATTTTAAATGCTTTGATAATCGGAAAGAGACATATTACACGGTTGAAATGGCTTGGTTCGCTTGGTTTGGCCCGTCTTGCGAGCAACGCGCCATCTCTCGAGACCCGTCACAATCACGGAAACAAGATAATAGCGACAGCACGTTGTTTAAAATATTCAATTACCGCAGGTCCATTGAAACGAAATTGTTTACCTATTGACCACGCATTCTCGCGAATGTACTGGAATCAATGAATGTATTTATTGCTGATACGATCAAAATGCCGTTTTTAGCGAATTTCCCCTTTAGGGAAGAAGCTATTACCGTAGTCGGCATGATAAGACTAAGGCCCGGGACCATGATGACTTTTCGTTTTGAGGTCCCCAGACCCCAAAAACACCATTCGTTCGAAACTCTCTCTCTCTCTCTCTCTCTCTCTCTCTCTCTCTCTCTCTCTCTCTCTCTATATATATATATATATATATATATATATATATATATGTGTGTGTGTGAGTGTGTGTTTGTGTGTTTGTGTGTGTGTGTGTGTGTGTGTGTGTGTGTGTGTGTGTGTGTGTGTGTGTGTGTGTGTGTGTGTGTGTGTGTGTGTGTGTGTGTGTGTGTGTGTGTGTGTGTGTGTGTGTGTGTGTGTGTGTGAGTGAGCACGATAACTCTCGAAAAAATGATCCGATTTTGATTAAATTTGGCATAAATATGTAAAGCAACATTTATGACTAAGTTCTAAAGCCAGCCAGATCGCTCCATCCGAAGGGGTATTTTGGGGGGGTTTTGTACCACAAAAATCAGTTTTTTTGAATTTGTTACATATAATCCTCTAAATAGTCAAATTTATCGTTGGATTCAGCTTAAAAAAACACACAATTTGGTATTTTTATCATTCCTCTACGTCAATTGGTTACCGAGATATTGAAAGTGCTAAACACAGTACGTTGTCTAATGTTATTCTTATGGAGAAAAAGAAAAATTTTATATCTCGCTTATTTATGAACGTATAATGAAAAACAACTTGGTACAAGGCTTCATCTGATTGTGGTCTATTGATATTTGCTCAAAAAACAATTTTTTGCCAATGGCTCCCGTAGCAGCGAACCTGCGTACTCAGCCCCCATGTTTTTCTTATGGAGAATAATTAATATTGTATATATCGCTTATTTGTGAATATATTTTTATGAATCTTGCTAAGTGGCTTTATGTAGTATTAAGAAATGTACATCTCCATTGGAAATTTGCTGAGTATGCAGGTTTGCTGCGATGGGGGTATTATTCTTATAGAGTTAACATTAATGGATTATTCTTGTGTATAAAATATAATTTAAAATGCATTATACACTGCCCAAATGCTCTTAGGTGCGCTGGTAACTATCATCCGTGCATGTAGTTAGAATTATACATCCGATCCTGAAAATTATAATCTAAAAATAATAATTCTTGTTTGGAACATAATACAACTGTGTGTAACATTTATTTTGGAAATTACTTTGGAGATATATTTTAAAGGGAGTCAAAATCAAGTACAATATTCATAGAGGTAGGTACAAAATAAATAAACCTATTCCAAAAGATCGTTACATGAATAAATAACACATTTTTAGTGGGTAGGTCTAAAAACCTTCAGTAACAAATAGATGCGATTATTTTATATGATGAACTAGCTGGTACCCGGCTCGTTGCTGCCGCAGAAGAGGCATTGAATTTGTTTCGTGTCAAATACTCGTTCATTTTAAATCTGAGCTCGTTCGCTTCGCTCACTCGCCTATGGTCGCGCAATTATGATGTCAGGCCCTATGTGCTAATTATTTTTGTATTTTCACTTACCGTTACTTTCCAGATGCCGTTAATGTTTTAAGACTACACCCTCCCCTCTCCATTAAAACCCCAGTGGTGCCATTTTGAAACTGAGATATCGATCACATCGTCCGCTCCTGGCGCATTTCTTCCTTGCGAACGCACAGAACATTTCCATATGCTTTCCACTAATGTTTTAGAATCAAACGACAGGTCCGAAAGGTGTTTTATATGAAACGATTTGGCACGCAGCTCGCTTACGTGAGGGAAACGAATTTTTGCATTACAAAACTTTAAAAAATCAAAAAGTTGGTTTAAACAATTTATGTCATTTTTTTAATGGAAAACATTTAATTTGTTTTCTGTTCTGATACTCGTGGTTCCATTCAAATGCAATATCCGGATCGCAATGTTGTACTATTAGTTTATTATAAGTTTAGGAGGAGTATTGGGGTGATAAAACTGCATTATTATATCAAAAACAGCCTTTTCCAATGTAAAATCTCCATAAGACAACGTACTGTGATTAGTCAATTTACATTTTCTTGAATAACTCGGTAAATATGTGTGCTAGAATGATGAGGGAGGGCTTAAAATTGTTAGCTCTTTATGAGTTTTATAAACATTAACTCTAAATAAGGGGCTTTTCTAACCATTCTTGAGGCCCAAAAACTCAAAATTTGATAAATTAATATCCCAAAAAAATGAGAGTAGAATTTTCATAGTTTTAAAGTTTTTCTGTGTGAATTGGAAATAGCTAACTTTATTTGCTCAATACTTTTCTATATAACATCTGAAGAAATTGAATCGGCACTTGTTCAATGCGATAATCTGAAGTATTTTCGTGACTTTCATCTGGGGTGAACTATTATCAGATTATTCAGGCCTAATCTTGAAAAGTAAATTCAGTTTTTGTCTTAAAAATTGTTCATTATTAGCATAATTTTATACTTAGGTTATTTAGGGGCGGTATTCTAAATTATTCACGTTGAGTGCGGACTATACCTATTGACGTAGTGCGTCACGAGCGCGCCTGGCGGCCTACATCTAAAGCTGTAGTCGCGCCACTCCGCCACTCCCACTATCCCACTATATTAGTTCAGTAGAATGAGCTCAGCCGTTGCCGGGGAACCTTTTATCTCTTTGCCACCTGTTGTGCCAGTACACGCGTTCATTTTGGCGCGAATCGTTTTCCGCTCCAGGTTTTCTGTTCGGGACGGGACCGTGGTAACTTCAAACTTTTGTGTGGTGTGTATAATTGTGTTTATGGTGCAATGGAGCCTAACAATGAGGATGAATTGTTGGAAAACATGTACTCCGATGGTGAAATTGGCTCTGAGGAGAGTTCTGACAGCTCCGATGACGACGAGGACGTGTGTCCTTCATGGAGTCCGACGCTTGGCGCCACCGGCATGCGTGACCTCCCATTTACAGGTGAACCAGGACTAAAAGTGCCAATTCCCGGTAACAATAATCCTATAGATTGGTTTAATTTATTGTTAGATGTTGTATTTTTGGAAAATATCAAATCAATGACAAACGCATACGCATTGGAATTTTTCTGTGGGCCGAATACCAATCCCAAGTCACGAATTGGACATTGGAAATACCTGACTCTTGCGGAACTACGAACCTTTTTAGGCCTGTTGTTGCACACTGGTTCTATTAGATTGAATAGGCTTTGTGATTATTGGAAAACCCACTACCTTTATCAACAAAGTATTTTTAGCCAGTTCATGAGTCGGGACCGGTTCCAACTAATACTAAGGTGTCTGCATTTTTCAAGGGTCGGGACAGATGAACATCCGGAACCCACAGATGACAGGTCATATAAAATCAGACCTATCGTTGATTATTTCAACAACAAAATGCGGGAAATTTATTACCCGGATCGTGAGCTTACAATTGACGAAGAAATGGTTCTATGGCGTGGCCAATTAGCATCCCGGCAATACATAAAGGGAAAACACCATAAATGTGGTATTACAATTTACTCCCTAAACGAACCCAAGGGTCTTCAACTGCGTTTACACGTGTGCACAGGGAATACTGACCCAGCTGGAGGAAAAGGCCATACAGTAAAAGTTACCATGATGCTAACCAACGATTTCTTGGATAAAGGCCATGCATTGTTCATGGATGACTTTTACAATAGTTTTACTTTGTCGTCCAAACTCCTACGACGCTCGACCTACTCCACTGGAACCTTGCGAAATGACCGAAAACATACACCGGAAGCAGTAAAGTCGGCCCAGTTAGCCAAAGGCGGATCCGTTGCTAACTACGCCGAAAGCGTCATGATTGGTAAATGGCGGGACAAGAGGACTGTCACGTACATTTCTACACAATTCGACAATCAAATGGTCACAACCAGGAACGAAAGGAAACAGTTGAAAGTAATGCCTAAACCCGTTATGCAGTACAACGCGCACATGAAGGGGGTCGATCGATTAGACCAAGTGATGTCACATTACCCTTGCGAGCGAAAAACTCTAAGATGGCCAAAGAAAATCTTTACTCACTTCCTACAGGTAGTCATGGTCAATGCATATTACCTGTATAACATGCACAACCTTGGCAACAGACTAAGCCTGTATGATTTCCGGCAGAAAGTACTTGAAGGACTCTTGCCCCCCAAACCAGCACCAATATTGGTAACACCCACCAGAAACAGTATGCATAGGCTGTCAAAGAATGAAAAAAGAAGATCAAATGGAGCCCACGCACAAAAACTTTGCCGAGTATGTTCCAGAGAAGGCAAAAGGAAAATGACCGTCTACATTTGTGATGTGTGCCCCGGTGAACCAGGACTTTGTGAAGTGCGATGTTTCGACATGTTTCACGAGGATATCAATGAATAAAATTTAGTATGAAAATGGCGGCGGGCGGGGTTGTAAATAGTTTTTGAAATTATTTTTAGTACTTTTCATTGATTTTCTATAATTGTCTTATCTGTAAGAACAGTGTTTTTTATGAAGTATAATAACTCTGTCTTTGACATTGTGTGTGAACTAATTTTTAGCATTGACGAACGTTCTAAATGGCACCTGGAGGGATTGTACATCATTTTTTGTGTGTATTATTCAAATAATTAGTAACTGTTGTGTCAAAAAACAAGTTTGTGGGTCGTTCGAAACAACTGTGGCAGCAAACGGACTACTGTACTTCATCCTCGCGGTGACTCACGCGACCGGCGGACTACATCAATAGATGTCACCAATAATGACCGAAATGGAGGCCTGGCGATCTTCTGATGACATTTTGGATGCATTCGTCTCATTTACTTGGTAAGTAATCAATTATTATATTTTAGCCACTATCGTAAGCAATAATTGACATTAACAGCACTCAACGTGGCACTTGTTCAATGCGATAATCTGCAGTATTTTCGTGACTTTCATCTGGGGTGAACTATTATTAGATTATTCAGGCCTAATCTTGAAAAGTCAATTAAGTTTTTGTCTTAAAAATTGTTCGTTATTAGCATACTATTTATTTAGGTGATTTAGGAGCGGTATTCTATAAACTCCAAACCTGCAGGTTGTCCTGTGGATTACAGAGAAGGAGAGAAGGGTTTGACCCGCCGCGTCGTCGGACCGCTGTTTTAAAACCGGTTTGGTGGTTTACTGCCGGGTATAAGGTGAGGAATCGCTACGCGTTCAACAGTGCATTCGAAATATGTCTATGGTGGGGGTGGTGAATGACGTCATCGTCCAAACTTCTGTCCATAGAATCTAGAATGCGCCGCTAGTCGCTAGTCTTCCAGTTTTCCTCACGAAATGCATAAATATTCTTATTGTTAACAATAAAGTTAAATTAAACAGTTTACATTTTACTGTTAACGAAATGTAAGAATAGTTAGTTAATAAGTAGAAGTTTAAAGTAATAATAGCAAACAAACAATAATTAATATAATGTGAAGGAATGTGTAAGAAGTTTCAGTTTTGGCTCTTACAGTTTGGAAGAATTCTTTGAGACCAAATTAGCCTAATGTTAGCCCAACAAAACAACCATCTAACCAGCTTAAGGAGATTTGGGCCAATGGCCGCTCCCAAAGTTAAGAGTCAGCGGGAAATAAGAAAAAGTACAGTGTGACATATGATAGTTGTTTTGCAATATTCGCCAGTTGAAATTTAAAAGATAGTAATTCCACAAACTCGAATTTTTAATTATAGAGTAATAATATTAGTATATATATATATATACATATTAATTCCACAAGCTTAGAAACGGTGTAGTTGAGCTTCATTTTTTAGTTTTGTTTCCATTGGTTTATTGGACTAGTGAAGAAACAAAGTTAGAGAAAATGTAGGCATTCTCATCAGTATTTACTACGCTGGAACTTTAAATTGAATTATGCATTTATTATAAGAATTGTACAGTACAAAGATAGCACTATCTTCAAATTTCAATTCCCGCGTTAAATAGTCGTCAGCTGGTAAGACATGACGTCACAAGACTAGGGGAGGAAAGACCCCTTCCATTTCCCCCACCATTGACATATTTCGGATGCACTGTTGAGCGCGTAGCGATTCCTGTTTAAGGTGGTGCAACCGCCTCTGTTGACAAGGTATTCCGCCTAGAGGTCAGGCCCAGCGAGGCTCGCTGAGCGAGCACAGAAACGCGCTGGTCAGGCCAGTCGCTGCTCACTCACACACATGCAGAGCCCCGGATGCTCACTCACACACACGCAGAACCCACCCCTCAACTACCCCCAACCCCCAACCTCCCCAAAGTGGTCAAGTGGCTTCCGCCGCGTAAACTGTAGAGTATTGTATGGTCGTCTTGGAAGGCGAGTGTCGGAAACCATTCCTGGGACCACACAAACCACAAGCCATCCTCGATACACTCCGCCACACAACTCCTGCTCTCGGAGTCATGTAGTGGAGAGTTTATTGATTTATTAATTCCATCAACCCTTACACCTACACCGTTACAAAATGTATCTACAAGGTACAATATAGGTAAATAACAAAACAATAAACATCAGTTTATATAAGTTAGTACCTTATCAACAATTTGGCTAGCGTGTTCCTAATTTTTTGTTATAAATCCTATAAAAATACGGGCCGATCCTATAATACAGTAGTTACAAAACATAAATCAAATATATAAAATAGTATAAAAATTAATTGAAACAGTTTTTTAACGGACATAGTTTGCACTTTAGAGGGATAACGGGACTCCTGACTAATGTTTGGCTGAAATATAAACTTAATCATAAAACCATAATTGAATAATTGACTTTTCATCAATTGGCAGAGAACAGAAATAAACAAAGGCAGTTACAGACAATCTTAAAATTCAGTTCTAAAATCATACGTACTATGTTGCTATTATGAATATGTTCGATCACATTGTAAACAAACATGCGTCTGATGCATAAGTGCAGTTTTGTTTGCCACGTAGGTAACACGTACACGTTCGTAATGTGACTTTTAAAAATTGGTTGAAATGAGTAGTATCCTGTCATTTACTAAGATACTGAATTATCTATAGTCAATGGTAGTTTATTACTGTAAATTGAGGTTCCTCATGTTTCATCAGTTTTAGTCAACTTGGATTCAGTACCCCCCCACAATGTCCTTAGGGCGGTGCACCAGATACAGCCGCAAGCTTGGTCTCTGCACGGGCGCTGAAAAACGGACGGGCCGCCTCTACCTCGAGTTGTCAATGTCTTTTTTGGGAATATTAGACAGTTTTTGTACTGTGAATAATATACAATTTGTTTTAAATGGTATTACTGTAAACATGAATTCTCCATTATATATAAAGCCAAGACTATTGTATACGAGGGATGCTTTAAAGCGACAACGACGGTGCCGCCGTCCCGCGCCCGCGCCGCGACGACGTTACAGATTTTGTTTACTGCCACCAAAAACTCTATAGATTGGCACTTTGTAATTCGGTTCCTTTAACTTATTGTTCTTCTTCTTGTGAGAAGTAACTAATTTCAATCCCAGTCGTTCTTACATCGTCTTCTACATTTAACACATCTACACCCTTTGGATTTTTTCGCTCGGTTGCAATAAGAAAATATACAACATAAAATTCTGTCTTCTTTTGAAAACAACGCCGGTAGCGAACAGTGAGCTCCAGACAATCTGGATAGACTACTGCCATGCAGTTTCTGACAAAAAAGCGTGCCGTAGAAAATCAGCTGGAAGCACGATTTTTCCCCTCTACAGCAGTGGTTCCCAAAATGTGGTCCGCGGACCCCAAGGGGTCAGCGATGGCTAGCTGGTACCTATTTTAAATTTAACTATTATATTTATTTAAGAAATTTAAGTTGTATAGCAAAAAATAAATATAACCCATAACCTGTTTTGAATCCTATATTCTAATACGAGCTACTCTAGTACGAGCTATGTCGGTTTGTTTGCAACATATATCTAGCTCGAGATCCAGCGGAAGGATTTTGCTGAAAGTTTGGGAGTAGGGGCTTTTGGGTCTAAAAAATCGATTGGTGAAAACCACTACCACAGGAAAACTCGTATTTTTCTAAACAACTCGTTTGAAAATTGAAAATTTTAACATTGGGAGTTTAAAATCATAACACCGGTTACTATGAATAACAAAAACAAACCATTAAATCAGCTTCTATAAATTAAAATATTGTAAACAGCTTTTTATCATTATGGAAATAAAAAACCTACTTGAATAGCAACTTTCATAATGGAAATAAAAAACTACTTGAATGGCAACTCAAACTCTTTTCGATAGGCGAGTGAGCGAAGAGAACGAGCTAATCTGGGAGGCGAGTGAGCGAAGCGAATTTTCTATACTCAAGAGTTCTAAAGCTTTTAATTACTCTGGTTTAATGATAATTCAAAGTTTAAACTTTAAAAAAATCTTTAAAGCGGATGCATTTGATATTATCACACAGAAAAATGTCCTTAAAGAGATTTAAATATTTGGAAATGTAGTAAAAAGTCAGTTATATTGTAGTTATATTACGTGTGTACATTATATTAATTTAAAATACGGATGATGACACAATGAAAATTGTTATTTTCATCATTAGCTCTCGTCTCTTCCTATGTTATTTTAAACAGGGTGTGTGGGGTAATCGGAGAATTCAGTGTTGGCAACAACAATCATAAGCATACATCCTGTAACCCTCACCGAGACTGGGGCAGTGCTGATCGTATTGAGAATAAATTGATTCAAAACAAAAATCTTTACCGTCAAACTATTATAAAATCCAAAAATATAATACGGAAAAACAAAACAACAAACAAGAGGATAACAAGCTATCTTATCGTTATTGTCGTTATTATTATTATATGTGCAACAAGGACAACAAAATTAACTTACATCGTCTTGAACGGAATCTGCAACTTCCAAGTGCGGCAAAGCAAGGCGGATATTAAACAAATTATGGGGTTAGGGGACAGGTTCAAAAATTATTGCTCAAGAACAAGATGATCTATTGCAAAAATACAATATCTTCAACTTATACCCAGCAAAGTAAGATGCTCAGCAATACCGACAGTAGTTACATTTAAACTCTTACCTGGCCTATTCCTGTTACTGGATTAGGGCAAATTTATCAAATCCGCACACGGTATTCACAATAATAATCATTAGTGGATGACTTTGGGTTTGAGACTTAGTTTTAACGTACACCCTTTATAACTTAAATTATTTGTGTTATTGTCAGTTGGGAAATATAAAACTTTTTAGAACTAAATCAAAACACTGTCTCACGAGTTCCTCCTTAGTGGTCCGTGGGGTCCCACTTTCGTGGACTGGGGACCCCCTCGGGCCCAGGGCCCCGGGCGCTCGCCCCGTGCGCCCGGTAGGAAAATACGACCCTAGCGGTTGCAACTTTCCGATACTGAAAATAATGAGGCGGCATTCCGTCACTTGTTCCAGGCAAAGAGAAGAATCATAGTCGTTCGACGTGGTATTATTCAGGGATCACAGACCAGTTTGGCTAACGACCATAGATTGTAGTTTTTGCTTCGGAAAAGAGTGTTTTTCAACATTAACATGTAAATCTTGCAAATCTTCTATGGTTATCCCAGGAGGAAAAAACTAGCGTCTCATCAACATCTAGGTTTTATTCACTTCAGCCATTTCACAGTCGGACATTCTGTTCCTTTCAAGGCAAATCCGTCGAGAAGTTCCGTCGCTGTGTCAACATCTATAGCGTGCAATATATTTTGTGACCTAACTGTGCATCGACATTGATTGATATCTAGCATCATTGTTCTTCCTACTTCTTTCCGATTACATTTCGTCGTCCAGATCCATTTCCAAGCTGTTTCCAGGATTTAGGACTCACTAGAAATTATTTTCGAAGTAGAGAATTCGCTTTCTAATCCCATCCAGTTTAAGAGCCGAGCTGGCATAAGTAAGTCATCACAGAAGGATTTAATTTCTTCGACATCACTTCTTTCAGAGTCGTTTTGAACTCCAATTGGAAATTGCCCAATGTATGCGTGACGCAACTCGATGGAAGGGTATCGTATTTGGTGTCTACGAAGAAAAGTGTTAAGAAGTGATTGTTTGAGGAACATTTGGGATTTTGTTCCGGTGGTTACATTCGACAATTACGACACCAGTACAGTCCACGGGGATAGCATGCATAACTTGGTTCATCAGTGAGGTAATTTTGACAACACTGACCGTTTCTTCCTGAACATACTTATGTGACTCCCGTTTTTATTTGACTCGGCCAAAACCTATGGCGTCGAAACGAGTTGGTTTTGCCTCTGCCAATTCTCGAACATCTACATCACTTTCCAAGCCGGGTGTAATGACCGTTTGAAAGAATATCTGGAACGTCTTGTTCTCGGTTGAAAGTTTTGATCAGTATAATTTCGGGGTAACTCTTGGCGATTGCAGGAGTCCCCCCCCGATCTGAAATACCTCACAAACCTCTTTGTTGACCCGCAGGACATTCTTGTCGCCTTCGCAGAGGATATTGTGGCTGTGGTCGGAACTTACTGAGGTCACCCAGTTCAAACCAGTTTTCAAGTGTATAGTGGGAATAATTGTTCATGTGTTGTAATGTACATTTTTTCACTTGAAGTCAGTCGTCGCCGTACATTCTGCATTTATGGCGCTAATGTATTTCGCCTTTCCATTTATTTTGGACATTTGACAGACTACGTTTTTCTGAAAGAGCATCTCACTTGGTTTCCGTAACGGTTGAAGACTATCCTGATCGTGGTGGATCGGGAGAACCTCTCGATGAATGTCGCGCACTGATGATCGTGGCTCCCCGGGTAGTTTCCACTGTTTCGTACTTTTGACTTGCGCTCTGGTCGAATTAAGAGTCTTCATCACCGGAAGTTGCCGGACGCCATATTGGTGTTTTGTTCCATAAGCCCAGTGTTAACTTTGTGACTCCGTTACGCCTCACCTGATCGTCACAAACAATTAATTTTGGTGTCATATTAAAGGTTTTGTCGTCCTCTAGGGAAATACAATAGATGAATTTGGATTTTTTTACAAATTAATGAGAACATGTACAGTGTTTCAGTTCAAAATTAAAATATTTATTATGAAACTTTGATACCCAAATTAAGGAATTCGACATTGTATTTCCCTAGAGGAGACGAAACCTTTAGTTTGACACCAAAATGAATTGTATGTGACGATCAGGTGAGGAGTAATGGAGGCACAAAGTTAACATTGGCCTTATGGGACAAAACTCCAATTTTGGCGTCCAGCAACTTCCGGTGATGAAGACTCTTAAAGTCAGTTCACTTTCTAAGCACGCTTCTTGAAGTAACGAAATTAAATAAAATTGTTATTATGTAACATAACTACGAAAAGTGATCAAACTATGCTGATCGAAAAACATATAAAAAATGTGAAACCAAATCTCGAAACCAGTCTATTGATCGGACTGAGCAAGAACACATAGCTGTGAGCGTTGGCGTATCCCTGCAACAATCCCGATACGGGCTCAGAATCTAGGAGAGATGTTCGAAGGCGGGGGAGGGGGGGCAGCTACCCGCCGCATCGAAAACATTAACTCCCTGAAGTATGGAATATAATATCAACTCTTAACTGTTTAGTCCCAATTGAAAGGACGTTGAGTTGTGAAGCTTAATCAATCACAACTGTTTAATCAGTGTCGGTACGGATGTTGTAAGGAATGATTGCGGACATTTCCATCACCGATTATATAGAGAATAACACGTTAACAAGTTTCGTGATCTTATATCGTGTGTTTGTTTTGAATTACGTGTTAGTGTATTTTATGTTGTTTTATTATTGGTTTGACATGGCTTCAACCACGGTGATAGAAAATAACGGGAAGGGTCATAAATGCAAGCAAATGACGTCATGGATCGAATGTAAACACGTTTGTTTTGATTTACACATGGATATCTCAACACGCAAGTAGGTTCCGTGTTAACCCTGCAGACGGTAATATTAGTAAAAATAAATAAACTGAACATATGTCAGGAAAGTTTGATTACATTCGATCCAAAAACGTCGTTAGTTTTTGTTTATGGTCTCTACCAAGGGCTATAAACATAAACAAATGACGTCATGGATCGAATGTAAACACGTTTGTTTTGATTTACACATGAATATCTCAAAACGCAAGTGGGTTCCGTGTTAACCCTGCAGACGATAATATTAGTAAAAATACCCCCGTCGCAGCAAACCTGCATACTCAGCGAATTTCTAATGGAGATATAAATGTCTTAATACTACTTAAAGCCACTTACCAAGTCTCATAAAAATATATTCACAAATAAGTGATATATACAATTTTAATTATTCTCCATAAGAATAACATTGGGGCTGAGTACGCAGGTTTGCTGCAACAAGGAACACAAAAAATGGGTTTTTATGCTAATGTCAATATAACTCAACTAGGTGAAGTCGTATACCAGTTTTTATTCATTTATGTTCATAATTAAGGGAGACAGAGCATTTAATTATTATCCATAAGAATAACATAGGGGCTGAGTACGCAGGTTTGCTGCTACGGGAGAATTATGCAAAAACAATTTTTTGGAGCAAATATCAGTAGACCTCAACGAGATGAAGCTGTATACCAAGTTTCGTCAGTATACGTTCATAAATAAGCGAGATAAAAAAATTGTCTTTTCCTCCATAAGAATAACATTAGACAACGTACTGTGTTTAGCACTTTCAATATCTCGGTAACCAATTGACGTAGAGGAATGATCGAAATACCAAATTGTGTGTTTTTTTAAGCTGAATCGAATAGTCAATACTAAACTTTGACTTTTTCAAAAATTATATGTAAAAAATTCAAAAAACCCATTTTTGGGGTACAAAGCCCCCCCAAAATACCCCTCCGGATAGGTCGATCTGTCTGGTTTTCGAACTTAAAGTCATAAATGCTGCTTTACACATTTATACCAAATTTCGTCAAAATCGGTTCATTTTTACGAGAGTTATCGTGCTCACGGACACATATATATATATATATATATATATATATATATATAGATATATATATATATATATACAGTATCGAACGAATGGTGTTTTTGGGGTCTGGGGACCTCAAAACGAAAAGTTATCATGGTCCCGGGCCTAGGTCTTACCATGCCGACTACGGTAATAGCTTCTTCCCTATAGGGGAAATTCGCTAATAAATAAACTGAACATATGTCAAGAAAGTTTGATTACATTCGATCCAAAAATGTCGTTAGTTTTTGTTTATGGTCCCTACCAAGGGCTATAAACATAAACAAATGACGTCATGGATCGAATGTAAACACGTTTGTTTTGATTTACACATGAATATCTCAAAACGCAAGTGGGTTCCGTGTTAACCCTGCAGACGATAATATTAGTAAAAATAAATAAACTGAACATATGTCAAGAAAGTTTGATTACATTCGATCCAAAAACGTCGTTAGTTTTTGTTTATGGTCCCTACCAAGTGCTATAAACATAAACAAATGACGTCATGGATCGAATGTAAACACGTTTGTTTTGATTTACACATGAATATCTCAAAACGCAAGTGGGTTCCGTGTTAACCCTGCAGACGATAATATTAGTAAAAATAAATAAACTGAACATATCTCAAGAAAGTTTGATTACATTCGATCCAAAAACGTCGTTAGTTTTTGTTTATGGTCCCTACCAAGGGCTATAAACATAAACACATGACGTCAGTGTAGCATTCGTCATCCTAGCATAAATATTGACCGAGTTATTAAAGCAAATGTATATAGACTAATCACAGTACGCTGTCTTATGGGATTTTACATTAGAAAAGCATGTTATTCATTATTTTGTGTATTTGCTTCATCCCCAGCAACCTCGCGCCTAATTTTAAGCCTGACTGGACCTTCTCATAACCTGATAATGCGCAAAATTGTATTCTTAACATTGCAGGTAAATTAAACCAGGAGCATCAGAACAGCCAAAAAATGAATGTTTTCATATTTCAATGAAATTGGGATAAATGTATGTTTTTACACTGATTTTGAGTTTTAGAAGTTTTGTATGTGGAAATTCACTTCCCTCATGTCAGCGTGCTGCGTGCAAACTCGTTTATTACTTCAAACATGTCTTATGGAGTACCTAGCGGCATTAGCATTACCGATTTTTATTAGCAAGTTACAAATGATTTACGCAGAATTTTCACTCATAAAGTTTATAATAGGCTTACTGGATATTTTCATGTATCAGTACAAACATTTTAACTTAGCCTCATAAGAAGTCTCATTGGGGGTTTTAACAAATATCCGTACTGTGCACCCACAAGTTTCATGTTAATCTTCAAAAATACTTGTTTTGAAGTTTAAACAATTTGTTCACGGTATTCATGTGTTATTGTTCCAAATATATTTTAGTAATACTTTACAATACATAGACATAGTAACCGTCATTTGTAAGTGCGGTGTAGGCCTAAGTGCTGTAATGTGTATTTAATGTTTAATTATTTGATGTTAATGTTTGTTTAGTTGGTATACAATTTAGGGTAGTTTCCATTTTTGTTATTTTAGCACTAAACCTGAAACTAGCACACGATTTCGCATGGATGTACGTATCATATGATGCATTGTGCGATTTTATTGACGTAAAAATACTTTCTGGGATTAAATTAGGTAAAATTAAGCCAGTCCTTCTCCTTTCGAAATTTGCATCGTGAACGTGCTAAGCCTACTTGAATGGATGAATTTAACCATCTTCAACAGATTAAAAAAATAGGCAACACAATTATTATCGTTGGAATTGGACATGTCCGATAGTTAGAAGAGTTAAAATATAACGAGTTCGCACGCAGCACGCTGACGTGAGGAAAGTGAATTTTCAAATAAAAAACGTTTAAAACTCAAAATCATTGTAAAAACATACATTTATTCCAATATTTATTAAAATCTGAAAACATTGATTTTTTGGCTGTTCTCATACTGTTGGTTTGATTTACCTGCAATGCTGGGAACACAATTTTGCGCATTATAAGGTTAGGAGAAGGTCCAGTCAGGCTTGTAAGTAGGCGTGAGGTTGCTGGGGACGATAAAAGTAGACCCACAAATGAATAACAGGCTTTTCTAATGTAAAACCCCCATAAGAAAACGTACTGTGTTTAGTCGAAACACATTTTCTTTAATAACTCTGTAAATATTTATGCTAGAATGACGAGAGAGGGCTTAAAACTTTCACCTTTCTAATTCCTATCTTTTTATTTGCATTAATTTTACATCCGGGATTATCTGACCCTTTTTGGGCTTAAAAACTCGAAATTTGAGCAATTATTCCCCCAAAAAGGGGTTTAGAGTTTTCTGATTGTTTTGCCCAACGAACTTGTCCAACTGATTATAGAAAGGAACGTCGCTACCAAATTTGAAGTAAATCGGACAAAAAATGCGACAGCTAGATTGCAAACACACACACACATATATGTATATATAATTTTGAACGATCCCTCAAAACTTGTTCAGGGGGTCACGTTAAGAACTTCTATGGTGGTCCCGGGCTCAAGTTTCACCGTGCAAGTCATGCTATAGTTCACTTTCCATAGGAAATTCACTTAACACCTGATCACTAAAATTGATAACGCAATGCTTCTGTAAAAATGTTCACATGGCCCAGAACTGCAAAGAATATGGGAAACAATTAATTATTAAAGTTAAGAAGAATTAGATAAAAGGCCTTAGTTTATATACACCCACAGTATTTTCTTTGATGTTTAAACGATGTTTATTTAACCTACGATTATTGTTTAAGGATAATGTACAGTACTTAAAAATTAATGAAAGGTGTTGAAAACGGGAGTTGTTGTTTTGTGAGTTACTACAAAACCGTTAAAATTCAAACTTGAGGCCGTAAACATTTGTTGAATACATAGGTAGTAATAAGTCAGTAAGAACGTTTTAATTGCATATACACTGTAAAATAAAGGTATAACGAGATCGCACGCAGCACACTGACACGAGGAAAGTGAATTTCCGCAATAATACCTTTAAAAAATCTATTTAATAGTTTAAATCAGCACTGGTACAATTTTTTTGGAAAATTGAAAAAAATTGTTTGACTGTTCTGATGCTCCTGTTGTACATTATAGGGATAAGAGGAGGTATAGTCAGGATAAAAAGTTGGTTTAGGGGTATTGGGGGTGATAAAACTACATCAAGATATGAAAAACAGCCTTTTCCATTGTAAAATACCCATAAGACAACGTACTATGTTAAGACAATTAACATTTTCCTTAATAAATTGGTACATACTTGTGCTAGAATTATAACTTAAGGGAAGGCTTACAATTTTTTGGCATTTTATGTACAATAATTTAATATACAATATTGTTACATTCGGGGCTTTTCTGACCCTTTTTGGGCCCAAAAACTCAAAATTTGAAAAATTTAAATCCCAAAAAAGGGGGTTAGAGCTGTCCGATTGTTTTGCCCAACGAAGGGAAACGATTGTTTTGTTTCCAGAAGGGAAGGTTCCTACAAAATTTGAAGTAAATCGGATAAAAATTGCGACCGCTAGAGTGCGAACACACACAGTTTTTAGCGACACACCAAAACGTGTTCAGGGGGTCACGTTAGGAACTTCTATGGTGGTCCCGGGCTTGAGTTTCACCGTGCGGGTCATGCTAATAGTTCACATTTCCATAGGAAATTCACTAATAAAGGCTTGACGTTACCCAACGTATGGGTGGTTTAAAATGTTAAACGAACTTGGATAAAACAATTTAAAGGTAATTGTATTTACTATCGGCTAATAAATAAACAAAATTAAAAGTATGCTAACTGACTGAAGACCTGTAAACGTGAGGTTATCCGTATTAGCAGAAGAAGTGGCACTGAACAAAACGTAAACAAACTGAGCGGCAATTGAGGCAGGCAACATGAGAAGCATGAAGCCGGCTCCCCTCCGAGCGGGCGAGTCCACAGCAGGTCTATCAGGGGGAGTCTCGTTGCCGATAACCACTGTCTGGCCGGAAAACATCGGCTACAAGGCGCAGTGCTACTGCTTGGCGTACTTTTGGATAACTAAGCACATTTGATTTTCTCCATTCATTGGAGACCATTACGAAGAAATTAAAAACCATCGTAAACAAACATCTTATTTACCCTTCCGCTTGTAAAAATAATAGCGAAATCACAGTAAATTATTTCCAATCCTTAAATTATTTAATAATACCATTGATTAAAGATTCTGATAGGCCTAACTTTTAGTAGAAAACGGACTTTAATTGGAAATTCAGGCGTGGGAAATCCATCAAAAGTAGCCCCAGTAAATACTCTGATACCGGAATTTGTCGTTATAAATTAAATGTATTGAACAAATTACGTATTCTAAACAAAAAATAACAAAAATCAAAATTCAATAGCTTAGGCCCAATCTATAAAGGCTACGTATAGTAGGTGCAGGTAGGCCTACTGATAAGCATTATTACTAACTAATTCGTTTGGTTTGTTTCAGGAAATTTTTCACGTCCTTGAGAAAATATTGGTAAGTCAGTTGCAGTTTGCAGTATTTATAAACTACAAACTCTACTACTCTAATACTGTACTTTAAAAAGATATATTTTCAAACACGTTCACTGCGTCATGCCTGTAGTTGCGGGCGCGGCTGTTCCAGCGGTACGGACTACAGGCTTGCCTGTACAGACGACGCCCAAACGCTACGGGCTCTAGTGTGGACTGGTGTGCTCCCGCAGTCATCGCGCTCCGAGCAGTACGGTGGTTTTTCCTTTTGTTGCCCGCGTGTAGCTCTTAAACGCGCTTCAAAGTGGTGTAGTTCGTTTGTTGTTACGGTGACCGGTGTGTTGTGTACAGTGAATGTGATGTGTTCATTGATTTTAAATATTGTGAGTATATAATAATAACATAAATCAGTATTATTTTGAACTGAAATGGCATCCATCTTCTTCACGCAGACGACGCCTAGCGCCGTCTGACCTTGATACTAGTGACTCAGACTCGGATGTCCCGGATCTTGAAGGGAATGAACAAGGAGTCACTGATGATGAGGAATTTTGTACAGAGTCTGAGGAAGATGACTTTGAAATAACCCCTGCTGTTTGGTCCATAACTACAAATGGCATGAAACGTATTGTTTTTAAAAAAGAGGAAAAGTTTCTTATTAATTTGCCTGGAAATGGCCGACCGATTGATTTTTTTAATATTTTGTTTGACGAAATGTTGCTAGAAGACATTGCCAAGTTCACTAACAAAAATGCCTTAGAAGCTTTTATGACAAGCCCAGGCCTTACGCCAAAATCGCGTATTACAAAGTGGAAAGATGTGACTGTCCCCGAATTAAAAAGATTTTTTGCGCTCGTGCTTCACACAGGTACAATAAAATTGAATCGCCTGAATGACTACTGGAAAACTCATTGGCTCTTCGGTAAGCAATGCTTTGGACACTATTTGAGTCGTGACAGGTTTTTGTGCATCATGCGTTGCCTAAACTTTTATGATGATCAGATACAATATTCTGATGCAAGAATTGCCAAGATCCAATATTTGATCGATTATTTCAATTCCAAAATGGAAACGACTTTTTACCCTCAACGAGAACTATCTCTTGACGAATGTATGATGCTGTGGCGAGGCCGCGTGTTGTTTCGGCAATACATAAATGGAAAAAAACACAAGTACGGTGTGAAGCTCTACACCCTAGGTGACCCACACGGTTTGATTATGAGATTTATGGTATACTGTGGGGTCCTAGATAACCTTGGAGGTAAAGGTCACTCAGCCAATGTAGTTCTGAAGCTAATGCAACGTTACCTTGGGCAGGGACACAGTCTATACATGGACGACTACTATAACTCATTCACATTAGCTTCAAAGTTATTAGCTCGTGATACATTCTGCACTGGCACGTTGCGAATGGATAGGAAAGACAACCCTGAGGAAGTAAAGTCTGCCATACTAAAAAAAAATGAAACCATCGCCAGATACGGTGAAGGCGTACTTGTCGCAAAGTGGAAAGATAAACGTGTGGTTTCTTACATATCCACTGAGTATGAAAATGAGATGGTGGAATCTAGAAACAGAAAGGACCAAGTGCGTGTGAAACCTTTACCTATAGTGATGTACAACTCTTTTATGAAAGGAGTTGATAGGGGGGACATGATGACGGCGTTTTACCCAGTTGAGCGGAAAACTCTCCGCTGGTATAAAAAGATCGCTATCCATATTGTACACATGTTGCTAGTAAATTCTCACAATTTATACAATTTGTATCGCACAGACATGCTGGGTGAGAACAAAATGCCTCTTTATGATTTCCGAATGAGCGTTTTGGAAGTCCTGCTACCAAGACCATCTGAGCCGCTGCCACCCCTTGCATTGCGTGGAACTGAACACACCCTCACTAAGCTGGGAATGAGAGCGAATGGGATCAAACGAAAGACCAAAAACTGTCGTACTTGTACAAAGGATGGAAACAGGAAATCGACCACTTACGTGTGTCGTGCTTGTCCGGGAGATCCAGGACTTTGCCCGGGAAAATGCTTTGACGCCTACCACCGAAAGTAGAAAAGTCAAGAGCCAACTGTATATAGTGTACTTTATATATTATTATACTCTTTTTACATGTCATTATAATAAGAAAAACTGTTTTTTACTTGCAAACAAAATTGTGGATTAAAAAGTTTAACAGACGTCGGTCGGACGTCTCATCCTGGACCTGTACAACATTCAAGATGGCGCCAACATCCGATTTCGCCCGTTAAATTAAAATTTCCATTTGGGATCATCTGACACCTATAGGTAGGTAGTAAACTAAATTCAGGTTGGGCATGACTTTATGATTTTACAGGAACGCAGTGAACGTGTTAAAAACACGTCACGTTCACTGCTCACGATGGAAAATTCCGTCGTCACTGGCGCTGATCATGAGGCGCGCGACGGAAATTGCCGACGCGCGACGTTCTGCAACTTCAAATGAAAACCATTCCTCAAGTGTTCCTAAGGGCCATTCTATACGGACGGCAAATGCGTCGCGCTAATGCCGCTAACGCCCAGTATTGAAAATCGACCTTCCATACGACGTAAATGTCGTCGCGCTATCCGAGCTTCTATACGGACGCTTATGTCGACGCGCTAACCAAGGTCACTCCACTTTTTGAGAGTTGAGAATGAGATGCCAAATGGACGCTGTGCACATCGGGTGTGTTGGGTTCCAGTTAATTCTCGAGGTATATTTGGATGGAACTAAGCGAGAAGTTAGGCGTTGGGGTACTCATCCTGTTCTAAGAAATAAATTGTCTACTGGTGCTTTTCACGTGATGTTTGAAAAGCACAGACAATATGAAGATAATTACTAAAGGATGGAAATATAATTCCATTACTAAAGGATGTTTGTTGCCTCGTTTGACGATATTATATTATCTGATCAGTGGTGTTACAATTTCAGAAGACAGATTGAGGACACCGAAATAAAAAACCTCGCTTCCCGCAACGCTGTGACGGCAATAGCGTCCGTATAGAAGGCACCTCGCGGCAATGCCGTCACGTAAATAGCGTTCGTTGTAGGACAGGTCGCGTTGCGTGCGTCAACGCGGAGTGAGCAGGGCTTCCGCGGGCGGTAAGAGCGCTCCATTGCCCTGCAAAACGGAATGTAGCGGTTATTTACATAGAATTATTGAACAAACTATAAGTTCTATCGACAAATGTCTTGAATAAAAATTGAAGATCAACTAATTAGCTACTTTTTCGCTGGAAGCTTGTTTCTACGTCAAAAATAAAAAAAGTTCTCGCTTACTGTTTATTTAATGCCATGCTGTTTCATCTCTATAATATTTTAATTTATTAACAATTACACATAATTTTAAACGAAAATATATTTATACTAGTGGTTTGAAGGGGCGACAGCCTCTAAACTTGCTCCAAGTAGGAACACACGTCTTATCGTAGACAAAGTAGACACTTAATCACATGTTTTATTGTAAACAAAGTAGACGTTTTTAAATTACCATGCTTTTCTTATGGGATATGTTTTACGGTATTTCTTGTTTGCTGGTAACTTTTTCAAGATACTGCTATTTTTCCCGAGTCCCTGGAATTTGAGCTCCCTTTTGAGTTCCCTGGAACCTTTAATTTGAGCCGTCTCCCATCATCCTGCGATTTGCCAAACTCCCACAATTCTGACTTAACAAATTTCGCTTACAGAATTATATACTATAAAGATTGTTGGATGCGGAAATTCATGCAGAAAAGTAATGTATAAGTTTCAGTGTGGTTTTAGCGAATTTCCCCTATAGGAAAGAAGCTATTACCGTAGGTCTCATGGTAAGACTTAAGCCCGAGACCATGATATTTTTTTATTTTGAGGTCCCCAGATGCCAAAAACACTATTCGTTCAAATTTATATATATGTATAATTTATATATATATATATATATATATATATATGTGTGTGTGTGTGTCCGTGAATGCAATAACTTGAGTAAAAACGCCCGATTTCGATGAAATTTGGCTCAAATGTGTAAAGTGACATTCATGACTTAAAGTTCTAAAACCAGAAAAATCGGACTATGGGAAGGGGGGTTTATGGGGGTTTTAAATTGTCCAAAAATCAGTTTTTTGTATTTTTCACCCTAAAATTTTTAAAAAACTTAATTTTGGTTTTGACCATGTTATAGAGCTTTAAAAAAAATAATAATATGGTATTTTGAATTATTATCCTAGATTAAGTGGTTGCGGAGAAAATCCAAAAAAACCTGCTCATAAAATCTCCCATGTTAATCTTTTGGGAAAAAGGTTTTTTGGCTTTTCCTCACTTCATTTCAATGTAAACTTCAAATTTGCTTTTACCAATCATTTCAGCTCCACAAAACAATCATAAATTGTGATTTTACACCCCACCGTTGCAGAGATATTGAAAGTGCTAAATACAGTACGTTGTCCAATGTTATCCTTATGGAGAATAAATAAAATTTGATATCTCGATTATTTATGAATGTATATTGATGAAACTTAGTATGTGGCTTCACGTAGTTCTGGTATATTGATATTTGTACAAAAAATAATTGTTTGTTGACTATCCCTGTAGCAGCAAACCTGCGTACTCAGCCCCATGTTTTTCTTATGGAGAATAATTAAAATTTTATACAGCGCTTATTTATGATTGAATATTGATGAAACTTGGTATGTGGCTTCACGTAGTTCTGGTATATTGATATTTGTACAAAAAATAATTGTTTGTTGACTATCCCTGTAGCAGCAAACCTACGCACTCATCACTAATGTCATTCTTATGGAGAATAATTAAAATTGTATATATCGCTTATATGTGAATATATTTGTATGAAACTTGGTATACGGCTTTATGTGGTATTAAGACATATATTATGCATTGGAAATTCGCTGAGTACGCAGGTTTGCTGCGACGGGGGTATTTTTATTATCAGGAGGAACAGGAGCGAGTAAACGATAAACGACAACGCACTCACCGATCGGGATTACTCATTTTGCTGTGTCCCGTGTCCATCACTTTTTGGTCTTGCCTAATGTGTGCACCGTTTTCTGCTCATTTGGCGAGCTGTCCATGGTTCCTACCTCACTGATTGAGGCAGCAGTTGGCCAGCATTAGAACGAGAGAGGGCTCGTGGTCGTGGTTGCAGCACTGAGTACAGTATCAGTATCCAGGTCTAACTTAACCTCCTGCGTTGTCAATATCCGGTCCGCCCCTCCCCCGCTATCCCTGCACATGCGCGGACCTGAGCGCCGGATTTCCCGCACTTTCAGTCAGTCGAGGTTAGCTCTGAACTATCTCTCGCCTGTTATTACTTTATTTTGTGTGTAGTGTATTGTGAGTGGTGCTTTTCGTTGAGCGTTATTACAACGATTTGTTTGTTATTTCACAGTGTTTCTTCAGGTGTGTTCACAGAAGTATTTGAGGTTTATATATGTAACAACATGGCTTCGTCGTCTAGATATCGTCCTAATACTAATAACACTCCGAATCCTAGTGATAGTGAACCAGACTCAAACAATGACAGTGACTACGACCTTAGTGGGGAGGAAAGTGAGGAATCAGATGAGGATGAAGTTGAATATAGCCCTACTTGGAGTAATTTTACGAAAGGGTTGCGTCGTTTTGAGTTCACCGGTGAAAATAGGTTCAAAGTACCAAATCCTGGAGGCAATAAACCTATCGACTGGTTTTACTTGTTGCTTGACGAAATCTTTCTTGAGAATATTGTTCGAGAAACGAACATATATGCACTTGAACTGTATTTTAAACCAACTCTGATGGAAAAATCCAGAATAAACAAATGGAAAGATTTGACTGTATCCGAATTGAAAGTGGTTATAGGTATAGTTTTACACATGGGAACCATCAGACTGAACCGTTACGCAGACTACTGGAAGACGTCGAGATTATTTGATTTCAAATGTTTCCGTGAACAAATGAGTAGGGACAGATTCCTTCTCATTATGAGATGCCTCCACTTCTCGAGAAATGAACCCAACAATGCAGGAGAAGACGACAGACTGAAAAAAGTCCGGATGATGGTAGATCATTTCAACCAGAAGATGAATGATATCTATTACCCTTGTAGGGAACTTTCGCTTGATGAGGGCATGGTACTGTGGCGAGGACGCTTGGTCTTTCGTCAATATATAAAGGGTAAGCGTCATAACTATGGCATAAAGTTGTACTCTCTTTGTGAGCCTCATGGCCTTGTTGTGCAGTTTGCAGTGGTTTCTGGTAGTGAAGGGGAATTAGGGGGCAAAGGACACGCAATCAAAGTTGTGATGCACCTGATGAAAGGAAAACTGAACGTAGGACACTCGCTGTATATGGGAAATTGTTACAATAGTTTTCCACTTGCAGCTCAATTGTTAGCAAAACATACATACTGTACTGGCACGCTAAGGATGGACAGGAAGTACCTCCCAGAAGACGTCAAATCTGCAAAACTGAAGAAGGGGGAGACAATTGCACGCTATGCCGAAGGTATCATGGTAGGCAAATGGAAAGACAAGCGTATCGTGTCCTATATTTCAACTGAACATGGCAACGACCTTGTCCTCTCGTACAATAAACGAAACCAACAGCGAGAAAAGCCTTTGGCTATAGTGCAATACAATGCCAACATAAAGGGTGTCGAAAGGAATGATCAAATGCTAGCCTACTATCCCGGTGACCACAAATCTGTACGGTGGTACAAAAGGATATTCATCCATTTCCTACAGATGATAATGGTGAATGCCCACAAACTGTATAACTTTGCAAATGAGGACCAGAAAATGACACTGTATGACTTCCGCCTAGAGGTTATAGAAATGCTGTTGCCTGTCACGCTTCATCCGCCTCTAATGCGACCTCCACGAAACCCATTACACGTTCTGTCCAAGACTACTGCTCTCGACAAGAAAGGGAGACTCCTAGGGAAAAGATGTCGTCAGTGCCTCAAGGAAGGAAATCGTAAATCAACGGTGTATATTTGTGCGCATTGCCCCGGCGAACCACCACTGTGTGCTTTGGCTTGCTTTGAAAAGCACCATGCAGAAGCAGGACGATAAAATACATTTCATAAAGGGGAAGGTGGTGGGTCGATGAAAATATATATTTAAAATAAACAGTTTCAGTTAATTGTAAATAGTGTTCAAAGTGTTCAAAGTGTTCTAGTGTTCTAAATGTGGGATTTCCGGCTTAACATTAGGACGACATAATAATCTATGTACCCAAATTTCCCCAGAACTGCATGAGGACATCATATCTCAGGACTCCACGTCAAAAGGTCGGTGTTTTTAACATAAAGTATTGATTACCGGTACCTACTTTCATGAAAACCTTTCAACCATGCTAAGCGCCGGAAGTATGCCTCACTTACACGGATATTATACCAGAAGTTATTAATTTATTTCATGAACACCTTTCAGCCATGCTAAGCGCCGGTATTCCGGCTTAAAATTAAAATGTCTAAATATATGCAATTTTTCATTTTAATTATGTATTAACATTATATTTTAGTTTTATAAGCTATAAGGATTATGCTTTGGGGAAAAAGTTACTTCAGGTTCCTGGTACGATCGGCAGTACAGTATATGCATAGCAGACATCGTGTTTGAAGTTAACTACATAATGCTTCATATAGTTTTGTTTTGTAGGAAAAGCTTCAAGAATATTGCGTTTACTGGGGTAGATTTTCCCACCGTTTTTATATACACAAAATTAAAAGGTACTTTGGTATTATACGGATGCCACCCTTATACAGCGCGCTGCGGCAGTTATGTTAGGATGGGTTATCATAAAAATGATTGTAGGACTTTCCTTGTTTCGTTACAAATCGAATGATACCTGATGAGTCATACTTCCGGCCACCAAACCCCCTCCAAATAGGCCAAGGTCAGGTCGTTGACCGGAGCGCGCGCATCACCTGTCACCGCCTGTATCTTGATCAGTGTCATGAGTGATTTATTGCCGTGCACTACGTTACATTTGTTTTCATAATGAGTGACGTTCTTTTGTTGTGGGATTTACCTCGAAATGAAGAGGAAACCGTACGTAATTTTATGATAACCCATCCTAACATAACTGCCGCAGCGCGCTGTTTATTTGGCGCAGTACATGTGGCGATCGGGTGTGGCTGCTAGCGGCGGCGACGCATTCAACACGATCCTAGCGGACATCGCTGCCTTTTGGGAGGCACAACATAAAGACCGCTCATCAGAATGATGTAAATTTTTTACAGTAAGTCAATAAAAGTACGTTTTTTCGAATTATGTAGTTATCCTTTGTATCCGGTAAAAATATGACACTGATCAAGATACAGGCGGTGACAGGTGATGCGCGCGCTCCGGTCAACGACCTGACCTTGGCCTATTTGGAGGGGGTTTGGCGGCCGGAAGTATGACTCATCAGGTATCATTCGATTTGTAACGAAACAAGGAAAGTCCTACAATCATTTTTATGATAACCCATCCTAACATAACTGCCGCAGCGTGCTGTATAAGGGTGGCATCCGTATAATACCAAAGTACCAATTAGAACAACCTCCAAATTTACATTATATATTTGGGATTTTATGATGAGAGTAAGGGGTATCTTAGTACAACTAAATCTTGAGGTCCATTTGGAGAATTTTAATATTTAACCCCTCATTGGAAACCCCTTTTGTGTAGACAGTAAAATTATTATGAAAGTCTAACATACTTTGTAATTTATGTAAGAAAACATTAAATATTAAACTTTAAGAATAAGAATGACAAACATTTATTTGTTAACAAATTAGGGGTGAACCTTTGCCTTTGTTTTATCTGCTATGATAACTAATGCGTTATATCGATTTGTAGGATATTTCATAAGCTTCAAGAATGTTACATCTTCTGTGGTCAATTTGAATTTGGTTTTGAATTCAAGATAAAATCAATCTGTTTTTGGTATAAAGTGTAATTGTTCGGAGTGTAAAGGAGAAGGATTATCTTTGTAGGGCCTACAATTAAATCTGAGGTTCCACCGAACGAGTTTTATTATTTATCCACTCATTAGAAACCTAAGTTGTGTAGATTAGCAAATGTGTATAAAAATCTGACATGTTTATATAGGTCTAATTAATGGTGGATTATAGGGCCTAAAACAAAATTACCGTACCGGTACCTACAATGTTATATTTTTAATAAATTATGCGATAGTTAATTATAAATTATTTATTTTAATCCAGATTTCGGCTTAGTTTGATTGGTATTTTGTAGAAATATATAATAGCGTTTTGTATGAGATTGTCTAAACTTCCAACAATGTTATCTTTCACTATGTGGTCGAATTTAGAAATTTTCGTAAATAATATTTAACTTGGTGATACAATTTCTAGAGACTGTTGTTATACTATATTGCTGGTTATAAATAATCGCCTTTGACCAGGCATTTGACCATAATAATCGTCGTCTGCCACAGGTAAACATAGAAACCTTTAATGCCATTTGGGCGAAACCCAAACAAATTTCGCACATCTTCTTAATTCTGACAAACCAGTTACACCAGGAAGATATAAATAGACAAATGTTTTATAAAACCACATTAAACCAAAATCATCGTCTGCGGTAGATGAACCTACTTTGAAGGGCAATATGGCGACGCCCTGGAGGAATTTTTTGAATTTTATTAATTTTGAATTTAAGTAGGAATTCTATTGAACATTTTGATATGCAATATGTTAGGGTTACCGGTATGTCACGATACCACCTTCAATTATTATTTGGTACGGCAGATTTCCCATTTGCATTGTTAAATGCAATCCCAATTTTGTGTTTTAAATATCAAATTTTATCAGAAGAAGAAAGAAGAAACCCTGTTTTATTTTTAACAAATAATGAAATACTTACAAAAACGGAAACTGAAAATAGCATCATAAAACCATTGGTCATAAGACATCTGTTTGGTTGGCCATAATACACATTTTTGTACATTGCACTTTTGCATCATACATATTATTACTTATCATAGATTTTACAGTTTTGCGTCCATAAACAAAATATATTTACCAAAAACAATTTTTAAGCCTTTCAAATCAAATCAATCGCATTTTATTAATTATCTGCCACTAACAATAAAACGGCGTTGTATTAGTTTCATAATATCAATGTGCATCTTGCAATTTGAATAAATTTCCTTGAAAATGTATTGTCACAAGGTAGGACCTAAGTTATTTCAACTTTAAACTAGGCTATAATAATATATTATAATATGTTATGCAAATCCGAAACATTATCAGATTTACTGATTTACACAGGCTGGTCAAAGAACCGACATTCCAGATAAGTAAAATATCCTAGTACGGGTTTTAGTTTTAAGACTCTAATGTAATGTTTAGTCTTAATGTGTAGGCCTATATTGTATCCTATAAACAATTAAACATATTATTTACCGCAGTATTACAGATACCATGTCTAATTTTATACATGCCTACACGTTCCATATGTTCTTTAGGCTACATAACTTATTATCATGTACATTTTTGAGTTATGACGAGAAACAGGCTATATCTACTTCCAACAAAATCATTAAATGGAGGTAGACTTTTATTCGATTATATTAGATATTTTAGAACATTCTCAACTTTTTAAACGCTAATTTTAAAATACAATATAAAATCGAATGGGAAATCTGCCGTGCAATTGAAAACCCTAACTAATTGCATACACAAAGCTTCATTTGGATTTCTGCATGGCCAGCAATAATTATAAAGGGGATATATCATTTTACAATTAATTAATAAGGATTAATTGGTATTATGTCTAAGTATATTGTTGTCTCATTTGTTGTACCGTATGAATCGCTTAGTATGAAATGAATTCAGTTCACACTCATAATCGTGAGCAACATTCTTGAATATAATCTAATAAATTACCAGAAGTAGGGTAATCCAAATCCAAATACTCCTTAGATATCAGAGTCACTATCACTGGTCAGTCGGATCAATATTTATGCGGCGGTTAGCAATCCCATAAACATAAACACTGTGAGAAAACTTCTACGTTCCTCCCCCTTTCACAGTTGGAATCGACTCGCCCAAGGCGAGACGCTTCAAGGTCACGCCACGCCACAATCAACTGGGTCGGTCGTCGTCCCGTCCGTTTATGTTTATATCTTTGTTCTCTCTCTCTTCGCCAGCTGACTGTTCCACGAAACTAACTTGCCAACTTCAAACTCTGGGCTTTGTTTCTTACTTTCTCTGTCGCTCCCAAAACTGTTCCCGAGTTTGACGGTTGAATTTCAAGTTAACTAATTCAATTTTACACGACCATGCTGCGTTACTGAGGAATATGACTGAATCCGCGAATTTTTCGAGCTTATAGTAGCTATTTTAATTTTGTGAACCTGACATTTAGTGGTTATAAACGTATGCAACCTGTCAATAACGCTTTGAGACAACGTGACGCACTGCAAAATCATTTTCATTTTAATTTTCGTTATTTATCACATAGAAAGCGAAGTACGCAAATAATCGTCAAAGGAATTGTACAGCATTGTAATAAAGTATAAACATTGTAATATAGTATATTGATTACTTTTAGTGTAGACCAAAGATCAAAGCATATAATCAAAGGCACGACGGTTTGATCGCAATGAATACAGAACATACAAACGGAAAATGATACGATATTGGAAAATGGATTCTTGTTCAAAGGCAACCCGTTGCTACCGTATCGCCCTCTGGAATGCCGATTATATTGATAATTTTATGTAAAATTATGAACAGCGGCGATTGCCAACTTTCGAATAACCAACTTTATTATACCTATTAGCGAATTTCCCCTATAGGGAAGAAGCTATTACCGTAGGTCTCATGGTAAGACTTAAGCCCGAGACCATGATAACTTTTCATTTTGAGGTCCCCAGATGCCAAAAACACCATTCGTTCAAATTATATATATATATATATATATATATATATATATATATATATATATATATATATATATATATATATATGTGTGTGTGTGTGTCCGTAAGCACGATAACTCTCGTAAAAAAGGTCCGATCTTAATGAAATTTGGTACAAATGTGTAAAGTACCATTTATTTGAACGAGTTCGAAAACCAGATGAATCGCACCATCCGAAGGGGGGTTCTTGGGGGGGTTTTGTACCCCAAAAATGTGTTTTTTGGGGTTTTCACATGTAATTTTAATTTAAATCACATTTTAATTTATACCATTGAATTCAGCTTAAAAAAACAAACAATTTGGTATTTTGATCATTGCTCTACGTCAATTGGTTACCGAGATATTGAAAGTGCTAAACACAGTACGTTGTCTAATGTTATTCTTATGGAGAAAAAGAAAAATTGTATATCTCGCTTATTTATGAACATAAACTGACAAAATTTGGTATATGGCTTGATCTGGTCGTGGTTTATTGTTGTTTGCTCAAAAAAAAATTTTTCACATGGTTCCTGTAGCAGCAAACCTAGGTACTTGGTCTCCATGTTATTCTTATGGAAAATACTTTAAATGTTATATATCACTTATTTATGAATGTATATGGATGAAACTTGGTATGTGACTTCACTAAGATGAGTTCTATTGATATTTGCATAAAAGCCCATCATTTTGTGTGCCTTGTTGCAGCAAACCTGCGTACTCATCCCCAATGTTATTCTTATAGAGAATAATTAATATTTTGAATATCGCTTGTTTGTGAATACATTTCTTATGAATCCTGTTAAGTGTTTTAATGTGTTATGTTATATATTCATTAGAAATTCGCTGAGTATGCAGGTTTGCTGCGACGGGTGTATTTTTAAATTTAACTAGCGACTTTTACAAAATTAAAAACAATAATTTTGTGAATTAGCACTTACATTTTTATTCAAACGCAACTTTAGTTTATTATATATCCTTTTATAATTTGTTGTGCCTAATTAAAACCTAATACCGAAGAAATTAATTTTGTAATGCTATTCTTTTTTGTCACATTTTGCGTATATGTTCTATTTTACTATAACGAGTAGACGGCATCGGACGCAGTCAGCTGGGGCGGCCATCTTTGTTTGCACCGCTACACTAGCGCTACCTACCTAGTCGTGGTTTACTTCTCGTTGCGGTCGGTTGTTAGTTGTGTTAAACTTTAGTTTCGCATTTTGCTTATTCTGTGATAAGGTTCTCGTGTTGTGCGCCTCGTAAAGCGGTTCGCGTGCTTTAACGTTTCGTGCTTATTGATGTTTCCTGTGTCCTGTAAATAATATGGCAGAACCGAATAAAGACTGTGTCGCTGAAATCAAAGTGGAAATTAAGACTGAGGAACCGTTGGAGATATATTGCAGCGAAGTGGTCGAGGAACCGTTTGAAATATTTTGCAGTGAAGTGATTGACAAAGTGATTCATAAACACTATGAAAGTGCAGAAGCGGTTTCGCCCGTACAAGATGAAGATAAAGATGCAGCTTCATTCTCTTCGAATGAGTCTGATAAAGTAAAGTGCGAGAATTCTGCTTCAACGTCAAGAGATTGGGAATATTTCAATGAGAATATAAACGAAGACAAACTCTGCTTCGACACCGTTCGGCCCACTTTTGTCGATTGTGGGGGTTCCGGTGGTAATGTTCAAGGTGTGGAGGAAGTCAGCCGGGCGTCATCTAGCGTTAGACGTGAAGGGACCGTTAGTGAAAGCGATGGTGACAATCGGAGTGACGATTCTAGTTCAGAAGGCAGTAATCCGGAACGTAAACAATCCGGCAGTGAAAGTGACACTGACAACGAGGATGGCGACTCGGGTTCAGGAGGTAGAGAAGTCGATGGGTATGTGTCTGTAATGAAGGCTGCTAACCCCAAATTCATGTACACGCCTTCGTGGAGAAGCAACCCCGATTGTATGCGTAACTTGGAGTTTGAAGCGGAAAACAAAATATTAGTACCGTACCCAGTGGGTAATAAACCCGTCGATTGGTTCACTCTGTTAATGGACGATATTTTAAATCGTATCATCGAAGAAACTAATTCATTTGGGAATAAACGTGTTCGATTTCCACACAGGCCGTCGGACCGTCCAAAAAAACCTTCTTCGCAAGCTCCCAAACGCCTTCCAAACTGGACACCACTGCAACTGTCCGAACTGAAGTTATTCGTAGGCATACTGTTACACATGGGGACAGTAAAGTGTAACCGTATAAACGACTACTGGTGTATAGATCCGATTTTCGACATGAAATATATTAGGGAAAGAATGGTGAGAAGTAGGTTCTTTGCGATTTTGAGAGATTTGAGTTTTTTTAAAGAATCCTCAAACAACCAAGCGAAAATGTTGGTGTCTCTGTTCAACGACATCATGGCGAGGGTGTACCATCCTGATAGAGACCTAGTGGTGGAAGAGGGAGTGGTGTTGTGGAAGGGGCTGAAGAGTTTCGCCAACGAAAGGAGCAAAGGCTTGTTCAAATTGTTCAGCTTGATTGAAACGGCCGGCCCCGTTGTCAAGATGATGTGTAGCGAATCTCAGAGGGTAAACGACAGACGAATCACCGTCTTCCAAACTGCCATTGTCAAACGTCTAATGGAAGATAAATGCAGCGGACATTCTCTCGTAGTGAAGAACGAGTACCTCGGGTTCACCATGGCGAAGGAGCTGCTTGAGGCGAAGATGTACTGCACGGGGTTCTTGAGCCCTGACTGTCACGAGATACCGGTGGAGTTGAAACAGACGAAGCTGAAGGAAGGAGAAACAGCTGAGAGATACGCCGACGGAGTCATGATGGGGAAGTGGAGGAAGAATCGCCGGGATTCCTATTACGTGTCTACAGAATTCGACAACTCGATAGTCGAGTCGACCAGTAAACACGGGAAATGTCGGGAAATGCCTCTTCCTATTTTGAAGCTGAAGTTCAAGGAGAACATGCACGTAGCGGAAGTTACTAGGCCGCTGATGGACTACTACCCGACGGTGAGCATCCAGAATCTACCTTGGCACAGGAGGATCTTCTTCCACCTCCTCCAGATCATGATGCTCAACGCCCACAAGCTGTTCAACCTCGCCAACATCTCGCTGAACCGGGAGCCCATGGAGTTCCACCAGTTCAGGGTCCAGGTCATCCGGGAGTTGATGGGGACGAATCAGTTTCGAGCGTCAAAGCGATCTTTTCCAGAGCCTTGTTGTGCCCCCGGGAAAAGACAAAACACCGGGAAAGGGACTGAGGTGAGACACTCTTTAGCCAAAATCATGGTGAAAACTAAAGATGGGAAACGCACCTCTAGAAGGAGGTGCAGGGTGTGCGCCATGGAACACATATTCACGCAGACCACCTACATGTGCGCGCTGTGTCCCGGGCAGCCGGCGCTGTGCGCCATCCCGTGCTTCGACAAGTACCACACGATATGAGGAGAGGAGACATTGTGTATAGAATGTATAGTGTAAGCCTAAATATAACCTTGACCAATGATCAGCAGAACTTCAGTCCTATACTCTACAACATTTCGTGTCATGAGTCATAGACTAATTGAGCATCAGTGTATATACCACACTCTGAGTATAGTGATATTATGAATAAGGTAAATCCTTACAATAAATTGTTAATTGAATGCTTTTATTGTTGTAATACATTAAGACCCCTACACACTATACGTTTCCGATCCGGCCGTCATATTGGTGTAATTTTTTATTTGTATAAAACAAATTATATGTAAAGAGGCATGAAAACAATTATATAGGCCTTACATGCATTTATAATAGATTTACTTAGCTAATTTCTTGCATTTTTGGGCGACATATACATGCTTATTGGATTGTGTATGCAACCAGCTTATTTGGCGTAGGCCTACGGCATAACAGTGTTTATAACCATAGAATATTCTGTGCTGTTGTGCTTCATCGCGAGTTAACAAACATATTTTATCATACTTAATCGTTTTATATCGAAGTAAAATGCCGATTTAAATACTCAAATCACTACAGGCGCAGAGCAGCAAAGTTTTCTAGTCTACAGGAAATTTCAGATTTCAGGATGCACTGAAATTTAGTTTGACGGTCAAAACAAGGGTGAACTTTGTTTCATTGATTTATTTCCGTGTTTATTTATTTTTTAGCGAATTCGCCCTATAGGGTAGAAGCTATTACCGTATATCTCATGGTAAGACTTAACAGAAGACTTAAGCCCGAGACCATGATAACTTTGTTTTGAGGTCCCCAGATGCCAAACCCACTATTCGTTCAAATTTATATATACGTATATATTATAATAAATACAGTACTATATAAAAAGTCCGATTTCGATGAAATTTGGCTCAAATGTGTAAAATGACATTCATGACTTAAGTTCGAAACCCAGAAAAATCGGACCATGGGAAGGGGGGTTTTAAATTTTCAAAAACCAGTTTTTTGAATTTTTACCCTAAAATTTAAAAAACTTAATTTTGGTTTTTGACCATGTTATAGAGCTTAAAAAAATATAGTATTTTGAATTATTAACCTAGGTTAAGTGGTTGCGGAGAAAATCCAATAAACCTACTCATAAAATCTCCCATGTTAATCTTATGGGAAAAAGGTTTTTGGCTTTTCCTCAGTTTATTTTAATGTAAACTTCACATTTGCTTTTGCCAATCTGTTCAGTTCCACAACAAAATCATTTTGGTGTTTAAGTTGTGATTCTACGCCCCCGTTGCAGAGATATTCAAAGTGCTAAACACAGTACGTTGTCCAATGTTATCCTTAAGGAGAATAAATAAAATTTGATATCTCGATTATTTATGAATGTATGTTGATGAAACTTGGTATGTAGCTTCACTTCGTTGAGTTATATTGATAATTTCATAAAAACCCATTTTTTCCTTGTTGCAGCAAACCTGCTTACTCAGCCCCCATGTTATTCTAAGGAGAATAACTAAAATGTTAGTTATATAGCTCTTATTTATGATTGAATATTGATGAAACTTGGTATGTGGCTTCGCCTAGTTAAGTTATATTTATATTTGCGTAAAAAAACATTTTTTGTGTTCCTTGTTTCAGCAAACCTACGTACTCATTATAATTACCAATATTATTCTTATGGAGAATGCTTATATGTGAATATATTTTTATGAAACTTGGTATGCGGCTTTATGTGTTAATTCATATATTATGCATTGGAAATTCGCTGAGTACGCAGGTTTGCTGCGACGGCGGTATTTGTAATATTTGCCGACTCAAGTTATCCTGCTAAATCAAGAATGCGGAACATGCATTTTATGTGGTCAAGTAGGAAAGTAGATTTTTAAAATGCTAAAAATTGCTTAAGACAACAACTTTTTTATTTATCACAAGAAGAACTCTGGGTTAGCATTAAATTTTGTTATCGAATTTCTGTTCACCTAACAGTTGCTAGTAATGTATTGTGTAGTGTATGGTGTAGTTCACCATGACGTTTTCATTGGCCATTTGCAATGATGCTTTCAAGACAGGTCGACCTTAGACAGCAAGACTAGGGTTTGGACCGTTCCATATCAAAACGTTAACAAAAACACTGGCGTAGATTGACACACAACACAAAAACTAAACAGAAGTACGACATATTACTCAGTAGAATAATAAAATCATCACTGATACTAAAAATAAGCTATTAATTCGTAACATATCACCGATATATTTCCGACCAGATAATGAGCAATGGAGGGAAATGTGTAATAATGGTATTATCAACTAGTAAAAAGTATCATTTGGCCGCACAAAGTGGCCTTGGCCTTGAATTGTTGTGAAGTTGCAGATGTAATGTATAACTTTGTCAAGGTCAACTGGACTATAACGTAAGCGTTGCGTTGTGTATTTCTGTAATTTGTGTCGTTGAAATTTATGTTCGCTACAATAGAAAAGTTCGCTCTTTACGTAAAGTTTGTTGCGGTGCGATAAGCGGGAGTCGTCGTCGTGAAATGTTTTACGCAAGCAACGCTAAATCTATACAAAAAATATGGGTTTTAGACTACTGATGTTTTCTTATTGCGAGACACGAGTTGTGTGATATTTCTACGGCGACCTCTCAAAAATCGTCCAGTATTGTACCTTCAGGTATTTAAAACACAGGGTAGACGGACTTATTTGCCGTATGGAAAACACATTTTTCACCTTCTTCTTCGTCAAACTATTCAGAAGAATGGCGTGCCAGAGGAATTAAATGCGGGAAGAAACCGTGTAGCCTATTGTACTATTGTGTTGAGTGTCCCGACCAGCTGGGATTTGTGCCTTCCGGCGTTTGGGCAAATATCACACCAACTTGTGAAACATTTGTGGGAGCCAGGTTAAAAAGTTGGTGGGAAGGGTGGTGTACAGGGTCAATAAACAGTCTGGAGAGCCCCTCGTAACCTTTTTCATACTAGAAACACAAACTCAGCACACTTTCATGCGGGGTGTAAAAATTGACCTTTTTGGTCAATATCACTACTTTGCCCACAATCCCAGAATAGGATATTTTGGGGCAACTAAAGAATTTTTAATGTAAAACCCCATTGAGTGACCGCTTGTTTAAAAGGTCCTTATCAAATAATATAACGCAAACTAGATGTAAAACCAGTCAAAAATGGCCGGTTGAAATGTCCATAAGTCAGAGAGGAATTGTAACTAGCCTACTTACAATTTAGGCATAAATAATTTGTTCATGAAATTAAAATTCATAATTTATGGCTCCTTTAGAGGCAATTAATAATTAGCTTTTACTTTTTTGAGAAGCATACAATCAGAACAGCTTCGCCATGCCACCAAAATGGGGTGTATTTTGGTGGACACGCTACATTCCACAAATTAGTGGACTCTGACCTGTCGTATTTTGGTGGACACGCTACATTCCACAAATTAGTGGACTCTGACCTGTCGTATTTTGGTGGGCACGCTACATTCCACAAATTAGTGGACTCTGACCTGTCGTATTTTGGTGGACACGCTACATTCCACAAATTAGTGGACTCTGACCTGTCGTATTTTGGTGGACACGCTACATTCCACAAATTAGTGGACTCTGACCTGTCGTATTTTGGTGGACACGCTACATTCCACAAATTAGTGGACTCTGACCTGTCGTATTTTGGTGGACACGCTACATTCCACAAATTAGTGGACTCTGACCTGTCGTATTTTGGTGGACACGCTACATTCCACAAATTAGTGGACTCTGACCTGTCGTATTTTGGTGGACACGCTACATTCCACAAATTAGTGGACTCTGACCTGTCGTATTTTGGTGGACACGCTACATTCCACAAATTAGTGGACTCTGACCTGTCGTATTTTGGTGGACACGCTACATTCCACAAATTAGTGGACTCTGACCTGTCGTATTTTGGTGGACACGCTACATTCCACAAATTAGTGGACTCTGACCTGTCGTATTTTGGTGGACACGCTACATTCCACAAATTAGTGGACTCTGACCTGTCTGAACAGTTTTTCCTCAATGCTTATCAGAGGTTGATTAGATAATGATAATTTCGGTCAGCATATACGCATAGTAAGTTAAATGTTATCATGACTATAGCTGTTATAGTACGCATAGTTGTCCTAAGTAAGTTCATGACTATGTCTGAACAATTAAATAAGGCCTTTCTATATTTTAATACATCCACGAATGGGAAATCAAGATGATTATTATTATTATTATAAATTATGAAAACCCTAATAGGATATAGTAATTATAGGGTACTTTGGTATTATACGGATGCCACCCTTATACAGCGCGCTGCGGCAGTTATATTAGGATGGGTTATCATAAAAATGATTGTAGGACTTTCCTTGTTTTGTTAAAAATCGAATGATACCTAATGAGTCATACTTTCGGCCGCCAAACCCCCTCCAAATAGGCCAAGGTCAGGTCGTTGACCGGAGCGCGCGCATCACCTGTCACCTGTATCTGGGTCAGTGTCATGAGTGATTTATTGCCGTGCACTACGTTACATTTGATTTCTTAATGAGTCACGTTCTTTTGGTGTGGGATTTACCTCGAATGAAGAGGAAACCGTACGTATTTTTATGATAACCCATCCTAACATGCCTTTTGGGAGGCACAACACAAAGACCGCTCATCAGAATGATGTAAAATTTTTACAGTAAGTCAATAAAAGTACGTTTTTCGAATTATGTAGTTATCCTTTGTATCCGGTAAAAATTAACCTCCAAAAATAGTGGCATCCGTATAATACCAAAGTACCAATTATAGTTTTTTATCATTTTTAGGTAGGAGTGTCAGGGTCGTGAGGGTTAGATGGGGTAGGAAGAGAGGGTGGGGAGGTGAAATCCTTACGCAGGCTTGAATGCAATTTATGAAAGGGGAGAAGGGGTGTCAACCCTGACAATTTGGAGACTTATGTTTATCGTAGCCCTTAAATATAGTCGAACTGTTCTGACATGAGCCCTCCTAGCTCCATGCTATCAGCTGGCGAGATAAGACACAAATTTAAATGATTTCTACTGAACGACACATAATTTGGGAACGTCTTTTGTGACCCTACAATGTAGTTGAACTGTTCTAACATTGTGTCTATCTTCATGCTATCAGCTGGGTAGAGAGACACAAAGTTAAGTGATTTCTACTGAAGGACACATGATTTGGTAACGGCCAGCTGTCAACTTTTATCAACATGATAACGACACGTTTTATAAGCAGTACCTGGGAGGCCGAGCTTTGCTTGGGGTAAGGCCAGTCAGTTTGTTTAGATGGCTTGGAGTAATATCTCACCACTTCCCCCTACTGATAATCAGATTTGTATAACTCGTTTGCCTCTTATCTACATTTTTAAGGTCACTCCAGTTGTTATTTATAGCTCAATGTCCCTTTGATTTATTTTACTACTACTCTATATATGTAATCTTCACTCAAATCTCTGCTCTCAGGAAACCTCATGTTAATGTTAATAATCAAAAACAACATGAGGACTACTTTGACAGTTCCTTGGTTGATTATGAACAACTGTTACAATTCTTTTGTTTTGATTTGAAGCTCCATAAGCACAATGTTAATTTTTGAACTTTTCATTTTAGTATTTTTACATCATTTGATTTTTTCTGGGGATGAGGACTGTCTAGAACTTATTTTTATCTCAGAAATTAGTTATTTCGAATATTTGAAGGAAATCGTTGGAGCCGTTTTTGAGATCAGTGTCACAAGCAAGCAAACCTTACTCATATTAGAGTATAGGATAGATTTTGGCTCTGAAATGTTATAGTGAGGACAGTTTCTACAGCTATAATGTATTTTGTAAATTTTTGTTCAAGATTAGTTGTATTTAATGTTTACAAAATAAAAATGCCATGTCCTCGTACAAGGTAGTTTATGATTGATTTATCGAATTAAACTGGACAACGATTATAAAAAGAAAATATACGAATTCTAACGACGCTGGCGATACCTCGTCAAAAGGCTAATAACCAATAATTTTATAGCGAAGCAAAGAATCCGCCACGGTTTCGCGTGGAAGGATTTTGCCTTATTCTTAAATTTATATAATAATTATGATTTAATTGCTGCCATAAACCCCGGTTAAACCCTTCAACAAAACCTCTTAATCAGCTGAGCAATTTGGTTTTGATTTATTTTTTCAATGTGAATCAGGTGAACCAGAATAGCTCTTGGGCCCAGGTAGTATACTTAATTTTATGCAACATAGTTTTAAGTTGCATTTCTAATATTTCTCCCTTTTGCAGGGGCGAATATAAGGGGGGAGGCCCAGGAGGCCCGGGCCCCCCGAAATGAAAAAGAAATTAACTAATCATTAATCCCGAAATTACAAAGCCAAGAAACCTGGAATTTATTTTGCAACCGTTGTTAAGCTCGTTAATTTTATAAATTCACCTGTTTTGAGCGTTATCAATAGATCACTTTGCTTAAACTCTTTTAAAACAATAATACCCAAAGGATCTAATTTAGGTACGCTTTGAATTTGGCCACCAACACTATACTCCGCGCGCTTTAACCTTTCACTTGGGATTTTTGGTGTTCGGTGTGGATATGGTATCGGCAACGTCGCGCGTCGCGCCGCCGCGCCGAGGCGAGCGCCCGCGTCTTTTCGCGCTGGCTCCAGGTGCACTTCCTGAGAAGGCTCTTTCGAAATTACAAATAATTTTTTATCATCAGAGACTTTTTTAATATTTCTTATCATAACATGTTTGGTCATACTTTAATGATAATAAATATCTAAAAGAAATTCAAATTGGACAATTATAAGACTTGTTAACAGTTGTATAATGTAATAGCCAACACATTTACCTGGAACTGCCAATCTAACGACACCCAGGTCGTCAAGCACACCCGGAGGAAACTCGTACTGTTGGAGATCACCATCAACACCTTCATTCTCGCTGCCACACTATCAGAGTCATCATCGTCCCCACCCAGACAAATTATAAATTGTTCCACGTGTTCGTGTTGCAGACCTTCTGCTTCCCAGGCATTACTTACTAATTGTTCAGTGTGTGAGACGTATCTCGCCCACATTTCTGGTGTAAACTTATTGATTGCTTCCCGGAATAATGTTTCAACATCGCCTATTTTAAAAGTCACATTTCGCTCCTTTACATAATCTTATATCGCCCACGACATTTCTATTCGGTTGTACTCGCAATGGTAAGGGGGAAGTCTTAGTGTCCTATGTCCCAACTGTTCCGCCATTTTATCTAAGACATACTGAGGGCGTAGGGGAGCCCTCTTAACCAGTTCAATAAGTTCGAGTTTAATTAATATAGGGTTAAAATGCACTCATTTTTCCGTTAACTACTCAATTATATAGCTTTTTAGCGAATTTCCCCTATAGGGAAGAAGCTATTACCGTAGGTGGCATGGTAAGACTTAAGCCCGAGACCATGATAACTTTTTTTTGAGGTCCCCAGATGCCCAAAACACTATTAGTTCGAATTTATATATATGTATATATGTATTAATATATGTGTGTGTGTGTGTGTGTGTGTGTGTGTGTGTGTGTGTGTGTGTGTGTGTGTGTGTGTGTGTGTGTGCGTGCGCGTGTGTGTGTGTGCGCGTGCGCGTGTGTGTGTGCGTGTGTGTGTGTGTGTCCGTTACCGCGATAACTTTTGAAAGAAGCGCCCGATTTTTATGAAATTTGGCACAAATGTGGAGAGTAACATTTATGACTTTAATTTCGAAAACCAGATCGATCGGTCTATGGAAAGGGGGTTTTATGGGGGTTTAACATTGTCAAAAAATCAGTTTTTTGAACTTTTTACCCTAAAATTTTATAAATACCTACTAGATTTTGGTTATATCCATTTTATAAAGCTTAACAAAACAAACAATTTAGTATTTTTAATCATTAAGCTAGGTTTAGTGGTTGTGGAGAAAAGTCAAAAATGTGTCCATAAAATTTCCCATGTTAATTTTAAGGGAATACGGTTATTAGATTTTCCTCAGATAATTTCACTAAAAACTCCACATTTCTTTCTACTAATCAGTTTAGCTCTACAAAACAATCATTTTGGCGTTTTAATTGTTGTTTTACGTCCAACCGTTGCAGTGACATTCAAAGTGCTAAACACAGTACGTTGTCCAATGTTATCCTTATGGAGAATAAATGCAATTTTATATTTAGATTATTTATGTATGTATATTGATGAAACTTGGTATGTGGCTTCAACTAGTTGTGGTATATTGCACAAAAAAAGGTTTTTTTGTTGATTTCCCGGTAGCAGCAAACCTGCATACTCGGCCCCATGTTATTCATATGGATAATAAGTAAAGTTTTATATGTCCCTTAGTTATGAACCTAAATTAATAAAACTTGGTATGTAGCCTGTAAACCTGGTTGAGTTATATTGATAATTGCAAAAAACACATTTCTTATCTTCCTTGTTGCAGCAAACCTGCGTACTCAATTATAATGTTATTCTTATGGAGAATAAATAAAATGCTATATATCACTTATTAATTAACGTATTTTTGTGAAACTTGGTAAAAATGGCTCTAGGTAGTAGTGATACCCATATATATGCATTGATTGCATAAATTCGCTGGGTACGCAGGTTTGCTGGGACGGGGGTATTTATTTTTCATTGTTGAAGCTTTATCTAAAATTCGAGAGTGGTAAGACGCATTGTCCATTCCTATTGTGCTTCCACTTTCAATGATGGGAAGCAGAGATTCCTGAAACCATTTTTCAAATGTTTTGGAGTTCATCTCTTCATGGTAGTCTTTAGTCTTTTTTGAACCGAATATAAGTGGTTCAGAGTTAATCCACCCATTTTATGATCCAGCATGGCAAACAATAATTCTACATCTTTTCCCAATTTGTGCCGCCGGACTACCCTGTATAGTTTTATCAGTCCACCCTGTAGATTTCGTAGTGTTTTTATTAATCCATGTCTCGTCCAAAAATGCGGTTTTACTCCAGTCAATCTGTTTGGAAGCCCTTAAAAAACGGTATCTTGCAAGTGCCACGTCGGGTTTCTCAAGTATCACCTTACGTTTGTTAATTTTCTTGTACTTAAAACCAATTTTCTTCAAAATGTCACGAAGGGAGGTGTGTTTTCCCTTAAGGGTGTTTGGTCAAAAAATATTTCTGGATTTTTTATACTTATAAGTCTTACTTGTGCTATGACTATTCTGTGGAAGATATTTTTTTTAATTTTCGGACCTCTACCTAAAGAAATATAGAGGTCAATAGCAGTGAAATATGCTAGTTTTCTTACATCATTCACTAAAAATCTACTTTTACTATCGAGCCTTAATTTTGGGAATATGTATGATAAATTCATATTTAACTTTTAATATAAATGAAAACAGGAAAAAAATTACTTATTTTTCTTTTCCTCGGAAAAAACTTTTTTTTCATCTTTATTTTAAATACAATTGTACCAAAACAAATGTCAATTTAAAGACCAATGGACAGTATATAATGTACAAAAAAATTGCAAGTTTATCTAATATACTTTTCTCGGGAGACTTGTAAAACTAAATCTAATCTCGCGCCTGCATCGTAAGAGTAGGCTACCTGCGCGGCCGGCGCTCACATACGAGCAGCTGCCGGCACGCGCGCGCGGCTCCCCTCAGTCGCGACACGTCACAGCCCCTCCTTCCACCAGGCCGGCTCTCTCTCTCAAGGCCGCACTATTCACCCGCTCCGCTCCCCAGCTCACCTCTACCATCCTATCTCTCTAAGACTTATGCCCGAGACCATGACAAATTTTGTTTAGGTCGCCAGATGACTAAAACACTATTCATTCAAATTTATATATATGTATATATATGTGTGTGTCCGTGAATGCGATAACTTGAGTAAAAAACGTCCGATTTCGATGAAATTTGGCTCAAATGTGTAAAGTGACATTTTTGACTAAGTTCGAAAACCAGAAAAATCGGGCCATGGGAAGGGGGGTTTATGGGGGTTTTAAATTTTCAAAAAATCAGTATTTTGCATTTTTTACCCTAAAATTTTTAAAACACTTAATTTTGGTTTAGACCATGTTATAGAGCTTAAAAAACAAATAATACGGTATTTTGAATTACTAAGCTAGTTTAATAAGTAAGTTATTAAGTTAAGTTATTAAGTAAGTTTAATATTGTTTAAACTTGGTATGTGGCTTCACCTAGTAAGATTATATTTGCATAAAAACCAATTGTTTTTGTTCCTTGTTTCAGCAAACCTATATACTCATCACCAATGTTATTCTTATGGAGAATAATTAAAATTGTATATATGGCTTATATATGAATATATTTTTATGAAACTTGGTATGCGGCTTTATATGGTATTAAGACATATATTATGCATTGGAAATTCGCTGAGTACGCAGGTTTGCTGCGACGGGAGTATTTATTATTGGGGTAAAACAAACTTTCATTTTGTTAAAAATGCTTGATGGCTAAGAAGTGTGTAAAATCTGTTCGCGGCAAATAGGGCTGTACTGCGTTGTCACCTAACTCAACACTCGCTTATTTTAATCAATAATGTAATTAGGATTAATTATTATTGTGAATCAGATGTTAAATTCCCCTTGCTTTGCTTGTTTGCATCAATAAATAACAGAGTAACTTAAATGATAAGAGTTCGGTAAATTTACAGAGCTTTTGAAATACATCAAAATATTGGCTAAAATCGATAACATTAATTAATTATAATATGAAATTAAGTTTCAGGCTAAGCAGGGTTAGTAACAACAACGAGGGGAGGGATACGCGCCTACAATATCACACACGCACAGGTGTTGTTCCGTTACAATCGTCCAAATACTCTCGGTTCTGCGAAACTCTCCCGCGTTTTCCGTCTTTCGCGCCATTTACGTACAGTGGTACAGTAGTGATCCCCGGTCGGTGAGAGATGGTCGTGCTGTATGTTTTGTGAGATTGTTATGTGATATACATTGGTTCGTTTGTGTAAACTCAAGTTATTTGTGATGGCTCCTAAAAAACGTCCTCATAAACGTAATAAAAGATCCCTCAAGATCAGAGAAGGAATTAAAAAGAAGAAAGAAGCCTTCACCCCACCAAGTCCACCAAAATGTTGGCCTACTACTGAGGAGTCTTCCGAAAATGTTTTCGATAAACTTCTGACAAATTCTGAGTAAGTATAAACATTATAATTGTGTCTGACTGTACATGAGCATAACCTTTCTCTCCATGTATTTATTATATGGATAAATGTTTCCTTTAGCAAAAACTACTGGACCGACTGGGCTGAAAATTTACACATGGTAGATCTTGAACCCATGCAACACATAGGCCTATTCACTTCCTTAAAATCCGATATTTTTATATTTTTATTGTACTTGAGTTCTTTTATTTCTAAAAGCGAATCCAAAGTGTTACGTTTACCGATTTGGAGTCACAAATCACACACCGTTTACTATCCGACAGAGTTCCTCGACTTAGCAACAGGACCCAAACTATCTGCCTGTATATTTCGTTAGTTAACTTTGATTAAACTGTACATTAAACGTGTAAAATTTAATTTTAATATTATAAAACAATGTGGATTGGTATTTGCTTTAGTTAATCTACCATTTATATACAGCCCGTACGAAGGACGGGTACACAGCTAGTTTTTAAATATAACAATGTTATAAAATTTGCCTATAAGTTTTAAACGGTTATGTTAAAAAATAGAAGTGTTACCTAGTGATACATTACAGTGTAAGGTGCCTGCAACCAACCATTGAGTATATACTAACTCTGTATATTCAATGCTGCAACACATAACTATTACTGAAATATAACAATGTATTTTAGCTGTAATGTAAGATACATTATGTAATAATCGATTTTTTGAGTATGTGACACATTAACAAATAAAACCCTAATATAAACTAATAAAAATTTGTTTTCAGTATGTATTAATATTTGCAAAATATCGATTGTGGGAGGGCGAGAGTTGAACCCACGACCTTGTCCCCTCGGGTCTGCCGCTAATTGATTATTTTGGCCACTCTGTAAACACACAATTCGTATCCCGATTACCTGGACAACATCCTCAGTTGTAAAGTAGTAATAACAGTAGTAATATTATTTCCGGTAAATAAAAATTATCTGATATTTCAGCAATGAATGGTAAATAATGGTGTAAACTACTTACAGTTCAAACCAATAGGTTTAGTTTAGTTCCTCACTTAGTTATGGTTTTATCTTGGATTTTATGTAATGCAAATTTATACCTATACTTTGAACTGCGATTTATAAAATCAGCAGTATGGCTTAATTAAGGAAAACAAAATCAAATCAGCTAAATATACAACCAGTATTTATTTTTGTAATGTTAACACACCCTATTTAACCACAATTCAATACAGTTAAATTGACCTTTCTGTTTTATTTCAGGGTATCGTTATTGGTGCTGCAACGAAGAAAATCTTGTTCTTAGGAGTAAGGAACAAATTTTGCTATGCATGCACAAAATCAAAAGCAGCCAAAGAAGAAACGCCGCTTCATGAGTGCTTCTTAAACTACACTGGCCCATCTACTGGCATGGAAACCAATGTAATTGTCGAAGCGTTTAGACAAAGTGAGGCCGAATATGGGCTTATATACAAGTACTACATCGGCGATGGTGATTCTAGTGTATTTGCAAGGATACAGGAAAAATGTAGGTATGGACGATTTGTCACGAAAGTAGAATGTGCTAACCACATGACACGATGCCTCAGTGACAGTCTCCACAAATTAGCAGCGAACACCAAGTACCCACTGGAGTCACGAAAACTCTTGACTTCCGTGCCTGAAGGGAAGACGATCACACGGCTGGAAAGATTAGTGAAAGGAGTTAGAGCGGCAATAAAACACGCCGGACCCACAAGAAGTTTGCAGGACATCAACTTCTTACGGCAAGATTTGAAGAATGCTCCTAACCATGTATTTGGTGATCACAGTGTTTGCCGTGACACGTATTGCAACATTAAGGTAGACGAAGAGGCAAACGTCTTACATAAACTAGACTCTGAGTTTGCTACAGAAATAAGAAAACTAGTTGACAGGCTCGAACGAAAATCAGAGACCCTTGTACTAAATGAAACCACTAATGCCGCAGAGCGCTACATGGGGCTGGTCTCTAAGTTCATTGGAGGTAAAAGAATTAACTTTAACGCTAGGGGGTCATACAAACGAAGATGCTATGCTGCTGGCCTCAGCCATACTAAGGGTCCCAGCTGGCATCTGAGTCCCTGGAAGAAATGCCAAGGCCGGAGCCCAGGTGGTAATTTCAAAAAAAGATTCATTGTAAGGGAACGAACTCGCGCTAAAAGGGCATTAAGGTACTCTGTAGAAAAGCCTAAGAAAAAGAAATCCGACCACAAAAATTCCAGCGATAAAGATTATGGACCAACTGCTACTGAGCCAGATGTGTCCGAAGATGAGCTCCAAACTAGAATGAATAACGTCCTGGAAATCCTAGAACAAGATTCTAAGGAAAGAAACAAACTCGAGCAGGATACAATCGGCCAGCACAATAACAGTCTTTGGGAGGAAAAACGGAAAAATAGGTTAACTGCTTCAAAGTTTGGGCAAATCATAAAACGATTAGACCACACACCTAGCCACAACTTGGTTAAGAACATCCTTTTCCCCAAAAACCTAAACAACGCAGCAGTCGTGTTTGGACGATTGCATGAAAAGGAGGCTATCACTAAATACCAAGAGAGCCAAAACGTTGAGGTTAAAGAATGCGGATTATTTGTCGACCGCTTGCATTCGTTTTTAGGAGCTTCACCGGACGGGTTAGTCAGTGACGAAGGTCTAGTTGAGGTCAAGTGTTTGCCATCAATTACGACCCCTCTGAAAGAAAGTTTAAACCTAAAGAAGAAAAACATCTGTTTGGAAATTAATAAGAAAGGTGAAATTTGTTTAAAGAAAAAGCACAATTACTTTTTTCAAATACAAGGTCAACTCAATATTACTGAAAGGAAGTGGTGCGATCTTATTGTCTACACAGGAAGTAAAGAAATGTTCGTTGAAAGGATTGTTGTAGACAGTGAGTTGTGGTTACAATGCATGCTTCCCAAACTAACAAGATTTTTTATGAACTGTTTACTCCCCGAAATTGCTGACAGCAGAATTTCAAGGGAAATGAGAGTTCGAGATCCCGAGTACATTGTGCAGGCTCAGGAAAAGCGAAAGAATAATTTAGCTTGATTATTTCATAAGAAAAATCCAGTTTGTCTTGATAAGCTCTTTGTCATCAAAATGTGTTGATAGCCATCAGTTTTGCTTTTAATGCAAACGACTCATATTTTGTAATTAATGTTATTTTTCATAAATTAAATTAATGATCATATTATTGATTTTTTTACATTTATAACTACATTTAAGAGATTTTTCCAAATAGTACAATTATTTATAGAGGTATCATTTTTGATACTAAAGGTATATTATACAGTAAGTTAATACTGTTATGTTCATGTTTATATAACTTAATAATCAACTTTTGAATGGTTATATTAACTACATTGAGTAATTTTCATATAAACGATTTGTATTTACTTTAAAATTAGTTTGAACAAAATTGAAGAAATTGTAAGCGAAAAATCTGATCATTCTAGAAATTAACAAATTTTATACCCTACATGCTTATAAGTTTAATACATTTTTATATATAAACAGATTTAAATATTAGTCAAACAATGTTATACATTTGGAAATTGTTTATATGATAATAAATCACATAAATAAGTTTGTATAGAAAAATGTTTATTTTTTAAATAGTTCACACATTCCGTATATCAATCATAATTTTTAGTGCTGGTAATACAATTGGTAACAATGAAAAGTCTTTATACTAATTGCATCAAGATTAGTACCGTTAGCAAAATATTTAAAACAAAGGCGAAAAAAATAGTTTGCCATGAGCTGACCGGAGTAGCCCCAGAGCTAAAGTCAGCCAGCCGGCCAGAACAAGGTAGGCCTCGGCGCGGCGGTGAGAAACTTGGTGAGGGGGGGGAGAGAGAGAGAGAGAGAGAGAGAGAGAGAGAAGGAGCCTCTCCCCCTCACCCCATCCAACACACACAAACACACTCATGCCCGCATCAGCCAAACAGACGTCCTAGCGGTGTGCGCGGAATTTTGCGGAACTACTGCTCTCCACAGCTAGACTCGCCTCGCGTTCAAACACCCTTAAATATTCCAACAGTGGTAAACTGGTTGCTGGCGGAAAAGTTTTAGGGGAAGGAGGAATTTTAGGGACAATTCCCGGGATTTCCAAAAATATACAAACACCGTTCTTCCAACAAAAACAATCTACTACGACCCTCTCCACATGCAAATTTCTAAAGCAACCGAACTCTTTTACTTTTTGCAATAATATATCTTCATAATATATGACTTTGCAAGCCATCAGATTAAATACCCCCGTAGCAGCAAACCTGCATACTCAGCGAATTTCCAATGCATATTAATTTATCTTAATACCACATAAAGCAACATACCAAGTTTCATCAATATACATTCATAAATAAACGATTTGAGCCATTTTAATTATTCTCCATAAGAATAACATGGCGGCTGAGTATGCAGGTTTGCTGAAATAAGGAACACTAAAATGGGCTTTTATACAAATATCAATATAACTCAACTAGGTAAAGCCACATACCAAGTTCTATTAATTTATGTTCATAATTAAAGGAGATAACACGTTAATTATTCTCCATAAGAATAACATGGGGCTGATTATGCAGGTTTGCTGCTACAGGAACTATCGGCCAAAAAATGGGTTTTTGTGCAAATATCAATATACCACAATGAAATGAAGCAATATACCAAGTTTCGTCAGGATAAGTTGATAAATAAGCGAGATATACAATTTTTCTTATCCTCCATAAGAATAACATTGGACAAACGTACTGTGTTTGGCACTTTCAATATCTCAGTAACCAATTGACGTAGAGCAATGATTAAAACATCAAATTGTGTGTATTTTTAAGCTGATTCCAATGGGGGAAAATAAAATTTTACTTTTTCAAAAATTGTAGGTAAAAAACTCAAAAAACCCATTTTTGGGGTACAAAACCCCCCAAAAATACCCCTTTGGATAGCTCGATCCGTCTGGTTTTCGAACCTAAAGTCATAAATGCTGCTTTACACGTTTGTACCAAATTTCATCAAAATCGGACCTTTTTTACGAGAGTTATCGCACCCACGGACACACACACACACATATATATATATACAGTTTCGAACGAATGGTGTTTTTGGGGTCTGGGGACCTCAAAACGAAAAGTTATCATGGTCCCGGGCCTAGGTCTTACCATGCCGACTACGGTAATAGCTTCTTCCCTATAGGGGAAATTCGCTAAAACGACGATTTCAAAAGTTATGCAAGTTATTTTGAGTTATGTTCTCAGTAGTATCTATTCGTTTTATATTCAAATGTTAACTTTTCCAGAAAACGATCTCAGTATATTTAGTTTTACGCCTTTCCCAAGACCATTACAAGACCATTAATAATTAATTGTCCTATTACAAATATTTTTAGATATTATTTATCGTTAGAAAATTCTCTTTAAGATGCATACTCTTAATTTACTTTCATTCAGTTCTGGAGAAAAATTGTCATTTTAACTAGGAGCCTACTTGTGAGTCATCGTCCAACCGGACACGTAGCAGGTAGGATGGGGTAGCGAGCCCCGCAGCGTTGCCAAACTGTGCAAGTCCCAAGTGAAAAGATCGCGCGCGCGGACTATAATAATGCTATAATGTAAAACATTGAGTGTCACTTCTTTACTAATAACTTTTTATAGGTCTTGCCCCCCTCCCCACAAAGATATTATCTATATTCACCACTGCCCTCTTGCAATAAATGTTATTTTATTATGTCGTACATAAATAAACTAAGAAAAATTAAGATAGCCATGAGAAGATATTTTGAAAATCGGTGTGACAGTTCTTTATTAATAGTGCGATGTCAATGGCTATTGTATTAGAAACATACATTTCCGTCGGTTTGTAATTTGTACACTTTAGTATTTTACTTTACACAATACAGTACTGTATTTTACACCCTGCATTTGCATACTGTGATAGTTCTCTCGTACAGTGCGTGCGGTTAGGCGTGTATACCAAACCATGCGTAATAATTTACTTTACATTCAGTACATTTTTAATCTATATCTATAAAAGAGGAAGTATGTATGTGTGTGTATATATATATATATATATATGTGTGTGTGTGTGTGTGTGTGTAGCCTATGGACTCCGAAACCGCTCGACAGATTGTAATGAAACTTTCAGGCATTATTAAGCATTATTCAAGGATGGTTTCTGTGAAGTTTGGTGCAAATCTGTCCAAAGGGCTCCGACCCAGGGGGCATACAAGGGTGCAGTGTCAGGTTTTAGACATTTTGTGTTTACAAAATTAACAGCTGTAATTAAAAAAAAATCAAAGTTTTGGGCGCAGCAATGCGCGCCGGGTAACTTCTAGTTTTGTATACGTTTATTTTTTTATAAACTAATTATTTTTACTCCAACCCTCATAATGTATTGATCCATTTACTCTCTGCACTACCATATGTAGGAACTCTATTAGTTAATTGAATTTGAGGGAGATTTAGAGTTGGCACTGCAACCTTGTCACGATTTTTAGATTACATTTTATACTGTTTTATAGCTTGTTTTTAAAACGTAAGACTCTGTGTTACTCACCTACCTACTTCCTTATGCCTAACCCTTCACTGAACACGTACCTAGAGCCAGTCTCGTATACACATGTCATGTCACATGTATACGTTCAGGAGCCAGGCAGTAGCGGTATGATATGAGTTGGTCCACCGTGCGCGCGGGCCGCCGCGTCCGGCAACGTCGCATCGTTCTCCCCCCGACCCGCGACGTTGCCACCTCGTGCTGAGCCTCGCAGTCCTCGCACGGTGCGGCAGTGCCTCGCTCGTGTTGCCGCCTGTTTCGTTGAAACTAATTAGGTTCTCGCAGTGGACGTGTTCATGTTCTTCAGAAAAGTTGTAGCAGTGCGTGTTTTGGATTGCATTTCTTAGTTCGTTTGACCTTACGATGGAAGAACATTCACAGGGAGTGGACAAATCCAATGTTACCATTAAAACAGAGTGTATAAAGCAGGAAGACATCGGTGATTCCAAGTATGGCATCGGTCTAGGCGAGTTTGTGGAGTGGAAGGAGGAAGCATTGGAGTTGGTGGATTACAAGGATAATTTTGAAGAAACGGAAATGAATGCTCTGGACGACTGCAGCGTTGAAGACGCTGGTTCTAGCATTAGAGAAAGTAAGGTAAAAGGCAAAAATCGAAGTTCGTCCAATATTTATGTAGAAACCGGTTTTTCGGATAGTGATGAGTTTGACGAAGAAGCCGATTTTGAACAAAGTCAAGTTTCTGCTGGTTGTAAACGGAAGAGAGACCCGAGTGAGAGTGAGAGCTCCGACGATGGAGAAGCGAGTTCGGGGGAAGACGACGGCGGCGAGGATAAAAGCCAGAAACACGCGCCTTCGTGGGTGGACGACTTCTCGTCTAAGCGCAGTTTCGAGTTTGAAAGTGAAAATAAAATTCTCGTGTCAGTGCCAGGACCAAACCGACCGATCGATTGGTTTTACCTGTTGTTCGACGAGAGGTTACTGAATCGCATGGTCGAAGCGACGAATGAGTGGGTGGAGAAGTTATTGTCTGATCCCTCGACTCCTTCAAACAACCGCTCTCAGCCACCGCTCTCAGTCTCAGAGCTCAAGGTGTTCTTAGGGCTCCTCTACCACATGGGGACGATCAAGATGACTCGACTACAGAACTACTGGAGGACCGAGGAAATGTTCGATCTGAGATTCGTCAGGTCGAGAATGACGCGGGTCAGGTTCTTCCATATCATGAAGTGTTTGAGGTTCTCCCCGCGACAGGTCGACGATCACGGCCAGATCGAGGATATGATCGAGTGGTTCAACGAGACCTTGGAGAGGGTGTACTACCCCGACAAGGAGTTGGTGCTGGACGAGGGCGTCGCGGTGTGGAAGGGACGGAAACTGTTCAGCAACGAATATCGGAGGGGCAGCTTCAAACTGTACAGCCTGAGCGAGCCCACCGGACCCGTGCTGCGGTTCTCTGTGCGTTCTAAACGCAAAAATAAGACAGGCGTGACCGGAGTACCGACAGAGTTGATGGCGGGAAAACTCAGCGGGCACTCCGTCCTCGTCAACAGCGACCGGCTCGGGTTCGCGATGGCAAATGAGTTCCTAGACATGAACACCCACTGCACCGGCTTCTTGCGACCGGTGTGTAAAGATATACCTGCGGACTTGAAAATGGCGAAGCTAAGCACAGGTAAAACCTCTACTAGATACGCCGAGGGTGTGATGATAGGCAAGTGGAAATACAAGCGTCCCGATGTTTACTACCTTAGATACGCCGAGGGTGTGATGATAGGCAAGTGGAAATACAAGCGTCCCGATGTTTACTACCTATCCACGGAATACGAGAACACGATGTCCTTAGCGACGATGGGGAAAGGGGGGAAGAACCGAACGCTAGTCCCCCTCCCGGTCCTGAAGTTGAGGTACAAGGGGAACTCCAGAGTGGCGGAAATGACCGACCCGCTGATCGACTTTTACCCCGTGTTCAATCAGAAACCTCTGCCGTGGAGTAAAAAGTTCTTCATCCACTTGCTCCAGGTGGTAATGTTCAACGCTTTCAAGTTGTTCAGTTTCGCCAACCTCACGAGCGGCAAGCACGATGGCTTGGACATCCACGAGTTCAGGCTACACGTGATCAGAGAGATGTTGACGATGAATGCTGAGGGCCCCCAACGACGACGGATGTACAAGAAACGTTCGAACTTGCCGTCTCGGCCGTCTACTCGGCCTTCTGAGAAGATGCACACGCTATCCATGCTGCCGTTGGTGGGCCAGACGAACCGCACGGTCAGGAGGCGATGCAAACAGTGCTTCAGGGAGGGCATCAAGGAGAAGAAGACGATGTACTACTGTGCCCAGTGTCCGGGGAAGCCGGAGTTGTGTCCTACAATCTGCTTCGACAAGTACCACGATAGTGAAGCAGCATCCGTAGAGAAAGCTGAGGACCCATAACGCGTTTGTTTTAATATTTAAAATAGACGACTTTCATGTATAAAGATACTGGATTATTTGTAAGGTGTTTAAAAGTGGCAAGCCAGGACTTTTCTATTAGTGATTAACTCGTGTTTAACTTTGGAGACTCTTCACGGTATTGCGTCACGTGGCAAAAGTTCCCGAGCAAGGAGTGAATGATGTGATAAAGAAAAACACTGCACATCCTATTGTTATTTTAAGTTCATCTTGGATCCAACTAAAAATTATTGTACGGGTGAGTTTTATTATTATTTTATTTTATAATGATTAATTAAGTTGTCATGCCGGTAACTTTAAATGCAAATTTATAATTTTATAAGTTCAATTGCAATTTATTTGTTAAATAAGTTGTTTGTACTAAAACAAAAATAAAATCAATGTGCTAACCGCCCTACATTGAAACTTAAAAATACCCCCGTCACAGCAAACCTGCGTACTCAGCGAATTTCTAAAGCATGTATATGGGTCTCACTACTACCCTAGAGCCACTTACCAAGTTTCACAAAAATACATTCATTAAGTGATATATAGCATTTTATTTATTCTCCATAAGAATAACATTAGGGCTGAGTACGCAGGTTTGCTGCAACGAGAAAGATAAGAAATGTGTTTTTTGCATTTATCAATATTAACTCAACCAGGTGAAGCTACATACCAAGTTTTATTAATTTAGGTTCATAACTAAGGGAGATATAAAACTTTACTTATTCTCCATATGAACAAAACGGGGGCCGAGTATGCAGGTTTGCTGCTACCGGGAAAAATCAACAAAAAACTTGTTTTTGTGCAAATATCAATATACCACAACTAGTTGAAGCCACATACCAAGTTTCATCATTATACATTCATAAATAATCGCGATATCAAATTTTATTTATTCTCCATAAGGATAACATTGGACATCGTACTGTGTTTAGCACTTTGAATATCTCTGCAACGGTTGGACGTAGAACAACAATGAAAACACCAAAATTATTGTTTGGTAGAGCTAAACTTATCGGTAGAAGTAAATGTGAAGTTTTTAGTAAAATTATCTGAGGAAAATCTAAAAACCGTATTCCATAAGATTAAGATGGTGAATTTTATGGACGCATTTTTTGACTTTTCTCCACAGCCACTTTACCTAGCTTAATGATTCAAAATACAAAATTATTTTTGATTAAACTCTATAAAATGGCTATAACCAAAATCGAATGTTTTTAACATTTTAGAGTTCAAATTTCCAAAAAATGATTTTTGTCAAATTTAAAACCCCCTTAAAACTCCCTTGCCATAGTCCGATCGATGTGATTTTCGAACTTAAAAGTCATAAATGTCACTCTCCACATTTGTGCCAAATTCATCAAAATCGATGTTTCTTTCAAAAGTTTTCGAGGTAACGGACACACACACATGCACATTTTATTTATGTACATATTATATATATATATATATATATACAATATATACATATACAATATATATACATATATATATAAAACTATAACACTGTACACACATTACACGTCAGGTATACATATTTACATATATAAACTTATCCGCGTGCCATAATATGCAAACAATGTGTGATAAGTAAACTAGAATTTAACACTAGTATATGAAATCAGAGGTAATAAAAACTATACAAAATAATTCATATTAATAACTATTAATTATATTTCCACGAGGTTATAAAATATAATGTTTGTACAAAACTCGGTGGCCGCTACACCAGCGCCAGTCAGTTTCTTTCGATAATCGTATTATTTGAAGGGTAGGGGCCAACTGTTCTAGCAACATATTCCGCATCCCATTTTTACTTTCTCCCCCTTATACATAGTATATGGAGAATGTATTGTTTTCGAAAAATTTTTCGAATTTGAGTTGTTAGTGGAAATATTCGTTTTGGTGCTCCTTGAGTCCAAAAAAGTGATTTTTACGTTATGTCCGTGTGTCTGTCTGTCTGTGTGTCTGTATGGATGTGTACAGAGCTATAGCCCACACCAATTGGCCAATTGTGATGAAATTTTGTATGGAGGTACTAAACCACGATATCTCGAGGCGTGTTTTTATTTTTTAGAATTTTTGATTTTTAAGGTTAATTATCCCCCAGAAATTGCCAAAATACATGAAAAATCAAAAAAATTCGGGTTTTGAAATTACAGGACAAAACATCCCGAAATTAAGTTTTTTGGAATTGTCATAAAAAACATAAATATAAAAAAATATTACTATTCACCATTAGCAAGAGCTCAACAAACTGAATAATTTAGTATTTTGAATTACAATTCTACGATTGCTGGTTGCAGGGAAAATGTAAATTTTCATTTTGCGGTAAACACAGTATGTTATCCAATGTTATTCTTATGAGGAATACAAAAATTACTATTTCTTATTTACTGATCAATTTCGTTCAAACTTGATATGCTTGTCAAGTTAGCATTGACCATCAGAGGCAATTCGAAATATGTTGCCCCTTAATAACCCCCGGGGGGGCAATAGGGGGCATTTCCCCTCTTAAAACCACGTGTGTAGCAATGGGTTCTGTAGTGCCTCCAAAAGAGGGATTTGGGTGGATGTTTTTGAAAACAACTTGTTTATCAGATTTTCTGTACATTCGACCGTGCTTTGTATTCTATATTTAGTAAATAAAAAGTAATTTATTCATTAAAGTTGGGCTAAAAGGGAAAAAGTATGTAACAGTTTCCTGATACCGTTTATTAATTATCAGTCAATATGATCTAGTAATAATGTGATGGTTTGGCTCTAAACTATTGGTTTTATAGGTGCCAGTACAGTATATACGAGGCAAATTTAACACGTTATACATTACAAACTATTATAGGTGTAGCATTTTCTGACTATTAGTTTTAAATTTTCTAAGCCCAAACATAAGATCAGTTTTAATGGAAATAAACGGTATCAGGAAACTGACACATACTTTCTCCCTTTTAGCCCAACTTTAACGATTAAATTAATTTGTATTTACTAAATATAGAATACAAAGTACGGTCGAATGTACAGAAAATCTTGTAAACAAGTTGTTTTCAAAAACATCCATCCAAATCCATGTTTTGTAGGCACTACAGAATCCATTGCTACACACGTGGTTTTAAGAGGGGAAATGCCCCCTATCCTCCCCCCCCCGCCGGTGTTGTTACCGGGCCAACATATTTAGAATTTCCTCTGTTGGTCAATGCTAAGTTGACAAGCATATCAAGTTTGAACGAAATTGATCAGTAAATAAGAGAGAAATAGTAATTTTTGTATTCCCCATAAGAATAACATTGGACAACTTACTGTGTTTACCGCAAAATGAAAATTTAAATTTTACCCGCAACCAGAAATCATAGAATAGTAATTCAAAGTACTAAATTATTTAGTTTTTTGCGCTCTTTTTAATGGTGAATAGTATTTTTTTATATTTATGTTTTTTATGTAAAATAAAAAAACCTAACCTTTTATGTTTTAAGCCCTATAATATCTGAACCCGAATTTTTACAGAAATGCGGGTGGTGTCATTTTGATGGAAAATTTAAGTTCTACAAACGGCTAAAGTTTAATTAAAATCGTTAGAGCCGTTTTTGAGACATTTTTATTTTTCATATTTCTTGGCGGTTTTGGGGGATGATTACCCTTTAAAATAAAAAAAGAAAAAACACCTGGAGATATTGTGGATTAGTACCTACATACCAAATTTCATAAAAATCGGACCATTGATTTGGGCTCTAACTCTGTACACGTCCATACAGACAGACAGATAGACACACAGACATCACGTAAAAATCACTTTTTTGGGTTCAGGGAACACCAAAACGAATATTTCCACTAACAACTCAAATTCGTAAATTTTGACGAAAACAATACTTTCTCCATATACTATGTATAAGGGGAGAAAGTAAAAAGTATGTGAACCAAGAATCGTGTTTAGATTCGTTCCAACTCGCTTACTTCTAAAATTACCAAAACGAGGCAGAGGCAGAAATGAGAATACAAGTTTAATATCGTTGTATGTTCTAAAATACAATGATTCACGGACACTAGAAATACACATTAAAGGGCCATAAAAATAAACCAATGTTGTCAGTGAATTTACAGTAATATAAACACGTTTGTTTTCATTTACATCGGGATATGTCAAAACGCCAGTGTGTTTACTATTAGGCCTATCCAAATAGTGTATACTGTGCATACGATAATATTACTACATGTAAATAAACAGAACCAATATGTCAATATATATATATATATGTTTACATTCAATACACTGACATAATTTGTTTTTGTTTGTGTCCCTTCAATGATTGAAATCCAAAGTACACACTCACAACGAGATGAATACAGAGAGTTTAAAAAGTGAAGCATCAATGGAGGATATGTTTGTGAAAAACCCACAACAATTTCCGAAATAGATTACTACCGATTTTAATTATTCAATATTAAACACATCAAATTTAAAATTTGGTATTCAGAGAATGCAGGCCCAACTCTAGGGGTAGGTGACCACAGACCCTGTGCCGCCACCTAGTGCGACAGATTTTAGGGGTTGACAAATGTTGCATAATAAACTTTACAAATATATGAAAATACATATAATATTTATACTTATACCAAAGCTGAAACCCATAAACAAACAAAAACGAAAACCTAACTTAGAAAATATGTAGGCCTAGTCTACAACGTTAAAAACATTGAAACAATAAACTACCATTTTATTGATGATATTTATTCCACATCCTACGGATTCCTTACGGATTATTTAATGGAGTGTTTCATAATGATTTTAGGCTCAAATTAACTATTCTAAAATCATTAATATTGTTCTTAGATAATATTATTATTTAAATAATTTGTTGTAGGAATTTATTTTCCACCGTTTAGGCATCACTGTTTCATGGAGATTAAACATGTGTATGAGACAGTGTTTCCACTCAGCGGTAAAAAATATCCCACGAGCTGATACAAAAAATCCCACTTTTTCCCACACTTCACCTTATAATATCCCTCTAAAAATCCCACACTTTCTCACTGATTTTTAAAACAGTGCAACACAGTAACACAGTTAATATTAAATATTATATGATAGATAGAGCTTATTTAGATCTACTAATTGCCTATATTTTACATTTTAGTACCTCAAAGGATTTTGAGTACCGGTAATGCGATATAAATGATACGGCAGTTTTCCATAAGGCTGGCAAGTGAACTAAGTTAAATAATTTAGTTCCGTGAGAGGTATTAATATTTGTAATGTTACTGTAGTACTAAAGAGTACGACATAGGTAATAATAAAAGCAAATATTTTCCTTGTTAATTCCAACTTGACCAGGCCAGCGACATTCATTGGTGTGATTTAGTGTTCGTTCTTCGTTCTGTGATGTTTATAAAATAATAATAGGTGCAATAAAATAGGTAAAATAATAACAGTGTGGGAATTAGAAACCCCGCAAATGCCAGTACGAGGAGAAAATCCACTAGACTAGAAGTGCTACTGCTAAGGTGGTCTGGTCGTAAGCAAACTAGCAGACGTAATGCCGATTTCCAAAATATCCCACAATCCCATTTTATCCCACAAGCAGTCAAAATATCCCATATATGGGATAAAAATCCCTCAAGTGGAAACACTGGTATGAGAGCTTTAGATGAATTAAGATTGTTACACACGTTTTTTGCACGCGGTGGATGTTTTTTGAGTGTCTAGTAGCGGGTCTCTCCGCCCACCCACACCCCACCACGGTTGCATCGTCGGTATCTTGAGTCAGAGGAGTTCACCAAGGTCAGTACGTCACAATCGATAAACTTCTCGTAGTTAGTGCTGTGACTCATACTTGATGTTTATTGCTCGCAACATTCCCGCTGTGCATTCTTCTCGAAAGTCCACCGGTGTAGTTTTGCTGATGGCTCAGTTCGCGAAGTTTGGGCGCAGCTGGAGTGGCAAGTTTGAAGATCCGAAGTTAACCGGGACGCCATTAAAAGTTACACCACCGACGGTGATTCAAGAACTACAAACTAAAAGTGAGGGGGTATTTCACGGGGGTATATTGTGGGGGTTTACGGTTGGCATTTTGTGAACAACTGGAGTGCTCTTTTAAATAGTTTGTGATTTGCTCGCAGAAAACATGATTTGATTTGAAATACAAGCGAATCTCTTCGATAGGACGGATAGGACACACAGGGCCAAATATGGAGGCCGAATATGGAGGTAACTAATAATTTTATAGAGATAAGCTACATATTATTGTGATCGCTGATAGCTTTGTCAGCAGGAATGTCTGGAATGTAGATCACGAGATAGATAACAACCAAGGAATAATTTGGTTACAATTATTTTTAGTGATGAATCTCGTAGTGGTTATCTAATGTGCCCATGGGCGTGTGGCCATGTTTTTTTCATGGCTAAGGAAAAAACCATCGGTTTGACCAATCGGGGGAAGTTACGGTATTATTGAAATTTGCTGGTAATTGCCACTTATTTCATTATCTAATTTGTACCATGAACCGAATTATGAGGACAGACTAAAACACGGTTTTAGCCAATTAGGGAATTTAAAATCGCCGTTAATTGCTATATTCAATGTGTCTCCGTATTCGACGAAATCAGCCCCATAGTTTTAACCTATCGGGGAAGATGTTATATTAAACACCTATCTGAATAAGGTTCTCGACCTGGGATTAAACGCTAAAAATGTCAAAATTATTACCGGTATGTAGATTTTCCATATCCATGATACTCGAGTAGCTATAAATTTTACTACTAGACGTTAGTAAGAAATTAATGAATTCCATTTACAATTTCCATCAAGGTTTATTCATAACAAAATTGTTTCTAATAGATAAGAATATTATTCTTTAAAATAATTTTTGTTGGCTACGAATTCTATTATTTTTGTATAAATTATGAATTTTTATTTTAAGCACTTATTTATGCACACTTTGACGACTGCCATATGGCAATCGTATATACTGTAAATAAATAAAAAACAAATACATTTTATTGCTTTGACAAAATTTTGCATCAGCATAACAACTTATTACTTAAAATTAGATTTATTTGAAATGTTCTCTTCATTGGTTATTTTGATCTTCAACAAATTTATCCACACTATAATAACATTTTTCAAGAAGATGAGATTTCAATTTTGATTTGAACTCTCCAGAAGGTAAATTTTTCAACTTTTCAGGGATATTATTCATTAATTTTGTTCCATTGTATATTAATTGTCGTTTGAAAAATGTTATTCTATGATAATTTATGTGAATAGTATTCTTTTTTGAATATTTAAATTGCATTTGTTTACATTTGAAAAAAAAAGATATATTTTACACTGTATCAATGTATTCGTTTGATATGTATTAAATATAAGAACGATAAAGAATTGAATAAAAAAAATAGAATGGCGCTTTTAAAACCTATTTTTAGGACGATATAGACGAAAAATCGTGTTTGGAAATAAACTTAAAATATATATTTTAATAAAATGTCAAAATTTACATAATATATCTGTAAATTGTTGGGATTTTAAAAAATTTACATCATGTTTTGCTCTAAATTGTATTGTGATATTTGTGAATACCTAATACGCAGCCTATTATTAATTTTGGCATACGCAGTAGCCTAAAGCAGTATCTTACCCTTTCTCTTACTTTGTCAGTCTATTCACAATTATATGTGTACCATCAAAGCTATTTACAATTTCGCGAACGCTAATCGTCTTGGCTGCGCAAAGGAACTTAAACTCCCTGGAAATTGTTCTTCATAATCGAAATTTCTGAGGGATTTATAAAAGAGCTCATATCTCACCCTCGAGTACCCCTTTTCATAAAGTGGCCTTTCATTACAGAGGTCGCTTCGCCGCCAGATCCGCGAGATATTAAAGGCTGCTTTTAATATCAGTTTATTATGTTTATTGAGGACGATCCTTTGGCTTTAAATCGTTTTTAATGTGGTGTGATATGTCAATTCTGCGATACCGTAACATTGGTATTGGGGATTGGGGAGTTATAATGTGAATAGAACCACAGAGAACGTATAGGTTCTCTGTGATAAATAAAACCTATTTACATAGAATCGCGGTGTTTTATTAGTGAATTTCCTTTGGAAAGTGAACTATTTGCATGACCCGCACGGTGAAACTTAAGCCCGGGACCACCATAGAAGTTCCTAACGTGACCCACTGAACACGTTTTGGGGGGTCGTTCAAAATTTGTATATATATATATATATATATATATATATATATATATATATATATGTGTGTGTGTTTGCACTCTAGCGGTCGCATTTTTTGTCCGATTAACTTAAAATTTGGTAGGGACGTTCCTTTCTGTAATCAGTTGGACAAGTTCGTTGGGCAAAAGAATCGTAAAACTCCAAACCCCTTTTTTGGGGATTAATCTTCCAAATTTCGAGTTTTTGGGCCCAAAAAGAGTCTAAAAAGCCCCAAATGTAAAATTAATGCATGTTAAAAAATGGGAGTTAGTGAGACGAAAGTTTTAAGCCCTCTCTCGTCATTCTAGCATAAATATTTACCGAGTTATTAAAGAAAATGTGTTTCGAGTAAACACAGTACGTTGTCTTATGGGGGTTTTACACTAGAAAAGCCTGCTACTCCTTTGTTAGAGTACTTTTATCATCCCCAGCAACCTCACGCCTACTTTAAAGCCTGACTGGACCTTCTCCTAACATTATAATGCGCAAAATTGTATTCCTAGCTTTGCAGGTAAATGAAACCAGGAGCATCAGAACAGCCAAAAAATCAATGTTTTCAGATTTCAATAAAAATTGGAATACAAGTATGTTTTTACACTAATTTTAAGTTTTAAAAATTGTTATGTGGAAATTCACTTCCCTCACGTCAGCGTGCTGCGTGCGAACTCGTTTTATATTTTTAAAATACAATTTATTTACGTTCTACACGTTTTATGAGGTGTTATGAATTAAGTTTCAGCGTTAGAATGAGTTATAAATTTACTGATTACTGATTTGGCTTCTATTGATTGGGACGAGGTTTTAAATGTGGGTGTATTCAGGCAGTAGATGAATGTTTTAATACATTTCTTCTCGTAATTCATGGAGCTTTCGAGTCAAACTTTCCAAATCGGACAGTACGCCTGAAACCTGAGCCAATAAACCGTGGTCAACAAAGGGAATAAGCATTGAGTATACACTAACATGTATATTAAAATGGAATAAGAGTGTCTTTGGCCAAAAAACGAGAATCGAACAGAAATCTAAAACATTCTATAGATTTTGACTCTATTTACTTTAAAAAATACAAGACAATCCTAAAGCAGGTAATAAAAGGTACAAAAAGTGCAATAATCGTAGAGTAGATAGGGCTGAAAATAAAGCAAAGGTCATATGGGATATTGTGAAAAATGAATGTGTTAGGAAGCCGGTAAAGCATGTAATTGAAGAAATGTTAATAATCGGACACATGTCTTTCAATAGATATGAAATTGAAGATATTTTTAATAAATTCTTCCTGATTGAGCCCATTGCCTCAGCACCGTCACCTTCCCCCCAAATTGCATTAGACAAACTTGTTCACTCCAAACCTTTTGTCACAGCGTCAATGTTTCTACTTCCTACGAATAAAGATGAAGTTCAAAAAACGATCATGTCACCTAAAACAAAAAATCTTCTGGATGGGATGAACTATGCTGTGACCTATTGAAGTCTTATTGCTCTGAGATTTCATTTCCCATAGGCCAGAGCCTGGTTGATCAACTTGTCTTTCCTGTCGGGTTGCTTCCCTGAAGAACTCAAATACGCCATAGTTAAGCCCCTGTACAAAAAAGATTACCGTCTTCAGTTCAAAAACTATCGTCCAATATCTTTAGTTTCAGTACTATCCAAGGTTTTCGAAAAAGTATTCCTCCATCGACTCATAGCTTTTCTTAATAAGTGGAATATATTAGACGGTTCCCAGCTTGGATCAGGGAAGTCCTCTGAATCGGCTGTATCTGATTTTACTAAATCATCAAAGGCGTTGAATGGGTCGCAGAAGACGGTGGGAGTTTTCTGCGATCCATCCAAGGCCTTTGACTGCATCAATCATTCTCTTCTGTTAGAAAAACTAAGTCACTATGGGATCCTTGGTGTTGCATGCATTTGGTTGGAATAAGTCATCTCTTGAGGGCTGAAAACAAATGGTTAACATTTCGCAAAGTCAAGGTTCATCGTATTTTTCATCATGGCGTGATACCAGAGTAGGAGTCCCATGGGTGTATTCTGTCTTCATGGGTGTATCCCCAGGGGTGTATTCTGTTATCGATTCTGTTTCTACAATACATTAATGATTTAAAGTGTAACGAGTTCGCACGCAGCACGCTGACGTGAGGGAAGTGAATTTCCAAATAAAAACTTTTAAAACTCAAAATCAGTGTAAAAACATGCATTTGTCAAATTTTTTTTACATCTGAAAACATTGATTTTTTGGCTGTTCTGATACTCCTGGTTTCATTTACTTGCAAAGCTGGGAATAGAATGTTGCCCAATATAAGGTTAGGAGAAGGTCCAGACAGGCTTGAAGTAGGTGTGAGGTTGCTGGGGATGATAAAAGTACTCTAACAAAGGAATAACAGGCTTTTCTCGTGTAAAACTCCCATAAGACAACGTACTGTGTTTAGTCAATACACATTTTATTTAATAACTCGGTAAATATTTATGCTAGAATGACGAGAGAGGGCTTAAAACTTTCGCCTCTCTAATTCCCATCTTTTTACATGCATTTATTTTACATCTGGGGCTTTTATGACCATTTTTGGGCCCAAAAACTCGAAATTTGAAAGATTAATCCCCCAAAAAAGAGGGTTTAGAGTTTTCCGATTGTTTTGCCCAACGAACTTGTCCAACTGATTACAGAAAGGAACGTCCCTACCAAATTTGAAGTAAATCGCACAAAAATTGCGACCGCTAGAGTGCAAACACATATATATATATATACACAATTTTGAACGACCCCCCAAAACGTGTTCAGGGTGTCACGTTAGGAACTTCTATGGTGGTCCCGGGCTTAAGTTTCACCGTGCGGGTCATGCTAATAGTTCACTTTCCATAGGAAATTCACTAATAATGTTCAGTCAAAACTAGTTATGTACGCCGATGATGTATCGGCCTTGGTTATAAGGGAGAAACCCATCATTCCGTCCTTTTAAATCTGGCAACCACAATGGAAGAATGCTGCTCATGGTTCAAAGCAAATGGTTTTCTGCTTAACTCCACTAAGACCAGTGCGTTAAAGTTCCGCATGTCCTCTGGATCAGACAGAATAGGTAACGAAATCCCGCTGACTTTCATTTCTATCCTGACACTAAATTTCTTGGGGTTACCATCGATAAAAATTATCATGGCCAAGTCACACTCAGCAGTTGTTAAAAAAAATTAAGCCCAGCAGCATATGAAAGAAACCTGTAGTCTGGAAATCCTGCTTGATGTCTACAGAGGTTACTATGAAAGCCTGGTACGTTACGGGATAGCATTATGGGGAGCTTCTTCATCCATGGACAAAATCTTTAAGCCTCAGAAAAACATTATAAGAAGGGTTTTTTGTTTGACTCGGTCACACCCATGTAGGAAAACCTTCTTGCAACATAAAATACTTACCTCACCTTCGATTTACATTATTTATTTATTAATAGTTATGACTTTCAATAACCTCTATTTGCTATCTAAACGTAGGGAATATCATAGAGATACTAGAGCAGAATATTTTATGTTTTACCCCATCCACAAGACAGCAAAGTTTGAGAAAGGGTACTACACAGGAGTAAAGTTTTTTAGTAATTTGCCCTAGAAAATTAAGGAGAGCCACACAAAAGGTTAATTCAAGCGTCAGCTCAAAACATTTTTAGGAGACAACGCTTTCTATTCTACTAGGGAATATGGCCACTTAAGTATTATATTAATCCTGTGTATTTACAAATGAACCCTTTGACAATTTTTATTTTGTGTTTAGTTTAGTATTATGTTAGTATAAGATATATTTTTGACAATACATGATATTTGTAACAAGTGTTTTATTTTTGTATAGGCCTACAAATGAATATGTAAATAAAGAATTTGAATTTGAATTGAAATTGTTGGTTGTAAGGTCATGCCGATAGATTATATAATCGTACACTGAAAAAGGATTATTGTTATATGAACCAGAATATGGTATGTGGAGCAATAAATTATTGTAAATATGGTCCCAGCAATGTGTTTGGTAGCAGCTACAATCCTGTTATTGTCAATATTTTATTGTAGCGTGCAACAGAAAGTATTGCAAATATTACAATAATGAAATTGGAGCCCAAGCAATACATCTTGCTGCCAGAGCAATAAGTTATTGCTAATAAAACTAAACATTATGATAGGTGTTACTAGAGTTTATAGTATTTATAACAATAACTCTTATTTTTACTTTTACAATAAGTTAAGTAATAACTTATTGTAACTGCAGCTATAACTTCGGTCGACTCTCCTCTCTGAATGTATAGTAGCTATGGCAATACCCTTCTTTATTTCTACAATAAGTTGTTTTTGTGTTTACTACAGTGGAGTGATTACGTAAAATCCTAGAGTTTAACGAACATAACCTGAAAACTAACCAAAATCAGTTATATAAAATTACTTACATGAAAGCTACAGAAGCGTATGGGGTCAATAGACCACCGTTCGCTCGGCTTTAATCATTTTTTTGATAATATTTATTTCGATTATTTAAGGCTTAGTAACTTAATATCAGTGTCTCTTTGTTACTTTTACCTCGTTAATATCCAACCTAGGCTATAGAAAGAATAATTAAGATTCTGATGTTGAAACTGCTAGATTTTTATTTTCAAATAAATAAAAAGGTTTACCTGTTCAATATGCTTTTTGAGGTTATGCCATTGCATGTTTTGTGGCTACAGCCACATCTTCAGTTAATCCTCAAGTTGATTCTTCATGTTATTACAACATTACTGAGACAGTGAGACACTTATCACATACATATTGCAGTAAACACATTCCGATACCGATCACACGATAAACAATAACATTGCTTGTTTTGCGGTGCATTCACGCTTCAGGTCAGGCCGGTGACGACTCATTTACACTTCGAGACATTGTCGTGTAATCAATAGCAGAATCTGGTATAATATATCAGAATATTCTCGCTAAGTATTTCTACTTACTACACTACTATCTTTATAATGTATCAGCTACAATAATATGTTGATCCAATTACCAGCGTCATTGCAAATAATTTAGCAGGAATATTATTGTAGTTTTGACAGACGTGATGGTAGGACATCACCATAACTGTTGTGTAAATTAAGATAAATCTTGTAAAAACTACTAGAATTGCGTTTACCATACAATATTGTTTGGATTACTATAATATTTCTTTCAGTGTAGACTAACTAAAAAAGATCTGGTAATATCGCAGCGACCATTTTCTATACATTAACAATATAGCAAATAACAATTACTTTTGTTAAGTAAAATTCCAATTTTCTTATATTTTTACGGGTCATAAAGATTCAGCTGATTTAATTCAATAGGCTATAATAGGTTTTTAATATGAATGAAAAATCAATGGTTTCGGACAGTCAGTGATCTTTCGGTGAAGGGATCTCCGCCCCTATAAGAAAGAAGCTATTATCACGTGCAGTCTTACATGGTAAGACTCTTGGTAACTTTTCGTTTGCCTGAATTCCACTTCGTCCGGCGGTTGGGGTACCTCGAAAACAGTTCACTTCGTCCGGGGGACAGGTTGAATAAAAAAGGGTCATTATCAGGTCTATAACGGTGGTGCGAAAACCTACTTCGTCCGCGGCCTCGGCGCGGCGCGGCGCCCCGTACCTCTCCCGCTCCAGCGGACTACGTCAACTTAGTTGCATATTTAACTACTCACCTGACAACATTTTAAGTACTTATAAATTCCTCTTTATCGTAATACTCATACATGCTTCGTTTAACCTTTATAACCAATGCGGTTTGAAATTATCTTTTTAGACGGCTTCGTTATCGTTGATAAGTTGGATTATAGTTAAGACGTCAGAATGTTTAAAACAGTTAGTAGGTTTTTCATTAACTGATCCACAAATAAACACTTAAATTTAAAACTGGAATTTCGCAATAGGGGAGGTACGGGGCGCTGCGGACGAAGGGGAAGTCTTTCGCACCACCGATGTAGACCCATTTTTATACAGCCTGTTCCCCGGACGAAGTGAACTTGTTCGAGGAACCCAACCGCCGGACGAAGTGAACTGTTTCGAGGGACCCCAACCACCGGACGAAGCGAACTGTTTCGAGGGACCCCAACCGCCGGACGAAGTGAACTGTTTCGAGGGACCCCAACCGCCGGACGAAGTGAACTGTTTCGAGGGACCCAACCGCCGGACGAAGTGAACTGTTTCGAGGGACCCAACCGCCGGACGAAGTGAACTGTTTCGAGGGTCCCCAACCACCGGACGAAGTGGACTGTTTCGAGGGACCCCAATCGCCGGACGAAGTGGACGTCAGCCGAATTACATTCAGCATTTTTCCAACTACTGCAATTTTGAATGACAACTTTCAAATGTTCATACATTTTGGTAGAATTCACGAGGTTGAGGTTATAAACATTGAATCAGTTAGTTTGGGTCAATGAATACAAATCCTATAAGGTCTGTATGCATTGGTTTGGTCCTAAGCAACAATCAGTGTTGTTGTATATTGCTCTGGCGAGCGGAAAAGTAAGGTTCAGTGAGCGAAAAAGCCTTTTTCGCTTGCTTAACGGAAAACGGCTGACTTACGATGTGTTTTAGGTCGTAAAGAGGTACAGTACCTATTTTACGTTCGGTTGTAGACAACATTTTTTTAACGTTTATCTAGCATTTTTAGTATTCCCTTGTTAATCCGAATATCCTGAACAAACGGTTATTCGGATTAATGCGACCCGCCTGTGTGGATTCAGTGGGACTAAGGTAGCCTATTCCATCAGGAAATTGACTGATTAGCCTAAATAATGCAGGAGATATGGGAGGGGATCAGTGTACCATACTGCACTAACACATGATTCATTAGAGATGCAGGAGGCTGCACTGTGCATTAGCGGCTGTAATCAATACCTTGCACTTGTGTCGACCCGTCGATACTGCAGCGAGCTGCACTGTTGTCGGGCGTTCAGGTTTAGTTCCAGTGTTCCCGGCCGTAAATGATCACACAGAATTCATAAAAAATCCCACTTTATCCCTCAGCTTTGAAATTTCCCTCATTTATCCTCAAACATATTTTGTAATTAATATTATACGGTTTATAATTAAATATAATTTATTTTCTTCCTGTACTATTTGGTTTAAAATTACAATTTAGAAATCAATAAATAGATTGTACTGTGAATTAGTTCAGGGAGAATATGTTGTGTGTGTTTTAGTTTGTGTTTAAGATTGAGTCATAAAATTATTCGTTCAAATAATTCAAACTCATAAATATATTATTGTTAAAACCACTAATTCCTTAGTTATACTGTAGTTAGTTAAATTTGCTAAACCCATCTCTCCCACCATATAAAACCTTTTGAGAATTCAATAGTATGATTCTACCCCATTTACAAAGATAATAGCCCAGTACAGTACCTGGTGGGCCGAGCTTTGCTCGGGGGAAGGCCAGTCAGTTTGTTTAGATGACTCGGAGTAATATTTCACCACTTCCCCCTACTGATAATCAGATTTGTATTATTCATTTGCCTCTTTTCTACATTTTTAAGGTCCCTCCAGTTGTTATTTATAGCTCAATGTCCCTTTGACTTATTTTACTACTCTATATATGTAATCTTAACTCAAATCTTTTAATCTCTGCTCTCAGAAAACCACATGTTAATAATCATAAACAACATGAGTATTACTTTGACAGTTCCCTGGTTGTTATGAACAGCTGTTACAATTCTTTTGTTTTGATTTGAAACTCCATAAGCCCAATGTTAATTTTTTTAACTTTTCATTTTAGTTTTTTTTTTACATTATTTGATTTTTCCTTGGGATGAAGCCTGTCTAGAACTTATTTTTATCCCAGAAATTAGTTATTTCGAACATTTGAAGGAAATCGTTGGAGCCGTTTTTGAGATCAGTGTCGCAAGCAAGCAAGCAAGCAAACCTTACTCATATTAGAGTATATGATCATTTGAAAATGTTCCCGTTCATTTTACCTTTGAGTTTGTGTGTATAAACAACAGCTACCCTGAAGGTGAAATAAATTAATTTTCTCTTGGTAGGTAAAGACTGGCACAGCAAATACTTACTACCGGATCCAAAGTCTCTTTTAAACCTCAAACCGAATAAATCAGCGAAACAGAAACACGGTGATAATCCACAGGAGGGCGAAGGCGCTTTTTTTGTTTGTAAATTTTTAACAGAAATCCTACGCTATTGGCAGTTCCGCTCTTGAGGAGGATTTACTCGCTATGGGAGCACGGGGCATAAAAACCAAAACAAACGGGCGGCAAAGTGGGGGTAGTGGGGGAAGTGAGAGGGGGAGTGAGGGAGAGAACGCGATACAAGAAAGAGAGAGAGACAATGCGTGAGTCTGTCGGGGGGGGAGAGAGAACGAGATAAAGAGAGAGACAGATAGTGCTTGAGTGTGGTTGGAGGGGGAGACGAGTAGCCTACACAATGTACAATGGAAATGCGTCTTCTACTACCCGTTGCAAAAACATTCAACATTTTCACACCCGCTCATTCCAATTGTGTGGGCGAAGTTTATTGTCTTGACCTTAAGTAAATTTGAGGAGGGAAAGTTCGCCTTGGAGTGGGGAAATTTAGCGTGACGAACCGCAACCTGTGTGAATTGTAGAAGGTTGTTTTTGTGGGGTTCTTTTTCACCCGCGGGCGGTTAGTGACCTTATGCTGCTCGGGTGGTCGAAAGGTTGGGAAATTTAAGGTTGCAGTTTTATATCATACTAGTGGCTTAATAGAGGCTATAAATAGCCTCTAACTCACTGGTTAGTTTAATTGCATCTACTGTTTACTGGAAACTATTGTTTACATATTTCTCGCAAGTTAGGTTGCTTGCTTAAGTTAATGCATTTTAAAGTTGAAATGTTGTTTGCATTTTAACGACATTTTAATGGGTACCCTAAATAAGGACAGTACCCCCGTCGCAGCAAACCTCTCGGCGAATTTCTAATGCATATATATACCGTATTATATGTGACTGAATACCACTTAAAGCCACATACCAAGTTTCATCAATATCTTATTATATAATCAGCAGTATTTTTTCCCGATGTCCGGATCAAAATTTCCCAGTAACCAGAAGTGTCCCAATTACAAGATTTTAAACATAAATAGTTTGTAGGTCGTAGGGGTGCAGGAATATACCGGTATTTAAAAGTTCTTACCCAAGGCCCTGTAGGGTAAAATCTATACTTATTTAATAGGCGAGCAGGTTTTTTGTGACAATCACTACTCCTAAACTACTGAACCGATTTTAATGTTTTTGGTGTCATTGGAAAGAGCGTAACGTGAAGTTGTGCAGGAAACTTTTTTTAAAGAGAAACAATTTGGGAGTGAGGCCCTGGGGCCCCTTAAAGTTGAGAGTTTTCCCATAAGATTAACATTGGGAAATAACTATAATTTTTAAGCAATCAGCTGGATAGAGTAATCACAGTTAATCAGCAGGCCATGTTGGCTTTGGAACGGTAACACAATATTTATAAATGATGATCGCCAGCGAAGCCGCGACAAGTTTACTAGTATTAATTAAAGTTTGAAATTTCTCCATTAAGAATAACAAGAAACATGTATGTTTTTTTCATGCCATGCACATTCGATAGTTGGTTGTGATAAACAAATAAGTCTATCTATAGATTTACGACTTTTCCGTTTAAAGGAAACAGCTGATTTGTGTAATGAAAAGTTCATAGCAGTTATTTACATCAACCTTATGGTTTTCAGTTCTTTACTGGCCAGTATATTATAATGTCAAATGTTACTATATGTTTTAAAATGTTATATGTAATATTAAAGCGTATTTAAAAACAACCGGCTTCAATTCGTTGGTTGATATAAGTAAACAGTAGACTATTTATAATAATTTAAGATTGAAACTGCTGGTTAAAACAATTGTAATTAAATGTTAACACAAGAGGTAGTTGCTTTAGTAATTTATAGTAGAGTCATTTCAATTGTGTGGACTCAATAACTGCAGTCTATTTATCCTCAAACAATTAAAATCAAACGCGTTATTGGTTTTTAAAACGTTCGACTATGCTCAATAATTGGCGATATATATATATATATATAAAATTACTATTCACTGTTTACGTGAGTTTTCACATATACCTATTAAACAACAAACACAATAGGACAAAGAGTTATTTATTTAATGATTCGGTAACACACCAATAATTTAGTTATTTGATTAACCACATGTTTAGTTATTATTTGATTAAGTTGGTAGATAGGTCGCAAACACTGAGCTCTAACTAAAAATTGGAGTTAACCTACGTATCAAGGGGCCATACACATATTACGTAACGCGTTTTTCCGTCATTTCAGACCACCCTCCCCCATGTAACGCACCATAACGCTTGACCATACCCCCCACCCCCACCGCACCACCGTGTGTTACGTAACTCAATCGTAACAGACTTGAAAACAGCTTAAGCCTTTTAAACATCTTTTATAGTTAATTTGGAGTATGGATTTTAATGCATCATAAAACTTTAAACGACTTTCTTTTAACACAATTCTTTCATAACTTATTTAAAAGAAAAATGTATCCAAAAATGTATGTGCGGAGGAGACTGTTACTAATAATATATACAACAAAATAAACTATCTCAGCTAAAACGTAACAAATTTAATTTTTAACTAATACGTAATACAAATCCAACTAACACAACAACTTAATACAACTTTAAAAAAACTAAAGATGTGGGCGGTATTGCTGAATCAAGTCATGATTTTACACCCTAAAACAACACACAGCATAGGTGTAAAGCAATACAGAATTTACTCAAAACACGTTATGTATTTATTTTTAGTTTAACTGGTTTTAAAATAGTATGACGGATGTATTTTTTATATAAAAAACTATAACCTTGATTTAGATATCAATTTGATTATGTTTTAATTTTGAAAGATTTATAATAGTATCAATAGATACGGGAGTGCGCCAAATCTTAGGGTTAATATGTGTGAGTTACGTAACGTTGATCCAAACCCCCCCTCCCCCTCCTTAAGTGCGTTACGTAATATGTGTATGGCCCCCAATGGGGAACCTGCGCGTGCCGGCCGCCCGTTTCTGGTGAAGATAATTATAATTATTTATAAATTAATTTCCAATAAATGAGGCTGGTGAAATAAGGTAGTATTATTAGTTTGTAATTATTATATTAATACAAAATTGCAATAATGTAACCTAGCGCAACCTAACTATCGTAATAAGAACATGCCTTGCAATGTGTTTGAATTCGGATTTTTGGTGTAGTGTAATCTTGATGACTACAATTTTAGGTAAGATATACATGCGTGATACGATATACATGTTTTGTATTACATATTCTATGTGATTACCTACTATGTCATCCTGTAGCGTAAATTTCTTTATGATGTATGATACGCTGGTTAAAATATAAACAAATCACTCTGATTTAAATGTCAAATCAATGTAAATGTATGTATCTACTTCGGATAATGATTTAAAAGGTATATAATTTCAATTCTAAACAGTGACTACAAGTTTTAACAAAAAAACCGTAAGAGACCGCGATGCTTAACGCTTTTGGATTAGTAATTTCTTAATTTTTCAACCTGTTTCACTCTATTGCTGGTGATTGTACTGTTATTTCCTTATTGCTAGAAATTGCAAATCCTTTTCTGTTGTCTTTCTTCGTTTGGAGTTTGATGCTATAATTTCCAAAAATGCTTAATTATAAGTAAAGAGGTCAAAAGTGGTTTCAAATACTAATGGTACTTAACCGTTAAAGGTTATGGTAAGACCATTGTAAAACTTAAGTTAATTAATTGCACGTCCTATTCGGAATAATTTGGACAAAGACCCCGAATTCATTACGTCTACACATGCATTTATAAAACTCTACGATCTCAAGCTCAACCAATATAAACTATTCTGCAAAATCGAAGGTTCCTTTGGTTATAATAACCCTCTTTAAAACATGAATCATGCGATCTTATATTTTAGAATGGACATAATTATAGTTACGATATGTTATTCCCTAAGTATGGTTTGTCATTTTAAAATTAAAAAGATACTCGCTTCCAAAATCTATTGTGAAGGCAAAATCTACCTTAAAACCTCCTTTGATTATTGCGACACCCGTGATTATTTTTTCGGAACTAGATAAATGATTTGATCGTTGTTGATTTATTGGTAATGTTAAATAGTGATAATAATTGCGGTTGATTTTTAAACGGGCGTTACACTAGTACATTCATAGATAAGTCATTTTTAACATTTTAATTATTCTCCATGAGAATAACATGGCGGCTGAGTACGCAGGTTTGTTGAAACAAGGCTCACAAAAAATAGATATTTATACAAATATCAATATAACTTATCTAGGTAAAGCCACATACTAAGTTTTATTAATTTATGTTCATTATTAAGGGAGATAAAATTTTATTTATTTTTCATAATAATAACATTGGATAAAGTACTGTGTTTAGCACTTTCAATATCTTTGTAACCAATTGACGTAGAGCAATGATAAAAATACCAAATATACATTTAAGCTGAATTCAATGGCGAAAACTAAAATAAAATTTAATTTCTTAAAAGATTATCTGTACAAAAATTCAAAAACCCCATTTTTGGGGTACAACCCCCCTCCCCAAATAAATCCCCTTAGGACTAAGAGATCCTGTCTGGTTTTCGAAAAGTCATAAATGTTGCCATGGTTCTGGGCCTAGGTCTACATGCCGACTACGATAGTAGCTTCCCTATAGGGGAAATTCGCTAAAAACGATCAAATCTGTCTCCGTGGAGATCTTCCTCGTCCATGGATGTTCCAAGTTCCAAGTAGCCTTCTTGGTCGTACTACAGCTTCAAAACCCTGCGAAAAAAACATAAATATACCTAATATCTTTATGCCGTGTGTCCCAAAAGTCCCACCCCCCTATTATATTTTAACGACTGCATACAGCGAGATTATCTTCCGGAGAAGTCTTGGTGAGCTAAAAAGGAAACTTTTGAAGAGTCCAAATTTTCAACTCCCTCCCCCAAAATAGGGGTTTTGAGGCTTAAGTCAGAAACCCTAAATGGTAACCCCCCTTGAGTGATATCATTGATTATACATCCTACGGAATCCTCCCGTAGGTTGTATAATCAATGGTGATATATAATTTTAAAGGTCGTACAAAAAGAAGAAGAATGACACTAGGGGTTTCTAGCTTTGTTCTATCAAACACAGCGTTCAAATGAATTTTTGAATTTTAAAACGTCTTTTTGCATTATTTTTGCATAGCAGTAATTTAAATTCACCAAAAACATTCGAAATAATAAGATTTTTCGATGGGAACGTTTAAGTAACCAAGCCATTTATCTTTTAGTGAGTGAACAGGTTTGGCCCCATCCCCCGAAATAGGGGTTTTTGGGGCTAAGTCAAATATTTAAATAGCAATCCTTACTGAGTAATACCTCTTTTAAAGGTTTTAATAAAAGAAGATGAATAGTATAAATTAGAGGTATCTATGACGATCCTCTAAATCATAACAGCTTATTAAATATCATTGTAAAATTTGACATCCTGCCATGTTTTAGGGGGAATCATCGTAGAGACTTCTAGTTTGCACCATTAATTTTCTTTTATTAAAACCTTTAAAAAGAGGTTTCACTCAGTAAGGGTTGATTTTTAACATTTTTGACTTAGCCCCAAAAACCCTATTTCGGGGGATGGGGGCCAAACTTGTTCACTCACTAAAAGATAAATGGCTTGGTTACTTAAACGTTCCCATCGAAAAATCTTATTATTTCGAGATAGTTTTGGTGGATTTAAATTACTGCTATGCAAAAATAATGCAAAATGACGTTTTAAATTAAAAATTCAATTGAACGCTGTGTTTGAAAGAACAAAGCTAGAAACCCCTAACTTGTGTCATTCTTCTTTTTGTACGCTCGTCAAAATGATACATCACTCAAGGGAGGTCACCATTTTTTTTTTGACTTACCCCCCAAAACCCCTATTTTGGGGGAGGGCGTTGAAAATTAGGACTCATCAAAAGTTTCCCCAGAGAATAATCTCGATATATGCAGTCGTTAGAATAAATAATAGGGGGCGGGGGGACTTTTGGGACACACGGTATATTAAAATTAAGTCCTGCAAATATATTAACCCTGTGTTGATACAACTTCAATCCTGTATCGAAATTAATAGACTAATTATCTACGATATTACGCATCTTAATGTCTCTTTAACACGCCGACGCAACTAGGGTGTATTTTAAGGCGAATATGATACTCGTATTGATGGGTGTATAGAATGGGTGAGATGCATTTATCCCCACCCAAATGTTTTAATTGTAGCCAAATTGGAAAATTTAAAACTGTACAAGCTTCAAATTCACAATATACACTCCAGGCTTCCAAATCGCGAACGCGACGGGTTTGGAGTTTGGGGTTTACAATTGTTGCTCAAAGATTGCACATATAAACAGTTATTTGGTTTCGGGAGAAACGTCGACATGAATTAACGATGATTAAATTAAGTATTTAACTAAATATTGTAGATATTAAGAAACTTGTGTTATTATACCCAAAACAGCTTTTTGACATGGTCATTTAAAAATACAATTATGAGTGTTTTAAACTAAATGTAATATATTTCAGTAAATATTTCGATTCTTAATTATATTTTCTAGTAATTTTTACCTAAACTCATGTTTTTTCCAAATTTAATTATGTAGAGAATGATTGTTTAAATTCAGTGAAGTTGAAACCAATAAAAAGTATGTATTCCAGCTGATAACCAATAAAAATATTAGACAACTCTTGGATTATTAGCAAGCGTTGCAATTGGCTAGTGTGGACTTTCTCATCTATATTTTTAATACGCTAGGCATATTTTTGTCATAATTCTTTTGGAGCAGTGGTGCTACCGATCACCATGTCCAAGGTGTCGTTAGAAAGGTCTTAGCATGTAGTTTTGCCATCAATTAAAAAAATTTATAAAAGTCACCATGGACATGGGAAAATATGGGGTCAAAGTCGCGATTTTCCCCATAGACATAATATGCAGTTACAAACCAACGATCGAGAAATCAGCTGTTTATTTAAGGAAGTGGTTAAACAAATAAAATCTATGGTTATTGAACGTACAGCTGGCAACAAAACACCAGTTTTTATTTGCACAAAATCAAAACATAACCAAAAAAACGTTTGACATAATGGAGACTATAAGACGTCGACCAGGACGGCCAAGAGGAGGAGGCCAACGAACTTTAACTGGTAGACGCGAACGAAATACAAATAATACTATTGTCGTTGATTAAGCATTATTCAAGGATGGTTTGTGTGAAGTTTGGTGCAAATCTGTCCAAGGGGCTCCGACCCAGAGGGCATAAAAGGGTGCAGTGTCAGGTTTTAGAAATTTGGTGTTTACAAAATTAACAGCTGTAATTAAAAAAATTCAAAGTTCCTTTAAACTGTCATTTGTTTAAATGTAAACAACACAATTTAAACAAAGAAATGTAAACACTGGCTGGTTTATTATCTTTTGAATTGTGTTACTTGAATTTATATTAACTTTTTTATTTTAACTTATTCCATTGGCTTTTTTTATTATATTAAAAAACTATTACAATAGCTTTATTTCTGTAAACAACTTAATTTGGGCGCAGCAACGCGCGCCGGGTAACTGCTAGTTCCTTATTATTACTATAGATTCCAAATCCCGATCGCGAACAATTTAGTTTGAAAGTCTCTAGAAAAAACGGCGATAAGTAGAGGTTCGTGTCCCTGGAATTTATATGGCTTTGGCAGGGTTTGGGACATTAGATTGTGATGGCTCCCAGGATAAGGTGGGGGATCCTCCCCTCCCCTCCTCACCCCTCCCTCCCGCCATAAATGATGCAGGTGTCCGTCTGTCGGCGCAAACCCCATAAACTGTTACGGTACGGTTATGTTAATTATTTATTGAGGAAGTCGCTACACACATCCCCAAAGCGAGAATATTTTTACCTTTTTCCTCTCCCTTTGCCATTTTTTGAAATGGGTACCGTAACAAAATAAACAGCTTTAGCACTTTAGCACATCTGGTCTGACGTTGCTTTCGTTGTACGATTTTTCGTTTCTTCAGTTTGTTTACCGGTTCTCTGTGTCCGTGTCCTCCTTTTTACCCCAAGGTCCTTCAACTATTTAAGACTTAGTCCTGTTTAAAACTATTACGATCCCTATATATTTCGGTTGTGCTATACAGCGTGTTCCCAACAAGTACCTGCATTCCGAAAAATTACTAACTTATGAGAAATTCTAATCTGTAACTTGCCTCGAAAATGTTTAGTCAACATTTGTTCAAGTTTATGTTTAATTATAATTTTCTAATCTTATCTATACTGTAATAGTTTAAAATGTCTATAACAGCTCAGACACTCAGTTGCTCAGAAGACCCGCCATTTTGTAAACAATCCTGCCTAATGTAAATAAACAAAAATGAAACAATAGTCCTAATGTTGGTATTTTTCACAGATTGACCTCTCTCGACCCTTCGGCAACAAGAAGACCGAACGAGTCGGTAAGTATTAATAGGCATTTACAGAAGCTAGTAGTTTATAGATTCCGTCCCTATACTTCCATCACAAACCCAATAGTTATGCCCTGCCCACCTGTGTTTTAAGCCCCGGGCTACTTTGATGTTATTAGCCTAACAACGGGTTAGTTAGCTTGTACGGCACGACACGCTTTCAATAATTACGGGGCTCTCCCTTCGCCCCCCATACCACTCCCCCTACTGAACTGAAAAGTACATCGATTATACCTGAGCAACCTATCAATGACTGGAGCTGATTGGTTTAATTTCCATTTAAACGAGTCTGGGACTAATGGATTGCTCGTTTTTGTAGTCCAGGGTTGAAATAAGGGGGTCATATTTGCTTATTAGCGTACTATTTATAGATCCGTTGGATTATACCAGTCTTAGTTGCAAATTCGCCGTCGGTTAGTAGTTGGAAGTCTTTGGAAAGTTACGGAACCGCCTGAAAGTTGAATGCTATGCACGTTACAGCACTCGCTATTTGTTTCCGAAGATAGACAAAAATCGGCAGAATTTGAATTTGAAACTGCAATAATAATCATTTATGTCGAGGGAAATGTTTTACTCGTACAATATTTTGCTTCTGATGCAATTGTTGTCAGTCTTCCAACAGTTGTTGTCAGTAGTCTCAATTCATCTTAGTAAAACGGTAATACCAATGACTACATAAAATACAATCATGTAGTTTATGTAGTCATTGGTAATACTGTACACACATATAAATTGAAGCAATCTAGAGGGAAATCTAAGTATCTATTAATAGTAATCATTGTTTTATTTTGCTTCCTAAAATCTAATTCAGATCCTAAGATCCATCATTATTCAGGGATCCAGGAACACCGGCGTAACTGATTGTTGACCCCCCCCCCCCGAAAACTTATTTTCAGCCCCCCCATTTAACATAATCGAACAGTTTCACCCTACTCCTATCCGTTACTATTCTCTAGGATAAGGTTATAAGGTTGCATGAGCTAGACGTTTCCTAATCTCCAGATACATAACGTTGGTTCCAGTGTCGTTTAATTTTAGTTATTTAATAACGCCAACAGATTTTTATTCACGTCAATGTAGTATAAAATACCTAAGAATTAAATCTAAAAGTGACAAAACGTATACAGTAGCTTCATAACATCCAGGTCAGTAGCTCGCTCTGTTCCTGTCCAAGTGTGGAAAAATATTTGGAGTGGATTCAGATTCGGCTTGGAGTGAAATCGCCGCTGTAGCGTTTACGGTTGCCTTGAGGTTTTGAAACGGATTAAATTGTTTAATTAATTTAAACACTTAATCACAACACTAGGCTAACAAGAAATTAATTATTAAAGTTTACTTACAAAATTATTTCTGTTTTGAAAATTAATTACAACAATTTCATTCCATCATGTAGGCCCGCCAGAGCTTTTACCTCGGCCCGCGGGCCCCGCCTCCATGGCTCGCGGGCCCCTTAGGCCCATGGTCTAAGAATTACGAATCTTTGGGATTTGCTCGTTGTAATATGTGTATCAGTGTAGTATAATTATTTTGTGCTAATATGCAGCATATCCTTAGATCCTGTCCAATCTTATCTTGAAATCAAATAATGCACCTGCCCGTTTCAACTTTCCCCCCTCGCTCACCGCTGGGCGCAGGCGAGGCGACTCGGAGAATAAATTACAATAGTCAAGGACGGGACGGCACCCCGCGGCTAGGTGACAAAAACCGGCGGGGAAGAGAGAGAGAGAGAGAGAGAGAGAGAGAGAGAGAGCGGTCGATGGAGTGAGAGGGTAGAGACCCCAGGGAGAGAGACAGCTAGGCGGGTGTCGGCACAAGTCCAGAAACAAAGGGGAGTTTTTTCTATACCTCCATCTTGTCGAAACGTCGCCGCCATGTCCGGTCCCTCATATTCTGATGGGGGAGGGGGTGGAGGGGTCTCTCCCAATTGTTACGCAACCTACCTGCATAACTAATGGGGTCTGTGGGAGATGTGGATTGGTGGACAACGAGCAACGTTCACCATCACCGTGCATCTCTCTCGTGTAAATAAAGCGTAAACGCCAGAGCTGGGCGCTACAGGAGAGTAATGGGTGAGGGAGAAGAATAATGTGATGTGGAATGGGCGCTTTTGTAACCAGTAACCATTGATGTGGGATGTGGGACTCCCGCTCTAAAGAGTGATTTAGTTCCTTCTGTCTTCAACGCCGTTCAAGAAATCCTGTTTTGAGAATCAATATTAAACATGTTATTACTGTAGGCATATAGAAAAAGAGCGTAGTGGAATATGGTGCACTAATTAAATTTGATTTATCTCAACAAACCTCATATTAAACAATTCCTAATTAAAGTCCACTTTTAGTAAGTACGGTACTTTAAAATAAACGTTTGGTGTATGTTTTATAAATTTAAATATAAAAAAACAGTACAGTGTTCGGTACATGTTGGGTAATGACGGGTATTTTATTCCCATATAAATAACGTAAAGGGGCCATACACATATTACGTAACACATTTTATCGTCATTTAAGACCCCCTCCCCCTCCCCCATGTTATGCACCACAACGCTTGACCATACCCTCCCCCCAATGGGTTACGTAACTCAATCGAAATAGGCTTTAAAATATCTTAAAACTTTTAAACATAGTTTCATTATAATTTGGAATGTAGATTTCAATGAATCAATAAACTTTAAGTGACTTTGTGCCTGGTTTTGTTTTTATAAATATCATTCTCAATAACCAAACACAATATATTCATGGCGGAATCTGGGGATGTAGCCTAGGCTATATAATGACTTAACTACGTTTTACTGTATGAATTAGTGAAATCTGAAAACAACAAACATTCAAAGCTTTCTCTCAGTGGTTTTGTTTAATTTTCAAAGACAATTAATTTTCTTAAACACTTTTTGTGGAATTTTTAAATAGACAGTCGTGTTTTCATGTCATGTCAAATTCTTTTGACAAAAGTTTTATTTACAATCTGTTCTTTTACATAAAACAATAAGTAAACATTATGACAAGGATATATATAAAACAAATGGAGAGAAAACATGAGTTGGTAACAAAACAGAATTAGTCCTGACAAATTAAAACAAAACAAAAATACTTCAATTCTGTAAAAACCGATTTGGCAGATCTAGTATATTGTGCCTTTTGAGTCTATAAACTGAGTCTATGTCTATTTGAGTCTATTTGAGTCTATGTTGGCTGTTGTCCAGGAGGTTAAGGGCTAGATGGTTTGGGTGGTCTTCGAGCTTAGCAAGACATTTTTCACTAAATCTTGTTATTTCTTCTACATCAAATGGCATTTTGCACTCGTTATGGATGATGACATTAGACACATACCATAGGGCTTTCAGGATAACCCTTAACGCCTTGGACTGGAGCCTCTGCAAGATGTCAATATTTGATTTCGAGGCTGTTACCCCATAAAGATATGCCGTATGTCCAAATAGGTTTGAGGACAACCTTGTAGAGTAACAGTTTATTTTCAATTGAAAATTTTGATTTGATAAGCCAGGTCATCTGACGGAATTTAAAATTAAGTTGTTATCGTTTGTGCCATATGTGGCTTCGCCAGATGAGTCGTCTGTCAAGTTGAATGCCCAAATACTTCACTTCTTCAACCTAATACCATCTGATACGGATGTAAGGCAGCTGTTCCTGAGATCCCTAACGACCAAGGTAATATGCAACAACTAAAAAAAACCTTTAGGTACAGATATGGTATAACATGTTATATTTATATTTGGGTTTTAAGTAGCAAAAAAATAGCAAATTTAAACAAATAATAATTCTTTACAAAGATGAGAAACACACAGGTAGCTATCACAGCGGTTTGAATGGGGGACAAGGAGTTCCTTGATTCAGAGTGATGTTGTGATGGTTTCTATTAGCCATTGCTAGATTTTTTAAAGGGTTTTGTAGGGTAGCTGAAACAATATGTAGGCCTAAAGGCTAATTGCGGCATTTATTTTTATTTAACAAATAAACTATGCCACATTTTTGTCGTCCAAGTTTACCACTGCCTGTATTCGGCGTCATTTTCAGGATCATTAATTGAAAAATAATTAAATTTGCAAACGGTTGGCTACAGTAGGAAAATAATTTTAAAAAATAGATAAAGGTGCATTCGAAGTATTTTTTTAGCCAGTGCTGAAAACCATGCGGGGTTTTATAGCTAAATTTATTTTTAAATCGGCACTGTATGTACAAATATATACAAGTAAAAGCTTCTATATATTGTTTTAAACGTGATCAAAATTAAACTATTTTTAGCCAGCATTAAATTTTAGTCCATATAAATATGCCGCTAGCTATAATTGGAGACCGCAGCAAAGAAACTGAATTTATATCAATACTCACCTTATAGCATGTCAGATTTTGTGTTAGGTTCATTCTTCTAGTACTTACATGCCATTATTTTTACAATTCGATATGTGGATCGTTGCTAGGGGCTCAGAGAGGAAGCCCCTGCCATCTAGTGGCAAGCGCCGGAACTACGTAGCACCAGTGACATTTGCAGGACGACGCGCTGGTTTCCGCTTCCGACACTATGAGTTACGCGCGAGATTTAAGCATTTGTTGTTGATTTTGGTACGTTTTCTGAAAATTAAAGTGATCACGGTTTGTCTAAACTGTGAATAAAGTCTTAAATAACGACATTTTTAATAGGGCGTTTTAATTAATTTTAAGGCATTTCAATTAAAAAAAATTAGTAATGCTAATTTTCAACTATGCACTTTTCATGAGACCAAAATGAGTGGGTTTATATTAATTATTGTATGAGAACACAACTATGCGATGTTATAACTATGCTAATCAATTTCAGTTAATAACATTCGTTACTGACACGTTTCGGTTAAGGCGCAAAATGCTATTGTTTGTACAACAAATCTGCTTTATTGTTTATTAATTTCACTCAAGTTCATACAAAGAAATTATTTATTAGTCATACGAAGGAATGACTATGTTGTTTTACATTTGTCATATAAAGCTGTGAACAATCTCTTGATAAACAAGTTTTGAGTCCACCAACACACATATTTGTCAAGTTTTATACGCTTTAAGTGCTATTGCAATGTTTACAAGTTTTATTGTATTCGTATGGCCTTATTAATAATATATTAAATTGGAATAAGTATTGCGGAGGAATGTGTAGTACGGAAAATTGTTTCAATTAATTACTGGCGGTGGAAATTACACTTATTACTCCATATTGTAACAGGATGTACAAGCCATTTGTGGCAGTAATTATTACGCGGAAATGCACATTAATGTTAGTATAGTAGACCCCTGCAGTATAAGCGATTGTCATTTCCACCCAGGAAAGTTAAATTCATGCCATTTTAGGAAAGTTAAATTCTTAGTTGAGTGAACCGATGCATGTAATATTAAATCGGCGATGAACGCTAAAATCACAATAACTATATTTTATACAAAGGCCAAACTTTTGTTCCGCTTTGTGGCTTACTTATGTTGTATAGTGGTAGGTAATGCTTGTTTGATATACTATAGATTGCAAAACCCCGCAAACAAACGACTTTGCTTTTATCCCAGATCATAAAATCATCAGTTTTTCATAAAAACTCAGAGCTCTACAGAGAAACTGAGTGGGTGGATAGGTGTGAAATATGCATACGCGAGGGCTGGGTGACGTACATGGTTTATTGAATTCGAAATAAAAGTCTGGCAAAAAATTCTTGTTCGGAGTTGGCTTCCATTTCTGTTTAATTATAGAGCCTCCATGGAGCAGGGTGTTGCAACGCTCTATGGCGATTGGTCGGTAGATCATAGGGGGACCGTTACGAGCTCTCTGATTGGCCGGGACCATTTTAGGTCTACTGCGCATGACGAGCTCTGTGGAGGAGATCGCGCAAGTCGGGTTCGCCATATTAGATTTTGTGTTCGAGCGTTTCTCGTTTTGGGTTGGAGATTTCGCGTCTGTGCCTTCCCCCGCTATTTGTTTATGTAAGTGCTGCAATGACATTAATGTAGTTAGTTATTGGTTGTCTGTAATATGAATTAGGTAATTTCACTCGTGTAATTATGTTGTTAAATAATTGGTTAATTTGTTAGAGTCGGAAATCTGCTATTCTATTTGGCGAGTTCTTAATTTGGCTACCATAACCTATAAACGGTTTGCTGATTACTTTTATGAAGTTTTAATCGCATTTATTTGTGTGCAACTCAGTATAACGACAAATGAGCATTTGTCTTTTGTTATATGACCTATTGAATTTCAAAAGAGGCTTGTTGTAAATTAAGACCTGCCTGTTGTAAATTAAGACCTGCCTGTTGTAAACATAACCCTACTAGCCTAGTGTTTATATACAGTCCTATATTTCTGTCAACTAAGTATGTTACAGTTGGGTGTAGGTTCTTCTTTTTTAGGTATGTTGTTCACAAACCAAAATAAAATAAATATAAGTTAAACTTGGTAACTTATTTTAAGCCTGATGAGCAAAGAATAACTTAATAATAAACTTAAATAAAAAAGTTCATATAGCAAAACATCAATCTCCCATTTAAGTTTAACCTAACCAGTCTCAAATAAAAAATATATTTATATATTTGCGACAAAAGTCGGGTAACTTACCTATACTTTCGTAAGCGGAACGATATAAAAAACAGAATTAAATGAACTAAATACGGTAATCGATATACCATATCGAACAATTTTATTCGTTTTTTTACATTGTTATGCTTATGAAAGTATACCCCAAAGGTGATCAAAACCTGCCCCTCTCTCTAGAAGGTTCTTTACAATACCTACTACAGACAAACCTTCCATAAGTTAATTTGTGCAAGGTTACATTTGCATTAAAAATTAAATAATACGTAGCCTATTCAGAACTGTCCACCTGAGAGTTCGGTTAGTGTAGATGCCAAATACATTGATAGAAGGCCTAAGATAATGGATTGAGTGGTAAACTCAGATTTTTCCTTTCTTTTTTTATTCCAAAGCCATGGGCATTTTGATAAGCCTAGGCCTAAAGTACATCACAATTGCTTTGAAAGTAAAGTGGTCCAAACTCCTCGAGTGTTTTTTGGCATCCAGAGAGTTGAACCTATTACCCCTTGAACCGAAGTCCAATATGTTAACCGCTACACTAAGTTACCGAGCTGCCTGTTAACGTAAATATTATAATAAGAAGTAAAATAGGACTGGGAATGAAAAATTGCATTGTTGATTAAAAAATACTTTATTTAAAAAGTAATATGGTAAAGCTGAAGTGCTACATGGCTAACATATGGTAATATTAATGGATGGGCTAGCAGTAAAAGGGGCTCACAGTGGCGGATGGGGGGGCTAACCGGAGGGTCCGAGGGGAGTCCCTCTGAAAAATTTCAAAATTTAAGTCTTAAAAACGACAATTTTAGGCTATTTCTTTCTCAATCTTAAAATGGCATAATGTTAAAAACAATTTGCAAATTTCACCCCTAATTGTGTTGCTACGTGGAAAATGTTGTATGGTTCACAGAAATTTGTATTATGTTAACAATTTGAATACTGGAATCATTCCATTCATATTAGCTGATGACCTCGGCCGAAAAGTGTCATCTAATGTACTTTATCCTAGAAATAAAAATAACTTTAGCATCCTGACACATGTGTTGAAAACCAGCTGTTTTTGATACAGTATGACTCAGACAAAATAGTAAGTATATTTCATGACCAGGACCAAAAGTAACACTTTTCAATCAAGCTAAAATAATGGTAGAGGCCGGAAAATGAGCGATGACCGAAAAGTCAGTATTGGTCCTAGTGATGAACTATATTTTCGTCATACTGCAGAACATTTTAAGTTAACAATTTAACAAAAACTAAATTTTCTTAACTTTTTTACCATTAAAAGTTGGCTCTTGATCTTGCTATTCTAAACAAACAGCTGTTACACAAGTTGTCATTGTTTACAGTTGAATAATTCGTTCAACTGATGACCTCGACTGTGACATCAAATGACGTTTTCTTCATACTGCTTCATAAACAGCTGTTTTCAACGCATGAATTGAGGTGCTAAAGTTGTTCTTTTTACTCCTAGGAAAAAAAAATCACTTGACACTTTTCTGTTGAGGTCATCAGCTGTTAAATAAGACTTGAACGAATTATTCAACTTGTAAACAATGGAAACTTGTATGTGTAACAGCTTTCGTTTAAGAGTAGAAAGATCAAGATGAAATCAAACTTTGAATGGTGAAAAAGTTAACGAAATTTATTTTCTGTGAAATTGTTATATCAATATTGTTTTCAGCATGAATAAAAATATATTTCATACAAGGGCCAAAGGTAGCGTTTCAATCCTCGCTGATTTTCCAGCCTCAGCGGGCCGTTAAAACTGAAGCTCGATTGAAAAGCTTCACTTTTGGTCCTACTTTTTTCATGCCCAAAACCACAGTGTTGACGGGTTGTCAAGACCTAAAAAGATTTAATATCAAAACGTATTCCAAGTCAAGTAAAGCATCGTTGGTCTGACATCGTGTACCATAGCAAAGTCCTTAAAGATGTTAAAATAAAATAAACATAAAAAATTACATGACGGGTAACGGCTAGTTAGATTATAAGCAGATTTTTTTTTATTGTACAGATACAAAAACATTAGCAGGACTATAGAATAGAGGAAGTATATTATCTCTATTCTATTTTCCTGAAATCCTAGGCTGTGTTTTTGTGGGGGAATACTTTAATTGTAGCCTATATCAGGTAGATTAGAACGAACGTGTTCCTATAAAATTATTTCTAAATTAATATTGATGCTTTGAAATTATATGTGGGAGCCCAAAGAAAACTCGGAAAACTAAAATTGGGAGACAAAATAATACTCCTAAAAGAGCATATAAGATCGCGCATACATTATAAGAAATAATTTAAAATGATAGTTCCTATAAACCAGCTGTTCTGTATTGCCGGAAATAAACAAATACAAAATACCCTCTTCTCTCTCTCTTTCTCTCACACTTTTCCCTGCTTTATTGTTCTAGGTATAAAAACTATTAAAACTGATCATTGTTTAGTGACTGCATTATTAACAAATTAATAAAACAACCCATTGTAAACCAATTTTGTAAATAGGAAATCAAATATTATCACCATGTCTTGATGAAGCTCGCTTCCATTACTCCAAATATGATTGTTTTGTTTGCACGATGAATTCTGCTCACTTTCACTGTAGAAAAAATAATATTCAAAACTTTGCCTTTTAGAATTGGACTTGCTACTCAGTGTCTACACGGTGAACTTTACAACTTGCTCTGCCAATGCCATCCACATCTTTATCTTCAGTAGTTTTATTGAAATAATCAGTTAACGTACGCTTTATTTGTACTCAAAAACAAATTTTAAAACTTAAAAAACATACAAATCATAATAAACATACAGATAAACCTACTTAAACACTTTCCCAACGATCCAAAAACAGAACCAATACTCTCATTTGCAAACCCAGACGTAATGACGGTACAACGACCCTTCGACACTTTAAAACTACAACCGGTACAACAAATACCCCTGTAGCAGCAAACCTGCGTACTCAACGAATTTCCAATGCATACATATGTATCTTAATACCACATAAAGCCACATATCAAGTTCCATAAGAATAACATGGTGGCTGAGTATGCAGGTTTGCTGAAACAAGGAACACAAAAAATGGGGTTTAATACAAATATCAATACCAAGTTTTATTAATTTATGTCCATAATTAACGGAGATAACCTTTTACTTATTCTCCATAAGAATGACATGGAGGCTGAGTACACAGGTTTGCTGCTACGGAAACTCAACCAATAAATAGTTTTTTGTGCAAATATCAATAGACCACAACGATATGAAGCAATATACCAAGTTTCGTTAGGCTAAGTTGATAAATAAGCGAGATATGCAATTTTTCTTACTCTCCATAAGAATAACATTGGACAACGTACTGTGTTTAGCACTTTTAATATCTCTGTAACCAATTGACGTAGATCAATGATCAAAACACCAAATTATTTGTTTTTTTAAGCTGAATTCAATGGTGAAAAGTAACATTTTATTTACTACAATATTATATTTAAAAAACTCAAAAAAACAATTTTTGGGGTACAAAACCCCCCGTAGAAATACCCTTTAGGATGGAGCGATCTGGCTGGTTTTCACCAAATTTTGTGTTTTTTAAAGCTGAATCCAATGGTGAAAACTAAAATTTGATTTCATTAAATATTACATGTAAAATCTTCAAAACCCATTTTTGGGGTACAAAACCCCCCCGAAATACCACTTCCAATGGAGCGATCTGTTTGGTTTTCGAACTTAGTCATAAATGCTGCTTTACATGTTTGTACCAAATTTCATCAAAATGGGACCATTTTTACGAGAGTTATCGCACCCACGGACACATATATATATATATATATATATATATATGTATGTATACAGTTTTGAACGGATGGTTATACAGTTTTTGGCATCTGGGGACCTCAAAACGAAAAGTATGGTCCCGGGCCTAGGTCTTTCTATGCCGACTACGGTAATAGCTTCTTCCCTATAGGGGAAATTCGCTAAAAATGCATAAATAGGCAAGGAATCGGGATGAGAGATGAGAGGTGAGTCATATGGTCGGGTGGAATGGTCCATTTTGCACCTGAGGGGAGGGAAGTTTAGGGGAAAACCCAGGTTACCCAGGTTTGTTATTTAGGGTAGTGCCTAGCGCTGGATAGATTGCAAGACTGTTGCGACGCCACTGCGTTGGGCTCATTCATGGGCATTTGCCGCTTGCCATATTTATTTTACAAGTTAACTTTGACATTTTTTTTGTAATGTTGACATTGTCACTTTAACTTTGGTACTTAAAAGTGTACGAATTAAAATATAAAAAATACTGTATGTTTCTCTTGCGTAATAGTACCTTGAAAAATATCCTTTTTATTCAGTGTCAGTTCAGACCCAAAGGGGGGGGCTATAGCCCCCTTAGCCCCCCCCCCATAGATCCGCCACTGCTCACAGACCAAGGTCTTGGATAGCGTTAAATTCAACCTTTTGGTATAACTCATTCAGTACACATATAATTAAAACTACTTAAGAGTGTTTAATAGGCATTGGCCTTTATTTTCATCAATAATTGCTTGATACAAAAATCTTGCAATTTAAAGTTTAGTGAAGATGGTTAATTAGTTATCGTAACGATAAGTAGGCAAGGTGAGGTGAGATTTTGATAAGTTCAAAATGTTGTGCATTGTTGCTTGTGGTTTAGCAGTAACAAGTGCCTGTTGTAATGTTTGATGACAAAAAAGTATTTCAAACTGCTTATTACTTAAAATTGTCCTAAGTTAGTGTGACATAGTAGTGCCCTAGTGCTAATTTGATTAGTTGTGTAGATACTTGTTTTTCTTGCTCCCACAATGTACTACATACACATATACATACTCACATACATACATACATATCCCTCGTAGTCCCATAGACCACAGCAGACGGCGTGGGATCAGTCAATAAAGGGGAAGCGATTGCATCTCCCCGAAATTCAGTGCCAAAAGGAAGGTAAAGGTTAAAAACAGACAGGAGATAACAAATTCAAGTCGAATTGGTCTTGTCAAAAGGTTATATATTATTGGTTGTAAAAGGTTGGTTATTGGTTGGAGCCCTACCAATTTGATTGTTGAAAATCATTCAGATTGTATAAACAATGTCTAATCAAGAATTTTTGTAAACTTTACAGAATTTATTCAAGTCCTGATTATTTTTTAAATAATCAGGAAGTGTGCTATAGAAATTTATACCCTGATAACTGGGTTTCCCTTAAACAATTTTAAGATTATGATGCACTGAGGCCCAGACTTCTCTAAATCTGGTGTTATAGATGTGTGTGACTCGAAAATTTACTTGATTTGACATATTTACTAAAATTATTATTAACACATTGCCCACACTAAAGCGCACTATTCCATAGCCATAACACCTGTGAGAAATAGAACTTGGACATTTCCTTCTGTAGACTTAGCAAGAAGAAAGACTGCTTTCCAGGAGAAACCTTGCCTGCTGGCCTGAGAAATTGATAGGGGTTTTAGAGTCAAAATTGAGGCATGGTTAAAGAAAACTGCTCTCACATAGCCATAACACCTGTGAGAAATAGAACTTGGACATTTCCTTCTGTAGACTTAGCAAGAAGAAAGACTGCTTTCCAGGAGAAACCTTGCCTGCTGGCCTGAGAAATTGATAGGGGTTTTAGAGTCAAAATTGAGGCATGGTTAAATAAAACTGCTCTCACATAGCCATAACACCTGTGACAAATAGAACTTGGACATTTCCTTCTGTAGACTTAGCAAGAAGAAAGACTGCTTTCCAGAAGAAACCTTGCCTGCTGGCCTGAGAAATTGATAGGGGTTTTAGAGTCAAAATTGAGGCATGGTTAAAGAAAACTGCTCTCACATAGCCATAACACCTGTGAGAAATAGAACTTGGACATTTCCTTCTGTAGACTTAGCAAGAAGAAAGACTGCTTTCCAGAAGAAACCTTGCCTGCTGGCCTGAGAAATTGATAGGGGTTTTAGAGTCAAAATTGAGGCATGGTTAAATAAAACTGCTCTCACATAGCCATAACACCTGTGAGAAATAGAACTTGGACATTTCCTTCTGTAGACTTAGCAAGAAGAAAGACTGCTTTCCAGGACAAACCTTACCTGCTGGCCTGAGAAATTGATAGGGGTTTTAGAGTCAAAATTGAGGCATGGTTAAAGAAAACTCCTCTCTACTCAATAAAGGAATTTGAGGCAGACCTGGACAACATCGTCTAACTATTTACATAGTGGTAATCGAAACGACACAGTCTGTCCGGTCACCTATGATGGAGGCATCAAGGTGTCACTAGACTATAAGCTATAACATATCCTTCAGTTTACTAGATCTTTGCTCGTAATCTTATACGATCCGAAAGAAAATATATGCAGCACCTTAAGTATATGTAGCGGCCTTGTGGCTGATTGGACAAGGTCTACGGCCGCTGAAGTTTTTTTACTGTTTGACGGGTCCCATGCCACTGTGGTCCTCGGGACGGACTTCGGAGATAACAGGTATATGATTTAAGACATAAATAGTGGACTAAACATTGACAGTGTCGATTTTGATATCAATAAGACCCCGGCCGTTCAAACAGGTAATTCCACTCAAAGTAAACAAGACAATTCTTTTCAACCTGACTCCCTTAGATTTTTTTTACTTGGTATAAACTTTTGATTAAAATATTGTTAATGAATCTATTCCTTACTGTTCGTAATTGTACATTATTGATAATGAGAAAAAACAGGTTTACAAGCACAAGCTCAGCCCAAAACAACTTTCTAATTCCAGCTCTATAAATCCTGGAAAGCTGGGAGAATAAAATTGCTCAATTCATAATAGGGTTTAATTTAATATTAAATTTGTCTTCTTAAAATACTCAAACAAGTTTTTCTTTTGTAATGAATTTTGAAAATAAAGTAGCCTAGATTTACTGTGGTGATTTATTGAATAAATGGTCAATTTAAAGGTGGGTTCATGTGAGATCAGCAGTATGATGTAAATGCATTGGGTTAGTCAAATATTTTAAGGCATTTTGGAATATGGGCTGTTCCCAGGAAGGAGATTCGAATTCCTAGGTTTGTATTAACTTGGTAGCGACCTAGTATTTAAATTCCATTTGTCACTTTGCTACTAATCAATAACACTTTCTAAGAAACAGGTTGACCTTAGCTGGTAAATAAGACCAGGGTTTGGACCATTCCCTTTCAGAGTAGGTATGCCACTTTGGCAATATACACACACAGAAACCAAAATTAAAATAACTAGACTACTGATATTTCATACCTTATAGCTAAGATTGGATACTACAAAACACCGTAGGTGAAATACAGCAAACTAATTAGTATCAAAACAATACCTAAGGCTGAGGCCTACCAAATATATTTGCATTTAAACATACATATTATCTAATGTTAAAGTGAAATGGTTGTGAAATCTAATAGAAAAAAGTGTTCTGTAGGTTTAATCATAGCCTTACCTTGTGCTACTATACATTTTACATTTATTATTTTTCTGTGAATACTGCAATAAAGCCTTTTACCTGCATTCAAACTCTTACCATTTGTGTTGCAGTCGTAGGGTCAACATTAGTTAGTAGCCTACTTCAGATTTATTAAAAATTAAGAAAGTTTGTGTGTTCATTATAACACTTCTAACGAAACATCGGTCTGTGAGGCCGGTAAAAATGTTGTTTTTAATTATGTTGATCCTGAATCAGTTAAAATGATCATCTCCACAATACCTTTCTAAAACCCTCATATTTAATTTATCTTAACATTTTTTAGGTATGTGTTTTTAGTGCATACAATTTTTTTATGTCGGCTTTGCTAGCAGTTATTAATATTATAGTATGTGTGAGAACCTTTTGATTAAATAAGTTATATGTGAATGAAAGTTTTATCAATAGCTTATATTAAATTAGGCTACTTGTATATACATCACTGACTAAACATGATTTTGAGCTGTAGTATGTTGTTTTATTATTCGTGATTTTTTGTCCATGTGACAAACCAGGTGAGAACTGAAAGTTCTCATCCAAAAGTACCGATAATTTTTATAATGTATGTCTTCACATTCCCAAAGTCTTTCTAGCGATTTTACGTTTAAATTCCATAAAAATTGATAATGATTGATGTATCAGATTTTCTGACTATATGGTTTTATATTAGTTTAAAATATATAGAATCTGGTCAGTTGTTATGAGGCTACTCCAGTTATTACTAAACGTCAGGTTAATAGCCAATCACGGTGGCACTTTGTGCACATTTTAAAATTGTAAAATGTACGTTTTTCAGGACATTCACTATCTAAGAACTATCATTTCCACGGATGTTGCTAGTTGGTACTGGAAAGGTTGCTTTACATAGATTCACAGGTTTAGCACATGAAAGTTGTGTGTACTGAAACCGTACTCAAAGTTAGTTACATCTGGCTTGGTGTGAAGTTTACAGTTGGGTGGGAATCTCTCGCAGCCCCAAGTCCGGGTCCCCAGAGAGCCAGCCCCATTTCATCCCAACCCCTGCTCCTGTGGTCCAACCATCATCCACTTTCCTTTATTGCAAATTGCCATCTTGTTATTACATCACACTGGAGGGTGGGGGTGCATGGTCAGTTCAAAATTAGGAGTACATTTACTGTATTACAAATAAAGAGTTATGAGCAAACAAAATTTAACTATACACCTATGTATTTTTTTATTTGACAAAGTTCCAGATTGAGTCCAGTGGTGGATACAGACTGTCGTTTTAGGGGGTGGTCAAAAATGAAAAAAGTATATAAATTGTTAAAATACCATAACCTTTACGGTGAAAAATCGGTAAAATATGTGAAGGTGTGGGTTTTTTGGAGGGGGGTCATGACCTCCCAAAAAATTGTTCAAACGTAGTTTAGGCTGCAAGGTTGAACTGAGTCCTCTTTTGATGAATTGTTTTCTAATTTTTCAGAAACTGTGTGTAAAATAATAAAATCTACACTTATAGGTTTTACTGGAGTTTAACTTATTATTTTTAATTCAAACAGCAAATAATGTGTAATTCGTAACGTTAACTGCCTTGTGGCCAATACAACTGGACACTCTAAGATTTACAATGTTTTACAACATAACAATGAGTCACCTTCATCCATAATAAGCTTAGCTCTGCAACATTTAGGGGACCTTTTATCTAGTTGTAATCTTTATATATAATTCTGTAAGTGAAATTTTCAATTCAAAATTGTGGGAGTTTGGAAAATTGCAGGATGATGGAAGACGGCTCAAATTTAAAGTCTTGATCCTAGGGACTCGGGAAGAATAGTAGCATTTCTAAAAAAGTTACCAGGAAACTAGAAATAACGAAAAACATCCCCCTTAAGTAAAGCATGGAGATTTAACAACGTCTGCTTTGTTTACATGAAAACATGTGTGATTAAGTGGCTCCTTTATTTGCGAACCTACATGTGTTCCTACGTATATTGTTTTATTTTCCTCGGTATGTAATGAGAGAAAATCAGTTGAGGCAGAGTATTTGACCAAGGGGGCTATGGCCCCTTCAAGTTTTGTTCCAATTTCTCACTTAAAAAAGAAGTTTGCTTAGTGTAAGTGGAAGAATCATAACTAAATACAATGTAAAAAATGGCTGTTAAATTATAAAACCCAGCAACTGATTGATATTCTTCCATAAGATTTATATTAAAGCTTTGAAAGCCAGTGGGGTAGAGGGCAGATGTAATCTTCTAGGGATTGATGTGAACTAGTAGGACCTTTGTTCGAATGTGAACTCTTGCAAATGTTACTCTCATGATTTTTAATTCACAACTACCCTCATACGTATAGTGCATACTATATTGTCATTTCAGTAGTCATTTTGTTGATACTGTATAATGTCTGTAATACCTTATCTTGTTTTAGCGAATTTCCCCTATAGGGAAGAAGCTATTACCGTAGGCCTCGTGGTAAGATTTAAGCCCGAGACCATGACAAATTTTTTTTAGGTCCCCAGATGACTAAAACACTATTCGTTCAAATTTATATATATGTATATATATATATATACATATATATATATATATATACATATATATATATATATATATATATATGTGTGTGTGTGTGTGTGTCCGTGAATGCGATAACTTGAGTAAAAAACGTCCGATATTGATGAAATTTGGCTCAAATGTGTAAAATGACATTCATGGCTTTAAGTTCGAAAACTAGAAAAATCGGACCATGGGAAAGGGGGGTTTATGGGGGTTTTAAATTTTCCAAAAATCAGTTTTTTGCATTTTTCACCCTAAAAATTTTAAAAAACTTAATTTTGGTTTTGACCATGTTATAGAGCTTAAAAAAACAAATAGTATGGTATTTTGAATTATTAACCTAGGTTAAGTGGTTGTGGAGAAAATCCAAAAAAACCTACTCATAAAATCTCCCATGTTAATGTTATGGGAAAAAGGTTTTAGCGAATTTCCCCTATAGGGAAGAAGCTATTACCGTAGGTCTCATGGTAAGACTTAAGTCCGAGACCATGATAACTTTTTGTTTTAAGGTCCCCAGATGACAAAAACACTATTCGTTCAAATTTATATATATGTATATATATATCTATATATATATATATATATATATCTATATATGTGTCCGTGAATGCGATAACTTGAGTAAAAAACGTCCGATTTCGATGAAATTTGGCTCAAATGTGTAAAATGACATTCATGACTTTAAGTTCGAAAACCAGAAAAATCGGACCATGGGAAGGGGGGTTTATGGGGGTTTTAAATTTTCCAAAAATCAGTTTTTTGCATTTTTCACCCTACAATTTTTTAAAAACTTAATTTTGGTTTTGACCATGTTATAGAGCTTAAAAAAACAAATAATATAGTATTTTGAATTATTAACCTAGGTTAAGTGGTTGCGGAGAAAATCCAAAAAAACCTACTCATAAAATCTCCCATGTTAATCTTATGGGAAAAAGGTTTTTGGCATTTCCTCAGTTTATTTTAATTTAAACTTCACATTTGCTTTTAGAAATCTGTTCAGTTCCACAAAACAATCATTTTGGTGTTTAAATTGTGATTCTACACCCAACCGTTGCTGAGATATTCAAAGTGCTAAACACAGTACGTTGTCCAATGTTATCCTTATGGAGAATAAATAAAATTTGATATCTCGATTATTTATGAATGTATGTTGATGAAACTTGGTATGTGGCTTCAAATAGTACTGGTATATTGATATTTGCACAAAAAATTGATTTTTTGTTGGTTATTCCTGCGTACTCAGCCCCCATGTTATTCTTATGGAGAATAACTAAAATGTTATATAGCGCTTATTTATGATTGAATATTGATGAAACTTGGTATGTGGCTTCGCCTAGTTAAATTATATTTATATTAGCATAAAAAAGAATTGTTTGTGTTCCTTGTTTCAGCAAACCTACATACTCATTACCAATGTTATTCTTATGGAGAATAATTAAAATCGCTTATATGTGAATATATTTTTATGAAACTTGGTACGCGGCTTTATGTGGAATTCAGACAAATATTATGCATTGGAAATTCGCTGAGTACGCAGGTTTGCTGCGACGGGGGTATTTTGCTTTTCCTCAGTTTATTTTAATGTAAACTTCACATTTGCTTTTACCAATCTGTTCAGTTCAACAAAACAATCATTTTGGTGTTTAAATTGTGATTCTACGCCCAACCGTTGCAGAGATATTCAAAGTGCTAAATACAGTACGTTGTCCTTATGGAGAATAAATAAAATTTGATATTTCGATTATTTATGAATGTATGTTGATGAAACTTGGTATGTGGCTTCACATAGTGCTGGTATACTGATATTTAGACAAAACATTGATTTTTGTGATTATTCCCGTAGCAGCAAACCTGCGTACTCAGCCCCCATGTTATTCTTAAGGAGAATAAGTACAATTTAATGTTACTCCCTTAATTATTAACATAAATTAATAAAACTTGGTATGTAGCTTCACTTGGTTACGTTATATTGATAATTGCATAAAAACCCATTTTTTTGGTTCCTTGTTGCAGCAAACCTGCTTACTCAGCCCCCATGATATTCTTATGGAGAATACCTAAAATGTTATATAGCGCTTATTCATGATTGAATATTGATGAAACTTGGTATGTGACTTCACCTAGTTAAATTCTATTTATATTTGCATAATAACCAATCGTTTGTGTTCCTTGTTTCAGCAAACCTACGTACTCATTACCAGTGTTATTCTTATAGAGAATAATTAAAATCGCTTATATTTGAATATATTTTTATGAAACTTGGGATGTGGCTTTATGTGGTATTAAGACATATATTATGCATTGGAAATTCGGTGAGTACGCAGGTTTGCTGCGACGGGGTTTTTTATTATGCAGTTCAGTTGATTTCTATTCTTCAGTAAGATTTCCATGGAAGGTCTGAAGTTCTTCTGGAACGGGCCCTAAATTATTTATATGTTCTCAAATGAAGAATAAACGCCTCAACTTTTTTATTATCACTTAAAACATAAAATTTGGTTTAGCAATTCCTTACATCTCACTCTTAAAAAAAAAACCTGCATGTTTTAATATACAGCCTCTTCTCATCTCAACCTCTTTTTGATATATCTACCTAAAATACGGCTCAATAGATAGTTCCATTTAATCCTGACTTCCTATTAAATCTAAAAATATTCAGGCCAGAATTATGCACTTGCAAATGAGTTGAATGTGAAAGGTGTCGCAGTTCAAGTTTGTTAAGTCATTTCGCACAACTGTGAATCTGAAATAACTTTATGCATGAGATGTCGAACTTCAAAGTCCAGGGAGTTCTATTTAAAGGTGTCAGGAGGCCTTCAAAATTGTGTCTAATGATGGAAATACTGAAAACTAAATGTGAGAAGTACTATTAAAACCGGCAGATGTTTATAACAGCATTATTTGTTTGTTGTTACCCTAATGAGGTGTTTCCTGTTCTTGAGGGATAAGAGAAATCGACAGCAATTAAGAAATACTAATTAAGAGTTGATGGCAGACATAATTGACATTCATTAATTTGTGACCCTTAGCATGAGAAATTTTACGTCTCGATTGATGTTATTAACGACGTTGGGCTGCTTTACATTTCATTAATGATTCAGCTGATACTTGTTGTGAAATTATAAACTTTATGAAATGCACTTAAAATTATATGAATGATTATCTAGTATCAGTTTGTTTTGCTTCATTTTTATAATAAACTAAGCATAAACGTGCAAATTATTTAGAGGTCATGGCTGAAATTATGGCATGATGTTTTAAAATGTCTGCTGTAACAAAATTCCTTACCTTTATTGTACTAATTTCAACTGCTCAAGATAATTATTAGTGAATTTCCTTTGGAAAGTGAACTATTAGCATGACCCGCACGGTGAAACTTAAGCCCGGGACCACCATAGAAGTTCCTAACGTGACCCCCTGAACACGTTCTGGGGGGTCGTTCAAAATTTTATATATATATATATATATATATGTGTGTGTGTATGCACTCTAGCGGTCACATTTTTTGTCCGATTTACTTCAAATTTGGTGGGGACGTTCCTTTCTATAACCTGTTGGACAAGTTCGTTGGGCAAAATAATCGGAAAACCCTAAACCCATTTTTTGGGGATTAATCTTTCAAATTTCGAGTTTTTGGGCCCAAAAAGGGTCAGAAAAGCCCCAGATGTAAAATTAATGCATGTTAAAAGATGGGAATTAGAAAGGCGAAAGTTTTAAGCCCTCTCTCGTCATTCTAGCATAAATATTTACTGAAATTATTAAAGAAAATGTATATCGGCTAAACACAGTACGTTGTCTTATGGGGGTTTTACACTAGAAAAGCCTGTTATTCCTTTGTTAGAGTAGGCTACTTTTATTATCCCCAGCAACCTCACGCCTACTTTCAAGCCTGTCTGGACCTTCTCCTAACCTTATAATGTGCAAAATTGTATTCCCAGCTTTGCAAGTAAATGAAACCAGGAGTATCAGAACAGCCAAAAAATCAAAGTTTTCAGATTTCGATAAAAATTGGACAAATGGATGTTTTTACACCGATTTTGAGTTTTACAAGTTTTTATGTGGAAATTCACTTCCCTCACGTCAGCGTGCTGCGTGCGAACTCGTTTGGTATAAGCTCCTGTTTGTAACCCTCTTTCTGGTAAAGAAGTATATTGTATGGGTTTGGTCAAATTAAGAATACTTTGTTACCTAAAATAATTTTTTGTTTATGTGTGGAAAAACTGCTTTCCTTCACGGGATGAGATTTGTTACATCTTGCAATCTTTCATCTTAAAACTAAGATACGAGATATTAGTACCTTAAAATTTCTTGGGTTTAGTGTAAATTTATTTTACTGCAGCCCAAAGGGGAATCATAATACATGGCTTGCATTCAGGAAGTTCTCCTCTAAATATAATATAGATTACTGTACCTGTAGCCTACCTGGGTACAGCCAGGTAGTGTATCTGTCTTCACCCTGGGATTACACCTGTTGTAGCCCTCTATTCTGTGGCTAACCTTCTAAACTAAATAATGAGTATACATTAAAGTTATCATCTAATTAAATTTAAAAAGTGATTTCCTATAAGATTAACCTAATGTAAGATCCCATACGATTTAGATTTTAAAATCCTTTGCCAGAGGACTATGGGGCTTTCCCAGAATCACTTCTTAGTTGGTAACTATAATATGAGTTTACATAACAATTTTTGTGTTTGTAAAGGTGTAGATAATTGACAGAGGTTCATAGGGGTTTATTCCTTATGTGTAGATATTTGACCTAGAGGTCCGTAGGGGTTTATTCCTTATGTGTAGATATTTGACCAAGAGGTTCATAGGGGTTTATTCCTTATGTGTAGATATTTGACCTAGAGGTTCATAGTGGTTTATTCATTATGTTTAGATATTTGACTTAAGGTTCATAGGGGGTTATTCCTTATGTGTAGATATTTGACCTAGAGGTTCATAGGGGTTTATTCCTTATGTGTAGACATTTGACCTAGAGGTTCATAGGGGTTTATTCCTTATGTGTAGATATTTGACCTAGAGGTTCATAGTGGTTTATTCATTATGTTTAGATATTTGACTTAAGGTTCATAGGGGTTTATTCCTTATGTGTAGATATTTGACCTAGAGGTTCATAGTGGTTTATTCATTATGTTTAGATATTTGACTTAAGGTTCATAGGGGTTTATTCCTTATGTGTAGATATTTGACCTAGAGGTTCATAGTGGTTTATTCATTATGTTTAGATATTTGACTTAAGGTTCATAGGGGTTTATTCCTTATGTGTAGATATTTGACCTAGAGGTTCATAGTGGTTTATTCATTATGTTTAGATTTTTGACTTAAGGTTCATAGGGGTTTATTCCTTATGTGTAGATATTTGACCTAGAGGTTCATAGTGGTTTATTCATTATGTTTAGATATTTGACTTAAGGTTCATAGGGGTTTATTCCTTATGTGTAGATATTTGACCTAGAGGTTCATAGTGGTTTATTCATTATGTTTAGATATTTGACTTAAGGTTCATAGGGGTTTATTCCTTATGTGTAGATATTTGACCTAGAGGTTCATAGTGGTTTATTCATTATGTTTAGATATTTGACTTAAGGTTCATAGGGGTTTATTCCTTATGTGTAGATATTTGACCTAGAGGTTCATAGTGGTTTATTCCTTATGTGTAGATATTTGACCTAGAGGTCCGTAGGGGTTTATTCCTTATGTGTAGATATTTGACCAAGAGGTTCATAGGGGTTTATTCCTTATGTGTAGATATTTGACCTAGAGGTTCATAGTGGTTTATTCATTATGTTTAGATATTTGACTTAAGGTTCATAGGGGTTTATTCCTTATGTGTAGATATTTGACCTAGAGGTTCATAGTGGTTTATTCATTATGTTTAGATATTTGACTTAAGGTTCATAGGGGTTTATTCCTTATGTGTAGATATTTGACCTAGAGGTTCATAGTGGTTTATTCATTATGTTTAGATATTTGACTTAAGGTTCATAGGGGTTTATTCCTTATGTGTAGATATTTGACCTAGAGGTTCATAGTGGTTTATTCATTATGTTTAGATATTTGACTTAAGGTGCATAGGGGTTTATTCCTTATGTGTAGATATTTGACCTAGAGGTTCATAGGGGTTTATTCCTTATGTGTAGACATTTGACCTAGAGGTTCATAGGGGTTTATTCCTTATGTGTAGATATTTGACCTAGAGGTTCATAGTGGTTTATTCATTATGTTTAGATATTTGACTTAAGGTTCATAGGGGTTTATTCCTTATGTGTAGATATTTGACCTAGAGGTTCATAGTGGTTTATTCATTATGTTTAGATATTTGACTTAAGGTTCATAGGGGTTTATTCCTTATGTGTAGATATTTGACCTAGAGGTTCATAGTGGTTTATTCATTATGTTTAGATATTTGACTTAAGGTTCATAGGGGTTTATTCCTTATGTGTAGATATTTGACCTAGAGGTTCATAGTGGTTTATTCATTATGTTTAGATTTTTGACTTAAGGTTCATAGGGGTTTATTCCTTATGTGTAGATATTTGACCTAGAGGTTCATAGTGGTTTATTCATTATGTTTAGATATTTGACTTAAGGTTCATAGGGGTTTATTCCTTATGTGTAGATATTTGACCTAGAGGTTCATAGTGGTTTATTCATTATGTTTAGATATTTGACTTAAGGTTCATAGGGGTTTATTCCTTATGTGTAGATATTTGACCTAGAGGTTCATAGTGGTTTATTCATTATGTTTAGATATTTGACTTAAGGTTCATAGGGGTTTATTCCTTATGTGTAGATATTTGACCTAGAGGTTCATAGTGGTTTATTCCTTATGTGTAGATATTTGACCTAGAGGTCCGTAGGGGTTTATTCCTTATGTGTAGATATTTGACCAAGAGGTTCATAGGGGTTTATTCCTTATGTGTAGATATTTGACCTAGAGGTTCATAGTGGTTTATTCATTATGTTTAGATATTTGACTTAAGGTTCATAGGGGTTTATTCCTTATGTGTAGATATTTGACCTAGAGGTTCATAGTGGTTTATTCATTATGTTTAGATATTTGACTTAAGGTTCATAGGGGTTTATTCCTTATGTGTAGATATTTGACCTAGAGGTTCATAGTGGTTTATTCATTATGTTTAGATATTTGACTTAAGGTTCATAGGGGTTTATTCCTTATGTGTAGATATTTGACCTAGAGGTTCATAGTGGTTTATTCATTATGTGTAGATATTTGACTTAAGGTTCATAGGGGTTTATTCCTTATGTGTAGATATTTGACCTAGAGGTTCATAGTGGTTTATTCATTATGTTTAGATATTTGACTTAAGGTGCATAGGGGTTTATTCCTTATGTGTAGATATTTGACCTAGAGGTTCATAGTGGTTTATTCATTATGTTAGATATTTGACCTAGAGGTTCATAGTGGTTTATTCCTTATGTGTAGATATTTGACCTAGAGGTTCATAGGGGTTTATTCCTTATGTGTAATTAGCTTTGCCCAACAGATATGGTGAACTTCTAATAATTAAAAATATGTTTTAACTTGACACTTAAATTTATTTTATGGCCTTAGGAGATGTTGTGTCAGACTTATGGGTTTCTCAAAGGTTAATGGAATGGTTCATGGCTTTGTCCTATGCTCTAATAGGACAATGTCTTTCTGTTTGTTTATTGATTTTATCTCGGACTCCATCCAACGATTTTGTTCAAACTTTGGCTTTGGGACCTAAAAATATGATTGGTAAAAGCCTCAACCCCAGGAAAATTCATATTTGTTGAAAATCTTATTTGAAAATTTGAAATTTTCACATTGGGCTTATTGAGTTTCGTTTCAAATCAGAACAAAAGAATTATAACAGCTGTCAATGAATTAGAGGCCCTTTCACAAAAAAAGTTAAAAAGTATCAAAAAACGATTTCTTGAAAGCAGTGACTAGAACCATTGAATAAAGATGACATAGAGTGGATATTTTTGTCACCTACATAACGACTTAAATATCACAGAGAAGATAGGTTAAAAAGTATCAAAAACGATTTCTTGAAAACAGTGACTAGAACCATTGAATAAAGATGACATAGAGTGGACAACTTTGTCACCTACGTCACGAATTAAATATCACAGAGAAGATATGGCGGTATATGGTGGTGGCTAGGTATATACAATAACTGGTTCCCTTTTAAGATTTAAAAAATTGAAATTACCTCTACTCCAAATGGGCAATGAAACGTAGATTGTTTTTGTTCTAAAGATAGGATGCTCTTTTTCAATGTTTTTTAACCTAACATTTTAAAGTGCCTTGAGAATGTATAACTACAAATTTAAAGAACTGCATCTTTTTGACGTTCATTTTTCGAATTGTCGTACCAGTACGCCATTCGCCAAGTGCCAGAGCCGACCCACGCCATCACTCCCCCTCAAGTGCGGCGTGATTGCATTCCTCTCGGTACACGTGCGGCTCCGGCCCGACATCGCCCCCCCGCCCCCCGCGGCCCGGCGAGTTAAATATAGCGGGAGGGGAGAGACCGCCTTGTATCGATCACCCGCCGGGGCGGCAAAAAGCGGCGGGAGAGTAGGACGGGTCAGGTCGCCTCGCCGGGGGAGCGACTTGGCGTTGGTCCAACGGGCCGGATCCCGCATCCCGCCGCGATGGGTTCGCTCGCTTAAATACGATCTTGCTAAATTGAATTTTGGGTTAGTAGGACGGCGTTGTTAATTTCCCAGAGTTATTTGTTATTCGGAGGGAGATTTTTCGGAGGGGATATTTGTATCGACAGATCTATATACTGCAAAATGTTTGCGTTATTTGTTTTATCGGAACGTTAAAGAAATCTAATGCTAAAATCAGCAGTGATTTCATCCTTTTGTATGACGCGTTTACAATTATGTCGCCCAGTGGCGTAGATAGCCTTTGTCAAGGGGGGGGGAATCTCATTAGGGAATACGAAACAAAAACTGTGTTCGTGACGAGCGCGGATACCGGTATACAAAATTGAAGACATCACTGACGTGTCCCTTGCATTCATAATTGATAAAATTATTGACACATCCAAGGCATATACCATTGATACAAATTACTCAGTATTTGTAACAGGATTAAAAAGTACTTGTATCAATTGTAATTAGTACTAATCATTAAGCTAGAGTTGCCAAGTCACCGGATTTCGCAAGAGATTACCAGAGTTTTAAGATAAAAATATAGCTCCGGGGAATTTCCTTGAAAAATAAAAAAATCTCCCCTTATTGAAATTGTTCCAAAAAATGCGTTGAATAACGCAAATTTTGTGTTGAAATCCTCCTATCTGTGAACGAAAATGTATTTACTTTTGCAACTTCATCGTCGTGCAACGATTGCCAAATAAGCTAAACCCTTATTTACCTGTTCACCCTAACCCCTATTATTTGTTACTCTTTAGCTTTATTTCGTCGGGAAATATCGTTGACTTTTACATGTATTTGCGGTTATAGATCGCTAAAAATCAGTATGAAGATTTATGGCTCCCTGCAGTTAATTCAATTACAAATTTCATATGACAACCGTAAGTTAAGCACATCACTAAGACCTTCTAGACGTCAAGGCCAAGGTCAGGTACACTACTTGACGAATTGGCTGCTAGAGGGTGAGGGTAGACTGTTCGGTTACTCACGTCCCAAATACGCAATGCGCAATACCGTGCCGTGTGCCGGTGCAGTTCATTTGCTACTAGTTATTGTCTGCGAACAATATTCGTAATATATAAATAAGAAATTTTGGAGATATTGCGCACACATTTTTTGTTTTTCTGTAACAGCATTTGTAATCAAAAGTCATAAGCTTGATTTCAGGAGGATAACAAATTTTTATTTTTCTGAGTTTCAAGGGGGGGATATATCCCCCTGATCTCCCCCTCCGTACCTACGCCAATGATGTCGCTAACATACGTTGTAAATACTATGAGAACAGCAATACATAGTTATTCGGTGTCGTTTCGATGTTGCCAACATGTTTTCTTCGTGTTCTGTGCTAAAACCATTGAACCATATCTGTATAAACATGTTTATATAGTTCGATGGTACGTTCGCTGCAGTGCGGTCGCTTTCGACCGGCCTGGGCTGCGCGCGGAGCTGCGCGGTCGAAAGCGGCCTCCCCCTCCCTTGAAACGAAACTAAACCAGTCAGTGTGAGTGTGAGCCCAGCACTGGCTACGGCTAGAGAGGCAGGTGATGTGTTGTCAGCGTAGGGCGGGTCCCGTAGTGTTATCGCGTGGCGTCAGTTTTCGGATTCGGCGTTACGTGTATTCTCGTGTTATTTTTGTTAAATAAATAGCGTATAGTATGTATTTTAAAACATCAATCCTCTAGATTGAGATTATGTAGCGTATTGTTCTGGCGGGAGTTAGTTCTTGTGTCCCCCTGGCCTTGTATTTCTTGCTTTTTTGGTGCTTTGTTCTGCTTAGTTTCAGTTGTGTTCCTGTGGTGTTAACACGTCCTTTATGCCATCTCCGTTATAAATTGTTTTATAATGGCATCCAGTTCACGAAATATTGATATTATCAATAACTCTGATGATAGTTATCCTGATGAAAGTGATGAAACGAGTGCAGAAGAGCATAGTTCAGGTGAATCCGAAAATGAAAACACAAAGCACAGCCCTGTATGGTCTCCAACAACTCAAGGATTGCGTAAATTTCCATTCACAAAGGAAAATATGTTGAAAGTTCCGATACCGGGAAATAATAAGCCTATTGACTGGTTCTATTTGTTACTAGATGAAATTCTTCTACAAAATATTGTCCGAGAAACAAACCGGTATTCTAGGGAGTTATTTTTTTGCCCTAATGTGAAGCCCAAATCCCGCATAAATAACTGGCGCAAAGACCTCACTGTAGAAGAACTGAAGACATTTATTGGAATCCTGTTTCACATGGGCACAGTGCGTTTGAGCAGAATCAACGATTACTGGAAGACTAGCAGATTTTTTAATTTTGGTGTAGTGAGGGAGCAGATGAGCCGTGACCGTTTTCTACTTATACTGAGGTGTATCCACTTCGCTAAAAACGACAACCAAAACAATGACCGCCTTGACAAAGTGAGGCTATTGATTGAGCATTTCAATAACAAAATGGACTACGTGTACTACCCTTGTAGAGAACTATCTCTGGACGAAGGCATGCTTCTTTGGCGAGGTCAACTAATCACAAGTACAAGACACAAGTATGGGATCAAGATCTACGCACTTTGTGAACCTCATGGACTCGTAGTAAGATTCGCCATCCACACAGGCTCCGAGGGTGAACTTTCAGGCAAAGGGCATGCGCTGAAAGTAGTCTTTCACCTAATGAAGGGGTATCTAAACTGTGGCCATTCCCTCTACACGGACAACTATTATAATAGTATCCCTCTAGCAGCTCAGCTTCTCACTAAGAAGACATACTGCACTGGAACACTGCGGCTTGACCGAAAATATCTTCCAGAGGAAGTAAAGTCAACCGAGTTGAAGAAAGGTGAATCCATCGCCAGATATGCAGAGGGCGTGATGGTGGCCAAATGGAAGGACCGAAGGGTAGTCTCATATCTTTCCACTGAGCATGAGAACACCATGGTGATGTCATGGAACAAGAATCAAGTGCAACGTGAGAAGCCCTTGCCGATTGTGCAGTACAGTGCGAATATGAAGGGGGTCGACAGGAACGATCAACTTATGTCCTATTACCCCGTGGAACATAAGAGTCTACGGTGGTACAAAAAAGTGTTTGTTCACTTCCTCCAGATGACCATGGTCAATGCCTACAAGTTGCACAGCTTCTCCAATCCGGATTCAAGGATGAGCTTTTATGACTTTCGCCTACAAGTCATTGCGGAACTCATTCCCGAGCCCGGACAACCAGCTCCAGTTCGACCTCCGAGAAATCCGATTCATGTGCTATCCAAGACCTGCAGAAGGGATGCCAAGGGAAATCTCGCGAGGGTCAGGTGTAGAGTATGCCTTCGGGAAGGAAAGAAAGACTCTAAAACAGTTTACAGTTGTGCACAGTGCCCCGGCGAACCAGCCTTGTGCCCTGTTGGGTGCTATGAAAAGTATCATGCACCGCAGTAAAGTCAACAGAGGTGGTTGGTAGGGTTTGTAGATATTGTATATAAGTGATAGTGATAAGAAGATTTATAAGTATAGTACTTTTTACGAGTAATAACATGTGACTGTGCGCCAAGGCGGGACGGCCGATATCGATAGCTCCGGGTCTTGCGTGGATGCTGCGAGGCCGAAATCCACATTATGTTTACAAGGTAAAAGGGAGTTTCCAAATTTGTAATAAAAAAGTGTTAAAGGTGGCGACTTTGGTTGCCGTGGAAACGAGTCCGAAGGACGTTGTTTGGACACGCACATTGAAATTCATTGTTGTAAACACTTTTCAAAGAGAATTCGTTTAACGACCAAACCTCTGTTAATCGTTGCGCCTGAATCGTCGACCATATTTTTATCTTGTAGGCCTATCCACAGAATCTAGAATAATTTATACCGTAGGTATCATTCGCAGCTTTGTTATCCGTCTGCTGTTGGTTTGGCATCAGTGACATCATATTGTTTACATTTTTGTTTTGTTTAAATTCAAGATCAACACAGAAGTGTAAAGGGCGCGTCAAAGTCAAAACAACAGCAGGAAATAGTCTAGTTTTAGATGAGAGCTTTGTTGTGTTACTAACAGCTGGTGGGCACCACTGACGTCACTGATATTCTGCGCATCTTGTTTATGATACCTACCGGACAATTATTCTAGATACTGTGGGTCTATCCATCTTTGAGGGTAATAGAAGGCGGTAGTTATTTCGGTCCAGTCGACATTAACCGGTTTTAATTTAGTTTGTAATTCGCGCATTGAGATTGCAGACTGAACAAAGCAAATTTATACTAACGAAATTACACATTTTTTGCCAAACCTATATACTATAACAGCCCGGTTGCTGGAAGTTCGAGTAGAGAATCTATTCAGTTAAGGTTTCTACAGTTTTTACTGAGATAACGTCAACAAATGACACTAACTCTAAATAGTAAGCACTTTTTTTATTAAATCTCAAAAATGGATTTCAATTGAAAGAGGTTATGAATTAAGGCACCAACGATCGAACTCATTCTTTATACCATTGCCTAGGTTAGAATTTTCTAGACATTCTTTTGAATACATTGGTCCAACTTTGTTCAGTAAAATACCAAATCACATAAGGAATTGTTTTAGTTTAAAGAAGTTTCAAAAATTAATAATTATTTGGCTATTTGATATTCCAGATATAAATATTCTTTTTGAATTCAATGTTTGAGTATAGCGCTTTGGCCAGGTAAAGTTAGTTTGTTAAAATTGTTCGGTATTATGTCATTATGCCTGATACTGTTTATTATTTGTACGATATATGTTTCTTTATTACGATAGTTAGCACTTTTTATTTATTATCATTACTGTTACTTTGTTAATTCAGTTTTTGTAATGCACCGGCCTGCATCCTTTCTTATTAAAATGATGGTCACCCCGACACAGGTTCGCCTTTGGGGGACCTAATTTCTGTTTAGGTACTTTGTTTACTTATTAACTAGCACTTAATTATCTTTGTTTTGTTAGGTTAAGACTCTATGTTGAATCATTTTGTTGTTTATTGATTTGTTATTTATTTATGTAATAAGTGAATTCAATGTTATGTTATGTACTTGAATAGAAATAAATACTTTCTTTCTTTCTTTCTTTAACTTTCTAACTATACAAAACAATACATAGCTATATTACATATTTACATAGTAATATTTTTATTGAAATTAATAATGCTGTTTTTTAAATAGAGGTAAGTTATACATTTTTACATTAATTAATAAGTCTACAAAGTCAATACTTACTTGGGAAAATTATCGAAGATTTAAACTTAATTGTATTTAGAAATTATCTTTGTGTCAAGTCTCGACCAAACGACACTTATGAATTTTCACACAAAATTACCCAGAATTTTCACTTATAAACGTTACATACTGTAAAAAAACTTATAACTTTGTACTTCTTTGCTGATTAAATGTTGCATTAGAGACGTGTTTTTATATACTGTACCTTTTCACAAATAAAATCCTTGTCTTCTACAACATTGTTATATTCTAACTCAATATTTAAATCACCAAAACGCTCAAACCTTTTACAGATGACATTTTCCTCCAGTCTATTTAGGTTGTCTGATTCATAATTGAGACCAGAGTCCATGATTGAGATTTTTATTTGGACGTCAACGTTGTCGTTTCAGACTGAGGTTTATGTCGCAATAACCAACTTCGCATCCCAGCATTTTGGCGATTTTATGGCTACTAAATGCCAAACAGCGACCACAAAGTGGCAACAGCGAAATAAAAACTCTTCTCCGAGTTGCGGGTAGCGGGACAGAACTGACCGCAAAACCGCGCAGACCGTAAAAAGTGTTCACATGTTACAAATATTTTTTAAGATGCGGACTTTCCGTGCAACGGACTGTTTTTTTTCGTAAAATAAACGTAAAACCAATACATTTAAATTTTTAGCATCTGAAAATATTCGTGTTCGTAGTTACAAAATCACGTTCACGATGGGGACACGGGCGTATTATTTTGTTTGCAACCGGTTTGTTTGACTTAACATTCCGAAGGGAGGATTCGATTTGTGACGGAATATGCGGCTGAAAAATATGCTTGCGGAATAAATTACGAGGGCGAATGTTTCATTTGCTGTCGGATATTGCCAGGGTCCTTGGGGATGGGATATTGCCGTTGATATCGGAGCATTTGTGAATTTTACTTACTCTTTTATTTATTTATTAGAACGCTTGCACAAATGCGTGTTTTGTAGTTTGTTCTTTGTGTGTATTTGGTGACTTTTTGCTTGCTTGCAACCGGAAAATGCTCTGTTGGTTTATTTTTCGTCTAAAATGTTTAGAATGAGAACTAGTTTTGCAATACTTAAAAGGCATTTTTAACTTGGGAATTTGTAACTGCATTGAATTTTGAATGATCCTCAAATTATGTTTTTAATCAATAGTCTATTAAAAACTGTTTCTCTACATTCCAGAATTTTGCTTTTCGCAGAATAAATAATATTCCTATGTCCAATATCTGCGAATTGAAAATATTTAAGCACTGTTTTCTTGTATTTTTGCAAAGTTTGTACGGTGTACTATCGGATTTAAAGAAAATCGGTAAACAACCAAAAACACATTTAATTTTGTATAAAGTTGAAGTTTGATGTTCTACAAGGCTTATGGGGAAATGCTGTAGTATGAAGAAGTAACACGATTTTGTAACATGTAAAGTAATCGATGTTTGCATATACTCGACTGTTTAGTTAAAATGTTGATAAGTACTTTTAAAATATTTTATACTGTTTTGGATTGTTCTGGGATGTCATAGCATACAACGTAAAAGAAAACACTTCGAATTATACAATTTAAAAGAAAGTAGGATTACATAAGTTGAAAGTACCAATGAAGTAGTAGTGAATAAAAACGTTTTTATGTGATTATATAATCGAAGTTCCCTATATCGAAAGCTAATAATCGAAAATCCACCGTTAACACTTTTCTCTTTGCGTTTAAAGTTATAATTCTCTAATTACGTTTGTCTAAACTGTTTCTATAGAAAATACAGCATTTTTCAACCTATCGAAAGCAAATCCACAGAACCGATATTCTCGCTGCTATCTGAAAAGAAATATCGCCCAATTATCAGCGAGCGACGCACAGACGTAACGATCGCTGCCCGGCGAGGGGACCAAGACGCCTAGGGCTGCGGGATAAGCCGGGGGCGGACCAGGGAATAAATAAGGGTGGAAATCCCATCCATCCGCGACCCGCGGCCCGCGGCGCTCCATGCCTTTGTCGTCATTAAATAAATTGTTTACCTGCATTCTTCCATTCCGCCTCGCTGCTTCCCCGGTTCTCGCGGGTAATTTGCATCTTTTCATTTGATGTGGAGATCGCTCTCAATAATGCCCCCGCTGAGAGCTTTAAAGAGGTTCGTTTTGTTTTGGTCGAACGTTTTCGTTATTGGACCGCTTATAAATTGCACCGCTTTCGAATATTTTTTCATTTGCGGTTCGGTCTTTCGAACACTGCAATATTTCTACTCACGTGTACAGTATATTTTCGTACAATTTTGACGAACCTTTTTTCCAAGTTATTTTTATTTGTTTTTTGAGCTGAAACAAGTGTAAAATTCAAATTGATCTTGCGCAGTATTTGTTTATATTTGTCTGTACGTTTCATCGATCTGTGACAAGAACGAACGTATTGATAATTTTAAGATTTGTTTACAGTTATCGGTAAAAATGTTTGATTCTGTAGGGCCCAAGTTTTTCTTTAATAAATTATGATGCATAGTTTTATCGTCGTAACAAAGTACATATGACATCAACAATTACTCTGACATGGCCTACCCGATTTGTTTCCGTAGGACTTCTGTACGAAGCAGACTCTTGTTTTATCTCGCGAAAATATTGTGTACTTTTCATTTAAGATTATATTTCACGTAGTTGAATTTGTACACACGAGTGAGCCAATTAGGTTATACGAAGATTTAACTTGTAATATAGTTTTGCTGATAGCTGACAAAAACCCTTTAGGCAGACAGTGTGGTTAGGAAATCAAATAGATAAGTCCAACATTTCAAAGTGCAGCTTTATAATCTACAATCACCAAATTAAACAACATCTTCACAAATGACCCTATGACATCGGTATTTAAAATCGATTATATTATAACGTTTGAATGTTCTGTTCAATGTATATGAAGCTATAAAAGGTTATCCTTGTCTTAAAGTTCCTAACTTGATGTGAAATCTTTGTTTACTCTAATATAATATCAGTGTAATTTCCATAGCATAATAAATAATATAGCATGTTGTCCAAACTTTCCAATATTACGCTTTTGAACCTCCTATTTTAATTTAAAGTCTCAACACTACTCTAAAAGCGAACGACAACCATAGGTAAAACTTTTGAGTCGTCAGTCGTTGGCGTTGTGGTCAAGGCGACGGACTTCAGCCTTTGTTGGCAGTGACCCTGCCGTGGGTTCAAATCCCAGTTCTGGATAGTATTTTGATCACTACTCTAAAAATTGTATTGTAACGGCTATCACCTTGCTTTGCTGGATACATATCACGCACAGATCTATAGTCCTGTGTGACCGAGCAAAGAAAGTCTAAAAGAGGCTGTCAACGGTAAACAAATTATAAATCCACAACCTTTACTGCTCCCTGTTCTGTGAATATACTACACCAACTTAGCCTTGAGTTATTGCCATTATTTCCTATGTTGATTTTCGTAATAACCTTTTTTCGGACTTTTTTCACACATTTTTGTTGTTTTCGACCAATCGCCCGCTTTAGGTCATAGCTGTTATCACTCGCCAATTATTGTTCTCCTCATTTATCGCAAGTCACTCCCCCCTCCGCTCCCTCCAGCTGTTTGTTGTACCGCCAGCTGACGCTTCTCTCATCCGTCTCCCGCTAATGGATGCGAGGGGCGCCTTCGTTGCCACTGCCCTTGCTAATCTACCAATAGAACTGCCGCTCCCGCTCCGCCTGCGAGCGATACGATATTGATTTCCCTCTCGGGCTCTTCGCGTCAGGGCTTTGGGCTTTGTCCACACACGGTACAATAGGTGCTCGGTAGATCCTTCCTTTCGCGAAAGATGACAGGTATCTTTTGTGAAATCTCGTGGATTCAATAGAAAGTCGTGACAGTATTGAGGATTGGTTTGGGGACGAAATTGCTACGTTGGCTAAATTTAACGTTTCATCAGTCGGAACAATTCGTGTTCTTATGTGCCCAAGAAAATATTGATCAGTAAATAGTTTCAAAGTGCAAGTCCAAAATGTGGGTTTACTGCAGGGACATTGAAGAATTAACAATCAATCGTTTTGCTGGATATATAAAACCGACGTTATGATTGCAACACCAACGCTACTAAAAAGAAAGTGAGGCTGGATTGTAATGAGTCTGAGGTGTCGTGATAGTAGGCGCGGCGTTGGTGTACTATTGTTTTAATCAGTGTTCAGGAACACAATCGATTTGATTGCTTGTTAAATCGATTGTAAACAAGGTTAAATGCCTGAAATCCGCCTTGTAATCCTAGTTTATCCTCTGAGTGGATGTCGGGTTTCGTCAAAGGAAATTCCGTCATCTGCAGACCCACACAAATTGATTACCGTTTTTAAATCGATTGCTTGCTGCTGTCTTTGCCCTACTTTAAACCTTAGTCATCGATGCTCTCATTTGCCCGACTTTAAGTATATGAAGTACGTCATAGTGTCGTCATACAAGTGGATACTCTCGTTATCCTTACATACCGGTACCCTCGACGTGAGGCGGCCAGATTACACGTGAAAGTCAATTATACCACTTTCAATAGATTTTTTAAAACTTGGCTCGGATTATAAAGAGTTGTAATGGATTTATATCTTATTTTCTAATTAATCAAGCATTTACTCTGAGTTTGATGAAAAGCTGGATGTGAGCTCGCCTTTGCGTTCACTGAGCACCCCACGACATGTATCCCTACTCCACCTCTTCTTACAGCGGGAACAATTGATATTCACTATGATCGATTAAAATTAAAGTAATCTACGAGAAAAGTCCATAGATGAATTGCCAGTCTAAATCCTCAAACGCATGATTGTAAAATTGCTATGTACCCATGTCGAAGGCAGAATTATTTTGTTTCTGTTAAGTTGTTACCGCGTTTCAGTAGTTTTTTATTTAATTGAACTATTATTTTATCAATAGTCCTAAGATAATTTCGGATCTGAGGCCATGAAAGCCTCAGTGCAGTACAACAGATGATAAATCCATGACCTTGGACATCCAAGAAAATCGGCAATAAACGTTCTTCGGCCAGTTTACGCAGTACCACACCACACGTTCTGTCACCAGTGGGAGCTCCCCAACTGTAATAATATATTTTATCTTTGTGTGTGTATATTATTTTAAATCTTTGCGACCCCTTAAGGAGAATGACACTTGTGTGGCATTTGGAAAAATTACATCTATTCGAAACACGTCACGCAAAATAAGATTGAATTGAAACATTGCTGTTGGTGCGGAATCAAAACCAAGATACAACAGTTTCCTCTAAAAACGTGGAGCGCATTATATACGGCATCGAACACCGACTTTTGAAGACTGTTGTGTTCAGTTGAGCTCGGGAGGCTGTGCAATATTACCTAAGCAATCTTTTAAACGCCTAATTTGTACCTTTCGTAGACTTTCAGTTTGACCTAATTCTCATACGCTAATTATTATTCGTCTTTAGCCCTATTTCCCAACCACCCAGGTAACCGTTTTCGAAAGTCAAAAGCACATTTTGCTTTGAACAGTGCAGGATTTTATTATGAATTTCGCAAGACGTTTCTCCCGCAAATCTGAAACCCCTAGACGCACAGCGACGCAGACGTAATCGGATGAGGCCCAATCAGAAGCCCTGTAATGAACGTGGTTCCGGCATTGCTCGTCCCGTAATGAGGAGAGAGGCGGTGAGGACGGGAGCTGAGAATCTGCGGCGGAGATAGCGACTGAACGCTGAACGGCGAACGACGAACCGACGAACCCGCACAACAGAGAGCGGCCGCGCGGTGGGAGAGAGAGCGACGAGGGGCGATAACACAATCAGACGGACCTCTCCCTCCAACGGAAACAGCCGAGCTCGCACGAACATTCCACATTTCACTCCGAGCACCGGCTTCCTTTCCTCTCCCCTCGCGACAAACAGCCGAACGTTTGTTTATTTCCGAACTCGCCCGAATGTCGTCGATGCACCGTGCGAGGAGCTGGAGGGGGCCCGGATCATTATAACTGCATCCCACCCACCCACCTCATAATCATTCCTATCAGCTTGTTTCATGCACTTGACCCCCCCTCCTTTCCTCCCACTTTCCTATCGAACGCGAACTAGTAACCCATTTATCTTTTAATTTCAATCAACCGACTGAAGTTTTTGTTCCCCGTAACTGGAACAGCCCTCACCGCGTATTTATGTGATGTTTCGTACATAATGAGGGTGTTGTTATTCAAATTTATATGCATTACTCCAGCGATCCAATGCTCCTGGGAATGTGGAATGAGAGCGAAACATTAGCTTGTTTTTTGCCAGGTTTTTTCAAATTAAGTTCTTTTTGTCCCCAGTTTTACAACAATGTTTATTCTAATGTAAACTGTGTTAATTGTGTACTCCAATGTGTTAAAAGAGTTTTATCATATACTTTAGGTAGTTTAAATTAACGACCATTTTACTTTTTATTTCGTAAAACGTAGACTTGTTTTTATATACTGTAATCTTTTTGGGGACCCACTATGCTCATTCACACTTTTTATGGATGATTGGGAATTTGGTTACTCTTAATTAAAATTGGGGAATTTACCCTACTTTTTCATTTCTTATCCCAAACATCGTTCTGTCCGAGTGAATTTTTCTGAATTTTTCTCGCTGATCTGCCTTTCTGTATACTTATAGAAAACAAATTAAAACACAATATTTTTCATTGAAATGTAATAACCTACCATATTAGATCAATTTAATCTGTTGAATCGACATGACTGTAATATATACATCAATTGTATTCTTAGTTATACAATAAATACTGTCCAAGAATTTTAATTTGTGTGTTTTGATTACTTCGACACCTAACTGAAGCCGAAGGTTAAAACTTGCAGTTGGTTTAAGTTATTTGTTTAAGGTAACACTAAACTTTGAACATTTTTGTAATATTCCTTAATGCTTGATGTTTCAGGTCCTAAAGGGACGGAGACAGAATGACTGCCAACAACTGAAGTTTTCCCAGAGACCCAAGTCTTCCACTCAGTAAAGGAACGAGTTAGCAGATCTAAAGTGTAGAGAGACAGAATGAACGACATGAGCGACGCAAACAAACAACAGCAACAACAGAACCAGCAACAACAACAGCTGCAGCAACAACAGCAAAATGATCAACAACAGCAGGTGATTATGTGAAAATTATGTGTCTCTTCTCTCTTCTGTAAAATGTTGTCGAAGATCTAGAAATGTGTGTTCAAGCATTGGTGTAAGATACAAAGCTTATAGAAATCACTGAATTTTGTCTTTGAGTTTTTCCTAAAAATAACTGAGCGTGAGCATGCTACCATTTCCTTTGATTGATATAAAATTTCTTGTTTCTCATTACTGCTACTGAATTTATTTCTCACATTCAGAAATTTACTTTCTGTTCAACCTAAGCTTCGACAACTAATCCTAAGTGGGAACTATTAAACTTCTTGAAACACTAAACCTCACCACCAGTGAATTTTAGTGAAAAAAGCAACAGTAGTTTAAATATACCCCTGTCGCAGCAAACCTGCATACTCAGCGAATTTACAATGCATGCATATGTTTCTCTCTACCACATAAAGCCACTCACCAAGTTAGATAAAAATACATGAATAAATAAGTGATACTGTATATATAATTTTATTTATTCTCTATAAGAATAACATTAGGTCTGAGTACGCAGGTTTGCTGCAACGAGAAATATAAGAAACGTGTTTTGAAGCAATTATCAATACAACTCAACCATGTGAAGCTACGTACCAAGTTTTAATAATTTATGTTCATAATTAAGGGAGATATAAAACTTTACTTATCCTCCATAAGGATAACATTATGTCTGAGTGTGCAGGTTTGCTGCTACGGGGATAATCAATAAAAAATCAATTTTTTATGCAAATATCAATATACCTGTACTAGGTGAAGACACATACAAAGTTTCATCAAGATACGTTCATAAACAATCAAGATATAAAATTTGATTTATTCTCCATAAGGATAACATTGGACAACGTACTGTGTTTAGCACTTTGAATATCTCGGCAACGGTTGGACGTAGAATCACCATTTAAACACCAAAATGATTTTTTTGTAGAGCTAAACTGATTGGTGAAAGCAAATGTGAAGTTTACAGTAACATTTACTGAGAAAAAGCTAAAACCTATTTTCCCATAAGATTAACATCGGAGATGATATGAACACGTTTTTTGGATTTTCTCCACAACCACTTAACCTAGGTTAATGATTCAAAATACTATATTATTTGTTTTTTAAGTTCTATAAAATGGTCAAAACAAAAATTGTGTACTTTAACCCTCTAGGTGCCATGTCATAATTGTCTAAATGCCACGTGATTTTTAGCTCTCTTACAGGGTTTTATTTGAAAATTAACAAAAAATGTAAATTATCACTAAATGGTATACTGTTATACATTTTTGTAAACTAAATAAAATTGACTATCTTACAGTACATACCTTTATGTCCTTATTTTATATACAAAAAATCCGGTATAGGGCCAAATCCAGAAATTGCAAAATAAAATTTACTTTCCTTATGTATCCACATATGTACAAAAAAGGTTGTGCACCAGGTACAACATTCAAGATATACATTTTGTTCAAAATGTAATTAGAGACAAGAATATATTATATACTCATTATTAGTAAAATACATAAAATAAATATCTATGACGATAAAACCAAATATGATCACCATGGTACTAACCTAAATCCCATAAAGATACATGTAAAACCAACCAAGACACACAATATCTCTTATCGCTTATGTTTTTACTAATAACCTTGTTCAAACACTTTATTTGGCAATAATAAATGCACTTTAATGATAATAAACAACATTTTCAATTGAATATAACCTAAAAAGCAATAATAAATGACGAAAACTAAACAAAACAGAAGGCAGAAAACAACAGTGACGTAACAGATCTTGGCGCAGATGTTTTCTTTCCAACATAGAGTAGAACCTCTCGAGACAGACATTGGAGTAAAGCTTGAAATCTGCCGTTTACAGTGATACCAAATTCAATGCAGTTCAGTACAACTAGAGTGTATTCAGACCCTTGTAACTGAACGTCTGCAAAGTCGCCCGAATTCGGGCAGGCGGCACCTAGAGGGTTGAAAATTGTAGGGTGTAAAATGCAAAAATCTGATTTTTGGAAAATGTTGAAACCCCCAAAACCCCCCCTCCCTTCAAAAAAGGACCCTCAAAAAAGTCATGTTTTGGCGTTTTCCTAGCGTCTGCAGGAATAGCGTTGGGCCAAATATTCATTCGATTTCTAATCGTTCTGACATTGTTATATAGCTGCTACACCGTTCGTTTATGTAATAAAATAAAAGTTCAGAATATGATCTTTCGAATGGTATATATATATATATATATATATATATATATATATATATTATTCACTTTTGAGTGGATTATTAATGGTTATTTTGCAATACAACATTTTCGGTCATAAACTGACGCAAAGCGTCGGCTACCATTCTAAGGCGATAGGGTAAACCGACGCATTGCGTCGGTTGGCCACTGCTAGGGTTAAACCAAGTCAATAGAATATTTAGATGTTTTATGAATACACGCATAATTTATTATGAGATAGGTTTCTTACTACAGGTAAGGATAGGATAGCAGGATACTTGCTGGCATAGTTGAATATAGATGAACACTTTACACATTACATGATATTTTGCTTTAAATAAATCACTTTAGTTTGATCTCTTTATCCTTAAAGCAGCAGCAGCAACAACAACAGCAGCAACAACAACAACAACAGCAGCAGCAGCAACAACAGGCGATGCAGCAACAACATGACAACATGTTGCAGCAGAGTGGACAACAACAAGGAGTCACACCCCAGGCCCTGATAGTCAACACGGCCAATATTCAGCAACAACAACAACAGCTTCAAGTGCAACAGGTGGGCAAATAGGATCCCTTCAATCTGGTCACCTGACCGGTTTGACCGATTAGATCATTGGTCAAGGTGGTCATGTCAACCACACCCTGGTGGCTAATTTTGGAGATGGACAAAGACTTTTTTAAATTTTAAATTTTACATTTCAACGGCATTGCCAGTTAACAATATATTTGCTAAATACTAAAAAATTTTGTAATTTACCCAACAATTATAGTCTTTGAAGATGTACAACTTACTTAAGAAACTATCATATCAATATCCTATCATATCAATGAAACATGTTCCAACTATTATACAATCAGATGGTGAATTAATTATACATGTAGACGGAATACTTTTACTTTATAGGGAGGGATAGTTGGGAATTAAATGTATGAATCAGGTGTGTCAACACAAATAAATAAAAAAAATGAATCACAGCGATCAGGTGTGCCAGTCGAAATAAATTCAAAACAGATGATTCTCAATTGTGGGAATTTAACATAATGTCTTGTCTCTAACAAAATTAGAGTAACCTTACAGCTGCAGCATGCTGAGTTGACTGAATTTGGGCCACGTTTACTATGATGCCATCAAATATTAACATTCCTTTATAATATAGTTTTGTTTTTGCATTATAATAAGGTATTGGGCGGTTTCGTTCGATAGTTTGGATATCTGTTTAAACATTTGTCAACAAAGTCCTGAAAAGAATTTCGAAGAAGTTTATTCATTTGTTTGTTCACTTATTAAGATGTCAGAAGTACCACAAATCCTCATATTAGTCCATATGTCAAACTTTTACTTACTCTAGGTGACCATGTCGTTTGTATTCACTACTACACAGTTATGCTGGTGTGTTTAGACCAATCAGCAGCAGATTCAGCAGTTGCAGCAGCAGATGCAGCAAGTCCCTCACTCGCAGGGGAACACAATGCAGTTGGGTGAGTATTGATGAGCCATTAATGCTGCAAATGAAGTTCATTTCCCATTGACGTTTGCCAGTTCATGTATATACTGAGTCGTGTGTTTTATTACTATGAAAATAAATTATAAATGAGATATTTACTAGGGGTCTGCGGTACCAGAAATTTAAGGTCGGTACGTTTTAGTACGGTAAATATTTTTGTACCTCGTTTCTCGGCACAAAATCGGTACGGTACGCAGTAATAAAATAACCACAATTTATCATAGTCTAAGTGTATTCGGAAACCAAACAGAAAAAATACAGAAAAAAGATTTTAAAAGAAAAACATACTGGCAGACATAAAAATGTATTTAGGTAAGCTTTTGATTATAATTAAATACAGGTTGGATGAATTATAAATTCAAACAAGCCTCCAACAACTTTTAAATCTTGTAACCAAGTAACAAATTCAAACATTTTGCATATCAAAATAAGTTCAACTTAGACCTAGCTTCTGCATGTTATTACTCATCTGTAACACACGATCGTAGACCAGAATGTATTTGCCAAATGTTGGACGATTTTTAACGACTCATTTGAGGTTAGGGGGCTGTTAGACAATCGGCAATGTACAACACAAAATGGTGTTCTAATTTTGTTGATAAAAAAAATAGAGATTTATGTGTTTATCCCTCAGTTTGATTTAAAAATGATTAAATGTCTTACAATTCGATTGTAGGTTTTTGTTTACGTTTATACCGCCTCCATACACTGGCTAAGTTTAGGCGAGCGTGACAGTGTAAAACCTACAACCGAATTTGTTTGACATTTAATCATTTTTAAATCTGTATTTTTAAATCACGAACTGAGGGATAAACCCATAAATCCCTATTTTTTTATATCAACAAAATTAAATTCTGATCTATGATCGTGTGTTACAGATGAGTAATAACATGCAGAAGGTCTAGGTTGACACTTATTCTGACATGCAAACGTAATAACATTTACATCAATTCAAAAACACAAATTGGGCTTGCTTGTCATAACTTTTTCCTAATAGACATTATAACACTTCCTAACATTTTATGGATGGAAATTAAACCAACCGAAAGAAAATGTTTGAATTCAATATTGAATATGCCGTGAACGGTTTAGAAGAGTGTTTAAGTTAAATATTAGTTTGATTACTAAAAGGTTGATTAATAAAAAACACACACTGCTGTTGTTACAAATCAAAAAGGTTAGCCTACATTGGTTCATAATTTGTTGTCGTATTTTATAATTTTGGAATCTGCGTATTTCTTTCTCTCTGATATTCACTTCCTAGGTATACTCTTTTTTTGACGATGACGTTTGGACGTAATTACCACTTCCACTTAAAGTGATTGCGCGTCTTCTTTGTTGATAAAATGTTTCGAACTATTCTCGATGTTTTTGTACATTATAAAATTACTTGCTGAGTTGTACGCAACTCAACGAATTATTCGGCAAGTGTACGGAGGCGGCTTTATCAATGCTGTAAAGAAAGGCATCTCGTCATCATTCGTGATCGTGAACCTATAAACTCGCTAATGCAGGTCGAAGTTGAAAGTTGCTGTTGTGATCAAAGGCACATCACGTCGTGTAATTGGAATGTCAACGGACAAAGAAGATGTTATGAATAAAACTGAAGGAAAAATGTGGTTGATAAACAGTGAATACTGATTTTTTGTAGTTGTAGGCTGTACCCAACCGGCACCATTAGTGGTACCGAACCAAATTCGGTAATTAGTTTTGTACCGTACCGGTACCGATTTTTCTGTGCACCGCAGACCCCTAATATTTGCTGAAGTGCCAAAGTTGTTAAGTGAGCCGAATAATGATTAGTAAAGTATGAAATGGCTTGTGAGCATTGTTAATAATAAAAAGTTATCGGAAATGGTTTCTATCTCTTTTAGCTACTGTTTTTCTTCTCAAAACATATTGTTCACTTCTGTCTGTATTGGTTGTGAGTTATATATAGCCTATATAAAAACAACCAAAACACACAGATTCAATAACTATTTACAAGCTCAAAGCTCAAAGGGTTAATTTGTATAAGATAAGCATATTAATAATTTTTCACAATAATTGTGTTTTAGGTGGTAATTTTAAAACACAGCAGAACAAAAAGATAAGCACACTATCTATTAGGTGTTGTGGGAAACGATGTAGGAAAAAATAAATAGCTATCGCTGACGTAAGGGCAGATTGGTGTTGAGAGTGTTGTGTTCATAATGATAATCAGCTTTATAAAGATTACTGTAAACAAACGTAGAGGGATTGCATTCTTACAATATGCTTAAACTTCAAATTTATGAATGATTTAACTTATACTGGCTTGGCTGTAAATGTGTGGTAGGGGAAAATGGAAATGAAGGATCAAAGAAGTTTTATACCAATAGCTAGCCAACCAGGAAAATAAATGTCTTGATAAATTGTCTAGTATAATCGGTGAAGTTAGTCTAGTCTTTTTTACTCCAGGATCATTGGCTGTCTCAGTATGGTGAACCAAAGTAGAAATTCTTCTTTGAAGGTGCATTTCGATCAGACACTTCAATATTGCAACTTCAAATACAACCTTTACTTTGTTACTTAACCCATTGGCTCACAACCCCGAGTATACTCGTGGCCGCCGAAAGTAGCCCGGACGTGCAACCCCAAGTATACTCGGGATAGCACTAAAAAAAAAAAAAAAAAATAAAAAAATAAAAAAAAAATATTTTAAAATTTTTTCTTTTTTGTTTATTTGTTGTTTTAACTTGTTTTCATATTTTGTTTGAATGTATTTTTTATGCATATGCCCATCCTTGGGGAAACTTAGTCAAATTTAGGAAAAATATGATTTTGGAAAATATGTTATAACTAAGTCAAATATAAATGTATCACTAACATTTTTTATTTTCACGTAAAAAAAATAACCCACAAGTACATAATAGTTGTTGGGCTGAAACATTTTTTTTTGTTATTTACATGTAACTCCTTTTAAAATTTATGTTTTTTATAAACTATATATATATATATATGATATATATATAATATTTACCATACATAAATGCTGTCAAAAGTATCTTCTTCTTGTAGATAATTTATTTCTCTAAAGGTTAGTGCAAAAATTAAGTAAATTGAGCAATAATTGTTGCTATAGTGACAGTTTTAGTAAAAGTCTACATTTATGTAATTTTTCTTAGGAAACTGAACGGCTTGTCAGGTGGCAAATTTCAGGTAAGCCAATGGGTTAACTACACAACAAATTCATGAAATAACCACACAAGCTATTGTAGAGCAAACTGACACCCCAGTGTTGCATGTGCAAGCGGCAATGTCATTTTCTGAAATTCTAAATTACTGCAATGCATATTTTTCCCCATTTAGTACATTTATAAAATATTGTGTGAAATATTGTGGTCACTCTAGTGTAACTCCCAGACAAATCCTACAATCCAAGTTGCTTTGGGTATTCCCAACTTTTTCTTATTGCCCAACACGGGTTGCACTGGATATGCTAAACGCGCCTTTATGTTCCAACAAATGTCAACAGCCATTTTTCCATTACAGGATCCATCTCGCTGCAGCAGGGTGGGCAGACGACGCTGACGCAAGCACCGCTCAACCAGCTGACCCAGGGCAGTGGTACCAACACGCTCACCACCATGCAGGCGCCACTGGGCACCATGGCACTGCCGGGCAGCATGCAGCAGATACACACGCCTCAGTCCGGTAGGCCGGTTCACGTTTTGAAAAGTTTCAAATATTATCCAAGATGTGTTAAATTTAACATTGTCATAGTGGTTCCCAAAGATTTTAGTATCCATAATATTTTTGCTTAATTTCACAAAGCTCTTGTGATTTTCAGAATATGAGTAGAATTATATTTATGTGGATTGGATGGATGATAACGTCATCTCAAATGGGCCTTGAACAATAGTGAATAATTTGGAACAACTAAAGTAACCTGTCACTACATTCACTAAATTTCAGATTTTTTTTTTTCACAGAAAACAAGTTATAGTAAACATCATCTATGCATAATTTTATATAGCCTAGTAATGTTATTGTCCAATGTCTAGCCTTATTTCTTTCCTCAGAATTATCCTTATTTTCAATCATTAAGATTACAAAGAATAGTGAAAAGAAATAGTACATTTATATTATTTATATTATTTATATTATTTACTATTTATTATTATTATTACTATTATTATTACTATTTATATTAATAGTACATTGCCCTCTATGGGTCCACAAAAAAAATCAATTTAGAGAGTATTCTAAAACAACAAAAAAAAGCTATTAGAATCATGCTAAAACTGAAATATGATGATTCAGCAAAGGACCATTTTAAAACTTTAAAAATTCTTACGGTCTTCGGTCAATATGTTTTTGAAACTATTCTTGTTGCAAGAAATGAAAAACTCAGTATAGATATTAACTCAATGAGGACTCATTACTACAACACCAGAGGAAAAAATCAGTTTTCCCAGAGACATAAATTGAAATTTTTTGAAAAAAACCCAACATATATAGGAAATATTTATCTAAAGCATATTCCAAAAAGTATATCAAAGGAAAATGGCTTAAAGTTTAAAAAAATGTAAAAAAAATATCTTATAAACAGGGCATTATATTCTTTTGATGAGCTTTCCACCCCTCTCTAATCTTAGTGAGTAAATGTATTCTTGTTTAGTTTTAATATTGAAATGTATTATTTTGATGATGCATATCTTGACGCTATTTATTGTACAGCTTGTCATAATGTAAATAAAGATTTGTGCCTATGACTATGACTATGACTATACATTATTGTAAATTTAATTTATTCTGGAAGTTTCCTTGAAGACATTTCTTAAGTGAGTAGAAAGAAGACGTGTCGGTCAGAAGACATTCTTTCAGCACTGATTTTAATGAGGTCCCTCTCTTGGGTCTCTTGTGATAGTGAGTTCCTACCGATGTAGGATGGTTTAGTTTTGTACACCTTCAGGTGGTGTACTGGGAGGATGTATAGTTCACCATTTATGGTATTGTGGTGGTCATTGTCCCTGTTTCCTTGCAGATCTTTGCCATCCAGATACATTACTACTTCTTGAATGTGCAGAGAACTACTGTCATAATTCTTAAAAACCTGAATGCATTCCTACAGCTTTCTAAACGATGTATGCTTGCTGGGGTCCTAGTTGTTATTTCTGAAGGATCAAGATTCTTTTGAGGTTTGTTGGTTTGCACTACCCGATAACTCAAGGCCATATCTTAGCTTAGATTTAAAGAGAGAGAAATAAGCTGTTTCAGTGTTACCGAGGGATTTAATTTATTGTTCTCTTCAGAAGGAGAAGAGTTTTTTATGGCTTGAATCTTTGCTCGGACACTTGCCTATGCTTCACTCACAAATGTTATTTTCTTAAATAGACTCTAACTGCCAATCTAGAAACAAATTTTTAATTACTGATGATAATTTATTTTGGCAGGTACGACGACCATAACCACCATGTCGACACTACAACAGCACGGTCAACACCCCATCCAGGCCCAGACCCCAGCACCGCAGCAGGGGCAGATACAGCAGGTCAGCGACTGGGCCACTGGCCGGGTATGTGCATGCGCATGTCACTCTACTCATAGTTAGTGCCCTTAGCCAGATATTGGCAGCTACAGTCATTAAACATTCGGTATTTCTACGTAAGCGTAATTTAAGAATTTTGATTAGGGGGGCGAAATAATTATGATTGTGTATAATACAATAATGTATGCTCTCTAAATTATTGAGGGGGGGGTTGGCAACAGCCATCCCTTGCATTCCCCAACTGCGTCAACCTGATTCTCCCTTGAGGCTAATGTTAGCTTTAAAATTCCGTCCCTACTTAACGGGTTACCTGAAATATACTTTACAATTTTCAGTGAGAAGAATTTTTATGTTGCAAATGATAACCATTCATTACATTTTCAAAACATTAAAAATTGTTGCTATTTTTATTGCTAAACTGTTTGTGATTGAACACCGAAATTGCTAGGGGTTTTCTTCTTATAAGTGAGCCTTAAGACGGTGATTTTGGGTAACCTGCGGGGGGGGAGGGGCGAGATTTGAAAGTTCATCTTTGGTCTCATGGGGGAAGCAGGTAGAAGCGCTAAATGTTTTGTGACTGGAGCCCCAAATTCGTATAAGTTATTTAAATAGTTATCGATTGACTTATATATGAAAGATATTTAATTTTCAACTCATTTAAACTTTTGAGTTAAATTTGTTGGGTCATGAAATGTTGGTTGTGATGATGTTTTTTTATGAAACATGTTAGTCTTAACATTTTCTCAAAGCACTGGTTATTGTCAAACTGGTAATTGACACCAGCACTGGTAATTATTTTTTACAAATTTCTTGAACTTTAAAGTTGTTAATTGACACCAGCACTGGTAATTGTTTTTTACAAATTTCTTGAACTTTAAAGTTGGTACTTATGCATTCAAATAAGTAGGACGTACAGCGCTACTGTAAAATAAATTGGTGTTACACTGGACTAATTTTTCTTCAAATAGGCTAAATGAAATTTGTTGAGTTAATTGGTTCCTAGAAATAACAGTAACTAAAATAATAATTATCAGAAAGGCCCTATAGTCAGATAGCCTATAGTTATCTGATAATGTGGCTCCTTAACAATGTGTTATTCAAGTCCCTACATTTAAAAAAATTGTATCCAATTGATTATTTGCTTTCAGTTACCAAGCCGCTTTCTGTGGCCAAATTGACAAATCAAACAAGTTATAGAACAGTTCAAATTATTTTTTACAAATATTATTCCAAACTTTACTATTGAAGATATTTTTTGCATGTTTATATTTGGAACGTCAAAGATATTGAATTGTAGACATCCATTGGCTGTTTGCATGGTTTTTTAGTGATTGTGTTGCCTCTGTAATCAGTACATTTACCTCCCCTCACTTTAAGGAGGATGTTTTTTAAAATGCAATTCCAATCATGACCATGACCTTTCCAAAAGTTTCAGTTCAATATAAAAAAATGCTTTGGCCCTTTTACTTGCCTGCTTTTGTCATTATAAAATTTAAAGTGGTTTTATACATATGCATTTTTGTTTGGACCATTCACTATCGAAACGTAAAAAAATCTAAATGTTTTATTAAGTTGATCAATAGCTTCACTTCATAATGTCAGACTTTGAAATTAGACACTCCATAATTTGATATAAAATATTGTTTTATATATATATATAGGGTTCTCTATGCCAAAATTAGAAAGCCAGATAACATTTTATTAGCTCATTTATAAGTGTTTATACAATACAAAAATAACATGAACTAAAGGACACAAATGGAGTAGGTTTTTATTTCAATACATATAGATTTTCATTTTAATAAATATAGATTTTCATTTCAATAAATATATCAGTATTTCTCTTATTTGTAGCAAAGGGAAGAGAGCTGAAAAAGTATTTTAGAAATAAGAAATTTTAAATTTCAGGAATAGTTTGAGAAATTGTGAAACATGTTGGGAAAATTACCGAGAATAAAAGATAAACTAATCTGTTTGTTAGTTTTAGCTTGTCATAGTGCACTGGCACTGACCATAAATATGTTTTATAAAAATCAAACCTCGGATCATGAAAGCGTGAAATAAGGTCTTTGAGGTGGTTGTAAGAGACCAAACTACTAGTACACAAGACGCATAATCACTCTTCATGAAGCTAACTTGTCAATAAATAACTAAGCAGGATAAATAAAATACGTCTTACAACACTATAAAGTATATTTACACTTATACTGTACTTACATACAAGACGGTAAAATATACACAAAAGATGGTACAAGGCGATCGATTTCAACCAGTTACACCGGTCATCATCAGGCCCAATCACTAAAATTCACTAAAATCCCTAAATAACTCAAATTCACTATGCGCCTGAAAATGGAAAATTTGAGGAGTTCTATTTTATTGTTATACTAAACCCTTTGCACGATGCAGGAGTGAAAAACCAGGCTGGAAGTAGTATTTCATTTGATTTTTTGTTTGCATTTATTTCTATTGTTGGCGTCATTTATAGTTTCACGGCCGCGGTTTGTGCCGTTTTTTTATGAAAATAAATTAACTCTAACACCCAAGCATATATTTTTGCATTATGCGAATCATTTAGCTCATTTTGGATATCTTGAAATTGTAAACTAGGAACATGGTTTTTTGTAATCACTATAGCACCTAAAGAATACCCCGTAGCAGCAAACCTGCATACTCAGCGAATTTCCAATGCATATAAATTTATCTTAATACCACATAAAGCCACATACCAAGTTTCATCAATATACATTAAAAAATGAACGATTTATGACATTTTAATTATTCCCCATAAGAATAACATGGCGGCTGAGTATGCAGGTTTGCTGAAATAAGGGACACTAAAAGTGGGTTTTTATACAAATCTCAATATAACTCAACTAGGTAAAGCCACATACCAAGTTCTATTAATTTATGTTCATAATTAAAGGAGATAACACGTTACTTATTCTCCATAAGAATAACATGGGGCTGAGTATGCAGGTTTGCTGCTACGGGAACTATCGGCTAAAAAATGGGTTTTTGTGCAGATATCAATAGACTACAATGAAATGAATCAATATACCAAGTTTTGTCAGGATAAGTTGATAAATAAGCGAGATATACAACTTTTCTTATCCTCCATAACAATAACATTGGACAACGTACTGTGTTTAGCACTTTCAATATCTCAGTAACCAATTGACGTAGATCAATGATTAAAACACCAAATTGTGCGTCTTTTTAAGTTGATTCCAATGGAAAAAATAAAATTTTACTTTCAAAAATTATATGTAAAAAACTAAAAAAAAACACTTTTGGGCTACAAAACCCCCCCAAAATTTGTTTGAAATATGAGTTTTTTGAGTTTGCCTCTGTTCTATAAGCGTGTCTTATGTATTCACTAACAAGTTATAGTTTTTTTAGATTCCTTCTTTTCTTGATGATCAAAATGAATATGTGGTTAATATAGGTTGAGTCATTGTTTATGGTTAAAAAAATCATGCAAGACTTTGAAAAATGTCTCAGCTGCAGTAAAGAAAAATATTGTGAGCAGTTGGAGGATTAACACTAGTATTATGTTTTCACTTGTGCATTGTACTGTATCCTCATAATCCAAAGAGTTGTGGTGAGAGTTCTAATCGGATGCGTCGCCTCTCCAGGTGCAGGTTATCCAGCAGCCATATCTGCCGCAGATGTACAGCACGCAGGGCGGCCAACTGCTGATGCCGGGCAACATCGCGCTGCACCCGGCCGGCATGAACCCCGCGGGCTCCATCCAGGTGATAGCCGCTGGCAAGCCCTTCCAGCCCAACCAGCTGGCCTCCCACATGATCACCCAGGGCAAGCTGACCCAGGGACAGCCCAGTGAGTAGTTGAGAGAGTCGTGTCTTATACGTATCGCATGTAAACTCTAAGGAAAATTCTTCTGCTGAAAATGTGCAAGTAACTATTGTACAGAGGTGACATTTTTGCTAAAGAAAAAGGAGTTGAGGGGAAGCTATGCGCTACAGGTCTTGCTTAGTTGTAAAATTGGGTGTCGTGATTTGTTTGGTTTCAATTTCTACGTATGTGATGTTTTCATGCAAGGAGCTGCTACTATGTCGAGCATGGTGTCAAACTTACTTGGAATTCCTGGAAAACCTTTAATAGCCAGGGAATTTTTAAAACCTGGAATTTTAAGACAGGGAATTTTAATAAAAAGATTGAAAAATTCAGGGAATTTTGAAGAAATTCTAAAATTTTGGAATGTTTAAAGTGTTCTACATTAAAATAGGATACTGCAGCTAAAATCTAGTTTTTTATTGATAAGCGATTTTAATATAAAAACTCAATTTTGCTAATCTTGAGGTAGTATTAATTGCAACTTGAATAATTTATTTGATAATTCAGTTAAAATCCTCTGTTTGATTTAAAAACTTGTTTAAATAAATACCTGAAATTAGTTGCCAAAACATCTGGAAATTCTGGAAAAGTTAGGGAATTTTACGGCAGTGGGTTTAGTAGACACCATGGAAGTGCTATGGAAATTACGTTTTCAAGCTTCAGAAAGCAGTACAGGCATTTTAATAAAAACAAATGCTCAAAGTGTCGATCACTACTGCTTTTGCCTGTTAGTGAAAAAGTTAAAATGACCTTCGTAGCCATTTTAATGGTTCTTATCGATTTGAGTTTGCAAAAAAATAGTCAAACAATTTAAATTGTAGGTTGAGAAATGTTGGTGAATTTTAGAAAATTCCTCTGTGAACAAATTCAAATATAAACTCCGGCTGGAGGTTTATACTCTGCTACCACTGAGTCGCAGAATCTGATCGTCTGTTGTGTTGCAGCCTCGTTCCCGTCGTATGCCACCATCCCCACCACCACCAACCAGACACTGCTCATCAGCCAGGTGGCCCTAGGCAGCAGCCAGCCCAATATACTGCCCGCACACTCCGGCAAACAGGACATGCAGAAGGTCAGTGGGCCACAGTGGCAACTCACATATCCATACGGTGTCTACCATACCGGGAACACTTGAAAACTTAAAAAAACCTGGTATAGTCAGGGAATTTTGTGAAAGTTTCAAAATTGAAACTTTGAACTGATTATTTTTTGGTTCATTCGGAATAGCTCTAGTCTGCCGATTTGGAATTGGGAAAAGGATAGATAGTTAGCTTACCCGAAGAGAGAAAAAACTGGTGAAGCACAGGAGACACATAAAAAGACACAAAAATACTCTATATTTTGTCCCTCTTAGGGACGTAATCAGAAGAAAAGCAGAAGATAAGAAACAAGAGACATGGTTTTGTGTCTACTTTGTGTCTCCTGTGCTATAATTGTTTGGGTGTTCCAAATTCAATTATGCTGCCGTATTTCAAAACCGAGTTAAACCGAAATAAAATTGTTTGAAACTCAAATAATTTGTTTGACAATTAATTTAAAGCACTTGATTTGTTATTAAATTTTGGATAAATACTTGGCATTATTTGTTAAAACAACTGGAAAACCGGGGAAAAACAAGGGAATTCTTCAACTATAAGAATTTGGCCGTAGAAGTTTAGTATCTTAGGCTATCCAGTCAGTTGATGATGTATCCTATCCGTCCTTAACATGGTAATCTGTTGAGGAAGGATAGGACTTACAAGTTAACTTTGGTCTTATGGGTATGCAGATAGATCTTTTGTGGCTGGAGCACATCTTCTTAATATCATAGTTGCTATATTTGAATATCTCAGCCACTTCAAATTACCACTGGTCAATAAATATCGCAGTGGATTCAATTGGGCACTTTTTCTTAGCTCAGCTAATTTTTTTTTCCTTAATACTTAACTAAATTTGTAATATTTGTTTGGTAGGCCTATCTCAATTAATTAAATTACATTTATGTTTAACATAACGTCTGTTAAATTCAAACACTGTATAGATACCCAGATTGAATAAAAGCTGCTTACATCTAATTATGATTAAATAATTATACCATTTTGCTTCAGGTTCTTAGAAAAAAATAATGTTCAAAGCTCTTTAAAAACTGAGACTGTCCTTTTTTTGGGGAAATTAAGTATAAGTTTAGTCTTGAATAGTAAGATTGTTGTCATCATATGTACATAGTCTGAAATCTTTCAGCATGTGTTGCTCACTTTGGCTTGGGCTGCAAAATAAACGCTTATCAATGTTTTGTTGTTTTGCCTGTGCTAACCATAGTCTGGGAGTTAAACCCATAACAAAATTAGGTACTTTGGTATTATACGGATGCCACTATTTTTGGAGGTTAAATTTTTATCGGATACCAAGGATAACTACATAATTCGAAAAAACGTACTTTTATTGACTTACTGTACAAATTTTACGTCATTCTGATGAGCGGTCTTTGTGTTGTGCCTCCCAAAAGGCAGCGATGTCCGCTAGGATCGTGTTGAATGCGTCGCCGCCGCTAGCAGCCACACCCGATCGCCACATGTACTCCGCAAAATATACAGCGCGCTGCGGCAGTTATGTTAGGATGGGTTATCATAAAAATAAGTACGGTTTCCTCTTCATTTCGAGGTAAATCCCACACCAAAAGAACGTCATTATGAAAACAAATGTAACGTAGTGCACGGCAATAAATCACTCATGACACTGACCCAGATACAGGTGGTGACAGGTGATGCGCGCGCTCCGGTCAACGACCTGACCTTAGCCTATTTGGAGGGGGTTTGGCGGCCTGAAGTATGACTCATCAGGTATCATTCGATTCATAACGAAACAAGGAAAGTCCTACAATCATTTTTATGATAACCCATCCTAACATAACTGCCGCAGCGCGCTGTATAAGGGTGGCATCCGTATAATACCAAAGTACCCAAAATTAATGTGAACATTTTCATTGTGTGTGTTCTATGTGGTTATATGGTGTTGTACAGTGTAAACTAATACTTTGGTTTGAAGGCATATCAGTGTCTTATGTTACTATTTTACTAAATTATGTATATATTATATGAACACTTTTTCATACACTAACTCATGCAAAAACCACTTGGAAAACTCGTTTAAACTAAAAAGAACTTTAAATACATTTTGTTACTTGTAAAACACACTTAATGACTCCAGAGTGAGCTTTGTCCAATTAAACCTTCTTTATCCCTGATATATTCATTCAACTTTATTTTATTTCTTTGTTTAAAAGTTTTGTCAGTCTCAAAATAAAAAAAATAACTAATAAAAGAAGCAAGACTGTAAATGTCCGAAAATTTGTTTTTACTCTAGGTTTCTTCCTTTAACTCTTTTATGGGATGAAAAACTTTTATCTTAGGATCAAATTTGTTCCCTATGTTTATAAAATAGTGTAACCTTTCAAAGAATGTACTTAACAACTATTACACAAAATTAATTAATTACCCTCAGGATTTATGTATGGGAAAAATTGTCCCAGCTGAAATATATTATTTATTTTCCTTGAAGTTGTTTTAAATTTTTTATTTGATCTAGTGTTTAAATCTACAAACGTTTTAGGAGGTAATGAGACTCCTCCCATTAGTGAACCCTACTTATATCAAAATATCAACAAATGACACCTAACTAGCCTAAATCCTTTTTACATTGTTATTTACAAACTTATAAACAAAAGTAATTAATTGATGTAAAACATATTTGTGGTAGGCCCTGGAAACTAATGTTCCTCCTGTTGGTCAGACAGCGGACGAGGTAGAATAGAGTAGTGTAGTGTGGTGCATGTGTTGTCAGATGAAAGGTGTCAATGTGGTGGCTGGGGGACAGTTGAAGACGTCGGAGAGCGGGGCCCTGGCCACACAAGGCCAGATACACTCTGGGGTCATTGGCCAGGGCCAGCAGATATTGCCCATCCAGGTACCGACTAACAGAGTTTAGACAATTGTATAAAAATTTTAAACGATCAAGGTGCTAGGTGGAAAGGGTTAGGAACGTTTAATAGCTTTAGGTTAATAATTTGAGTTTTCACAACGGTAAAGAACAGAGTGTGCATTTCCCACTCGAAAAGTAAAGAATTCAAGTCTTGTTCGGGTCAGTGTGAGTTCAGTTTTACAGTTAACCATCTTACCGAGACAAATTCTGGAAGGGGTTTTCAAAGAGCCGTTCCTACAATGTTAGAAGCGACTAGTCCGTGGGGAGCATCAGTGTTGCTTTGTTAAAGGGAAAAGTGATATCATTAATTCAAGTTACAGGAGTCCTGCTAGTACAATAAAAATAAAATAAAACGAGTTTGCACGCAACACGCTGACGTGAGGGAAGTGAATTTCCTCATAAAAACTTTTAAAACTCAAAATCAGTGTAAAAACATACATTTGTCCAATTTTTATCGAAATCTGAAAACTTTGATTTTTTGGCTGTTCTGATACTCCTGGTTTCATTTACTTGCAAAGCTGGTAATACAATTTTGCGCATTATAAGGTTAGGAGAAGGTCCAGACAGGCTTGAAAGTAGGCGTGAGGTTGCTGGGGGTAATAAAAGTACTCTAACAAAGGAATAACAGGCTTTTCTAGTGTAAAACCCCTATAAGACAACGTACTGTGTTTAGCTGATACACATTTTCTTTAATAACTCGGTAAATATTTATGCTAGAATGACAAGAGAGGGCTTAAAACTTTCGCCTTTCTAATTGCCATCTTTTTACATACATTAATTTTACATCTGGGGCTTTTCTGACCCTTTCTGGGCCCAAAAACTCGAAATTTGAAAGACTAATCCCGAAAAAATGGGTTTAGAGTTTTCCGACTGTTTTGCCCAACGAACTTTTCTAACAGATTATAGAAAGGAACGTCCCTACCAAATTTGAAGTAAATCGGACAAAAAATGCGACTGCTAGAGTGCAAACACACACACACACACACACACACACACACACACACATATATATATATAAAGTTTTGAACGACCCCCCAAAACGTGTTCAGGGAGTCACGTTAGGAACTTCTATGGTGGTCCCGGGCTTAAGTTTCACCGTGCGGGTCATGCTAATAGTTCACTTTCCAAAGGAAATTCACTAATAAAGATACCAGTTTTAGTTAATAATTATAACCTTTTTTCAGGAAGAACATATTTTTATTTTTGTGGAACAAAAAATTACCCCTCTGGCTAAATTTATAAAAAAAAATTGATTTAGTTAATTTTTATGTTTTACAATTCATTTCTAAATAATGTTGTTCTCCTACCATATATTTACTTACTATCTTCATTACTATCATCAATGACTGTCCTTTGGCCACTTGTACAGTGTATAGAGTAAGGAGGTATGGTAGAAGCTCTTCATCACCTCACGACAAGGACCGTGGCCACGCCTAACTAACTATATTACTGGATTGTCAGATGTCGGTAGTTTTAACGGAAGTACCAAAGAAAAATCCCTAGCTACAAATTGTAAACGATAAAAACATGAGTTTTATGTGTTTGCCCACATTCTAGATCTATGCAGACGATATAAATTAAAAAAAAATACTTATAATAGCAATTCTAGCAACTGCAAGGTTTCGGTCAAGTTCAACTAAACGCACAATTCAAAAAACCCGGGTGGCTCAATCGGTGATGGATTACGAAGTTTGTCGAATCGAAGGCCAGACTAAAGGGCTTCCACGTAGTTGGGTCTTTAGTTAATCAGGTGAAAAGATTGGTATGTTTTTGTTTAACATATTGAATTAAGTACTTTTAACAATTGCACATTGTTTTGTATAGTGGTGCACTAATCAGACAGTTGCATGCTTGAGTGGACTCTGCTTTCGATCAGCATTTGTAAATAATGGATCCAGTGGGAAAATAGTTAAGTCGGGGTTAGCATTTATCTCTTGATCAGCAGGCCTTCAATTTATATATCGTAAGATCTGCAAACTATCATCTTTTTATTGTAACATTGAACTTGATTTTAAAACTTTAAAAGACTTGTGGTCATTGTTAAGAGTATTTAAAAAATAAAAGAAATAAGGGTTATCTCTTTTACAGAAGCCATATTAAGAAACGTTTCATGATTTCGAAACCTATATCACAACAACTTGACTCACAAATTGGTAAGGAGACTGTAGTACCGGAAAAAATGCTGTTCAATAGGACCTCCATCAACCGTCATGGTCTGTCAAAGTTAAACAAACTTTTTTAGATTTCATTAAATACCCTATTGATATTATTAGAATGGTCTGTACTCGCCAAATATTTTGTTCAAACAAAGACATCTCACTCTTATTATCTGGGACAGTTTTAGAATTCCATTTTCAGGATGTCAGTTTTAGAATGGGTTTGAACCCTAAAGCCTCTGTAGATATAGAGTAGACTCTCTTTTATCCGGCATTCTAAGAACCGGCACTTTCTACTAACCGGCATTAGCCGAGCCACTCACGATCGGCTTTTTCTGGTTATGTTTGGGCACTCAGGGCACTCACAGACCTCTACCGACAGAAACCACCAGCACTGGACTTAGCATGCCATTTTCAGTGTTTAAAATTTACTGTGTGTTTTTCTTCATGACGTATCATGTAAAACAAGTTCATTAGGTATTGTATGCAGTTGATTATAAAAATATCCCCGTAGCAGCAAACCTGCGTACTCAGCGAATTTTCAGTGCATAATATGTTTTTTAAGACCACATAATGCCGCATATTAAATTTCATTAAAATATATTCACAAATAAGCGATGTATACAATTTTAAGAACTAATTAATTAAGATTAATTTGAAGAATAACATTGGGGATGAGTACATAGGTTTGCTGAAACAAGGAACACAAACAATTGGTGTTTATGCAAGTATAAATGAAATTAAACTAGGTGAACCCACATACCAAGTTGCATCAATATTCATTCGTATAAATAAGCTATATTATATAACATTTTAATTATTCTCCATAAGAATAACATGGGGGATGGTAAGCAGGTTTGCTGCAACAATGAACACAAAATAATGGGTTTTTATGCAAATATCAATAGAGCTTATCTAAGTGAAGTCACACACCAAGTTTCATCCATATACATTGATAAATAAGCGATATATAACATTTTAATTATACTCCATTAGAATAACATGGGGACTGAGTGCCTAGGTTTGCTGCTACGGGAACCATAGGCGAAAAATTGTTTTTTTGTGCAAACAACAATAAACCACAACCAGATGAAGCCATATACCAAATTTCGTCAATTTATGTTTATAAATAAGTGAGATATACAATTTTTCTTTTTCTCCATAAGAATAACATTAGACAACGTACTGTGTTTAGCACTTTCAGTATCTTAGTAACCAGTTGAGGTAAAGCAATGATCACAATACCAAATTGTTTGTTTTTTATGCTGAATTCAATGGTGTAAATTAAAATTTGATTTAAATCAAAATTCCATGAGGAAACTCCAAAAAACCCATTTTTGGGGTACAAAACCCCCATTTGGACGGTGTGATTCGTCTGATTTTCGAACTCGTTCAAATAAATGGTACTTTACACATTTTTGCCAAATTTCATTAAGATCGGACCTTTTTTATGAGAGTTCTTGTGCTTACGGACATATATATATATATATATATATATATATATATATATATATACACACACACACACACACATATTTACAAATTTGAACGAATGGTGTTTTTGGTATCTGGGGACCTCAAAATGAAAAGTTATCATGGTCTCGGGCTTAAGTTTTACCATGAGACCTACGGTAATAGCTTCTTCCCTATAGGGGAAATTCGCTAAAAAAACCTTAAACAATGCATGTTCTATTATCCGGCAAAATCAGTTATCCGGAATGGATGTGGTCCCAAACATGCTGGTTAAAAGAGTAACCACAGTACTAAGAAAAGAAAAGCAACTTGTGGTTATCCCCCTGATTTAATTGTTCCATATATATAACTCTGAAATAGCTGTTTGGGTGATGGGTGCCTGGAGCATTAAATAGCTTGAGCCGGACAAATAATACCCCCGTAGCAGCGAACCTGCGTAAGCATATATATGTATCTTAATACCACGTAAAGCCACATACCAAGTTTCATCAATATAAATTCATAAATAAATGATTCATGACATTTTAATTATTCTCCATAAGAATAACATGGCGGCTGAGTATGCAGGTTTGCAGAAACAAGGAAAGCAAAACATGGATTTTTATACAAATATCAATATAACTCAACTAGGTAAAGTCACATACCAAGTTTTATTAATTTAAGTTCATAATTAATGGAGATAACACGTTACTTATTCTCCATATGAATAACATGCTGAGAACGCAGGTTTGCTGCTATGGGAACTATCGCCAAAAAATTCTATATATATTAGCGAATTTTCCCTATAGGGAAGAAGCTATTACCGTAGTCGGCATAGTAAGACTAGGCCCGGGACCATGATAAATTTTTGTTTTGAGGTCCCCCAGACCCCAAAAACACCATTCGTTCAAAACTGTATAGCCTATATATATATGTGTCCGTGAGCACAATAACTCTCGTAAAAATTATCCGATTTTGACTAAATTTGGTATAAACAAGTAAAGCAGCATTTATGACTAAGTTCGAAAACCAGGCAGATCGACCTATCCAAAGTGGTATTTTGGGGGGTTTTGTACCCCAAAAATGGGTCTTTTGAGTTTTTTACATATAATTTTTGAAAATGTCAAATTTTAGTTTGTTTTTTTTCATTGGAATCAGCTTAAAAAGACTCACAATTTGGTGTTTTAATCATTGCTCTACGTCAAATGGTTACAGAAATATTGAAAGTGCTAAACACAGTACGTTGTCCAATGTTATTCTTATGGAGAATGAGAAAAAAAATGTATATCTCACTTATTTATCAAATTATCCTGATGGAACTTGGTATATTGCTCCATATTGTTGTGGTCTATTGATATTTGCACTAAAAAACATTTTTGGCTGATAGTTCCTGTAGCAGCAAACCTGCGTACTCAGCCCCTATGTTATTCTTATGGAGAATAAGTAACGTGTTATCTCCCTTAATTATGAACATAAATTAATAAAATTTGGTATGTGGCTTTACCTACATGAGTTATATTGATATTTGCATAAAACCCAATTTTTTGTGTTCCTTGCTTCAGCAAACCTGCATACTCAGCCGCCATGTTATTCTTATGGAGAATAATAAAAATGTCATTAATCGTTTATTTATTAATGTATATTGATGAAACTTGGTATGTGGGTTTAAGATACATATATATGCATTGGAAATTCACTGAGTACGCAGGTTTGCTGCTACGGGGGTATCTAGATCTCATGAAGACGCCGACACAACCTGGGCGTATTTTAAGGCGAATATGAAAGAATGATGAGTGTAGAATTGGTGAGATGCCTTGTGTAGTATCATCACCGTAGTGGATAACCGAACCATTGGCTGTAGATGACAATAACACCTATTAATCTCGGCTGACAATTATGATCGCACCGCTCTAAATCGGAAACTAATTGGTCTGCAATCCGCCGTAGAAGACGACCTGACCAGGAGATAATGACAATCAAACCATGTTATACTGGCCGTAATGTTTATAACTCAGCTAAGACATAAAATTATCTTGATTTATTTGTGTTTCTAATCTCATACCAGCGCTATTTAATTCGCTTGATTAATTTTCCAGAGATAAGTTTTCTCCTGAAGGTATGAGGTGTTTGAGGTGTTAGTAGTGTTCAACAAGTTTTTGGCAAAATTTAATTGACATTTTTCATAAACCTTATAAACTTATCGGGCAGATGAACAAAAAAAGTATGATAACTCTTAGGAAGATACTTTTTTTTGTGCAAGATATGTAAATTTTTCTGTTTTGTGTCTGTGGTCATCAACTTAGCAGTCAGGACGAAATCGGTAAGTCACTGAGAGGGGTACTGCTATTTGTTTAAGTCTGTGTTGCATGCATGAGTGTGGCACGGTAGACTAGCTACAGGTGTTTGTGTGTAATGTACGCAGTATGCGACGTGCCAGGGCGGCCGCACCGTGCAGCAGAACGCACCGCAGCAAATGCAGTTCTCGCCGTGGCAGTTCGGCACCAGTCTGCCGCAGGGAATCGCGTGGGCCACGGCGCCGCAGCCTCTGCTCACTACGCAGAACCCCATCTTCATACGCGGCGCGACGCAGCAGGACGGCACCACACCGATGTTCATACAGAGTCCGCCGCCGCAGACGATACACACGCAGCACGGTGAGTGACTGGTGTGGTGTTTTAATAGATGTTCGGTTTGTTTAGGTGCGCCCTTCCTGAGAGAAGGGGTAACTGGTTGTGATATGAGAACAGTTAAGGTCCTGTTTTAAAGCTAGCACTAGGAATCTGCATTTAAATTTGTTCTGAAGTTGTTATGGTTAATATTTGTAATATTATTCAACCACAACAAGCCCACTCCTGAGGCACTAAAAATTTCACAATATTTGAACATAGTTCACACTTTTTTTGGTAAATAGTTTCACTGACTTTCCCTGACCAACAAAAATAATTTACCCTGACTTAAAAAAAAAATCAATTTTCCCTGACTCTCGACTTTGAATGCACACAATTTACTTACAATATTAATAAACCATTATGAATTAAGAACTTTCGACTTGCACTTTAATAATTTAAGACAAAAATATTAAAAAATGTAGTGAATAAATTTTAAAAAAATGTACTTTTGAGAAAGGGTTCTAAGCCAGGTTGGTAATTTAGGTTTGATTGGGAGAGCAGGCTTAATATAAAAGAGACAAAATCCCCTCAATTGACACAAAAAGAAAATACATAATATTTTGAAAAATTCAAGGACACTGACCACGATTTCTACCACAGAGAGAGAGGGAGAAATTCAAGATTTTTTCTGTGATTGAAAAAGTGGTCAGTGACCTTGAAATATTTAAAAATATTGTGTGTTTTATTTTGTGCCTAAAGGCTTTATTTATGTTTTAAGGCAAGCCTGTTACCCCTATCAAACCTAAATTAAATAATAACGAGCTGATCCCCCGCAAACATTTGCGGATACAATCCTTATAACAGCTGTTTATTGAATTAAGAAAAAACACATGTAACATAAACCAAATAAAACCCTCCTCCATATGAATAACATGGGAACATGGGAAGTCCCGTGGGTCAGAGCCCTGGGGCCTAAATCAAAATTCTGGCTTCACAGCGACTTAGAACTTGAAATTATCTTTTAAATAAAAAAAAATCATCAAAATCGGTTAAGAATTATCGTAACTTCAGGAAGTGAGTGAACAAAAAGCAGGAATTTTTTTTAAATAAGTCACTTTAGCCAAAATAAAATAAAATAAAGCTGTTTTTAATTTTATCATTTTTTATTTTGTTTTACAGGATTTCTCAGCCATTTTATCAAGACAAATAAAGTTCTTAATGAACTCAAGTATTTTATTTGTATTAAACAGTTAAGGCAGTGGCTACGTACTCGTCCGACGTGAGCCGCTACTGTTCGCGTCCGTTCCAAATTATGCACCGTACGTTACTTTTCCTGTGATTTTTAAAACAAATTGAGAGCCAGAAAACCTCCTAACCTAACCTAACGTAACCTAACCTATCCTAACCTAACGTAACATAACGTAACGTAACCTAACCCAACCTAACCTAAGCGGTAGCGAAGTTAATTTGCCCTTACATTGGACATGTACGCAGTCACTTCGAACAGTTAAGTACCAATGTGTACAGTCACATAACTGTTGCTATTGAGGTCAGACGGCAGAGCTAATAAATCATAGATACAACTGACAATTGTGCTTACTGTTAACATTTGTTGTTGGTAGTTACACCATTATCCACCATTATTATAGAGAATGTGAATAAAACCATAGTTTGTTAATCTTTATTCAGTGCAGAACAAAGCTATTTTCAGTTAATGATTAGATTCAATTAGCTTTTGAACAGTGATTGTTGATTAAATATTTCATATATATGACATATAAAATTTTAAATTTGGTGTTCCTTGTTTAGGCATGTGTTTTGTGTTATTTTACATTTATTTTGTGATTGTGGGAAAATTATTTAATATTGGAAAAACTCCAGCGATCACTCGCACATCCATGGTATTTATCTATCAGCCATATCATAAGAATTTTATGTGTTGGTTAAAAAGTTTAGTGACGTGTTTTTTTATAAATATTGATAGCCTGGAATCAGAGGCTGACTAAAGCTCTGGATGTGATGATTTGACAGTGATAAGGATCCTGATAACGATTGCTTGAATGTAATCTCGGGTGAATAAGTAAAAGACATCACACAAGACATTTGAACACATTTGAAACACATTTGAGACATTTGAAAGACATTTGAGAACTAGGCTTAAGCGTGTTAGCCGAGTTCCTCAAAATATCAAGTTATAGTGTTTGGAGTTATTATTCAACCATTTTGATAATACCAATCAAGTATATTTTTCTACAATAAGATTTAAATTACCAGTAGTTCTTTTAGAAATTTGCTGTGAAATGTGGGTAAGGTTTGTGTACAAATGCCCTGTTACGTATTTCATATTAATCAAAGTAGAATAAATGTTGTTTTTAATAGAGAAACTTCTCTATACCAGCTCAGAATATATATATCTTGAATTCTCCCCATAAGAGCAATGTTAACTTTTATTGACTGTAACTTCACACCTGATTGGTTAAAAGTTTATTTTACTGTAAAACCGCATTTGTAGCTGTCTTGTGAGTTACAACTAGGATTATTTTATTGTAAGTAGTTTTTCAGGTGTATTTGTTATAATTTAAAGCCAAAAAGACATTATTTCTTTAGTAAAAATAAAAAAAAGTTAGAAAACAACCCCGTAGAGTACAACCTGCAATTTTATACCGAACCAAAATTTCTTGGATCGGGTTAGGAACTAGCTTATTGAAAGATAAAAGTGTCTTTAAGAAAAAAATAAAACCGTCCGGTGTTGATGGAGACTAATAATCTGTTATGTTAAATACAAATTTTCTTCTGTAGCTCTTCTTACTGATTTTAAAGAAATATATTAAATCAAAATTAGTAACTAGTGATTTAAATTGTGTTTATTTCATTTTGGATTTGTGTATACTCTTTAATGAAGCGTGTGCCACTTAAATATCAGATAAAAATTACGAATAAAATTCATTCACCAGGAATTTCTTTCAGTTCTGCTAGTGTTAAAAGAGTTCATTCATTACCTTGTATTGACTTTGCTTGTGGCTCATAATTCAATTCATAGACACTATACATGCTAGACACCTGATCGTTCCCTGTGTGCAGGCGGTGTGCAAGGTATCCAGACGCAAGGAGGATTGCCTAACCTGACGCAGATCGCTACCAGTGTCAACACCACCTCCGTGGTGGGGGCCAAGCCTCGCAACTCCACAGACAACATTCAGCCTAAAGGTAATCACTAGGGTTATAGATGTGCAGTAACTAGAATGAGGACTGTAGTGAATTTGTGCTACTCTGCTCAGAATTTCAAAAAAACACATTTTTTTATTAAATCTACTACCCTCATCTAACATTTCGTATTCCCTCGCACTGTTAACCTATTCGACTGTATTTTTCTATAAGTTCTAGAAAGTTATATGATTTTTTACTCAATTATTTTATTTTTAATAAGTTTTTTCGCACCAATTTTGTTTAACTTTTTTAGACAGATTATAATCAGCACTATTTTTTATAAAATGTGAAAACCATCGTCAAATTATCCATTTCTCAAATATGAATGGATTAATCAACAAATCATATATTGTCCTCGATTAGGATGAACAAACTCTAAGGGTGGACTGTCCCTCTCAGAATGGATGTACCGAAGTTGTAAACCACTTGGCAAAACTATGAATCGATGCCACGAATGATTTTATTTATAAATAATACCTCAGTTTACTAAATTAGTCCTGATTTAGGGTATCTGCAAAGGGATCTCTTTTTGCTGACGATCTGGCAGTTTGTGTGTCTAGAACCATTACACTAAATCCTAATGTTGTCAATGACATTACTCTTGATATTGAAGATTGGTGTAATGCAAACTTACTGTGTCTTAACTTAGATAAAACACAAAATCTTCTAGTAATTTATAACAACAGAGTAGACTGAAGGGGAAGGGACTTGTGTAATTTTCTGGGTTTTAATTTATATTCTAAACTAAACTGGACAATCATATTGATAAGATCTGTAGTAAATGTTTGTTTATGTTGAGAAAGTTGAGGCCGATTGTTAGTACGGATGTATTGAAAATAGTTTATTTTGCTCACATCCGTAGTCATTTGGCTTATGGAACAATAATGTGGGGGTCAAAAAATTATAGTGACAAGTTGTTTAGACTCCAAAAAAAGGCTATAAGGTTGTTGTGTGGTTTGCCTTTTAGGGCACACTGCAGGGAATATTTTAGAGAGCTTCAAATAATGACTCTTCCTGCTTTGTATATTTTTAACTGCTTAAATTTTTTTTTATAATTACAATAAATTCAATGAACATAACGTGTACCATAATTACAACACAAGGGGAAAGAATGATTTAATAATAGGTTACTGTAACTATTCTAGAACACAACAGAGTTTTATTCATGTATGTGTCAAATTGTTCAATACTTTACCCAAGAGAGTTCGTGATCTCCCAACATAGTCCTTTAGAAAATAAACTTAAGAAATTTTTACTTAACAATCCTATATATGACATAAGTGAGTTTTATGCAGTAGCGCCAAACTTAACATTAGGCCTACAGAATAGGCTTAGTTAGATATTTTTTAACATTGTAAGGTTATTTAGCCTATTTGTTGATTATTGTAATAATTGTATTGACTGAGTGATGTAGGGTTAAGGCTGTGATATATTATATTGTCTTAAATATTATTGTTTTTTAAGTTTAGAAATCTTGTCTGACGCTTGTAATGCTACCGATGTTCTCGGAAGTTTCTGCAATAAAGAGATTTGATTTGATTAACAAAGTTTTGTTACAAAAATCCTCTTATTATTAAATATTACTACCAAAGCCGTACTCAGGGGGGGACAACTGCCCCAGGTCCCGGGCCCGTCGGGGGTCCCGGTCCTGTCGAGGGGAGGGCCCGGGTCGGGCCGGTGTAAAAAAAGTCACCAACTTGGATCCGGACGGCAACAACGGTCCACACCACCAGGCCTGCCTTGGGCCTGTGAAAGCTGAGTGGTTTTGATTACTACCAACATAAATCTTTCTTTTGTGCTTCATATAATTGAACTGTTATAAACATAAGTGATGTTCTAATCCGCCTGTCTCCGTGAGCAGGAGGCGCCGGGGGAGTGCGTCAGCTGAGCAACATCCTGCCCAGCAGCCAGCCCGCCATCCGGCCCGCGTCTTCAGTGTCAACCCAGACGGCCGTCAACCAGCACCTCACACAGGCGCAGATGCAGAACCAGAAGGCCCAGGTAAACACACTGCGACACCCGGACACCTGGTGGACATTTGGAAATGTCGTAGCGTTTACTGGTTTTTTGTCGTTCTTTTTGCTGAGACATTAATTCCACATACGCCACTGGAAAAATTACTTTTTGCTGGGACATTAATTCCACATAGGCCGCTGGAAAAATTACTTTTTGCTGAGACATTAATTCCACATACGCCGCTGGAAAAATTACTTTTTGCTGAGACATTAATTCCACATACGCCGCTGGAAAAATTTCTTTTTCTTTTAAACACATTTGGATGTGTTGTAGTTCATTTTTCAAAAATGGGAAAGAATTGGGTAATAAATGGGAACATGGGAACGAATAAGGTCGCTTGTAAAATTTGTCCAACTTGCAGGATATCTACCTTACATGGAAATCCTGTCAAACCTGGAATAGTCTTGGAATTTGGATGACAAATTGGAAAAGTTCAGGAATTTTTAAGGCAGTTTCAAAATGAAGTTTCTTTGAGCGTTTTGATAAAACGCTAAAACCGAGTCCATATTAATAATTTTAATATTTAAACACAATTTTGCTTATCTTGAGATAGAAATGATTAATTTATTTTGAAACTCAAAGTCCTTGGTTTAACTTGAAAACTTGTTTATATCAATACCATGAATTTCTTGCTTAAGCAGCTAAAAATCCTGGAAAAACCAGGGAATTTTACTTAAGAGTAATAGATACTTTAAAGTTATCAATCTTCACGTTCATGTTAATTTAAATTAGCTTAGTGGTGATTTAAATTATGCTGATTTAAATTTGTTAAAGTAATTTTGGATTTTGTTGCATAGAAGTACATTTTAAAACATGGTGTAAAACACTTTTTTAAATGTTGTCTTATTTTTACTCAAGTGTTATGTTGGTTTTGTTTAAAAATTGCAAGTTAGGCAATTGTGTTGCATGATTTTTCATGCTATTCTAGCCTTCCAGGTTACTTAACCTTACATTTTTCAATAGCTAGGCAAAGGCATTTTTAATGGGCTAAGATGTTTGCTGTGTGAAGTAAATTGAAATCAATGTTAATTCAGGTTACGTTGTACATTTTTATGGCTCGGATGTCTTAAAACAAGAAAATCTTGTTGAAGATTTTTTATTTACTAAACGTGTTTCAAACATAACCAAGCATAAGGTCATTTTCATTTGCCTTATAGTATTATTAAAATTTTTTATTGTCTGGAAACAGTGCAAAAGGCAGGGATCAATAAATACAAATGTTGGTGTTTTTTTTCTCGATATGAAACATGATTGTGTATGTAGTGTTGTGCGATGTGTAGATGATGCATGGGTTGCAGGCGAAGATGCGTGCCAAGCCGATGATCCGCGCGGGAGTGGGGGGACAGAAGGCGGACGCAGCCAACCAGACCAAACCGCAGACGATGGGCAGTCCCCAGCACCAGCAGCTGCAGTCCAACAAGTCAGTATTTGATGAAATTTTGTGTTAAATTTGTTGGCATCGCAGGAATTTTATAATTTCATTCAACTCTGGTTCGGGAAAAGAATTTAAAAACAAAACAAAAATTCTCCAACCAATTAAAAACGAACTATGAATCTTAACGAATAATCTCAATTTCAGTTGATTGTCACTTCCTTCTCCTCATCTGAAGTCAAAATTTGAGTCAAAATATCAACCCCATTTTAGTATTAACATATTTCTTGTGCTTTGCTCATCTGTTACTATATTCTTCTGGTGAATTAGCTGTGAATCCCATATTTTTTCAAAGAAATTTATAAGGCAAGTTCTCTTTCCCTGTTAAATGATTAATTGAAAACAATTGTATTGTATTAATGTAAATGTATTGTAACGGTATTGTTTTGAAGTGGGTGGGTTAGCAAGCAGGTTATGCAATCTCAATTTAAAAATGTAATATGCACAGTGTCTTTTAGCGAATTTCCCCTACAGGGAAGAAGCTATTACCATAGTCGGCATGGTAAGACCTAGGCCCGGGACCATGATAACTTTTCGTTTTGAGGTCCCCAGACCCCAAAAACACCATTCGTTCGAAATTGTATATATACATATGTCCGTGGGTGCAATAACTCTCGTAAAAAAGGTCCGATTTTGATGAAATTTGGTATAAACGTGTAAAGGAACATTTGTGACTTTAAGTTTGAAAACCAGCCATATTGCTCTACCTTAAGGGGTATTTTTCGGGGGTTTTGTACCCCAAAAATGGGTTTCTTGAATTTTTTACATATAATTTTTAAAATAGTCAAATTTTAGTTTTCACCATTAAATTCAGCTTAAAAAAACACACAATTTGGTATTTTGATCATTCCTCTACGTCAATTGGTTACCGAGATATTGAAAGTGCTAAACACAGTACGTTGTCTAATGTTATTCTTATGGAGGAAAAGACAATTTTTATATCTCGCTTAATTGTGAACGTATACTGACGAAACTTGGTATACAGCTTCATCTCGTTGTGGTCTATTGATATTTGCTCCAAAAAAATTTTTTCCCAAAGGCTCCCGTAGCAGCAAACCTGCGTACTCAGCCCCCATGTTATTCTTATGGAGAATAATTAAATGCTCTGTCTCCCTTAATTATGAACATTAATGAATAAAAACTGGTATACAACTTCACCTAGTTGAGTTATATTGATATTAGCATAAAAACCCATTTATTGTGTTCCTTGTTGCAGCAAACCTGCGTACCGGTACTCATTCCCAATGTTATTCTTATGGAGAATAATTAAAATTTTATGTATCGCTTATTTGTGAATATATTTTTATGAATCTTGGTATGCGGCTTTATGTGGTATTGAGACATATATTTTGCATTGGAAATTCGCTGAGTACGCAGGTTTGCTGCGACGGGGGTATTTTAATCCACGAACACTATCTTGTGAGGTAACATTGATTTGGTTGTGCAATAGTTCAGGAATATCTCAGAGCTCAATCCTTCTTTTTCAATCTTATTTTTCTCGTGAGGTGTAATGATTTTTCTTCCATTAAGTCCAATGTGTTGGTTATAATGTATGCCAACAATACTTCCACTGATGCTTTAATTCTTAGCAAAATTGAGGAATTAAAGTTTGTTGATTGAAATTCTAGTTAAGATTTATACGTTATGATTGCAAACTGTGTATCATGGACAGCCACATTTTAACTTGCTAGAATCTGTCCGATTTCTGCCCTGAGATAATGAACTAACGCTTTCCTTTTGGCTGCTTTTACTTCCTAGACTGTGTAAATATTACTTGGTTTATTTGAACCTACATCGTTTACCACCATGTGAAATAACGATTTTCTCCACTATTCTCTGTAATGAGCCAATAAGTAGTGCCAACAGAATCTAAACAAAATCTTGTATGCAGAATGATCCTGACGAGTGCCGGCACCCTGGTGGCCAGTTCGCAGCAGATGACTCAGGAACAGATGAAGCAGCAGCAGCAGATGCAGCAGCAGAAGGTGACTCAGCAGCTGGTCAATGTGGGACTGCCGCCTCAGCAGATCACCATGTATCAGCAGCAGCAGCTGATACAGCCCAAGCCTCCACCTGTCATAGGTATGCATAGGTGAAGCTCTAGGACTAGTCAAGTTACAATCTAAGGGGTCTTTCTTAAAGATGTTGGTCTAATAATTAATTGGCCAATGATAAATGACAGCTGGGTTCCTTCATTGAACTTTCACAAAATCTTCTATTTTCGCTAAGGATCGTTCTGATGTGCACTGATCATGATTGGGCACTCTGTCACAATGCTACCCAGGAAGTTTTATTGTCTGTTGTAGTACATTTACACCTTTGTTCTTATCCTGTTCTTAGCTAGGTTTAAAATATTACGAACTAGCTAATTTTTTAAAATAGAACTTGGAAAAAATTATCCAACATTAACTCTCACTGAGAATTTATGTCCAGCATTTATTTGGCTGTTTAGCACAGTGGTTAGCGTGCTCGCTTCATAATCTGAAGTTTGCCAGTTGATTCTGAGCAAAATCATGAGAAAATTTTGTGAAGGCTGGCATCCAGCTGCTATTGGTTACTGGGCTATTAATTAATGATCCTGGCTAAAGAATCAGTCGGTCTTAGTCAGTAACAAGGCAACAAAAGGCATCTCACCCATTCTACACTCATCATTCATTCATATTCGCCTTAAAATACGCCCTAGTTGCGTCGGCATCTTAGACAGTGATTTAGTTTTAAAGTTATGCGTTGTTAAGGTAAAATGGATACAAGTGGCTAATGTGCAACATTTTTTAGGTCATGTCCAAAATTTCAGTTTTAGAAAGAAGAAAAGAACCTCTTCTCTTTTTCCTTGACAAATTCAATACATAGTAAAGAAATGTTTCAAGTGTTTAAAACTCGACTCAAATCATTAATCTGACAAAGGTAATTCAAGGTAAGATACACTATTTAAGTTTAAGCGATTTGCCCATGACAAAAGGATGTGGGTAAGACTACCAAAGAAAGTAAAGAAACATGGTAGAGATGAGAAAATCAGGAAATCAATGGGCAAAATAAAAAAAAGAAAGAAACATAAAAAAGCCAAACTAAATAGTGCCAAACCAAATTTCTTGTAAAACCTTTTTAACTTCAAATTACTTTAATTTGAATTATATTTAAGAAAGTTTTGGTGAAAATCTTTATGTCAAATACAATGACATGATATCAGATATAATTTCTCAAATACCAATGTTTCTTTGCAGGTATGGCAGTGACGCTTCAACAACATCAACAAATGCAACAACACCAACAACAGCTGGTCCAGCAGCAGCAACAACAATTGGTTCAACAACAGCAACAGCAGCAGCAGCAACAACAGCAACAGCAACAACAGCAGCAGCAGCAACAGCAACAACAGCAGCAGCAACAACAGTTGGTGGCTCAGCAACAAGCTCAGCAGGCCTTGGCTCAGCAGTCTCAGCCCCAGCCTATGCAGGTCTGCCTTGACTACCCTACTCTAGAGAATAAACTTTGTACCTTAGTTTTTGGTATGTTAAATTATTAATTTCCTTGCTAAAGTAATATTTTGTTACTTACTTTATGTCTGAAGATGGAAAATCATCGGCAGTTGCTTTAAGTAAATATAAATTAAACATGAAACGCATTACTTATTTGAATGCATTTATATTTGATTTGTGTTAATTTAAAATATGCCTGTGCATAACACCATTGGCGATCATGTTCCTGTAGCCAAATGGGGCGTATTTAGCCAAACCACTGTACAAACATTTATAGGATGTAGTTTGTAACATTATTCTATTTTAGAAAATTAATTGGTGAAGAAACAAACAAAATGTAGTCAAGTAGTGTCAAACTTATTCAAATGTCAAACCATGTTGGACTGTACAGTGAGGGACAAATATATACTTACCAGAAATTAAACATACTTGACTAATATCAAATAAAACATTTCTTTACATTTTAACAGAACTGGTTTACTTAACAAAATATTTTACACAAATCACAACAAAAAACATTACTATAAAAAATAATGCAAGTATAGTACATATGATATAAACCATATGATTATACAAATGCACAAGGCTTAGTTGGGTGCTCAAACTATAACTTACACTCCCCCTCACCCAACAGAGGCTGGTGAAAGTCCAAGACTTCTTTGAAATTTGGTATGTTTGGGTTCACTTAGCCCTTTTGTAAAAATGTCCGCTACCATATCCTCAGTTGGTTGATAGGTTAGCTTAATTACACCACTTTGCACTTTTTCACGTATAAAATGTTCTTTTATACTAATGTGCTTCGATTTGTTGCTGACAACTGAGTTTTTCGCTATGGCTATAGCAGATTGATTATCACTAAATATTTGAATTAGGTTGTGGGATTTCCCCATGTCGTTTATTAGCTGCTTTAAGTGGACCGCTTCTTTTGCCGCTTCAGTCAAGGACATATATTCTGCTTCGCTTGTTGATAGCGCTACAGTCCTTTGCTTTCTTGATTCCCAACTAACAAGAGCTCCTCCAAATTTAAAACAATATCCAGTGTAAGATCTTCGGTCTTCACTACAAGCCCAGTCTGCATCGGCTGCTCCCATCAGCGGTTTTCCAGTTTTTCTGAAAACAAGAGCCAATTGTTTTGAGCCTTGTAAATATCGCAGAACTCGTTTTGCAGCAATCCAGTGTTCCTTCCCGTAACATGTGTTGAATTGACTCAAGTAACTGACTGCATGTGTTATATCAGGCCTTGTTGCTATTGACAGATACATTAATGATCCAATCAGATTTTGGTACGGATAGTTTCCATCATAATCATCTCTCTTAATCAATTTCAATCCTGGAGTAAGTGGAGTAGATGCTGGCTTACAATCTTTCATGTTAAAGTTTTCTAAAACTTCATTAATGTATTTGGATTGTGACATGGTAATTTTATCATTTCTTTTGGTAAACTCTATTCCTAGGCAGTAGTTTAATTCTCCCAAGTCTCTCATCTCAAACGTTTTCATAAGTTGGGATTTGACATGATTTAAATTCACCCTGTTTTTTGAAGCGATTAAAATGTCATCCACGTAGACAGCAACTATTGTTTTGCTTACCCCTGAACTTGAGATGTATATACATGGATCAGCATGAGAAGGTGTGAATTTTAGTTCTTTCAGTTTAGTGTCTAGTTTCATGTACCATTGTCTTCCTGATTGCTTTAAACCGTATATTGCCTTTGAGAAATGAAGTTGTAAATGGTTTAAGTTTTAATCTTAAAGACCATATTGAAGACTGTGAAACTTGTATTAAGGGAAAGTTAACTCAAACTCCATTTCCCACTAGAACAACTCCAAAGAATGTTGACCTATTAGAGGTTATTCATTCAGATATTGTAGGTCCAATGAGAGTTTCTTCACCGGGTGGTAATAGGTATTTTGGTACATTCATAGATGAAAACTCTAGGTACTGTTCTGTGTATTTTTTAAAGAGCAAGGATGAAATTTTCAAATATTTTAAAGAATTCAAAAATGAAATGGAAAATCAAACAGGTAAGAAAATAAAATACTTACAAACGGATAATGGAACAGAATATTGCAATAGGGAATTCGACAAATTCCTGAAGGAAAATGGGATAAGAAGAAGACTGACAGTTCCACACACACCTCAACAAAATGGTCTGGCAGAGAGAAAGAACAGAACTTTATTAGATATGGCTAGATGTCTATTAATAGAATCAAATCAACCAGAAAATATGTGGGCTGAGGCTGTTAACACAGCAAACTACATTAGAAATCGATGTCCTTCAAAATCAACTGGGAACTCGACTCCATTCGAAAAATGGGTTGGGAAGAAACCATCTGTTCGTCATTTAAAAATATTTGGCTCAAAGGTGTTTGCACTGGACAAAGCACCAAGGAGGGGGAAGTTTTACCCCAGAGCTGATCAAGGAGTTTTTGTTGGTTATGCGAGCACTTCAAAAGCATACAGAATTTGGATACCTCAGCAAAGGAAAATTATAATTGCTCGAGATGTAAAAATTTTGTCAAAAATGTTTTATGACAAAAGTGAAAATGATTATGAACTCCTTCATGAACAGACAAAAATCCCAAAAGATGACAAAAACGAAGATGTGATGACAAAATGTGATAAAAAAGAAGAAGACTTTGTTGATGTTCCTATCAGACGTGAAACCAAAAATGATGATTATGTACTCGACCATGAAGATTCATCTGAATATGACAGTAGTAATGAAGACAACAATTTTGAATTGCAAGATGATTTAGAAGATCAGAATGATGGTTTTGAAAGAGCAAATGAACAACCTGAAAACGTTGAACTAAAATCTCAAGAGAAAAGGCAAAGGAAACCTCCTTGTTGGACAAAAGATTATCAGATGTCAGCAAATTGCAAAGAAGAGGCAAGTTTAAAACAGTCGGGAGAGTGGAATGACGCGATAAAAGATGAAATAAGAGCTCATTTAAAAAATGAAACTTGGATCTTAGAAGATACACATAAAGCAACTAATATAATAGGATGTAAAATGGTATTAAAGAAAAAACTTAAACCTAATGGAGAACTGGAAAGAAGAAAGGCGCGTCTGGTTGCCAAAGGATTTGCCCAGAAACCAGGGATAGATTTTGATGAAACATTTGCTCCAGTAGCGAAACTTAGTTCAATTAGATTGTTACTTGGACTAGCAATAGAAGAAGACCTAGAAATTGACCAAATGGATGTCTCAACTGCATTTCTAAATGGTGAAATCGAAGAAAAAGTCTACATGGAATTACCAAAGAATCTTGAGAAATATCTCCAAGAAATTATGTATGATGAAAGTTGCAGTCAAGATAAACTACTATACACTAAAGCTAAAATGATGTTTGATGATTTGAGAAAGTCTAAAAATAATAAGGTATGTCTTCTCAAAAAGGCAATATACGGTTTAAAGCAATCAGGAAGACAATGGTACATGAAACTAGACACTAAACTGAAAGAACTAAAATTCACACCTTCTCATGCTGATCCATGTATATACATCTCAAGTTCAGGGGTAAGCAAAACAATAGTTGCTGTCTACGTGGATGACATTTTAATCGCTTCAAAAAACAGGGTGAATTTAAATCATGTCAAATCCCAACTTATGAAAACGTTTGAGATGAGAGACTTGGGAGAATTAAACTACTGCCTAGGAATAGAGTTTACCAAAAGAAATGATAAAATTACCATGTCACAATCCAAATACATTAATGAAGTTTTAGAAAACTTTAACATGAAAGATTGTAAGCCAGCATCTACTCCACTTACTCCAGGATTGAAATTGATTAAGAGAGATGATTATGATGGAAACTATCCGTACCAAAATCTGATTGGATCATTAATGTATCTGTCAATAGCAACAAGGCCTGATACAACACATGCAGTCAGTTACTTGAGTCAATTCAACACATGTTACGGAAGGAACACTGGATTGCTGCAAAACGAGTTCTGCGATATTTACAAGGCTCAAAACAATTGGCTCTTGTTTTCAAAAAAACTGGAAAACCGCTGATGGGAGCAGCCGATGCAGACTGGGCTTGTAGTGAAGACCGAAGATCTTACACTGGATATTGTTTTAAATTTGGAGGTGCTCTTGTTAGTTGGGAATCAAGAAAGCAAAGGACTGTAGCGCTATCAACAAGCGAAGCAGAATATATGTCCTTGACTGAAGCGGCAAAAGAAGCGGTCCACTTAAAGCAGCTAATAAACGACATGGGGAAATCCCACAACCTAATTCAAATATTTAGTGATAATCAATCTGCTATAGCCATAGCGAAAAACTCAGTTTTCAGCAACAAATCGAAGCACATTAGTATAAAAGAACATTTTATACGTGAAAAAGTGCAAAGTGGTGTAATTAAGCTAACCTATCAACCAACTGAGGATATGGTAGCGGACATTTTTACAAAAGGGCTAAGTGAACCCAAACATACCAAATTTCAAAGAAGTCTTGGACTTTCACCAGCCTCTGTTGGGTGAGGGGGAGTGTAAGTTATAGTTTGAGCACCCAACTAAGCCTTATGCATTTGTATAATCATATGGTTTATATCATATGTACTATACTTGCATTATTTTGATAGTAATGTTTTTTGTTGTGATTTGTGTAAAATATTTTGTTAAATAAACCAGTTCTGTTAAAATGTAAAGAAATGTTTTATTTGATATTAGTCAAGTATGTTTAAAAATGAAACTTGGATCTTAGAAGATACACATAAAGCAACTAATATAATAGGATGTAAAATGGTATTAAAGAAAAAACTTAAACCTAATGGAGAACTGGAAAGAAGAAAGGCGCGTCTGGTTGCCAAAGGATTTGCCCAGAAACCAGGGATAGATTTTGATGAAACATTTGCTCCAGTAGCGAAACTTAGTTCAATTAGATTGTTACTTGGTAATTTTATCATTTCTTTTGGTAAACTCTATTCCTAGGCAGTAGTTTAATTCTCCCAAGTCTCTCATCTCAAACGTTTTCATAAGTTGGGATTTGACATGATTTAAATTCTGTAAGTTATAGTTTGAGCACCCAACTAAGCCTTATGCATTTGTATAATCATATGGTTTATATCATATGTACTATACTTGCATTATTTTGATAGTAATGTTTTTGTTGTGATTTGTGTAAAATATTTTGTTAAGTAAACCAGTTCTGTTAAAATGTAAAGAAATGTTTTATTTGATATTAGTCAAGTATGTTTAATTTCTGGTAAGTATATATTTGTCCCTCACTGTACAGTCCAACAAAGGTTATGGGCCATTTAAAAGATTAAAAAATGTGTTTTATTAACAGTCCCACATTTGTTTACAAAATCTAGGCTCAAAAGTTTTTCATATATGTGTAAAAATGAGTTCAAATTGTAGGATAGAACCTTTAAAAAGGCACAACTATGACACATGGAAGATTCAAGCTAACGCGATTTTAATTCAAAACAACTTATGGGATTATGTGTCTGGTAAGAACAAATGCCCAGAGGATGAAGATGGTAAGTCAACTTGGATTGAAAAAGATTTGAAAGCTAGATCAGAATTAATTCTGATTATCTCACCAGGTGAATTAAAATTAATTAAAAACTGTAAAACTTCAAAAGAAGTATGGGATACTTTGCAAAACATTTTTCAAAGTTCAGGTCCTGCAAGAAAAGCTACCTTGTTAAAACAATTGATCGTTCATAAAATGAAGGATGGTGATAATGTTAGGGACCATGTAAATAAATTTATGGATATTGTAGATAAACTTAATGAAATGGATATCACCATAAACTCAGATTTGCTTAGCATAATGTTATTGTATAGCTTGTCATCATCGTTTGACAATTTTCGAGTAGCTATAGAGTCTAGGGACACTTTACCTTCTCCTGATGATTTAAAAATCAAAATAATTTAAGAAAGTGAAGCAAGGTCAAAAGACACTTTTGGGAATAATGAGGACACGTTGTATTGTAAAAGTAAGCTACTCAAGCCTAAGAACAATTTTCATAACAATGTCAAACCTAATAAACAATTTGAGACTAACTCAAATGAGAGACTTGGGAGAATTAAACTACTGCCTAGGAATAGAGTTTACCAAAAGAAATGATAAAATTACCATGTCACAATCCAAATACATTAATGAAGTTTTAGAAAACTTTAACATGATAGATTGTAAGCCAGCATCTACTCCACTTACTCCAGGATTGAAATTGATTAAGAGAGATGATTATGATGGAAACTATCCGTACCAAAATCTGATTGGATCATTAATGTATCTGTCAATAGCAACAAGGCCTGATATAACACATGCAGTCAGTTACTTGAGTCAATTCAACACATGTTACGGGAAGGAACACTGGATTGCTGCAAAACGAGTTCTGCGATATTTACAAGGCTCAAAACAATTGGCTCTTGTTTTCAGAAAAACTGGAAAACCGCTGATGGGAGCAGCCGATGCAGACTGGGCTTGTAGTGAAGACCGAAGATCTTACACTGGATATTGTTTTAAATTTGGAGGTGCTCTTGTTAGTTGGGAATCAAGAAAGCAAAGGACTGTAGCGCTATCAACAAGCGAAGCAGAATATATGTCCTTGACTGAAGCGGCAAAAGAAGCGGTCCACTTAAAGCAGCTAATAAACGACATGGGGAAATCCCACAACCTAATTCAAATATTTAGTGATAATCAATCTGCTATAGCCATAGCGAAAAACTCAGTTGTCAGCAACAAATCGAAGCACATTAGTATAAAAGAACATTTTATACGTGAAAAAGTGCAAAGTGGTGTAATTAAGCTAACCTATCAACCAACTGAGGATATGGTAGCGGACATTTTTACAAAAGGGCTAAGTGAACCCAAACATACCAAATTTCAAAGAAGTCTTGGACTTTCACCAGCCTCTGTTGGGTGAGGGGGAGTGTAAGTTATAGTTTGAGCACCCAACTAAGCCTTATGCATTTGTATAATCATATGGTTTATATCATATGTACTATACTTGCATTATTTTGATAGTAATGTTTTTGTTGTGATTTGTGTAAAATATTTTGTTAAGTAAACCAGTTCTGTTAAAATGTAAAGAAATGTTTTATTTGATATTAGTCAAGTATGTTTAATTTCTGGTAAGTATATATTTGTCCCTCACTGTACAGTCCAACAAAGGTTATGGGCCATTTAAAAGATTAAAAAATGTGTTTTATTAACAGTCCCACATTTGTTTACAAAATCTAGGCTCAAAAGTTTTTCATATATGTGTAAAAATGAGTTCAAATTGTAGGATAGAACCTTTAAAAAGGCACAACTATGACACATGGAAGATTCAAGCTAACGCGATTTTAATTCAAAACAACTTATGGGATTATGTGTCTGGTAAGAACAAATGCCCAGAGGATGAAGATGGTAAGTCAACTTGGATTGAAAAAGATTTGAAAGCTAGATCAGAATTAATTCTGATTATCTCACCAGGTGAATTAAAATTAATTAAAAACTGTAAAACTTCAAAAGAAGTATGGGATACTTTGCAAAACATTTTTCAAAGTTCAGGTCCTGCAAGAAAAGCTACCTTGTTAAAACAATTGATCGTTCATAAAATGAAGGATGGTGATAATGTTAGGGACCATGTAAATAAATTTATGGATATTGTAGATAAACTTAATGAAATGGATATCACCATAAACTCAGATTTGCTTAGCATAATGTTATTGTATAGCTTGTCATCATCGTTTGACAATTTTCGAGTAGCTATAGAGTCTAGGGACACTTTACCTTCTCCTGATGATTTAAAAATCAAAATAATTGAAGAAAGTGAAGCAAGGTCAAAAGACACTTTTGGGAATAATGAGGACACGTTGTATTGTAAAAGTAAGCAACTCAAGCCTAAGAACAATTTTCATAACAATGTCAAACCTAATAAACAATTTGAGACTAACTCAAATTATAAGGTAAAATGCTACAGATGTGGAAAATTAGGGCACAAAGCTAACAGTTGTAGATCTAAACCTAATTATGGGACTGGATTTAAAGTTGAGGCTGAATGTTTCTCCTCTGATTTGAGATCTTTTGATTCAAGCACTTCCTCATGGTGTCTTGATAGTGGCTGTACGTCACATATGTGTGGGGACAAATCTCACTTCAAAAACATTCAAAGTTCAGATGGAACATTAAAACTTGCATCTAAAGGGCAGACAGCAGAAGTTTCTGGTGTCGGACAAGTTTCACTTGAATTAAGTAGAAATGACGATATTGTTCATTTGAATAATACACTATTTGTACCAAACTTGGCAACTAATTTAATGAGTGTAGGTAAAATAACTGATAAGGGATTCAAAGTAACTTTTGATAAAGAAAAAGCTATTGTTCAAAATCATGAAGGGAATAAAATTCTAGTAGCAGAAAGACAAGGCGGCCTATACTATGTCAAAAATGCAAAACCGATCTTGGAAGGTGAAAAATCTAATTTTTCAAAACAGAATGAAATCTTAGATTGGCACAAAAAGTTAGGACATTTAAATGAAGCGGACTTAAAAATAGCTTTGAGAAATGAAGTTGTAAATGGTTTAAGTTTTAATCTTAAAGACCATATTGAAGACTGTGAAACTTGTATTAAGGGAAAGTTAACTCAAACTCCATTTCCCACTAGAACAACTCCAAAGAATGTTGACCTATTAGAGGTTATTCATTCAGATATTGTAGGTCCAATGAGAGTTTCTTCACCGGGTGGTAATAGGTATTTTGGTACATTCATAGATGAAAACTCTAGGTACTGTTCTGTGTATTTTTTAAAGAGCAAGGATGAAATTTTCAAATATTTTAAAGAATTCAAAAATGAAATGGAAAATCAAACAGGTAAGAAAATAAAATACTTACAAACGGATAATGGAACAGAATATTGCAATAGGGAATTCGACAAATTCCTGAAGGAAAATGGGATAAGAAGAAGACTGACAGTTCCACACACACCTCAACAAAATGGTCTGGCAGAGAGAAAGAACAGAACTTTATTAGATATGGCTAGATGTCTATTAATAGAATCAAATCAACCAGAAAATATGTGGGCTGAGGCTGTTAACACAGCAAACTACATTAGAAATCGATGTCCTTCGAAATCAACTGGGAACTCGACTCCATTCGAAAAGTGGGTTGGGAAGAAACCATCTGTTCGTCATTTAAAAATATTTGGCTCAAAGGTGTTTGCACTGGACAAAGCACCAAGGAGGGGGAAGTTTTACCCCAGAGCTGATCAAGGAGTTTTTGTTGGTTATGCGAGCACTTCAAAAGCATACAGAATTTGGATACCTCAGCAAAGGAAAATTATAATTGCTCGAGATGTAAAAATTTTGTCAAAAATGTTTTATGACAAAAGTGAAAATGATTATGAACTCCTTCATGAACAGACAAAAATCCCAAAAGATGACAAAAACGAAGGAGGGACAAATATATACTTACCAGAAATTAAACATACTTGACTAATATCAAATAAAACATTTCTTTACATTTTAACAGAACTGGTTTATTTAACAAAATATTTTACACAAATCACAACAAAAAACATTACTATAAAAAATAATGCAAGTATAGTACATATGATATAAACCATATGATTATACAAATGCACAAGGCTTAGTTGGGTGCTCAAACTATAACTTACACTCCCCCTCACCCAACAGAGGCTGGTGAAAGTCCAAGACTTCTTTGAAATTTGGTATGTTTGGGTTCACTTAGCCCTTTTGTAAAAATGTCCGCTACCATATCCTCAGTTGGTTGATAGGTTAGCTTAATTACACCACTTTGCACTTTTTCACGTATAAAATGTTCTTTTATACTAATGTGCTTCGATTTGTTGCTGACAACTGAGTTTTTCGCTATGGCTATAGCAGATTGATTATCACTAAATATTTGAATTAGGTTGTGGGATTTCCCCATGTCGTTTATTAGCTGCTTTAAGTGGACCGCTTCTTTTGCCGCTTCAGTCAAGGACATATATTCTGCTTCGCTTGTTGATAGCGCTACAGTCCTTTGCTTTCTTGATTCCCAACTAACAAGAGCACCTCCAAATTTAAAACAATATCCAGTGTAAGATCTTCGGTCTTCACTACAAGCCCAGTCTGCATCGGCTGCTCCCATCAGCGGTTTTCCAGTTTTTCTGAAAACAAGAGCCAATTGTTTTGAGCCTTGTAAATATCGCAGAACTCGTTTTGCAGCAATCCAGTGTTCCTTCCCGTAACATGTGTTGAATTGACTCAAGTAACTGACTGCATGTGTTATATCAGGCCTTGTTGCTATTGACAGATACATTAATGATCCAATCAGATTTTGGTACGGATAGTTTCCATCATAATCATCTCTCTTAATCAATTTCAATCCTGGAGTAAGTGGAGTAGATGCTGGCTTACAATCTTTCATGTTAAAGTTTTCTAAAACTTCATTAATGTATTTGGATTGTGACATGGTAATTTTATCATTTCTTTTGGTAAACTCTATTCCTAGGCAGTAGTTTAATTCTCCCAAGTCTCTCATCTCAAACGTTTTCATAAGTTGGGATTTGACATGATTTAAATTCACCCTGTTTTTTGAAGCGATTAAAATGTCATCCACGTAGACAGCAACTATTGTTTTGCTTACCCCTGAACTTGAGATGTATATACATGGATCAGCATGAGAAGGTGTGAATTTTAGTTCTTTCAGTTTAGTGTCTAGTTTCATGTACCATTGTCTTCCTGATTGCTTTAAACCGTATATTGCCTTTGAGAAATGAAGTTGTAAATGGTTTAAGTTTTAATCTTAAAGACCATATTGAAGACTGTGAAACTTGTATTAAGGGAAAGTTAACTCAAACTCCATTTCCCACTAGAACAACTCCAAAGAATGTTGACCTATTAGAGGTTATTCATTCAGATATTGTAGGTCCAATGAGAGTTTCTTCACCGGGTGGTAATAGGTATTTTGGTACATTCATAGATGAAAACTCTAGGTACTGTTCTGTGTATTTTTTAAAGAGCAAGGATGAAATTTTCAAATATTTTAAAGAATTCAAAAATGAAATGGAAAATCAAACAGGTAAGAAAATAAAATACTTACAAACGGATAATGGAACAGAATATTGCAATAGGGAATTCGACAAATTCCTGAAGGAAAATGGGATAAGAAGAAGACTGACAGTTCCACACACACCTCAACAAAATGGTCTGGCAGAGAGAAAGAACAGAACTTTATTAGATATGGCTAGATGTCTATTAATAGAATCAAATCAACCAGAAAATATGTGGGCTGAGGCTGTTAACACAGCAAACTACATTAGAAATCGATGTCCTTCGAAATCAACTGGGAACTCGACTCCATTCGAAAAGTGGGTTGGGAAGAAACCATCTGTTCGTCATTTAAAAATATTTGGCTCAAAGGTGTTTGCACTGGACAAAGCACCAAGGAGGGGGAAGTTTTACCCCAGAGCTGATCAAGGAGTTTTTGTTGGTTATGCGAGCACTTCAAAAGCATACAGAATTTGGATACCTCAGCAAAGGAAAATTATAATTGCTCGAGATGTAAAAATTTTGTCAAAAATGTTTTATGAAAAAAGTGAAAATGATTATGAACTCCTTCATGAACAGACAAAAATCCCAAAAGATGACAAAAACGAAGATGTGATGACAAAATGTGATGAAAAAGAAGAAGACTTTGTAGATGTTCCTATCAGACGTGAAATCAAAATTGATGATTATGTACTCGACCATGAAGATTCATCTGAATATGACAGTAGTAATGAAGACAACAATTTTGAATTGCAAGATGATTTAGAAGATCAGAATGATGGTTTTGAAAGTGCAAATGAACAACCTGAAAACGTTGAACTAAAATCTCAAGAGAAAAGGAAAAGGAAACCTCCTTGTTGGACAAAAGATTGTCAGATGTCAGCAAATTGCAAAGAAGAGGCAAGTTTAAAACAGTCGGGAGAGTGGAATGACGCGATAAAAGATGAAATAAGAGCTCATTTAAAAAATGAAACTTGGATCTTAGAAGATACACATAAAGCAACTAATATAATAGGATGTAAAATGGTATTAAAGAAAAAACTTAAACCTAATGGAGAACTGGAAAGAAGAAAGGCGCGTCTGGTTGCCAAAGGATTTGCCCAGAAACCAGGGATAGATTTTGATGAAACATTTGCTCCAGTAGCGAAACTTAGTTCAATTAGATTGTTACTTGGACTAGCAATAGAAGAAGACCTAGAAATTGACCAAATGGATGTCTCAACTGCATTTCTAAATGGTGAAATCGAAGAAAAAGTCTACATGGAATTACCAAAGAATCTTGAGAAGTATCTCCAAGAAATTATGTATGATGAAAGTTGCAGTCAAGATAAACTACTATACACTAAAGCTAAAATGATGTTTGATGATTTGAGAAAGTCTAAAAATAATAAGGTATGTCTTCTCAAAAAGGCAATATACGGTTTAAAGCAATCAGGAAGACAATGGTACATGAAACTAGACACTAAACTGAAAGAACTAAAATTCACACCTTCTCATGCTGATCCATGTATATACATCTCAAGTTCAGGGGTAAGCAAAACAATAGTTGCTGTCTACGTGGATGACATTTTAATCGCTTCAAAAAACAGGGTGAATTTAAATCATGTCAAATCCCAACTTATGAAAACGTTTGAGATGAGAGACTTGGGAGAATTAAACTACTGCCTAGGAATAGAGTTTACCAAAAGAAATGATAAAATTACCATGTCACAATCCAAATACATTAATGAAGTTTTAGAAAACTTTAACATGAAAGATTGTAAGCCAGCATCTACTCCACTTACTCCAGGATTGAAATTGATTAAGAGAGATGATTATGATGGAAACTATCCGTACCAAAATCTGATTGGATCATTAATGTATCTGTCAATAGCAACAAGGCTTGATATAACACATGCAGTCAGTTACTTGAGTCAATTCAACACATGTTACGGGAAGGAACACTGGATTGCTGCAAAACGAGTTCTGCGATATTTACAAGGCTCAAAACAATTGGCTCTTGTTTTCAGAAAAACTGGAAAACCGCTGATGGGAGCAGCCGATGCAGACTGGGCTTGTAGTGAAGACCGAAGATCTTACACTGGATATTGTTTTAAATTTGGAGGTGCTCTTGTTAGTTGGGAATCAAGAAAGCAAAGGACTGTAGCGCTATCAACAAGCGAAGCAGAATATATGTCCTTGACTGAAGCGGCAAAAGAAGCGGTCCACTTAAAGCAGCTAATAAACGACATGGGGAAATCCCACAACCTAATTCAAATATTTAGTGATAATCAATCTGCTATAGCCATAGCGAAAAACTCAGTTGTCAGCAACAAATCGAAGCACATTAGTATAAAAGAACATTTTATACGTGAAAAAGTGCAAAGTGGTGTAATTAAGCTAACCTATCAACCAACTGAGGATATGGTAGCGGACATTTTTACAAAAGGGCTAAGTGAACCCAAACATACCAAATTTCAAAGAAGTCTTGGACTTTCACCAGCCTCTGTTGGGTGAGGGGGAGTGTAAGTTATAGTTTGAGCACCCAACTAAGCCTTGTGCATTTGTATAATCATATGGTTTATATCATATGTACTATACTTGCATTATTTTTTATAGTAATGTTTTTTGTTGTGATTTGTGTAAAATATTTTGTTAAATAAACCAGTTCTGTTAAAATGTAAAGAAATGTTTTATTTGATATTAGTCAAGTATGTTTAATTTCTGGTAAGTATATATTTGTCCCTCCTTCGTTTTTGTCATCTTTTGGGATTTTTGTCTGTTCATGAAGGAGTTCATAATCATTTTCACTTTTGTCATAAAACATTTTTGACAAAATTTTTACATCTCGAGCAATTATAATTTTCCTTTGCTGAGGTATCCAAATTCTGTATGCTTTTGAAGTGCTCGCATAACCAACAAAAACTCCTTGATCAGCTCTGGGGTAAAACTTCCCCCTCCTTGGTGCTTTGTCCAGTGCAAACACCTTTGAGCCAAATATTTTTAAATGACGAACAGATGGTTTCTTCCCAACCCACTTTTCGAATGGAGTCGAGTTCCCAGTTGATTTCGAAGGACATCGATTTCTAATGTAGTTTGCTGTGTTAACAGCCTCAGCCCACATATTTTCTGGTTGATTTGATTCTATTAATAGACATCTAGCCATATCTAATAAAGTTCTGTTCTTTCTCTCTGCCAGACCATTTTGTTGAGGTGTGTGTGGAACTGTCAGTCTTCTTCTTATCCCATTTTCCTTCAGGAATTTGTCGAATTCCCTATTGCAATATTCTGTTCCATTATCCGTTTGTAAGTATTTTATTTTCTTACCTGTTTGATTTTCCATTTCATTTTTGAATTCTTTAAAATATTTGAAAATTTCATCCTTGCTCTTTAAAAAATACACAGAACAGTACCTAGAGTTTTCATCTATGAATGTACCAAAATACCTATTACCACCCGGTGAAGAAACTCTCATTGGACCTACAATATCTGAATGAATAACCTCTAATAGGTCAACATTCTTTGGAGTTGTTCTAGTGGGAAATGGAGTTTGAGTTAACTTTCCCTTAATACAAGTTTCACAGTCTTCAATATGGTCTTTAAGATTAAAACTTAAACCATTTACAACTTCATTTCTCAAAGGTATTTTTAAGTCCGCTTCATTTAAATGTCCTAACTTTTTGTGCCAATCTAAGATTTCATTCTGTTTTGAAAAATTAGATTTTTCACCTTCCAAGATCGGTTTTGCATTTTTGACATAGTATAGGCCGCCTTGTCTTTCTGCTACTAGAATTTTGTTCCCTTCATGATTTTGAACAATAGCTTTTTCTTTATCAAAAGTTACTTTGAATCCCTTATCAGTTATTTTACCTACACTCATTAAATTAGTTGCCAAGTTTGGTACAAATAGTGTATTATTCAAATGAACAATATCATAATTTCTACTTAATTCAAGTGAAACTTGTCCGACACCAGAAACTTCTGCTGTCTGCCGTTTAGATGCAAGTTTTAATGTTCCATCTGAACTTTGAATGTTTTTGAAGTGAGATTTGTCCCCACACATATGTGACGTACAGCCACTATCAAGACACCATGAGGAAGTGCTTGAATCAAAAGATCTCAAATCAGAGGAGAAACATTCAGCCTCAACTTTAAATCCAGTCCCATAATTAGGTTTAGATCTACAACTGTTAGCTTTGTGCCCTAATTTTCCACATCTGTAGCATTTTACCTTATAATTTGAGTTAGTCTCAAATTGTTTATTAGGTTTGACATTGTTATGAAAATTGTTCTTAGGCTTGAGTTGCTTACTTTTACAATACAACGTGTCCTCATTATTCCCAAAAGTGTCTTTTGACCTTGCTTCACTTTCTTCAATTATTTTGATTTTTAAATCATCAGGAGAAGGTAAAGTGTCCCTAGACTCTATAGCTACTCGAAAATTGTCAAACGATGATGACAAGCTATACAATAACATTATGCTAAGCAAATCTGAGTTTATGGTGATATCCATTTCATTAAGTTTATCTACAATATCCATAAATTTATTTACATGGTCCCTAACATTATCACCATCCTTCATTTTATGAACGATCAATTGTTTTAACAAGGTAGCTTTTCTTGCAGGACCTGAACTTTGAAAAATGTTTTGCAAAGTATCCCATACTTCTTTTGAAGTTTTACAGTTTTTAATTAATTTTAATTCACCTGGTGAGATAATCAGAATTAATTCTGATCTAGCTTTCAAATCTTTTTCAATCCAAGTTGACTTACCATCTTCATCCTCTGGGCATTTGTTCTTACCAGTCACATAATCCCATAAGTTGTTTTGAATTAAAATCGCGTTAGCTTGAATCTTCCATGTGTCATAGTTGTGCCTTTTTAAAGGTTCTATCCTACAATTTGAACTCATTTTTACACATATATGAAAAACTTTTGAGCCTAGATTTTGTAAACAAATGTGGAACTGTTAGTCTTCTTCTTATCCCATTTTCCTTCAGGAATTTGTCGAATTCCCTATTGCAATATTCTGTTCCATTATCCGTTTGTAAGTATTTTATTTTCTTACCTGTTTGATTTTCCATTTCATTTTTGAATTCTTTAAAACATTTGAAATTTTCATCCTTGCTCTTTAAAAAATACACAGAACAGTACCTAGAGTTTTCATCTATGAATGTACCAAAATACCTATTACCACCCGGTGAAGAAACTCTCATTGGACCTACAATATCTGAATGAATAACCTCTAATAGGTCAACATTCTTTGGAGTTGTTCTAGTGGGAAATGGAGTTTGAGTTAACTTTCCCTTAATACAAGTTTCACAGTCTTCAATATGGTCTTTAAGATTAAAACTTAAACCATTTACAACTTCATTTCTCAAAGCTATTTTTAAGTCCGCTTCATTTAAATGTCCTAACTTTTTGTGCCAATCTAAGATTTCATTCTGTTTTGAAAAATTAGATTTTTCACCTGCCAAGATCGGTTTTGCATTTTTGACATAGTATAGGCCGCCTTGTCTTTCTGCTACTAGAATTTTATTCCCTTCATGATTTTGAACAATAGCTTTTTCTTTATCAAAAGTTACTTTGAATCCCTTATCAGTTATTTTACCTACACTCATTAAATTAGTTGCCAAGTTTGGTACAAATAGTGTATTATTCAAATGAACAATATCGTCATTTCTACTTAATTCAAGTGAAACTTGTCCGACACCAGAAACTTCTGCTGTCTGCCCTTTAGATGCAAGTTTTAATGTTCCATCTGAACTTTGAATGTTTTTGAAGTGAGATTTGTCCCCACACATATGTGACGTACAGCCACTATCAAGACACCATGAGGAAGTGCTTGAATCAAAAGATCTCAAATCAGAGGAGAAACATTCAGCCTCAACTTTAAATCCAGTCCCATAATTAGGTTTAGATCTACAACTGTTAGCTTTGTGCCCTAATTTTCCACATCTGTAGCATTTTACCTTATAATTTGAGTTAGTCTCAAATTGTTTATTAGGTTTGACATTGTTATGAAAATTGTTCTTAGGCTTGAGTTGCTTACTTTTACAATACAACGTGTCCTCATTATTCCCAAAAGTGTCTTTTGACCTTGCTTCACTTTCTTAAATTATTTTGATTTTTAAATCATCAGGAGAAGGTAAAGTGTCCCTAGACTCTATAGCTACTCGAAAATTGTCAAACGATGATGACAAGCTATACAATAACATTATGCTAAGCAAATCTGAGTTTATGGTGATATCCATTTCATTAAGTTTATCTACAATATCCATAAATTTATTTACATGGTCCCTAACATTATCACCATCCTTCATTTTATGAACGATCAATTGTTTTAACAAGGTAGCTTTTCTTGCAGGACCTGAACTTTGAAAAATGTTTTGCAAAGTATCCCATACTTCTTTTGAAGTTTTACAGTTTTTAATTAATTTTAATTCACCTGGTGAGATAATCAGAATTAATTCTGATCTAGCTTTCAAATCTTTTTCAATCCAAGTTGACTTACCATCTTCATCCTCTGGGCATTTGTTCTTACCAGTCACATAATCCCATAAGTTGTTTTGAATTAAAATCGCGTTAGCTTGAATCTTCCATGTGTCATAGTTGTGCCTTTTTAAAGGTTCTATCCTACAATTTGAACTCATTTTTACACATATATGAAAAACTTTTGAGCCTAGATTTTGTAAACAAATGTGGAACTGTTAGTCTTCTTCTTATCCCATTTTCCTTCAGGAATTTGTCGAATTCCCTATTGCAATATTCTGTTCCATTATCCGTTTGTAAGTATTTTATTTTCTTACCTGTTTGATTTTCCATTTCATTTTTGAATTCTTTAAAACATTTGAAATTTTCATCCTTGCTCTTTAAAAAATACACAGAACAGTACCTAGAGTTTTCATCTATGAATGTACCAAAATACCTATTACCACCCGGTGAAGAAACTCTCATTGGACCTACAATATCTGAATGAATAACCTCTAATAGGTCAACATTCTTTGGAGTTGTTCTAGTGGGAAATGGAGTTTGAGTTAACTTTCCCTTAATACAAGTTTCACAGTCTTCAATATGGTCTTTAAGATTAAAACTTAAACCATTTACAACTTCATTTCTCAAAGCTATTTTTAAGTCCGCTTCATTTAAATGTCCTAACTTTTTGTGCCAATCTAAGATTTCATTCTGTTTTGAAAAATTAGATTTTTCACCTGCCAAGATCGGTTTTGCATTTTTGACATAGTATAGGCCGCCTTGTCTTTCTGCTACTAGAATTTTATTCCCTTCATGATTTTGAACAATAGCTTTTTCTTTATCAAAAGTTACTTTGAATCCCTTATCAGTTATTTTACCTACACTCATTAAATTAGTTGCCAAGTTTGGTACAAATAGTGTATTATTCAAATGAACAATATCGTCATTTCTACTTAATTCAAGTGAAACTTGTCCGACACCAGAAACTTCTGCTGTCTGCCCTTTAGATGCAAGTTTTAATGTTCCATCTGAACTTTGAATGTTTTTGAAGTGAGATTTGTCCCCACACATATGTGACGTACAGCCACTATCAAGACACCATGAGGAAGTGCTTGAATCAAAAGATCTCAAATCAGAGGAGAAACATTCAGCCTCAACTTTAAATCCAGTCCCATAATTAGGTTTAGATCTACAACTGTTAGCTTTGTGCCCTAATTTTCCACATCTGTAGCATTTTACCTTATAATTTGAGTTAGTCTCAAATTGTTTATTAGGTTTGACATTGTTATGAAAATTGTTCTTAGGCTTGAGTTGCTTACTTTTACAATACAACGTGTCCTCATTATTCCCAAAAGTGTCTTTTGACCTTGCTTCACTTTCTTCAATTATTTTGATTTTTAAATCATCAGGAGAAGGTAAAGTGTCCCTAGACTCTATAGCTACTCGAAAATTGTCAAACGATGATGACAAGCTATACAATAACATTATGCTAAGCAAATCTGAGTTTATGGTGATATCCATTTCATTAAGTTTATCTACAATATCCATAAATTTATTTACATGGTCCCTAACATTATCACCATCCTTCATTTTATGAACGATCAATTGTTTTAACAAGGTAGCTTTTCTTGCAGGACCTGAACTTTGAAAAATGTTTTGCAAAGTATCCCATACTTCTTTTGAAGTTTTACAGTTTTTAATTAATTTTAATTCACCTGGTGAGATAATCAGAATTAATTCTGATCTAGCTTTCAAATCTTTTTCAATCCAAGTTGACTTACCATCTTCATCCTCTGGGCATTTGTTCTTACCAGACACATAATCCCATAAGTTGTTTTGAATTAAAATCGCGTTAGCTTGAATCTTCCATGTGTCATAGTTGTGCCTTTTTAAAGGTTCTATCCTACAATTTGAACTCATTTTTACACATATATGAAAAACTTTTGAGCCTAGATTTTGTAAACAAATGTGGGACTGTTAATAAAACACATTTTTTAATCTTTTAAATGGCCCATAACCTTTGTTGGACTGTACAGTGAGGGACAAATATATACTTACCAGAAATTAAACATACTTGACTAATATCAAATAAAACATTTCTTTACATTTTAACAGAACTGGTTTACTTAACAAAATATTTTACACAAATCACAACAAAAAACATTACTATAAAAAATAATGCAAGTATAGTACATATGATATAAACCATATGATTATACAAATGCACAAGGCTTAGTTGGGTGCTCAAACTATAACTTACAAACCAGCTAAAACAAATTCTGCTTTCTTACCTAGCTGTTGAGACTATCCTCGTAATAAATTTTCTTGTAATTCATGTGCTTTTAACCTGATGTTTGAAAAGCACATATTACTGAAACTTAGTGCATTTACAAATGTTCAAAAATATTCCCTTAGTTTAGTGAAAAATTAATTTGTGTTCCATCCTACAACTGGTTGAATAAAAACTGATATTGTCCTCAGGTGGTGGAGAGGCCAGTTATGACAGTGACGTCCATGCCCCCCGCCCCAGCGTTGACTGCTCCCCCCGCCAAGGAGGATGACAAGACAGGAGATGGCGGCGACGGGGTAGCGGGGGCAGACTCACAGCCTCAGACACACACTGATGAGGCGGGGGTGACAGCGGAGCAGGGGGAGGGGGTGGAGGCCGGGGCGGGAGAGACGCAAGCGAAGACGGAGGCGCCCCCCGTGGAGGAACCGGCCAGGGAGAGAGATCTGCCCAAGGCTCTGGTCAAGCCCCAGGTGCTGACGCATGTTATCGAGGGATACGTCATACAGGAAGGTACGAGAAATTCTAGGAAATAAGGGTACTAAGATAAGCGCTAAGGAATTGAGTAGCCTACTGCATTTCAAGTGGTTATGATGCTCAGAAGTTTTGAATGAGTAGGGGAGAATGATAGGGAGAGTCAGGAAGCTTAGAATGATGCAGACACTCAACACTCAGACATATTGAACAACCCTTTTCATTTCTTTCTCTTCGACATCAAAACAACATATACAAACTTTATATACAAACATAACAAACAACAGCAACTTCTTTACTTTCACTTGTTGACTCAACCGATTATTTCTTCTCTAATCAATTGAATAGCCATGGTCTGATCCTAGCCTATAAGGATTTAAAGTTTTAAGTTGTATTTTCGTGTGTAGAATTCTCGAAAAAGTGAAAACTTGCAATATATAACTTATTTAATGTACATCAGTTTAGGTGTATGATTATCCATTATTACCCCTTAATCGTTAGTCCTTAATTTAATCTTGTCGCTAATATGACAACATGCACTTCGGTACGGTAATCTATATCTAAATTTATTATTGATTTATTTGGACTTTACCTATAGCTTTTACTGTTTAAAACTACACTATGTTTCGGGGGGTAAGGAAACTATACACGAATAAATGGAAAACTGTCAATAAATTACCTGTTCTGCATCGTTGCCTCCAAGTAAAATAGGAAAATTATGTCTATAAATGCAAAAAACCGATCATCTCCCAGGCCAAACCTCCAACACCTACGACCCACTAGGAAATAATTTTTAAGAAATACCTATAAGTTTTGGCCCCATTGGTATTCGAAGTTCCAATACAGTGTTATTCTTTTAGACATTCACTTTGGTTTGAGCTGATGAAAAAATTCAAACAGCTGATCACAATTTGTAGTAGTTCCACAGGTTAACCACAGAATGCATCACATACTACTGGTTTTATTCCCAGGTGAAACTGGGTACGATGACAGCTAGTATTATTGTTGTTTTCTTTAAACAAATTGTACCGTGTGCATTTAATCAGCTGTGTACGCTACATTGTATACATGTGTAGATACAAAAGTAGATGTTCTCTTCAGAGGGTTCAAACGTAAAAACTTGTCTTTGAAATCATCCAGTGCTTAAAACCATGTTGTGATGTTTTGTTTGCAGCGGCTGAACCTTTCCCAACAAACAGGAACAATTCGTTGTTGTCAGAGCTGGCGCAAGTGGCTCGGACGGAGAAGGAGATCAGAAGCAAGCTGATGTCTGGGGACGAGCCTCCATGTGAGTACCTTAGCGAAGGTGGGTGGAGAGGGTGGGAACTGTACTCGGGTCCACGTTCACCGTGCAGCAGTGTTTCCAGTTATACGACAATTCATTCTGTCGTAAGATGTACAATAGGACATTTGTTACTGTAAGTTGTACTATAATTTTGTATCTGCCTAAACGGTGTCTATGATTGACTTATTAATGAAACAAATTTTAATGCATAACATTTTTTTAATACAATAATACATTTTCAGAACACTAATTCTCAAGTACTTAAGCTTTTGTTCGCAACCTGGATATTTTCTAAACTTAATTTTGTAGTTCATGTTTTCCTACTTGATCGCGCTGCAATGCTGATTTTTGATTTTCAGATTTCTCACTGACTACCACACATACAACTTAATGGTATCTTCCTTGAATCATACATTATAGTAGGGGTGTGCGAGTACTCGAAACTTCAAGTTTTCGGCCGAGTATTTTAATATTCGAACTCGATTTAAAATTTTGAAAAAAAAACTCGAAAGTTCGAGCGAGTATTTCCCGTCGATTTGCGGACGATTGCTAATGATTGCGACCAGCCAAAACGCGTAGTAACAGCCGCAAAAGGCGATCGCATCACGTGAAATCGGCCGACAATGACGATCGCTAACGATTGTGACCGGCCAAAACGCGTAGCAACGGCCGCAAAAGGTGATCGCATCATGTAAAATTGGCTGAAAATGACGATTGGAACGCGTAATTTCGGCCATAAATGACGACGGAAAACATATTATCGGCAAAAGTGGCGACCGGGCCACTTAATATCGACCGTAACTAACGATTTTGTCACCTAATATTGATTATAGGAGATGAATGGACCAGGTGATATTGGCCAAATGACAACTGGACCGTGTTTTATTGGCCAGAAACGAATGTCAAACCGCGTTTTGTTTGTCAATACGTAATCCAGTTCGATTGTACTGGCCATAACTTTATATTGCTACTCATGTATTAGTTAGAAACCATGATTAGATTATCAAATCTAGGGTAGTATTCAAATCCCATTACTCTATTTTAAACTACCAACTGATGGCAAATACTCGCTCGAAAATAATTGATACTACTCGACTCGATCAAAAAAATCACTACTCGCACACCCCTACATTATAGGCTTTGAAAGATCTTGCAGGTTTTGTTAAACTTTTTTTAAACTCGGACCTTTACGTTTGAAACAATTCCCTGTGCACGACTTAAATAATAGTCTACTCTTTATTAGTCTTTAAGCATATGTGCTGGTTATTCACGTCAAAGATTATTCAATACAAAAGTACTACATAATTATAAATGCTTTTGATTAAAATAAAGAAATAAAGTGGGTAAAATGTTTGAGGGGTAGTTTCAGATATATTTTCGGACGTATGATAATTTTACCTGAAATACGATAATTTTTGTCCACTTGTATGATATTTGTACCAGGCCGAACTGGAGACACTGCCGTGCAGGGCCCATTTTGGATGCATTTGTAACGTGCATAATTTTGTTTACTATTATGTAAAGCTGAGCACATTGTCAGTGTCCCCGCGACCAGCGTGAAGACGCTCGAGTAAATGCTTTCAAGACGGCTAGTACAGTGTATGGCCACTGCAAACTGCACAGTGAACGTGGAACAGAGTGTAGAGTTTCAGTAGTGGTATTGTTCCGTGTTTTGAATATCGAGGTTAGGAAGTAAATTAGTAGTTTTTTTATTGATATATTCAATCAGTGATAAAGTGGCTTGCTTTCTTAACCATGAGGAGGTAAAGCATGGTTTCCTGCAAATAACCTTGGCAAAAGGAGTTTAAATGCAGTCTTTTTTGGTGGTATAAAACATTACAGCAAGCTGCATCAGGTAGATTATGTTTAACAGAGAAAGAAGATTTAAATGTAAAATGTATATTTGGTTTAAATAAATGGGATGCCAAAAGAACTGCTTACAGTTTTTTCAAGTTTTATTTCAGGTTACCATCAAAAAGATATTTTCTGTTTAGCAGAATTTTTAGGATCTGTTTCTTAAGTTAGTTAGGCTTTGGAACAGAAATGAGACCACCATTCTCAGTATTGTATTTTTTGTCTTAAGGCGAAGCCAAAACTGTTAGCCACTGGTCAGATTAAGAGGGGATGGTTGCGGAGAAAGACAGTTCTAATCATTCAGCATTCCAGGGAGGGTTGGGCGTGGTGACCCTCCTCTTCTATTGGCTCCCTGCCCTTATTTTCAAACCTTGATAACTTGAGACCATTTCTTGTACATTGTGTACCAGTACAAATAAATTCCCACACATCACACTGATATAAGGAGAGTGAATTTCCAAATTCAAAACATTTAAAAAAATCAAATATGTAGTTGAGGAAGAGTGGAGGAAGCTAATCTACGAGGCAAAAAATCGACTGAGATTTGTGACGCCCCATCAGTAAGTAAGTAAATATGTAGTTGAAAAAAAACACTTCAGCCAATTTTTGTGAAAATCTTTAAAAATTTCAATTTGTTGCTGCTAAGATGCACATGGTTATGTTTTATCAGCAATTATAATATGGTAATATTGTGTATTAGGAGGTCTAGTCAGATGTAAAAGTAGGCTTGGATGTAATGGGGATGGTGAGTTCATATTGTCCTTCCCTCCTCTTTGTCCCGACAATCGTCCTTCTCTTGTTCTGATGGTAGGTGTCTTGTTGCAGTGAAGAAGCAGGCCTTGGAAGGGGCCAAGTCAGACCTGGACAAGTGCGAGCTCTGCGGCAAGACCGACGTGAGGCTCAAGCTCAAGAAGGGGCGGTGCTTCTGCTCCGTCACCTGCAAGAGGTGAGTCCGCAACCACAGTGGATCGGGTGGGCAGAAAAACAGTTTAATTGAACACATTGCGGCAGGTCCAAATCTGCCTTACAAGTGGCGGGAGTGGAACCGTGCCCCCTCCCAATTCATTGCTTCTCGTGTGTAGCTAAGGATACAAGCTTTATTGTGGTGAAGTTGGTCCGAAATCTCCTTACCGTCATGGGACTTCCCCCCCAGTTTTTTTGTCCCAATTTAGTCCCTCTAGAGATGGCAATGCTGATTGACTGCTGCTATCTGGATTGTGTTAATACCTATTGGAATTTTGTAGAATTACATCCAGTTGGGTTGTATTGCTGTAAAGTGTAACTGTAATTCGCAGGGCCGGATTTAGATGTTTGCCGCCCCTGTGTAAAATTAACACTGCCGCCCCCCCACACTTTTCACGTTTCACACTAGCTAATGTTAAAATAAACACTAGCAGTCACAGTAGTTAATAATAACGGTAGGCGAGAATTACAAAGTCATGCGGCAAACAGATCCATGAATAAAAACAAACAAAATGAATCAGTTCAAATTTTGATTCTTTTGAATCGAGTGATTCAAATGAATCGGTTCGCTAAGAAGAATCGGACTGTCCATCACTACAACTACAGACGGACAGCGAGAGCGAGTAGATTGACTTATGTCTTAGCCAGGGCCGTATTTAGGAGTATGCCACCGTAGGCTGAATTCATTTGCCGCCCCCCCCCCCTTTTAGAGACTCACAGTTAATAGACTTATATGTTATTACATATTATACATTCGTTTTATACAACAAATGATGGATTCAGTTATTCAAATTAAATTGTGCTGAAGAGTAAAACTAAAAATACACAAAAAATAGTTCATTACTGGTTTATTTGTTGACATTAAATAGATATATGTTATACCGGCTACCATAGTACAAACATGAATGATTGTACGAACACAATACTTTTATTGCAAAAAAAATACAATACAAATACAATATTTACTACACATACTTTTATGAACTGTATCTTCTTTAATTGAATAATTTAAGCCAGTAATCACAACACAATCATAACTACACAGGAGCAGTAGAACAAAAAAACATTACTGTTTTACATCACCGATTGACACACTGTTTCACCGAAACGTAAACAAGAGAGGTTAGGAAGGTTTGTTGTGACCAAGGAGTTTTATTGATAACACTAGAGACAATACTGATGAACAAAATTGTGAGCTGTTCTTTGCCAAATTTTGGTGAAGCAAAGAACTACTCACTGAAATTGAACGAGTCGACAAAGTGACTCAAACAAATACCTACTCATGATTTGAACATTAATAAACTTGTAATTAATTGTTTATTTGCTCATAATTTATCATATTTCACAACAATATTAGATGCATAAATCAAACGAAAAAATGAATTTGTTCCAACTTTTATTCCAGTGATTTATTTCTTTATTGGTAAGTATCTTAATTGCCATAATTAAATCATGGTTAAGACTAAATTACATTAACAGAGTATGTAATGCTAATAATAACTGATAGAATTTTGATTATTTAAATCCTTGAATCTTACAAAATAATCTTCATGCAACCTTGAAACACAACATTTTGATTTTAAATTTATATTATATTTTCATTGTTGTTTTCATTTAAAACATTTTCAATTTTGTATGGACATTTAACGATAAGGTATTGCTTTAATTTATTTTTGAATTGTCTTATGTTATTTAAAGATTTTATTTCTGAAGGAATTTTGTTGTAAATTTTGATTGATATGTAGTCTGAGCATCTTTGTCGGAATGTTGAATTTGGATGTGGCAAGTCTATATGGTTGATATTTCTCGTGTTATAATTATGAATTTGTCTTCTGAAGGAAAATTTATCAAGGTTCAAATGTACAAAACTTGCTGCTTGTAATATAAAAATTGACGATAATGTTAGAATATTTAATTGTTTGAATAGTTGTTTGCACGATGTTCTTCTTGAGACTTGACAAAGTGTTGATTTGCATGAGTAGATTCACTTAAAGGAATAAAACAGCCAATTAGGATAGTTCAAAGAACGAGAAATTTGCCTCACCAGTTGTCAAATCAAATTAAACTACATGAAAAATGTGTTACAACATTATGTGGAGTAAATTCGTATTATGCTATGAAAAGAATAAACTTATTTCCATTTCCATAAATGAATACGCTACATATCAAAGATACATCTAAAGAAGTTGATGTTATTAAAATAATCAAAATGTACATTTTAAATTTTTAGTAAATTACCAAAGTGCTGCCCCTTAAATTTTGCCGCTCTAGGCTTCAGCCTTTTCATCCTATTTAGAAATCTGGCCCTGATCTCGTCCCTGTCAGGCACCGCCCTTACGAATAGCCAAAGATAAACGAATGATTCCGAAAACCGCGCTGCCATTCTGAACGAACGTTCTCGGAGATGGCCGAAGAGAAACGAGTCAGACTTCGGGGCTACTCGCGTGTCTGTCTCTCTTCGAAGCGCGGTGCCCGTCAGGGCCGAGGCAAAATTAGCAGATTGTGGACTCAGGCTTGCACATGCGCCACAATGACTCATCGAGAAGATAGTGATGGACTGATGGAACGGCAGAGGGCAGATCAGAGATACCATTGTTAAGCTCGACTTGTACTCTGTTTGCACTGTTATAAGCGGACAGTGGAGATTAGCCTTTTTTGCACTTTGCGAACAAAAACGCCTAGGTATTTATATATCGAAATATCACCACTGGTAGTATCACTAAGTATATTTTTAGTGAATTTCCTTTGGAAAGTGAACTATTAGCATGACCTGCACGGTGAAACTTAAGCCTGGGACCACCATAGAAGTTCCTAACGTGACCCCCTGAACACGTTTTGGGTGGTCGTTCAAAATTTTATATATATATGTGTATGCACTCTAGCGGTCACATTTTTTGTCCGATTTACTTCAAATTTGGTAGGGACGTTCCTTTCTATAATCTGTTGGACAAGTTCGTTGGGCAAAACAATCGGAAAACTCTAAACCCATTTTTTGGGGATTAATCTTTCGAATTTCGAGTTTTTGGGCCGAAAAAGGGTCAGAAAAGCCCCAGATGTAAAGTTAATGCATGTAAAAAGATGGGAATTAGGAAGGCGAAAGTTTTAAGCCCTCTCTCGTCATTCTAGCATAAATATTTACCGAGTTATTAAAGAAAATGTGTATCGGCTAAACACAGTACGTTGTCTTATGGGGGTTTTACACTAGAAAAGCTTGTTATTCCTTTGTTAAAGTACTTTTATTATCCCCAGCAACCTCACGCCTACTTTCAAGCCTGTCTGGACCTTCTCCTAACCTTATAATGCGCAAAATTGTATTCCCAGCTTTGCAAGTAAATGAAACCAGGAGTATCAGAACAGCCAAAAAATCAATATTTTCAGATTTCAATAAAAATTGGAGAAATGTATGTTTTTACACTTATTTTGAGTTTTACAAGTTTTTATGTGGAAATTCACTTCCCTCACGTCAGCGTGCTGCGTGCGAACTCGTTTTTAATTTGCCGCCCTGTGCAGCTGCACATATTGCACATGCCTAAATCCGGCCCTGGTCATTCGTTAGCCAAGAATTAAAAATTATGGCTTTTTTACCGCATCAATTTAACTAAAAAAACGAGTTCGCACGCAGCACGCTAACGTGAGGGAAGTGAATTTCCACATAAAAACTTTTAAAACTCAAAATCAGTGTAAAAACATACATTTGTCCAATTTTTATTGAAATCTGTAAACATTGATTTTTTGGCTGTTCTGATACTCCTGGTTTCATTTACTTGCAAAGCTGGGAATACAATTTTGCGCATTATAAGGTTAGAAGAAGGTCCAGACAGGCTTGAAAGTAGGCGTGAGGTTGCTGGGGATAATAAAAGTACTTTAACAAAGGAATAACAGGCTTTTCTAGTGTAAAACCCCCATAAGACAACGTACAGTAGACGCTCTTTTATCCGGCATTCTATGAACCGGCACATTCTATTAACCGGCACCAGGCGACCCGGGTTTTTCCAGGTATTTTCGGTCGTTTCCATTTCGTACTGCGACTGCGCTGGACTGTTCTCGCCATTTTCTTAGTCACCTGTTGTTTGTTTACGTCTCAAGCAGTTTGGTTTCTGTTTTTAGACGCCAACTTCCGCCCGGCTGTCTGTCCACCCGTCTGTCTATCTGTGTGTCTGTCTGTCCGTCCACAAATGCAGGTGTTCCGGAGCAGTGCCAAGGTCAACCAACGCACGCGACCACAGCTCATTACTGACAGACTCTCAGATTACTGTATTTCCATTAATAACTGAAAAGTTCTATTATCCGGAAAAATCGATTTATTGGCATGGGCGTAGTCCCGAACATGCCGGATAAAAGAGCGTCTACTGTACTGTGTTTAGCCGATACACATTTTCTTTAATAACTCGGTAAATATTTATTCTAGAATGACGAGAGAGGGCTTAAAACTTTCCCCTCTTTAATTCCCATCTTTCTGCATGCATTAATTTTACATCTGGGGCTTTTCTGACCCTTTTTGGGCCCAAAAACTCTAAATTTGAATGATTAATCCCCAAAAAATGGGTTTAGAGTTTTCCGATTGTTTTGCCCAACGAACTTGTCCAACAGATTATAGAAAGAAACGTCCCTACCAAATTTGAAGTAAATCGGACAAAAAATGCGACCGCAAGAGTGCATACACATATATATATATATATACATATATATTATATATACATATAATTTTGAACGACCCCCAAAAACGTGTTCGGGGGGTCACGTTAGGAACTTCTATGGTGGTCCCGGGCTTAAGTTTCACCGTGCTAATAGTCATGCGGGTCATGCGGGTCATGCTAATAGTTCACTTTCCAAAGGAAATTCACTAATAATTTCCGGTATTCCAAACAATATATTTTAGTCGATTCAAACCAAATTTATACGAAGGCCCAAAATTAGAAGCAACAGTTTATTTTCCAGTTGAGCATGTTACTTACCTACCCAAATTTTAAAATTATGTCAAGTGGTTAGAATGGCACATGGCTAATATTGGGGATTGTGGGAGGATGTGGGAAACTTACTCTTGAAAGAATTTCTTGACAAGGGGTGTGCGAATAGTGATTTCTAGCTCGAGCCAAACTTTTTTTCTAAGCTTGATCTTTGAGCTTTCTGAAGCCGAGCATTTTTGTTGGGAATTTTCTCTAGGGGTGTGCAATATACCGTGTGGTGATTTTCTGGGAAAAAAATGATTACACCATTGATGTGACACTAATTGTTAACTTTAACAACTACAGTGTGATTTCATTTATTGAATCTCTATTTGCTTTATCTCAAAGTACTATAGATTATACTGAAACTGGCGATTTTTTAACAAATTGACTTAAGGCAATTCGCAAAGTGCAAAGTGGATACGCCAACAGTGTTGCCAGGCGTATTTTCAGACTCCAGGGAATATAATTATTGTGTAATGTTCGAAGATGTAAGTTGCAGTAAAGACTGTACCGCTGCAACAGTTAGAAAAAGTGTTTTCATGGATTTTAGTTTTTTGCTGGGGTAATTTTTCTTGAGCAGTACGATAGTTGTATTAATCATTATTAACTGTGAAATATTGTACAACTCAGCTGGGCAACGGCAACACTGCACTGCAAACAGAATAGTGTAATAAGTCCACTTGATGTGATTGAGCGTAGAGAAAGTAGATCAATTGCATTGGTTGATCAGGTCGGCAGTTTAAAACATTACAGTACTTTAATATTGGTTATTTTTTAAACGAAGGACCGAAAGCATTAGCATTGCTGAATTATATTTTTGATGGAGCTCTATTGATGCAAATTAAGAGAATCCTAACATTTCATCTAGAAAGTTTTTGCTTTAAATTTACTTTTGTAGACGACTCTTTTCACTAGTCGGCGTTTTAAATATTTGGCTCGAACTTGAAACTTGTTTGCAAATCTCGAGCCGAGCCATTTACACCCTTACAAAATAGGTATTTTCTTTGTTTTACCCATGGTAAAAGTGTGACTGATCTCTACAATTATTTCATGGTGCAAGTTGTCAAGCATCCTAGCCTCAATTCTCATTGTTTGCTTAAGAGTTATTGTTTAGTTGATCACATTCAATCAAGATATTCCTGTTCACAGGGCGTTCAGCAAGAGGACACTGGAGGGGAAGGGGAAGGACTGGCCGGGGGAAGGGGGAGACATGGACACCAACGACTCGACAGGCGAGAGTTCCAACCCCTCCCCCACCGATCTGCCGCTCAACCCCGCGATGGACACGGAGGACAGCTCTGCGTCGGACTCCATGCCCAAGGTCAACCCTCTCAAGTGGACGGTACGTAACTTTCCGTCTCGTTCATCAGTGTTTACTAATTGTTTTCATAAGAAATCGTTACAGCCATTCGCCATACCTGTTGGGAATTGTGGCCAACCTTTGCAAATGGTCTTAACCCATTAACATATTAATGTGATTCTAATCACGCACCCTGCAATAACCTGCAATGGACTCCGATATGTGCTGCACTCTAGCAGCAAAATTTGTTACTAATGGCTGCGGGAAGCTACGGTTCTTACTGCAAGGGGTGCGGAAGAACCTATCCAATTAACCTGTCCAACGCCTCTATGCTATCGGACGTGGTAGATGTGTGGCCTTAATCGTAGCCACACCTTGGCCAGGTGTTTTTACGAACTTTGCGGGTTCGATTCCCACTCACGACCAAAACCGACCAGTTGGTGCAACTCTCAATGACTTCACTGATCTGTGGCATCTGTGTGTGATCTGTTGGTGGGAGGGCCCAAGTAAAATTAAAGTCTACGCCAAATTTAAATCATAGAGGGATGATATTAAAACTTGCTTAGCCAAATTGTGTAAGATATATATCGTTGAGAGATAACTTTGTATAGTTACTGAGCGGTCAAATAAAGTTAATCCTTTACTTTAAATGTAAAAAACCTTTCACGCTACACACAGGGTATTCAGAAAGGGTCATTACAAATCTCGGGGGCTGGTTGTACTTGTCAATTTGAACAACAAATTTGATATAAACATAGGTTGAAAAGTTTTCCGTTTAGCCGCTAGCCGCCGTTTTGTATTTTTCACGAACAAATGTATAGCTTGAGAACTATTTAAGCTACAGAAACTAATCTGCACGTACATTAAATAACCAAAGAAGCAAGTAGTAAAATACCACATTTTACAAGATACAAAAAAGATAAACATTCTTATCAAAAATCTAATGATACTGTATCCAACACAATCTGTCAACGCATAAGTGAGAAAATGCACTGTTAAGGGTTGTTTGCACAATTCAGGGAAAGCAATCAGCGCCCAGTTGCACTGCTTGTCAGTTTCTGAAAAAAACCTTTTGTAACTGTATATTTATTTTAATATTATATACAATTTAGTAAGTAGAACAGTGAGTAAACTAATTAATGGACAAGCATGTTGGTTACTAATAATTACTGAAGTAGGCCTAAGCTGCACGATTAGCCTCAAAACCTGGGCCACTGTAGGGATTGTGGGAAGCAAAACTCAGGATCCAACAGATTAAACCCACCTAAAATTGTTACAGGTTTACATTTTCCCGAATATTACAATTTGTCTAACAGCAGCTATCTTGTTACTTACTAATCAGTATTGTGATTCTGCAGGTATCCGATGTGTGTGATTTTATCCGGGCACTGCCAGGGTGTATGGACTACGCCGAGGACTTTGCCATCCAAGAGATCGACGGACAGGCGCTCATGTTGCTCAAGGCCGACCACCTCATGTCTGCAATGGCTATGAAACTCGGTCCGGCGCTGAAGATATGTGCCAAAATAGACACAATGCGCGGCACCACGCCTCAGCCCGGCGCCCAAGCAAGTCCTGAGAAATGAACCTGTCACTCGCCAGACCGATAATTGATTCTCGTGTATGATCTGAGTTCGGAGTTGTGCGCCGGCAGTACAGTTACAGTTACCATTCTCTCGTCGCTCTTATTTTGCTCATTCTGTCTCTCGCAGTGTTGGGGAAAGAGGAATTACATTTTTATAAGGTCTCTTTATAAAGGGAAAAGTGTGTTCAGGCACGTTTGAATAAAAAAACTTGGAAAAGTTTACAATTGGTTTACCAGGTCGGAAACAGTTTTTGCAAAATTGTTTTATATGTTTGGCAATCAAATTGTGTTGAAGCTGCTTTCACTCGTGAATTAGCAATCTCAAGGTAAATAATGACACTTATTTTATATTAGTTTTATTGATTTCTGTCGGGAGTCCTGACTAAATGTGTAACTGCGTGGAGTGGTTATAACCCACTCAGGCAGATTGGGCTAACACATTAAAGCAGGGTACAATACGATATAGTGAAAATTATACTGATTGTTTTGTCTTTTCCATTATTTCAAGAGTTATTGGCACATAGAAACATTTTTTAGATGGGAAATATTTTCCACTAACAGAGTATGCTATTTTTCGATAACAGTCCAACTTAACCTGTTCCATCTCTCTCACCAATTATTGTTTAATTGGTTGAAATTTGATAAATTATCTTGAAATAACAGTTACAAAGTTAAAAAAGTAACAAAGAAAAAATGTCTCCCTATGGAACAGCCCTTTCCAAAACAAACCAAACATATAATGATGTATAATTAACAGCTGTATTATTGAAAACAAATAATTTATTGAGTAGCATAGTACAAGTGTTGTTACAATGAACAGGATAAAATAAACTATGTATAACACCACTTCAAAATAGTCTTTGGTTGGGCCTGATGATGACCGGTGTGACTGGTTGAAATCAATCGCTTTATACCATATTTTTTGTATATGTAAGTACAGTAAGTAAGTCTGGTATGTAAGTACAGAATAAGTGTATAGTATATTTCACTACTGGTCACGGAAGTGGCCTATTTCGGGGAAAACAATACTGAGCCCCAAAATAGGACTTTAGTGGCGAGTAGTGAACGATACTTACCATCACGATGCAAATAACCACATTAAAGTAGTCGTAATTTTGTATAAGTAAACACAACACTGTTTTACAATTCATTTTAGTGTTAAAGTCAGCTGTTTGAACACAGAATCGTCAAAAATAACGAAATCACACTGGTGCTCCTGTTGATTAAAACGGGAACATCAATTGTTTAGGACAGGAAAAGTTTTGTTTGGGACAGGTAACGTATTGTTTAGGACAGGAAAAGTAATGTTTAGGACAGGCAAAGTCAGCTGGTCATTTTTTGTTTTGTTACAAGGAAATCGTTAATTTTCATAAACCTCAGCTGTATGGTTATGGGCTGTTTTAGAATGCAGAGTGATGAAAAATATATTTTGTAGTGTAGCGAGACGTAGTTTATTTCATCCTGTTTATTAAGACTATTAAAAACAAGAACAATTAATTTTTTAGCCAATGGAAAGTATGGAAGGACAGAGAGTAAGTTCTCTAAGAGTAATGCTGGAGGGGGGGGGGAGCCAGCCCCCTCATCATTGTCTCCATCTCTTTCCTACATTATCTTGTAAAAAGACAACAACAAAAGAATCCAGTTATAGTTAACTCAAGCCAACACTGTTGCCAAACAGGCCACTTTAGTGTTCATTGTTGTTATGTCATTCTAGCCGATAAATGCTCATCTCTGTCTGTATATTGTGTTATTTATTGTGTAAGGCTCGTTATCAGCACTGATGATCTCTTAGTTACTCAACGACGCAACATTGTTACTGCAAACATCGTTTATGAAGGTGACCAACCTGGGTGGTTTAGTCGCTAGACAATTCTGAAACGGTGTCAACTGTCAGGTTGAGGATACTGAAAGTTATGGCAAATCTAAGCTTACGCGGGCTAATGTTCTCCAACTTCTTGGTTATAGATTCAAAGGGCATTATAGTTGTTTTTAGTTTATTTCCTGTCTGTACGTTTCTTTTTTAACAGATATTGTTTACTTTGCTTGTGGATTTGCAAAGGAACGTAGTGTACTCAGCGCTACATTTATATGTATTTGCTGTTGTGAAAAACTTCAACTATCAACTTATTTGCTACAAAACGTACAATTCAATAAAATTTTTTGTAATGAATTATTTTTGAAGTTTTGTAAAACATATTTTGGGTGGTTGGCTTATACTTTCTGTTGATCAGATAAAAGTGGCCAATAAAATTAATAAATATTATTTTCTTGACGGTGTATTCGAACTATTTTTCTATAAAACATATTTTTGCTTGATACTATCCTCTAAAATTAAGAGCTTGCAGTTCTATTAGGAATGTGATTTTGTGTAAAATGTTGTTGGTTGTTCGTTCATTTTCGTATCTGTAAATACTGTAATTAATTAGATTTTGTACCAATTTTGTAAACATTTTGTAAAAAAAGTAAGTTTTCCTATCCTAGATTAAGATAGGATTGTTTGCAACTTAGTGACTAATAACTGTAACAAGAAACAGGAAGAATGCTTTTAAAGAAATAATGCATATTTCTGACTTTAAAATTAAACTTGGCATAATTTCTTTTTTGCATATTTACAAAGTTTATATTTTTTTATTATGATGAAAAAGATGTCTTGATGTTTAATTTTACGTTTCCTTTCATTGTATTTACTTTCCTTCTCACCTAAGGTTATACATACAAATCATTTTGTTCAGAGATGACAATATTCTATATGTAGCTAATTTTATTGTTGTATTTACATTCCTTAAAAATGTTTCCAAAAATATTTCAGTCAAATGAGGTTTTATGTTCCGTTATTTTCCGCAAACTGACAGTGGTGCGACATTTGGTTGTTAAGTTGCTTATAAAGAATCTGTGATGTCCAGTGTAATCTTTGACAAAAATTATGTTGTTTTAGTAAAAATTATTAAAATCTTCTTTGAACTTAAAGAAATTCATTGATTTATTGGCGAAAGATTTTTTCACACAAAAAATATTTGATGTTTTTTTAATACTGGGAGATTTAAACGGGTTTGTGTATGCTGAAAAATAATTGGAAATGTTTTAACTACAGTCTCTTCCACCAAAGTAATGTTTGGTGTTGTACAGTTGTAGGTAATTAATTTAATTATGAATTTATACATAGTGTGCAATGTATACTTTGGTCTAAACTGTTTATAGATGAGACCAGAAATAGTGAAGCGGAACTGTTGTATATCTTTTACACAAATGTATTGTTTTGACTGATATCTTTATTTATTGAAATTATTCTACGTTTTATGTACATAATATCTTGTATTTTGTTATGTTTTGTTTAAAGTAATTTGTACATTAATTTTTTAATGTTCAGTGCAACACTGCCAGTTTAAATAATAAAGTCAAATATAATAATTTTTCATCTGCCAATTAGTTTTTTGGAATTAATTTAAACAACCTATTCCCTTCCCTTTGGTTGTTTATTGATAAACAATCTTGCTTGTGAAACTTGAATGAATATTTTTGCTGACCGTGTAACGAAATGCTAGCTCACGGATGCTGAGTAGGGGATGTTGTCCAACTACTAGCATATGTTGTGTCAAAGGTGGGGAAACCAGATCTGTTATTCAGCTGAGGGCTGTATATGAAACCGAGAGGCTGAGCAAGGGACTGAGGCCCAAGCCTGTCTGGAACTCAACCCGCTACCTTTACCAACTGAGCTAAATTAACGAATCTATTAACCACACTAATTGGAAAACGTACTGGGGAACAGAGGCCGGAGATGTTTTACCCAGACCAGAAGGCCACACCAAGCCAGCTTTGATTTACTTAATTTAAAAACTACGAGATTAGACTACACCTTCCAAACTGATGCTACTATTTCAAAGATAAGCAAGGATACGATACTACTTAATACTGATTCTGAATTGTTAATTATGGTGTAAATGTGACTGTACGGACACTAAGACATTTCCTGCATTGAATTTATAATTAATGAAACGTGGTCATGAAATCCTGTCTTAGACTGAATAACGGTTGGCATCGTGAAGCGACACCAACCGTTTCCAACTGATTCCCTACATTTCGGTGTGGGGCGAAGGCCAGATGGCTTCCCCCTTATTTGGTTAAGCTAGCCTACCATGACTCTCAATACTGACTACTTAAAACTATAACTTAGCCATTTTTAGCAGGTCGGTGGACGGAGAGAGTTTTAGAACGATGTTGCTCGCATTCAATTCAACATCAGACGGGAGAGGAGAGAGAGAGCGCTCGAATCGCCGTTTTCTCGACAGTTCTGTCAAAAACCTTAGCGGCAGACCAAAATGTGAGCGATTATCGCCGGGCAGCGCAATTGTAGTTGACGTACTATTAAAAGCGTGACGGTAGGCGTCACAACGGGTACAAGAAGCTGTAAAATTTCCTCACGACTGGGAAAAAAACTACAGATCTGGTCCGTTTTCAAAGTACAAATATGAAATATTCAGGAATTGTCCTAACTAGATTTATGCTCTTTCTTCCATCAGAGGATGAATGGACATGAAATAATACTAGAGTACCTGTTGCTAAAAAAATTAGCAAAGTTGTGTGTTTATGACTCAGCTTTCAGGCTTAGTTGAATTTTCAATAAGTACAGTAAGCTTGCTATGCTTATTTACCACCTTTAGCTTCACCAGAATATTACAGGTTGCGTTGCTATTTTTGTTTGTTTGCCTGATTATATTCAGCTTACATCTATTAATTCAGCAAAAGGTGCCTAAAATTAAAAACCGTAAATGTACACGAATGTAACTTCCAGGTTTGCAGTAAATGTGATTTTTAAACAATGGAATTTGTTGCATGTAACAAGGATCGGTATTTCAGAAAGGGCTCATGTATTTTTTATTGGCTGCCGAATGTATATCATGTTCAGCTCCAACTTTCCTAAAAATGTGGCAGATCTTATTCCCTTTCTAAATTTGTCCAAAACCTATTTTGTTTTTTTATAACCATTAAAGGAATGATTTCACATGTTCATTTTCTGCACAGAACGATGTGTTTATATAATAATGAATACATTCAGAGGATACCATTAAATTTAAACATCAAAATCAAGTTTTAGTATTTATCTACATCAGTTAGATTAATGATACGTTTTATATCTCAGTTAAATCATCCAATCTTTACTAACATTCATTTGCAGGTACATTATATATTCTTAAAATATATTTTGGAGTTACACATTTTTAAAATTATAACACTACCCAAATGGAGTTTTTGTAGGGGGGGGTTTTTAGCCGGTAAGAAAATTTGTTTAATTATGAATGAATATCCACATTTTACCTCATGGTTGTTGGGGTCCCAAACTAAGTGTTGCCTGTGCCAGTTTTTCTTTGTGAAAATGTGTTAAAAATAAATCTTTATATATGAGCACAAAACTTGTCCTTTTTTCTCAGCTTGTGTGCATCGTAGGAGAAATTCGTGCATGCCGTTAGAAAGGTAGATGAGCAGAAACCCATTATAATTTACATCGGCCCTCAAACCCATTATAATTTACATCGGCCCTCAGGCTTTCAAAGTTTCAATGTTAATCTTATACAAGGACAGTAATTGATTGAATTGTGTATTTGACAGCTGTTGATATAACAAATGTCAGCAAAACAGCATGAACACATCTTTCAGATGTAATCTATACATTAATAGGCTAAGAACATTTTTGTGGTAATTTGCGGCATCGTAGAATTATGAAATTTGGCACACTTATTTAGTACTATTATGAGAAATTTCGGATGCAAATAATGTTGTGTTTGGGTGTGTAGAGCTATGTCCTTTTGGCTTTCAAATTTTACATGATATCCTTATGGGAACTTGCGTTCTGCTTTTCATTTAATAAACAGTCACGTTATTCAAATAAATATGAAGCACAACAGCATGAAATATGATTTATAAATAAAAAATACTAACTACTGGAATGGTAGTTCTCTTAACTCCTTCTCCGTTTTAACTCCACATGAAAAAATTAAACCTGTTTGTGAGGGTGGGAGGAATAGGGACGGACGGGATGATGATGAGGTGGAGAGGTTTCAGGCATAACAAAAAGGGCTACTGATTACAGGAATGGTAGCTTCTGCTATCCGTTTTAACTCTACGTTAACAACATTATCTAGAGGTGCGGATGGGGGAGGGAGAGCGAGAGAGAGAGGGAGAGAGACGAGCGCAACAGAAGATAGATATTGAACTTTTTGTCATATATTCGTTGTATTTATATTCAAACAATATTTGGTTGAATTTCGACCATTGGGCGGTTTCTAGTATATTTTAATAAGTAAAATTAATCTGGAAAAGAGAAGGAAGAAAAACCACAATTGTAATACTTTGTTTTCAATTATGTATTTACAAAATTACAATTTTCAGAGTTTATAAAGCACTATTAAATACTAAGTCCACCTCTTTATTTTACACCATACATGAAAAATGTGTATTTGGAATCTAAAATTGATTGAAACAATTGCAATAATTCATATTACAAATACATTTGATCAAAATGAAACTGAAATGCCACTTCACAGTTCAAAATTGGCAGTAAAAAATACCAGAAGGCTGAGTTCACAGAAAACTATAAATCACAACAGAATGCTGACAGCCATGTTAACGGCAGTTGTGCTTAAATTGGTTGGTTCGGTCAGCGGCCACTTAAAACGATAGTGGCTCTAGGTGCTCGGAAGGGTGCATTTGGGTTCCACCCGCTGCTACCCCTATCAGCAACCACCGCTGCCTCCCCTCACGGCGACACGACTCGTGAGCGCAATCTTTCTACTATTCAGTCAGCCTTCTGTACTGTTTTATAGTTCTATGTGTTGGTATTTTACCACCAGGATTGCTATGACAGTCCAATGGTTGTTTTTGAACAGCTTCAATATACACATAACCGAATATTAGAGACACAAATTGCTTATTTGACTCGATTAGTTCTTGTTTACAGATGAAGTTAGTTGTTAAAACCCCAACAGCTGGCTGGAATATGTTAAAAGACACCTGTAATTTTTTGAAACAAACATACTCGTTTTCACATTTTGAAGGTAAATAACAGGAACAAGGTGAAGTAGCAGGCAGAGTCCAGCATTATTTTCTCTGAATTTGGGGGGCAGCATTAAGTAAAGCATCATGGGGTGTCCCTTATTTGGTTATGTACACATCACCGACAGACGTCCAACTCAATAAGCCCAATATAAATTTAAAATTAATTTTCCAGTAAAATTTAACTTTCCCTGGGGTTAAGAATGTTGCCCATTGAGGCCCAAAAACCTGTATTTACAAAGTTTTACCAAAAATAGCCAGTGTACCGTTCTAATCATGGGGTCTCACGGACATGAGAACCCGTGCTATAAGTGCTGTTCAGTACAAAAACTTATGGAAACACCACAGAGCTAGCTTTGTTTCTTATAAATTAATTAAATTAATATAAAAGACATGTGGATGGGACATAAACCTAATTTTTGTTCCATAAGAATAACAAGGGAGCTTGAGGGCCAGTGTGGCAGAGTCGCTGAGACCTGACAGAAAACAAATACCCCGTCGCAGCAAACCTGCATACTCAACGAATTTCCAATGCATTTATATGTTTCTCACTCCTACATAAAGCCACTTACCAAGTTTGACAAAAATACATTCATAAATAAGTGATTTATAAAATTTTATTTATTCCGCATAAGAAAAACATTAGGACTGAGTACGCAGGTTTACTGCAATGAGGAAGATAAGAAATGAGTTTTTATGCAATTATCAATATAACAGAACCAGGTGAAGCTACTTACCAAGTTTTATTAATTTATGTTCATAATTAAGGGAGATATAAAACTTTACTTATTCTCCTTAAGAATAACATTAGGGCTGAGTATGCAGGTTAGCTGCTACGGGGACAACCAACAAAACATTTATTTTTTGTGCAAATATCAATATACCACTACAACGTGAAGCCATATACCAAGTTTCATCAATATTCATAAATAATCGAGATATCAAATTTTTTAAAATTTATTCTCCATAAGGATAACATTGGACAACGTACTGTGTTTAGCACTTTTTGCAACGGTTGGACGTAGAATCACAATTTAAACACCAAAATGATTGTTTTGTGGAGCTGAAGTTCATTGGTAAAAGCAAATGTGAAGTTTAAAGTAAAATTAACTGAGGAAAAGCCAAAAACCTTTTTCCATAAGATTAACATGGGAGATTTTATGAGCATGTTATTTGGATTTTTTCCGCAACCACTTAACCTAGGTTAATAATTCAAAATACCATATTATTTGTTTTTTTAAGCTCTATAACATGGTCAAAACCAAAATTAAGTGTTTTAAAAATTTTCGGGTGAAAAATGCAAAAAACTGATTTTTGGAAAATTTAAAATCCCATAAACCCCCCTCCCATGGTCCGATTTCTCCGGTTTTCAAACTTAAAGTCATAAATGTCACTTTACACATTTGAGCCAAATTTCATCGAAATCGGACGATTTTTACTCAAGTTATCACATTCACGGACACATATATATAGATATATATATACATTATATAAATTTGAACGAATAGTGTTTTTGACATCTGGGGACCTCAAAACAAAAAGTTATCATGGTCTCGGGCTTAAGTCTTACAATGAGACCTACGGTAATAGCTTCTTCCCTATAGGGGAAATTCGCTAAAAAACTTTAACAATTCTTTTAAAAACATCTAGAGGAAAATCCCTTTAGTTGGCACCTCAGTCATCAAATTCGGTCATGAAAACATAGCTGACTACACACAAATTCCTTTGGGAATTAACAAGTATAAGGCCTGTATTACACTGTAAAATATTTTATAAAAGATAGGATTCATCTATTATGAAAGATTAGATGAAACCTATCTTTTATAAAATGTTTTACAGTGTAATGCGGGCCTAAGATTCTCCCACAGGATTCCAAGACCTATTTTACTTACAGACATTGCTCATAAAGTAAATTGAAGCCTGAAGGCAGAGCTTTGCTTGGAGGAAAATCACATATTGATACTTAACTGTGTGTTACGTTGATAGCTCGCTATGGTTGTTTTTGAACAGCCGTTATTCTTTTGTTATATTTAAAAAATCCATAAGCCCAATAGTAAAATTGTTAAATGAGTGATCTAGCAAAACTGTAGTTTTCCTGGGGTTATGGGTTTTTCAAATAGATATCTGAGGCCTAAAATGTTGTTCATGAGCCATGTCTGTGTACAAAATGAATCTAAGAATCCCGCAGAAGTGTTTTGGTCAAACTTTGAAAAGTAGAGCTTTCTAGGCCTCAAAAACCGAGTTTGCACGCAGCACACTGACGTGAGGGAAGTGAATTTCCATATAAAAACGTTTAAAACTCAAAATCTGTGTAAAAACATACATGCATTCCAATTTTTATTAAAATCCGAAAACATTGATTTTTTGGCTGTTCTGATGCTGCTCCTGGTTTCATTTACCTGCAAAGCTGGGAATACAATTTTACGCATTATAATGCTAGGAGAAGGTCCAGGCAGGCTTGAATGTAGGCGTGAGTTGCTGGGAATGATAAAAGTACTCTAACAAAGGAATAACAGGCTTGTAAAACCCCCATAAGACAACGTACTGTGTTTAGTTGAAACACATTTTCTTTAATAACTTGGTAAATATTTATGCTAGAAAGACGAGAGAGGGCTTAAAACTTTTGCCTCACTAATTCCTATCTTTTTACATGCATTAATTTTACATTCGGGGCTTTTCTGACCCTTTATGGGCCCAAAAACTTGAAATTTGAAAGATTAATCCCCAAAAAAGGGTTTAGAGTTTTCCGATTGTTTTGCCCAACGAACTTGTCCAACTGATTACAGAAAGGAACGTCCCTACCAAATTTTAAGTTAATCGGACAAAAAATGCGACCGCTAGAGTGCAAACACATATATATATGTCTATATATATATATATATATATATAAAATTTGGAACGACCCCCCAAAACGTGTTCAGGGGGTCACGTTAGGAACTTCTATGGTGGTCCCGGGCTTAAGTTTCACCGTGCGGGTCATGCTAATAGTTCACTTTCCAAAGGAAATTCACTAAAAAAAAAAAAAAAAATGCTTACCCAAATTGTGTTCCTCAAAATATATAAGTACAGTACTTTTATTATCAAAATAATAAACGGTATCAGGAAACTGACACATACTTTCTCCCTTTTAGCCCAACTTTAATGAATAAATTACTTTTTATTTACTAAATATAGAATACAAAGCACGGTCGAATGTACAGAAAATATTGTAAACAAATTGTTTTAAAAAACATCCACCCAAATCCCTGCTTTGGAGGCACTACAGGATCCATTGCTACACTCGGGGTTTTAAGAGGGGAAATGCCCCCTATTCCCCCCCCAGGGATATTAAGGGGCAACATATTTCGAATTAACTCTGTTGGTCAATGCTTAATTGACAAGCATATCAAGTTTGAATGAAATTGATCAGTAAATAAGAGAGAAATAGTAATTTTTGTATTCCCCATAAGAATAACATTGAACAACGTACTGCGTTTACCGCTAAATGAAAATTTCAATTTTCTCCGAAACCAGCAATCGTAGAATAACAATTCAAAATACTAAATTATTTAGTTTTTTAGCTCTTTTTAATGGTGAATAGTAATATTTTTTTATATTTATGTATTTTTATGAAAAATCAAAAAAACTGAATTTTGGATGTTTTAAGTCCCGTAATTTCTGAACCCGAATTTTTACAGGAATGCGGGTGGTGTCATTTTGTTGGAAAACTAAAGTTCTACAAACGACTAAAGTTTAATCAAAATCGTTAGAGCCGTTTTTCAGAAATTTGGATTTTTCATGTTTTTTGGCGGTATTTGGGGGATAATTACCCTTAAAAATCAAAAATTCAAAAAATGGAAAAAAAGCCTGAAGATATCGTGGATTAGTACCTGCATACCAAATTTCATCAAAATCAGCCCATTGGTTAGGGCTCTAGCTCTGTACACATCCACACAGACACACACACGGGCACACACACACACACACACACACACACACACACACAGACAGACATCACGTAAAAACCACTTTTTTGGGTACTTTGGTATTATACGGATGCCACTATTTTTGGAGGTTAAATTTTTACCGGATACAAAGGATAACTACATAATTCGAAAAAACGTACTTTTATTGACTTACTGTAAAAGTTTTACATCATTCTGATGAGCGGTCTTTGTGTTGTGCCTCCCAAAAGGCAGCGATGTCCGCTAGGATCATGTTGAATGCGTCGCCGCCGCTAGCAGCCACACCCGATCGCCACATGTACTCCGCCAAATAAACAGCGCGCTGCGGCAGTTATGTTAGGATGGGTTATCATAAAAATACGTACGGTTTCCTCTTTATTTCGAGGTAAATCCCACACCAAAAGAACGTCACTCAATATGAAAACAAATGTAACGTAGTGCACGGCAATAATCACTCGTGACCCTGACCCAGATACAGGCGGTGTCAGGTGATGCGCGCGCTCCGGTCAACGACCTGACCTTGGCCTATTTGGAGGGGGTTTGGCGGCCGGAAGTATGACTCATCAGGTATCATTCGATTTGTAACGAAACAAGGAAAGTCCTACAATCATTTTTATGATAACCCATCCTAACATAACTGCCGCAGCGCGCTGCATAACTGTGGCATCCGTATAATACCAAAGTACCCTTTTTTGGGTTCAGGGAGCACCAAAACAAATATTTCCACTAACAACTCAAATTCGAAAATGTTGACGAAAACAATACTTTCTCCATATACTATGTATAGAGGGAGAAAGTAAAAATGATGCTGAGTCCTAAAGGTACGGTATGGCAGTACACTTGTAACCAGTCTGTTATGTTATTCTGACTGTTATTTACATACTTACAGATATGTTATACTCTCATATTTAAAATTATTTCCTTATCCATATTTTTAAGTACAAAGACAAATAAATATGTCAGCTTTATCAGCTCCATTAATCATGTAGGCCCCTCCTACCTACTATCTGCAGGATACAAATATGTATTGAGTGATCTATGTTTGTCACCTGGCAGCTCTCTTGTGTTGTAAAAAACTACTGTATATTGAACTAAAGGGATACATCAGTGCTGTGACATTGCTGATTTGTTCTGTTCATTGGGCACAAAGTAAAGTTATTTTTTTTAAATCCTAAGTAACAGTTGTAATCTTATTCTCTAATACGATAAATTATCAATGCAAAATGGATATCAGAATCCTGCAGAATCATTTTGCTTAAACTTAAAAAACACAGGTTTTTTTGCCTCAGAAAATTACTATTGAAAATTTTAACATAGGGCTTCTGGAGTTTAAGAATCAAAACCAACGAATCGTAACAGAGCGGTTAAGAGTTAATAACACTATATTTATTAGGCTATCACATTTGTAAATGCATTCGTAGATGGAAAGATTATATATTATAAGTGTCCCTTTCATCAAGCATTTTGTGCTTTTTGACCTTACATCCCAATCAAATATTTATCTCCAAAGTTTTTGTACTAATGTTTTTTGTTCTAAATATTACTACCCAGGCCAATAGGAGTAAATTGTAAGTTTCTCTAAATTACAATACTTATAACAATGCTGACCAAACATTTTGCAGGGAGGGAGATATTCCAATTTACTTTATTATTGTTCAGAATGTTTAATAATTTACCTTTCTATTTACATTTCTATTTAAAACATTTCATGGATTCTTCCTTGGCTTAGGATACATTTGAATTATTCTGACAAACCAATTGCTACATTTAGCAAGTAATTCGTGAAAATAATATTTTACATTTTGCAAATCAAAAACTCAAATTGGGGATTGGGCTGGGCCCTAGAAGGAAAAAGTAAAGTATATGACTCCTCATTTGAAAACAAGATTGATGCTTGATAGTAAAGTGTTGACAGATAAACCAAAAACAGACCTAACCCAACAGCCACAGTGTGCTGAGTGTAGAGTCAATTGCCAATTGATTGATGAGTCAGTATTAGAAATGTGGAAGGTTGGTAGAACTGTGAATTTTACCTAGCAGGAGATGTTTATAGCATAAGGGAGTCGTATACTTTACTTCTGCCAATAAATAAAACCTCCTACACAGAGTTAACACATCTTCAGATTACGGTTGATAAAAATCCCCCTCCTGTACCTTAAGAGGGCGCTCCAGTCATAAAAATTTTCGCGTTCCTACCTGCTTCGCCCATAAGGCCAATGTTAACTTTCAAAGCCTGTTCCTCCTCAATGGATTATTCGATATCGTTGATTTATGGCTCATTTTAAAGAGAAATATATACCTAGCGATTTCAGTAAGCAGGATTTCAATATCGCAAATATTAATCGATCAATAAAATTTCAAAATAATCAATATTTACGATTTTTTTATGCGCAAACTATTTATGATAACGAAATTCTGCTTACTGAAATCGCTAGATATATTTTTGATCTTTAAAACTAACTATAAATAATCCATTTCGGACAACCCGTTGAGGAGGGACGGAGTTTGAAAGTTAACATTGGTCTTATGGGAGAAGCAGGTAGACGCAGAGGACTGGAGCCCCCTCTTAAACATTTGTCTTAAGTTCTGTCTAGGCCTATAATAAGTAATCTTCTAGCTAATATGTTAATATGAGATGGTTCCATATATATTTGGAATGATTTAACATAGGCCTATTTTAAGGTGGGTAACAACATTTTGAGACTTCTAAAAATGAGCCCTATGACTTTATTCACACTTCCCTCTGGTTTCGTGAATGGTCCATTGCTTTACATTAAAATAAACAAAGAATGCTAAGAAATGCAAACATGAATAAGCAGAAATAAGCAAAGGAAAGATATCAGGATACCGTTTTGGTGGTCTGATGAGAGATATGCTAGTTATCAAAACCAAGCAACCAAACATTGAAATGTAATACACATATTGTAGCATATTGCTGTTTATAAGTTTCAAAAAAATATCAGTGCTTGTGACCTTTCCAGTTAGAGCTGACTTGTTCATTCTGTCAATCGAAGAGGAGTTAAATAAAAATATGAAAAGTGTGGTAAGTGCAATGTAAGGTACTAATAAATTATCCTTAAGTAGCAGTGGCAACATGCTAAAAACAGAAATGTTCAGAAACCAAACACAAGCTTTGGGATCGCGTGGAAGGATGAGCAAAATGGGGATTGCAACTAAAAGAATTGACTTTTCATGAACTTGATATGAAAATAAGAAAAATGCTAAGGAGGAATTTACTAGACTGTACTTGAAGTTTAGAGGAGAATGTTTCATGAACACATTGTATGAACTTGGTGTGACTGCTACAAGTGTGGCAACTGCACAAATTTTCGCCATTGTTGGGTTGGATACAATTGTTTTTAATTTATAAAAAATATTAACCAAACACCAAAAATTTGCAACTTTGTCTTCAAATACACCTCTTGCTATCGGAAAAAGCCGTATTAATAACTGTGTTGCTTGATCGATACTTGTCAAAAATGGGAAACAGATCAAAGTTATAGTAAATACCACAACTCCTGCAAGATAAAATAGTTTCTTTATGGCACTGAACATTCCTTGGTACTTAAATATGAAATACACTTCCCCCAACAGATAAAAAAAGAATGGTAGAGCATGATACAGTTCCATCTGCTTGTACAAGAAAGCACAACAGAATAGGGCAGAAGCAATTACGTGTCTTCCTTGAGATATCGTAGTAACTGCAAGTACAAAGAATCCTAGTGACACACAATTGTATTGGAAATGTCCATGGTCTATAAGGATCAATCCGGGGTACGTCAACGCTAATAAGCAAGAAAACTTCATTTTTTCGCTGGAACTCATCGCAAATTCTCTTCCAGAATTGCTTTTACTCAGCATGAAAAACAAAACGATAGCTGGAATAAATGTTAAAAAATCTGATATAAGCACTGTAAATCTCATGAACTGTTTATGGGCATCCGATTCAAACCCTCTTGATTTAAATAATTCTACATAACTGGAATTAACTAATGCTGCAACATGACCGCAAACCAAGCTATGGTAAGCAGTAAGTGGTGGATAGTCCAGTCCCCAATACATAAGATCATTATTTGTGGAATTAACGTACCAATCTTCAATTGGGAGATTAAAAGTAATTTCCATCCAATGTCTCTGTGCCTCGTAGTCTCCAAACATGGGAGGTTTATTCTGGCCAGAGTAGGAATATAGAGAAACACATAACCTGAGAAGAACACCCAATAGAATAATAATCATCTTCTTTGAGCACCAAAATAAAAAGTTCGACACTCAGTTTTAAATAACAAAACACTAATAAATCAACAAAACATAATACAAAATAACACTAGGTTAGTTTGAAAAATACGAACGCAGTACATAACCTGCAGAACACAGCAACAGCAACAACATGAATGACAAAAACTATGACAACCAGTAGCAGACGAAAAAGAAAAGAGAATGAAAAACGAAGTGACTACGTACACGTCCAATGTAAAGACAAATTCACATCGCTACCGCTTAGGTTAGGTTAGGTTAGGTTACGTTAGATTAGGTTAGAAGGTTTTATGGCTCTCAATCTGTTTTAAAAATCACAGGAAAAGTAACGTACGGTGCATAATTTGGATTGGACGTGAACATTAGCGGCTCTTTTTGGACGTGTACGTAGCCTCTGCCAATGAAAAACCACTGAGTTCCATGTTATAATTGAAGTCACCAATCCGTGGTGAAAAAGCGTGCCGCTGTGTTTATGGTCGATTTGTTCGTCAGATGTGTTTTAGAAGTTTTGGTTTATCGTTATTTTATTTCATATTGGTTGAAATTTTGACATTATCCACCCAATGTGTTTTGATTGGTCCAGTTAACGGTAAGGTAACAACACAATAGAGTAAAAAGTTTGTTGACGGCACGTTTTTGAAAAATATTTAGGCAGAGAGTAGTGACTCCAGATTAAACATAGAGCTCAGTGTGAAAAACAGCCACTTTTCACGAAACGAAGTGACTGCGTACACGTCCAATGTAAGGGCAAATTCACTTCGCTACCGCTTAGGTTAGGTTGGGTTAGGTTACGTTACGTTATGTTACGTTAGGTTAGGATAGGTTAGGTTAGGTTAGGTTAGGAGGTTTTCTGGCTCTCAATTTGTTTTAAATATCACAGGAAAAGTAACGTACGGTGCATAATTTGGAACGGACGTGAACAGTAGTGGCTAACGTCGGACGTGTACGTAGCCACTGCCTTCACGAAAGTGTTCACGATTGCAAACGTCATAGAGTAATGCATACCTACCAATTATCCCAATTGGAATTGACCACTATTATATTAAAATTATGACTATACCTAGTTTATTTGATAGAATCTAAAAAAAATGGTTCTTGGATCAATAAGAGTGGGATAACACAAGGCCCCAATATATTACAGGCCTGAGCTAACTCCTTTACTTTAGGTACAACGCCACAGTACTAGGCCCCTGTTCACATTACACAGCATCATGGCCGCTGTATGTTCTGCGTATGATTCGGCACTGAAGTAGTTAAATTAATTGAAAATGGCCTTCAGTGTTATTGTAGGTATTTTTCATTTACTTAATTATGTATTATAAATGCTGACAACTTGTTGTGTTTCGGGGTGCAAAATTAAGTTGATTATAGGTTTAATTATAGCTGCATGACAGATTTTAAACCTCTTTTGGACGCATTTGAATGTAAAAATGGCTGAAATAAATACTCTGGTCAAATTTTACGCCTCAAAAATCGATTTAATTGTGTGTATTTATTAGGCAGAGGCTACGTACACGTCCGACGTGAGTCGCTACTGTTCACGTCCGTTCCAAATTATGCACCGTACGTTACCTTCCCTGTGATTTTTAAAACAAATTGAGAGCCAGAAAACCTCCTAACCTAACCTAACGTAACCTAACCTATCCTAACCTAACCTAACGTAACGTAAACTAACCTAACCTAACCTAAGCGGTAGCATAGACTAACTACTGTAGTTAGTCTATGGTGTAGTCGGTGTATTTAAGGTTTTCTAGCTAACCGGAAGAGACATTGTAAAAACAGTTATAAGGTTATGTGATCACCAATCAAATCTGCAGTGTTGCTGGAATTTATAGTACGCGTACCATATTTTCCTCATCATTGTAATAAAAATAAACATTGTTTAACTAATTACATAATTTTATCAGCTGTTATTTTATGAAACTAATTATTGTTTGGGTTTATTTGTATTATTAGATTAATGGATTATGGGTTTCTTTCTGCATGTCCAGTGACAATATAAAAATAGCTGTACCATTATTATCCCCTGTAAGGTTGGCTACACTTTTACTTTGTTGTTGATTTATGCATCAGATGGACGACATCACAAGACATCTTTGCTGCGAACATTACTCTTTAGGAAATGTGCTGAAAGCTCTCCGAACCTTGGTGTTCCAGTACCTGCAGGAAGAATGATTTCACAATTTTCAACAAACAGAATGTGTTGCTAAGTCTTCTTTCCCACCATATAATTATCCCATAACACTTTTTACAAAATAACTGCATTGTTATGTTTTTTCTTTGCAAAATACTTCCTCAAAAGTCTAAAGCGATTTAGCAAAGGACACCTATTCATATTGTGCAGTGAATATGAGTTAACATGCAAAAGTACTTTCAAAACAAAAGTTAACGGTGTTAATGTTACCAACGGTCAATTGATTGAACCTATTTTGAGTTGGTTTTTCGCTTGAATTATTTATCAAACGAGGGTTTAAATATAAAAAATACCACACCTGCTAGTTATTATTAGTTTTCTATTTAATCATATATATATAGTATCACTTAAATTATTTCAATATTTTGATTCCGTTCTCTTTGTAGACATGTACTTTAGTTTCGTTACGTCATTCGTAATCAACCAATCATAACTGAGATAATATTACCCATCAGCAGCTGCGGCTTCCCTGTAGCCATGTTGAAAATGAAAAGGAGTCGGAAAGAAACTGAAGACAAGGAAGCAAGGCGAACATCGGTCCGGCGTGTTTAACACCTTTTCCACCACCTTAGGACGTCATGGCTGACCCGGAGAAGCAGCCCGAACAACCAAAGGCTGTACAACAAAAGCCCGTCCTAGGTACGTGTGAAGTAGAGTTGTTGTCATTCTTTAAATTTGGAATATATCATTGCCGCGAAATTTTCTCGTTGCTGCTGCCACCATGTTGGTAGGTAAACGAAGTCGCAAAAGTGTGGGTGCCCACAACGCTCTTCAAAATATTCTTGTTTTAGACCATTATATTGAATGAAACGCCTGTGCATTGATTTTCAGACTTCATTGTCCTAGCCTTAACGTTTTCAAAGAGGCCTAATTGTTAGGATCGCCCGAAAAAGGAAACACGATTATACACAAAGTAATGCTGGACTCCTGTGTGGGCCTGATCTAAGTTACTCAATTAAATTATTCTTTCTTTAATTGAAAGGTTTAAGAGTGGGGATGAATTAAAATGTTAATAATATAGAGTCATGCTTAATGATTTCAAACCAAATGATTTTTATGTTATTTATTGATTTTCCAAGGGACTGTCATTATCATAGTTTTTAACTCACCTTGAATGATGAGCACATGGTTATGGTTTAACAATGGTGGTAAGCTGGAAGCAAGCCTTTATCCCTTGGTTGAAATATTTTCTGAAAGATACTAAGTGTAGAATTCTTAAATGAGATTAGTTTATGTCACCAACTTACAGTTCTCCTTAAATTTTATAAGTTTCCACAACAATAAAATTCCCTCACCTTTCTGCTGAGGTGGGTAATGCTAACAGTCTGACCAACCTTAATATTTTCATAATACTCAAATATTCATTCGATAGCGATATCGCGATACGACATGTATCGACATTTAAAATCTTGCAGACATTGTGTAGGCTATCGCGAGATGCGTATCACTCATTTTGCACACCACCCCTGCAGGAGCTAGCATCTAATAAATATGTGTATAAAACTGCCTATGAAATATCAAAAACTGTCATGTAGCCTACAGAGTACCTATTTAAACTATGACATCGCTTATCCATTGCTGTACAGGCCATTTAAACTGTGACGTCATATGCCCAGCTGATATTAAAACATCAAATTGGCTGACGCATCAGTGTGGGCATAACCTCAAAACTACTATTCCCGCCTTTTAGCAGACAACAGATTCCCGCCATTATATATTATTAACCTATAAAAAGGGAATACTAAGTTAAGGGAATACTAAGTTAGGCCTGGTTGTCTTTATTATTGTTAATTGAAATAAATAATTTGTAAAAAATATGCATAACTTAGGCCTACTTTACAAACCCAATACCCAAACCCAACTTCCCACAGATAGCAGACAATGTACGTTGATATCCCTCGTTCAATCCATTTCAAATTGTCCAGAAAAGAAGTAGCCTATTTGGTTGCTTGACCATTTTTTTTTTAATTTGAGATTACTGTGATTGTACTTAAGTATGAGTAAGTATAAGTATGAGTAACTTAGTACAAAACCAACCTTGTTTTATTTTTTAACAACAGTTTACAAATGGTGGCCATCTTTGTCAGTCTCCACACGCTTATTTTGATGTTTGTCGATGTTTTCGCAAAACCATATTGGGTCAGTCCATTTCAAATCATCCAATATAAATAAAATTTGTTGCTCAACTTTTTTTATTTTTCTGATTTTTTTATCATGAGTTCTCTGTAGGTATAGTAGACAAACACAAAACACAGTTTGAAAAAATGTATATACCGTAGTTTTTTTTGGCAGCCATTTTTAAAATGGCGATTGAGCAAATTTTCATAAAAAACGTGGTTTGCGGAAAGTTGAATTGCCAAGCCATTTTTAAAGATATCAGAATAATTAAAAAAACAAGTGTGTTCAGCATAAAATGAACTTCAAGTAAGTACACATTACTTGAATTATTCCTTAATGTTAAAGAGTTAGTCAAACTCTTTCTGTTAAAGTTTGGAAAAAAGTCGTCAATCGTTACTTTTTAAGACCATCAAATTTATTGAAGGAAAAGAAACTCACTGATAATTTTGTATTTCTATGTTGAATACTTTTAGGACTACATGCAGTATAAGTTTTAGTCCTGAGAATACACTCCCTTTTTGTCTAGGGCTTTTAAAAAATAGCCAAAAACATAAAAAGTTAATTTTCCCAGGTCAATATCTAAAAAGGGACTGAATTAAATCAAGTGAAAATTTTACTGAATGTTCTTTATACAAATAAGAATACCTCATAAAAAAATATGACTGAGACTCAACTATATTTTGAGAAATAAATCAATGAATTTTGGTAAAAACGCTGCACTTGTACTCGCCAGTGCACTTGACAAGTTAGCACACAACGGCTTGAAATTATTACAATTGGCATTGGTTCAATGTGTTTTAATCATTACCTACACACTTTAACTGAATATATATTTCTACTCTTAAATAATAATGAACAGTGATAACAAAAATATATGTAAGGGTTTTAATTCTTAAACTTACCGATATGTTGCAAATACTTCATTTACGTGGAGCATTTATATACAATAATGTTTCTGTATGTTTTGGTTTAACACCCTCATTGTGTTTGTGTAAACAAATAAACAAACAAACATCCTACTTGTGACTATTTGTCAGCTGTAATTTTCATTACAAAGTTACACAAACACAATATTTGATTGCATAGTTAATCAGTTATGTTGTGTGTTCTACTAGATCTGGGTATTTCTGTTTAAGTTATAGATGCTGTAGAGTTCATTCAGCGAGAGTAGAAACAACCGTTTCTGCTTCTGCACCTTGACATTATTTATCACAACTGAAACACATTCTTTTTTACCAGGACATAAGCGACTATTTTCATCGTCCTCATAAAATTCTTTAACACAATTAATTACAACTTCACTTATTTGGTTCTGTCTTTTAGAAAGATGAGGTAAAATACCCTGTTCCTTTACTAGCTGCCTAGTCAACCCTGTATTCAGATGCACCAAATTCCTCGATTATTTTTATCTTTGGCCATGATTTCAACAACTTAAAATTTTTCTTTAAGTTTGGTAATAAGAATATCATACTCACTCTCTATGTTATATGTAGCCTACTATTTTGATTCTGAGCTTCCAAGTCATTATGGAAAGATTCTTCTAACTTTCGCTTGACTGCAGTTAAGTAATTTTCTTAGTTTTTCTCTGTAAAGCTGACAGCCTTAGTTCTGTGTTAAGTTTTGTTATTTTGCACAATGGAGATAGTTCTAAAGTTTGACAAATTGATTCCACCTGGTGTAAGGGATTTTCCTCTACTATTTCAAATGGTTTAGGTAGAAATTCAGGGTCGTTTTCCATACTATTCGCTTCTTCTTGGACTGGCTTTTCAACGAATAATCGTGAAGAACAAGTTGGACATTAGAGCTTGTCCATGAATTAGCTTAATAATCTCATTTCTATTCTTAGAAAGATGTTGAACTAATATCTTACACAAATGCATTTTTTACAGTTTTTTTGTGAGAATTTAATGGGTCACAGCATTTTTCCCCGAATATGTGATTATATTTTTTTAAATATTTGTCATTACGGTAATGGCAAATATCAGGAATTTATGTGGAAATTCTTAACTTCAGCAAACATTGTTCATTAGCTGGCAAGTCATTCACCCTAATTAATTATTTAGGCACTTCTTTCTTGAAGTGTTGTTTATGGCACTGTTCACTTATTAGTTCAACCACAAAACAAGTCATACTTAATACTTAAACAATATATTTTTCTTGGAAAACTAATAGGCCCCTATACTAAATTTTATTAATAGCTTAATTAAGATATTCCACAATACAACAATGGAAATCCAGACTAAAAAACTGCCACTAGCAGGACATGTTCAATAGTCAAAGCAATAGTCAAAATAGCCTAATTAATAATTTTACTTATTGCTATATAAAGGTTAATTGGTGTTTATTACTGCTACATGTTAATTCTAGTTTTATTAATACAAAGTAAGTTTTCAAATAATTTTACATAAAATTAATTGATTTGTAATGATATAATCAAGCCGTTGTGTGCTAACTTGTCGGTGCTCTGGCATGTACAAGTGCAGCGTTTTTACCGAAATTCATTGCTTTATCTCTATCAAAATGTAGTTAAGTCTCAGTCATAATTTTTGTATGAGGTATTCCTATTTGTAAAAAGAACATTCAGTAAATTTTTCACTTGATTTCATTCAGTCCCTTTTTAGATTTTTAGACCTGGGAAAATTAACATTTTTTTGTATTAGGCCATTTTTGAAAAGCTCTAGACAAAAAAGGAGTGTATTCTCAGGACTAAAACTTATACTGAACATAGTCCTAAAAGTATTGAACACAGAAATAAAAAATATCAGTGAGTCTCTTTTCCTTCAATAAATTTGATGGTCTTGAAAAGTAACGATTGACGACTTTTTTCCAAACTTTTACAGAAAGAGTTTGACTAACTCTTTAACATTAGGGAATAATTCAAGTAATGTGTACTTGACATTCATTTTATGCTGAACACACTGGTTTTTGAATCATTCTGATATCTTTAAAAATGGCTTGGCAATAAAACTTCCCGCAAACCACGATTTTTATGAAAATTTGCTAAGCCGCCATTTTAAAAATGGCTACAAAAAAGATGGGAAATAATTTTTTTTCAAACTGTGTTTTGTGCTTATCTATCTATAGGGAACTCATTATAAAAAATTCAGGAAAATAAAAAATGTTGAGCAACATGGCCTGGGTGATTTTAAATGGATTGACCCAAACTAGAAAAATCGGACGATGGGAAAGGGGGGTTTATGGTGGTTTACAATTTTCCAAAAATCAATTCTTTGCATTTTTCACTCAAAAATTTTTAAAACACTAATTTTTGTTTCGACCATTTAAAATTTTTAAAACACTTAATTTTGGTTTCGACCATTTTATAGAGCTTAAAAAATAAAAACAATATAGTATTTTGAATCATTAACCTAGGTTAATTGGTTGCGGAGAAAATCCTAAAAACGTGCTCATAAAATCTCCTATGTTAATCTTATGGGGAAAAGGTTTTTAGCTTTTCCTCAGTTAATTTTAATGTAAACCTTACATTTGCTTTTACCAATCATTTCAGCTCTACAAAACGGTCATTCTGGTGTTTAAATTGTGATTCTACGTCCAACCATTGCAGAGATATTCAAAGTGCTAAACATAGTACGTTGTCCAATGTTCTCCTTATGGAGAATAATTCAAATGTGATATCTCGATTACTTATGAATGTATGTTAACAAAACTTAGCATGTGGCTTATTTTATTGTGCAAATATCAATATACCAGTACTAGGTGAAGTAGTACTAGTATATTGATATTTGCACAACAAAATAAGCTTTTGCCGATTTTCCCTGCAGCAGCAAACCTGCTAACTTACTCACCCCCATGTTATTCTTATGTAGAATAAGTAAATTGTAATGTCTCCCTTAATTATTAATATAAATGAATAAAACTTGGTGTGCAGCTTCGGCTGGTTAAGTTATATTGATAATTGCATAAAAACACATACTTTGTGTTACTTGTTGCAGCAAACCTGCATACTCAGCTTTCAATGTTATTCTTATGGATTGTGTTACTTGTTGCAGCAAACCTGTATACTCAGCTTTCAATGTTATTCTTATGGAGAATCAGTAAAATGCTGTATATCACCTATTTATTTGTGTATTCTTATGAAACTTGGTGAATGGCTATGTGGTAGTAGAAACATGTACACATGCATTGGCAATTCGTTGAGTACGCAGGTTTGCTGCTAAGGGGGTATTTTAGTTTTAGAACAGTGGTTTAATTTTTGTGATTTTAGATTTGTTGGTACTGTATTATATAATAATAGCTGTTTCCGCAGGCTTCGCCCCGCTAATAATAATTTAAAAATACTGACAGTTTTGTGTGCTGCATTTTGTGGTTATCCCATGGAGCTACTACGAATCAAGATCAGCTGTTTGTATTTTCATAAGAATGTTCATAAGAATAACACAGGATTGGAACTTACTCCTCGTGGGGTGAGCCCCATGGAAATTTCCTAAAACCCTTTCTTAGTGAGCACCTAAGACTCAAGAGGAAGCCAAATTTTATTGCAATCCGTTGTGTGGTTTTTGAGATTTCGTGATGAGTGATTGAGTGAGTCAGTCAGTCAGTGGTATTTGAGTTTTATATATTAAGATTTAAAACTACATTTTTATTGTAGCTCTGTTGTAACATTTAACTATAATATTCATTCAAATTTCAATCAAGTCTTGTCTTATGTAATTATGCCAAGAAAGGTTATATCTATTTTTTTTAAGATAACAGAACAAAAATAGGTTGATGATAGCCTTTGACTTTTATCACAGTTATCTTGCAACAACCTTTTTGCTTGTGCAAAATCTGCCGTCCATTATCACTTGACCTCCCCATTTAACAGTGTAGCAATTTTTCATCTGTGGTATAAATCTTATGCAATTGAAAATCTTATTTTTTTTAATTAAAAAAGTAAACATAAATTTATTATGTTTTGACAACTTTATGCTCCACAACCATTCCAAGTTCTGTATGGAACAGTTTAACCTTGTTTTTAATCACTGTACAGGATTTTAAAAACACTTATGTTTGAACAAAATAAAAAATAGTCCAAATCATATGTCGATTATCATTTTAGATCTTCTAAACTTTAGACATTTTTTAGTGTTGATTTATCTGAAAATATTCAGCTGAAAGCGGTTCCGTATACCCTAGGACAAACACGGTTACCTCAATTGAGATACCTTTATTTTGTAAAACTCTGTGATTCTCTTTGTATGTTCATATTTTTACAATCAATGCAATGTGAAACGTACTCCTGCAACTACCTAATACAAAACTGTTAGATTTATTTTACGTACTCTGATATTCAGTGTTATACACAAGTTATTCTGATTCCTTATGATGGGACGTGTGGATTATGGGCTTAAATTAAGCAATATTTAATTTATCACACTTAAATTTGATCATTTAGTAATACAAATTCATTGCCTTGCATGTTATTTTTAATTTTCTAACTACATGAATGTCAAAATGCAACCTTTAGTTAAGAAATGTCCATCTAGTATAGTTTTTCTGAAAAAATGTGCAAGGACACTATTAACAAAAATTGTAATGTAGGTAAATTAATTGCAATGGTCATATTACATTGTTACAAGTATTACACTTTGTTTAAAGTTTAATTAACTTTACAGTCAATAAATGCTACTAAAAAACTTTCACAGAAATTAAAATTTAATCCTCATCAGCTTTTACATTGAAATACGAATGTATTTTGTTAAATTACCTAACGTTAATATAATTTTTATCAGTGTAGCAGCCACTTTCCATGTTATTCATTCATTCAAAATTTTTTTATAAAAAGATAGTAAACTAAAGTGTATATTACAGCAATTAAAAACTTGAATTGTTTTTAGCGAATTTCCCCTATAGGGAAGAAGCTATTACCGTAGGTCTCATGGTAAGACTTAAGCCCGAGACTATGATAACTTTTCATTTTGAGGTCCCCAGATGCCAAAAACACCATTCGTTCAAATTTTTATATATGTATATATATATAGTTAAGCAGACGCACCGATCCTGACTCAAACCAATCCTGACTCTTTATCGAGTCAAAATAGGTTAATATGTGTACAATATTATTAAAATAGAGTCAAGATTGGTGTTCTCAGATAATTTAAAATCAGGTTACTTTTTTTTTCTGTCGAACATAAAAATGAGAAATAAAGAATAAACAAAATTTTCGAGAGCATGTTATAAGAATATGCTGACCATAAACGTAATACACATAAATAACTTTAATTATATGATAAAACTATAATTTAATTATAAGTATTTTCCCATTATTTTTGATCATTTTATTACTTTTCACCGATTTTTTTGCTAGGGCCTACCATTTATTGACCCAAATATTAATTAATTCTTGCTTTACAAAACAACTTTTGCAACAGCATTTTGTTTAGAGTAGCAAGATCAAGATGGAAGGAAACGTTTAAAGGTAATTAAGTAAACACAATTTGCTTTTTGTGGAATTGTTATTTTGATTTTATTTAGAATGTAATGTAAAATATAGTTCATAACTAGAACTGAAAATCGTGTTTCGATCCTTACTCATTTTAAAGCGAGTTTAAGTTCAGCTCGTATCGAAAAGCGTCACTTTTGGTTCTAGTGATGAAATATACTATTTCGTCACTCAGCCATTTGATTTGATTACTTTTCCCCCGTTTACATATCAATATTTTCTGTTAAATCAGAATATTATCCTTTGAAACAAATAAATAAATATAAATACCTAGGGAAAATTTTAAACAAAAATGTTTTCTTTTGATTATGTACCTATGAAGAATAGATGAATAGAGTTTACGGTCTATTCGTTTCGCGAGTGAGCTGTCGGCGTCGGCTGTCGTGAAAAATGTAGTTTGAAGCATGGCCGGATTTAAGCATAGGCTACATAGGCGTGCATCTAAGGGCTCGCACCACACCAAAATCTAAGACCACATACAACAAAAGATGGTTGACCTGGGCAGTATGGGGGCTCACACCCCAGGTTGAGCCTAGGGCCTAGAGATCCTAAATCCGGTCCTGCTTTGTAGTTCCATTCCTTAGCAGCAGCACCCCCTCCCTTTAATCCCAAAAATCAATTCCACCACTCCAATGTTATCTACTCTCCCTCCTTCAACTCGCGACTGTCTCATAGTCGGGTTGTTGTGTCGCACTAAGTTCGTCAGTTCCAGTCAAGTCTATAATTGGTCTCCGTTCTAGCTGGGTGACGAAAATTCTCAGCGTCAGCGAACATCATAAACACACGGCTAGGCATGAGCGAGTCCTAGCTGAACATGCGATTCGACACACTGACAATCTGGCAGGAGCGAAAAAGGTCGTATCACCAAGTATCACCGACAGAATTGCCATTGCCCAGGTAGAACGGAGCCGTAGGAGTAGTAGAACAAAGCATAGTATGTGCGTTTGTTGCTATATCTACGAAAAACTGTATGAAGGTAGCCCCTTCTTCACCCCCCTTCCACCCCACTACAGTAGTACAATACTCGTTTCGACTCAGTGGAGTGCTGTAGATTATTTGACTAGTCTAGCTGGACAAAATTATATTTAGAGATAAGAGACAAACAACTTTATTAGTGATTTCTTAAGAAATACATTAGCATCAAAATATTTTATAAAGTCCTGCTTTACAATTTTTGTTTCTGTTTTTCTTCTTATTGTCTTGTCTCAATCGAGATCAAAGAAGTCCTTGTAGATTGGGTGTTCCACTAGCCAGTCCCAGAAGTTATTTTTCAGCTGGTTTCCTAATAGGTGCTTGATGTTTTGTGGCAGAGAATTTACAACTTTGCATCCGATATACGATAGTTTCTTGGTGAATTTTGTTGTGTGATGGATAGGTAGGCTATTGTCTCTTGCTCTTCTGGTGTGGTGGGAGTGGAAATCTTTATTCCTGGGAAGATCTAAGCCACTGGTGTACATTACCAGGTGATTAACAGGATACAGGATAAGTGGGATTAATTATGTCTGAATATAGGCATAATAGATGTGCGCCTAGGGGTCCACAGCTCTTAAATACGGCGCTGTGGTCACGGGTTCAAATCCCGGGATGTTCAATCAAATTAGGGGTTCGGACCGCTTTCCCTTAAAATATTCCTAACAAGAGTACCGTTGGCATTGAAAAAAGGGAACCTTAAAAGCCAGGTGGACGGAACCCCAAATATTGTTAGATCATGAGCAAGTTTCTATTTTCCTTTATAATAGCGTACAAATAAATTGCCAGTTGACGGCGTGGTTTGCCAGGCTATCAACCAAGATCAACCAGTAGTAGACGTGCTGCATTACCAAAAATCCACCAGCTGATCGAAATAACTTTCGAGTGATATTTGTCCATGGCAAAATGACAACATTGACAGCTTACAACCATATGCTAACGGCTACAGTCCAACAACTGTCAATTCAACTGTCCGCTATAGTATAACAGCTTTATATCTACCAAATTTAAGCTTAAACGATTCATAATTGTAAGATGCCGCATAACCGAGAAGTTGGTACCACATAAATTTCTTTAGCCTATTTCTATATATATATATAGGTTTGGTATCAAAATAAACAGAGGTTTGCTATCGTGATACACACTGTTAATGATTTGTTTATATATTTTATTTAATCAAAAAAGGTTTGCATAATAGTATTGGAGCAGAAGTATGATTCACTAACCAGGCTGCCACCCTGTGTGAACAACACCAAGTGCACACAATAGATCCAAGGGGGAGATTAATTAGCGGTCTACTGGGTTTCCGCCTCACTCCAACATTAATTGTACCATAAATATATCTAGAGGTTTGGGGTAAAAGTGAAGCCTACATGGTCGACCGCCACTTTCCTCAGAGGTAACCAATCAAATCCTCTCTTCAAAAGTAAAATGTTTGTCAGCTGACTGTAATATAACCTGTTGGTTGCCTTGGGAGCAGATTTGACAGAGATGGAAATGGCGGTCGACCATTGTTGGGAGATATAATCTATCTATCTACATACAATCTTTGAATCATATATAGCCTAATTAATCTTTGTTTTTGTCCTTTGTGTGTCCAATTGCGATGATACTTTGCATGGTAATCCAGGTTAATCCTAAAAGAGGGTTTCTAGAAATTAATGAAATATGTAAACCTTAGGGCTCCACCTTACTGGACTGAAATGGCAATCTTATCGGCATTAGTAAACACTGGATCTTTTGAACTAGAATTTGATAGTAACACAGCTTGCTTAAACACCAGAGCAGGACCGGATTTAAGAGCTGTAGGCCCCAGGCTCAACCAGTGGGCGGACCCTTGCCACCGTCGATGTCCAGGTCAGTGACCTTTTTTGCTCGTATGACGGCCAATTTTGTGGTGCGGGCCCCTAGGTCAATGATTGAATCCGGCCCTGCACTAGAGTAAACCTTGAGCCTGACCCCATTCATCAAATTATTTCGGGTTCCGCCCCCTTAACCTTCAAAATACTTATTCAAATACTACTGCACTGATGGATCTGAAATTCTATAAAGATAGCTGATAGCTCAGCATAGACATAGGCCCACTCTTGCCACTCTTGATAATATACTTTAGGGCTTTGCCCCCTGGCGTTTGTTAAACCCATTTTAATCTTCACAACCCAACCACTGATCCGATGGATCTTAAGTTTGGTTGGAGACTAGAAAATACACCAGATTCAAAGTTTCCCAATTCGAATATCCTTTGGGGCTCCGCCTTATTGACCACCTCGCACTTTACTACTGGACTTACGGAGCTGCAATTCGGTAGGGAGTTAGCAAAGGCAGTTATAGGCCTATTTCTGATCAAAATATTATTGAACGTTCTGCCCTTTATTATTCCCATGCTAACCCTTAACAAACCAACTACCGAGCTGGTGAAGCTGAAATGTGGTTGGAAGATAAATGATGATACACAAAAATTAAGCAATCCGTTGTGCTAATCCCTAACAAGGACACAACTTGTGTGTTCCAAAACAGGAACACAACTTCACTAGCCTTCAGAGTATGTTTACTAACACATACCTAAAACTGTTTGATGGGAAGATAAGTATGAGAATCAAACATACCCTTCTGAAAATCTAAAAATTCTTTATGTTTGATATTGTCAATGTTAACCATATTGAGTAATGATTTCATTTAACATGATAACAATACTTCAACCAATGGGAAAAGAAACTAGAATCAATGATAGAAAATCACACGAATCAAGGCTACCAGCACGGGTTCAAATCCCGGGATGTTCAATCAAATTAGGGGATTAGGGGGGTTTGTTGTTATGGGATTTGTATTATGTTATGTTATTTTGTATACAGCTACAAAATATAACTTTATTTTAAATTTTTGAAACCCTCAGGCTGATGTACTTACTCAACACTCTCTGAATGTGGATGTAAATAGTTATCTTGGATCAAGGTTCACCTTTGACCAAAAACTTTCATAAAATAAAATACACCCATAGCTATTCAACCAGAAAAAAATTACCTTATTGACTTAGTTTCAGTTAGACTGGAAAAAACTAGGAATAGTCATCTCTACATGAAAATCAAACTATTTAATTAACTGCCAGAAAGTATGTGGTATGTACCCTTAAAAGTTTGAAAATGTAATACAAGTTTAGTTGAGGGAGAACGTTATGCTGTAGATGAATATTTGGCCTGTGATACTAGTATGTTAAGGATTTAGATTTGTGTTTTGTTAAGTTTGATCAGTTTATTTATTTACATCTATTATAATTTATTACCAATAATTTATTACTTATATTATTATTATTAACTTTTATAGTTACCATTATTGTTGGGTTTTTGAATTATTAACTTAATAACGTCTTTTGTATTTATGTACAATTTATAACAGTAAAATTGTAGATTAATTTATGACTTTGTCAATTGCACAAATTTGTGTTTAAAGGCAATACAAAGTTCTTGATTCTTGACTTACTCTGCCCAATCCGGTTGTTACAACTTTACCTGAAGTCCCAATCTCTGGGAACCCTGTTTTAGTTTAAGAAAGTTAGTTCCTATTTACAACATCCATATAATACACCCATGCAAGCTTACATCAGCTGGCATTATGTGTGTAAATAGGTTTAGCTTATAACACAAATGTGAATTCTGGAAACTAAATGAGGGAATAGTGGAGTAGATTAAATAGAGATTGTTGCGCAATAAATTTTAATTTATTTTTAAACTATACATTTGTTAAAAACCTATTGGAAAAATATGTTGTAAAAGATACTCTAACAAATAAACCTACAACAAAAACCTCTATGCAAGGTACAGTACATACATTTTGTTATGACTCAACTTAAAGAACATTACACAAAAGATGTTTATCTTGATTCACCACTTCATAAGTCACAAATCCTACCTGCTATATGAGTTAAATATACAACTGTAAATGAACTTATATAAAATTTAAAAATTACATTTGAGTTACATTTATAATGAATAGTATGAACATTCATTGCCTAAAATTTGATAGTCATAAATTATTAAATATCGAATTAGAAAATGAAAAAAGTTCTGAGGCCTCTGAAATAAATTTATTAGGAATAACTTTAGATAACCACTTAAACTGGAATACTCAAATAAATAAAATCGTCAACAAATTAAACTCAGTCTGCTTTAATCTGAGAGTATTAGAAAATTGCTTCAATTTTGAAAACCTACAAATTGTTTATTACTCTTATTTTCAAAGTATATTACTATACTGCCTCCCTGTATGGTTCGGCAAATCTAAGGAGAACCAAAAGAAAATTTTTTAAATTACAAAAACGAGCAATAAGAATTATTATGCATGCCAAACACAACGAGCCAAGTCGGAAACTCTTTGAAAAGACACAAATTATAACAATTTTTGGACTTTATACTATAGAAATTTTGAAATTATATGTTAATGAACAAAGCAAAATAAAATAATTACAACATAATCATAATTATCACACTAGAAAACAATTCATCGTTCAACATAAAATCCACAGAACCACTACATATGAAAATTCACCCCAATACATGATGGGAAGAGTCATAAGTCAAATTAAATAAAAAAATTCACAAAATTGAAGTAATTGGAAGAACAAAATTAAGAAAAGTAAAAAAAATATAATGAACAATCCTTTATTTTCATTGGATTAAAACAATTAGATAACATAAAAAAGTAGAAAATTTAAGCTGCAGTATTTTTTAGACTTAAGATATTTTTTGAAAAAGCCTACACAATTTACAATTGTTTTTCGGCAAATAAATATTATTATTATTATAATCAACAAGACAAAATTTTAATATGAACAAACTTAATTTGTAGTGAATGTCCTGCACTACAAATTATTTCTTTTGAATTTTGTTGTTGCTGGTAAAAACTGGTAAAATGTAGTTTTCCCATACATCACAATTTGGGAAAATGATACATCGGATAAGAAGTATTGCATTGCCACATCGTATTTAGGCATTGATACTTAATCAGTTAATTACAATTCTTTTATGCCACTGACTGTTCATGCAACTTATTACCGGGCTAATATGATCGCCTCACTTCAAAAGCGATTTGCATTGTTATCAAGAACAGTATTGTCTCAAAACATCTACTTAAAGGATACCAAATAACAATTTATCTACAATTTTGTCCTACCCTCCTACCCAAATAAATGTTATTTATATTAGATCTTAAAGGTTTTCAATCAAAGCTTTGTAACATCTTGAATTTTTGGATATTCACACACCTCCACTTTTATTAAACAAAGTGGCTGCTAATAAAATAACGTTATCAGGTCATAAGTAACAGGTGTTAAATATTGCTAAAACAAACCACCCCCTTGTGAAATGTAATATGTAATACAGTAATAAATCCCAAATGACATCTTTAGTAATTCAAGCGCTCATATAAATTGACATATTTCTTTGAACAATCACTTTAAGGGGCCATACACATATTACGTAACATACTTAAGGGGGGGTAGGGAGTAAGATATAACGTTATGCTGCATTATGTGGTGGAGGGGGAGGGGGGGGTTTGGATAAACGTTACGTAACACACATGTTGACCCTAAGAGCTGCTGGCGCACTCCAGTATGTATTGATACTGTTACAAATCTTTCAAAATTAAATTGATATCAAAATCAAGGTTAGTTTGTTATAAAAACATTTTTCTGTCATACTATTTTAATAACAGTTTCAATAAAAATAAATACATAACGTGTTTTGAGTAAGTTCTGTGGTATTGCTTTACACCTATGTTGTATGTTGTTTTAGTGTGTAAAATCATGACTTGATACAGCAATGCAGCCCATAAATTTTTTTATTTTGTTTTGTATTTTTATTAGTTATAAATTAAATTTGTTATGTTATTTTGCTGATTATATTATTAGTAACAGTATTGTTTGATTGTATATATTGCTTAAGTTTAATGATTCATTGAAATCCATACTCCAAATTGCTAGTAAAACGATGTTTAAAGGTTTAAGCTGTTTTAAAGCCTACTAAGATTGAGTTATGGAACACTTAGGGGGAGGGAAGGGGCATATGGTCAAGTGTTATGGTGCGTTAAATGGGGAGGGGGAGTCTAAAATGACAAAAAATGTATTATGTAATATATGTATGGCCTCTAAGGCTAAAATTTGTTGTTATGGGATTATTACCACCATGAACTAAGTTATATTTATTGACTCCCGACTTTATTGTAATACATTTTTGTGGATCTCTATGTGATATTACAGTGTATTCCAAATTAAGTTATTATTTAAAATAGTCAAAAGTAAGATGACAAAATTAATTTCAATTGGTAACTATAAAATTTAAAATTTATATATAAATGGTAATTTTTCACATCTAATAATGTTAACACGTTTTATGTTTTTAAATTTAAGTTAGAGAGGGAATTTATAAAGTCTCATTGGTCTACAAGACTCCCCGTCCTTAAGTCTATAAAAATAGTCTTGTGGCCTGGGAGGTTGTAGTCCATGCAGTCAGTATGAATATCCCTTTGACAACCTTATAGTTGGGGAATTTTAAAGTCTTTGCAGTCAGCATTTTCTGTAGTCCTTTGGTCTACAGCAAGGTAGTCCAGTGGTCTAGAAAACTGAAGTCTAATTAGCCAGTAAATTCCCAAACTTTGCAGTGTTGCCTATAAATTTAATTAAGAAAAAATCATGTACAGTCGGTTAATATTGGATAATTAACCAACTTCCCCCTAAACACTTAATGGAGGGGATTGTCAATTAAAGTGTCTGCGAGTGTTAAAATGCTTGTAATGGAAAAGCGCTTTCTTTAACAATGTAATAATTGGTGTCAACTGTTATGACAAGTAATGCATTTTACAATATGCAGAGACCTATAAAAAAGATAACACGTCATCAGATTTTATATAAACAACTGTTCATCAATTATACAATACATTTTATCAACTTCAGTCCTAAAGATCTTATAATATTAAACATATTTTGTTTATTACATACAGTTCAAGTAGTAAATGCCAGCTAAAATTAATTAATAAAATAATACGGGTAGTCACCGAATTCAAACACACAGAAAATAAAAACTATCACTAACAGTAAATAGTACCTCTTTCAAAAGGTATATAGAGTAAAATACTAAAAATACATACAAAATGCAATGTTTAAAATGTACAGTTTAAAAACTGTTGTAAAAACATTCTAAAAGAAGCTTTAGTTTTTAATTCATAATATAAGATTACTTCTAATTAGATGATTTAGAAAACTTTCAAAAACATTTATTATTGGTAAAATTCTTGGTGGAAAGAAAAAAATAGGTGAGAAATTGCGCAGGTTTTGTGACGTCACTCGGGATGCAAGCCGGCACCAGCAGGTGAGCGCAGACTGTCAGCCGATTGTAGAAAAAACAAACAAATGTATGTCAGCCAATTGGAGCTTGAGCTTGCATCCCGTGTGACGTAGATGCGCGGAATTGACCCATTTTAGACACTGGAGTAGCAGATCTATTTGTTTCCTTTCACCATGGGTAAAATTGGTAAATAAGAATGAATCGAGAAGCCAGCAATCATTCATAAGTAAAACAATTGTAAACAATTTGTATTTAGGACAGGTAAAAAGGCCATTTATGGCATTATTTCCTGAATTCCAACCATCTAAATATATTTAATACTTTCAGGTCTCCCGTGTAATAATTCCCGCTATCACTTAACTAACCAATTACAATGATGAATTATTGTTAAAGCATTGAACAATTTCAGGGAAATTACATAAACTTACTTAAACCTAAAAATATGATTATTAAGTAATATATAAACACAATAACTATATATGTCTCTAAAATGTGTCTAACATTTTCAAAAATAGTTGATATTCAACTTTAGTTATTGTAGAGTTGGGACATGTTACTGTTTGTAAGCCGTTTTGCATTGGTTTGAGTTTAATATGCAATTTACAAGGTTATGCCTAATCCCCTCCATTACAGATTTGGTCACCTTAATGTTTGTATGCCTTTTTTATATTGGTGACGAAGACCAGCCCCAAACCAATACTAAAAAAGGCATACTAACATTAAGGTGAACCAAATCTATAAAGGATAGACATAGCCCAGTCAATACAATACTAAACCTCTAACTAATACAAAAACAAAAATGATTACAAAAATTAAGGTGTACCAATTCTATAATGGGGAGGTATTACCCAGTAAATATCAAAACATAATGAAAAAATAATTTATAAATTGCTATTTTTACCAATCTGTTTTCCTAATTTTTTTTGTACTTCTTGGCATTTGGAGAGACATTACTCATTTTACGCTTTACAGCGTTGTTAACAAATGTGCATACCTGGGGTACTGTTCTATTGCATAAGACATTACAGCTTCTCTTAAAATTAACAATATCATTTCTCGAAGGACACTGGCCTTTTAAAATGTCACTTCCAAAAGTTTCAAAAATTGCTTTCTTTTCTGATTCACTCCATTTTCTTCGCTGAATTTGTGGCTTTCTTAATACTGGAATAAGAGGTTCCACATCATCAATGTGATTATTAGAACCAGTGTTAGTACTGGGCTCTTCTAAACGGCTCGTTACCTCCTCACTACTTGCAGTTTTTTCATCAGTCGTCATTTTATGCAGCACTGGACAAACAATCAATTTTTGTGCTATGCTGGTAGGCAAATCATAGTTCTTCTTATGAACATATAGTGTATGTCCCAGTGTAGTAGCCAGATGATCTTGATACAGTGGATGGTTAGAATGCAGTTTTGAAAATGTCGCAGCTTGGTGCCTAAGCCCATTACCTGTCAAATCTTTTGGTTTGTCAAGAACTACTTTCCTTTTTATTCTTTCTAAGCTTTGTGATGGGTCGATTGGCTTATTGTGTGCATGAACAAACATTTTAGTATCTTTTATGCCTACACAATTTCGATGCTCTATTAAAGTTTCCATAGCCTGTTTCATCGGTTCTGTAAACACGATAGGAACTGTGTCATACTTCTTTCCCGGGACAAAAAAGATGTGAAATTTTTTACACTGTTCAATATCATTCTCACCTAGTGGGTTCTCTTTAATCATGTCTACGAGTTCATCATGAGAATCCAGTAACTTATAGTGATCAAGAGTACCTCTTGTGAGGTCAACAGGTCGTCGCCTTGCAAGACACATTACATGGGACAGTAACATGTCGACTAACTCATTGTACACGTGACTATCTTTGGGGTGGTTTTTCAGATTTTCAACTACTTCACTGTACTTCAAATTAATGTACCCACATAAGGTTTTAATGTCTTTTTCTAATGCCATTTTTGGAGTTTTTAGGGTTTTGCCTTTCTTGAGTGATCTTAGGGAGTGGCGACCTAGTTGATTAGCCCAGTTGTCCTTCAACAATTGTTCAAAGTCATTTAACATAACTATTTCTGTTCTGTCCTTAGAATGGTTACTGTGAACACTCTCTGTAATATTTTTTCGTTGCAGTCTTAAACAGTTTTTTAAAGGTTGTAGCAGGCGGTAGGCCAATCCTGCAACTCTTACTGAACCGGTTTTTGGGTCATACCCATTTAATATCTCTACAGCCTTGATCATTTCAGGGAAATAAGCTGGATTAAAACAGTCCTTCATCTGTTTGATGTTAGGGTTTAGCTTTCTCAGTTCTAATAGCAACTTAGCCATGTCCCTCATCTCTCTGGAACAGTAATTTCTTTCCGTATAATCCCGCCTGGATTTATGGAACTCACTAACCATTTGTAAAATTAAAGAGTCACTCTTGGCCACAGTGGCTATTTCGTCACTATTCATGTAATTTAATACTTCTTTTTTAACCTCTTCAGTTACATTTTTACTTTCAGGGATTAGAGGCAGCGCGTGTTCCCTCAACGCCAGCACTTTACCTTTTGTAGGCGATTTTAGTGGTGAGGTTCGTGCTTTGCATGATTTTTTAATGTGTACATGCAGCCTGTTGCGTTTATACATCCCACAACAGTGCATACATTGAACTGAATCTCGTATATTTCCACTTCGGTTTGGATCGCTATGTCGTCGTTTTACTGGAATTAAGTTTATGTTTGAAGAACTTTGTATTTGCATTTGATTTACCACTTGGGCATTCCAAGTAGCGTTAGACAATTTTCTTAGCTTATCAGTAATTTTTTGTTTAGCTATTTTTTTTAACTTAGGATCTATTATGCCTGAATTAATGCTTGAAAGCTTCTGTCCTTCTGCAGATCCCGGGTGTACATTTTCAATGTGTCTGCAGTAGTTAGTAATCAGCTTGTTGCAGTACAAGCAGAAGTTTTTCTTTCTTCCTGATGTTTTTTTCCTTTTTTCCTCCTAAAAAAATAAAATGTTATTATTAAATTGAGTTCATAAATACAAAATAGCTGAATGTTAACTCTGTGAGTGCTAAGCATCTCAATGCGTGGTTACATTATTTATTAGAGATTTTTTTAAATTTACTTGTATACATGGGAAAGTCTGGATGTTTGTCACAACTATTACTACAGCAACCAAGGCCCATTTTAGCTTCGTGCCGCCCCCTCCTCCCCCACAACTAGGGAAAAGGAAAGAAGTTGAAGTACAGTTGTCGCAAAGGGACCGCATCGGCGATGACTGAGAGAGTGTTCAAGGCCCGCAATAAGTACTATTTAAATTATTTCTTCACCCTCTGCAAGCAGAAAAATTCCTCTCACCAAAGCAAATAGCAGCTGGAATTGATAAGCAAATTCCCAGTGCTATTTATATATTTTGATATACATCCTGTAGCCAATGATACCTCAGGTAATTTAAAATGCCTATTAATGAACAGTCTTCGAATTGCTCAACTGTAGCTTCACAGTATGTTTGAAGATTGCTAAACGGATTGAAAAAATCATCATTAAGATAATTTCTGTAGATATCGTCAAGCTAATTATGTTGCAGTCAATCTTCACACGAGCGAGAGGGATTCCCACAATAACGCGGCGAGCACGCTGCGTACTCGCAGACTCACAATTCACACAAGCGATCCACTCTTGGCGAGATCGAGATCGCAGCGAGCGCCGGAGATATTAATTTCATTATGCAGGTGTCGGTTTAGAAATAAACTAACATCTACTTATATAAAGCTAGACGGGTTCACTCACTCACTGACATAAACTATGAAGCATTCCCCGTAATCTAACCCCCCTCGACCCCATACTTGAATTAAAGCTCTTGACGAGAAATTCCCAGAAAAATTACCAAAAGTTAACATTTTTGAGTTTTTGGGGCGGGGGAAATTCCACTTTTTCAATCTTTCCACTTTGAGCACGTTTTGTACGGAAACGGTAAGAGATGGCAAAAAATGTTAAATACAAAAGTTGTAGAAAATTTAATTTCCAACTAACAATTTTTCGTCAGATTTAAGATCCGATCATCCGTTTAGCCGCTATTCATCAGAGAAGTAATTTTGGCTCATTTAAATGTGTACAATTTTGGAAAGCCATTTAATGAAAGCACACTATCTTTGGCTAATACCACAGGTTTGTATCAGCTGAAATAAAAACCGCCCGTGTAGGCGATACTAATTTGTTCACATGTGGTTTATATAAATCAGCTGTTACAAACAAGGTGAGCACATTATTGCCTACACAGGAGGTCCAATATTGCGAATATCGTTTTGTTACGATATTGGAAAATGTAATCAACCGATTGTTTGTTCTATCGAATGAATTTAGCCCAGTGGATATGTTGTCATATGATTCAAGATAATGTGGTCACGGGTTTGAATCCTACTTTTGATGCTTACTTTTTGTGGCTGCAATTTGTTTCTGTTTAAATTGACAAATTCATTTATTTGTAATTATGTTGCACAACGAACAGCCACTATACATCGCTCTGCGGAGTTAGGTTAGGTTAGGTTAATATAATTTTGTCGTAAACTGAAGTCTAATTTGTTGTTTTTAAACACGTAAATCCATTTGTAGAACTCCAATTTAAAATTGTAACCACAACTTTTTATTTATATCTGATCAATCAGATTGAGTGAGTACTTTATTTTTCACTTTTATTCACCTCGAAACAACCATCGTAGTCGAGAGTTCATTCGATAAAACTAACAAGCAACCGGTTGGTCAAATGTTTCGATATCGAACCGATATGGGACCGCTTGTGTAGGTGTTAATGTGCTCACCAAAGATAATTTTTGTGTAGTTTTGCTTTGGTTGATGAACTACAATAGTTGAGTTTGATTTAAACTTGAGTTGACTGAGGAATGCAAGTGAGCGAAGCGAACTCCAAAAGGGGGGTTGGGGGTGAAGCCCCCAACGGCGATAAGCCTAGTATTTTATTAAAGTTGAAACCAACCGGAATTTATTCAAATAAAAATGTTTTTAAATCTTATTACATAGTAGATTTTAAAACATAGATAAGGTTATGGCTCACTAAGGAAAAAATCCAATTATTTTCAAAAACTATCAAAAATTGGGTTTGTTTTATAAGTTTTGATTTGTTTATATATCTAGGATGTAATAGGTTGAAACTATTGTAAATTGAAACTTTTGTCCGCTACTTTGCGCGAGAAGTACTCGCTGCGATCTCGCCGGTGAACATTGGCCGAGTGAACAAGCGCGGTGACGCCGCCCTTGATGACTGGCAAAGACGAATAAACAAATTAAATACTTTTATCTCTGCGCCCTTCCTGCCTTTGGCATAACATACCAACTAGTTATTTTTACTTGATATTAAAAATGATTTATAAAGTTTAAAAAAAGTAAAACTGTTATTGCAAGTAGGCTTACAATATTTTTAAGCCATCTAATCTGTAGACCCATTTACATTTTTAAAATATGCTCCCAGAAATTAGCCGCCCTAGGTCGCGGCCTACTTGGCCTATTTAGAAAAGGTGCCCTGACAGCAAAGGTCTAGGTCTGTGTCACATTAAACCTAGAATATAAAATCAAATATCCATATCTAAATGTAAAGCAGCATGGTGTGCAATGTGCGATACGGCTTTACCTTTGTCCTGTAACTCAAAACGACGCAAAGTCAGCTATCGGCAGCAATAGGAAAATGATAGTGACAATAATTATTGTGTCGCCATGTTATATATAGTATCCAGACCAAAATTTTAATGAGCACAGTTATGTTAGATAGTTGACTTGTATTAAACTATCAAAACACATTTTTTGTTTTTCTAATTAATTTACATGATTCATTGATTGTTACGGCTTATTCCAGGTTTTCTCAAGGTATGGAATACGAAATCCACGGTTTATTCATGTTTGGGCGGGACCCTGTAGTATTATTTATGAAATATATCAAAGTTAAAAGTTTTGATTAGCATTAGACCTAAAAAACTAATAAATCACATTTAGCAGATGAGGTACGGAATGAAATATTTAATTTTAAAATATATTGTATTTTATTGTTTCACGTTTTAACAGTTTTTGTAGATAACCGTTTATGGCTTTTTGCTTTAGGTTCAAATAAAAATATATTTTTCATTGGACTTTTGTCAATGCTACTTGTTAGTCAAGTGAAAATAAAGAACTGGTTTCTGAATTTTTATATTGTTATAGAAACGTTAAAATAACAAATTTTCCACAAAATAAAAGTTTGTCGCTAACACAGGTTGCTTGCCCCTAGCATGATTTTTTTCTGTCTGGTCATAAAAAACTACAAAAGGCTGTGAAAGCTTTGTTATACCTGGTTTGAATAGGGTGTAACCTCTTCCTCATTGAAGTTGACACTGTCCGCGCCAAAGGTGCCCGACTCCTGAAATGTTAAACTAAACATAAATAAACAGTTTTCACTAAACAAATATAATTGAGCAATTTACATTGACACTCTTGATACTGGTGATAGATCAAAGAAAATATCAAACCGATTTCTTGTTCGAAGTTCGATAGTGTATATACGTTTACTCTGCTTTTTTACCCCGCTCGGTAGTTTTTACACTCAATCTGCCTGATTTAATGTCTGGATCGAGCTACTGTTTAAAGCAAAATGTACGTAATCTTCGAAACACTCATTATACCTTCGCTCACAATGTGATTAATTGTGCATATAGACCAATCCCAAGGTAAAAAGTTATGCTATTATTCTTAGCTAAAACTTTAAATTTGAAAATCATCATTTTACAACATCTTGTTAATCTTACAACATGTAAAAAATTTTTATTTGGTGGAATAAGTTCTTGATTCTTCATAAATTATTCATTATTTGAATCAATAATATACAGCTGATGTCAGACGTAAAGGCTCAGTTCCCCAGGTAGAGCATCCAACATGGAACCAAGTACACGTAGTTGCCTTCCCGTAGCAGGATTATCTTTTATCCCTGGTCATAATTTAAAAAAATACCACCATCACAGCTAACCAATATACTTAGCGAATTTCCAATGCATGTATGTGATTCTCACTACCACAAAAAGCCATTTACCAAGTTTATTTGTTCCTTATAAGAATAACATTACGGCAGAGTACGCTGCAAGAAGGAACAAAATAAATAGAAATCTGTTTAATGCAGTTGTCACCAATAATTTCAACTTCAATATGTATTGTTATATAACTCAACCAGGTGAAGCTACATACCAAGTTGTATCAATTTATGGTCATAATTAAGGGAGATATAAAACTTTACTTATTCTCCATAAGAATAACATTAGGAATGTGTATGCAGGTCTGCTGCTACAAAGACAATAATGAACACAAAGTTATTTTTTGTGCAAATATAAATATAGCCTATCCCAACTAGGTGAACCCACATAACATGTTTCATACATGTACATTCATAAATATTCGAGGTATCAGATTGGTTTTATTCTCCGTAACTATAACATTGGACAATGTACTGTGCCCATGGCAGAATGTTTTCATTCTTTCTGCAACGGAATATGTAATATCCCAAAACTTCCTGCAAGCCTAAAGTGATTTTTCATGCGTCTACCGCGACCATTGGAATCATACAGCTTAAAGCCACTTGTAAAAACCTATAAACTAAGAAAATTATTTAAATAAACCAATCTTTTTGAAAAACGCTCCAAAAAAATCTAGCTTAATTATTCAAATTACTAAATTATTTGTTTTTCTGAGCTTTATAAAATGAACAAAACCAAAATTGTGTGAATTAAAAAGGTTCGAGTTCAAAATCAAAAATTTACACCCCAAAAAAACCACCATCCTGTGGTCTCATCTTTCTGGTTTTCGAACTCAAAGTTATGAATGGCTCTTTACCTATTTGTGTCAAATTTCATTAAGATCAAACTTTTTTCAAAAGTAATCATATTCACACAAAAATATATATATATATGTATGGGGTAGAATACCCCCTTAAAACCCTCGTTCGGATAATGTGATCTGTCTGGTTTTCAAACTCATTCCGATAAATTCTACTTTACATATCTGAGCCATGTTTCCCATTTAAAATTATGTAAAAAATTGGAACAAATATTGTTTGGTGCAGTTACATATGAGTTTCTGGCAAAAAATGGTTTTGTATCTGGTATCTACAGATAGAAATATATCAGTTACAATTTAAAAATTAGGTTTGCCAATGGTACCCTTTTCTATATTTTCACTCTTTCACGATGCTTCCCACGGTAATATCTTCTTTCGTATAGAATAAATTCGCTACAACTACAAAAGTCTGTGGAGGTTTGTTATACCTGGTCTGAAGATGGTGGTTTAGTTGCATCCTCATTCAAATCAACATCTGCGCCTCCAGTTCTTGACTCCTGAAATTGTATACAATATGTAAATGATCAGCTTTAAGTAACCAATTTAGCATGAACACAAAATATAATTCTACTATATGACATCACGCAATATTTTAAGTGTTACTTCGAGGTGTATTTACACCACTTTTTCACATACTTAGACTTACAAAGTTATTATTAACTGTTAAAAAAAATCCTTATAGGTCCTTATGAGACTTCAGATGTGGCCAATCTGGTTTTGGTAACGCAAAGATCTACTCGCTGAAATCAAACGAGTTAACAAAGTGAACCAAACGAATAAATATTCATGATTTGAACATTCATAAACTTGTATTTACTAATTTGCTCATAGTTTTATCATATTTCATGGCAAGTAAAGATAGGCTACATACATCCAAATATACTTCCAAACTTTCTCAATTATAATATTATAGGACAGGATTATATTTATAATTATTGTAGGACAGGATATATAATATGACCATGCCATAAGTTACCTGTAAAGTGGTTATCTCTTCTTCATGGATTTTATTTTCTAATCCTTTTATTCTGTTCACAATTCTTCTTGCTTGGCTTTTTTTGTTATTTTTAAACGCCTCTCTTTTTCTTAGTTTCCACTGTTCTATTTCTATTTTTAAAACTTTCATTTTCTCACTCCTGCTTGAACTACTTGGCTTCTCAGATATGTTAGGGATCTATGGAGAAAAAGTAAATTAATTATATCAAGTCAAGTGTAAAATTCAATTATATTTAGCTTATCAACATTAGGGTGTCCAGTGATTGAACTTAACACAATTCCTGTTTATTATTTAAATATGTCCCATCAAATTATAGGTGACTTTTTAAAACAACACACTGGTGAATATGACCAGACTGGATTTTAGGTATCCATACCAAGTATCGAGAATTTTTGTTAATGCTTTAATGTCATACTTTCTAAGTAGTTTTTGTAATTATTTAATTGATATGGTTTTCGTTTTAGGGGCCGAGCAAATATTACGTCATGCCTCCCTCTGGAGGGGAGGGGGTGTGTCACATTGTGACAGACCTTGACACCGGGGAGGGGGAGGTTAAGGGCTGCGTGACGTGACACGATTAATGGAGTTAAAGCCTGCAAAATATATATTGTGGAAATCGTCAGTTACAGTGACGAAATACCGCAACCCCGATTCAATACTTAATAATTAATAAGTGGGACGTGACAGGGAGGAGGGGGGGAGCAATGAGCAGCATGACACGGGGGGAGAGGGGGTCAAAAAGGGCTGAATATAGCATGACGTAATTTATGCATGGCCCCTTAGACCTAAGTAAAAGTACAATTTTCATTATTTTATATATTAATATTGGACATTTTTTCTGCACCACACAGGCGGTATGACAGGGTTTTTATGATTACTTCAAAAAAAACAACTATAACTTAAGGCATTGTAGTGGAAAGATTGTTATACCTGGTTTACTGACGGTGATTCAAATTCTTCATTATCGAAATTGACATGGGCTGTGCCTCCAGCGACTGACTCCTGAAATGTTGAGGAATGTAAATAAACAGTTTAGAGCAACAAGTTGAAATGGACACAACATAAGAGTTTTATATGACAAATATTTCAAGAACATTTTAAATGTTTCACCCTTCACCCTTCTGGGAGAAAACTATTATTTTTACATCAGCAATTTCAGTTACAAGTATGGCAATAAGACATTTTTACTGACTTTTCATAAAACTGTGGTGCTAATCAATTCATACTATAAAAAAATATAGTAAAAAATGGTCAGCATGAAATATTTTACTTACCAACGGTGACAAAAGACTTGGGTCAATAAATTTGCTGACCTCTGCAGAAACCATCTCTTGCTCAAGAGTTAAGGGTGATGACTGAGGCTCTATATCTGAAAAAGACATGAGATCGTAATGGAATAAAAGTCTATTAAGTTAATAAACTTTAGGGATAGGTCGGTTGCATTTTTTATCGGTTCAGTTTCTGTTCGTTTTTTTTTTTACAAAAAACTGTTGTCGGTTTTGGTTATTTCTCAAAGAACTTGCCTGGTAACTGCCTCATTCATACTTTAAATTTAAGTTTCTACCTAGATTCTTATATGTGATTTTTCTGCCTATCCTACATATCACAGGGTCATTATCCACTAACAAATAACACATTTACCAAACTTTAATTGGTTATATTACTTATAAATTCCTATTTCATACTTTGTTTCACTGGTTTACATAAATACTGCTGCAGGGACACTAAACAGGGGAGTTGGTCAAATAGACAAATAAAATTAATTGAAATTAAATATTATGGGCTATTACAAGATTAATTAATCACCTAGGACTAGGCTTAAAACCTTTTTTATCCAAATTAGAACAAAGTTAAGTTAGCCCAAACACCAGCCTACAATGAATCTAAGACTTGATTCATATATGCAAACTGCCTAATATGCCATATATGCCAAATGGGGGATTTTTAGCCCAGCGATGGAGTAATTTGCTACGATTACTGTGGCAACACTACAGACTACAGACATTTGGTATCAATCAACATCCCTTAACTAGTATTACTATTGAGTCACCTGATAAGCTGTCATGGCTTTCGACACAATCCGGTAACCACAAGGGATCAGCATCCGAGTCATCAGCTGCTGATGTCTCTGAACCATTCTACAAGGAAATACAAATGTAAGCTTGATGAAAATATAAGCTGTTTCTTGGGGGACGCCGTCAAAGTTGGACACCGACTAAGTCGGACGGCGACAAAGTCGGACAGCGACAAAGTCGCACAGCGTCAAATCAGGTCTCTTTACAAAGTGTCCGGGGTTGTCGGGTGCGTAAGGCATCAAACCCGGACACTTTAGAAACTGTCTGGGTTTGTCGCCTACGTAAGGCGTTAAATCTGGACACTTCTATTTCTGTACAGATACGTCAAAGTCGGACAGCGTCAAACCAGGACTCTTTTACTTTTGAACCAGACTGTACGGGCCCTTCAATAAGGTGTAAAATGAGGGCCCAGCCTTGTTGAAAAGCATATTAAACAAAACCTGGAAAAAGTCATGATTATAATATCAAGAATTTATCGTTTATATTTACATTTTTTAGGCTATATTAATTGTAAGGTAAGTTTTGTTTCTGATCATGACTATATGGCCGTAAGGTCCGAAACATGTTCAATCAATCAATCGATCAAATAACTCTTTATTTACTCAATACATATCATGTACATAAATATTGTCAGATATCTTACATACTAAATACAAAATACACAAAGTATATACCAGTACCCAAAATACCTACTTCTTTGATTTACATCATTACATGCTAACAAGAGATTTCAAAAAATGAGTAATGGGGGTCATTGGTTAACATTGTTTTTAGACTCCTTTCAAACTTGATATGATCCGGTTCCTCTTTTATGTCAGTAGGCAGAAAATTCCAAAATGTTGTCCCCATATTGTTCTTTTTTTAGTAAAAAATGAAAGTCTGTGTTTATTAATGTTAACATTTTTTTTTCTTATGAGAATGAATTTCAGAGCGCAAACTCTGATTTTGGGAATTATTTCTTAAATACAAAACGCAATCAAAAATATATTGATCGTAGATTGTCAGTATTTCTAAGTTTTTAAAATGGTTTCTTATATTATGATCATCATACTTTAGTTTTAACATTACTCTTATTGCCCGTTTTTTAAGTAAAAGAATTTTATGTAAGTTATAAATATTGGTTCCCCCATACACACGAAGACCATAAGCAATATGACTGTGAATGTGAGCATGGTAGATCATTTTTAATACAGATAAGCTGCATAGCTGTGACATTCTTTTTAATATATATATACATTCCAGTTAAATTTTTTTTACACACTTTTAATATGTAAATCCCAACTAAAGTTACTATCCAATTCTAAACCCAAAAATTGTGTATTGTTTATTTTTCCAGGCATTGTTGGTTTTGAAATAAAATAATTTAAAACAGGGTTCTGTGTTTAGATGTTCAAAGTAATAATTATAATAGTAGCCCATTTACTAAAAATTACATATATAGTTTTTGAACGAATGGTGTTTTGGCATCTGGGGACCTCAAAATGAAAAGTTATCATGTTCCCGGGTCTAGGTCTTACCATGCCGACTGTGGTATTAGCTTCTTTTCTATAGAGGAAATTCGCAAAAAACACATTTTGGACCTCAATAAGACTATCTTAAATACCTACAGATTGGAATGTCATATAACTTGGAAAAACTAATGAAATGGATAGCAATAATAGAAAATTGAATAGCAAATACGTTTAGATTTCTGTATGAGTCCATTTAAGACTACTAGTAAAATTACTAAGGAAGATTTTAGAGAGCTTCTTGAGAAGGCAGGGCAGCTTCACGAAGACTAATGGGGTTTAAGGATGAGGGTCATTGTTTCGCCTAGCATGGCGGACTGGTAGACAGTAGTCAGTAACAAAATTTGGGGTGGGGAAAAAGTGTCCGGTTTTGTAGAGTGCGTAAGGCGACAAATCCGGACACTTATTTTTGTACAGAAACTTCAAAGTCGTACAGCGTCAAATCAGGACAATTTGGAAACTGTCCGGGTTTGTCGGGTGCGTAAGGCGTCAAACCCGGACACTTTTATTTCTGGACAGATGCGTCAAAGTCGGACAGTGACAAATCAGGACTAAAAATGTGTCCACATTTGATGCTGTCCGACTATGTCATTGTCCGACTTTGGCGTGGCCCCGTTTCTTAGGCTTATGTTAGTAGACAACACAATATTTATAAACTAATATTGGTAGCTTACTGTAGATACATTTTATATTGTTTAGTAAGACAAAAAGCCTAAATGAAATGGCTGGGTGCAAATAAATCATTTAAATAAGTTGATTAATTTGTTGCCACTGACCACTATCCTTATCAAAGATTGTACATGCTAATAATTTAGCATGCTTTAATTTGTACATGCTTTAATAATTAAATCTTCAATTATCGAGGCCTACTACATCTTAGGACGTCCAGCTTACACAAGGTATCCATCCACCATCAGACATGTAGTAGGCAACAAAGTAAGTTAAAACAAAAAGTAAAAACTTATATCTTGATACAACCTTCAGTATTTTGAAGGCGTATTAAAAGGGTAGTTGCATAAGCAGTTTGAGTACCAACTTTATAAAATGTTCAGTAGGTGTACCACATAAAAATCAAATCCAATTTGATAAATTGATATTATAAGTTTAACTTTAATCTTTTTATTTAATACGCCCAGACTCTTAAATCTCATATAAAAGTTATAATCCCTAGTAGCACAATAACCAACCTCAATTAATTATTTGTTAATTAAGAAGTCAAAGCTGCATCAACCTTAACTCTAGGTATTAACTCTTCATCAATAATGATTAGGCTAGTTTGTTACTGGTAGGACCTAGCATACCTGTTTTCTCTCTGTAGTGTTTGGATTCGTAAAACATTTATTTTGGTGGAATTTAAGTTGAGCGAGGGATCTGAAAAACACTGTGCCAGTTAATTCGTAATTGTTAAATGACTCAACTTGGAGTTGTTAAAGGATCTATCCATTTATCTAGGCCTACAAAATTGATTGAGCCACATAACCAATGCCGGTAATATGTTTCTTTTGATTAGGCCTACGAATATTTCAAACTAGTAACTAAAACTACGAAAAGATAGGTTTTAGGGTTTTTTTTTAAATACTTTTAGCCTAATTAAGCCCCTACGCCTACCTAGTAATATGATAACAACTAATCTATACCTATCAAAGACACTAGGCCTGACCTCATTTAGCCATGACTTATCAGTAGAATATAATTAATATCATTAATTAGAATGCTTACCTCATAACCATATTTTTCTGCTATACACTTGTTCAAATGAATGATATAACTGGATCTACTAGAGAATACATGTTTGCATCCATTACACCACATTTTAGGCTTTGTTGGCTCGAGGCCGCCGCTTTATCGTTATCGGAAATCGGCAGCAGGAGAATGTTTGAAGTCTGAGTTCTGGTCGTGGTTCTGTTCTGGTTCTGGCTGCAGTGTTTCCACAAGAAAAATATCCCGTTCTTCACACTAAAAAAATCCCGTTTTATCCCGCTACATTTATGTAATCAAATCCCGTTTTATCATTCTAAATCGCTTTCAAAATTATAGATAGATTGTAAAGACCTATTATTCTTACCTAGAAATATATGATAAACTGTATATAAATCAACAACTACAAATTCTAGAATTTTTTCAAATCATGAGTTCGTTTAAGTTCGTTAACTCATTCAATTTTAATTAGTAATTCTTTTCCTCACCAACACCTAGGGGATAACGGCTAGTATATTTTATTAGTGTTGTCTCTAGTGTTACCAATATCCCTCCTTGGTTGTATTAATTTTGTTAAGCAATAAGTGAGGAGGTTTACTATTATGCAATTATTATTGCAATTGTATTTGCATATCAGTAGCAGGGCCGAATTTCAGCATAGGCTATATAGGCGCGCACCACACAGAAACAAGTAAAAAAAGGGCAACAGCTTGCTGACCTGGGCGGTAAGGACCCGCATCACTGGCTGCGCCTAGGGGCCCACAGCTCCTAACTACGGGGCTGAACTCATGCAAAACCCTAAATTAAAAGTAATCACAGTTACAACAAATTCACTTTTTCCTTTTGATTTATGCATCTTCTTTTGCCGTGAAACATGATACATTATGAGCAAATTAACAAATACAAGTTTATTAATTTTCAAAACATGAGTAGGTATTTGTTTGATTCACGTTCTAGAATCGTTCGAGTTCAGCGGGAAGTTTTTTCCTCACAAAAAATTGGCTAAGAACGGCTTGCAATTTTTTGATCAGTGTTGTCTCCAGTATTACAAATAGAACTCCTTGGCAATAAGTGAAGATTGGTTGAAATTAATATAAGCACAAAGAGTACTAGACATTTCCTCTAAATATAGTTGGTAATAACATATATAAAACACCATATAGTCAAACATATTTTCCCCCATTCAAATAGATTGTACATCGACCCTTGAATAAAATAAATGAAATAACATAAACGATCGATGGACCATCACTCGTTTAGGAAATATCATTTAATTAAAAATATAAACAAGCTCTATGGGTCCTCAGACCATTTTATAAATTAAGATAAAATATTATATTTTGGTCTGATGGACCACCGACCCTCTATTCATAAATAACATATTATAAAGACGTAGGGTTACACATCGCAGGATTACACATCGAATAGATGGACCATCGACCCCCAAATGAAACATACTTAGAATAAAGTCATAACGGGTCGATGTACCATCTATTTGAAGTGTAATCGACCCTACACTTTATATTATTATATTTTTAAATGCATGGTTCGACAACACATTATATAGATGGTACATCGACCCCCAAATGAAACATTTTTAGAATAAATTTATAACGGGTCGATGTACCATCTATTTGATGTGTAATATCGAAACTACACTTTATAATATTAGATTTTTAAATGCACGGTTCGATTCACATCAACTCGATGGTACATCGACTCCTAAATGAAACATACTTATATTACAGTTTTAACGGGTCGATGGGCCATCTATTGGATGTGTAATCGGCCCTATACTATTTACAGTATTGCCAGACTGGGTTTACCATTTTGCCCGCAAACCCCCTGAAAATTTTCCGCTTTTACCCGGTCATTTTGTTGTAATCCCCGCAAAATCCCCGCGTGGGCTTCAAATACCCGAAAATCGGGTAATTTCTTGGAAGTTGCCAGATAATTACCCGAAAATTAACAACGATGACAGTTTTAGTACCCTCAGCACTTATGTTAACCTAGACATCCATTTTGGTGGAGGGAGGGGGTTTAGTATTATCTTGGAGGAGCCCCACACTACCCCTGCGAGAGCGGGTGTGTGCGAAAAGCATTCCCACCCTCCAATAAAAATAAATCCTTAAGTTAGTAAACTGGTCATTGCTCAGAGTTTTATTAACTATAATTAATGACAAACCGAGTATGTGAACAAAAATAATCTAGAATAAAATATTTTGTTGCAGTTAATTGACATTTTATTATTTGTTAATACTTAATACTTTAATAGATTGATATTTTCAGGTTGTTTTCAACATATATGTTTGTTTTCAAGTGGATGCTGGCTGCAGATGAACAAAAGTTAACCGATTAAATAGCCCGATCAACGAGTTATCTAGAGGTATCGTCGGGGGAAAAACGTGTACCCTACATGCTGACCGCCATTTTAATTAAGAAACCAATCGTATTATTTCTTCACAAGAATGTTTTGTCAGCACATATAACCTGTGAAGAGAGGATTTTATTGGTTGCCATGGGAGCAGAGTGAGCAGATGGGTAAAATGGCAGTCGGCCAAGTTGGCTACACTTTTTGTATACGAGACGAAACTTCTAGATATAATAACTTGGTTGAGTAGGATAGATTTGGTCACAAGGCCGGATTAGCATCGGCGCGCACTTAGGGAGGAGCCCGCACCACTAGTTGTGCCTGGAGACCTACAGTTAGTAAATCCGGCAGTGTTAGGTCATCTAATTTCACCCTGTCCTCTCCCTCGTCTAGCAGTGTTCCTGATTAAAACGAGCATTTTAATGCTCTATAAACAACGAGCTTAATCTATATAGAGTAAGCAATACATGTAGGGTTACCATATTCTCTGGGCAAAAAAAGAGGACAACCCAGATTTAGATTACCCAGAATTTAGATTATAAATAACTGAGAAGTTGTGATTTAGGTGACATGTCGCAGGGTAGAATGTCACTCGGTAGAAAACTTGGCCGGCTCGGTCGAAATATGGCCGACTGCCGCGTCGCGGGGGAATCTATTGCTGCGTCCCGCACCACAAGGCTTTGAAATTACCCTCAGGCCCAGGGGAGATTGTCAATTGAATTTTCACACTCGTGGCAGAAAACCTACTCACTCATCTACAAAATGTTATTCTTACAGAGAAAAAGACAGGTTGTAAAATATCTCGCTTGTTTATTAACATATTTTGATACAACCTAATTGCTGATCCATCTGGTTGCGTTCAACTCACAAATTAACATCAATAAACTTCATAAATATCACTTATTTTTAACTCAATCCTTCTAAATTGGTGACACCATCCTATACTCTAATATGAGTAAGGTTTGTTTGGCTGCTTGTATGATTGCTTGATTGCAACTCTGATCTCAAAAGGCTATAGGTCATAAGGAAACATTGTCTAATGTTATTTAAGTATTAACATGTGGTTTCCTGAGAGCAGTAACTAAAATCATTGAATGAAGATTACATTACATCCAGTGTGGTTTCTTCATATCCAAAATCAAAGGGACATTGTGCTATAACAACAACTGGACCTTAAACATGCAGAAAGGAGGCAAATGAACTAAGTAAATCTCCTTAACAGTAGTAGGACGTGATGAAAAATTAGTTAAAAAATGTAACATTTATAATTTTATTAACAAATATTATACAAATTAAACCTTTTAGTTTAACTTTCGTGTCGGCCTAATAACCTTTTTATGAGAAGTGAATAACATCAGTTATGAAATGTGGTACTATTTAGAAATAACACCATAAATTGTGGTCAAAATCAGTGTTTCAGTTTGTTAATCAATCTCTATTTAAATTACAGGTAAATACTGGAAAAAGCTCGGAATTTGCAGTTTTATATTTTGTAAAATATAACGTGTGTAAGGGATTTATTATTTATTTAACTACATATGGAATTCTATCGCACAGACTTTATTATAATCATCATCACATTGAGAATATTTAATGTATACATTGTCAAATTATTATGATATTTCAAGGCTCAAGATGATTGGGGGCCTTTGCCAAAATTCTGTGGGGGCTCCAAATAACCATATTTTACAATCATAGAATTTTTTCTATTGGTCAGGGGCAACTGGAATTCGGGGGACTGAGGCAAAGTGCCCCGGTTGCCCCCCATTGAGGCAGCCCTGTAACATTTTTCATATTTTAAAATTTATGGGAGAACTATAACTTAACGTTATAGTTATAACGTTAACTTTTACCCAATAAGAAACACATTAACAATTTGCAGACATTTTTTCCCCAGTGAACTTACACCTTACGTTTATAGATTTGGTTAACAAATGACTTATATAACCAGTAACATATGGCATTAGCTTCAAGAATATCTTGTATATTTTGGTCGATTTTATTCCGTTTTTTTTTTAATTCTACTAATTTGCTATTTATCTTTTGGCAAAGTAAAATTAGTGTAGGAGGTTTCTTTGTAGGTACAGTGAAACCTACGAAACCACTGGACCAATAATAATTTAATATTTAATTTCACCTTAGAACCTTTATTTGTGTAGATGGTTAAATATCCATAAAAGTCTGACATTATGGACGGTTAATGGTTTACAAAATAAAATAGTTCTCAAGAGAAATTATGCGAAGATTAAATAAAAATGAATATCCGTTTATTCTATGAATACTTTTACCTTTGTGTTAATATAACTAAAAATATAAATGCATACAACGAGTAACAATTGTATTTTCATGAGCTTTAAGTTTCGCCTTTCATAGTAATCAATCTGATAATTTTTTCCTTAAATCATGCTACGACAGATAATTGCTGTTTTATGGATACAAAATTACTTTAGCGTGTACAATAGACTAATTGTGTTTGTTTATAAACATAAGCATTAAATTCAGATAACGAGTCAGGATTGGTTTTAAACGAGTCAGGATTTATCGGCGAGTCAGAATTGGTTTTTAAACGTGGAAAACGAGTCAAGATCGGTGCGCACAGTTATATATATATATATTTATATATATATATATATTTATATATATATGTGTCCGTAAGCACGATAACTCTCGTAAAAAAGGTCCGATCTTAATGAAATTTGGTACAAATGTGTAAAGTACCATTTATTTGAACGAGTTCGAAAACCAGATGAATCTCACCATCCGAAGGGGGGTTTTTGGGGGGTTTTGTACCCCAAAAATCTGTTTTTTTGGGTTTTCACATTTAATTTTAATTTAAATCAAATTTTAATTTATACCATTGAATTCAGCTTAAAAAAACAAACCATTTGGTATTTTGATCATTGCTCTACGTCAATTGGTTACCGAGATATTGAAAGTGCTAAACACAGTACGTTGTCTAATGTTATTCTTATGGAGAAAAAGAAAAATTGTATATCTCGCTTATTTATGAACATAAACTGGCGAAATTTGGTATATGGCTTGATCTGGTTATGGTTTATTGTTGTTTGCACAAAAAAACAATTTTTCGCCTATGGCTCCTGTAGCAGCAAACCTAGGTACTTGGTCCCCATGTTATTCTTATGGAAAATACTTAAAATGTTATATATCGCTTATTTATGAATGTATATGGATGAAAATTGGTATGTGACTTCACTAAGATGAGTTCTATTGATATTTGCATAAAAACCCATTATTTTGTTGCCTTGTTGCAGCAAACCTGCATACTCATCCCCAATGTTATTCTTATGGAGAATAATTAATATTTCAAATATCGCTTGCTTGTGAATTTATTTCTTATGAATCCTGTTAATCGTTTTAATGTGTTATGTTATAAAAATATTCATTGGAAATTCGCTGAGTATGCAGGTTTGCTGCGACGGGGGTATTTATTTTAGAGATGTGTCAGTTCCGGTTCTGTGGATTTTATCGAGTTTAAAAAAAAACAAGAAACCGAGAACCAATCTATACATTTCGGTTTCTTCGAATTGACATAGATTTCCTAATATCATTTCGGCCATAAATTGAAAATGGCATCACGTGATGTCGGCAAAAACATGACATTAGTACCGCTTTACCTAGGCCGTAAATTACCATCGCACCATACGATATCGGACGTTAATGATGATCGCAATGTAATTCTTCATAAATGACGACCGGGCCATGATAGACAACTGAACCACATGAATATCGCACTTAATTGATGGCCGCACCACAAACAGCCTTATAATCCATACTAGTAGCCTGTCGTGGCTTCACTCGCGATCACAACGTAATATTTTACTGACATTCCCGTATAAAAATTGTGTTGCCGTTCCAAAGTCAACATGGCCTGCTGATTAATTGTGTTTACTCTATCCAGCTGATTGCTTAAAACTTATAGTTATTTCCCAATGCTAAGCTTATGGGAAAAAATAAACTTTAAGGGGCCCCAGGGCCTCACTCACAAATTATTTCTCTATAAAAAAGGTTTCCTGCACAATTTCACGTTAGGCCCTAACCAATGACACCAAAAACATGAAAATCGGTTTAGTAGTTTAGGAGGAGTGATTGTCACAAAAAACCTGCTCGCCTATTAAATAAGTATAGATGGTGTATTTAGTAATTTAGATAATTATAATGGGACTAACAGGGGATGTACAATACCATATGTCATCTGGAGGAAACAGCACTGTTTTATCAGGGGTGCGAAAATAAGGATACAGACGTTTCATTACGCCAAGGTTTAGTGTATAATCTTTGAAAGGCTAAAAAACCAATTGAAGCACAATAATTGAAGTTTATTACCTTGGATTTGTACAATTAAAGTAACAATTCAGAAGCACTGTCAGTTAAAATAAACTAATAATAATTGCTTTGTTTTATTTTTTATGACTGGCTCATTTATTCTGGAATGGCTGTACATTTGAAATTGAATCCAAATATCTGGTACTCTCTTTTTAAGTTAATATGCTCTATTTCATTTTCGTTATTTTGATTTTTAAGTATCTCAGAATAAAAATATTGAGTAAATCAAATGTGTTAGTGCAATATTGAAATATACTAATTAAAATTCATACATGGCAGTATTTTTATTTTTTCTCCTTTGAACTCATAAATACAACTTAGAAATAAGAATGACACATGGTTGCTTACTTAAAACCTAGAGACAGAATGAAGAATGCCAAATTTACCGAAAAGACCGAAACAATGGAAGCAAGTAGGTTACAGTCGAAAATTGGAGGTGTGAGTGGTACGGTCGAGAATCAGAAATGCATGAAGTACGGTCGAGAATCTGAGTCACCTGAGACTCCTTGCTCTATTGCCAGCCGCATGTTAAGTATTGTCGAATGCAGGCTGAGCGTTAGGTATGCATGGCAAAACTGAGGCGTTGAGTTTTCGGGAATTGAGTTAGTGAGACTAGGTACTGTATTAGGTTTGTTACCTAAATGATTATTTTATTTTTGTATAATTATATAACTTAAAAATTAATATTTTGTACACATCTAAATAATTATATATGCTTCAGCCGGATGAGCAACCACTGATTGACTGATTCACTCAGGTATACACATTTTTAGTGGAACACAGCTTTTTTTTTTTGTGGAACAGGTATACACAGCTTTAGTGGAAGCTTGATAAGCTTCAAACTTTAAAATTAGCATGCCAAATTAACCGACAAAAAATTATCAAGACTAACAATTTCAAGTTTTTAAAAAGTATAAAAAGGCAGAAATTCAAATCAATTTTAAATTAGAGCCTAAGAATGATCCTATTAACACTTAGCACTCCGACGTCCGATATATCGGCCGTCGCTGTTTTGGCCAAAAACTCCGCAGTCCGATATATCGGCCGTTAGCAAAATGTTCGAAAAACACCGACGTCCAATTTTTCGGACATCCGCGAAACCAATTTTACTGGCTTTATAAAATATCCAAATGCGCTACCTTTGCGATAAATGGAAGCCAGGTAGTTCAAAGTCAAACTTTCTTTATTCATGTCATATATACAAATATACAAGAATGGTGTCAATACATCAGTTTGTCTTATTACTAAGTTGGTAGTTTTCTAAGAAGTATAAAAGACAATAAATAATGCAGCGTGATTGTTGACAAGGCTTATCTACACTATAACTCTTCGAGAGAGTACAAAGGCTTGTTGATGAGAAAGTTATTCAATTTTTTTAAAACATAGATTGACCAACCATGTCTTTTATGTCTTTTGGAATTTTTTTGAAAAACTTAGATCCTGTATATGTTTGTTTTTTTTCTATACAACTCTAGCCTGTGGGAGTTCAAAGCAATTTCCCCCTGATTTCTTGTGTTATAATTGTGATTATCCCCAATTAATTTGATTTCATAAAATTTAAATTGCAATGACTGAATAGTTTCAAAAACATACAATCCATAGACAGTCATTATATTTAAAAGTTAAGTTGTGGAGGATCACTATGAAGTAAGTATTGATTTACTCTGTGCCGTTTGTTTGTGTGATGAGTTGTTTTGTTGATGTTATGCCCACCATATGTTTTGGTTTCATTGAGAATCAGATGTTTGTTGTTTACACTGACATATTTTGTTGTTATTTCAAGTTGTAGGTTATTTTTATATGCTATATTCAGTTTATATTTAGTCTAAAATGAATTATACAATGATATTTCTTCTGAAGTAGGACTTTAAAATCGCCGACTTGACGCCTAGCCTAGCTGACGTAAGGCTTGGCCTAGGCTAGGCTAAGCCTAAGGCATAGTTATTTTTATATTTGTTTATTTTTGGAAGTTTTATGATATTTTATGTTATAGTTAGAGTTATACAACAAAGTTGCAGTAGATTTTCTGGGCAAAAAAATTTATATTTATTTTTTGTCCTACAAAAAAGCTAAAATTTGGAGGACCGCTTGTAAATGAGCCAGATACAATTTTCATTTTTCTTGCTTGTTTTTCGAGATAAATGCAAGAAATTTTGTGTGCATGTTTATAACTAAATGGGGAATCTGAAAATATCAATATCATGTGAGGAGACAATGGTTTATTTTTTAGCTATTACACCTCAAAGTTAACTTGTACGTAAAATATTTTTTATTTTACTTTTATTAAAAATGTAAAAAATATATTTTTTTTGCTTTTAGTTACAACCATTCTTTTATTGTTCGAAAACTCATAAGGAATAAAACAAAAAAGAAATATAACTCTATCTGCTAAAACATAAAATTTACAGCTTTTTTCCTAAAATTGATTAAATACCCCCGTCACAGCAAACCTACTTTCTCAGCAAATTTCCAATGCATAATAATGTCTTGATACCACATAAAGCCGCATTAGCAAGTTTCATAAAAATAATTCACAAGTAAGCGATATATACAATTTTAATTATTCTCCACAAGATTAACATTGGGGATGACTACGTAGGTTTGCTGCAACAAGGAACACAAAGTATGGATTTTCATGCAAATATCAATATAAATCACCTAGGTGAAACCACATACCAAGTTTCATCAATATACATTCATAAATAAGCGATATATACCATTTTGATTTTCCTCCATAAGAATAACATGGGGGATGAGTACGCAGGTTTGATGCAACAAGGAACACAAAAAATGGTTGTTTATGCAAATAATAGTGTAACTCAACAAGGTGAAGCCACATACCAAGTTTCATTAAATTATGTTCATAATTAAGGGAAACATTACATTTTACTTATTCTCCATCATAAGAATAACATGGGGGCTGAGTATGCAGGTTTGCTGCTACGGGAGTAATCGGTAAAAATAGCCTTTTTTGTGCAAATAACAATAGACCACAACCAGATGAACTGTATACCAAGTTTCATTAGTATTAGTAGTTTCATTAGTTCATAAATAAGCGAGATATAAAATTTGTCTTATTCTCCATAAGAATAACATTGGACAATGTACTGTGTTTAGCACTTTCAATATCTCTGTAACCATTTGATGTAGAGAAATGATCAAAACATCAAATTGTGTATTTTTTTTTAGTTGGATCTAATAGTGAAAACTAAAATTAGACTTTTTAAAATATTACATGTAAAAACCTAAAAAAAACCGGGTACAAAACTCCCCCAAAGTACCACTTTGGATGGGGCGATCTGTCTGGTTTTCGAACTTAGTCATAAATGCTGCTTTACACGTTTGTACCAAATTTCATCCAAATCGGACCACTTTTACGATAGTTATCGCACCCACGGACACACATATATATATATATACACAGTTTCAAACGAATGGTGATTTTGGGGTCTGGGGACCTCAAAACGAAAAGTTATCATGGTCCCGGACATAGACTACCGACATGTGGTGTGGTGTGGATATGTCGGTGTGGTACCATGCCGACTACGGTAATAGATTCTTCCCTATAGGGGAAATTCGCTAAAAGGCCCAGAGTTTTTGGCTTGTACTTTCAGAAAAGTACCCGGAGTTTTTGGCAGTGACCAAAAATGTTTGCCCGGAGTGCAAAGGGTTAAAAACTGTGAAATGATCCTTGTGACATAGTATGTGATCGAAAGTTTCAATTATAATAAAGGGGGTCATTTTCAGTCCTCAAGGTTAAAAAATATCTCTCTGAAGAGATTAAAAATCTTGCACAAACAATAACACATCAGCCATGTGTTTTACATGAACTACTAGGAAAAACGAGAGTATAGCTGTACCGGAACCTCTAAAATTCATAGTGAATAGACATCAACCAGTTGAACCCTGTGCCAAGTTTTATTTAATTAATAACATTTGTAGATTAAATTTCCTTGTAGGATTTGTCTTCATAAGAATGGTATTGGACCACATTAAAATACTGCTTTCATTTTTCCAACAGGAATTTAATGCGGAAAAGTTTCATTTTAAATCAGTTTTTAACTCTACTTAATTGTCTTGTCAAAAGTTTGCAATTTAAAAATTTAAGCACAGTGTTTGGCGAGTTTAAGAATAGCGGTACTCCTTACCCACTTATAGAAAGAAATACTTTTATTTTTCATAAGTTTAAATAAACTTAACGATTCTGTATTTTATCATATATCAAATCTCTTACATACTGTCATTTAAATATAGATACAATTTATTGTTTCTATGAAAACACCACACTGTATTATCTACGTTGATAAGGCTTGCCCTACAATCAAATAAATTAGAGCATTTTTAAAATATTATTTTTTGGTTTAAAGCTGTTACCACAACAACCAATAACAGTTTGAAATCATTGTAAACAAACTAAAACATATATTCTTGAGATGTAGGAGTTCTTACTTAAGAAGACGTTGGATGCAGAGGTGCTTCTGGTCAAGCGTAAGTCATGGTAAACCTCAGAACTAACCTAATTATGTTGCGCTACCGAAGATGTTAATTGCAAAAAAAGTAGTGCCGATCCAAACAATACCTACCATGGTCGGCGTGGATTTTATTCCTAAATTACATTTGTGGGGAATTACCGCAAGAATGAAGAAAAATTTGTTGTCGCTAGAATAACACATCTGAATAATATACATTCTATTTATTTTAATTTTGTTTTTAATCCATTAAGGTAGTAATTTTATTCTATTTGCAATAGCTTATAACAGGATTTGATTGGTGCTGCACTCTAGTAGCAAAATATGCAACTAATAACCGCGGGCGACTACGGTTCTATCCGCTAGGGGCGCGGACTGACTGAAAAACCTTAATATCGCCGCTAGGCCCTTGGTCGTGTTAGCTGAGTTGGCTACGTCGTGGAAACACCTTGGCCAGATGTGGATACGATGTTCGTGGGTTTGATTCCCGCACACGACTAGTGATTTAAAATACCCGGGTATTTAAAACTCGGGGTAAATACCCAAAAGTAATAAATACCCAGGTATTTTGGGTATTTATGATATTTTACAAAAATCGCCAGTGCAATTCACATCTACCATTACTACCCGTGTTATTATCAATGTATAACATTTTAGGATATTTTATTGATTACAATTATTAATTATTTTACCAATAAATAAATTATAAAATGGCAATTTTTGTAAAAATACCTGTCAAATGTTCAAACCACATCACCACAAAACTATAAAGGAACTGGTTATATACGAGACATTTTATAAAGATTTAAAAATATTGGTAATTTTATAATTTGACAAGTACAGAGCAAAATTCCAATTGAATTAAATTTCAGTTCTTTTCATCCAAAATTTTAAATTTATTAAACACTCCAAAATTAATAAATACCCAGTCCTGGGTATTTATCTCGATCTTGTTCAGAAGTTAAATGCTTGTAGTAACCATGTTATACTCTTCAAAACAGTTTTTATGATAATTTTATGATCTTGAAAGCATGGGAATTCCAATGAACCTAGTAAAAATCTCCTAAATGTTTAAAAATCATAAATATCCACATTTTGGGTATTTAACCGGGGCTTGGTGTAAGTACCTGGGTAAATACCCATTTTTTATTTACCTACCCGCTGGGTATTTACCCGGCCCATATCACTACACACGACCAAAACTGACCAGTCGTGCAACTCACAATGAGTTAACTGGTCTGTGGCAGCGTTGGTGGGAGGGCCCAAGTAAAACAAACGGTGGCAGGAAAACAAACGGTGGCAGGCTTGCTTGGAGGTTGACGGGATCGGTTAATTCTTTGTGAGTTGCACATGGCCAACACTGATTTTGCTACTTTTTACTTATGTCTACTGTGTGTGTGCCAATGCAACTCTAAAACTGAATGAAAACAATATTTTAATGAAAATAAACCATTAATCCATTTAAAAACACAAACTTCTATTCCAATTCTTAGGTTAAAAAAATTACAATGGGTTAATGCCCGCCAAGAAGTTAGTATTCCTACGCGCCGGAAAGTGGGTCATTTTTTGTGACAGGCCAGCTGATCAGTTAATCAGTGACAATGTCAATGTGGATATTCTCTCGACGTATCTTTACTGAACACATTTTTTTATTTTACTAAATATTTTTAAAGAATTATTTTTTTGAAGCTTGATAACATTTTGTATTTTGCTCGTGAATTATATTGTTCTAAGTTTGACAGAAAAACGTTTAAAATGAACAACAAGTTGTTTTTATTATTTTCAGGACATTAATGGTACTTATATAATGAAAAACGTAACTCTCAGGCAAAATATATATTTAACATGTTCAGTGCGGCGCTGGATTCCTGGCGTTGCCTAACAAGGAAAATTTCAATTATCCTGAATATACACGATTAACACAGTGAATGCGTTAAGAGACCTTTAATTTTAGGTATGAATCATAGTTGTTTCTTGATAAAAAATTAATGAGATTGAAAAGAAAGATTGTGAAGAAAATGGGAATTTGAGAAGGTGTTTAACAATGTGCGATGACTGAGTGAAAATGTCGTACGTCACCATTACCCTTATCCTGTATGAATTGTTAGTCTTGTTCTTGAATACAACGATCACAAACTATTTTTGTTTTCAGCAAGCAGAGTAACAGGGGTCGTCAAATGGTTCAACGTCAAGAGTGGCTATGGCTTCATCAACAGGTCAGTTCCACAACTTATTGTAACAAATCATAGTTAACAGTGTAAAGTGCCTGGGGGCTCGAGCTTTGCTGGTAGAAGGCCAGTCAATTTGTTAAACCGGCTTAGAGTAATTTTTCAACGGTCTCTCTCCAAGTCAAACTTTGGTTTCGCTCATTTGCTTCTTTTAGCGAATTTCCCCTATAGGGAAGAAGCTATTACCGTAGGTCTCATGGTAAGACTTAAGCCCGAGACCATGATAACTTTTCATTTTGAGGTCCCCAGATGCCAAAAACACCATTCGTTCGAATTTTTATATATGTATATATATATATATTTATATATATATATATATTTATATATATATATATATATATGTGTCCGTAAGCATGATAACTCTCGTAAAAAAGGTCCGATCTTAATGAAATTTGGTACAAATGTGTAAAGTACCATTTATTTGAACGAGTTCGAAAACCAGATGACTCGCACCATCCGAAGGGGGGTTTTTGGGGGGTTTTGTACCCCAAAAATGTGTTTTTTGGGGTTTTCACATTTAATTTTAATTTAAATCAAATTTTAATTTATACCATTGAATTAAGCTTAAAAAAACAAACAATTTGGTATTTTGATCATTGCTCTACGTCAATTGGTTACCGAGATATTGAAAGTGCTAAACACAGTACGTTGTCTAATGTTATTCTTATGGAGAAAAAGAAAAATTGTATATCTCGCTTATTTATGAACATAAACTGGCGAAATTTGGTATATGGCTTGATCTGGTTATGGTTTATTGTTGTTTGCACAAAAAAACAATTTTTCGCCTATGGCTCCTGTAGCAGCAAACCTAGGTACTTGGTCCCCATGTTATTCTTATGGAAAATACTTAAAATGTTATATATCGCTTATTTATGATTGTATATGGATGAAACTTGGTATGTGACTTCACTAAGATGAGTTCTATTGATATTTACATAAAAACCCATTATTTTGTGTGCCTTGTTGCAGCAAACCTGCGTACTCATCCCCAATGTTATTCTTATGGAGGATAATTAATATTTTAAATATCGCTTGTTTGTGAATACATTTCTTATGAATCCTGTTAAGTGTTATAATGTGTTATGTTATATATTCATTGGAAATTCGCTGAGTATGCAGGTTTGCTGCGACGGGGGTATTCTACAGTTCAGAGACACTGCATTTGTTATATCTCATTGTCCCTTCAGTAGTAGCCTCATTCTGTCTGCTCTAGGTTACAATCATGATTTTATCACTGTTCTCAGGACATCACAACTTAATAATTTACCTTTTTACATGTGATTACTTTGACTTGGTTCGATTCAAAGCTCCATAAGCCCAATTTTATATTTATTTAATTTTCGGGGAAGGGATCCAACTAAAATTGTTGACCCAGAAATTCGTTATATCCGAAATTCTGAAAGTTGTTAAAGCCGCCTTTGACATAATTGTGCTAGCAAGGAACCAAACTAACTTTAGGCTATTTATAGAGTATAAGTTAAAACATAATGTTGTAATTTCTTATGTGGATTATTTTATAGTTGAAAAATTAGATCGTTACGTTAATTATAATGCTTATGAACATATTGTGTCAAATCTGTTAGGATTTTCTTAGGTAATTTTGTTAAATATTTTAAAACTTTTGAGATGAAGAAGATTTTTTATTGTGGTTGAGACCCAGCTGCCTTTGTACTTTGGGTATCTCTGGATTGTGTGTGCTCAGTTGTCTTCACTGCCAATCTTAATTGTATAGACTAACGAACAGCTGTATTCCACCTGCCCGATCTATCATGTAAACGTACTCAATTAATGTTTGCTGGCAGTTTTGAATGATAGAATAGACTTTTACTCAATCTTCCTTACAAAATACATTGTTCCATTTGGTGAAATAGAATTATCATGATGAATTGTCATTGATTTTACATTTATAATTCATTAAATTTGACTTTTTTCAATTTTTTATTTTATTTCATACAATTTGTCAGAGTTTTCATTTGTTATCGTTCTTAATGGTTAGCACAATACTTAAGCAGAAATTTATAATCATTTAGGTTGTCATTGTAAAAAAATCTTCATCAATTTTATTTTGTATTAAATTGCCCAAATCAGTGAAAGGCTTTGGAATAAAAATAATAATTGCTTAATTCGTCTTCATCCAAGTTCACTTGACTAAAACACATGTGAGAGGCTGTTAATGGTGATTCCTATAAATAAAACAAGTATAAAAACGAGCGAGGGGAGAGAGAAACCCCGCTGGGTTATTGACCTTGCTGTGTCTAAGCTTAGATCGGCAGTCTCTTCTCTCACTCCCTCTTCCTCGTGCTGGGTCTAAGCTTAGACTGACTGACTGTCTCACTCACACGTGTGCAGCCTTTGTCACAACTCTCGTGTTTGCATCACTACTTCGGAACAATTGACAAGACAATAGGATCATTTTCATCAACATTAACACTTGTTATTTTTATGCTTTTAGAGGGAACATTAATTTGTCGGAGTCCAAATATAAAAAAGTTTCAATAGCTTAGAAATTGTTTATAAAATTTATAAAAAAGAAAATGTGCAAATGAAGGGAGTAAGAGCCTAGGCATTGGAGTTAATTGGAACATCAAAACGAAAACCAGTTCAGACTTTAGTTTGGCTGTAAAATACATTGTTATATACTTTAAAATACATTTTAAGTGCTTTCTGTTATCTTTATAAAACATCACTGTGATATTACGTGAAATGCCTTCATGGCCTTGTCTTGGAGACTAGAGTTAATGGGGTCACGAAATGATCATTACCTAACGAGGTCCAACAGGCCTAAATTAAGTAGTTTATTTATTTTCATTAGTTATTTTGAATATGATAAAAAAATACTAATTTTCTAATAAATTATGTTCTTAGTTCTGGAGTTTTTTTTTTAGTAACTGTAAAAGTTGTAGGCTAAATTTTTATTCTTAAAAAAGATAAACTCATCGTACATTTTTAAGTATAGACAGGCTAAGCTGGAAAAGCGATAGTTTTAATTATGTAATACATTTATTTGCTGACCCGTAGGTTTTACAATCATAAAATAGATACTTTCCCAGCTAAGGCAGTGTCTTGACTAAAACTAGAACATGTTTCCATTTATTGCTCGAATGTTTATTATAAATGCAACTGTCTTTCACATAAGTGATTAAAATTGATTAACGTGTGTTAATCTAAGCTGAAGCTAACTTCTATATCTATTGTAGGCTGTTGTTTATAGGGTTAATAATATTGTAGTTAGATAAATATCTTGAACTCGAGTAATAATAAATTATAATTGTAATTTATTTTGAGAGGTGATTTTAAACATGGTATAGTAATTTATTTGTTTTGTTATAGACATGACACCAAAGAAGACGTTTTTGTCCATCAAGTAAGTCATCTTGTTTGTTTATCCAACTGTGCCAGTCATAAATAATAAGTGCTACCTTTATTTTTAAATTTTATTTTATCATTATTACGGTATCTAAAAGAAACAAGAGTGGTTATCTTCATTTAGTTGAAACATTCTTTTACTACAAGGGTCGCCACACATCTTGACAGATAAATTGGCGTTACTAGACATTTTGAAAACAAGAGTGTATTGATGTCGTGCTGACTACAGGTTACCGAAGCGTGTGTACGATTGTAAGGTTTTGTAAAAGTTAAACATTACATAAGAAAAAACAGCCAGTGCAATGTCGAAACAGTCTTGTTTTCAAAATGTCTAGTAGTGCCGATTCATATGTTAAGATCTGTGTCGATCCTTTTAGAAAATTCAAATAGTGTTTAAAATAAAAAATTGATCTCCAACTGCTTTTTTTTAATGCTCATAAATATTATAAATTTGACCTAGGCCTAAATATATCTTAGTTAAAAGCTTTTTATTGCCAAAAAAAGTTATAAAAAGTATATCTTATTCTCGATACCACCGATTCTTGGACATTGGTATCGGTATTGAGATTCATTCGTTTAATGTCGATACTGATACCATCGATACCCCCGCCGTTTACCCACGCTACGAAGTGCACGGGAAGGGATACTTCCGCCGTTTATCCCGCGCTACAAAAGGCACGGGGAGTGTTTGGGTCGCCGGAAAAAATCTTACCTTGGAGATAAGGAAGGAAAAGGGATGGGAGGGCAGGGGTGGGGTCTGGTTGAAAGCAATAAATCAGTCGGCTGACCAACATTATTTCTTTGAGTCGTTATCTTACAACCAAGTTTTTCCCCATTATGAATTTATATAGGACACTAGATATTAATATAGGACACTAGTGAAATTAACATTAAGTTATGTAAAAAATTGCATTAACAAAGTGTATTAATAATTAATTATAAAATACTACTAAATAATTTTAAATAGTTACACAGATTTTTAACTATTTTTAACAATAGGTTTAACAACTATAGGTACTGAAAAATCGTAGGTATCGATGGTATCGGTATCGAGAATCGATAAATGTTGTTATCGACTCATCCCTAATATTTAGTAAGTCCGTAATTGTAATTGATAGTAAAAATGTTATATGGTCAACATTAACGGATATAAGTAAAACATTTCAATTTCTTATTTTGTCCACAGTCTGCCATAATAAAGAACAACCCAAAGAAGGCTGTTCGTAGCGTTGGTGACGGGGAGATAGTCGAGTTTGACGTGGTCGCGGGAGAGAAAGGCAACGAGGCAGCCAATGTGACCGGCCCCAACGGAGAACCCGTGAAGGGCTCGCCCTACGCGGCAGACAAGCGGCGCAACTACCGGCCGCAGTGGTATTACGGCCCCAGACGAGGGGGTCGGGGGGGTGGCCCGCCTGGGCGACGACCCCGTGACAGCCAGGGAGAAGGTAGGCTCACGTTACTAAACCTGACTAATCATGACCAGACTAGAGCTGATTTAACTTTGTGCACGATGAGGGAACTGAACAGGATAGTAGAAATCCAATTATCCGAACCCCAATTATCCGAATATACAATTATCCGAATCGATTTTGAGTGAAATAATAGAAATTTAAAAATCAAGAAAATAACAGCGAGAGCGCGTGTAGCGATAATGCGCTGTGAGCGCTAAAATAAAAGCCCGCGCTGTTACCTTCCGGACGATATTTTCGCAGGGAACAATGAGTCATACCCCCTTCCCGCCCTGCTCATCATCAGTCGCTACTGTTCTTTCACCGAGATTATTGTTCGAAATGAGTACAAAACGTAAACGTGTTGTCCTTTCGCTAAGTGATAAACTCACTTTGCTCGAGATGTTCAAGTGAAAAAACCAACATTAAACAGTGAAATACGTACAGTATATATTGAAAAGAGCATCTGTATATACTGTATTCAATTTAACTCCTGTAATTTAATTTTTATGACGTATATTCTTGATACAGTTCGCTCACTTTCTGTTCACTACATTTATAATAATTTTGTCGATAAAATTCTGATTTTTTATGTATGGTGATTTTTGCTTAATTCCCGAGGTATACCTGATTATCTGAATTTCTGCATATCCGAATTGGCCCGATCCCCAATTAATTCGGATAATTGGAGTTCTACTATAGTACAAGTGTAAAAATATTTTGTAGTAGTGTATTGCAAGACATTTATTACATCCTGTTTAATTGTAAGGACACGTTTCTCGCTACTCAAAAAAAGTTTATTGAGGGAAATTAAAACGAAGGAGATCAACTTATTCATAGGTTGTACGATGTATGTAGGGGGGAGGAGCGGGTGGCTGCATTGTTGCCATCAGTCCCCTCCTCCTACTACCATTTCCCCCTCACCACGTACAAGGTGAAATCAACTTTAGTACAAGCATGTGGGTAATACAAACTTTTCCTAAGATCAGTTGTTTTTAGTTTTAATTAGGTTTTGTCTGTTGATATTGATTTATTAACAATACATTTTGGGAGATACTGTTGATTTATTAACACTACATTTTGGGAGATACTGATCAACCCTCCAACTGTCAAGCAAAAAGATGTTTATGATTGTATCAGCTGCCTAAATTTGTAGTTAGTTACTGTACAAGTAGTTAGTACTTATCGTACTATTATGAGCGCTGCCTTCAGTCTGCATCTGAATGTGGAGTAACCTGGCCGACTCTAGTGTGTAGGCTGCAATAACACCTTGGTCCGATGCAGCTACTAGTCTGATCATTGCTTGTAAAAAAGCGTGTACGCCAAACAAATTAGCTTGAAATTTATTAAAATGTTTATTGTTAATGATTAATAAGAATTGTAGTTTAAACGATAAAGTGAAATAAAGTTCTACTTGTTAACTTGAAATTTAAAATTTGTACTTGGTACCCTTTTGTTAAATATTTGTAAATTGCTTACATAAATATTCTTTAGCTAGGATAATTATGGTACCCAAGTATACTTGATGTAGGCAGGTGTTACTTAAAAACAAACTCAACATTTTAATAAAAAATATAACATATCTCAAATTTTTAACTTGTTTCTTTATGAAGTTGTATATTTTAATAGCTCTACTCTTCACTTTTAAAAAGAGATTGACATATATTTTGTCATGTGCTGGCATACAGTACTTGTGCTAGACGGGTAAAGCCTTAAATGTGCCTGCATCTTAGGTAATAACAGTCTCATGTTTCAAGGGGGAGAGGAAAAAAGAGACATATTGGGTGGTATTTGATTCATTCAACTTGCATACTTATTGATTAGTATTCAGTACCAAAACTTAATTTATCTAATAACTTAATTAAAACTGCAACTAGGGATTTGTTATCTGGCTGCTTATCTGTGTTACTAATGGGCATGGCCGTATTCAGGGGGGCAGGGGGGACAACTGCCCTGGGGTCCGGGTCTGTCAGAGGGGGCACGGGCCTGGCAAGGGGGGTCCGGACGGCCGGGCCGGTGTCTTATTTAGGACATTGTTGTCTAAAAAAAGGTCATCAACTTGGATCTGGACGGCAACAAGGGCCCACACCACCAGGCCTGCCCAGGGGCCCGTGAAAGCTTTTTGAGGGGGCCATATATATAAGTTTTTTAGTAACTATAGCTTGAAAGAGTTTAGAGTTAACACTCGTGCACTACAATTTGTAACAATTGAAATAGGTACCTTTAGGAGAGATTTTCGTAAAAGATAATTTTGTTGTGGTAAAGTAATGTTCAAAATGAAAGTCAAAAGCGCAACACAGAACAATGTAGGCTAATTGACATCTAACCGTAGTAAAGAGGGGGGAGAATATAACAAAATGTAAATTTTGTTTGTCAATGAATTATTTTGGTCCTTTTTCCTGCATTGTTTGTTATTGTTATTTATAGTCTATATCATTATATTGATTTATAAATTTGTTATTGTCAGTTTTTGTTGTTTTATTACATGTTTATTTATATTTTTATGTTATGCTATGGTTTTGTTATGATAGCTTGTTAGATATATGTTAGATCTATATTTGTGTTGATAAATTTGTAGATGTACTATTGACAAAGTTACCTGTTATACAATTAAATGTCTTTGCATATTTAAGCACATAATGAGTGAAGTGCAGTGAATTATTAAATGAGAAGCCCTCCACTAGTAAACAAGAAAATGTCATGAATTAATCTACAGTGATGAATTTGGACTGCCTGATAACCATTTTGCATGTAAAATCTCTGCATACAAATTTCCGCACGAGCTTTGTAAGCTCTTGAAATGTGAATGAAAAATGTAATAGTAATTCTTTCGGAAAGCTGATTACAGCCTTGCTAATGGTGATAAAATTGTGATATTTTTGTTTAAGCCTTTTTCGTATATTATATGAATACTTGAAGTAAAAAGGTAAAATTAGAATCCGTTATGCCTGTTGCAAATATCATTATCTGTGGAAAACACTATTGGAAATAGGCCTAGTCCAATTTTAAGATTCATTATTTTACTGTCTTTAAAACAGGATAAAATTAAAAAATCCCCGAATATTCCAGAGGTACATAATGCAAAAAGCTAAATACTACCTTCGTCCAATTAAGAGCAATATACTGTACTGTAAAATAATACTTTCTAAATTAGATAGTTTGAAACAAATTAAGTACAATTTGTTGAAGGGAATTCTTTGCGAGTTTGTTTTAACAAAATTGATTTATCTGAATTTATTGAGTATCTGTTAAGTTGAACTCTGAATTACTGATGGAACCAGATCCATAAGGGTAACAAGACACATATAAAACTGATACCCCCGTTGCAGCAAACCTGCATACTCAGCGAATTTCCAATGAATATATAACATAACACATTAAAAGACTTAACAGGATTCATAATAAATATATTTACAAACAAGCGATATTTAAAATATTAATTAATCTCCATAAGAATAACATTGGGGATGAGTACGCAGGTTTGCTGCAACAAGGCACACAAAATAATGGGTTTTTATGCAAATATCAATAGAACTCATCTTAGTGAAGTCACATACCAAGTTTCATCCATATACATTCATAAATAAGCGATATATAACATTTTAAGTATTTTCCATAAGAATAACATGGGGACCAAGTACCTAGGTTTGCTGCTACAGGAACCATAGGCAAAAAATTGTTTTTTTATGCAAACAACAATGAACCACAACCAGATGAAGCCATATACCAAATTTTGTCAGTTAATGTTCATAAATAAGCGAGATATACAATTTTTCTTTTTCTCCATAAGAATAACATTAGACAACGTACTGTGTTTAGCAATTTCAATATCTCGGTAACCAATTGACGTAGAACAATGATCAAAATACCAAATTGTTTGTTTTTTTAAGCTGAATTCAATGGTAAAAATTAAAATAAATAAAAATTACATGTGAAAACCCCAAAAACACATTTTTGGGGTACAAAACCCCCCTTTGGATGGTGTGATTCATCTGGTTTTCAAACTCGTTCAAATAAATGGTACTTTACATATTTGTACCAAATTTCATTAAGATCGGACCTTTTTTACGAGAGTTATCGTGCTTACGGACACATATATATATATATATATATATATATATATATACATATATATATATATATATATATATATATATATATAAATATATATATATATATATACATATATAAAAATTTGAACGAATGGTGTTTTTGGCATCTGGGGACCTCAAAATGAAAAGTTATCATGGTCTCGGGCTTAAGTCTTACCATGAGACCTACGGTAATAGCTTCTTCCCTATAGGGGAAATTCGCTAAAACTGATACATTGACAATAGACACCTTCAACCTTTAATAGAGATATCATTCTTGATATTGACAATAGACACCTTCAACCTTCAATAGAGATATCATTCTTGATATTGACAATAGACACCTTTAACCTTCAATAGAGATATCATTCTTGATATTGACAATAGACACCTTCAACCTTCAATAGAGATATCATTCTTGATATTGACAATAGACACCTTCAACCTTCAATAGAGATATAATTCTTGATGTTTAGGATGTGATACAGGTCCATTATCTCAAGTTCTTTGAACAAAACTAACTTGGGGAATGTTCTCAATTTGTTACAGGATATTCACTAGCCCCAAAGTGGATTGACAAAGTGTTGAGTTGCTTGAATTTCGCAATTGTGTTGCAGGTTACGATTCCCAGAAAGAGGAGGAGGCTGGCACGGACGGAGATGAGAGAGGAGGTGGTCCGCCACGCCGCTACAGGCCCCGCCGCCGCTACGGGGACTACGGCTACCGAGGCGGTCGAGGCGGGGGCAGAGCCCCGACCAGCGGAGACGATGTGAGTAACCTGTAGTCTCCACTGGGTAGATTGCCACGTATGATGTTTGATTAGTTTTTTATTACATTTTGATATAACTACAGGATGTAATAAATACGTCTTACAACACTCAAAAACTTGTTCACACTTACAAAACTATTCTGTTATTGTAGTAAGTGTCAATATATATTTGGTGTTGTAAGATGTATTTATAACGTCCGATTGATACAGGGGTAACTTACATGCCTGGAAAGGACAATTTTGTTCAAGGGACAGTCAAGGTAAAATGCACATCTATCTTGAATTCATGGTTATTCAAACATTTTGCCTGATTGTGGGAATTAATTTTAAGTGTGGGTAATTTTTGTATAAGTAAGTCTGGGAGTTATATATCTTATCTCTTGACTTATATGTTTCCAAACAGTTGTGTGTAATTGGTTAGGAATTGTACTTAAACTAAACAAATAGGTAGGTGGTTCAATTTATGTTGAATGTCAAAAATATATAACATTCAGTACAATTTGCATTCTGTTTTATAAGTTGTTTTAGAGTTACAACATTGCCCGTTATGCAATGTGTCGTGTATGTGAGAGTTAAATTGTCTGATTTTACCTGCAATACAATACAATTTACCTGCAATACAATACAATAAATCCAAATGACTGAAACTGAACTGGACCTATGTAAAAGTGTCGACACATTAACATGTGGCCTATGGTTAGTAATTCAATTTGGATACATATCACAGGAATATTTAGCACAAACAACAAAACTGTTTTATTTAATAATGTATGTCCCAATAAATCAATTAGAAAATATGACTTTTGTTGGTTCTTTTATTTTTCAGGAAACTTGACAGCCTCCTAAGACGATATTGTTAGAGTTTGCGATACAGCCATACCTGAAATAATTAGGAACAAATCAATTGACTCTTGGTTTCTACCAATGATAATGCTTTTGAATGTATTTTTTTCAAGAACATTTGTAAAGAGAGGAGAAATTTATAAAATCCCAAATTTATGTAATGATGTTAATGGAAAGAGTAATATTAAAAACAAATATTACAATCCAAATTATTGTAACATATCTTCTATAAACATTTTTGTTATTAAAATGTCAAATTAATATTTAGTTTGGTTGGGTTTACTGTTACTAAGAACAACAAAATATTTCCATGTTCTGAATTCAAGCTGCTGCCTCTTAAGTCCGGGACCTATTCAGTTAAACTAACTACGATCAGTTTATCTGCGACTCCTTCAGTTAATCCAATGCTGGTGATAACTCTTATCTCTAGGGAGATATCGTACATTCCTCAGGTCTATTATTTCTTATTTATGTTTGTTCACATTTTTTGAATGATTTACATGAAAACTCTTAAAAGCAAAAACTCCGTTAAACTATAAAAAGACAAACTAAGCAGATTAGTTATCATGAAGTTATCATTAGACTGAAGTTATCATAGGATGCCTTGGATATGTTGTCTACCGATACAAGTGAGATAAAGAGATCTACATCAAAATTTGTCGTTCTAAAAAAAGTGAGAAAAACCTTGTCAACTGCTGACACACATTAATTGTTCTAGTTTTTTTCTAAAGTCGGCCTTTTGGAAATACGTGTGGAATCTAAACTTCTTCAGGTTGAGGCTAATATATCTAAAAAAAAAGATTTGGCTTTATTTCTCAGTTGATTATCAAGTTTTTATGTCTATCGACTTTGTTCTCTTGAGATTTGTATGCATCTTGGTGAACTTAATAAATACCCCGTCGCAGCAAACCTGCGTACTTAGCTAATTTCCATTGCATTATATTTGTCTTAACACGTTCGCTGCGCAGTACGGGTATACCCGTACAGTTGCCATGCAAACAGTGCTTGGGCTTCAGTGTGCACCAGTGTGGCGCGAGGGGTAAACAATTTGTTGCCAGCGTGTAGCTTAGAATGCGAGCTTTATTTTGGTGTAGGTTGGTAGTAAATTTCCCCGTAAACTTCCCGTTCATAAGGGACAAAAAACCAGTTTTTGCCCCATATTTCTGGGATATTCTCCCTGTAATTGACATTACAAGGGAAATGGCTAGTACCCAGGCAGTGCTGCTACCTGTGGGTGTTTCAGCAAACTACGTCCAGTCTCGTGGAAATGCAGCACATCACCGAACCGCTGTTTTGTGATTCGTCAGACCGAAATAATTGAATTCGTCTGTGCCAATCTGGTTCGCTGCAGTGCTCGGCGTACGCCCGCCATTGGTGGGCCGCAGCGAACGTGTTAATCCCACATAAAGCCGCATACCAAGTTTCATAAAAATATATTCACATATAAGCGATTTTAATAATTCTCCACAAGAATAACATTGGTAATGAGTACGTAGGTTTGCTGAAACAAGGAACACAAACAATTGATTTTTATGCTAATATATGCAATAATTTAACTAGGTGAAGCCATTTACCAAGTTTCATCAATAATCAATCATAAATGCACATTACTTGTGGAGAATCTCAAGTGTTGTGTACATATTGTTTGCAGGGTGAGGGAGGCAACCAGTCATCAGGAGGTGGTGGAGAGTATGAGGGAGGGGAGCCGCGCAGGGGGAGGGGGGGCGCACCACGCCGCTTCTTCCGCCGCAACTTCCGGGGAGGTCGCCCCCCCATGCGCGCCCGCAGCTCCGAGGGTCCCCAGGTGAGCCAACTGCACAAATAATACATTTCAGCTGATAACAAATTCATATTGATTAAATTGTCTAACTAGTAGGGGTTTGCTACTTACCAAACAATATTTAGCCTATTTGTAGCGTTTCTAGTTTAGAACTATTTTAATCGTGTGGTAGTGAAATATCTAAAATATTTAGCCTATATCTCAATATAGGCCTATATATTTTTCAAACAAACAAGGAGTAGTAAACATTGTTAGACCTCTGAGGACCATTTGCTTATTAGTTTTTAAGGTAAAGGACATCAGCGTTCCTGGAGATGAAATGGAAGATAGCACACAAAATACCTCACATTAAACATAGTCAGTATAACCTCTGGTTTCTTCCTCATGATGTAGATTACTCTGAGGGTTGTTTTAAAATGTGGACTTAAGTGTATTGTTTTGTTTGCTATCTTTGGCTTAACATTCAGGTATGCTGCTTACCTTTTAGTTTTCCTTAAAAACAAATATAAATGTTTATTCGTCCTCTTTTGGGAAAAATGAACGTGAGCAAAGTGTTAGTTGATTCTGTGTTAATGTTGTAGAACACCAGTGAGGGGGAGGGAGACGGGAGGAAGGAGAGTAATGGGGGCAGAGCTGGCCGGCCCCGTTACAACCGCAGGCGCGGCGCTCGCAGCTCTCGCAACAGCACGCGCGAGAGCGAGTCCAAACCCGGCAAGCCAGAGCCCGCCGCGGACGCACCCGCTGCCCAGCCTAAAGTGAGTGATGATGCGTCAGGGACTGAGCAGTGTTAAGGAGTGTGGGTGTGGTTTATACTCCCCGCGTTCAGCACTAGACAAATTATGTAGGAAAGTGGAAGTTAACGTTTTGTGGCTGCTCTGACCGACATCAGATTACGTATTGATTTGTCGTGTCTTTGAAATCGTTCACCTTTCTTGAGATTTTTGGTGTGTTTCTTAAGAGAGGACGACAACTCTCTCGTAGGCAAGCTGTCTACTACCTATCACCAGTCTTGTCATACAACAATACCTTAACTTAACCTTATCTGCAATTTCTTTTAATTAAGATAAATGAAGTGTTGGTGATGACAATAAGAACTGTTTTAGAAATTTATGAATTTTGCAAACTCCACTTTTTTAACCCTCCGAGTGCCCATTAGAAAATTCCTTAATGTCCACCAATTATTGGCCATTTTGCAGTCTTTTATTAAAACATTTAAAATATATAAATTATAACAAATAAGTATAAAGTTGTACATTTTCTTAAAGCTTATTAAATAGGCTATCTAAAAATGTAACTTTTGATGTTCATACCTAATGTTATAGTATCTTGGCATCAGTTCAAATCCAGAAATTAGGAAAAGAAATTTTGTTTTGTTCAGTAATCACATATGTAAAACCACTTTATTCACATTAAATAAGAACATGAAGATATACATTCTGTTCAAAATTTAATGAGGAATAAGAAAATATATAGTTTTGCACAGTTTTACCTAAATAATAAGTCTAAAAAGTCAACTAACCTAAAAACTGGAGGTATTATAAAGCCTATATCATCATAACAACAACAATCGCAGACGTTTGGAATTCCGTCACAGATGATACTAAAAATAGCATAAACGGTGGTCATATATAGTCATAATGAAGCCTAGAATCCGCTAATCACATTGGTATGTTCTTTGCCCGGGATCGCTCAGTTGTACGCGGAAATATCACAAACTGGAGGCATTAAGGCCTGTATTACCTTAACAACAACAAACATTCGCAGACATTTGGAATTCAGTCACAGATGATAGTAAAAATAGCACGAATGATGGTCATGTATAGTCATAATGAAGCCTAGAATCCGCTAATCACATTGGTATGCTCATTGCCCGGGATCGCTCAATCGCATGCGGAAATATTACATAAAACTGGAGGCGTGCAAAGTCGCCCGATGACACGTGGCCGATGGCAACTGACACTCGGCGGTCAAAAATAGTCGCCCGAAAGCGGGCGAAGGTCACTCGGAGGGTTAAAGGAGGGTGATTTTTGAAAATAAGACCTGTTTTGAAATTTATGATTTGGGCAAACTCTTTATTTTTTTATAGGAGAAGGACCGTCAGTTTAAAATTCCTTGTTTAGTTAGGTCTTCCATAAGTGTCTTATCGGCAAACGAGATTTTAAAATTAAGAAAGGTCAACTAGCTCAGGGGGACAGTTAGCTAAGTTTGGCCATTATAAAATGCAGGAATTTAAAAATGGGGCTAGATGGATTTTTTACAATACAGTAGAAATCCAATTATCCGAACCCCAATTATCCGAATATCCAATTATCCGAATCGATTTTGAGTGAAATAATAGAAATATAAAAATCAAGAAAATAACAGCGGGAGCGCGTGTAGCGATTATGCGACGACCGTCTACGCGCAGTCCATGCCGAAGCTGTTGCGCATGCGCACCAGCGTTGGATAGGTGTCACTGTTACATCTAGTATTTACCTGTTCCTTTGTGCGTTCCACAGTTGAATAAAGTAACAGTTGCGTTTTGTTAAGATGCTTCTGTTTTATTTATCAAGGTGTTGTTGCGAAACATAATTTTAGTTGTCTGCTGCAAGATTCACTAGTTTTTTATCCTATACAATGTCAAATCAAAGTTTTCATCCTGTTTCTTGATCTAAATATACTTTTGTTGCAAAAATTGCTACCAGTGTCTCTTTAAATGATTTTTTAGACACATTTAGGCAAGTTAGCCGTTAAAAAACAACAATATTTATAGGCCTACCTAAACTGAGTTTTATATATAAAGTTTGTGTGTTTTATTTGAAGTTAAAATATAAAGCTTGTTTGTTCTATAATACTTTATGGTATCTATTCATTTTGAAACTGTGAAGTCCTACTCAAATTAAATATGAAGGCAATTCAAACAAATAAGTGTTGCAGGCATATTTAAGTTTTTTACTCATAGTAGACATTTTCTATTGACAATTATTAAATAGGCTGTTGTAAATATCTATTATGGTTTGCCGTTGCAAGAGAATCCTGCACAATACACCTGGTAATACACTAAATAAAACCTGGAGCCTATTTTATAAACATATTTATAAAATAGTTTTTATTGTATAACATTCGATGCCAATGAATGATCAAATATAAAAAATAACCAAGGGCTAGACGACTAGTGGCTCAGTGGCTGTCAAGTTCACAGGTACGTAAAATCGGTTACTTTCAACTATAGCAGTAACTGTTACTCGGCATTGGCGGCATCCACGGAAGGAACGGTTACTTTAAAATATAGCAGTAACTGTTCCACGGCATGGACTGTGCGTAGACGGTCGTATAATGCGCCGTGAGCGCTAAAATAAAAGCCTGCGCTGTTACCTTCCGGACGATATTTTCGCAGGGAACAATGAGTCACACCCCCTTCCCGCTCTGCTCATCATCAGTCGCTACTGTTCTTTCACCGAGATTATCGTTCAAAATGAGTACAAAACGTAAACGTGTTGTCCTTTCGCTAAGTGATAAACTCACTTTGCTCGAGATGTTCAAGTGAAATAACCAACATTGAACAGTGAAATACGTACAGTATGTATTGAAAAGAGCAACTGTATATACTGTATTCAATTTAACTCCTGTAATTTAATTATGACGTATATTCTTGGTACAGTTCGCTTACTTTCTGTTCACTACATTTATAATAACTTTGTCGATAAAATTCTGATTTTTTATGTATGGTGATGTTTTTTGCTTAATTCCCAAGGTATACCTGATTATCCGAATTTCTGCTTATCCGAATTGGCCCGATCCCCAATTAATTTGGATAATTGGAGTTCTACTGTAATTAGTTAATCCAAAATAAAATCTGATTATGTGCTACACTATCAAATATATATGTTTTTTGTTGTCCTTTGACATTTCTAAAGCTACTAAAGTAACCATTTGCTATATTCTAAGTTACTTCTTTAGAGCTTAGGTTAAAGGTGAAACATAAACTGTCTTGCCCTGCAGAGCGGTAATGTTGTTCTCTCTGTTGCAGGAAGCTACCCAGGCAGTGCAGAACACCGTCACCGAGAGTACTGCTTAACAATCTTTTTTTACTTCTTTTGTTTCCGTTTTAACATCCAGTTTTTGTGTTAGTGCATGAACTATTTATATTTAAACATTCACGGTTGAGTTTGGTTTCGTCGGGGATAAACTTTAGTTTGTGTTTTCCCTAAGATTTGTCTCGTAGTGACCTGGCATCTCATTTCTCCAGCCCTCGGTTTTAGCTTTGCCGACGAGAATATATTGTTTTAATATTTCGCATGAAGATTATGAAAATTATTAGTTTATTCGATTATTGTCAGAAATTTTATCAAAGATGTTCTTATTTTTTTTAGCGACTTTTAATTGATTTATTATTGAGTATCTAGGAAATGAGATTTCCCCGGGTTATTCGAGTAAGACCATAAAATCAGTGTTTTCATAACCTAGTCGGTCCGACGTAAGCGCACAGCAAAGACACCAACATGAGAGTATAGATCGGAACGTTTGCTGGGCGCTTGCTCGAGTGTCATGTACCAGATCCGCTTGTCATCAATGCAGGTGTTTGTGGAAAGCAACAGCGTCGTGTGAAACGAAAGAATATTCACGGGTGGCTCTAGCGGGAACCACATCGTAGTTCGGTCACCATCGGAATGTGGACATCCAACTACATTAACATCACATAGTAATATAAAAACAGCATAATTAACAACTTAATCAGCCGGTAACAACGGCCGGCAAGAAACATCAAATTTGTAAGACGCGGGTGTAAACCGTCATCAAATGTCATTGCACCTCGTCAAGCCAGAAACTGTTACTGCCAATTAGTAATATTGATTACTTTAAAAAGTGTTTTACATCAAATGTGGCAAATTGTCATTGACGAATTTAAATTATACATTGTACAAAAATATCTAAAAGGATTTTTTCACGAAACATTTGCATTTTGAATAAACAAGCCAAAAAAATTGAAATTTTTGTTTCTTTGAAACCCTGTGATACCTTCCCTACAGTCCTAATATTATAGTGGATTCTTTCAATCTAGTAAGTGGCCAATTAAGTCTTGGTAAGTCATTTTGGAGAAGTACCAGCGGAAATTGTAAGAAACAGGTGTGGCAACTCAGTTAAACAATAACCAGTAAAATCAAATCTGTGGGAATTTCGATTAATGTGAGTGTATTTTACAAAATAGAGTAACCTACCTACCACCATAGTACACAATTGTAGTCAGATATAGATATATAATTTGCAGTGTTGGTTTTCTCTGAAGTGGACTAGTAAGTTGTGGGAATAATTACTGTTGGTACACAGGAGGACCACTGGGCTGGTGCTTTTTAAGGGCGTTGTGCATAATTTATGATTTATCATTGAATAAGCAATCTGAAAAATGACCTTCCTTAAAGTATGCTTATTCATGGTTCACACTTTCTGGAAAGTAACTTTTTGAAAAAGTCCAGGGAAAAAGTTTGAAAAACACCAGTCAGGGAAAATGCTTACTATTTTATACAAGTCAGAGAAAAATTTTGTTTTAATCGAAAACGCAAAGCACTATTGTGAGCAAAAATCAAAACCTATTTGAAAAAAGTGTGCATTCCGAGTTGCGGGTCAGGGAAATCATTAACCAAATAAAAGTGTGAACCATGTTATTCTTGTAAGTAAATGAGAGAATCTTGCATCCAAACTCACAAATTGTATTTAAAATTTGCTTCTCAGTCACTAAAGAACATCAAATTAAGTTTGGCCTCAATATCTTCACACAATTACAAAATATGGGATTACAAAGAAGAAGCATTGATCAATTGTTTGGTTCTAATAATGACAAATCTTGTCAAAAGAGTATTGGTTCAACTAATAATTCATAGTACAGTAACAGTAGAACTCCTCACAATCTTGCCTAGACCAAGACACAGTCGGAACATGAAAAAGGTTGGATGAAAACGAGGGTCAGAGGAGCAATCAGCAATCAATTCTATTAGTAGATTGGTCATTATTTTTTTTTTATTTATTAGATTGGTCAGATATCACTAATTCACCATAGTCAAAATCATCATTTAAAAATTTGGCAATGTTGTGTAGCACTGCACAACATATTATTACTTTAGGGACTTTCCGTACAGAAACTCGAACACAGTTCCCCAATATTGGGAACCTTTTCTTTAGCTGACCGAAACATCTTTCAATGACAACTCTTTCCTTGGCGTGACACAAGTTGAAGTTCCGTTCCGCTGCGTTAGTTGGGGGTTTAAAAGGTGTTATCAGCCATGGAGAAATGCCATAGCCTGAGTCACCAAGCAGACATGCCCCACCATTAAAACGCGAAATAATTCCCCTCACTGGGCTTGTACGCCATATTCTGGCATCATGCACGCTCCCAGGCCACTCAGCGGTCACACTTGTGAATTTCTCTCGTCCATCACATGTTGCCTGAACATTTATTGAAATATCACTTTTTCGATTAACGTACTCGTCCCCATGAAGCGTGGGTTTTTTGATTATTACGTGGGTGCAGTCCAAAGCACCAATCACAGATGGCATCCGGTAATTTTCCTGTCACAACATTTTGGCTTCATTTACTTCAGCTGATGTTGACGGAAAATGAATCCATTTACCAGATTTGTTTATTATTCTATTCATTACATAACTTACAGTTTTGCATGCTGTGGTTCGGTGAACACCAAAATCTTCAGCAATGCCAGACTGAAATCCAGGATCGGCAACAAAACGCAAAAATATCTCCATTTGTTTTCTTGGGGAAAGTCCACCACCTCTCAGTTAAGAATTCAGCAGCCAAGAACTTAACACTTCCTGATTCAAACCTTAACAGTTGTTTCGAATGTCGGACTTCTCGACGAACACTGTATTGCTTTTGTTTACGAACTTGAATGAACTCAGCCATTATCAAGTGAAAATAAATTACTATCAAAAAAGCTAGCATGCCCCAGAGTAGACTAACTTTTTCCTTAGCAATTGCTAACTTTGAAACTTAAGTCACAGCTCTTTATTCACACATTCTCCCTAGCAACTAGGAGTCTGTGACAAATAAGCATATGCTAGGCCTAGTTGTAGCTAGTATCTTTATTAACTAAAAACTAAGCAATTGCTAGGAAAAACTTTAGTCCTAGCAAATTCTAGGTTTTATTCACTCCACCCATTGATTTATCATCGAGCCTAGTGTTATCCAGCTTGGGTCCCTGTCCCGAGGTGGCCAGTTGAGAGGAAGCTATAGGTAATTTTTAAGGTCTTATAAAATATTCGAGTTCGCACGCAGCAGGCTGACGTGAGGGAAGTGAATTTCCATATAACAACTTTTAAAACTCAAAATCGATGTAAAAACATACATGTATTCCAATTTTTATTGAAATCAGAAAACACTGATTTTTTGGCTGTTCTGATGCTCCTGGTTTAATTTACCTGGAAAGCTGGGAATACAATTTTGCGCATTATAATGTTAGGAGAAGGTCCAGTCAGGCTTGAAAGTAGGCGTAAGGTTGCTGGGGACGATAAAAGTACTCTAACAAAGGAGTAGCAGGCTTTTCTAGTGTAAACCCCCCATAAGACAACGTACTGTGTTTGGTCAAAACACATTTTCTTTGATAAATCGGTAATTATTTATGCTAGAATGACGAGAGAGGGCTTAAAATTTTCGCCTCACTAATTCCCATCTTATTACATGCATTCATTTTACATACGGGGCTCTTCTGACCCTTTTTGGGCCTAAAAACTCGAAATTTGAAACATTAATCCCCAAAAAAGGGGTTTGGAGTTTTCCGATTGTTTTGCCCAACGAACTTTTCCAACTGATTACAGAAAGAAATGTCCCTACCAAATTTTAAGTTAATCGGTCAAAAAATGTGACCGCTAGAGTGCAAACACATATATATATAAAATTTTGAACGACCCCCAAAACGTGTTCAGGGGGTCACGTTAGGAACTTCTATGGTGGTCCCGGGCTTAAGTTTCACCGTGCGGGTCATGCTAATAGTTCACTTTCCAAAGGAAATTCACTAATAATACCACAAGCTAAACCTCGAAGTGTATTGTAACACTTATAATCACATTTCCATTTTCAAAATTGGCATTTAAAGAAAACAAATTGCACTGACAAGTTTTTCTGACAGCTATTTCAGACTCATTGGTCCTTTTTAAGGGTTTGTGGCACTTTTTTAATAAACCTAAAAGTACCTGGGGGGCGAGCTTTGCTCGGGGAAGGCCAGTCAGTTTGTTTAGACGACTTGGGAGTAATATTTCACCACTTCCCCCTGCTGATAATCAGATTTGTATAACTCATTTGCCTCTTTTCTACATTTTTAAGGTCACTCCAGTTGTTATTTATACCTCAGAGTCCCTTTGATTTATTTTACTACTCTATGTAATCTTCACTCAAATCTATTAATCTCTGCTCTCAGGAAACCACATGTTAGTTAATAAACAACATGAGTATTACTTTGACAGTTCCCTGGTTGATTATGAACAGCTGTTACAATTCTTTTGTTTTGATTTGAAACTCCATAAGCCCAATGTTAATTTTTTTAACTTTTCATTTTAGTTTTTTTATATTATTTATCTTTCCTGGGGATGAAGCCTGTCATAGCTTATTTTTATCCCAGAAATGAGTTATTTCGACTTTTGAGATCAGCGCGAAAATTAAAAGTGACATCGGGAAGTTTAGAAACACCAGTAGACACTGTTGACAATTTTAAAACAAAAATAAGTTGCGTACTGCTTTACCCTAATTCCAATTCCAACAATATGCTCTGCAATTTCAATTGTTATCATGTGTTGTTCCCTTTTAGCTTAGCAAATTATTTTAATTGCCTACAGAATATTTGATGTTCAGCTAAATTAAATTGAGACACATTTGGTCAGATCTGACTTCCGTAAGGGGGAGGGATTTGTTTGGGGCAGGTGATACGAAGTGAGCAAAAAAGTCTAGAAAATAGACAGGAAGTGGTCGAACGGGAAAACAACACCAAAATACCGAACTGTGAGTCATTATTTGTCTACTTTCCTATTGTACAATATTTTCACTGAAGGAAGTATATCATTACTACGTTAACCAAAGAAGCTTTACAAAATATTTCCGGGCTTATTTTAGACATTCAAAATTGTTCAAATCCTTCTTAATTTTAGTAATAATTATTATATGGTATATATAGTTATTTATAATACAAAGCACGAAATGATGTAAGGATTCGACCCTTCCATGAACCATCTATTATTGCGTTACCGTGACCCTCAATAAGTCGAAGCGGTCAAAGTCTGTGGAAAAACACCTTGATAAGTCGAATCTCAATATTTCGAAATATTCCATAATTCAAATTTTTCCCGGTCCCCCTGAGGTTCGAGTTATCGAGGTTCTACTGTACTTGTGTATGAAACAATGCAAATTAAATGTTTAGGAGTACATAATACAGTGGAACCTCGATAACTCGAACCTCAGGGGGAATGGGAAAAGTTCAAGTTATTGAATATTTCGAAATATCGAGGTTCGACTTGTCAAGGTGATTTTCCAAAGACTTTGACTTATTGAGGATCACGGTAACGCAATAGATGGATCATGGAAGGGTATAATTCTTACATAAGTTCGAGCTATGTATAAAAAATAATCATACCGTATAATAATAATTATTAAAATTAAAATAGATTTGAACAATTTTAAATGTCTAAAATAAGCCCGGAAATATATTGAAAAGCTTCTTTGGTTAACGTAGTAGAGGAAGAAATACTTCCTTCAGTGAAAATATTGTAGAGGAGGAAAGTAAACAAATAATGACTCACAGTTTGGTATTTTGGTGAGGTTTTTCCCGTTTGACCACTTCCTGTCCATTTTCTAGACTTTTTGCTCACTTCTTATCACCTGCCCCAAACAAATCCCTCTCGCTACGGAAGTCAGTTCTGACCAACTACGCATCAATTTCATTTAGCTGAACATTAATGTACTGTTAAAATAATTTAACAGTACATTAAAATTACAGGCTATTAAAATAAAATATAAAATAAAAAATAAAATTAAATATAAAATTAACAGTACAGGCTATTAAAATAATTTTCAAAACTAAAAGGGAACAAAACATGATACAAATTAAAATTGCAGAGCATTGTTGGAATTAGTATGAAGCAGTACGACACTTTTTTGTTTTAAAATTGTCGACGGTATTCACTGGTGTTCCAAACTAACTGCTTCCCGATGTCACTGGTTTTATTTCCTTTGTCAATAGCCTCAAATAGTCTTGAACTTCTCCTCATGGGCTAGAGTTTTGCCAACACGTTTTACCAAACTGCAAACACTTTGTAAAAAACAACCTAAAAACTACGTTTCACGTACTACATCCAGAACCTCTGAACTCACACTAACTAACGACTCAGAACAAATCTAATCTAATCAAAACCATTTTATTTAAAAAATATATATAACGTACAAAATAATGAGACTATTCCTTATTTATGAAATGAAATCCTCACATAGGTGAAACCCGTGCGTGAGGATGAGTGTGTTTGATATGCGTGTTGCTCATCAACATAAATTCGTCAGTTGTTTTACCGACACCAGGAGCACCTGGGAAAGAGATTTAGTGGGGAGGAAGGGTTGAAATTTCCAGCTGCAAAGTCACTGGAGGTTTGATGAATCAACAACTTCGACTTATAGAGGTTCTACAGCTAAAACTTTGACTTACAGAGGAGCGGCAACAGGCTAAGAATACTGCAAAAATTCGAGTTATCGAGGTGTTCCCTGTTAACCATTCGACTTAGAGGTAAAATAACATAGCATTAGGTAGGCAAGTTCAAGGTGAATGACAAAAATTCGAGTTATCAAGGAATTCGACTTATTGAGGTTCAAGTTATCGAGGTTCCACTATAGAACACTGTCAGACCCAAGAAGTTGGGAGAAATTATTAAGGAAAATCTTCCATTTAACTTGAGAGAATGGAGAATGGAGGGGTTCAATCTGTTCTGTTATTTTTTTTAACCTTGTTGACGCCTGAACATTTTAAGTTATAAAAGCCAGACTTACGGTGCCGCACTTACACACACACTGTAAGCACAAGCAAAAAAGTCGCAAAACACCTGATCAGTTGTGCAACTTGCACTGAATTCACTCATCTTGTCAGCTTTGACCTGGGCCATCCACCGTTTGCTAAAGATCCGCCCTCCCCTTCAACTTGGCCACAGGCAGGTGCACTCTCTATGAGTTACACATAACCACCAACTGAGACGGGATTTGAACCTTTAATCCAAGCATTATCTTCTGGCCAGGGTGATAGTGCATTAAACTGTTGAGGTGTTGTATCGGTCCTGGTGTTATTACAAGCTGGACGATGTACATGTTAGTTCCGATTTTTCTACCAACATTTTTTGTTGTGGCGCAGAATCACTGTATATTGAACTATAAAGAAAGATTTTGCTACATTTTGTTCCATCAAAGTGATCCAAAATGGTAATCCTTGCTGGCTACCACGTGAAGTCAAAGCTTCATCTTAAGGCCACAGGAACGTATTCACTCATATGAGGACGTCATGATTTTAAAACACGTACGAAAACATTTGTTTGGCCAAAACACTAACTTTTAAAAAGCAAAAAAAGAGATGTGAGTCTAGACTTGCATCTCGCCCATGCTGTGTCGTTTGTTTTGTTAAAGTGAAGTGTTTTGGCGAAAGAAATGTTTTCTACCAATTGATAACTCATGTCGGACTAAGATTGCTTATAAACGGTAAAATTGCTTATACACTAAAAAGCATGTTTTTATGAAACAAGATTCAAACCTGGGGCTCAAAGGGTTAAAAAAAACTTCAAAAGTTCTGTTTCATTAAGGAAGAATTAAAACAAAGAGATGTGTAAGAAAACTTCTTTAAACAAAATAATGTACACAGGTCTAATCCATCATATCGAAATCGTCTCTCTGAAACAAAAAAAAAATATATATATATTAGTATGAAAAGTTGAAAACTTGTTAAAATTATGTACACCTACACCCATATTTTAAAAATCTTGTATTGCTTGTGCAACACTTGCCGATTTACTCGATTTGGTACTACAACTCTTCAAAATTAAATGGCTCTTTAGCATTGGTGGTTCCAAAGATGTTTTCTTAGTTCACAGGATATAAGTACAGTAGAAATCCAATTATCCGAACCCCAATTATCCGAATCGATTTTGAGTGAAATAATAGAAATATAAAAATCAAGAAAATAACAGCACGAGCCTGTGTAGCGGTAATGCGTCGTGAGCGCTAAAATAAAAGCCCGCACTGTTACCTTCCGGACGATATTTTCGCGGGGAACAATGAGTCATACCCCCTTCTCGCTCTGCTCATCATCAGTCGCTACTGTTCTTTCACCAAAATTATCGTTCGAAATGAGTACAAAACGTAAACATGTTGTCCTTTCGCTAAGTGATAAACTAACCTTTACTCGAGATATTCAAGTGAAATAACCAACATTGAACAGTGAAATACGTACAGTATGTATTGAAAAGAGCAACTGTATCTACTGTATTAAATTTAACTCCTGTAATTTAATTTTTATGACGTATATTCTTGATACAGTTCGCTCACTTTCTGTTCATTACATTTATAATAACTTTGTCAATAAAATTCCAATTTTTGTATATATGGTGATGTTTTTTACTTAATTACCAAGGTATATCTGATTATCCGAATTTCTGCATATCCGAATCGGCCCGATCCCCAATTAATTCGGATAATTGGAGTTCTACTGTAAATGCTTGCAAACACATCAACATTGATCACAATGCATTATTCTTTGTTGGGACCATTTACGGAATACTCAAAGCTAGCAGATGTCTAATGACCATTATGAAAAGTGTGGCAACGATTTTCTAGCGATCTAATAGATTTAATTTCTTTGTTATTGAGAAGTGTTGGGTCTTAACCTATTGCTTCTTCTATTGTTTAAAACTACACGTTTCTGGTAGAAAGGGAACTCCTGCTATTCAGCGAGACCACCTTATTTACATTTTTAGTCAAACTGACTAGCGGACATGTTTTACTTCCACCCCTGTACTTAATATTTAAAGGAGAAAGTATTGTTTTCATTAAAATATTCAAATTTGAGTTGTTAGTGGAAATATTCGTTTTAGTGCTCCCTGAACTCAAAATAATACCCCCGTTGCAGCAAACCTGCATACTCAGCGAATTTCCAATGCATAATATATGTCTTAATACCACATAAAGCCGGATACTAAGTTTCATTAAAATATATTCACATATAAGCGATTTTAATTATTTCCATAAGAATAACATTGGTAATGAGTACGCAGGTTTGCTGAAATAAGGAACAAAACAATTGGTTTTTATGTAAATATAAACAGAATGTAACTAGGCGAAGCCACATACCAAGTTTCATCAATATTCAATCATAAATAAGCGCTATGTAACATTTTAGTGATTCTCCATAAGAATAACATGGGGGCTGAGTAAGCAGGTTTGCTGCAACAAGGAACAAAAAAAATTGGTTTTTATGCAATTATCAATATAACTCAACCAAGTGAAGCTACATAGCAAGTTTTATTAATTTATGTTCATAATTATGGGAGTCAATATATTTGACTTATTCTCCATAAGAATAACATGGAGCTGAGTACGCAGGTTTTCTGCTAAGGGAATAATCAACAGAAACTCAATTTTTTGTGCAAATATCAATATACCAGTACTACGTGAAGCCACATACCAAGTTTCATCAACATACATTCATAAATAATCGAGATATCAAATTTTATTTATTCTCCATAAGGATAACATTGGACAACTTACTGTGTTTAGCACTTTGAATATCTCAGCAACGGTTGGGCGTAGAATCAAAATTTAAACACCAAAATGATTGTTTTGTGGAACTGAACGGATTAGTAAAAGCAAATGTGAAATTTACATTAAAATAAACTAAGGAAAAGCCAAAAACTGTTTTCCCATAAGATTAACATGGGAGATTTTATGAGTAGGTTTTTTGGATTTTCTCCGCAACCACTTAACCTAGGTTAATAATTCAAAATACCATATTATTTGTTTTTTTAAGCTCTATAAAATGGTTAAAAACAAAATTTAAAAAATTTAAAAAATTTAAAGGTGAAAAATGGAAAAAACTAATTTTTGGAAAATTTAAAAACCCCATAAACCCCCCTTCCCATGGTCCGATTTTTCTGGTTTTAGAAATTAAAGTCATGAATGTCATTTTACACATTTGAGCCAAATTTCATCGAAATCGGATGTCTTTTACTCAAGTTATCGCATTCACGGACACATATATATATATATATATAAATTTGAACGAATAGTGTTTTTGGCATCTGGGGACCTCAAAACAAAAAGTTATCATGGTCTGGGGCTTAAGCCTTACCATGAGACCTACGGTAATATCTTCTTCCCTATAGGGGAAATTCGCTAAAAGTGAATTTAAGTGATGTCTGAGTGGATGTGTACAGAGCTAGATTACATCATCAATTGTCTGATTTTGATTAGATTTGGTATGTAGGTACTAAACCACAAAATATCTCCAGGCGTTTTTTTTTTTGTTTTTGAATTTTTCATTTTTAAGGTTAATTACCCCCCACAAACCACTGAAAAACATGAAAAATGCAAATTTCTCAAAAACGGCTCTAACAATATTGATTCAACTTTATTAGTTTATGGGTCAATCCCACCAAATGGGATAATTTAGGTTAAGGAAAATTTTTAAAATTAAAATTGTCAAATTGTCTTCTACTATTGATTGTTTAGTCTCATACATTTTTGGGAACACTCCAATGCTGCAGCAGAGCACAATTTTAATTTTTTATATGAAAAAACAAACATTTTCAGTGATCGGTCACACTCACTTAACCTCCCACAAAAAATTAGTTTAAGACATTTTATGCAAACAACTGACAGAATGTTTAATTAAATAAACAATAACAAAAACATAACGTGTATTTATTTCCTGATTCCATCATTTTAACCTTTAAAAATTAGAAAATGGTATTGAAGTTGGAAGTGTATCATAATTTGGTACCTAATACCTAAAATTTATTCATTGGAAAACATTTTTAAATAATGATTTTACTATTGTGAGATGTGAATACATTTTTTCATCGGTTTTATGTAAATATATATATCAATAAAAATATATTATCGTCGTTTAGTTAGTATTTTTACCCCGTGACCGGCCTGTAGCAGACGTGACCGGTCTGTAACAGACGTGACCGGCGGGTAACAACAGTGACCGTTTGGTAAACTCACGTGACTTATACCACTAAAAGGTAACATAATACATCTAAAAGACAATAAAACTTATTCATTACTATAAAATATGAAACTTACTATTAAAATTATAGATTTCCTGAAATATCTACAAAACCAGGGAAGAATTATATCGTATCTCAATTCACAAACAGTACGGTCACACTTATAAATCATAACATGTTAATCTTTTATGAAAAAGCTAAATATATCATAACAAGTTAACAAGAACTAAACACAACCTCAAAACGTGGTTAGCCTACAAAGCTTAACTGAATGACTATTAAACATAATGTCTCGGATATACAGATCGGTCACACATAACAGTACCGGTCACGTGAGAGATCTGTTCGTGACCGATATGTATATTCGAGACATTATTTTTAATAGTCGTTCAGTTAAGCTTTGTAGGCTAACCACGTCTTGAGGTTGTATTTAGTTCTTGTTAACTTGTTATGATATATTTAGCTTTTTCATAAAAGAATAACATGTTATGATTTATAAGTGTGACCGTACTGTTTGTGAATTGAGGTACGATATAATTCTTCCCTGGTTTTGTAGATATTTCAGAAAATCTATAACTTTTTCTGAAAAAACTACACTCATAAAACAAACTATCAACTGTTAGAAGAATAGATCAGATGTTTCCTGCTCTTTTTACCGCCACACCTTTTTCTGGACACTCCGTTAGTTTTACGCGTCCTTGAACCACGGACATTCTGAGACACTACTTGTCAATAGGAAAAAACCATTTACCCACTCAACTTTCTCCAGACCGATGTTAACGTGTAGAAGTACAGGTTAAATTGTCATTGGTTATACACCACAGTCGTTGGCAATCGTCTGCTTGACATATTTGTTTTGATCAGCATAACCTCCAAGCCAGTTGGAGACGAGTGACCGATAGGTAAATAAAGACATATTTAATCTTTTACACTTTATTTATTTATTATTTGGAATGTAGGATAGGGTTGAAAGGTAGGAACAAAGGTTGTATAATCAAAGCAATAAAGGTTTTAAAAATATATAATTTAATTTTTCATTTTTCTCTTTGAGACCTAAGTTATTCCATTTGGTGGTATTGACCCTTATAGAGCTTTAAACTTTCATATAAATGACACCACCCACATTTCTGGAAAAATTCGGGTTCAGAAATTACAAGAATTAAAACATCCAAAATTCAGTTTTTACATTTTTCATTAAAAAAATGTTAAAAGATTACTTATCACCATTAAAAAGAGCACAAAACCTTAATTATTTAGTTATTTTGAATTATTATTCTACAAGTGGTTGCGGAGAAAATTTAAACTTTCATTTTGCAGTAAATGCAGTACGTTGTCCAATGTCATTCTTATGGGGAATACAAAAATTGCCATTTCTCTCTTACTTACCGTACTGAACCTTGATATGAAGGTCAAGTTAGCATTGACCAACAAAGGATATTCAAAATATGTTGCCACTTAACCCTGGGGAGATGAGGGGGCATTTCCCCACTTAAAACCACTGTGTGTAGCAATGGATTTTTAGTGCCTCTAAGAAAGGGATTTGGGTGGATATATCTGAATAAAAACTTATTTAGAAGATTTTCTGTACATTCAACCGTATATTAAATTCCATATTTAATAAATAAGAAGTAATTTATTAATTTAATTTGGGCTAAAAGGGAGAAAGTATGGGTCATCTTTCTGATAACGTTTATTTACATTTTATATGATAAAAAGGAGAAGTATTCTTACCTTCTGAAACCTACTAAGTGTAGTTAAATGCCAGATGCAATAGGATAAGTTCAAACAAATCTTGATAATAAATAAAAAATCCATCGCTGAATTAAAAAAAATAGGCCTACTGCTGATTTTATAGGCTGTTTGCCTAGTTTTCACATGTGCAGTAATGCCGTTTCCCCTCTACACATCTTTGTACAGTCAGCTTACCAATATGCATCTTTCTGTCGTTTTGATTATTTTGGTCATTGTTACATTTGTGCTGTTGTTGCAGAAGTCAAGAACTGTCCGTGTAAAATTTTGAGGTGACTATGTAACTGTTGGAGGGGAATAGTAGTGGGGGGTATTCACCATCTCTCTCGCACTACGTCCCTACATGCCAGACACTGTTGACAGACCTGTACTACTAGAACGAATGGCGCTCCTAAGAGCTATTACAGCGGACAATTAAGTTGACCGTTGGGCTGTAGCCAATAGCATGGTTGTACGCTGTCACTGTTGCCATCGAAAATCACTCAAATGTTATTCCGATCAGCTGGTGTGGAGTTTTGGCAAAGCAGCACGTCTACTATTAGCTGATCTTTATAGCCCAGCAAATCACGCCCTCAACTGGCAACTTATTGTCCGCTATTATAATAGGTAATAGAAACTTCACTGACCATCTCAGTCAATAAGGAGGAGAGGGGTGACAAAAAAAGATAGCAGCGAATGAATTTAACATAAAATAAAATTGATAAGAGTTTAAAGTATAGGTTAAGATTCTTATTTATTAGGGGTGTGCGAGTAGTGATTTTTTTTATTCGAGTCGAGTCGAGTAGTGCCAATTATTTTCGAGTTTCGAGTATTTTCGAGCGAGTATTTGCCATCAGTTGGTAGTATAAAATAATGTAATGTGATTTGATAATCTAAACATGGTTTCTAACTAATACATGAGTATCAATACAAAGTTTTGGCCAGTACAATCAAGCTGGATTACGTATTGACAAACAAAACACGGTTTGACATTCATTTCCTGCCGATAAAACACGGTCCGGTTGTCATTTGGCCAATATCACCGGGTCCAGACATTGCTTATAATCAATATTAAAAGACAAAATTGTTAGTTACGGCCAATATTAAGTGGCCCGATCGCCACTTTTGCCAATATTATGCTGTCGTCATTTACGGCCGAAATTATGTGATCCGATCGTCATTTTCGGCCGATTTTACGTGATGTGATTGCTTTGTGCGGCCATTACTACGCGTTTTGGCCGGTCTCAATCGTTAGCAATCGTCATTTTCGGCCGATTTTACGTGACGCGATCGTCTTTTGCGGCCGTTACTACGTGTTTTGGCCGGTCTCAATCGTTGGCGATTGTCATTTTCGGCCGATTTTACGTGACGTGATCGCCTTTTGCGGTTGTTACGACGCGTTTAGGCCGGTTGCAATCGTTAGCGATCGTCCGGGAATCGGCGAGAAATACTCGCTCGAACTTTCGAGTATTTTTCAAAACTTTTGAGTCGAGTTCGAGTATGAAAATACTCGGCCGAAAACTTGAAGTTTCGAGTACTTGCACACCCCTATTATTTATTAAGATTGTAATAAAATCATTTACAGTTATAAGGTTTGTAGATGATTAGACTGTCACTTAAAATTTAAAATCAATATTTTTTCGACTCACTGTTTACCCTAGCCTTGAGAACTACAAAAGGATTCCATTTTAAAATTTATTTTTTGACCTGAAAATTTAAAATTACTGGCACTTAAAAATAACTAAGTTCTAGTGTGAAGTAAACAACTGTTTTGAAATGATATTACACTATTGATTTTAAATTTAACTAACTTACCATCTCATTGTATTCCATAATGTGTTTCTTTATAGCTGAAGTGTCAACCCATGTGACAAAATCTTCTAGGTTCCTGCAAAATATTAAATTTGAGTTGAATTTTTACTTCAAACAATCATAACAAATAATAATAATAAAACATTATCTTTCACCCTAGAGTAAGCAATGGTAGTGTACAGCCCTCTGGGGTAGTATAGGGAACGTTCACACTCCTTTCCGGTAGCCAGCATAAAATAACTAAAAAAGCAGAATTGTCCTCACAGGATTCTCTGTGGGTGTGGGTGACCCGGGCTTCCTTCTACAACAACAACAAGTAATACCCAATGCGGGTAGCGCAGCTCCTGGTGGCCAAATAATTTATCGCGCCAGGCGCTTTCATATAGCCTTAAAAGATCGCGCATGCCCATTGCTCGTTGTTATTTTGTAGTCAAAGAAAACCATATTTTTTTAAACATAACTGTTTAAATGAAAAAAATGTAAGCAAATTTATTAATAATATGGTACCCTAAGTAAAACATTAAACCTTATTCATCGACCATATCTCAAATAAGACTCACAACCGGATAGCTTGGATGAAACTGAAAGTAGAATATTGAGCATTAATCTGAACGCAGTCTGTCTGACTCAACTGAAAACAACAATTGTATGGTACGTACCTCACACAATCTAGCAGGTTTGACGTTAAACACACCCATGCAAAAACCTAGTAGCAATATTAACCCTTTGAGTGCCGCGGCATCATGGCCATTTCTTATGCATAAATTGCCGGGCTAATTTCAATGGAAAATGTAGTAGTTTACATAAAATATCATATAAAATACAATTTTAGAGGTATCCATGTAATTTTTTATTTATTTTGTTTATGAATAAATTCTCTATGAAATAGTCTAAAGTAACTATAATCATAAAATAAATTGGGGCTTAAAAAATATTTTTTTATATAAAACAAATTAAAAATTTGTTTTTTTCAACTTTGACTTACATAAATTATGCTAAAAAATTTTATTTGATATTTTTCAACCCAATAGGCAGAAAGAGCAGAAAATTCTGATCAAAACTGATGTATAAATCATCAATATCAGTTAATGTTTGCAACAAAAATAAATGGAAACATGTTACAATTCAAAAAAGGCCCTAGGCCTAGGCCATGTGGTTACTAAGCAACGTTGAAGTACAATTTTGTAATATAAACAAATATTATTTTTTAGTTTGTTGTCAGTAAACATGTTTATTATTACTAGTATATTAGGCCTACTAAAGTAAATGAAATGCACAATAAACTAGAAAACAAAAGATGTATGTGTATCTTTTACTTTCACAAAAACTTAGTACCTTCGACAATGAAACTGTTTCCAAGAACATGTAAACTAATTCCCGAAGGTTACTCAAGTTGTTTCTATCTATTCTGCTATTTATTTTTATTTCATACGTAAATAGGAAGTAAAAAACACTAAAATATAACTTCAATAACAATAATATAAGTGATATTTACGTCAACAACAAACATATAACATTACACAACAACAAATACAGACAACATCTGCGACAGAGATGATTTTTGATATGAAGTACTGCGTAAAATACTGAGAGTCGCTGTCAGCGACGCTCGGCAATTTATGCGTAAACACATCGCGTCGCTGTGAGCGACGCTGTGGCACTCAAAGGGTTAAGAAACACAACCAAGTTTGGTAAACTTAACTTTGGACGCAGGGGATGCGTAGTTTGGCATTCAGTCCACTCACCAAGTGGAGGCAGATGCTGCGTCTTTCGACCACAATGGGTCAAGTTGATTGTACAGGTGTAAGTGCCAGGGAGACCGAGCCATGTTCAGTGATATTTGATTAGTTTTGTGTGTGAAAAAGATGTCTTTGAATCCTGGCACATACCAAAGTAGGGACAGCTTTTACAATGGCAATGAGAAGTCTATTTCAGTATACATAGTCAAAGGTGTTATCTAAGAAGAGAAAAACAATGGCAACCGCTAGGCCTACCTGGTGACAAGGAAGGCCGGGTCTTTGATGACTTCCGTGCCCACCCTCACGTGGCCCTGCTGTACCAGCTTTGTGGCTATCTTGACGGTCTGGCCCATTCGCAGCCGCACCATCACCACCGGCAGACGACGGCGGCAGAACGACGACGCCTTCACACCATCACACGCCTCTAGGTCCCACTTGGTATTGATAAGGCCGAGAATGTATCTGGAGAGAGTTTGGCAGCTTAGAATTGACTTTAAAGAATACAAAAATTACATTAAGCTATTTGATGAGGGGGTTCAATGGAAATAAATACAATAAGTTAATGACATGTGTATCAACATTATTTCAATTATGGATTAGATTTTAATTAATGAATTATGGATGTTTTTGTGTGAAAAAGATGGAATTTTGAATTCCGAATCATGTCATCGTAATAGGTGACAGGATCAATTTTGAACTGTTTAGAAAGAAGGTTTTGTAAACCTGGTTTTAATTTCTAAACAACAATTCAGGAGGCATTTCCAAAATAAATAAAATATTTCAATTGACTACTGATGGCAGAAAAAAAACCTATATACTCAAAATATTTGCCTCGTTTTAGATTTAATACCTCAATTTTATAATAACACTTTCAAATTGTTTTACTGGTTAAAAACAGCTGTGATTAATTCCTGTGTAATTCTGTGCTGTTTGTAATATTCCTGTAAATTACTTCCTCACTGCTCCCAGTGATACTCCTGGTTATATTACTTTCGATAATAATCAGGGATTTTCCTGGAAATCTCAGTTGGTGGACTCCTGGACATTTTACCTGGTCATTCAACGAATTCCAATATTCAGTTCTATAAGTCATATTCCATGAAAATAAATAAACTATGCCTACCTGATCCTAATCTTTATCCGCTCAATAGGTCTGGTTACTACTGTATATAAAAAAAACTCATACTTTAAAACACAAAAATAAATCACCTAATTATATAGGCCTACCCATGGGTAGAAAGACCCTTCAAGAAATTTACTTTTACTATTAAAATAGCTTCTTAGATGGTAACCTAAGTAAATTGTAGGCCATATACATTTTTAAAAATATTAAAAGGTTGGCAGAGTTTATAGACTACTTACAGTTTTTCTAATAATGCAGCACTTGAATCTGATCGAAATGGTTCACTAGGATCTATTTCCTTTATCTTCCTGGCGACTGTTCTAATTTCTCTAGAAAGTTTATTATACCTGAAACAAAAAATTAATAGGCTTCTTCTCCTGAATTCAAAAACAAAGCCTAATTGCTAATAAAATACTCTAATTTAATCTTTGTTCATGTAGGCCTACTTCCATTTATTACATTCAATCAAATCAAATATATTTATTGCCACAAAACAAAATAAATTGCATTAGCATACGTCATTACAAACATTTTTCTAAAACTAAACATATTTCTTGTCAAAATAATCCTTAACACTATAAAAACTACTTTTAAGTAAAAACCTTTTTACATTTCTTTTGAAGGTCACTATATTACATTCTTGTTTAAGAGTGGTCGGAAGGCTATTGAACATTTTTATACAATTATAAACTGCGTGGTTTTTGAAAAATGTTGATTTGTGTGGTGGTATATTATAATTGTGCTTGTTTCTGGTTTTACTATTTGACAATGGCAAAAATTCTTGAAAAATGTGCTGGTTCTTTTTTAAAAAAATAAGTGATTCAAATATATAAATAGATGGAAAGGTGAGCAGATCAAAATCCTTGAAGTAGGAAGCACATGATACTGCTTCATCGATTCCTGCAATTATTCTCACAGCTTTTTTTTGAAGAATGAAAAGAGTCTTCGTATATGAGCTCTCAGACCCCCAAATCACAACTGCGTATGAAAGAAATGGATAAATGAGGGCATAATATGCTGAGAGAAGAACTTCAGTACTAGAGAAGGTAGATAGACGTCTTAACACAAAAACACCTGAAGACAAACGGCTAGCGACATGCTCTATGTGAGAAAAAAATTTTAAATTTGAGTCTAGGTGAAGCCCCAAAAATGTTACGTCATCTGCTGCAGTAACGACACTTTCACCTATGGACAATTTTAGAAGAGATGTTTCTTTATGGCCAATGGAGAAATCAAGCAGTTTGGTCTTACCAGAATTGACACACAACATATTTTCATGGAACCATTGCACAATACTATTTGATTTAACATAAGAGTCAATTTCCAAATCTGTTCTTGCCTGATGCGATATGGCAAGTGAGGTGTCATCTGCGAAAAGACACAGATTAACATTAATAACGCATGATTTTAAGTCATTGACGTATAAAATGAACAACAACGGGCCCAGGATTGAACCCTGAGGAACTCCGGAGATGACAAGCTTCTCATCTGAGTATGAGTATGTCATACAATCTTTATCTATAGAAGGTATCTTTACTATTTGTCTACGTCCAGTAAGGAAGGAGGAAAACCATTTTAGAGCAGTGCCCCGTATTCCAATGCTCTCAAGTTTCTCAAGAAGCAGACCATGATTTACCATGTCAAATGCCTTTCGGAGATCAAAGAAAACACCCGCTACGGATTTCTTTAGATCTAGCTCTTTTACAATAAAGTTTATGAGGGAAAACATGGCATCAACAGTAGACTTGCCCTTTAAAAAGCCAAATTGACCAGAAAATAAAATACTATGTTTGTCAATAAAAGAAATCAACCTATTTAAAACTGCTTTCTCAAAAATCTTGGAGAATGAAGATGTTATCGCAATAGGTCTATAATTGTCGAGCATTTCTTTTTTTCCTTTTTTAAAAATTGGGCTTACAACTGAAAGTTTCAGAAAGTCAGGGAATACTCCAGTTTCAAAAGAGCTATTGATTAGATGTACGAGAGGATTTGCTAGGGAATTAGAGCAGTATTTTAGGAGTTTGGATGACACATTATCAATTCCAGATGCAGTTTTGGGCTGTAATGAATGTATCAAATCGATAACTTCTGCTGCGTTTACTGGTTTTAAAAAGAAGGACTCTAAAGTAGAGCTTTCATTTGAAGAGGAACTCACTCATTAAATAGAAAAGTGAGTTATGCCATACTTGAAACACAAGTTGCTTTGATGGAATTCAACATGTACCTTCAACAATAAAAACTAAATTTAATTGGGAACTTACATTTCATTTACTTACACAGCATTTTTTAGGTCCTTTAATAAATAATGCAACTTAGGCCTATACCTACTAAGTTATACAATTTTGTTTAAACCTTTGACAATACGTACCTGCACGGAGTACATTTTCTGCAGACATTACAATTTTGTTTAAACCTTTGACAATACGTACCTGCACGGAATACATTTTCTGCAGACATTTTGAAAATACTCCATTTCTGTTGGCAAGAACGTTCGCCCCCTCAGAAACCTTCAAGTCCACTTGCCTATTACAACAGTCACCACAGATCTTGACAGATTGAATCGATGCTACTATCTACCATTCATTACCACTCATTATTCATTCATATTCGGCTTAAAATACACCCTAGTTGTGTCGGCGCCTTAGGTATTAATGTATTAAGCAGTTCTGAAAAAAAAAAACACTATTTCGACGTCACACTGACTTATTTATTATTTTCCTTACACAAGTTAATTTTTAACTTTTATAAAACCTTACAATCATATCAAGTAATCAAGAATTTATTCGTCATTAAATAACATACGTTACAATAGACTTCGTCATACATGTCAACTTAATTTATATACCATGATGCCTTAACTTAATATAGGCTAAGTTAGAATAAGCCTAATTGCTAAAAAAATGCTCTAATCCAATATTTGTTCATGTAGGCCTATTTCCATACACATACTTATGTGAGCCATATAGACAGTGTGACGTAGAAACCGCTTTGTTTACAGAATAGCTAGTAGCGCCTTTTCATCCGTCAAGATCTGCAGCGACCATTATACCTGACCTCGAAGTTGAGGTTGGCCTAGTATCAGTTGCTTTCCCACATTTTCTGTGTTTTACCATAATATAAAAACAGCAAACAAATGTAAGATAAATAAAACAAAAATAGATTTCAGAAAATTTTACACATTCAAGTAGGTAACTTACCATACATTTTGTATTTATATTTTTTAATGTAGCCTATTTTAAATTTAGTTAGCCTATTTGTTTTATTTTAAATGTCGGCTATTATTACTGGTATGCCTACATTTACCAAATTTAGGACGGGATCTTTTAAAAAGGTTGCAAACGAAAGCACATGTTTGTTCCTTTATTTGATTTCAAAATAACATTAATAACATTTTGTGAAAAACGTATTTTTATGATCAAAATCAAGACATTTAAAATTTTTTTCTTTGAAATTCCCCAGAGCTCTATTTATATCCTTAAAATCCGGGGAAATCCAGTGATTGGCAACCCTATGGATGGGCAAGTTCTTCTGCAAGCTGCATATCTAATCAGGTGTTTTGCTACCTTACTTTAACCCGGACTGTGTGTGTCCACCAGGAGGTTTAATCAATAAATCATCACATATTCAACTACCGGTGCTTAGTATAGAAGCTTAGCACTGAAAGGGATAATAAATTGCATCCATGCAACAAGGATTTTGACCAGTCACAGAAAGTTATTATAAAGTAATGCCATTAAAAGGATAACTTTTTAAATGGTAGATTCACAGGGATCATAGGTTATAGTAAATAGTCTGTGTACCAATAAATACTTACTTTGTGTAATCTTCTCTTTTTTGAATACAGTATGTTCTCATAACCCTTACTTCATGCAAATTGTTGTCTACTTCCCATGATATAAAATCAACCTTTTTCAAAAGTTTCTTTTCATGAAACTTTAATTTTCGAACCATTATTATCTATAAAAAAATTACTTAAATAAAAAAAGATAGGTTAGAAATGTTAACGCCTCTTCACAACTTATAATTTTGGAGAAACTGGCAGAAACTTTAAATACTACACACCACCATGATAAAGTTGAGGTTATGTTGTTATTATAAATATAAAAAATAAAAAAGGATTGTAAAAAAGGGTTAGCTCAGCTCTCATAGAGTACCAATGTAACTTTTTCCGTTGTCAAGTTGAAAAGGCTGCCAATTGCGTATAAACCCACCGACCGAGATTGTTCTGTTCTATTATTTTCTGCCAACTCTAGACTCTGACTCGCAATCTAGGGTTGTTAAATATTTCTGTACCGGTGACTTTGGCGCTAATATTTGTTCGGCACTAAAGGAGCTGGTGCCAGGAAATTGTTCTAATCAGCTCCAGTGACTTCGGTGACAGTACGAATTCACTCACTCAAAAGTCGCTGTCACTGTTTGGTTGTTTCAATGTATCCCCGCTAGGTTCGTGGCGCTGTCGCTGGAGCTGGAGCTGGGCACTGGCGCTGGCACTGGTCACTGTCACCGGTCGCTGTTTGGTTGTTTCGAGGTCTTGGCGCTGTCGCTGGAGCTGGCACTGGTCACTGTCACTTGTCGCTGTTTGGTGGTTTCGAGGTATCTCCGCTAGGTTTGTGGCGCTGGCGCTGGTTGGAGCTTGGAGCTGGGTATAGACGAGATGGACGAACTACGAACCAGCGCCAGTGACTTCAGTGACAACACGAGCCCGCATTGTTCATGCAAGTCGCTGTTGTGCGTTTACTAACTAAAGCGCCGTTAATACAATTTTCCGATGACTGTTATTTGTATAATTAAGTAGTCTTTTTACAAGCTTTCTTTATTTATGATTTAGTAACAACTTTATTATTTTACTTCTAGGTAATTAATATTTTTTTATTGATACTCCTAAATGTTTTCGTAGTTAAATGAGAATTTGTAGTTGTACTAAGAATTTTAATTATTACTTGTTGTTCCTATTTTATGAAATATATTTAATTCTAATGCCAATAAGTGAGCTGTTGATTCCTTATAAGGTCATGATTAACTTTGATAAATAACACAGTGTCAAAAAGGGGTAATTTATCGCTGGAGTTGTTACGATGAACTGCGGGAGTAACTGGTGCCAAGTCACCGATAAAAGTAACTAATATTTCTTTGGCGCTGTCACTGAAGTCACTGATCCAACAAAGTCACTGTATCGCACATCTCTATCGCAATCGTCAGTTTGTCAGCTTGTCAGCAGTGGTTGGACGCCATGGTCTATTGGTCTGTCTATTTATGTTTATAACTTAGTTGTTGTCGGCAGTTCAGTTGTCGTTCTCCGTTCGTTGGTTTGTTATTTGTGTTTTGCTAGCTAGCTAGCCTACAATGCTACAATAGTTTAATATTGTGTCACAGTAGAGCGTTGTCATTTACTTATTTTGTGAAGGATGGGTTTTATTATAAATATATTAAAAATCGCAGTATAATTTGATTTGGTCAAGATTATGTATCGGTGAAAAAATTTATTGTTCATGATAACCACAACAAATTTGAGTCCTGCTAACCAGGCCTCAACTTGCTACTTTGAAGAGTTCTGAACAATTTGATCAGGCCCTCTTACTAATTAATTTTTATAAAATGGATGAATTAGGACTACCTACAAGTTTTGGCCGACCCAACCAAAGAAAACGTTTTGTTAAAAACAGCCATAGATCAAACAAGAAGCCACAAATATTAAATCACCTTGTTGATAATGATGTTGAAGCCGTTTTTAATAAACATTTTTCTTTTTTCAATGATAAGCAGCATGACAAAAATGTCTGTAAACTTCCAGAACCATCATCCCTATTTCAAGAAGATAAATGGAATGTAAGTAATTTGCACATTAGACTAGACTAGTAAGACCATCAATTTAAGGTTAAAATTGTTTTCAGTGATTTTGTGAAATAAGCCTTCATGCATATAAGGCATAAACAATATTTGTCTAATTTATAGCTAATATTATCTGTTTAATCTTCATAGCCTAAATGATTTATTTTATTTTCTGGAAGTATTGTGAACGTTTAGCCTACAGTTATTTATTCATAACCATTGCAGCCTTAAAACATTCACTGTAACGCAGCAAGGGCCGGGTGTCCCCTGTGCGGGAACCTATTTCATGTGCCCTGTCACATTTTAAATTCTTGGCTTACGAATGACAATTACACTTTCTCCGGCGCTGTACTGTGTTACAAAGTAACAAGGCTACCTAACGTGATAATGTGACGTCACCAATCGTCATACCCACAGACCAAGTAGTGTGCATGTGCATCAGATATCCCTACAGACTGATACAAAGAGATCAGGGCTTTAACCCTAGGACTGCCATTGGCCGATTACACGGACATTGCATGTGTGCGCCTAATGTCCTTTGGCCGATACTCGGACAATTGGGTCAATTTTGTTTAACTGCTTATAATGCATTGAAGATGACCTATAAACGTAATAATATTGATACCATTTTAAAGAGGAGATTCTAAACCTTCATATATAAACGAATCTTGTAGCAGTAACGGATCGATACAATTGCTATTATAATTTGAACAAAAGTTAGCTCGTGAAACATTTTTGACTCGCGAGCGGCGGGATCTCGAAAAACACGTGTTCATATCTTTCTATATGCATCTATATATATATATATATATATATATATATATATATATATTATTTTTCAGAAATATATTTACTATAAATATATATGTACCATTTATCATCCTATTATAATAAATTACAAAAATTATTTATAGCTTCGAAGAACTAATTTTGGCTTTCGGCAAAATTCAAATTTTGTTTTAAAACTCACATAAAGTCATAAAAACAGTTATTACTTTGTACAAAAGTGCATTATGTCCAATAATTGTATTGTTAGGTACCTTTAGTAATATAACAGTTTTAGTGTATTACTTTCATACTTTTAATTTTTTTTTATACATATGTATAGTGCTCCCAAGTTTTTTGATTTTTTCCGGTTTTAGTATTTCTTTCCATAATTCGGCTAAATTTTTTTTGGAAATAAATCAAACACATTTCAACGTAGGGAAATAAATTGTCTACATTTTGTATATCTTCGATTGTCTAAACAAATTAGTGTAAAAATGCTAGGGCTCTACTTTTGAAAATTATTTAAAAAATTGTATAAAATTTTGGCTTTTCACATTTTGTTAAAAAATTACCTACAGGGATACGTTTTATTTTATTTTATTCAGAATCTACTTCTTTTTCAGAACAAAACGAGTATACATATGACTAAGTTATCAACAGTAGGGTACTATAGTTTAGGCACTGTGAATTTTTTTAAAAACCTCTGCAAAATGTCAAAAATTACTAGGGCACCGAGCAATTTAGCATAAATCAGGCAAGGGCAGTCATAGGGTTAAAATAGACCGTTGCTAAGAAATACACGTTTGAATAACAATGAGACACTGACGCAAATTTGTGTCGTCAGTCTATTTCAATGTGACCAGTCGACGCAAATATGCGTCGGTGGTCTGTCGGGAGAAACCACTCGATGCACAGCTGAGTCGCTGGTCTATGTGAATGACAAATTCCATATAATCGCGGTAGTGAACGTTTTAATACTCAAACTCGACTCTTAAGTTTTGAAAACTACTTGAAAGTTCGAGCGAGTATTTCCGGATGATCGCTAACGATTGAGACCCGCCAAATCGTGTAGTTACAGCCGCAAAAGGCAAACGGGTACTTTGGTATTATACGGATGCCACTACTTTTGGAGGTTAAATTTTTACCGGATACAAAGGATAACTACATAAATCGAAAAAAACGTACTTTTATTGACTTAATGTACAAATTTTACATCATTCTGATGAGCGGTCCTTGTGTTGTGCCTCCCAAAAGGCAGCGATGTCTGCTAGGATCGCGATAAATGTGTCGCCGCCGCTAGCAGCCACACCCGATCGCCACATGTACTCCGCCAAACATACAGCGCGCTGCGACAGTTATGTTAGGATGGGTTATCATAAAAATACGTACGGTTTCCTCTTCTTTTCGAGGTAAATCCCACACCAAAAGAACGTCACTCATTATGAAAACAAATGTAACGTAGTGCACGGCAATAAATCACTCATGACACTGACCCAGATACAGGCGGTGACAGGCTGTGACAGGTGATGCGCGCGCTCCAGTCAACGACCTGACCTTGACCTATTTGGAGGGGGTTTGGCGGCCGGAAGTATGACTCATCAGGTATCATTCGATTCGTAATGAAACAAGAAAAGTCCTACAATCATTTTTATGATAACCCATCCAAACATAACTGCCGCAGCGTGCTGTATAAGGGTGGCATCCGTATAATACCAAAGTACCGGCAAACGCTTCCCGTAAAATCTACCGTAAATGACGGTATGCATAATTTCGGCAAAAATAGCCATTTGATATCGGCCGTAACTAACGATTTCATCATATTGATTATAAGCAATGTCCGGACAAGTTGATATTGGCCAAATGAGAATCGGACTGTGTTTTATCTGCCGGAAACGAATGTCAAACCATGTTTTGTTTGTCAATACATAATCCAGTTTGATTTGACTGGCCAACAATTTGTATTGCTATTCGTTATTAGTTAGAAATCATATTTAGATGATCAAAACTGGAGTGATATCCAAATCCCTTTACACTATTTGATACTACCAACTGATGCCAAATCCTCGCTCGAAAATACTCGTTACTCGAAAATAATTGTCACGACTCGACTCGATTAAAAAAATCACTTCTCGCACACTCCTATGCCATAGAAAAATATAACTTGAATGTTATTCCGATCAGCTGGTGTTATTTGGCAATGCAGCACTTCTACTATTGGCTGATCTTGGTTGATCACCCGATAAACCACGCCCTCAACTGACAATTTATTTGGCCACTATTATACTTATCTAAGTTATGCCTAGATGCATAGAGAACCTCACTAGTGTATTTCACCAGCCTGATCACAGGGGCACGGGAGTTGGCCCTCTGAAAGATCAATTTGGCTACCCGTCCTGTCCGGTAACCTGCGCAAAATTCCCACTTGTGGAAGACATGCCTAGCAGCTAATGCTGGGGTTTCCTAATCCAGCAGTAACAACAACAACAGCAATAGTTTCTTAAACATTTTATGTAAAAAAATGAGTTTTTGCTATTTTGTCTTTTTTATCACTTAGTATTCAAAAATAGCCCATTACGAAGTCAGCTGAGATCTACGAAAATTATCGATTTCCTTGTAACATAACAAAAAATGATCAGCTGACTTTGCTAGTTCTAAATATTACTTTTCCTGTCCCAAACAATACTATGCCTTTCCCAAACAAAACTTTTCCTTTCCTAAACAATTGAAGTTCCCGTTTTACTCAATAGGAGCACCAGTGTGATTTCGTTATTTTTGACGATTCTGTGTTCAAACAGCTGACTTTAACACTAAAATGAATTGTAAAACCGTGTTGTGTTTACTTATAGAAAATTACTAGACTATGAAATATCAGATCATTTTTGTTTAAGTATAGTGTGGTTTATTTGCATCGTGATGAAAAGTATCGTTCACAACCAACTCGTCTCAAAAGCCGTATTTCGGGACTCAACAGCATTTTCCACGCTCGGCTTCGCCTCGCGCTTAAAATGCAATCTTGCCCCAAAAAAGGTAGGGTGGCCATACGTCACAGTTTGGCCGGGACAGTCCCGGTTTAGACCGCTTTTGAGGGCGTCCCCGTCTGTTTCCGAAAATTCCATACAATGTCCCGGTTTTGTGCAAAAATTAAAAAAACAAATATTCGTACCAAGAAAGATAATAATTTACCAATAGTTTTATCACAATTTATAAAAGCCTGAAACAAACTGTAGTACTGTTTTAAAAAGTGCATGAAAATTCAGGTTATTCAGGTTATAGGTAATAGGTTTTATGATACGTGGGAGTAATAGGCCCTAAATATAAAAGAGTTCTGTTCTTCAGCCAAGCCACCACTGTTTGTTAGTTTAAGTAGGTATTAAGGAACACAACGTTTTTATGATTTAGGCCTATTATGTTTTTAACCGTATGAGTAATAAATATGAAGATCTTAGTTTCTATTTGACACACTGTTTCAATAAACTTCCGTTTTAACTATCAGACAACTTTTAATAAAAAACATTTTAATTCATATTTTTAAGAATCACAACGATCTTTTTCTTCAAATTTCTCACTCACATAACACCAGGTATGCATCAAGAGTTTGAATTGCTTCGTTACAAATTTATAATACATTTTCTACAACCAACACGTTTTTCATTTCTCATGTCGTGTACCGTAATTTATGTTATCATTTTCAAGACCTGGATTTATTTAATTCCCCTCCATAAATACATTCAAAAGAGGTATTAATGAATGGTTGCTCAGGTTGGGTATAGACGAGGCCGAGTCTTTTATTGCTGCAGATTACAGGCGGCACTAAACTGACCCTTGTACTCTCGCTCGCCGCCTTTCACCACTCACCCCCCCCCAGCCCCTCGCCCCTCGCCATCATGCATAGACATTTTCAGCTGCTGCCAGCTTTTTTGTTTTGTTTTGATATATTTTGTTTCTTCCTTACTACATATCAATTATCATTTGGTCATTATTATTTTGGACACAACTCGGAGCCGACGCACAGGCCTTAGCGCCCATGTTAGCTTATTCCTAAGCCCATAAATAAACTTGTTTATAACAATAAAGGTTATTTTATAATTTCTCATACCGGTAGCAAAAATTTTACTTTTATTTAAAAAAAACCAAACAAATAAAAACTTAATAATGTTGTTATATATAAGTGCTGTACGATTTTGTATTTGTTATTATTATTGTTCTTTTTTTCTGGAAATTCATTCATTCATTTTACAAACCCATCTCTATGGACCCCCCCCCCCCCCGGGGTACTACAATGTCCCGGTCTAGGCCAAAACATTTATGGCCACCTTACAAAAAAGGTCACTTTTGGGACTAGTAGTGAAATGTACTACTTATAACAGTGGAATTTTATTAACTTTGTTTGGGGACAACAGTCCAAACCTTTTAAAGTCATGTGGTTACCCCATGTACTGAACCCGTGTCCTCTGGCACCGAAATCCAAAACGCTACCTATTAGTGAGGTGGCTTTTATTATTGCATATCTGGTCATTTCCGCTATAGGCTATTACTAAAGCTTTCGTTGAATGTCTGTTGATTTGTTTTTATCTACTTGTAATTTAATCGATTTCCAGGTTGAACAATTCCAACAGTTGAAGACAATTTTGAACGATACAAAGAGCAAGTTGAATGATTTAAATTTGAAGGAATGGCATTTTCATACAACAAACACTAACACCGCTGGGGATGTTATGAAGAAATTAAGATATACATTAGGTCCTGAATTTTTGACCCAGGTAAGAGAAATATTGTTAAATTTTAGTGTTTTGTAAAGAATAAAGATGTAGGAGGTCTACTACAGGGGTGCAGAATATGTCCGTTCCGGCGAGCCAGACTCGGGAGAAATTTTGGCTGTCGGGGGAAATTTTGGGCCAATAAACAAAGTAAATTTAAGTCACAAATTAATTTCCCAGAAAATTAAAACATCTTTATAAGACAATTTATTTTTGTAAATTTCTTTTGCTGTATTTTATTAGTCAAATTATTTTATTACAATGTTAGAGGTAATTTTATAATAAGTGGCAAAATGTTTGTATGGAATTTAAACTTAATAAATTAAAGTAAAAACATTTAATTCAACTGAGATTTTGTATTTTTTCTTATTTGTATGTTTATTTTATTAGTAACACAATTTTATCACAATGGTAGAGGTAAGTTTATAAGTGACAAAATGTTTTTTGTGGAATTTAACCATAATAAATATAAATAAAAATATTTAGGCCTACTTGATTATTATTGATTTGCCTTATGAAAAGCTGGTACATTTTTACTGTTATGTAAAGATATTCTGTATGTCGTGAATTTTGGGGGAAATTGTTGGTTGGTAATAGTAGGATTGGGGGAAATTTCAGGGGTCTAAACATTTTCTGCACCTATGGTCTACTATGTTAGAAGTCTTATATGGAAACTCTTCAGGATGGTGAATAATAGCTAATGGTAAAATATCTTTAGATAAGAGAAACAAGATTGAACTTGCACGAGAAACCAATAACTATGTTTTTGTTCAAAAGCTTTTCAAACTTTCCACCCCTGGATAATTTATTTTTTGTAAATAGGCCTATTTCTTTGAAAACTATATTTGTAGAGAAAAATATCATGGTTTGTCGTGCTGGATTGTGCTTAGATTGCACAATAACAGTGCTCCTGATGTCATAATTGTCAGCCATATTAGAGGAGTGCCTATATTTATTGATTGAGAGAATTTAACATCAAATAAATCAGAAAGCTTATACAATGTGAGCCAATAAGAGGCTTGGGGGAGTTAATACACCAAGGAGTGCTTATAACTAGGCTCACCAAGGGTAGAATGGTCTTTTGGATCTTTTAAGATGAAAGCCAATGATGCCAAACCCAAGGACACAACGACAGAGGTCCAGTTGTAAGGCGCATCCTGACCGGACGTGTTCTGGTGAAACTAGCAAAAAGGGCCGAGTTTGCTGACAAGGTGAAGAAGTTAGTCAATGAACAAACCACAAGCTGTTATTAAACTTAAAGTAAATAAAATATCAGATATTTTGACATTGTTACGAACAACTTCCTGCAAAAATGACTGTTCTGAGCCAATAATCTATATTTTACGTTGGCAGGCCTGGTGCAAGATGTACGAGTGCCTTTGGATGTTCTGGATGGTTCCGCAGCAGTTCCAAGGAGGCCAGTTTAACTCCGTCCACCTGTGTGAGGCACCCGGGGCGTTCATCACCGCTCTCAACCACTTCCTCCAGACTTGGTACCCGGACACTCAGGTGAGATTGGGGTTTGAGGAAATAATTAGGTATTGTATGTTACTAGTGATGTGTAGATACTAATCTATATCTACCACCTGTGTGAGGCACCCGGGGCGTTCATCACCGCTCTCAACCACTTCCTCCAGACTTGGTACCCGGACACTCAGGTGAGATTGGGGTTTGAGGAAATAATTAGGTATTGTATGTTACTAGTGATGTGTAGATACTAATCTATATCTACCACCTGTGTGAGGCACCCGGGGCGTTCATCACCGCTCTCAACCACTTCCTCCAGACTTGGTACCCGGACACTCAGGTGAGATTGGGGTTTGAGGAAATAATTAGGTATTGTATGTTACTAGTGATGTGTAGATACTAATCTATATCTACCACCTGTGTGAGGCACCCGGGGCGTTCATCACCGCTCTCAACCACTTCCTCCAGACTTGGTACCCGGACACTCAGGTGAGATTGGGGTTTGAGGAAATAATTAGGTATTGTATGTTACTAGTGATGTGTAGATACTAATCTATATCTACCACCTGTGTGAGGCACCCGGGGCGTTCATCACCGCTCTCAACCACTTCCTCCAGACTTGGTACCCGGACACTCAGGTGAGATTGGGGTTTGAGGAAATAATTAGGTATTGTATGTTACTAGTGATGTGTAGATACTAATCTATATCTACCACCTGTGTGAGGCACCCGGGGCGTTCATCACCGCTCTCAACCACTTCCTCCAGACTTGGTACCCGGACACTCAGGTGAGATTGGGGTTTGAGGAAATAATTAGGTATTGTATGTTACTAGTGATGTGTAGATACTAATCTATATCTACCACCTGTGTGAGGCACCCGGGGCGTTCATCACCGCTCTCAACCACTTCCTCCAGACTTGGTACCCGGACACTCAGGTGAGATTGGGGTTTGAGGAAATAATTAGGTATTGTATGTTACTAGTGATGTGTAGATACTAATCTATATCTATAAAAGGCAAAGCCCTGACTGACTGACTGACTCACTCACTCATCACTAATTCTCCACCTTCCCATGTAGGTAGAGAGCTGAAATTTTGTACACTGATTCTTTAGGTATAAAACAGGAAAACTAAATGTTTTTCATCCTGATCTGACCTTAGGGCTCCGCCAGAGACCCCGGCAAAGTTCCCATGTATTCCTTATATACATTCGATTTTGTTTGAGCTGATGAAAATATGAACGGCTGATCTTGATTCGTAGTAGTTCCACGGGCTAACCACAGAATGCAGAACACACAACTGTAATAGTTTTTATAAACCATTTGCGGGGCGAAGCCTGTGGCTATCACCTAGTCTCTAATATACTTTTAAGTTTTACTAGGTGGGGTTTTTTGGGTGTTTACTGGATGGTAAATGTTACGTTTCACACCTGATTATATTACAGAAAATATTATAAAATAGTGGCTTGAAGGGGCAAAAGCCCCTAACCTTGCCCCAAATAGGAACACATGTCATTTCGTAAACGAATTTCACGTTTAATCACATGTTTTGATGTAAACAAAGCAGACGTTTTTCAATCCCCATGCTTTTCTTATGGGGGATGTTTTACATTATATCTCGTTTGCTGGTAACATTTTGGAAATACTGTTATTTTTCCCGAGCCCCTGGGATGAACAACTTTGATTTTGAGCCGTCTCCCATCATCCTGCGATTTGCCAAACTCCCAGAATTTTGACTTAAAAATTTCGCTTACAGAATTGATACTTTGTTTGTAATTTAAGGACATTTTTAAGGGATAGTAAGGATATGAACTAAATATCGAGCTCGTTTGGTTCTTCCCCATCAAATTTTCTATGAATGATCTAAGTTTCAGCCTTCTAGGCCATACAATAACTTAAAAAACCTGCATAAAGAGAGAAATTTACTATTTTATTGTTATTTTTTCCCTACACAATTCCTTTGGTGGAAGGAAACAAATAGATGTGCTATTACGCAGGCTTGTGATGTCGTTCAGGATGCACAAGCCGGCACATCAGGTGAGCGCCGGCTGTCAGCTGATTGTAAGAAAAAAAATTGAATGTCAGCGAATTGGAGCTTGCATCCCGTGTTACGTAGATGCGCGGGATTGGCCTATTTTAGGCACTGGAGTAGCACAGCTACTTGTTTCCTTTGTGACGTCTTTCTCGAAAAAGAAACAAAATGGTTTTTTCTCTAAGCCGGGAGAAAGCCGTCTCAGACCTAGCCAGTGGATTCGCTCAAGTCTGGCGTGCTGGGTCTGTCCAGGGTTCTTTAAAATGAAATTTAGTCACGGTACAGATTAAGGTTAATTAAACAAAAAAAGAAAAGAAAAATATATGACTTAAAATTTAGGTGCGAACTTGCGAACTCAGTAACGGAAAACACAACGATACTGTACCATCATCGCTCACACCTGCAGAAAATGCCAATTAAAATAAAACAAATTGAAATGTATGAACAAAATAATTTAGAAGGTGGAAATTTAACTCAACTAACGTACTCACACGTTACAACTCTCAATCCCCACTAAGGTTTTAATATCAACCCTAGTCCAACCAACTACTACTGGAGAAATTGGGTTTGTTCAGACCTGTCGTGACGTGCCTGTGACACCCAAGCAGAAAGGTCACCTCGTCGGCTGACAACTGGCGGTTTTGACAACAAATCCCAATCGTTAGTACAGCTAAATATCTTAAAATTAATCTAATCAATACTAAACTCGAAAACACCCCGCACAGAATCTGTATCGGGAGTTGGCGTAATTTGAAACGTACGATACGGCACAAAGTTAATATCCTGAATAAAGCCAAGTGCGATAAGGCACTAATAAATTTACTAAAAGAAATACAATTCACAAATCAAAATGTTATACTGTTAAACTTAATTACAATATAAGGAAGCGTAGGTCGTACCTGTAATCACAGTTAATGGTAGTATGCACTACAACACTGCGTATCACCACTAGAAACCGACCATACATTTTCAATGTTCGTACAACTCTTGATATCGTGCTACGTTTTATGTAACCGTGTTAGGGGTGATAAATTCGCTTAATGGAGTTTACACCAGTGTTTAGAAAAGTTGTATCCGCCAACCTATTCAACACTAGTGTTCCTCGGGTCGCCGGTGAATGTCCCAGGTTAACCTAGCCAAGGGGTTATTTAATCGTTTAGTGCATTAATTGTCGAACCACTAGTTAAATTATTTCACCCCCTTTGTGCTCCAGAACCAAAAGTGAAGTGATAGCCAAAAGTGAGTGTTCTGAAGCCTAGGCTATGTTGGTAAGAGGACTGCGGTTGTGCTAGGCCTAAGCCTACTGGTAAGGACCTAGGCTCAAGGCTTAACAGCTAATTCTAGGCCTGGTTAGACAGCTGAATTCCTTGTGTAGCGAATTTATATCCCTCTTAAATTTTGGCTCGTTACACCTTTCACCATGACAAAATCCTATATACTAATATAACATAAATAACAAAATAAATTTCAGAGATTTGGACCGCTTTCCTTAAAAGAGTTTGTGTTTGAGTTTTATTAACAAAAATGCCATCGGCGTTGAAAAAAAAGTGAAAAGAGGTTTTCGGTAGCTTTCTTATATGAGAACGTTGTGTGTAAATGGAAACATGATGGCAGTAGTACAAATGGAATACATTGAGCATTTTGTGCCCTGCTCTTCCTTCCTGCACCTTAACTACGTTCTGATACTATACTATATACTAATATATATTCTGAGACTATACTAATACCATTCTTCATGGATATTACATCTGTTTCTTTTTCTGATTCGGGATGGATATTACATCTGTTTATTTTTCTGATTCGGGATTCATAATTTGTTAAAGCCAATTAGATCCCTTAGTCAGTTACAGTCGACTCCCTCTAATCCGGACACCCCGGGACCGGACACCTGTCCGGATTAAAAAAATTCCGGACCATCCGGCGGTTTAAGTGTACGGTACTTACCGAAACATTACGGGGCATTGCTACTAACTCGTATCCTCATTTTTTGTGACATCGATAAAAAGAAACTTAACACCAGACAATAGGAAAGAACATGAATCAAACGCAATCGTAAGCCGAACTGAGGATATTTGTTTCCATGTAGGCCGGAAATAAACAGACACGCTCAATCCTGTCGTTTTCGGCCGTGGGAAACCCGGCGCACGCTCATGACTATTTCCAAGAAGTAGTCCGGACCATTCCGGCGTCCGAACCATCAGAGTCCGAACGAGAGGGAGTCAACTGTAATTGTAATTTAGAGTTTACATCTCCGTTTGGTTTTAAATTTTCTTGGAGTAAATTAGGTATATAACTTACCTATATCAAGCATTCATTTATCAATTATTAAAAATACTCTTTCTGTAACAGTGTCTCTCACATTTATTAAAAAAATTTCAAAACATAGTTTTGAACTGTCTGTGAAATATAATATTGAAATTCAGTATAAACCGTGTACAATGTGACTCTAACCGCAGTGTGACCTGTTGCAGTGGGACTGGCTGGCCACGACTCTGAATCCGTACCACGAGAGTAACCCCCTCTCCCACATGATCCAGGACGACCGGTTCATCCTGCACACCCTGGGACACTGGACCTTCGGCAGGGACGGGACGGGCAACCTCATGGACCCCGACAACCTGAGACATTTGCAGGAGCAGGTGGACAACCTGCTCGGCGGAAAGGTCATGCTGGTAAGAACGGATTTTGAAATTTTATTTTAATAACTTTTTTAGCTGGTATTTTTGAGGTGCGATCAGTGAGTAAGTAAAGCCTGGTTTCCACTGTGCGAAGTTACTTGCGCGACAGTTGTTAAGTAGCCAGTGCTATTTTCTCCACCAGCTGACTGCTGACATGCATTTGTCATGGGCTGTTAGCAGTCAACAGCCCATGATTATCATCATCATCAGAAGGGGCGGACATGAGTCCCAAGGCACATAAGCCCACTGCAGATCTTGGTACTCATGTCCGCCCCTTCTGATGATGATGATGGGCTGTTTACACGTCTTTTTTACTATATTGTACTGCTTTTGTATTGGTCGGTGTAAAACAACGATAGTAGACAGCTACTTCACATGGGGTGTGAGCTACTGTAGCTATTAGGGGTGTGCGAGTACTCGAAACTTAGAATTTTCAGCCGAGTATTTTAATACTCAAACTCAATTTGAAGTTTTGAAACTTTCTCGAAACTTCGAGCGAGTATTTCAAGCCGATTACCAGACGATCGCTAACGATTGCGACCGCCCTAATCGCGTAGTAACCGCCGCAAAAGGCGATCACATCACATGAAATCGGACGTAAATGAAGACGGAAAACATAATATCGGCAAAGTGGCGATTGGGCCACTTAATATCAGCCGTAACTAACGATTTCGTCATCTAATATTGATTAAAGCCATGTCTGGACCAGGTAATATTGGCCAAATGACAACCGGACTGTGTTTTATTGGCTGGAAACGAATGCCAAACCGTGTTTTGTTTATCAATACATAATCCAGTCTGATTGTACGGGCCAAAACTTTGTATTACTACTCATGTATAAATTAGAAACCATGTTTAGATTATCAAATCTGGAGTGGTATCCAAATCCCATCACACCATTTGAAACTTCCAACTGATGGCAAATACTCGCTCGAAAATACTCGAAAATAATTGGCACTACTCGACTCGATAAAAAAAAATCACTACTCGCACACCCCTTGTAACTATATAACTGGCGTATCAGTAACCCGTGTTCCGTTTACACGGTGCGTAGCATCAACCGCATATATCATGCCTACTGATGTCTCTACTTGGCATCGTGGAAACCAGACCTATTAATCGTGATATTTGTTTATTATACATACTAGTTTCATTTCCCAAATTCAGAAAAACATTAGTGTTTGCACTCTGTGGTTTACGTTGTGGTCTGTTTAGAATAATGAACTTCTGTTTAAGGAATGATCTGATAAATAAAAGTTAATGTCTATAAGAATAACATCGGGACTTGGAAGACCTAAGAGCTGAGCCCTAAGGGAAGTTTGAAACACGAATAAGCCAATACGTAGCCCATATATATTAGCTGCTTTCGTGCACAATTTCTGGTCAATTGGGTGAAGAGCTTTTGTATTAAAATGGAATGTAGATTACAACAGACAAACACCAAATTCCTATAGTAATAATATGGATTTTAACATCCATTAGCATAACTGAAACTATGCATGATTTTTTGCAGTACTTTTTAGTCACCTTTAATTTTTATATTTTTTTAATTACTAAAAGACCAAGAAACTACATCAAAAGCATTTAATAATCCATTATTAACATCAAAATATAATTTTAAAATGTTCTTGCTGCATTGAGACTGAAGGCCAGAGTCATCCTGGGTTCATACTCCAAAACAGCACATCTAGATGAAAACACTTTTTGTTGTTGCCACCTTTATGTGTACAAAGTAGTAGTTTATGTTAGCTATGTTGGTGAAAACTACGTTTAAAAACATTTTAATAATAATTTTAAGGATAGTAATGAAGTGAAACAGAAAAATATCTAATTTCATAAAATATTTATTAAAACCATACGCAGGCTGATAGACAGTTTTTTTATAGACTATTCTAAAATATCCTCAAGGATTTTTACTCTTAATAGTTGGAAGGGTCTTTAGCAAAATATTGGTACAGATCCAGGATCCCCTGCCAAAACCTGGCATTTTGGATGGTGGTTTTGCAAAAAGGAGCTACAGTATTGCCCATTTGTCCCCCACTACACTCTCCCTCTGTGAATATCGTAGAGTGTAACCGAGACTATGTATGTACCAAGAGTACATTTCGTTAAGATAAAGGCAAAACCATAGTACACCATCAGGCATGTATCATGGTCAGTGACTGGCAAGAGCTGTCTCAGGAAAAAAGAGATTAATTTGAATTTATAAAATAATTCTTCAATGTGATGTCTCCATTTTAAATGTTTATCAATTATTAAACTTGGATATATTGTGGGCAGTTTGAATGGACTATTTTGTACTCTACCAGATTTATCGAGCGGAAGTGTAACAGGGAGCTAATCGTGGAATCATCTTTGTTGCCATTCGCACTCCACACTTCATCCTAGGTGATAATTATCTGTACTGTAGTGTCTAGAGCAACTACTATATGCAAGTAACACGAGTTGTTGCTCAGGTAACAGCTGACGGGAGCATAGACTGCCAGACCAACCCAGCTGAGCAGGAGTCCATTGTAGCCCCACTGCACTACTGTGAAACCCTCACTGCGCTCTCTATACTTCAGCCGGGTATGTCTCACTTTCATTATAGTTTAAACTGTAGCGTTTCGGGCAAAAAATAAATAGCTTATGTTAACGTAGTTTACTTATTGGAGAAAATAATCCGCTTTCAATACTTTTAGCTAACCTTCACTGAATTTGTCATAAAAGTGTTTTATTTATCCCCTGTCATAAACCTTTTTTAAACTTCTATATTTTATTTTGACTGTATTTACATCAGCAGCAAAATATGCATCACACACTCTCACAAGTCGGTAAAGGTTATCACCTCATTATATTTGAGGATTTATTTTTAACCTATTGCCCGATGTATTGGGTATCCAACCGGTAATTTCTCTTGCTCCATTTTTACTCCAATTTACACATAAAACTATAAACTTTGATTTGATAACAAATAAGGATGAAAAAGGTTTAACCTATTAGTGCTAAGTATTTTTAATAATCCTCAAAAAGTGCTAGTGTTATTTAAATATTTCAATGCAAAAGTGCTAAGCTTGTAAGTCCAGTGCATGAGGAGAGGCTGGTTAGAAAAAATTGGCATTCCAAAAGTGCTTTGGAATAATATATGTATTGTATCTCTCTGTCGGATGAAAAATCAAATTGAATTATCGATGTTTGAAAAGATCAGCTGACTCAGCCGATTTAAACTTTATCGATTTTTAGATTTTAGAATCAAAAGTCGCTGCACTGATATCTCTTTTAAGCGCATTTTGAGATTTTATGCTTAAACATATCAATGACAAAATTGCAAGCTAGTCATATATGCTCCAATTTGTGAAATACTATCATACCAAAGTGAATTATTGTTCTGAAGCACTTTTCGGGAGGAACTCTTGCTATGATGTTTTGTTTCGCAGCACTGAAAGAGAACTGGTAAGGTATTTACTATCAGGCACAACATATTTTGTAAGAATTAGTTCTTCCGGGGGGATAATGTATCAAAACAAAACACTGTCTTTAGTTTTTAAAATAACATCTGACCTAGAAATCCAATGACCTTATCCCATTATACATATCCAATATCTTATTACTATCGTATTATCGGAGAAGGTGTATAGACAACATTTGTAACTCTTTTAGCAACGAATAACTCTTTTAGTTGCTGTTTTAGAAAGCAAGGTGTTACTACACCTTGCTTTCTACAACATTCTAAACAATTATTTGTAGTTATTAATACAATTTGTTATACTAGTTGTTCTGTTACTCGAATCCAAACAAGTTTGTACCTAGTGATGTAAAATACCCGGGTATTTAAAAGTTGGGGTAAATACCCAGGGTAAATACCCGGGTAAATACCCAAAATTCATAAATACCCGGGTATTTTGGGTATTTATCAAAAACGAGCGAGATCAATAGATATTTTCCCCATATAACCTTATTACTGTTATTATGTAATATTTTAAGATAGTTTATTACAGTTTTATTTATTATTCAACCAATAATTTATCAAATAAATTTAATTATTACCCAAAACTTTATAATAACCCTGGTGAACGTGTTAGATTAACTGATATTTACCCATAATAACCTTAACCATACCATTGTTTTACACATTAGAATAGACTATTACAATTTAATTATCAATTTGCCCATGAATAAATCAGATTCTTTTGTTAATTAACACCTTTGGTTGTTCTTTTTGTGATTTGACCTGTAATAATCACTTTGCTACCATTTTAGAGAAGTTGGGTAAATAAGATACATTTACCATAAATGACAGAAGGCACTATATTTATTTTCAAATTACAGTATGAGTAATAAAAAAACCTAATCAGTTATTTTCCAAAAGCAAAAACCTAACTAAATCAGTTATTTTTCAAAAACAGAAAATATAGCCTATCCTGCCTATCATTAACAAATTAAAAATCAGTTATTCTCCAAAAACAAAAACTTATCTAAATCAGTTATTTTTCAAAAACAGAAAAGTATAGCCTATCATTAACAAATACAAAAAATCCTCCATCCAACTCAACACTCTTCAAATTATGATCTTTAGTCATCATTACTTCTACTGTCCTTTAATAAAATTACAACCTATCATTGACAAAAAGAAAAACATCACTATCCAGCTCCATGTTTTCCAACTTATGATCTTTAGTCAGAATCACTGCTACTGTCCTTTGTGTCTAGCTCCAAGGGTTCATCTTCAGACTCTGATAAATTGTCGGATGAAAGTTCATCCAGTGGTCGTGGTTCATCTACTTCGTCTTCGTCTTCGTCTTCAACTTCTTGTTCACTTGGCTTTGCTGATGATTTTCGTTTGGTTTTCTTGGGTTTGGGGTTCTTCTGTCTGTTTAAAAGGTGCCAGTTATGAGAAATGTACGTGATTTTAGATTCCCTTGCAGTGGTCAAACGATTTCTTTTTTTGCTGTGGATCCAAGAAAAAGTGCTGAATGTCCTCTCAGTAGCCGCAGATGTTATGGGTGCACCAAGGATTCTGATGGCAACATCAGCCAGCACACAAGTCCCTCTTAGTTGCCTCCACCACAGTAGGGGTGAAACTTCATCGTCCTTGTCTGCTTTTTTAGAAACACCTTCCCAAATAAATGTTCTCTTCCACAAACCCTCCTTGTCCTGGTAGTCGGCCATGTCTTTCTGAATATCAATTAACTTAAGGCCCATTGATTCGCCTGTTTCACAAATGAAACTCATGGCATCTAGTAACTCCTCAGGTTGTAGGTGACAGCCTTGACTTGTAGGGTTCAATAGGTCTCCCGCTAGGTGGATTTTGCTTATGCCTCGTTTCATTCTCTTCGTTAGTTTTTTCATGACTTTGTTCTCCTCTACTTTTTGAAGAGGTGAAAGGGGGATTTCTTTGGTCAATGCTGCTTGAAGTTCTTTCAACTTCACATAGCATTTGTGGATAAGTGCATTGTTACCCTCGAAAAGTGTTATCAGTTCTATGATTGGATTCATTATTTTGATCATCTTTTCCACTCTTACCCAAAACACAGCATCGTCTAAAAGGCGTCTCTTCAGATCAGGGGAGATTTCAGCCTCATCACTGACTGCTAGTTTCTGCAAAACAGACTTATTTGCCTGCAGACTTTCAAGACAGAACAAATGGCTCCCCCATCTTGTGGCCCCGGGCAATTTCAGTGAGATTCTATCTTTGAATTTCTTTTCTGACTGTAGGCGATCAAAAATAGCCTTTAAAAGATGGCTATTTTTTACTGTTTTCACTACATCTACAGCAGTTGCCATAAATGTTTTAACTGTAGTACATCCCAAGATGTCTCCACACAAAAGATGCAGAAGATGGGCAAGGCATCCTAAAGGAATAATTTTGGGAAACTTCTCCTGGACCATTCTCAATGCACTTTGCATGTTGGCTGCATTGTCTCCAATCACAACCAAAAACTTTTCAGAACCGTACTTTTCAATGGTCTTGACAATTAGTTCAGCCAGGTAAGGGGCATTGTGTCTATTTTCTTTGGTAGAAACAAACCCTACAAATAACGGCTCTGGTTTGGAAATGACTATATTGATAATTGATTCATTACGAATGTTACTCCAGCCGTCGCAATGTAAATGGAGATGTTTTGAGTCTTCAATATCAATGTCCTTAAAACTCACAACACAAACTTCACACTATGTCCAACTATCAAGCAAAGCCAAAGGGTGTTGACTAAACAAACATCAGGTAGTGGGGTGAGACACAAACAAAGGATTGAGGCCAAGATGGAGGTGGGTTTGCAGTGATGCAAAACTAAAATGCCCAAAACTAAAATTCCCCATGTAGTATGAAGAAAAAACCAAAGAACTCAAACTGGGTGGTAATCAATCAAGGTATTCAGTAGGCTAGTAAGCCTAGGGGTATTTATTTAGTTTAGTTAAAACTCATTAGGAAACTAAATAATAAATATAAATACTATTAGATACAAAATATACATTTGTTTAATGTCTTTGCAATGATTATGAGGAAAAAATCATATCACACTTAACAAAAACTATGAAAGTTTTTACCCGGGACCTGGGTATTTATGTTGATCATGTTAAGGAATAAAATGCTTGTGGAACCATATTCAAAACTTTAAAACCCTTTATTTCACCTTTAGAGCATGGTATTTTAAAAAAAACAGTAAATATTCCCTAAATTTGATCAAAATCATTGATTCCCGGGTTTTGGGTATTTACCCAAATCTTGTTCAGAGTTAAAATACTTGTAGGGACCCTACTATAGACCTTTAAACACTTTTGATCATTGTTTTATCATCCTTAGAGCATGTAGATTGCAAAAAGACTTGTAATTTCCCTGTAAACAAAATAAAAAACATAAATACCCAGGTTTTGGGTATTTACCCGGGGCCTCGGGTAAATACCCATTTTATATTTACCTACCCGCTGGGTATTTACCCGGCCCACATCACTATTTGTACCCAACAAAAGGTTACTTCAATTTTAAACAAACATAACAAAACATCTGATATTAAAACGGATGATAACAATGTCCTTTCTATCACCAAGTAGTTTAGACTTCCGTCGTCGGATAGTGCCACTGTTCCGAAAACTCAGCCCTTTACTGTACTTAAGTGATGTCCTTTCTTAAAATTCTGAGACTTATTGGAAATTCCATGTAAAAATACCTTTAATTTGGCACCTCAAACGTTAAAATCCGTCCAGCCGTTATCGGTTTATGACTGGGAAGAAAAAACCTCTAGCGTATTAATATATAGATTTGTTGTATTCAATCGAAGTATTTCCAGTTTTTATTTTTAGATACCAGGGTACCGGTAGTGTTCTTTTTAGCACAATTTTTGCTTTCAAAAAGAGCAACTAAATTAAATTAAAGGGTTAATTAATGTACTTCCCGTGGTAAATTTCTTATCTGATGATCTGATTAATTTAATATTTGCTTGATGTTGTAGTTCCTAATTACGAATTCAGTGATTCCTTTATGAAATATTTAAAAAATCTTTAGCCGATACATTCCAGCCACGTTTTAACGCCCCCACCCAAGTTTGATTTTCCTCCGTAACATCTCATATGGAGATGGTCCCTTTGCTATGCTCAGTTAATTCAACATCATCTAACAGCTTGCACATGTGTCTCAGGTGGCAGTTTCATGCTGAAGATGTTCACGCTGCTGGAGTGTGAGAGCATCTGTCTCTTGTACCTCCTCGTCTGCTCGTTCAACACAGTCAACGTTTTCAAGCCGGTTAAGAGCAAAGAGGGCAATTCCGAGGTCTACGTTGTCTGTACTGAGTATGTCGGCAGAGAAAAACTGGCACCTTGGCTACCAACGCTGTTAGAGAAATTTGGTAAGCAGCATTTTTACTAGGATATGTAAGGAAACGTTATGTTATGTGAACTATGTTTTTGGGGTTAGGATTTTAGGGTTAACTTCATGAGTAAGCCTAGAGACATATTTTGCAAGCTTAGTGCGACTAAAGTGGTGAATTTTATACGCAATTCTCAGCTAGTTGTTAAGTATACCATAACATATTTCTTAGCCCCGGAACTATTCTATGATTGAATAAGAATTTACCTTATTTAAAATTGCCAGCCAAATTTGTACTGTGTCTGAGGATGTCATTGCAATGCCGAAAGATAAAGGTTACATGTGATACAGAGTGTGAGTTTGACAAAACGTAAATTCTCATGTAATTGTTAAGATCACAGCCATCCCTTAGCTGGTTCTTTTAGTTAGCGGTGATTTACATTTGTTTTATAGACTGTTGTAGTTCTTTGGACATTTGGCATGCTTAGCGAATGATAACTATTCTTTCCTGTTGTTGGTTACCTTGTTACATAATTATTATAATTTATTGTGTAGGCTTATCAGTGCCGCAAATTAAGCTCCTACATTTTGAGATGTGACATAGTTCCAGGAATTTACTAACAATCCTCCCCTCTCGTAGAGTTTTGTTGAATTTGTGCCTTTTGGATACATTTGTCAGTGTTTCGCCTATTTCGAAGGGACTGATCAATCAGTAGTATTCTTTGTTCTTCTGAAAAGCTTTTTTTTTAAATCTGTGTAATTTTTTATTTACTTTCCTTGGGAATAATTTATCAACTTAAAGTAAATTATATAACATTTGCAAAAAATAGTATATTTTTATTTCTCAGGCAATTTTTTCAGTAATATTTATTATTTATAGTAAATATTGAATAATGGATATGTTTGCAAAGGAAAAGCACTTGGCTTGGGAGTTTCATTGAGAAAAGGTGGGATACACAGCTAACTCACCTGAAGAAACTGGTTCAGATGAGCACAGCAACAAAGTATTTATTTTTTTTACTTTCTTTGTTGCTGTGCTCATCTGAATAATGGATATGAGCGTGATCTACCTGTAACATCTGCATTGATAGGTTCAGAGATTAACTACTTCCGCAATAACTGCATGACCGCGTGCATCAATTTACCAATTTAACCATTTAACCCATTAAGGGAGTAATTAAATTCTATTCGCAATTTCCTACACCGGGATTTGATTGGTGCTGCACTCTAGTAACAAAATCTACAGTAGCTAATGTATGCGTTTAACTACAGTTCTCTCCGCGAGGAGTGCGGACTGACTATAAACCAATATAACGCCGCTAGACAACTGCATGGTTGCTGAGTTGGCTAACTCGTGGAAACACCTTGTCCAGGTGTTGACATGAAGTTCGTGGGTTCGATTCCCGCACACGACCAAAACTGGCCAGTCGTGCAACTCTCATTGAGTTAACCGGTCTGTGGCAACATTCGTGGGAGGGCCCAAGTAAAATAAACGGTGGCAGGCTTGCTTGGAAGTTGACGGGATCGGTTAATTCTTTGTGAGTTGCTCATGGTCAACACTGATTTTGCTACTTTTTACTTATGTCTACTGTGTGTGTGCCAATGTGACTCTTTAAACTGAAAGAAAACAATATTTTAATAAAAATACACCATTAATCCATTTTAAAACACCAATTTTCTATTCCAATTCATAGGTTAAAATAATTACAAGTAAGGAACGAGACCAGCTCGTAAGTCTACGCCAATGGGTTAATGTTATCTCCGAGCAGGTTTATGAGATTATAATGGCTTACTAGAATAAAATAAACTATTGAAAATCAAAACAAAGAGCATATTGTATGTTGATATGTGCCTTGGAACTGCTTACATGTAATGAATTTCAGGCTCAACTATTCCAAAGGCTATGTTCGCTGAGGAAGATATCCCAGAAGAATTCAAAGTGCAAATTTACGAGTGCGCCAAAATGTTTACAGATATGCAGGTAAACATTTGTATATTTATTTTAATGGCAATCTTACAGCTATATTAAAAAATGCCTTCAAACTCTTATTAAGGTGATTGAAGAAAAACACTTCAATAATTCATTAGATTAAAATAATATAGAAACATTTATGAAGCTACATGTTCTCTACTGTAAGTAAAAATTATTTGCTACTAAATAATAAATAACTTTATACAAATATTCAGTTTTGGATACAACCATAGAATCCCCTTGAAAGTGTATGAAAGTAATAATATTATTTTGAGATGTATGAATGAATGAACAATGAACAAAACATTTATTCCAACTTAGTTGCAGCTTTTACAATTTCACTTATATAATACAGTCTAAATACATAAACCAATCTAAGTACATAAAACAAAGTCGGGTTAGTATGTTAGTAAGTTAGTAAGTTAGTGACACCAAACAGCTGTTATAAGGTTTATATCTAAACACACTTGAAAGGCATAAATATATGTTCATTATGGAAATAAAAATCTACTTGAATGGCAATTCAAACTTTTTTTGATGCCAGCTCTATATTAAAATAGGCTAGTGAGCGTAGCGAATGAGCTCATCTGGGAGACGAGTGATCGAAGCCAACGAGCTCATCTTGTAATTGAACGAGATTTGATATTAAACAATGACATTAGGATAGGACAACGTCTGTCGGGCCAGCTAGTTATTACTAAAATCCATACTACTGTAGAAAAATTAAATAGAAAATGTTGATAAGCTGCCGTAATAACAAAAAAATATATGGTCATGAAAATCAGTAGACATGGGCATCATAGGCCTGTGCGTCTGCTGCGTTGCTGAAATAATAAATTGACCATTTTATTTTTAAAATTAGTAAATTTATTGAATTTGGAATAATTTTATTTTTCATAATGTAAAAAAAATTAACAGGAGAATAAAAAGAGATAGAAATTGTTTAAAAATAAATTTGGAGTAATTATATTAATTTTTACTGAGCTTCTGATTTATATGGTGGAGTGTGCGCGACTTCAGAAAATTTCATATTAGCTGAACGAACTTGGTAGTGGAAAGACTGGAGAGAGTAATCAATGTTCAGGTCAAGCGCCGGTAACCTGCCGTGATGATAAGGTCAGCCTCGTCCACATTCAATTTGAGTAACCATTCTGTAGGGGTGGGCGAGTAGGGTTTTTTGTAATCGAGTCGAGTATTAAACCAAACTACTCGAGTTTCGAGTCGAGGCAAGTAGTTCTTTAAAAAGTAAAAAAAAACTCATTTTAATTTTTTTAAATTGAAAATAATGTTTTTTACTTATTAAACTTTAATTATAAACATAACATTTTATTGAATTATTAATGTTATTATTTCATTGAGAAAAGGTGGGATACACAGCTAACTCACCTGAAGAAACTGGTTCAGATGAGCACAGCAACAAAGAAAGTATTTTTACACACACATTATATAATATATTACATAAGATTTCGTCTCCATTTGAGACTTCTTCAGATGTAGAAATATTATGTAATGTGTGTGTAAAAATACTTTCTTTGTTGCTGTGCTCATCTGAACCAGTTTCTTCAGGTGAGTTAGCTGTATATCCCACCTTTTCTCAATGAAACTCCCAAGCCAAGTGCTTTTCCTTTGCAAACCTAATGTTATTATTTATATTTTACTATGAATGAATATCATTTAAATGAAAAAAAAAAATATAAATATAACCACAACAACCATAACGAACGAAAGACAAGTATTACAAATATATATCCATACAAAGATTTTGGGTTAGTTTATCAAAACCAGGACATTTTAACAAGAAAGTGATTTTTCAACCCTGACCCAAACACTCCCTGTGTCTCTCTCTTACTTATCTTAACTCACAGGTATACATAAGTAACCCATGTGTCATTGTCTCCTTTTATATGAGCTAAAAATAGATGTTAGGGTTATTTTTCTCTATTTCAGTTACTTATTTTGTTAAACATTGGTTAGCGGCGTAAACGTGGGTAAACGGCAGGAGTATCAACTACTCAACTCGAATTTTCGAGTAAATACTCGCTCGGCCTTCGAATATTAGAAAATACTCGACAGGTACTCGAAAACTCGAGTACTCGCCCACCCCTACCATTCTTCCACACAAATTTTAAATGTCCATAGAGTTGTGTTCAAATAATTTAAGTCAGTAAAATGTTATCATATATTATTCTTATGCTGGTTACTGTCCATTTTGCACCATACTTTTTGTATATTTACTGTCTTGTATGTAAGTACAGTTTAAGTGTACAGTAGGCCTATTATACTCATATTTTACTACTATTTTGAAACAATTTAGAATTATTTAATTATTTAATCAACTTGACATGTCTTATTATATTCACCACTAAATTTCAACTATTCTATGAATTTTTGTGAAGAAAATAAATTGAATTGAAAATATATTTTGTAGTGTTGTGAGACATAGTTCATTTTATCCTGTTTAATTATAACAACACATATATAACCTACTCAAAAAATTATTTATTAAAAATAACAAATGCAAACATTAACATCCACAAAAAATATAAAGTTGAAATAATTGAAAGTTAACTATTGAAGTTGGTGATATTTTCCAGTTTTAAACCTCTCATTCAGATAGTTTTCATGAAGTTAGAATCATCTATCTGGCAATCCTCTGTTCGTTGGAGTACTCTCCCATTCGGCAAAATTAAATCAGAATTTAGATTGCTCAATGCTCAGTACTCAATGTTCTCGTAACAATACTTTGCATTGGAACATAACAACTGTAATGTGTGACAGGTGAGAGTTATCGAGAGGAACCTGGACCTGTTCCACTTCCCCTCTCCTCCCTGAGATATAACAACTGTAATGTGTGACAGGTGAGAGTTATCGAGAGGAACCTGGACCTGTTCCACTTCCCCTCTCCTCCCTGAGATATAACAACTGTAACGTGTGACAGGTGAGAGTTATCGAGAGGAACCTGGACCTGTTCCACTTCCCCTCTCCTCCCTGAGATATAACAACTGTAATGTGTGACAGGTGAGAGTTATCGAGAGGAACCTGGACCTGTTCCACTTCCCCTCTCCTCCCTGAGATATAACAACTGTAATGTGTGACAGGTGAGAGTTATCGAGAGGAACCTGGACCTGTTCCACTTCCCCTCTCCTCCCTGAGATATAAAAACTGTATTGTGTGACAGGTGAGAGTTATCGAGAGGAACCTGGACCTGTTCCACTTCCCCTCTCCTCCCTGAGATATAACAACTGTATTGTGTGACAGGTGAGAGTTATCGAGAGGAACCTGGACCTGTTCCACTTCCCCTCTCCTCCCTGAGATATAACAACTGTATTGTGTGACAGGTGAGAGTTATCGAGAGGAACCTGGACCTGTTCCACTTCCCCTCTCCTCCCTGAGATATAACAACTGTAATGTGTGACAGGTGAGAGTTATCGAGAGGAACCTGGACCTGTTCCACTTCCCCTCTCCTCCCTGAGATATAAAAACTGTATTGTGTGACAGGTGAGAGTTATCGAGAGGAACCTGGACCTGTTCCACTTCCCCTCTCCGCCCTGAGATATAACAACTGTAATGTGTGACAGGTGAGAGTTATCGAGAGGAACCTGGACCTGTTCCACTTCCCCTCTCCTCCCTGAGATATAACAACGGTATTGTGTGACAGGTGAGAGTTATCGAGAGGAACCTGGACCTGTTCCACTTCCCCTCTCCTCCCTGAGATATAACAACTGTAATGTGTGACAGGTGAGAGTTATCGAGAGGAACCTGGACCTGTTCCACTTCCCCTCTCCTCCCTGAGATATAACAACTGTATTGTGTGACAGGTGAGAGTTATCGAGAGGAACCTGGACCTGTTCCACTTCCCCTCTCCTCCCTGAGATATAACAACTGTAATGTGTGACAGGTGAGAGTTATCGAGAGGAACCTGGACCTGTTCCACTTCCCCTCTCCTCCCTGAGATATAACAACTGTAATGTGTGACAGGTGAGAGTTATCGAGAGGAACCTGGACCTGTTCCACTTCCCCTCTCCTCCCTGAGATATAACAACTGTAATGTGTGACAGGTGAGAGTTATCGAGAGGGACCTGGACCTGTTCCACTTCCCCTCTCCTCCCTGAGATATAACAACTGTAATGTGTGACAGGTGAGAGTTATCGAGAGGAACCTGGACCTGTTCCACTTCCCCTCTCCTCCCTGAGATATAACAACTGTAATGTGTGACAGGTGAGAGTTATCGAGAGGAACCTGGACCTGTTCCACTTCCCCTCTCCTCCCTGAGATATAACAACTGTATTGTGTGACAGGTGAGAGTTATCGAGAGGAACCTGGACCTGTTCCACTTCCCCTCTCCTCTCTGAGATATAACAACTGTAATGTGTGACAGGTGAGAGTTATCGAGAGGAACCTGGACCTGTTCCACTTCCCCTCTCCTCCCTGAGATATAACAACTGTTTTGTGTGACAGGTGAGAGTTATCGAGAGGAACCTGGACCTGTTCCACTTCCCCTCTCCTCCCTGAGATATAACAACTGTAATGTGTGACAGGTGAGAGTTATCGAGAGGAACCTGGACCTGTTCCACTTCCCCTCTCCTCCCTGAGATATAACAACTGTAATGTGTGACAGGTGAGAGTTATCGAGAGGAACCTGGACCTGTTCCACTTCCCCTCTCCTCCCTGAGATATAACAACTGTAATGTGTGACAGGTGAGAGTTATCGAGAGGAACCTGGACCTGTTCCACTTCCCCTCTCCTCCCTGAGATATAACAACTGTAATGTGTGACATGTGAGAGTTATCGAGTGGAACCTGGACCTGTTCCACTTCCCCTCTCCTCCCTGAGATATAACAACTGTATTGTGTGACAGGTGAGAGTTATCGAGAGGAACCTGGACCTGTTCCACTTCCCCTCTCCTCCCTGAGATATAACAACTGTAATGTGTGACAGGTGAGAGTTATCGAGAGGAACCTGGACCTGTTCCACTTCCCCTCTCCTCCCAAGCTGCTGTACTCTCGCCTGATCAAGCAGAAGGTGGCGGACGCGTACTTGGAACACTACGAGATGCAGCCGATAGACAAGTACATTGTCGGCAATCAAGTGCTGGTGAGATTAGCGATTTTGAGTTTCACTCTCATTAGTGAATTTCCTATGGATAGTGAACTATTAGCATGACTCGCACGGTGAAACTTAAGCCCGGAACCACGATAGAAGTTCCTAACGTGACCCCCTGAACACGTTTTGGGGGGTCGTTCAAAATTATATATATATGTGTGTATGCACTCTAGTGGTCGCTTTTTTTATCCGATTTACTTCAAATTTGATAGGGACGTTCCTTTCTATAATCAGTTGGACAAGTTTGTTGGGCAAAACAATCGGAAAACTCTAAACCCTTTTTTGGGGATTAATCTTTGAAATGTTGAGTTTTTGGGCCCAAAAAGGGTCAGAAAAGCCCCAGGTGTAACATGATGGAAAGAAGATGTAAAAAGATGGAAAGTAGTGAGGCGAAAGTTTTAAGCCCTCTCTCGTCATTCTAGCATAAATATTTACTGCGTTATTAAAGAAAATGTATATCGGCTAAACACAGTACGTTGTCTTATGGGGTATTTACATTAGAAAAGCATATTATTCATTTGTTGGTGTATTTGTATCATCCTCAGCAACCTCGCGCCTACTTTCAAGCCTGACTGGACCTTCTCCTAACCTTATAATGTGCAAAATTGTATTCCTAGCATTGCAGATAAATGAAACCAGGAGCAGCCAACAGCCAAAATATCAATGTTTTCAGATTTCAATAAAATTGGAAAAAATGTATGTTTTTACACTGGTTTTGAGTTTTAAAAGTTTTATATGTGAAAATTCACTTTCTTCACGTCAGCGTGCTGCGTGCGAACTCATTTTAATTTTTTATGAAAAGTTTATTGCTTTAAGAAAATGATAAACTTAGATTAGGGAATTTCTCCGCCCGAGATAGCCACGTGTTGAGTGATAACAAGAAGAACAGCAATATTTAAAGCAACTTGGGTTGTGTATTTCGCCTCTGGGTTGCACTAGAGCAGGGGTTCCCAGACTTTTTGTTATTGTGTACCACTTGAGATTTTGAGAAATATTTGTGAACCTCAATCTCAACTCAAAGTAAACTAGAGTTTTGTTAGTTTAAACTAATTAGGACTAAACCCCAAAGCCTCGTTCTCGCGTGGCTTTTTTTTCCTTCACCCAACAATTGGCGGATCAAGGCCGTCTGTGACTCGACATGCCACGCATCGTGAGAACGAGGCTTAATCAATTACCAAAATTTTGGATTATTCATTAAGTTTTAACTGTAAGGAACTATTTAAATACAGTAGAAACTCACTATCACGACCCTCAATAGCACGACTGCCTGGATAACACGTATATTTTTACAATCCCCGTGAGATTGCCATAACACTTAATGTTAAGTGTACCTCTATAGTACGACTGTTATTGTTATACAAACCTCAATTTCACACCTTTTTCCTGATTCAGATTGCAATTCTAACCCTCTACAGCGTGTCTTTTTGTGACACCGAACCTTTATAGCAAGACTTCGACCTCAGTAGTGTGCACGGTTTCACATAATGGAACCTTTATAGCGCAAGTTAAATCTTCCCAGTGCATAGTTCCCACAGGCAGTGACTATTAGAACAGATGTTTTGAAGGAAACAATACCTTGAGCTCAGGACTAAATATGAAAACCCTACCCTACCCATATCCTAACCCTAACCCTACTCTTACCCTACCTGACCCATCAATCATCTGTGACAGGTTAGTCGCGCGTCCGCTGTCAAACCGGTTCCGTGATTTGTGTCCAATTACTTTTGTTACATTAATAATAAATTTACTTTTTAAAACAAAACGTATTAGGGAGAGTTGATCCAAAATGCACTTACTTTAAAGAGGTTTTAGAGAAACCAGTAACCTTGATAGCACAACTTTGAAGTCCACACAACCTTGATAACATGAACCTCAACTAGAATACCTCGATAGCAAGGCTGTTTCCCAAACCCCTTGAGAGTCTTGGTATCAAGGTTCTACTGTAATTTTGTACTTGAATGTATTAAACATAAACAATTGAAATACAATTACTATAAAACAAAATGCAGCAATGTTAAAAGTAGCTTGATTGTAACAGGTAACGTACTTTAGGCATACCAAACATCCTATTAATATAACCTGCCAACTACACCTGTCAGCCAGTGTTACCATTTGAAGAATATTTTTGCCTTGTTTAGTAATGTTTGGATCTGCAAGGGGATTAAGAAACGTAATAACTGAGGTTGAGAAATAGCTAGAGAAATATTGCTTCACATCAAATGGGCCGTAAAAGTGACGACCACATCGCATCAAACGGGCCATAAATGATAAAACCAAGATCCGGGACCGACACATCCCAACTTATTTCACACCGGCTAATTAGTTTTTCTCATTGGCTTGTCTTGTACACACATATATATTTTTTTGCAAATAAGTGGCTTGAATTTTACCTATACAATATTTAAAATTAGCAACTAGAAATAGAATTATTAAACTGTAACCAAAGTTCTGGAATCCACACCGATACAATTATAAATGATTCACGTTACGTTCCAGGGGGGTACGCCCAGTTTCAACCTGGCGCAGAAGCAAGAGGAGGGGACGTTCAATGACCGAGTGCGCCGCACTGCGCCGGACCAACCTCACGAGGCTACGGTGCACCAGCTATGGCAGAGAGTGGTGGAAGTGTCCTCCACGTGTGTCTGGCCTCACACCGCTAGCGTCTGCTGGTTCGTGGTAAGTCACTGGATCACTTTGGGAAGATAACTGTCTTTTTAGAACAATTGGAGTCCATTCTTCAAGGTTAAGAGGAGACTCTGGTCACGGAAAGTTCACATTTATACCTATATTTTTTATCTAAGATGTTAATTTTATAATTAAAGCCCCATACCTTCTCAGCAGATATCTGAAATTGATGTGACCCTTTCAAGAAAAAAACACCTAAGAATTCCAGTGATCAGCAAATACAAATACTACTTTTTCAATCAAATTCCAAAATATTCAATAGTTTCAATTTTGTGTTTTCTGATCTGCTGAGTAGAATTGCTAGGTGTATTTTTTAACTTGAAACAAAACAAATCAAAGACGGGTAATTTGTTATTGAGGTGTAGGAGTTAAATGTTAAGCAGTCTAGTTGTTGTGGTGTCAGTCAAGTGCCTCTACTGGGTGCCTAATTGACACTGCTCGCATGAAACAACTGCTCGAGCTGTAGCGCGTTGGTAATTGGTTTTCTTTTATTACTTACCTTGTGAATCATCCAACTTATTAACTTTATTATAAAAAGGCCTTACACAGCATAGAGTTATAATATGTTTTTTATTTATGTGTAATTGATTTTGTTTTGTTGGTAGTTCAACACAAAACCGATGCCAGACGTGCAGGTGTCTGTCGCCCAGCCAGTGACTAAAGTTTGCAGTTCAAAGTTCTGCAACGGACGGATGCTAGAGGTCTTTTGTCAGCTCAACTATCCACAGCTTCATTTGTCACTGTAAGATCTATTGTATTATTAACGATTGGAAATTATAAGAGACAAGTGGAAGTGTTGCCCTAAACCGAGCAAAGTTTTAAATATTGACTTACTTAAAGGTTTAGCAATCATAAGCAGTATAAAGGTTGTGTTGCCATTTTATTAGTTTGCATATTTATATTCAGCACAACATATTATGTTAATTAACATGTTAGTTGTCACGCTGACCCAGTCGGATTGGCATAACATTTTTGGGTACTCCATCGACCCGGGTAGTTAGCACACTTGCTTCAACAGTTTCACTTGGATTGGCATAACGTTTTTGGGTACTCCATCGACCCGGGTAGTCAGCACACTTGCTTCAACAGTTTCACTTGGATTGGAATAACATTTCTGGGTATTCCATCGACCCGGGTAGTCAGCACACATGCTTCAACAGTTTCACTTGGATTGGCATAACATTTTTGGGTACTCCATCGACCCGGGTAGTCAGCACACATGCTTCAACAGTTTCACTTGGATTGGCATAACATTTTTGGGTACTCCATCGACCCGGGTAGTCAGCACACATGCTTCAACAGTTTCACTTGGATTGGCATAACATTTTGGGTACTCCATCGACCCGGGTAGTCAGCACACATGCTTCAACAGTTTCACTTGGATTGGCATAACATTTTTGGGTACTCCATCGTCCCGGGTAGTCAGCACACATGCTTCAACAGTTTCACTTGGATTGGCATAACCTTTTCGGGTACTCCATCGACCCGGGTAGTCAGCACACATGCTTCAACAGTTTCACTTGGATTGGCATAACATTTTGGGTACTCCATCGACCCGGGTAGTCAGCACACATGCTTCAACAGTTTCACTTGGATTGGCATAACATTTTCGGGTACTCCATCGACCCGGGTAGTCAGCACACATGCTTCAACAGTTTCACTTGGATTGGCATAACCTTTTCAGGTACTCCATCGACCTGGGTAGTCAGCACACATGCTTCAACAGTTTCACTTGGATTGGCATAACATTTTTGGGTACTCCATCGACCCGGGTAGTCAGCACACATGCTTCAACAGTTTCACTTGGATTGGCATAACATTTTGGGTACTCCATCGACCCGGGTAGTCAGCACACATGCTTCAACAGTTTCACTTGGATTGGCATAACATTTTTGGGTACTCCATCGACCCGGGTAGTCAGCACACATGCTTCAACAGTTTCACTTGGATTGGCATAACATTTTTGGGTACTCCATCGACCCGGGTAGTCAGCACACATGCTTCAACAGTTTCACTTGGATTGGCATAACATTTTGGGTACTCCATCGACCCGGGTAGTCAGCACACATGCTTCAACAGTTTCACTTGGATTGGCATAACATTTTTGGGTACTCCATCGACCCGGGTAGTCAGCACACATGCTTCAACAGTTTCACTTGGATTGGCATAACCTTTTCGGGTACTCCATCGACCCGGGTAGTCAGCACACATGCTTCAACAGTTTCACTTGGATTGGCATAACATTTTGGGTACTCCATCGACCCGGGTAGTCAGCACACATGCTTCAACAGTTTCACTTGGATTGGCATAACATTTTCGGGTACTCCATCGACCCGGGTAGTCAGCACACATGCTTCAACAGTTTCACTTGGATTGGCATAACCTTTTCAGGTACTCCATCGACCTGGGTAGTCAGCACACATGCTTCAACAGTTTCACTTGGATTGGCATAACATTTTTGGGTACTCCATCGACCCGGGTAGTCAGCACACATGCTTCAACAGTTTCACTTGGATTGGCATAACAATTTGGGTACTCCATCGACCCGGGTAGTCAGCACACATGCTTCAACAGTTTCACTTGGATTGGCATAACATTTTTGGGTACTCCATCGACCCGGGTAGTCAGCACACATGCTTCAACAGTTTCACTTGGATTGGCATAACATTTTGGGTACTCCATCGACCCGGGTAGTCAGCATACATGCTTCAACAGTTTCACTTGGATTGGCATAACATTTTGGGTACTCCATCGACCCGGGTAGTCAGAACACATGCTTCAACAGTTTCACTTGGATTGGCATAACATTTTTGAGTACTCCATCGACCCGGGTAGTCAGCACACATGCTTCAACAGTTTCACTTGGATTGGCAAAACATTTTCGGGTACTCCATCAACCCGGGTAGTCAGCACACATGCTTCAACAGTTTCACTTGGATTGGCATAACATTTTCGGGTACACCATCAACCCGGGTAGTCAGCATACATGCTTCAACAGTTTCACTATTTTGCAAATAGATGCTTCCTCCTGACATCTAGTGGCAATTAAATCTTCTATGCCAACAGGTCACAAGCCATAGCAACTAGATAGTGTTGCATAAAGTTCCTAATACTTTACAGCTGGTTTAAAAACCTAATGCAGTATGCTTAAATTGTGCTGTGCTGACTGGTCGGCACAATATTCTGTCTTCTCATTTTGTTATTGTATAACTTTGTTTTCTTACATCATAACGTAATGTAAAATAAATATAATAACTTTATAACATTGCTATTGCTATTGTGTTTAATACATAAGTTTATTGATGTATGATAATTTTCATTAAAACTAACATAATTTTTGAAAATTTGAAAAATATTTGCTGTAATCACATTTAGTAAATAAATTGATATAGGCCGTAAAAGGTCAGGAAGGAGGGGAAACAAGGAAGTAATAACAATATACAGGGATACAAGGACATCAAATGGAAACCAAGCTCATCAAATTCAGTATTTTGGTAGCCTTCCCTTCCACTTCCCCTAATACCCTCTTCTAGCCTCATGCACATTATCTCGTTCATGAATAGAGAGCCATAAATAACTTAGCCAGCAGTCATTTAATTTGAGTTTTTATGAACAAAAATCACCCAAACTTTGCTTGGATTATTTTACTTGCCTTTGTAAATTGTCCCAGTGATTCCTACTTTAATTTCTCTATTTCCACTATCTTCAAATCCCCTTTCCCTACATTTATTTATAAATGGTAAACGAAAATTGGCACATACTTTCTCTCTTTTGGCCATATTTTAATCAATAAATTCCTTTATATTTACTAAATAAAGTACCGTGTTACATTTTATGATGAAGTGGTAGAAAGTTAGAAGCCAGGATCCGAAGTAAGCAGTTTTTCCCAGTCGACGTCAGAACATTTTTTTTGGACAACTTAATGAAAACTGAGCTTGTCTGTAAACAGTTTTTAATAATACACACAAAAATAAGCTACCATATTCACCTGCTGTTGGACGCTATAATTTCATGCTCATTGTAACAAGTCATTAGTGTTATATTTTGCAAATATAACTTTGTGTACCTTGTAATAATGATATGTGTACAAATACTCATATACATGTGTAATTTCGACAAAATTCAGTTGAGGATGATAACTTTTGAAAAACTTGGTTTCCTATAATCCACTGATGATGGTTAAGGTAAGCCTAGAAATAATTTCATTAATCCTGAAATCTGTGTTCAACATTTGCTCTACCCCGGCAGGAGTGCGGATGTGACGACCAGCGCGACAGTCGACGTCAGTCAGCTGCCGTGGTTCACAGAGAGCTCCCGGTGTAATCTCCAGCTGTTGGAGCGGCTCTCCGAGGCCCTGCAGACCCTTCCGATGTCCAAGAGTCTCTGTGTCCGAGGGCTGCCGCTGTTCACACAGTTCACGGTCGCTGTGGTCTTTCTACTGGCACACTCGTTTTATCAGGTTTGCATACAATTTAACCCTTTGTGGGTGGATGACGGATGTACAATTATTTTTGCCCTGAGGGTGATGTGATGGATATATTTGTATATGTATTTTGTGGGTACAGATCATTTCACAGTAGTTACCACCAGTCTGTGCGTACACAGTAGTAACGTTACTCCTCCATGCGTTTTATTAGTCAGTTTAACAACCTACATTTACTTGTAAAAACATCTGTTTTAACATAGTTCACATTTTCTGGAAAGTCAGGCAGGGTCAGAGCAAGTCAGGGAATTTGAGAAAGGTCAGGGAAAATGCTGAATATTCCATATATGTATTGGGCAGCAAGAAACTGTAAACATTCAAATAAAAAAATAAACAGGAGTGTGTGGAAAAATTGAATTATCACCTATTGTAAAAAATTGCATTTTCCGAGTTATGAGTCAGGAAAAAATAACTTTTTTGGTCAGGGAAAGTCAGGGATATCATCGACCAAATAAAAGTGTGACCATGTTTAGTTATTTTGGTCTCCGTTTAAATTTGTTGTTGTGTTTAACAACACCACCTGATTTCAGCTTTATAGTAAAATATAATCACACAGCGGATAAAATTCCAATACAGTACAGACTCAGAAATACACATTGGTCTAGGACTCTGGTAGTCTGGACTGATGATCTTGAATTTAAAAAATGTTGTTTCAAATCAAAACAAAAAATCTAAACGTCCTGTTTTAGTGCCTTTAGTTTTCACGCGATTAGCCCGCATTTCACAATAATTTGGTGCTTAGGATGATCCAGAAATGATCTAATACGAGGAATGTCTGTTTGTTTGTTTTCAAGATTTATCTGGGAGTTGGAATAAGAGGGTTTTTGACCTAAACAATCGATAGGTAAAAACCTCAAACCCAGGAAAATTCATATTTTGTATCTCATTTGAAATGTTAACATTGGGCTTACGGAGTTTCAAATCAAAGGAATCGTAACGGCTGTGAGTACATTAACCAATGAACTGTCAAAGTGGAACTTACTCAAGGTTAAGTATCAACAAATGATTTGTTGAAAACAGCGACTAGAACGATTGAATAAAGATTAAATATAGAGTGGAAATATTTTGTAACCACAAAACGAATCATACATCACTGAGTATGACTTGGCTTCCCCGGTACTACTAGTAAAATAACTAGGGGTGTGCGAGTTGTGGTTTTTTTTAATCAAGTCGAGTAGTGCCAATTTTTTTGAGTTTGAGTATTTTCGAGCGAGTATTTGCCATCAGTTGGTAGTTTCAAATAGTTTAATGGGATTTGGATACCACTCCATATTTTATAATCTAAACATGGTTTCTAACTAATACATGAGTAGCAATACAAAGTTTTGGCCAGTACAATCAAACTGGATTACGTATTGACAAACACAACACGGTTTGACATTCATTTCCGGCCGATAAAACACGGCCCAGTTGTCATCTGGCCAATATCACCTGGTCCTGACATGGACATCAATATTAGATGACAAAATCATTAGTTACGGCCAATATGAAGTGGCCCGGTCGCCACCTTTGCCGATATTATGTAAACCATGTTAGGCCTTTATTATGTGATCCACTCGTAATTTTTGGCAAATATTATGTTTTCCGTTGTCATTTCCGGCCAAAGTTTGTCCGGACTAGTCGGTCATTTTCGGCCAATTTTACGTAATGCGAACGCTTTTTGTGACCGTTGTTGCACACGCGATTTGGCCGGTCGCAGTCGTTAGTGATCATTCGGAAATACTCGCTCGAACTTTTGATTACTCGCACACACCTAAAATAACATAGACAATTAGTTAAAACAGTTGTAATAAACTGCCATCGTCTTATTTTCGTTACAGGTGGGTCTGACAGTGGAGGGGGATGTGATTCTGTGTGGCTACCGGCAGGCTCTCGGGGCGACAGACTGGCTCGGTTCAGTGTTGGCGCACATGCGTCGTCTGCCAGCCAGTGACGCGGTGTTGTCGCTACTGCCCATCAACATGCTGTGTGGTTGGTAGCACTGTGATCCTTTGTAAAATCGTGGATACCGGGGAATCATTTAAATTTAAAAAAGTACAAGGATAGGTCCAAAAAGTGATATTTTGTAGTTAAATGAAAAAAATAATTAGTTTAATATTTGATAGATTTAATGAATGTTAATGAATGGCAAAAAGTAAAGTATTTTAATCTTGTAACCATTTGTGATACGGGGGACCATTTGTCATGAACAAAATTGTACAGGAGAGCTGAATAATTAACTCTGAGCGCCAAGCCAGTAAATAGAGTGGTTAAATCTTTGTTGATTTTTAAAATATATTGAACATCTGAACACTTAAAATTGTAAAAATCGTACTTCCGGGAACACATACACACAGTAAAGGTGGGTAAAAAGTAGCAAAACACCTGATCACCTAAAACATAAAACCACCGATTGAGACTGAGAGTCGAACGCTTGATCCCCCCCCCCTTGGTCGGAGAGGTTGAGCCTTAGACCGCTCAGCTAACCTGATTGGCTCACAGTTGTATCGGTCTGTGAGATATTATGCCGTAGACGTAATACGAGTTAGTTCTGTTTGAGTCACCAGGTTACCACATATCAGGGGTAGACTGCAGACAGAGCCCCCAACTGTAAAATTGCTTATTGTGTATTGTAATTAACAGTGTTTTTATGTGGCAGATTCACAAGCCGATTATAACGGCCCTTAACCCATTGAGGTAGTAATTTTATTCTATTTGCAGTAGCCTATAACGGGAATTGATTGGTGCTGCACTCTAGAAGCAAAATATGTAACTAATGACCGCGGGCATCTACGGTTCTATCTGCTAGGGGCGCAGACTGACTGAAAACCCTTAATATCGCCGCCAGGCCTTTGGTCGTGTTAGCTGAGTTGGCTACGTCGTGGAACCACCTTGGCCAGGTGGTGATACGATGTTCGTGGGTTCGATTCCCGCACACGACCAAAACTGACCAGTTGTGCAACTCTCAATGAGTTAACCGGTCTGTGGCAACGTTGGTGGGAGGGCCCAAGTAAAATAAACGGTGGCAGGCTTGCTTGGAAGTTGACGGGATCGGTTAATTCTTTGAGACTTGCACATGGTCAACAATGATTTTGCTAATTTTTACTTATGTCTGTGTGTGTGCCAATGCGAATCTCTAAACTGAAAGAAAACAATATTTTAATTAAAATACGCCATTAATCCATTTAAAAACACCAATTTTATACTCCACACACACAGGTTAATAAAATTACAAGTAAGGAACGAGACCAGCTCGTATGTCTACGCCAATGGGTTAACGGTCAAAGGGTTGATATAAATAAGTGAATCTTTTATATATATCTTTGATATCTTTGCCCTTTTTCTCATAACCAAAAGTAGCCTTTTTTTCTGTTTATAATTATTAAGTCGTAACTAATAAAAGTTTTGAAATATATTTTTATAATAAAGGTATCTTGGTGTTCAGAACGTTGTGTTAAATAATTTAAAATTATACAATATATAATATTTATTAATAATAAATAATTTGTTACCTTGCAGACCCTTCGTACAGCATGAAGGACGGAGTGTCATTTTACATGTGGGTGTCAAGAATAAACAATGCATTACTGTTGCGCTCCACTGAGTCTGAAGTCAACAGAATACTACAGAGCGACCCCGCGATACTACAGAGCGACCCCGCGATACTACAGAGCGACCCTGCGATACTACAGAGCGGCCCTGTGGTGCTACAGAGCAACTCCATGGTACTTCAAAGTGTCCCCTCAATACTACAGAGTGAACCCATGGTACTAGACAGTGACCCTGTGATACTAACGAGCGAACCTGCGACTCTGCAAAGTGACTCCACCATACTACAAAGTGGCCCTGCAATACTACAGAATGACTCCATGATACTACAAAGTGACCCTGCGATACTACAGAGCAAACCTGGGATACTACAATGTGGGCCTACGATCCTAAAAAGTGACCCTGTGATACTACAAAGAGATCCTTCCATACGAGTGTGTGACCCCGCAATACAGCAGAGTGATTTCACGATACTACAAATAGATCCTGCGATATTACAAAGTGGCCCTGCAGTACTACAAAGTGAGCCAACAATATTACAGTGTGACCCTGCGATATTACAAAGTGGCCCCCCAATAGCACAAAGTGACCCTGCGATATTACTAAGTGAGCCAGTAAAACTAAAGAGTGACCCTGCAATATTACAAAATAAGCCAGCAATACTATTGGGTGACCCTGCGATATTACAAAGTGAGCCAGCAATACTACAGAGTGACCCTGCGATATTACAGAGTGAGCCAGCAATACTACTGGGTGACCCTGCGATATTACAAAGTGAGCCAGCAATACTACAGAGTGACCCTGCGATATTACAAAGTGAGCCAGCAATACTACTGGGTGACCCTGCGATATTACAGAGTGAGCCAGCAAAACTTCAGAGGGACGCCTCCACGTGACACTTTACCCCGCCAAGATCCATGTCTACCTCTTCACCTATCTATCTCAACTTCTATCGTTAATCTTCAGTGGTAGACACTCTTTGTAAAAAAAGATAAGAATTATAAATAAGTTTTGTGGCTCTAGCTTTGATTTTGTCAAATAAACTGTCTATTACAACCAAAAGAATCAAGAGTTTGTGCTGTACATAATTTTTAATCAAGTATTTTAGTCTGATTATTATTAACGTAGCGCTTCGGATGATGCATAAGGACTGTAAAAAGATTAATTTGTAACATTTTTATATTTTTGATATGTTCTACTAAAGTTCAAAATATATTTACAACTGCACAGTACTTACATGCATTATTGTAAATCTGGCAATAATATCATAAATCTTTTATGATTTAAAACATTATTAGTGTTTAGTTTTATTTCCATGATTTATCAGTTTTCAGTGTGTCCACAAAAACAATTTTTTAATACCCAATATGTTTTACACTGGCAAAAATTGTTCCTGCTAGCAGTTCCAAAGTTTGAGGAACAATTTTTACTTTCTTTTAATGGTGTTTTATCAGCTAAAAACACTGATCCAATTTGAAAAATGATTGAATATGTATTGCTGGTCAACAATTGCAACTGAACTACAGCAATTTAATCGTGCTTAATTGTACTACACGGCAATTTTGCTGCAATTTATTAGTGAAAATTACAGTATTTTAAGTGTGGAAAACACAACTGGAACGTGTTTTATTGCCCAAAAATCGACAATATGACTGCATTTTGTTGTACCAAAGTTATTTCTAAAGACGAGAATGAAGACTGGAGTATGTTTTATTGGCTGGAAACATCAACCGAGCTGCATATTTTATGACGATCTAACCTAAGTGAACTGTTAAAAATCAACAATTAGAATGTATTTCATTGGCCAGAAAGAGCATTAATGCAAAATTTACAGTTTGTCAAAGCATTTTTATGGTTGGATTAAATTCCCATTAGGCCGTTCTAAATTTTTTTGGAATTATGACAATAACTGCTTTAAATTTTTTGTTTGAAATTTATTATTGGTGGGTTTGTTTTTAAGAAATTATTGCGGATGGCAGTGATGGAAATGTCAGCAGTAACTACTCTCAGTAGATGATGTAGAAGTACAGTCTGGGACGTTAGTCAGTGTTCGTTAGAACTACAGAATCTTACTGGTTCTTGGATTCAAAGAATTTATTTTGTGTTTTGTTTTTATGTGTGTATAACACCCTTGTCATTTTAACCCTTTGAGTGCCGCGGCATCATGGCCATTTCTTATGCATAAATTGCCGGGCTAATTTCAATGGAAAACGTAGTAGTTTACATAAAATATCATATAAAATACAATTTTAGAGGTATCCATGTAATTTTTTATTTATTTTGTTTATGAATAAATTCTCTATGAAATAGTATAAAGTAACTATACTCAGAAAATAAATTGGGGCTTGAAAAAATTGTTATATAAAACAAATTAAAAATTTGTTTTTTTTCAACTTTGACTTACATAAATTATGCTAAAAAATTTCATTTGATATTTTTCAACCCAATAGGCAGAAAGAGCAGAAAATGCTGATCAAAACTGATGTATAAATCATCAATATCAGTTAATGTTTGCAAAAAAAATAAATGAAAATATGTTACAATTCAAAAAAGGCCCTAGCCTAGGCTATGTGGTTACTAAGCAACGTTGAAGTACAATTTTGTAATATAAACAAATATTTATTTTTTAGTTTGTTGTCAGTAAACATGTTTATTATTACTAGTATATAAGCATTAGGCCTACCAAAGTAAATGAAATGCACAATAAACTAGAAAATAAAAGATGTATGTGTATCTTTTACTTTCACAAATACTTAGTACCTACGACAGTGACACTGTTTCCAAGATCATTGTAAACTAATTCCCGAAGGTTACTCAAGTTGTTTCTATCTATTCTGCTACTTATTTTTATTTCATACGTAAATAGAAAGTAAAAAACACTAAAATATAACTTCAATAACAATAATATAAGTGGTATTTACGTCAACAACAAACATATAACATTACACAACAACAAATACAGACGACATCTGCGACAGAGATGACTAAATTAGGGTCTGTTAACAGACCAAAGGCAACGAAATTGCTATAGATCTGATAGCTGGAAGCTTCTGGATCAAAACAAAATACTTTGAAAGCCAGTACCTTGTTTTGATATGAAGTACTACGTAAAATACCGAGAGTCGCTGGCAGCGACGCTCGGCAATTTGTGAGCGACGCTGTGGCACTCAAAGGGTTAAAGTTGACATTAGAAAGGGAATGGTCCAAACCCCGTTATCTGAGGTCAGCCTGTTCTTAGAAAGCATCATTAATAACCCAATGATTATTATTATATTAATAATACAGTCTATTTAAATTAGACGTCTTTAAATTTGTCTTTGTTTATAGCTACCCCAGTTATTAGGGAAGGTATATATGTTTAATGAATATAATTATATTTCTTTGCAAAGTGTAGCTATAACTTTTGATTTAATATCATAATAAATATGATTGGTAATTAATCTAGGAGGGAAGTATTTTGAGTATTATTGTGCTCGTTTTGTATGTAGCCTGTATTTTACATTGTACCTGAATAAAGATTAACAATATGTAGTAATCATCGATTATTAGTTTTCCTTGAGTAACCAACCATTACTAATAATATCAGTGGCGGATTACAGTGTTCTAGTGTGATGAGGGTACAAATATTTATTGTACTAGTGATGTAGTAAAGTTGCATTACTGAGTTTTCACTGTGTGCATGTACTGTTAATACTTGTTCAGCCACTATACATATTACACTAACTTAGATACTCCAATTAAACTCTATAATATATTGTATAACGTCAGTGAATATAGAAAATTAACCAACTTGAAAAACATCATGAATTGGAATTTTTTTAACATGATTGTGTTAGCCGACATAGTACCTAACTACAGTAAAACCCCGTTTAACCGAAATAATGGGGGCGGGACCGTTCCGGATAACCGATTTTCCGGTTAATCCGGAATTGGTATTTTAAGGTTAATTTCAGGGAAAAACGCATACGAGTTCCAGTTTTCACGACGTCAATTTATTAAAGTAAGGAATATTTACACGTTTACAATATAAAAGGCTATTTGTTGAAGTAATCAACAATCTTTTTCTGAACCTTTTCGTCACAGCGGTTGCGGGCAGCCTTGTCTCGCCATTTTTTTATGAGTAGCAAATCAGCGGGTATAGATTCGTGTGACTGCTCGACGAATTGGAGTGCGACCTACAAAAATACCCATATTGTACTGTGCCTACATATTCTTAATTTGTATTATGAATTTAAATAAAAGGGGCATTATTTAATACAATATGAATGAATAAATCCTATTTCGAAAGCATTAAAAGCAGCGTCTGCTGCTACTCGGTTGACGTCACATGCAGTCGACGCATCTACGTCGTCATCTCCATCAACGGGCTCTGCTGTTTCTCGCACATGCAGGTGTGAGAGTCTGCAGTACATTAATCCTTTAGTGCCAAATGGGTCAAGCCCCCACCCCCTCGTGACTGGTACAGGAATGTGGAAAACCCGTCAAAACAACCCCCGAATTCAGTGACCACCGCGGCCGGCGATGTCTCAGCGCACCATGAGTCATCCCGCCGGGCCGATCCTCTCTATTATTGATTATTTATTTCTCGTAAACCGTTCCGGTTAACCCGGGTTTCGGTTTAGCGGGGTCCGGTTAAGCGGGGTCTTACTGTGCAAATAAAACAATAAAATTTTACTATATTAAACATCATAAAATATGACAGGTCTTCGTATTTCAATGTAGGAACAAATAATTCCCTTGGCAGAGGCCAAAAATACCCTTACACTAAAATTTACACAAATAGAAAAATTGAAGACCGCCTCTACTAACAAATATTTAAAATCGGATCCCTAAAAATCTGTAGGTACTCTAAGGTAAAAGTAAGGCCTGTTTTTAAACTTTTAACACCAAAACTCTTGATTTTGGTAATGCGATGGCCATTCAGTGAAGTATTTTTCACTCATGCATACTAAAAACGATCAACTGTTAAAATGCTATTATCTTTCCACCATAAAAATACCCTCCATACCATAAATAAATTATGTGAAGCTTTATGGTCTCCGCGCCTGCTCGACTAAGTATTCCACCGTGCCCAGTGGTAGTGGCAAGAGTGACTCATCAGAGGTAACATTGGAATTGGTATGGGTTAGGTAGATTTGGGCCTATGGGTCAGGTAGAAGGAAAAATAATAAAAAAACATTCAAAATTTTTTAAACTTTATAGTTATAAATTATTTACAAAAAGTTTTTTGATAGTTCATCTATAATAATTTTCTTATAGCAATAAATAATTTTAACACCATTTTCTACTGATATAATGGAGATAAGGACATTATTACTGTATGGTTCTACATGGTATCGTGTAAATTAGCATAATAATCTAGTTTTAATCTACTAACACCTTAAATCAGCAAATAAAGTATAAAAATTCCACAATCAACTAGAAACACAAAAAGCTCTTCATGTCATATGAAAACAATCACAATTTGATAGTTTAAATTTGAATTACATTTTGAACAATGCAGTTTTTTTGTTGGGTAAAAAGAAAAAACACAAAAACTACACTGTCTACACTAACAAATACATCTATTATCTGCAATGGTGGGGACCACAAAGGTTACATTAAAAACCAGAAAATTCAGTCAGTGAATAAAACTGCTGTTTGAAGTTAGAAATTAGCAGTTCTCAAAAGTTCAGATAGTTTTATAAATGTTAAAGACTAAAGAGAATCTGTACACTTGGCTTATGTGAAAATCTGCTTCCTTCAATTTTATCGGACAGTCCTTTCACGATAGTTGGCACCTAGTTTGCGCATGCAATTAACGACTTTCCCCCTCCACGTGTCTTGGTACGGTCAGCTTAGCAATATACATTTATATTTTAAAACATAATTGTTTTGTTTATTGAATTTGTTGGCTATGTTTAATTGACTGTATACAACCGTTGGAGAGGAATAGAGAATTCAACGTCTCTCTCTCTCTCCCTACCGTACCGTGAAAGGATCTGCAAGACTTGAATTAATACTAGGGCTTTTAAATTAGTTATTTCATAAAACATATTTATAATTTTATTTTAACTGGAATTTATGGCTGGTATTAAGATTTAAAAATTAAATAAAACACATTGAGTTATTTGTATTGGTATTTAGTGGATTAAACAGGAGCATCCCAAAACTCCGAGGTTTCATAATTCCGAGGTCTGTAAAAATCAGCTAAATATTAAATTTATCTAACTCCAAGGTTTCACAGTTCTGAGGTATGTTTAGTTTAATACAATATTGCACTTTATCACAATTCCGAGGTTTCAAAACTCCGGTGCCTCTAAAAATCAACTAAATATCTAGAATATTATCACTCCAAGGTTTCACAATTCTGAGGTACAGTCTGCGCCACAAGTGAGCCGCTGCGCCGCCGGCTGCCGTGCTGTAGTCGTACGGCGCTGGGACCTGCAGCTTCGTTATAAATGCAAAAATGTACTTATCAATTGTAGTGAAATTTAAAGCCATAAAAATAAACCTTTTTATCCTATACATTTATTCGAGAAATTTCTTATTATTTGTCTGCAAACTGTATTTGTTCAGCCATAGATGTTGCTTATACTTTGTTTGAGATTAGGCATTTTTGAACTTGTCGAAAACCTAAAACCTAAGAAAACTCAATGTTGCTCATAAATCCACACAGAAATTATCATTTAGCTCAACTCATAATGTTATTGATTGGTAAAAAACGACGTATGTGGTTAAATAGCCAGTGTAACATGAACATAAAAAGTGTTAAGTATCAGCAAGTGATTTTACTCAAAACAAGACCTAGAACGATTGATGAAGTTCATACATATAATGGATATATATATACCTACAAATTTGATAAAAATAAAATATATATTGGGTGTTCAGAAAAGGCGTTCCAATAATTTAAGATGTTATTGTATACTTAACAATAAGAAAAAAAGTTCCTATGAACAAATGTCCTAAAACGTATAGTTTTCCGTCCATCCGTCTGTATGTGTTTTTTACATAATTTAACATAACTTTTTAACCACTTAAAGTATCAACTTAAAACTTTGTACATGTATGATGACTTAATTTAGTACGCAGTTTCAAGTTTTACTTTGTACCAATTCAAAATGGCAGCCATTTTTAATTTTCAGAGCTTATTATCTTAAAAACCGTAATATTTAGGAAAATACTTAAGAAATCAAAAATGTTGTGTCTTTTTTTCCTAAAAATTATTATATGTAGATCTTAACTGTAGGATTAAAATTAACTGAGTAGTTTTGTTTTGTATACGTTAAAAAATGTTTTTTTGCCGTATCTGGACTAAAACATCATGTTTAAACGTCTAAAAATCACAATTTCTCAATTATTTATAATGTTATAGTTAGAATTTTCACACTCTTATTAGAGAATTTCCTATAGAAAGTGAACTATTAGCATGACCCACACGGTGAAACTTAAGCCCACGACCACCATAGAAGTTCCTAACGTGACCCCCTGAACACGTTTTGGGGGGTCGTTCAAAATTATATATATATGTGTGTGTATGCACTCTAGCGGTCACATTTTTTGTCCGATTTACTTAAAATTTGATAGGGATGTTCCTTTCTATAATCAGTTGGACAAATTCGTTGGGCAAAAGAATCGGAAAACTCTAAACCCCTTTTTTGGGGATTAATCTTTCAAATTTTGAGTTTTTGGGCCCAAAAATGGTCAGAAAAGCTCCAGATGTAAAATTAATGCATGAACAAAGATGAGAATTAGTGAGGCGAAACTTTTAAGCCCTCTCCCGTCATTCTAGCATAACTATTTACCAAGTTATTGAACAAAATGTGTATTGACCAAACACAGTACGTTGTCTTTTGGGAGTTTTACACTAGAAAAGCCTGTTATTCACTTGTTGATGTACATTTAAATTGATTTTGAGTTTTAAAAGTTTGTTATGTGGAAATTCACTTCCCTCACGTTAGCGTGCTTCGTGCGAACTCGTTTTAAAGATAAAATGACACAACTTTTTTTACTCTTTCCATTTTTAGCGAATTTCCCCTATAGGGAAGAAGCTATTACCGTAGGCCTCATGGTCCGACTTAAGCCCGAGACCATGATAACTTTTCGTTTTGAGGTCCCCAGATGCCAAAAACACCATTCGTTCAAATTTTTATATATGTATATATATATATATATATATATATATATATATGTGTGTGTGTCCGTAAGCACGATAACTCTCGTAAAAAAAGTCCAATCTTAATAAAATTTGGTACAAATATGTGAAGTACCATTTATTTGAACGAGTTTTAAAACCAGACAAATCAAACTATCCGAAGGGGGGTTTTGTACACCACAAATGGGTTTTTTGGGGTTTTCCCATGTAATTGTTATTTAAATCAAATTTTAATTTATACCGTTGAATTCAGTTTAAAAAAACAAACAATTTGGTATTTTGATCATTGCTCTATGTCAATTGGTTACTGAGATATTACAAGTGCTAAACACAGTACGTTGTCCAATGTTATTCTTATGGAGAAAAAGACAAATTTTATATCTCGGTTATTTATGAACATAAACTGACGAAACTTGGTATATCGCTTCATCTGGTTGTGGTTTGTTGTTGTTTGAACAAAAAACCAATTTTTCGCCTATGGTTCCCGAAGCAGCAAACCTAGGTACTCGGTCCCCATGTTATTCTTATGGAGAATAATAAAAGTGTTATATATCGCTTATTTATGAATGTATATGGATGAAACTTGGTATGTGACTTCACTTAGATGAGTTCTTTTGATATTTGTATAAAAATCCATTATTTTGTGTTCCTTGTTGCAGCAAACCTGCGAACTCATCCCTAATGTTATTCTTATGGAGAATAATGAATATTTTAAATATCGCTTATTTATGAATATATTTCTTATGAATTCTGGTAAGAGGCTTAATGTAATATTAATACATACATATTCATTGGAAATTCGCTGAGTACACAGGTTTGCTGCGACGGGGGTATTTCCTATATACTGTATTACGATTTTTGAGATATTAACCCATTGAGGTAGTAATTTTATTCTATTTGCAGTAGCCTATAACGGGAATTGATTGGTGCTGCACTCTAGTAGCAAAATATGTAACTAATGACCACGGGGGTCTACAGTTCTATCCGCTAGGGGCGCGGACTGACTGAAAAACCTTAATATCGCCGCCAGGCCTTTGGTCGTGTTAGCTGAGTTGGCTACATCGTGGAAACACCTTGGCCAGGTGGTGATACGATGTTCGTGGGTTCGATTCCCGCACACGACCAAAACTGACCCGTTGTGCAACTCTCAGTGAGTTAACCGGCCTGTGGCAACGTTGGTGGGAGGGCCCAAGTAAAATAAACGGTGGCAGGCTTGCTTGGAAGTTGACGGAATCGGTTAATTCTTTGAGACTTGCACATGGTCAACACTGATTTTGCTAATTTTTACTTATGTCAACTGTGTGTGTGCCAATGCGACTCTCTAAACTGAAAGAAAACAATATTTTAATTAAAATACACCATTAATCCATTTAAAAACACCAGTTTTTATACTCCAATTCACAGGTTAATAAAATTACAAGTAAGGAACGAGACCAGCTCGTATGTCTACGCCAATGGGTTAAGTTTTGAAAAACAGAAATAGCTGCCATTTTTTATTGGTACAAAGTATAAACTTGATACTGCGAACAAAATTAGGTCTTATCAGTCCATCATACATGCACCAAGTTTTAAGCTGATACCTTGAGTGGTTAAAAAGTTATGTAAAAAACACATACAGAAGATAGACGGAAAACTATATGATTTAGAACATATGTTCATAGGAACTTTTTTGCTTATTTTTATGTGTACAATAACATCTTAAATTATTGGAACACCTTTTCCGAACACCCTGTTTATATTAAATATACTACCTGGAAACATCGGGTTAAATTCACAAACATACTTGGAAATTTTTTCTCCATGAAACATGTTTAGTTAAATGTCAGACCACTGCACATTTATAAAAAACTAGCTGCTATGCCCGTGCTTTGCAACGGGGTGGAAATTCAGAGTAGAACAATTGTAAACAAAATAATGACAGTCTGTAGTTATATATACTCCTTATAACAGAAGTTTATTTAAACTGCTAATTGAATTAGTAAAAAACACATGTGACATAAACCAAATAAAACTCTCCTCCATATGAATAACATGGGAACTTGGAAGTCCCGTAGGGCAGAGCCCTGAGGACCTTTCTAAAGGGCAATAGGCCTATGACACTCCTCGGTACATAGACTACATTTGTGCAAAATTTCAGCAGAATTGGTCCAGTGGTTTTGGCGTGATGGAACAATAGACAGACAGACAGACAGACACCACCACATTTTTATAGTAGTAGTGATATCAAAAAACCGTTGTCGCTGATAGTTTATTACAATATATACACTTATACATAACAAACCACATTATTTGTGCTGTATTCTTTGTAGAGGTAAACCGTCGTCGCTGATAGTTTATTACAACATAAACACTTATACATAACAAACCACATTATTTGTGCTGTATTCTTTGTAGAGGTAAACCGTCGTCGCTGATAGTTTATTACAACATAAACACTTATACATAACAAACCACATTATTTGTGCTGCATTCTTTGTAGAGGTAAACAAACTACTTGGAAAGTGCCTTGATTTATAAAAACTAGTTCTTGTAATCAGCCGACTATATATAAATCAAATAACCATTGATGAAGTTGTGATTAATTTATTTAAAAGGGATTAAAGCAATACAACTTTCATACACATCTAAAGAGTTGCAACTAAGGATGTACCATAACATGTTTAGAGCTAGACATTTTTATGGCCAAGACGCAAACATGTTATCAACATTTTAGAAGAGAAAAGAATCCTATATATTAATACGCTAGGGTTTTTTTCTTCACAATCATAACTCGATAACGGTTGGACTGATTGTAACGTTAGATGTGTCAAACTAAAGGTATTTTTACGTAGATTTTTCAATTCATCTCAGAATTTTTAGAAAGGGCGTCACTTAAATACAGTAAAGGACTGAATTTTCGGAACAGTGGCGCTATCCGACGGCCGAAGTCTAAACTATGTGTTGATTGAAAGTACGTTATCCGCATTAACTCAGAGTATCTGGGGGCCGAGCTTTGCTCGGGGAACGCCAGTCAGTTTGTTGATATGACTTGGAGTAATATTTCACCACTTCCCCCTACTGATAGTCGGATTTTTATAGGTCATTTGCCTCTTTCCAACATTTTTAAGGTCACTCCAGTTGTTATTTATGGCTCAATGTCCCCTTTATTTATTTTACCACTCTATACATGTAATATTCACTCAAATCTTTAAATCTCTGCTCTCAGGAAACCACATGTTAATAATCATAAACAACATCATTACTTTGACAGTTCATTGACTGATTATAAACAGCTGTTACAATTCTTTTGTTTTGATTTTAAACTCCATAAGCCCAATGTTAATTTTTTTATCTTTTCATTTTTGTTTATTTACATTATTTAATTTTTCATGGGGATGAGACTTGTCTAGAACTTATTTTTATCCCAGAAATTAGTTATTTCCAACATTTGAAGGAAATTGTTGGTGCCGTTGTTGAGATCAGTGTCACAAGCAAGCCCGGGCGGATGCACGCAGCCCTTACTCATATCAGAGTATAGGATGTTATCATTCGTTTTAAGGATCCGGTCTACCCATGAGCCAAAATTACAACGCAGTTCAAACCTTGGCCGCTAACGGCGCTGTTTTGGCCAAGCCGTGGGGCTGTTTTGGTGCCGTCGCGTCGTCTTTAGCTGACGAGCCCGACAGTTCGACAGCCCATGGGCCCTAAGCCCGACCAGCCCCTTTGAGACGCGACGGCAAGTCACAGTGCCTCACAGCCTAGTTTTACCACTTATAACACCCTATACCGCTACAGTAACGGCGCCTGTAGAATGTTTTCCTTCCAATATAAATGGGGTGAACCTAAATATGAAGGTAGAATAAACTTATTACTCCTATAACAGGTTAGCTGGGCATCCATAATTATTGAAATTAACGATGATGGTCGCAAATCCATAAATAACAATACTAACTAAACAATAAAACACATCATACAATAAAGGGATTTAATGAAAATACATCCAATTAAAAGCCTGTAATATAAAGTTATATATATATATATATATATATATATATATATATATATATATATATATATATATTTATTATTTTTAAAAGAAAATTACCAGAGTACCCTTCAAAATTCATTTTTAATTCACTGACACGTGTTTCGAGGTTTACCTCATGATCACAGTGCAGCTAATAACCTTAAACTTAAAATTAAATAACCTGTAAATAAACAAAACAGTATGATAATTTTGTTAACATATGCTAAATTATCTATCTATATATGATTAATTACTTTTGATTTTTTTGATTGTTTCAAAGATTGGATTTTTTTGTTGCGCCTGCATTATATTTAGTATATTAGTTTTGTCTTCTGAATAATTCATGTAAATGTGAAGCTCTTCTTTTGCATTCATTTTGTCACCTTTCTTTTCAATAGACAAAACTTCTAAACTTTCTTGCAGTGTACCAAAATTGTGATCTGTAGTTAAAATATTGCCGAACATATTTTAACTACAGATCACAATTTTGGTACACTGCAAGAAAGTTTAGAAGTTTTGTCTATTGAAAAGAAAGGTGACAAAATGAATGCAAAAGAAGAGCTTCACATTTACATGAATTATTCAGAAGACAAAACTAATATACTAAATATAATGCAGGCGCAACAAAAAAATCCAATCTTTGAAACAATCAAAAAAAATCAAAAGTAATTAATCATATATAGATAGATAATTTAGCATATGTTAACAAAATTATCATACTGTTTTGTTTATTTATAGGTTATTTAATTTTAAGTTTAAGGTTATTAGCTGCACTGTGATCATGAGGTAAACCTCGAAACACGTGTCAGTGAATTAAAAATGAATTTTGAAGGGTACTCTGGTAATTTTCTTTTAAAAATAATAATTATAATAGTAGCCCTATGCAGTGAACTTAATAATATAATATATATATATATAATAATATATAATATATATATATATATATTATACATAAAACAAGTATTTACAATTTACAGAGATGTTATTAAATATCCCCGTCGCAGCAAACCTACGTACTCAGTGAATTTCCAATGCATTTATAATATGTTTCTCACTACCACATAAATACACTCATACCAAGTTTCATAAAAATACATGAATAAATAAGGGATACAGTGGAGTCTCACAAACTCGACACAATGTGGACTAAGACCCTGTCGAGTTTGTGGAATGTCGAGTTATCCAGAATTACATTGGGAGGGGAGGAAAACACATTATTTAGCTGTAAATTGTATACTGTATTAGATTTTACTTAAACACATTATAGTATAAATGTATAATGATACTGTATTACAAACTTAAGAAAAATATAAAAATTAGATAAATATTTAAAAACTGAGAATAAATAACTAATTGTCCTCGTTTCCAAAATATATAGTCTTGTAATACATGTACTGTATAGTAAATGAGGTGTCGAGATTCCCAGAGTGTCGAGTTATCGGGAGTCGAGTTTGTGAGACTCTACTGTATATGGAATTTCATTTACTCTCCATAAGAATAACATTGAAAGCTGAGTGCGCAGGTTTGTTGCAACAAGGAACACAAAATATGTGTTTTTATGCAATTATCAATACAACTTAACCAGTCGAAGCTGCACACCAAGTTTTATTAATTTATGTTCATAACTAGCAGTTTCCCGGCGCGCGTTGCTGCGCCCAAATTAAGTTGTTTACTAATTATTGTTAATTTTGGAAACACTAAATTTCTAAAACCTGACACTGCACCCTTGTGTGCCCTCTGGGTCGGAGCCCTTTGGACTGATTTGCACCAAACTTCACACAAACCATCCTTGAATAATGCTTAATAATGCCTGAAAGTTTCATTACAATCTGTCAAGCGGTTTCGGAGTCCATAGGCTACATACACATATACAGGGTGAATCTCGTAAGTTGTCCAGTATTGATTTCAGACAAACCGTTGGTCCTACGATGATGAAATAAAATTATTTCCCACTAAACCAACCCCAAGGAATAACGTAAAAATATTTTTAACGATTTTTAAATACAGGGTGTACCAGAAACTGAGGGTCACTAGTCCGAATCTACGAAGTATCAAATACAAACGTATATCATGATATACATCAAATTAAAGCTCTTTTCAATCCAAACCATTTGGCGGAATCGGATTTTGATTATTATTGATTCATTTCAAAATGGCGGCTGTTTTTGCGAAAAAATTAGTATTTTTTTGAATACCCTGTATTTTTCTTAAAAATACAGATATCTTGATTCTGATTCAAATATCGCATTCCTTATGAGCTAAGCTTTATTTTGATATGCAACACTTCAATATTATCTCAAAAACAAAAAGTTTCAAAAATATCAGTTTTTGAAAATATGTACATAGCCAAAACTCAAAAATTTCAAATAGCACCATATGTCAAATAGCATATCATTTTAAAGGTATTGCAATTCTAAGAAACTTTCAAATTTAAACCTTATGCGTATCTATTTTGGTTTTCGAGTTATCAACAAAAAACATGTTTTCCCACATTAAAACACATGTTATTTGTTAAACATGGTGGTAAAGGCTGGACCATAGTTCTATTACCACCATGTTTAACAAATAACATGCGTTTTAATGTGGAAAAACATGTTTTTTGTTGATAACTCGAAAACCAAAATAGATACGCATAAGGTTTAAATTTGAAAGTTTCTTAGAATTGCAATACCTTTAAAATAATATGCTATTTGACATATGGTGCTATTTGAAATTTTTGAGTTTTGGCTATGTACATATTTTCAAAAACTGATATTTTTGAAACTTTTTGTTTTTGAGATAATATTGAAGTGTTGCATATCAAAATAAAGCTTAGCTCATAAGGAATGCGATATTTGAATCAGAATCAAGATATCTGCATTTTTAAGAAAAATACAGGGTATTCAAAAAAATACTAATTTTTTCACAAAAACAGCCGCCATTTTGAAATGAATCAATAATAATCAAAATCCGATTCCGCCAAATGGTTTGGATTGAAAAGAGCTTTAATTTGATGTATATCATGATATACGTTTGTATTTGATATTTCGTAGATTCGGACTAGTGACCCTCAGTTTCTGGTACACCCTGTATTTAAAAATCGTTAAAAATATTTTTACGTTATTCCTTGGGGTTGGTTTAGTGGGAAATAATTTTATTTCATCATCGTAGGACCAACGGTTTGTCTGAAATCAATACTGGACAACTTACGAGATTCACCCTGTATATATGTGTACATACATACTTCCTCTTTTAGCGAATTTCCCCTATAGGGAAGAAGCTATTACCGTAGGTCTCATGGTAAGACTTAAGCCCGAGACCATGATAACTTTTTGTTTTGAGGTCCCCAGATGCCAAAAACACTATTCGTTCAAATTTATATATATGTATATATATATATATACATATATATATATATATATATGTGTGTGTGTGTCCGTTAACACGATAACTTGAGTAAAAAACGTCCGATTTTGATGAAATTTGGCTCAAATGTGTAAAATGAAATTCATGACTAAGTTCGAAAACCAGAAAAATCGGACCATGGGAAGGGGGGTTTATGGGGGTTTTAAATTTTCCAAAAATCAGTTTTTTGCATTTTTCACCCTACAATTTATAAAAAACTTAATTTTGGTTTTGACCATGTTATGAAGCTTAAAAAAACAAATAATTTAGTATTTTGAATTATTAACCTAGGTTAAGTGGTTGCGGAGAAAATCCAAAAAAACCTGCTCATAAAATCTCCCATGTTAATCTTATGGGAAAAAGGTTTTTGGCTTTTCCTCACTTTATTTTAATGTAAACTTTACATTTGCTTTTACCAATCTGTTCAGTTCCACAAAACAATCATTTTGGTGTTTAAATTGTGATTCTACGCCTAACCGTTGCAGAGATATTCAAAGTGCTAAACACAGTACGTTGTCCAATGTTATCCTTATGGAGAATAAATAAAATTTGATATCTCGATTATTTATGAATGTATGTTGATGAAACTTGGTATGTGGCTTCACGTAGTACTGGTATATTTGCACAAAAAATTGATTTTTTGTTGATTATTCCCGTAGCAGCAAACCTGCGTACTCAGCCCCCATGTTATTGTTATGGAGAATAAGTAAAATGTGATGACTCCCTTAATTAAGAACATAAATTAATAAAACTTGGTATGTAGCTTCACTTGGTTGAGTTATATTGATAATTATATAAAACCCCATTTTTCTGTTCCTTGTTGCAGCAAACCTGCTTTCTCAACCCCCATGTTATTCTTATAGAGAATAACTAAAAAATATAATATAGCGCTTATTTATGATTGAATATTGATGAAACTTAGTATGTGGCTTTGCCTAGTTAAATTCTATTTATATTTGCATAAAAACCAATTGTTTCTGTTCCTTGTTTCAGCAAACCTACGTACTCATTACCAATGTTATTCTTATGGAGAATAATTTAAATTGCTTATATGTGAATATATTTTTATGAAACTTGGTTTGCGGCTTTATGTGGTATTAAGACATATATTATACATTGGAAATTCGCTGAGTACGCAGGTTTGCTGCGACGGGGGTATTATATATTTAGATTGAGGGAGATATAAAAACTTGACTGATTTTATCCATAAGAATAACAGGGCTGAGTATGCAGGTTTGCTGCTACGGAGAAAATCGATAAAAAATAATTTTTTTGGGAAAATATCGATATACCAGGTACTCCTACCTGAAAGCCACATGCCTGGTTTCATCAATATACAATCATGCATAATCGAGATATCAAATTTTAATTATTCTCCATAAGAATAACATTGGACAACGTACTGTGTTTAGCACTTTGGATATCTCTGCAACGGTATGACATAGAATCACAATTTAAACACCATTGATTTGTAGAACTGAACTGATTGGTAAAAGCAAATGTGAGGTTCATTCGGGATTTTTGGTATTATAAAAATATGTAGAAATAGTGATATAAAAATGTTTTTTTAATATTGTAAACAGATTAAATAATTGAAATTCATTACAAAACAGTTAAATAAATTTAAAAGCTCAAATTTATTATATGTAATTGTCATCAGTTTAAATAACTAAATATGTGTTATAGTTACTTAGTTGTATTATACAAGCCGTATTATTATTAGAGAATCCTTTGTTAAAATATAATTACTGTATTCTAGGCCTATACAATATGTTATTAAATATTTTATGTATCTTCAAGTATAAATACATTCGTTCGTAGGTATTTTCAGAATGAGCACTAAAGGCCTTATCAAATGTTTTGTTATGTTTGTTTAAAACCGTAGCAACCTGTCGTGGGGGACACACTTGCTATGATTCGAGCAATAGTACATCTAGTATTGTATAACATAATTAGCATTTATGTAACCCGACATCGCCTAGGCAATTCGGTCCAGAGGCCCGTGGGTACCGTCATTGACTATATACATGAGTATATATAGTATACATTGACTCATGTATATAGTCAATGGTACCGTCCACACCGGTTTTTATGAAAACCCGTATTTATCAAACGACCGATAACGCTAGGATATTCGAATTTGTTATCATTGTAAAGCTAATTTTACGCCAGATTTATTGCATACAATTTTAACTATAATTGCGTAACTCAATCGTAGTAGACTTTAAAACATATTAAACCTTTTCAACATAGTTTTATTAGCGATTTGGAATATGGATTTAAATAAATCATTAAACTTTTGATGACTTCCTTTAAAAACAAGTTTTAGCGAATTTCCCGTATAGGGAAGAAGCTATTATCGTAGTCGGCATGGTAAGATCTAGGCCTGGGACCATAACTTTTAGTTTTTTGAGGCCCCCAGATGAATCAAAAAACACTATTCGTTCAAATATATATGTATGTCCGTAGGCACGACAACTTTTGTAAAAAAACCCGATCTTGATTGAAATTTGGTATCAAAGTGTAAGATACCATCTATTTTCATGAGGTCGAAAACCAGTTAGGTCGCACTATTTTAAGGGGGTTTTGTACTCCAAAAATAGGTTTTTGAACTTTTTACATATAATTATTTTTAAGGCCAAACTTCAGTTTGCACGATATTGAATTCAGCTTAAATAACAAACAATTTGGTATTTTGATCATCGCTTTACGTCAATTGGTTACCGAGATATTTAAAGTGCTAAACACAGTATGTTGTCCAATGTTAATCTTATGGAGGATAAGTAAAATTTTATATCTCGCTTATTAATGAACATATATTAAAGAAACTTGGTATACGTTCTGGCGACCTTCTTACAGGTAGCGATTCTGGTAGTTCAGGAGGAGCTGGCGGATTCTGGTAGGTCAGCGATTCAGGTATATGTTTTAAACACAAATCAAAGTATTCAGGGATATAAAAAAAAAACAATACCCTTGTTGCAGGAAACCTGAGAAACATGATGTATTTAAAACTGAACCAGGTGTACAGCAGCGGGCAGCGCAAGGCTCGACGCGACGTGGAGTGGGTCCCGAGCGCTGCGCTGAGACAAATCATTCCTCCACTTCAACCTAAATTATATCCTGAACAGTTAATCGTACTTTTCCCCAAAATCCTGCGGTGACGTATAAACTCTTTATCTAAAACTTTGTCAGTGACAAAAAGTTCCTAGCCAAAAATAAACAATTTTTTTATGTCACAATTACAGATTTAAATCATTTGTTTTACTTTTTTTAATTATCATAACTAAAGAAATATATATGCTTGATGTTTAAATTAAATATCAGTTTAGAGTAATGATCATGTTTCACTGTGAAAACTTTCATAATTTCAAGTAAATTATAAATGTGTATAATGACAGTAGATTTGAAAATGGAGCATATAATTTTCCTATTTCAATTATTATAAACGTTGATTGGCACCTTGACAATTTATAGGTTTTGCATTTAATGTTTTTAAGGTGTTTAATGTTTTTAAGCCGTTAAATGTTAATGTACAATAATACTGAAACACATATAATGTTATGAAACCTCAGAACTATGATAATTTTAATTCTTAGTTGACTTTAAGAGACCTCGGAAATATAAGACCTCGGAGTTATGATAAACTGCTTTTTATATTTAAATAAACGGATCTTGGAGTTTTGAAACCTCGGAACTATGATAGTTTTAATTCTTAGTTGACTTTTAGAGACCTCGGAATTATGAAACCTCGGAGTTATGATATTTTAAACATTTAGTTGATTTTTACAGACCTCGGAATTATGAAATCTCGGAGTTTTGAAACCCACCCGATTAAACAGTTTTTAATAAATAAATCCATGTTTTTGTTAACCCTTTGAGTGCTAAGCTTCTGAAAGGAGCAGTTAAACCTGTGATGTTTTGTTGATTTTTTAAATGTCTTGAACGCCTGAACAGTCAAAATTAGTAAAAACATGCTTCCGCTGGACACACACACAGTAAAGGATTCGTAAAAAGTACAAAACACCTGATCAGATGTGCAACTCACAAAGAATCCACCTATCCCGTCAGCTTGGACCCGAGCCGTCCACCGTTTGCTTAAGGTCCGCCCTCCCCTTCAACTCTGCCACAGACAGGTGAACTCTTCATGAGTTGCACATAAAAACCACGGGATTTGAACCCTAAATCCAAGTGTTACCCCCGGCCGGGGAGGTAACGCCTTAGACCGCACAGCTACTGATCAGACTAGCAGCTGTAGAGAACCAGGTGGATTAGTGCCTAGGCGCTGGACGAGGTAGTTCAGTTTGTGACTACCAGGTTTCACCACCTGTCAGACTCAGACTACAGACTGAGCGCCTAATGGTACAATCGCTTATGAAGCAGTAACAATGTTTATTGATAACAGATTTAAAAGATGTTATATCGGTCCATAGCACTGAAAGGGTTAACAGTTAAAAAAAGATTCAACACCAAAATGTCTGAATTTCTAAAGTTGCGGCTGCAACTGATTGCTGCATGAAACACGTTTTTTGTACAAATATCAACAGACCACAACCAGAAGCCACATACCAAGTTTCATAAATAAGCTAGATATACGGTACAATTTTACTTAATCTCCATCAAACTAGCATTAGACAATATACTGTGTTTATTTAGCATTTTTAATATCTTGGTCATCAATTGCCATAGAGCAATATTTAAAACTAGTGGCTTGAAGGGGCCAAAGCCCCTAACCTTTCACAAATACTTTGCCTCGTCTGATTTTCAAGCTGAGGAAAATAGAACATTATTAAGTAGGATCACATGTTTTAATGTAAACAAAGGAGATGTTTTTAAATCCCCATGCTTTTCTTATGGGGGATGTTTTACCTTATTTCTCGTTTGCTGGTAACTTTTTAGAAATACTGCCATTTTTCCCCGAGTTCCTGGAACTAAGACGTTTAATTTGAGCCCCCTCCCGTCATCCTGTGATTTGCCAAACTCCCACAATATTGACTTAAAAATTTTGTTTACAGAATTATATATTATAAAGATATACATTTTTTTAAAGCTGAATCCAACAGATAATATTAAAAATAATAATAAAAGCTGAATTAAATAAATTCAGCATTTTTTTGGTACAAAATTCCAAAAACCCATTTTTAGCTACAAACCCCCAACCCCAAATACCCCTTTGAATACGGTGATTTGTCTGGTTTTCAAACTGAAAAAGTCATAAATGTTGGTTTACACATTTTAACCAAATTCATCAAAATTGAACCTTCTTTACAAAAGTTATCGCACTCTGGACACGATAATAAACGAATGATGTTTTTGGCACCTGGGGGCCTCAAAACCCAGGCTTATGTCTTACCATGCCGACTGTGGCAATAGCTTTCCTATTGGGGAAATTCGCTAAAACAGACTGATGGTCCCCCTACAAGCCTCTGGAATTTTACCCCGAGACCGTTGCTCATATGTGAGCCTTTCCAGTCGTAACAGCTGACTGACATCTCACGTTTGCACCAGTTTAACACCAAAACAGAATATTTTAAAGGCTTATTATTTTGTATCGGACTGTGGGTAAAAATCAGCTAATTTAAAGATAGTGTAAAATTGAAATAAAATGGTTTTAATTCTAAAATTATCAAATAATTTATCAATTAAGCTATTAACAGAAAGAGATTACGCTCACCTTCATCAAACATGCTTTACAAAATATATAATATTATTTGGTAACTGTTGTAAGAGAATACAACAACGGCTGAAAGATATTATACAAAATGATTTGAGTCTTAATGAACTACTTTGAGGCTAAGAGATAGAGAATACCTTTATCATAAAATAATACAGACCAATTAAAAAAACATTCAGAAACTACTCTCAGATACACTAAAAAAATTACTAAAATTAGTGTAAAATAAATACAGGTATGGAGAGGAGAAATCAGTTTTATTCATAAAAACCATTACTGCACAAATATGTGCAGTTGCGTTTTAAAGTAGCATTTAATTTTGGAGTACAGTTTATTCATCCAGAATTTGCAAAAATTATGATTACATTAAAACCAAAATGGTTTTCTTTACAGTTAGTAATAACACAGTCTAGTATAGACGGTAATGAAAGTTACTCACAGCTGCTCAAGCTGTTGCTCGGAATCAGAGCGTCTCACTAGCCTATTTCCGCCACCAACTGCCAGTATCACTAATGTGTTACATTAGCGTACAAACACACAGGACGCGGCACGGCGCGTCAAGAACAATTATGGGGTGAAACACACAGCGTGCGGAGTGGCGCGGCACGGAACGATGCGTCTTCACTTGGAACAGTTGTTTGATTTTTTGAAGCGTCATCACGCGTCTTGAAATGTATGGTGGGTGCCTGAAAATGTAATTCGAGGCTAAAATGTGAATAATTACACTATTTTTCCTCTTTACCGTCATCACCATTTTTCTAACCTGTGCAACTGGTGTAGCCAATAGATAGGCAAAAGCTAACCTAATAATCATGTAACTGTGAGTTTGTACCCTAAAAAGAAACAAAATCGGACAGAAGACAAAAGGCGATGCGAACGAGTGGAAGCGAGGCTAGTCTAGGCTGAACTTGTTGGTTGCCATCCGTCTTCTACACAATTTCGTTTTTCGTTCGTTTTATAAATATCCGTCATGTCTGTGAAATCTTTCTCATGCCGTCTAATTTTTTTTTTTTTCATTGATAGGCGTTCGGCAACGGAAGTTTTACTTTCAAAGTAAATGGATTTTGTTTTGGATTATTTAAGTGTAAAGTGATTTAAAATTATGTTAACTTGAACATTCAAAGTTAAATATTATAACTATAAAAGTTAGATTGGAATATCAAATTAATTAATATAAATTATAGAAATTGTTTTACCAAAACTGTTTTGTAGTTTAGACGCGCCGCTCTCTGTGTGTGAGGTCGACGCTCGCAAGATGCGCCACGGCCGCACTGCGCCGCGTCCGGTGTGTTTGTACGCTTAGTTTTGCTGTGTATGAATCGACAGTAACTTCCAAATGACACATTTACTCAAGTGTAGCCTTCATGACTGTATATCCTGTTCGTTGTATTAGACTGTGGAATTGTATATACTTTTTTCTCCCAGAAATCTTGGTAACAGGATTTTTTGAGTTGGAACATCACATTAACAATCTAAGAGTATTTCATCTGGAAAATTTTAATAATCTAAAAACACAAATTTTCAATAAATTATATCAAAATTCACAAAGGAGTGATACGAATATCAAAACTATATTATAGATAAACATATAATATACATAATAAATAAATGTAACACAATGATGTGAATTTCCTACTCAATATTTCACGCAGCTAAAATTGCACCATTGCACTAACATGCAGTAAAATCTCACTAATTCTATGATTTTGAACTTGAACACTTATTTGTGGCCAGTGCCGTCAGAGCTCAGTGGATATCACACGTTTTCAGCCAATCAGATTGAAATATATATCTTGGTTAATTGAAATATATATCTTGGATTGAATATATCTTGGTTATGGTAGATACTTATTGTTTTAGATCATTGAGAGGATGTGGCTTTTATTTAAATTTTGTGCATAATCCACTTTACTCTCTGCAATTACAAGATTGCAAAAAAATCGCTTTTTTTGGATAAAACTTAAGAGCAGAACCTCTCTTCTCAAACCTCCCTAATTAAAATCCTCCAAGTAGGCTGGAATTGCCCTCAATTCACCAGGGAAATTAGGGTCAAAAATAAAAAAATTGTAAGCAGAAATATTTTTGTTGATAAATGTTACCTAAGAGCCAATGATTATTACCTGATTCAAATAACAATTTTTTTACTTTGAGTTAAGTGAGCTTTAGCCACCATATTGTACTTAATTGTATTCTCTTTTACTTTCTCCCCCTTATACATAGTATATGGAGAAAATGTTGTTTTTGTCAAAATTTTAGAATTTAAGTTGGTAGTGGAAATATTCGTTTTGGTGCTCCCTGGACCCAAAAAAGTGATTTTTACATGATGACTGTGTGTGTGTCTGTCTGTCTGTCTGGATGTGTACAGAGCTAGAGCCCTAACCAATGGTCCGATTTTTATGACATTTGGTATGTAGGTACTAATTAGGGGTGTGCGAGTAGCGATTTTTTTAATCGAGTCGAGTAGTGCCAATTATAATCGAGTTTCGAGTATTTTCGAGCGAGTATTTACCATCAGTTGGTAGTTTCAAATAGTGTAATGGGATTTGGATACCATCCTAGATTTGATAATCTAAACATGGTTTCTAACTAATACACGAGTAGCAATACAAAGTTTTGATTGTTTGTTTATTAATTGTACCATTTTCGACGCTGTTCAAATGTTGTACTCTGTACTTCTTCATGAATAAAGATGATTGACTATTGACTATTGGCCCGTACAATCAAACTGGATTACGTATTGACAAACAAAAACCGGTTTGACATTCGTTTCCGGCCGATGAAACAGGGTACGGTTGTCATTTGGCCAATTTCACCACGTCCAGACATCGCTTATAATCAATATTAAATGACAAAATCGTTAGTCACGGCCGAAATTACGCGGTCCGATCGTCATTTTTGGCCGATTTTACGTGATGCGATCGCCTTTTGCGGCCGTTACTACGCGTTTTGGCCAGCCGCAATCGTTCGCAGTGGTCAATTTCGGCCGATTTTACGTGATACGATTGCCTTTTGCGGCCGTTACTACGCGTTTTTGCCGGTCGCAATCGTTCGCAGTCGTCATTTTTGGCCGAGTTTACGTGACGCGATCGCCTTTTGCGGCCGTTACTACGCGTTTTGGCCGGTCACAATCGTTAGCAATCGTCCGGAAATCGGCGGGAAATACTCGCTCGAACTTTCGAGTAGTTTTCAAAACTTCGAGTCGAGTTTGAGTATTAAAATACTCGGCCAAAAACTCAGTTTCGAGTACTCGCACACCCCTTTGCGAGTACTCCAAACTCGCAAAGGGGAGTACTCACAAAGGGGTGAGTACTACCCTAGTACTAATCCATGATATCGCCAGGCGTTTTTTACATTTTTTTAAATTTTTGATTTTTAAGTGTAATTATCACCCAAAACCCATAAAAAGTCAAAATATTTCTCAAAACCGGCTCTAACGATTTTAATTAAACTTTAGTCGTTTGTAGAGCTTTAGTTTTCCAACAAAATGACACCACCCGCATTTCTGTAAAAACTCGGGTTCAGATATTACAGGACTTAAAATATCAAAAATTCAGTTTTTTTGATTTTTATAAAAAACATAAGTATAAAATAATATTACTATTCACCATTAAAAAGAGCTCAAAAAACTAAATAATTTAATATTTTGAATTAATATTCTACGATTACTGGTTGCGGAGAAAATTTAAATTTTCTTTTTGCGGTAAACGGAGTACGTTGACCAATGTTATTCTTATGGGGAATACAAAAATTACTATTTCACTCTTATTTACTGATCAACTTCATTCATAATTGATATGCTTGTCAAGTTAGCGACCAACAGAGTAAATTCAAAATATTTTCCCTCTTAATAACCCTGGAGGGGAAAGGGGGCATTCCCCCTCTTAAAACCACGTGTGTAGCAATGGATTCTGAAGTGCCTCCAAAAAAGGGATTTGAGTGGATGTTTTTGAAAACAACTTGTTTACAAGATTTTCAGTACATTCGACCGTGCTTTATATTCTATTTTTAGTAAATAGGAAACAATATGTAGCTTCTGGGGAACAAATATCGTCATTCAAAGAGGTCCTTGCTGGGGTTCCACAGGGCTCAGTACTGGGACCATTATTGTTTATTTTGTATATTAATGATTTACTAAATTTTATGCCTTGCAAGACAATTTTATATGCAGATGATACATCCTTTATTTTACCATCTTCTGATTTTAGCACAGTGCAAAATGACATTGAAAATATCATTGGTATTGGAAATCAATGGTTCAAAAGTAATTTCCTTGAAATAAATATAGATAAAACAGAGAAAATTTGCTTTACATTGCGTAATGCTCAATTGGAGCATTCTAGCTCGGTAAAACTGCTCGGAATTTCTCTGGATCCTAAATTAACTTGGGAAGTGCACACTAACAATGTAATTTCTAAATTATCTAGAATTTGTTTTTTACTAAGAAAATTAAAACAGTGTGTTTCAGAGCACACTCTTCTTACAGTTTACCATGGTTTGTTTAATTCTCATTTATTATACGGTAATTTATTATGGGGAAATAGTGCTGGAGCCGGCAGAGTTTTTATATAGCAGAAAAAAGCATTACGAATTTTGTTCAATATTCCAAACATGATTAGCTGTAGATCTTTCTTTGTAGAAAATGAAATTATGACACTTTCAAATATTTTCATTTATCATAATTTAATTTTTGTGAAACAAAACATTTCCAATTTCACTTCATGTAATTCAATTCATAGTTACTTGACTAGACATTCAAATGATTTGTACATCCCACTGGCCAGACTATCAAAATTTATGAAGAGCGATAAATATCTGCAAATTAAACTTTTTAATAAACTTCCCTTCTCATTTAGAAATACAGAAAATATGAATATATTTAAATCAAAATTATCTAAATGGTTAATAAGTCATTCATTTTATACAGTGGATGAATTTTTTAGTAACTCTGACTTCTCAGTGCTTTTAAACTCTATCTAACAGTCTGCATGGTAATGTGTATAATATACAGTTTTAGGAGTTTTGCTATACTGTATTTTAAGATGATAGATTATTTTTCTGTTGGAACTCAGAGTCTGTGATTTCACTATGTTTGTATAACTTCACATTTTTATGACGTTGTCTATTGAAACTATGTATTGCTGAATGACAATAAAGAATTATTATTATTATTATTATTAAATAAAAAGTAATTTATTCATTAAAGTTGGGCTAAAAGGGAGAAAGTATGTGTCAGTTTCCTGACACCGTGTATTTCATACACTAGTTTTAAACACAGTTAGAAATGAGATATTATAAATTAATATTAATGAGTACCAAGCATACAGAGTGGACCTGTTGTAGGATTTAAAAATGGAATCACAACATTTATATTCTGGGTAAAAAAGTTCATTGAAAATGAAAATGTCATTTATGTATTTTAATTGCAAAGCACAGAAACACTATCGGCTGTGAAAACCAAACCATTTTTAATAACACAAGCTAGCAATACTTTGATTTAAATTATCACTTGAAGGACAGTTTTTCAAAACTGAATTTATCCTCATTTACTAGTTCTTTTCAAAGCTACTTGAGGAAGGTGTAAGGCCAGTCTAAGGGAGGATTAATCTGAGGGAGATTTGAGGAATATTTTAACATTTAAAATGTACCAATATCACAACCGTTATTTTCTCATGGTTGTTCACTCATGAAATTTAATTTGCATGAATGTATGACATGTTTGTTTGCATTTGTCAAATCACAAGCCAGATTAATGTTCTCTGTATTACAAACTATATCTTAACATCTGAACCTTGGACAAAATGTCACTAAAATTAATTTACCTTAAGATCAAAGGAAAAGATTTTCCTTTGAACTTTGAATTAATGAGTATTGACTAGGGCTGAATATGAAAATGTTGGGGCACTTGGGGCGGACTATCACCTGATCTGGTACCCCTTCCCCTTCCACCATGTTTGAAACCTGTACCTTGCAGAAAGAACGCTCATATTTGATGAGATTGACACAAAACAATTAGGTCTCACAAAAACATTAAAGCAGTAAATGAGTTATTAAAATCTCCTACACATTTAAATTGATTTTTACTCTTAGGAAACTCTTTACAAAACCATGATTATAACATCAGTATACAATTTTTAATCCCTTACTTCTTAAAGAAAAGAACATAGAAAAATATAAACTCTCTGAAGACTACGTACGATCAGTAAAAATCATAATTACACATTTAAAATATATATTTAAATAAATAAATTAACATATAATGTAGGTTGTGGTCTACAGCGATTAAGCCTAGTCTAATTCTATAAGTGGGATGGATTCTGGAGTGCTGCAGCCACTTTTGCTTCCGGATTTGTTGGCTCGAGTGATGAGGACCTTGCGCGAGGCTCCGTTGATGATCTGTGGCAGCGTCGTCTGCTTCCCGTTGCCGTTGGTTGTTACATCCAGTTTCCGCGTCTTTGTGCTATTTCCATTGTTCGACTGGTTTGACATCTTCCGCTTGAACTGAAATGAAAAATCAACGTTATAAAAAAATTACAAGAGGTCCTTAAATAAAAAATAACATTTGATCAATGCATTACCAAACGTAGTAGGTTACATAATGCATTACTAATTGTAGGAGGTTACATAATGCATTACCAAACGTAGTAGGTTACATAATGCATTACTAATTGTAGGAGGTTACATAATGCATTACTAATTGTAGTAGGTTACACAGGGTTCCCACTCAAACTTAATGATCAAATTCACGGTTTTCAAGGTCTAAAAATTGTCAATTTCACGGTCGAAATATTAAAAAACATAACCTATACTTGCAAAACAACAACGCAGACGCAGCGCATCGGTCAAATACTAGTTAAAACTTTCAAACATTCCAATTACGATGTCACAGAACCATAAAACCATACCATACATCCCAAGTGAACAGTGAACCTATATTTTAGAGTTTCTTATTGTTTTATTGTCGTCGTAAGTCATGTCATCCGTCTATCTATCGGTTATCGGTTGCTGGTGATTTTTTCTACTTCGCTCAGTGTTGCCAATCACCTTTTCCCGAATTACCCTCGATCCTCGTCAAAATTACCCTCAAAATCTAAACTCCTGTATTTGAGTAAAGAGTGCTAATGAAATAAAGGAAATATGCTTGAAATTTGATAGGTTTGAGGAGCCGCCTATAGATGTCACTGATGTATAATTAATTTTAAAGTTTAGAATAAAGAATGAAAATAGAAGTTGCATAGCCAGCCAGTTTTTGTCTCAATTTTTGCATGCGAGATATAACGGATTTTTCTCAGAATTTATTTTACTGCTTAACAAATCACAGTATATAAATGATTAACAGCTGATGCAATTTTGTTTACAGCCATAAACGTCAATTATAAAACAGCTAACGCTGTCTATCTTTCAGTCTATCAACTGCTAGGATTAGGTAGGCGGAGGCAGGTGACAATAATCCCCATTTTCTATTTTTGTTATTTATTGCCTGGTTGACGTTAAAACTTGCAGACATTACTGCAACTTAGCGGACTTCTTGTCGTCCTGGCACTCGTGGCTCTTTCACGTTTTTAACATGAGACAATCACTGTACATGTAATCCTTACTCAAGCTCGATTTCTGTCATAGAGTTCGTGAGTATTCGTCAGAGTCACGAAAAAAGGAAGGGTCGATAAAGTAGAGAAATGTAGTAGGCCTAATTTAATCATAAATAAACATCAATGAATGTATAATAAGTGTATAACAGAGGATAATATAAATTTGTATATTTTTAAAGGCTTTAGTAAAATTACCCCTTTTTACCCTCGAAGTTCAAAATTATCACCGGCAAGGGTAATTTCTCTCGAAGTGGCAACGCTGACTACGCACCGTGTAAACGGAAGGCAGAGGCTACGTACACGTCCGACGTGAGCCGCTACTGTTCACGTCCGTTCCAAATTATGCACCGTACGTTACTTTTCCCGTGATTTTTAAAACAGATTGAGGGCCAGAAAACCTCCTAACCTAACCTAACCTAAGCGGTAGCGATGTAAATTTGCCTTTACATTGGACGTGTACGTAGTCACTTCGTAAACGGAATGGGCGAGTTACTGACAGTTGTTTAGTAGCGATGGGCAGTGCGATTCTTCTTAGCAAACCGATTCATTTGAATCACTCGATTCAAAAGAATCGAAATTTGAACCGATTCATTTCGTTCGTTTCGATTCATTATCTATCCCCGCCGTATAATGTTAACGAATCGGTTGTTATAGATTATTTGGCCGTCCTGTTATGTTACGACTCCAATATGCGATATACGAACCCATAGTCCAAGTGATGCAATGAAATATGACTATCGAACATCACAAATTATTATTGCGCAGCCGCAAACTCCTTAAAGAACCAATAAGCAAGCGTTTAGACGGATTAGCTGATACTCAAAGTTAGCTGAATGACATAACAACAATCGGTTCGCGAACGGATAGTCCAATTGAATCAGCACCAGCAGAAATGATATTGTAAAGAAAGAGAGGTCAAAACAAAATAGATCTGCATGGAATTGTGGGATATCACAAAACGTTTGCCGCGCATACGCAAACAAATGAGACTGCGTTTAGCGATCTCTCCTCTTGTCCGTCTCCCTCTTCTTCTTTCCGCTTCAACTTCCCCCCCAACCATTTCTCAGTGGAAAAGCAATTGAATTGCGAACCACGATGGTCTACACCGATTCGCGAACGAAGTGAACGAAACCGGGCAACATAACTGAGGCATATTTACCAGAGTTGATTCGCGCCACGAATCGGTTCTTTTAAAATTTGAATCATGATTCATCTGATTCACTCGATAATTCGTTCGATTTGAACGTTTCGTTCACAAATCGCCAATCACTATTGTATAGTTAACAGTCTAGATACAGTAGTTGTCTACTGTCACCGACTAATACAAAACAATAGGCAAATGACATACAGTAAAGAAGACACTTAAACGGTCTTACAAAAGTGCCAGTCAGCAGTCAGTTGACAGTGAAAAAAACAACGGCAACTTAACAACTGTCGCCCGAGTCGGCCCGAGTTCCTTTGCACCGTGGAAACCAGAACCAATCTTAAATTAGTGATGTGCGATACGTATCATATCGTATCGGAATATCGCGATACGCTAGGGACGATATGATATTTTGTCACGATATTTTTGAAACGATACGTATCGTATCGCCTAAAACGATACTCGATTTTATATCGGCACATAGAGACGATATTTCGATATTATTTTCTTGGCTGTAAAACAATGAGGTTATATTTATATTCGACAAGAATTCTTCAAAAGTCTTCTTTCTGTGATACTACAATTAAAACCAGTGGAAATACCTCGATGGCCGTATTTTTAACTGCAGTGTATAATACAATATACGTCGTATCGTTTATGCACAATATGTTAATCGATACGATACGCGTATCGCGATACACAGAACCGACACGATACGGCCGATACGATATCTGACTCCGATACGTATCGTATCGCCGTATCGCGATACACGGCCGTATCGCACATCACTATCTTAAATCATCTGCACAGCTGCAATCTGCAAGTAGGCAGACGACGCGGTATTCGCCATATTTACAACGGTAATAATTCTGTTGTACATTTCCCTATCTGAAAACAAATGTGATATTTTCTGATAAGATATTTTTTTATTGATTTTCAAGTTTGATATATTTTAAAGGTTTGAAATCGAAATTCACGGCTTATTCCAGGTTTTTTCACGGTATACGAAATTCACGGCTTATTCAAGGTTTCAAGGTTTCACGGTTTTCACGGTTGGGTGGGGACCCTGTTACATAATGCATTACTAATTGTAGGAGGTTACATAATGCATTACGAAACGCAGGAGGTTACATAATGCATTACGAAACGCAGGAGGTTACATAATGCAATACCTATAAAATTGTGAATGCTAATCAAAATAATATGGCAATTAAAATAAAAGTAATAACTACAATACTACATACAGGGTGTTCAGACCTTTTTGGTGAACATAAACTTTCTTTGGAGTTTGTCTAAAAATTTCAATAGGCCGGACATTTTACGCAACCAGATACCAATAACACTGCGGATCTCAAATTTGGCGGGATTTTTGATTGACACCGTCATTTTTAACCGCTCTAGAAACAAGACTCATGATCAGCAACGAATCTGGGCTCATCCTTTGGTGGGGAGGTGAGTGGACTGCCGCACACACAATCACGGTGGAAAAGAAGTAACATTCTTTACTTTCCGACCCTTGTAGTTATCCGACCACGGCTCAAATTAAATCAAAATAATATTATTTGTCTCTTGCACAAAAGTACAATAAAAAGTGTCAGAACATAAATAACACTTAGACAAATTTAGACTAAATAATACTTAATTAATGTGTGTTTAAAAAAATTGTCCATGCAAAACCCATCTAGTGAGTACAGAGCGTTCTGCATCCTTGTACGACTTTTTGAATTTACCACTGTCTTTAATGTCTTTTATTTCCTTTGGGACATATTTAAAATTTTTATTCCAGCATATTTACGGACAAATCCCAGTTTTAAACTCACTTCACTCGTCAATATAATCTTTAACCTACAGGTTTCAATTCAATGCTTCACTATGCATCAATGCGCGCAACTGCGCAGGTACTACGACGACGCGATGTGTGCGTGTCAGAATCAGAGTCAGAGTCTAGGGACGTTCTGATACGATACTACTGGCAACTGGCTTGGACCCGACATTTGGTATCGCTACGAATCAAAACCAAAGTATTGATACCCGTTACTGTAAGAGGAACGCAGGAGATAGCTTGGAGTCGATTCTCTCTATCATAAGTTACAAGAACTATATTTGTGTTTATTTTGCTAAAACGTATATTAAACAAAAACTAATCTATGTTTTAACAACGTAAAAATGTACTATTTTTCCGATACCGATACTCCAACTTTTCTTTCGATACCACGATAATATCGGTTAACCGATGCCCAGAGTTCCGAAAACAAAGTTTCGATACCTACTCGGATCGGAAGTATCGGAACTTGTCTATCAAAGTCCAGAGTCCACGAGTCCACTAGCCGAGCAGCCGAGCGATGGCGGACGAACGACGCGGGCGAGTGTGTACTGTGTAGAGGTACCTTCAAGGTCACCGCTCACCACCCCTCCCCCTCGTGACTCATCTTCCTTTTCGCGTTGCCATAGTAACGACATGTACTTGACTGGCTTTCTTAATTTCTCCGAAAAACTATGGGCCAAGCACTTGCTTCGGTTATTCCACAACGTACATCTTGTTGCAATTGCCATTGACTTTATAAATACTAGTACCTTGATATCACTGTTTATAAGTTTTATTCATTTTCCCGACTTACTAACAATTTTATATATTAATTCCCGCCTTTCTCGACATTTTATTAATTTCTATACAAATTCCCGACTTCCCCGACTGCTAGACACCCTGATAGGAGGTTTTTTTGGTGAAACATTCTAACCTATGCTGTGGTAATATTTTATATTTCTTGTATTATATGAGTGAAAATCATTGCTAGGCCTACTCTTGAATTGGCCAATGTGTGCCTTGCTATGCATAAAACATTCAAGTATGTAAAGACTATGAACGGTTAGATTATTTAGCTCAACAAAGTGATGTTTTATGGATACAACAGTTTCAAGATGTAACATTGCTGTTATAGCCTTCTTTTGTAAGTGAAGAATTTTGTTAAAATTTTGGTTCAAAGTCCCTCCATATATACTCTGTTGCATGGAGGGCGGTTAAGCGGGCGTGTTCTGTATTCTATGACAATTGTTACTTTGACAATTAAATTTTCATTTAACAGTAAACACAGTACGTTGTCCAATATGATTCTTCTAGGGAATAAACAAAGAAGCATTTATTTCTTATTTACTATCAATTTCAATAATAATGTTGAACTGTAACATTTATTTAAAGCTTGCTCATGCCTTGTGTGGTTTATATACCGAGTCATTGTCAAATGCTGTACCTCGTATACTGGTAATATCTTGGAGTGTGAGTAAAGGAACCAAATATCAACGTACCGGTAGTCTGGAACCCCTCTTTGGCGTCGACGTTGCAACCCCAGCCCTGGATGGAGAGCCTGCTGACATTGCGGCACTGTTGGGTTTCATCTTCCTCGGAGCTACAGTTCTCCTTTCCGTTTCAATTTGAGCTAGGCATAAAATCACAGGAATAAATAACTTACGTAATTTAATAGCGGTTTAATTTTAACAACAGAAAACATGGGATGAAAATACAAAAATAGGTTGTTTGTACCTCTAGCAATCCAAGGGAAATGGTAAACAATTTCCTATGTTATAGCTATAAAAACGTAAATTAAAGTATAACTAAACTTTTTTGACAATATAAAAAAGTGAGTAGTCTAAAAAAATATGGCTGGGGCAAAAAAGTCAATGATGTTTATTGTAAGTGATGTTGTTTGTAAGTGAAGGCTAAACAAACATACATTTGTCTAAACTTTTATCACTGTAAGATTATATTTTGTTGGATCACTTGATCTTGATAAGTGTGAAACTCTGGGAATCTTATTGGGCACGAAAGATAAATTATTCATAATCACAAAGTCTGTGTTAGGTAGCTTCTTCTGTTGTGCTCAAATACAATCTTTAAACGTTATAAAAAAAACTTAGTCTGAAATGAAACATGCTTTGATAAGTTATCCAAACTGCAGATCTATGCATAGTGCGTGGCGCCTGGTTTGTGCAAGTACATTAACGACTTACTTCCTCCATGTGTCTCAGGCCGTCAAACAAATCTACATTTATTTGTCAAAATATATGCTCTGAATATTTTGGTCACTGTTTACATTTGTACAGAAGTAGAAATATTTAGTTTATGGGCCTATGCAATTTAGAGTTCACTGTACTCACCCAATGGAGGGCAATTGGGGTGGGGGGTACTAACCAATTCTCAACACTACCCTGTGTTCTACACTACTACATTCTACACTACTTCCTCTACACACCAAGTGCTGTGAAAGGTCAGTTTATCAACAATATTTTAATACTTTGGTATGTTGCTTGCAGCTCTTAAGCTAAATGTTGCAAATCACTGCTATATTGTGTTTGAGAATCCACCCTACTGATGGGTCTTCTTTCTGGCTTGTAAAGCATTGAATAATAACAGGTAAATACAAAGCCCTCCCTTACAGAAGAAAAGCATTCACAGTAAAACTCAGATCACGATTGTATAGTATTGGTCTTAGCCATAAAGCCTCTCAACCCCTCCCCCCTCAGTTTGATAAATTAGGCTTAACAGCGAGTTGAGTGTGATTTATGTGCATAGTCAAGGCCGGAGTGCTCCCCCCTTCCCCTAGCCACAACGTCACAGTCTGAATTCTATACAATCACGTTGTAAGTGGAGCACGCTTTCGATTACATGCTCCTGGACTGTAGTTTATTTGGAATGAAACTTATATATTTGAAATCTGCATGAAATACGAAATACAACAGTGTAAAAATCATTTAGCTAGGCAAATGTTTGAATTTGTATTAGTTATAAGTATTTATGATTTGTAATAGAGGGGCACGAAAAAGTCACTAAGCGTAAACTTTTTTATTTTTGAGGTAGAAACAAACTTCCAGTGGGAAAGTTGTAGATAATTAGTTTATCTACAACTTTTTTAATTGAATCGTAGGAATTTTGAGACTCGTACAGTTACGTATTTTCTTTCGTATCGATTATTAAATTAGTAAATTATGTCTGTTTGTGATGCCTCATGTTTGTCGTGTGCCGGGCCAGGTAAAAGCAATTACAAAAGTGTGTGTACTGATGGAACTTGCTCTTATGTATTTTACTTTTCTTGATATGAACACCGGAAGGTACAATGGCTGTCGGCCACATACAGAAAATATTTCCAACCATATAAAAACGCAGTAGTTTGTATAAAACATTTTGACGGCGGTTTTATTATCAAAGAAAATTCAGTGACCCAGCCAGCCGGATTAGTTAGACAGTGAAAAGGGATATTATTATTATAGGCAGAGGCTATGTACACGTCCGACGTGAGCCGCTACTGTTCACGTCCGTTCAAAATTATGCACCGTACGTTGCTTTTCCTGTGATTTTAAAAACAGATTGAGAGCCAGAAAACCTCCTAACGTAACGTAACGTAATGTAATCTAACCTAAGTGGTAGTGATGTGAATTTGCCTTTACATTGGACGTGTACATAGTCACTTCGATTATTATAACTACAGCAGAACCTCGATAACTCAAATTCCTTGATAACTAGTGATGTGTGCCGGGTAAATACCCAGCGGGTAAGTAAAAAAATGGGTATCATCCCGGGTACTTACCAAGCCTCGGGTAAATACCCAAAACGTGGGTATTTATAATTTTTAAAACATTTAAGAGATTTTTACTAGGTTCATTGAAATTCCCATGCTGTAAGGATTATAAAATGAATGTAAAAATTGTTTTTAAGAGTATAACATGGTTACCAGAAGCATTTAACTTCTGATCAAGATCGAGATAAATACCCAGGACTTGGTATTTACTACTCTGATAGTTTTTGGAGGGTTTAATAAATTAAAAATTTTGGAGGAAACAAATTAAAATTCAATTACATTGTGATTTCATTCTGTAATTGTCCAATTATAAAATTAAATATTTTTAAATTTGTATAGAATGTCTCGTATTTAACCAGTTCCTTTCATAGTTTGGTTTGTATAATTGACGGGTCTTTTTACAAAAATTGCTATGTGATTATTTATTGGTAAAATAATTAATAAATGTAATCAATAAAATCTCCTCAAATGTAATACATTGATAATAACAAGGGTAGTAAGGGTAGGTATGAATTACACTGGCGTTTTACGTAGAATATCATATACCCAAAATACCCGGGTATTTATGAATTTTGGGTACTTACCCGGGTAAATACCCAGGGTATTTACCCCGAGTTTTAAATACCTGGGTATTTTACATTACTACTGATAACTCAAATTTTTGACATTCCCCTTGAACTTACCTACCTAATGCTGAGTTATTTTTCCTCTATAAGTCTAATGGTTAGCAGGAAACACCTCGATAACTCACATTTTTGCAGTATTCTTAGCCTATCGCCGCATCTCTATAAGTCAAAGTTTTAGCTGTAGAACCTCTATATCTCGAATATTTACAATCGCCATACGTCCATAAGTCGAAGTATTGACTAGAGAACCTCTATAAGTTGAAGTTGTTCATTCATCAAACCTCCAGTGACTTTGCAGCCGGAAATTCCAACCCTCCCTCCCCACTACATCCCTTTTCCGGGAGCTCCAGGTGTCGGTAAAACAACCAACAAATTTATGTTGATGAGCAACACGCATATCAAACACACTCATCCTCACGCACGGGTTTCATCTATGCGAGGATTTCATTCCATAAATAAGGATCAGTCTTATATTGTTGTAAATTATATATGTTTCTAAAATAAAATGGTTTTGATTTAATTAGATTTGTGTCCGGTGCCATTTGTTAGTGCGAGTTTAGAGGTTCTGAATGTACTTCGTGAAACTTAGTTTTTAGGTTGTGTTTTTACTAAGTGTTTGCAGTTTGGCAAAACGTGTTGGCAAAACTCTACCCAATGAAGAGAAATTGAAGATTATTTAAGGCTGTTTTGACTTAGGAAATAAAAAAAGTGACATCGGGAAGCAGTTTGAAACACTCTGTTGACAATTTTAAAACAAAAATAAGTGTCTTACTGCTAAAATCCAACAACGCTCTGCAATTTCAATTGTTACCATGTTTTGTTCCCTTTCAGTTTTGGAAAATATTTGAATAGCCTACAGTTCATTGATGGTCAGCTAAAATAAAATTTATGCGTGTTGGTCAGAACTGACTTCCGTAAGGAGGAGGGATTTGTTTGGGGCAGGTGATAAGAAGGGAGTAAAAAAAAGTCTATATAATAGACAGGAAGTGGTCGAAAGGGCAAAACATCACCAAAATACCTAACTGTGAGTCATTATTTGTTTACTTTCCTACTCTACAATATTTTTACTGAAGGAAGTATTTCATCCTCTACTACGTTAACCAAAGAAGTTTTACAAAATATTTCTGGACTTATTTTAGACATGTAAAATTGTTCTTATCCTTTTAGCGAATTTCCCCTATAGGGCTATTACCGTAGTCGGCATGGTAAGACCTAGGCCCGGGACCATGATAACTTTTCGTTTTGAGGTCCCCAGACCCCAAAAACACCATTCGCTCGAAACTGTATATATATATGTGTGTGTGTCCGTGAGCACGATAACTCTCGTAAAAATCATCCGATTTTGATGAAATTTGGTATAAACGTGTAAAGCAACATTTATGACTTTAAGTTCGAAAACCAGCCAGATCGCTCTATCCGAAGGGGTATTTTGGGGGGGGTTTTGTACCCCAAAAATGGATTTTTCGAATTTTTTACATATAATTTTGGAGATAGTCAAATTTTAGTTTTTACCATTGGATTCAGCTTAAAAAAAACACACAATTTGGTATTTTGATCATTTCTCTACGTCAATTGGTTACCGAGATATTGAAAGTGCTAAACACAGTACGTTGTCTAATGTTATTCTTATGGAGGAAAATACAAATTTTATATCTCGCTTATTTATGAACGTATACTGACGAAACTTGGTATACGACTTCATCTGGTTGTGGACCATTGATATTTGCTCAAAAAAACATTTTTTACCAATGGCTCCCATAGCAGCAAACCTGCATACTCAGCCCCATGTTATTCTTATGGAGAATAAGTAACGTGTTATCTCCCTTCATTATGAAAATAAATTAATGAAATTTGGTATGTGGCTTTACCTACATGAGTTATATTGATATTTGTATAAAACCCCATTTTTTGTGCTCCTTGCTTCAGCAAACCTGCATATTCAGCCGCCATGTTATTCTTATGGAGAATAATTAAAATGTAATAAATCATTTATTTATGAATGTATATTGATGAAACTTGGTATGTGGCTTTATGTGGTATTAATATACATATATATGCATTGGAAATTCGCTGAGTACGCAGGTTTGCTGCTACGGGCGTATATTTAATTTTAAAATGATTATTATAAGGTATGATTATGATACAAATCAAGAAATGATGTAAGGATTCTCCCTTCCATGATCCATCTATTGCATTACCGTGACTCTCAATAAGTCAAAGTTTGTGGAAAATCACCTTGATAAGTCGAACCTCGATATTTCGGATTCGATAACTCAAATTTTTTCCTTTCCTCTGAGGTTCCACTGTATAATATATATTGTTTAATGTTTATAATGTTATACTATCATTGGTTACTCTTACTTTTATAAAACCCAAACTAACATAAAAACAAACTGCATTTTTTGTAATTTCGAAACTTACGTTTGTTTATATATATAATAAAATTACTACACTACTTCAAAGCAAATAATTCGTTATTATTTATATTAAATAAATAAATATATATATTAATAAATTAATATATATTAATAAATATATATTATTTATATTAAATAAATAATTATATAACGATTGCAATTAAACTATTACTATGAAAACAATCTTTTGCAATGGAAAAAAACAAAAAAAAAACGCTTTGGTTTAGAATTGAAAGGAAAACTATATTATACAATAGGCTACTTATATTTCTGAACATAGATAGAGACAATTGAGATAATGACAGTTCAACATATCAGTTAGAGATGCCAAAAAATACAAACAAATACAAATAAAATTACATTGCACTATTTGGAGATTTGACTATATTTATATTAACGTAAAAATATTTATTTGATGCTTTAAAACATGTTTGCATATTAAGTGGTTCATTATTTAGTTAAGTTTAAATTTTCAATGAAATAGGATGAAGAGTTTTGTCAGTAGCCCAGTTTGAAGCAGTGTGTCAAGGCGTGCCGTATGTTTCTTACGGGAGTTGCCGGCCGCGTTGCACTCAGACCGTGACGTCACAAATTCAGCGCTCCGGCCTGTAGTAGAGTCGGTCTTGGCATAGTTCATGACACAATAAATTCATTTTTCTTTTAACATGCTTAAGTTGCTATGCGAATGACCTATTTACCCTTAGATAAAATCAAGCATTTAAATATGTTTATGCGTCCTAGTTACATTCAGTTAACCCAGTGATTCTCAAACCGGGGGTGCAATCCCTAAAAGTGGTGCAATATGTTGGTAAGGGGGCGCAAATTGTTAACGTTACTTATGGACATGTTTTCTCTTAGTTTGGAACTTCAAACGACTTTCGAACTTTCTCACAATTTTGCAATTTTGATCAGGATCGATCTGGCAAACCTCGGATTACGAGGCGAGCACGATAACCACTACGCTATATAATACCTAAGTTTGATTAGGGTGTTATAATACCCCCGTAGCAGCAAACCTTATAACCAATATAACTCAACTAGGTAAAGCCACGTACCACGTTCTATTAATTTATGTTCATAATTAAAGGAGATAACACGTTAATTATTCTCCATAAGAATAACATGGGGCCAAGTATGCAGGTTTGCTGCTACGGGAACTATAGGGCAAAAATGGGTTTTTGTGCAAATATCAATAGACCACAATGAAATGAAGCAATATACCAAGATTCGTCAGGATAAGTTGATAAATAAGCGAGATATACAATTTTTATTATCCTCCATAAGAATAACATTGGACAACGTACTGTGTTTAACACTTTCAATATCTCAGTAACCAATTGACGTAGAGCAATGATTAAAACATCAAATTGTGCGTCTTTTCAAGCTGATTCAAATGGGAAAAATAAAATTTTACTTTTTCAAAAATTGTATGTAAATAACTCAAAAAAACCATTTTTGGGGTACAAAACCCCCCCAAAATACCCCTTCGGATAGGTCGATCCGTCTGGTTTTCGAACTTAAAGTCATAAATGCTGCTTTACACGTTTGTACCAAATTTCATCAAAATCGGACCTTTTTTACGAGAGTTATCGCACCCACGGACACACATATAGATATATATCTATATATATATATATATATATACAGTTTCGAACCAATGGTGTTTTTGGGGTCTGGGGACCTCAAAACGAAAAGTTATCATGGTCCCGGGCCTAGGTCTTACCATGCCGACTACGGTAATAGCTTCTTCCCTATAGAGGAAATTCGCTAAAAACTGGTTGGGAGGGGGGAGTGCAGAAACTATAACATTTCAACAGAGGGGGCATGGACAACAATTTGAGAACCAGTGAGTAAAGTGGTTAGATGTTGGTTGAACTACTTGTGAGAAGCATACTTACACAGGAAGCAAACATCGTCACTGTCGCTGTCTTCCCCAGACTTGCCCGTGGTTTGCTGGGGAGCAGCAGGTGTTGGTTCCTCGATCACGTCCTCGCTCAAGATTACAATAGGCTCATCCGCATCCGCAGTTTTCTCATCTTTTCTCTTTTCAACTTCCACACCACTAGAGTCTGATGAAATGTTTTTCAATTCCACATCACTTACGCTCTTCTTTCCACTACTTCCATCACTCTCCTCATCACTAGTCCTGCTTTCACTTTCACTACTGTCACTAATAGTTTCATGTGTGTTGACTTTATTTTTATCGACAATATGCTTCTTAGGAACTGCTTTACGAGATATCGGCCCAGTGCTCTTTCTCGCCTGGTTACTCCGATTTCTTGGGTTAGCTTCATTACTTGGTTTAGGCTTGTTAATGACAGCTATTGGTTCTACGTCGCTATCACTATCTGCAATAGCATTAAATTTTGTATACTGTTCTTTACTATTTTTTAAATCACTTTTACTGCTGGCAGAATTGCTGCTGTCAGACCTAACGTTTCCTTCCGATCGGGCTGCTGACTTGGTTTCAGTCACTTTATCAGTATCGGAGTTGTCTGACGAAACACTTCTCTTCTGGCCTCGAGTTCCTTCACGAGGCCTTTCAATTTGGTCAATGCACGTAATTTCATCTTCACTATCTGACATGGTTTTTAAATCTTTGGTTGCAGTTGCTCTGGGAGAACTTCTTCCTTTCAAGCCTAAATAATTGGTCAAAGATTCTTTAGTATTTTCAGGAGCACTCTCTTCATCACTACTCATAACTGTCTTTGGCACCTGAGATTTATTTGGAGAACTCTTTTTTACACCTTTTTTAACTATCCTTTGTTTACCTACTAACGCTTTTCCCTTCCCCTTAACAGATTGTTTTTTCACTTTCTGTTCAGAACCACTGTCACTATCACTACTGAGGCCGTAACCAGGATTAGGTTTACTGTGTTCACTTTCATCTTCAGAACCGTCACTACTCGATAAGGTTTGTTTGACTGGAGATCCGGGCTTCTTTTTTGAACTCGGATTTGTTATTAGTATTTTCTTCTTTTTCTTCTTTGGCTTACTATCAGAGTCTTCTCCTGACACAGATCCTATATCTCTTGCGCTCTCCCTTTCAACAAATTTATCAATTACCTAAAACAGAATAAAACATTTCAGGAATTACTGAATTTTCATTCAATTCAAAATAAAACCGCTTACATACTAATCTACTAGTTATAATCTTTATTTTGACATTACTGTTATAAGGACATGCATGATTCAGTAGCTATCAGCTAAAAAAACAGAAGAAGAATAATTAATACATAACGATTTTTTAAACCTTTAGCCCAATGGCCAATATATAGGTATCCTGAGAGGCGGCCAGCTTACATTAAATCCGGATGACAAAAACACTGTACGATGGTGTACCGAGTTACAACACAACTGGACATAGTTCTACAAAACGCCAATAATAGGTAGCAGCACATTCCAAATAGCAGTAGTCAACCAGGGGTGCCATGTAGAGGAACTAAGCTGGACAAAAACAAATTCAGGAAAGTCCCGAGACAGCCAGATACCCACACCAAAATAAAGCTCAGATTTTAAGCTACATGCACAAAAAATCACCTACACCATGCGCAGTGCTGTAGCACACTGAACTGGTAAGCTTTGTGTTAACACAACCGGGCCGGCCTGTGGCGCGTGTGGCGGCGATGACTCGAACCACAGGCTGGCCTGTGGTCTGCAGGGAACGTGTTAAGACAAATTGTAATACTCTTCAATAGATCATTTGATCTTCGGTCTTTATACCATCGTTAGTAATACAAGCTCCTGAAGTTTCCAGAGCGAGTTGGGAAACACTGTGCAAGCGACCCACCTCCTGCTCCTTCTTCTTGAACAGCAGAGCGTTCTTGTTTAGTTGTTCCTGCAGCAGCTGGTCGTCTCGTGCCGGGTCAACCTGCTGGTCTAGGTAGGAGATGAGGACATCGTAGTCGTCGTACTGCCGCAGTCGCTTCAACATCTCCCCAAACTCCTTGAACGCCGCAGCCGCTGTAACACCACCAAATGTCACAGGCCTTCTTCTCTAACCTTTTTGTTTGTTTGTTTGGGAGGGTTAGGTGGCCCCGGCATACAGACCCTACCTAGCTCCCAGGCTCTATGGGAGACTGAACACCCCCGGATGATTCGCCCTCTAACCTAACACCTGCCAAGTTCGCCAGACATTGACTGCTCATGGATCGCACAGAGCCTCCAACTTCTCAGGGGGCCTCCAGGATGGTTGTCCTTCAGCCCAGCAGACCAGAGACCGTCAGGTAACAGCCCTTCGTCCCAGGTTGCAAGGAAGATCCACTACTCCCTCCAAGGACTCGGACTAGACTGGGTGTCCAGGCTCAACTGGGAGTCAATCACCGAGAAGAGGCAAGGAGGAATCAAGGAAGGGAAGGTGGTCACAATGGATAGCCAAAAGACTTACCAATACTGTGACAGCTTCATTTTGTTGTACCCAATGTCGACTTCTGTAGCAGTCAGAGAGCCATCGAGGGCCTCTAACCTTACTTACTCTTACACCCATGGCCATCCCTTGTTATCCTAGTTGGGATTAGACCTTGCCAACAATTGCCCTCCATCTGTCTCAATCTGCTGCATCCTCAGTCATATCAGGCAGTCTATATCAGCCGTGGTACTGTCCTACTATCTTCTCCTAGGTCTTCCAGGTGGTCTTCTTGCTCCGGGTTTCCTTCTCTTTTACGAGTGTCCCCTGTTCTCTCCTCAAAACATGGTCTGCCCATCTCTTACCTGTGCAGATATGTCACAATACCTATGCAGATTTCTTATTTCCTCATTATTATGTACTCTCCATTCACCATGTTGCCATTTAGCGGGCCAAAGATTTTCCAAGATCCTTATTATCGAACAACCTACTAGAAAAAACTCCAACACACTTTGGGCCATGACCTGATTTTGGAAGAATATCTCTCGGTCAAAAATCATAAAATTTAGTTTGACAAAAATTACATGCTACTGTACAGAGATGGCTTGATGGCTAGTAAGCAAAGAGTTAAGGGGAAAGTTACCCCTACTACAGGCCTTCCTTATGGCCTTCCACTGGAACAAGTGATTTTAATTGTTTTTATCGCAATTTTTTACTGCAGCTGATTGTTAAACACAATTGCGTTTTATTGATAGTGTGTGGATGAACAGTGGAGGGGTGTGCGAATAATGATTCTGACTCGAGCCGAGCTTTTTTCTAAGTTCTCGAGCTTCAAGCTTTCTCGAGTCGAGCTTTTTTAATGGAAATTTTCTCTAGGGGTGTGCAATGTACCGGTAGTGATTTTATGACCCGAGCCTAGCCGAGCTGAATTTTTACGTATAATTTTATACTTTCAATACTGGTCATCTTTCATTCACTTCTTCAATATTTACTAGCCCTACTTTCAATAGGCCTAAATAATGGCCTACAGTGCAAAAATAAAAAAAATAAGTACTGAAAAGGAACATTTATTGAGACCAATTGTTGATAGTAATGAACAGTTTTCTTTTAATATAAAGTAGGAAAACAGGATAAAAATAACATAAAGGAAGAGAACTACAAATTTTGAACTAGACTGATAAGCCCTAATGTAGTTATTACCGTTTTTATAACAGCCATAATAAACACACTATAGGTCAAGATGTACCCTCCATGTAGCCAAACATTTAGGCCCTAGCCAAGGGAATTGCCAAAACCCAGTAAGCCCATCTCTCATTCTATACTGATGGTGTGAGGGAATTACTGTGAAAACATGAAAATAGCTAGTTGAAAATTGCCGCTAGAAGTTTGGAAATTAATCAGTCATTATGCCTTTAAAATTAAATTATTTTTACTGTCTTGATAAAGTTCAAAAATGAAATATTTGTCACAGACCTTGGTTGATGTGATTTTGTAGTTTGGGGTACCCCACCTGAGCAGATCCCGTAGCGGCGTCGATGTCTAGTCCATGTCCATATTGTATTGTTGAAACTTGCACTGCACTTGAAACATTGTCCGTGAGCGCGATCGAAAATAGTTCAAAGCAATAAACTTCTTCTCATAAAAAAACCGAACAAAAATGCTTTCTTTAGCTTTAGCTATTTACAATGACTGATTAATAAAAGGTTGAAAGTATAGGTACTATTAAGTTGCGGGTAGCAAAATGCTAAGATGCGGAGCGGTAAGCGGGTGAAGGTTTGCCGGTGGCATTCGGCAGTGGACTGTGTCGTTTGCATGGACAACAAGCTTAGAGTACAAAGGCCGCATACCTTCCTTATCGCAAGAAGTGACTATAGAAGAAATATAACTTGGGCTGTGGATTATTATTTGAAATTGAAGTATTGAAAAATGGAAATATTGGGAAAATAAATGGTAAAATAAGAAATATATCCAACATATCGCCCCCCTTGAACCAACCTGGTTCAACAGAAAAAATATAAGAAGTGAGAATGGAAAAAGAAAACGATTTGAAAGGGGGTGGAAGTGGACTTAATTGGTAGGAAGCAGGGAAACTTTGACGGCAGGTCGACTGAAGTTCCCCGTGGCGGTGCGTAGATGGACTACTCGTACCACTCCATCAGCTCCTGGAGACACTGCGGTGATTCTTCCTAGTTTCCATTGCAAGGGAGGAGTGTTAGGCTCATGCAAAACAACAAGGTCGCCAATCTTGAGGTTCTCCCTTTTTGTTGTCCACTTCGAACGATGCTGCAGGGTATGAAGGTATTCTTGTGACCATCGGGTCCAAATGTGTTGAGAGAATGCCTGGACTAACTGCCATCTTCTCAAGCGGTTGCAAGAAGTTTCATCAAATTGAGGTTCAACAATGGATTTCAGAGGTCCACCAGTTAAAAAATGCCCTGGAGTAAGAGGCTCTAAATCATTTGGATCTCCAGTTAGAGGTGTAAGCGGTCTCGAATTTAATATTGCTTCGACTCGTGATACGAGTGTGATGAATTCTTCATAAGTCAGGATTTGCCCACCTACTACTCGATGAAGGTGGTGTTTAGCACTCCTAACCGCTCGTTCCCACAAACCACCTTGATGAGGCGCATGCGGGGGCAGAAACTTGAACGAGATGTTGTTCTCTTCGGCAAAGCGATGAGTTGTAGGATTACGAAGCAGGTTTTCAAAACATCTGTGGAGTGTAGCAGCTGCTCCGATAAAGTTGGTTCCACAGTCGCTGTGAATTTCCTTGACTGAGCCACGTCTTGAAATAAAACGAGTTAGTGCTGCTATATAAGCTTCTGAAGTCAAATCTGATACAACTTCCAAATGTACCGCCTTAGTCGAAAAGCAGACGAATAGACAGAGATAAACTTTAATAGGCTGAAGCCTTTTTAGGACATACAATTTCACAGTGAATGGTCCAGCATAGTCAACTCCGGAAACATTGAAAGGACGTGACGCTACAATTCTTGGAGAAGGTAGATCTCCCATCAGCGGTGTGCTGAGCTTAGGTTTTATCCTAAAACATCTGAGACATTTGAAAATCCTGGAACGAATAATGCTACGAGCAGAAAGTATCCAATATTTTTCTCGAAGTGCAGATTGGAGATGTGTTTGTCCAGCATGAAGGTAAATGCGATGATAATAATCAATTATCAGATGTACAACGAAATGATCTTTTGGTAAGATTATTTGATGCTTAGCGCTGAATGACAAGTCAGAATTTCTAAGTCGTCCTCCGACTCTTAATAAACCTACATCATCCAAAAACGGTGCCAAGCGTTGAAGGCGAGAAGAACATTCCCTCTTCTTTGACAGAGATTTAATATCTTCAGAAAAACTCTCTCTTTGAACAAGCCAGCAAATACGTTTGTTCGATTGTTCTAGCTCTTCAATGGTTAAGGGATGAGTAACTTTTTGCTTAGATTTCAAGCAAGAAATGAAGCGTAGGACATAGCTCATAACATGTAAAAGTGTAGTCCATGAAGAAAATTTATTGATCAAATTCAGACCTTGATCTTCAGTTGTGATGAGATTGAGAGTTGCGGGTCTAAGTTCAGGAAGTTCCTTTTCGGAGAAGAAATCACACGAGGATTGAGGCCATGAAGCAAACGAACTCTTTAGCCAGGTGGGTCCAGACCACCAAAGTTCATTATGAGTGAGATGAGATGGGGTTAATCCCCTTGAGGCAACATCAGCCGGGTTGTCATGAGTGGATACATGTTTCCAAATGCAAGAAGGGGTCAATTCTTGGATTTGTGCTACACGATTTGCAACATATAGTTTTAAGCGATAAGAAGGGGTGTGAATCCAAGACAATGCAACAGTAGAATCACTCCAAGCGGTGACAGAATCAATCTTGTAGCGGTCAGAGAGCTGATCTATGCAATAGTGTAACAATTTGGCCAAAATATGTGTTCCGCACAGTTCAAGACGTGGTATTGTAATACGTTTTAGGGGGGCCACACGTGACTTGGCAATTAATAGGTTGACTGCTATATTGCCCTGAGCATTTTCGGTGCGTAAATAAACACAACCAGCAAATCCCAGTTCACTTGCATCCGAAAACCCATGCAGCTGAATGTTAACAGCATCACCTAGTGATATGTATCTACTGATCTTCAAACTTTCGATTTCAGGAAGTTCGTTGACAAACGTTGTCCATTTATCGATAATATCACTAGGTAGAGAAGAGTCCCAATCTAGGCCTAGTGACCATATGTGCTGCATGAGCGCCTTAGCCCAAAAGATTATAGGAGCAAGCATGCCTGTCACATCATAAATCTTTGCAATGGCGGACAAAATTGCTCTCTTGGTAAAAACCATGGGGGGTTCAGAAATCACATATGAAAATGTATCGGATTGTGGATTCCACTTGAGGCCATGAATACTGACATTAGGCTGGTCAGTTGATATGCAGTGTTGAGGGGATGAAGTTTCCAGAACTCGACTGTTGTTAGATGCCCATTTGCGCAGTTCGAAACCTCCTTTTTGTAGAAGGTTTATTACATCTTGCTGTAGTTTTACAGCTTCTTCAACTGTGTCACTACCAAGTAATGCATCGTCTACATAGACCTGTTGTTTAAGTGCATGAGCAGCAAGTGGATGATTATTTCCTTCATCATGAATTAATTGTTGTATTACTCGATTTGCCAAAAATGGTGATGAGGTCAAACCATACGTCACAGTTGTCAACTGATAAACTCTAAGGGGATGTGACATTTCTTCTCTCCAATATATAAGTTGAAAACGTTGGTCTTCTTCATGCATAGAGATCATACGAAACATCTGTTTGATATCACAAGCAAAGGCGATCTTATGTTGACGAAAACGTAGAATTATGTCAGTTATCTCATTGTGTAACTTAGGACCTTGGTGCTGAAGACTATTCAGGGTTATACCTGTTGAAGTGTGAGCGGATCCATTAAATACAACACGTATCTTTCCATCCTTAAGCACACCGTGGTGCGGCAATAGACAGTGAGGTTTATCATTTATGTCACTTAAATTAGAAAGCTTCAAATGACCAGAGGTTTCATAGTCCTTCATAAATTCAGTGTACTTCTCTTTGAAATCAGGTTGCAATTGAAATTTGCGTTCAAGCGATTTAAATATTTGTAGAGCAGTTTTGGAAGAATCTCCTAGCTTTAGTGGATCATCTTTGAATGGTATACGACAGACATATCTTCCCGTCTCATCACGAGAGTGAGTTTTCAAAAAATGATCTTCACATTCCTTCTCTTCTGGGGAAAGTTTGGAGCAAGTGGGTGGTTCCTCAAGAGACCAAAATCGCTGAAGCGTATCATGAAGACTGAGATCATTGATAGACAGCAAAATAGTTAATCCACTGAATGTTTGACAACCTTGCAAAATAGGCGCATTTCCAAGAACAACATATCCAAAAATTGTGTTGATAGTGTATGGCATACTATCACCAAGACAGGTGGCGGGTCCAAGAATAGTCTGGGGAAACAGATCTGCACCTATGAGCAAATCAATTGGTCCAGGAGTGTCAAAAGTTAAATCTGCGAGAGCATATTCTCTAAGTCGTGCCTTTACATCTGGAGATATCTTAACACTTGGCATGACATTTGAAATTCTATCAAGTATTAGAACAGGATGTGCATTAGCAAGAGTTTTTCCGCTAAGCGAAGAAATATTTACAAATGACATTCCCTTAGGCTTCACTCGAGCTGAGGAAATACCTTTAATCTCAGGAATGCCAAGAGAAGAACGCTGAGTGCGAATCACATTGGCACAGTGCTCAGATATTATGCTCGACTGTGATGCACTATCAAGCACAGCTCGGACAACAATATTATTTCCATTTGGAGTGGAAATATTTACTAATGCAGTGGCAAGAAGTACAGTACAATTCCGGCTGGAAGCACTAGTAGTGCCTACGTGAGCAGTGAGAATATTTGGTTCAGCACTTTGCGGTGATACAGACTTATTTTGGGGATGGGAATCGACTGCCGACCTAATAGGCGAAGGCGTAAAAACTTGTGAAGGGACAGGCTTTTCCGTTTTATTGAAATGAAGTAGCGTATGGTGTCGTTTCCTGCAAACTCGACACGAGTTCAATGACTTGCATGAGCCTAGGGAATGTCGGCCAAAACAATTAACACATAGGCTATTGCTCTTTATGAAGTTAAATCTGTTTTGTGGTGATAGGGCACTGAAAACTTCACATCGATAAATGACATGCGTTGCTGCATTACAGTAAATACAAGTAGCGGTTTGTTCATTGTCAGAGGAAAACACTACAGCTTTGGTTGGTTTCGGACTAGCGGTCGATTTGCCTTGATAAGACGAGTTCTTAAAACTACCATAGTTTTTTGGCGGTGGCGAAAAATTCGCATATGAATACCTCAAAAATACCTCTAGACACAAACACTCATTTTCTAGAAAATTAATTATTTCAACAACAGTAGGAACTTGCTTTGAGTCGTTGCGTTTTTGTTCAAACTCTGAACGCATGCTGGAATCAAGTTTTCTCAAAATGTGAGTACTTAAGATCAGGTTATCACCAGATATATCATGGTCAAGTGCTTTAAGAGCTTGTTGATTTCCATTAAAAGCAGAAATAAAATTTCTAAGCTGCTTAACACCAGGTTTGTTCAGCTGTGGTAGGTCTAGGATGTTACCTGTATGCAAAGTAATCAAAAACCTTGTATTGTGGTACCTCTTGAGCAGGGTTTGCCAAGCAATAACATAATTAGCACTATTTAGAGGGAAAGACTTGACTAGATTCAATGGTTCATCTGAAAGAGCGCTTAGCAGATATGAAAATTTCTCAACATTAGAAATTGATTTGTTGTTGTGTACAGTGCTTTCAAATATGCCGTGAAATGATACCCATTGCTCGGGATTACCTGAGAATGTTGGCAATTTTATCTGTGGCAATTTCACAGTTGGAGTAACTACAGGAGTGGGGAACACTCCCTCAGAACTGGACTCATTTAAATCTTCAGACTTGACTATTGGTATAAGCGCACTGCAATTGGATTGAATTTCAACAAAGAAATCAGAAATCGTTTCTTGGTATTTGGCAACTTTGTCATCTTCGATATCTTCAGGCGAAGGGGAGTTATGAAATAGCTTATTTACTAATTTCTCAAATTCATTATGCTTATGTATTGCAGTTTGAGACAAAAGTTTAAGTTTAGCAATCTGCTGGTCATTTAAGGCAGTAATTACATGAGCTTCTTTGAGAGCAATGACCTGTTTATTCAAGGTCTCAAACCTAGATTGAATAAGTTCACACTGTTTTGTGAAAGCAGTAAACCTCATTTTGACCAAGTATTTTCAAAGAACAAGAGCTCAACAAGACACAAGTCAACATTTATTGTAAGGCAAAAAATATTATCATAGGCTTGATCAAATTATGCTATTAGTCATAGGCCTAGTCTATGCATAGGATTTGGTAGCACAAAGTACAATACTCATTGTAGGCCTAATATTTCTCAATAGCCTACTCTAAAGGTGGCAAAATAGGTATTTAAAGCAATAGCAACTTGCTTTAGAAATAAAATAATAGGTTTAATATTTTAACTATAAACCATTTATATCCAAATTGTCAAAGTCTTAAGACAGGTTGAGAATATTTGTAAGTTCTAATTCAATATAACATACTTGCCTCAAAAATCCATTATCAGGATATATTTCAATAACAAACGTCCAGTGCAAATAATATGAAAATAATCAATTATTTATGAACAGTATTGATTATCTTAATCATTCAATAGAAATAAATCAAAGTCATTCTTCAAGCGGTTTTGAGGTTATTATATTGTCACTCAAATGTAAACAAACATTTTGACAGCTGGTAAAATGACAGACGATGAGGCAGTGGCGTCTTGATATTCGTCGCCGTAGACGCTTCTCGTAGAAGGCTGTGGCTGTGATGTTGCGGATTGGGAATATAGGAATTCTCAAACAGGACAGGAATGTCTGAACAATTGGACTTGTCTATTTTAGGATCAGGAATATACTAGCAAAGCGGGAAGTGAACGAATCTAATGTACGTTCAATCTTGGACATGAAAAATATTCACGTGAAATGTGAAATCGAGAAACAAAGCTTGGATTTCAACTTTAATAGTGGAATGTGAATACTGATATTTTAAACCATAAACTGGTAAAATAGATCCGGCTCGAAGGACCAAAAATATGTGAGGGAATTACTGTGAAAACATGAAAATAGCTAGTTGAAAATTGCCGCTAGAAGTTTGGAAATTAATCAGTCATTATGCCTTTAAAATTAAATTATTTTTACTGTCTTGATAAAGTTCAAAAATGAAATATTTGTCACAGACCTTGGTTGATGTGATTTTGTAGTTTGGGGTACCCCACCTGAGCAGATCCCGTAGCGGCGTCGATGTCTAGTCCATGTCCATATTGTATTGTTGAAACTTGCACTGCACTTGAAACATTGTCCGTGAGCGCGATCGAAAATAGTTCAAAGCAATAAACTTCTTCTCATAAAAAATCCGAACAAAAATGCTTTCTTTAGCTTTAGCTATTTACAATGACTGATTAATAAAAGGTTGAAAGTATAGGTACTATTAAGTTGCGGGTAGCAAAATGCTAAGATGCGGAGCGGTAAGCGGGTGAAGGTTTGCCGGTGGCATTCGGCAGTGGACTGTGTCGTTTGCATGGACAACAAGCTTAGAGTACAAAGGCCGCATACCTTCCTTATCGCAAGAAGTGACTATAGAAGAAATATAACTTGGGCTGTGGATTATTATTTGAAATTGAAGTATTGAAAAATGGAAATATTGGGAAAATAAATGGTAAAATAAGAAATATATCCAACAGATGGTAAATAGTAAATTTTAGGTTATCCTTTTAATATAAGTTAGTTAAACCAGGACACTCAGCAGCTAACCACATTGTAAATAGAATAACTGTAAACTATCATTATATCTTATTGTACTCGCAGAAATAAGTTATCCAAAAATCGTAGGCCTGGCTTATGTTGTATCTAACTTATTACCTAATAGTTCCTGGTGGAAAAGGATCGTCAAAGCATTCTTCTTCCATCACTGATTTTACAATTTGATAGCCTACAATTGAAAAATCAAAATGCTTCCTACTTACATTTATTCACAAATTCTAACAATACCGCGGCGTTAACAATATGATTTTAATCGCACAGCTAGCTGTAGCGAAACAAAACACTGTGCCAATTTGATCGTATCTCGCTCTTGGTTAGGTGTTCATAGAATATAATCAAGTATAACCTTATAAATAATATGACCACCGGTATTATAACATGTGTGACGTAACCATTTTGAGTTTTGATAGTATCCTTTGATTTTGTGAATCTCACAATTAGTGATTTTGATTTGTAAAAAGTATTACAATAGTGATGCAACAATAATTGTTAACTTTTACATCCACAGTATAATCATCATCAACATCATCAGAAGGGACGGACATGAGTCCCGAGGCTCATCAGCCGTATTGGGCTTATTGTGCACCCCGAAAAAATTTGAGAGAGGTTTCAGAACTCCTCCAGGTTCAAGAGCTTGATGAACTGTATCATCCTATCAACGAGCTCCTCAGGAGGCAGGTATCCAGCCCTAGCCATAGTTCAGAGTTGAAGCCCTTACCTCTGGTCATTGGTCACGCTAAATCATTATTACATTATAACTATCTTCACCCAACGTCTTAACAGGGAATCAACAGTGTTGCCAGACGTAATTTCCAACTCCAGGGAATTATTATTGTTAATGTACGAAATTGTAAGTTGCAGTACCGCTGCAACAGTTGGCAATGTGTTTTCACAGATTTTTTTGCTGGGATACTTTTTCTGGAGCAGTCGGATTGTTGTATTAATTATTGTGAAATATTGCACAACTCAACTGGGCAATGGCAACACTGTGCTGCAAACAGAATTGTGTATATGCCCACTTGATGTGATTGATGAGCGTTGAGAAAGTAGATACATTGCATGGTTGATCAGGTCGACAGTTTAAAATATTTGTACTTTTATATTTTGTTACTTTTTTCTAAATGAAGGACTGAAAGCATTAGCATTGATGAATTATATCTGTTATGGAGCTTTACCGATGCAAACTACAAGAGGTCTAACATTGATTCTGAAAAGTTTTTACTTTAAATTTACTTTTGTAAACGACTCTTTTCACTAGTCGGCGTTTTAAATATTCGGCTCGAACTTCCGAGCTATTTTACAAATCTCGAGCCGAGCCGAATACTGCAATATTCGGCTCGAAAAAGCTCGTAGCTCGAATACTTGCACACCCCTAGTTTTTAGATTTGTTACTAAGATCTCCTGGACGCCCAAATAAGAGATGGAAAGATGAAGTAATCATGGACAAGAAGATGAGGGTCAACAAGGAAGATACAGAAGACCGGAAGAAGTGGAGGCAGATCGTTGGCGTGACCAAATACCACCTTGGGTATAAATGGCCATGGAAGTAAGAGCAAGTATTTTTGTTTAGATTATGTTTCAACGCTACTACTTCATTTCTGCTGTTCACAGTGAAGATGTTGATTGGCCACCGGGCCTCCGTCAGGAAGACTGGTCGATACCATCTTCAGTGTGAACATCTGAGGACACCTCAACATTTCTGAAGTATCATTAACATATTCTGATCCGATTGTTGAGGAGTGAGTTTATTCTTTAAATTGTCCAAACAGCTAAGGATAACACCAAGGAAATAAATTAATACTAGTACATCTTCAATTTGATTAAAATACATGAAGTCTACTTAATTTATTGCACACTCTTAAAGAATGCAAACAATATGGATCAACAGTAATTTTAAAACTTATAAAATGTGAACAAATTTCTTTTACAACATACCCATGGAGTGGACCTTGATGGGAGGCATCTCTATCCCTTCCTGTTTCAAGGCAAGCGTCACCAGTTTCTTGATGTCCTGGAAGTCGGGGAACTCTCTATGCTTGTTGTAATACTTCTCAATGCACCGGTTGATGTGCGGATAAGTTGTACCTGTCAACATCAAGGCTTAAATCGGTTAAATTTCTGACTTGCGGTTTTAAAATTCTGTCATAATGTTAAGAAATAGGATTTTGATTTTAAAATAATTTACTGCAGAAAGTCATAAAACAAAATGATACCTAGCTTTATATTATAAATAGCTGTTCCCGCAGGCTTTGCCCTGCAAATAATCTTAATATATCAAAACTGACATTTGTGTGTACTGCGTTCTGTGGTTATCATGTGGAACTACTACGAATAAAGATCAGTGGTTTGTATTTTCATCAGCTCAAACTTAAAGTGAATGTCCATAAGAATAACACAGGGTTGGAACTTCGACTCCCCGTGGGGCGGAGCCCTATGGGAATTTTTTAAAACCCCTTATTGGTGAGCACCTAAGACCCAAGAGGAAGGTAAGTTCCAAATTTCATTGCAATCCGTTGTGTGGTTTTTGAGATTTCGTGATGAGTGAGTGAGTGAGTCGGTCAGAGGTATTTGGATTTTATACATTAAGATAAAGTATGAAAGATGATGACAAATTCAAGTTGTTTCTAAAATAATACTTGAAAAACCATTCTATCAATTTTATGAATTCTGTGTGTAGAATAATACTGTTTTGAATAATTCTAGAATTGCATTGATGCTATTTGTTGTACATGTGTGCAATGGATAAATAAAGAGTATTTGATTTGATAGTTATATGAGCCACATGCTTAGAGTTGCTGTACTCATAACAAGTTATGTAACTGACCAGACAGAAAAACTAAATCAGTTTGCTGTACTCATAACAAGTTATGTAACTGACCAGACAGAAAAACTAAATCAGTTTGCTGTACTCATAACAAGTTATGTAACTGACCAGACAGAAAAACTAAATCAGTTAATTAACTCAAACACTTAACAATCTGGCATTCACAATATACATTAAACTAGCAAATTTAATTAAAAAACCTAATATCATTTAAATTGTGTAAAAAATCACTATCGCAATAATGCTGCTTTGATAATTTTACACAAATTATAATAATATTAAACAAATGTTCATAAAACATACCTGCAAACGACACTTTTCTCAGGTATGGTCTGTCAGCATCAGGTAGTTTTCCTTTGATTTGACAAATTTTGTCATATATCTTGGTAAACTGATTACGATACCTAAAAATATAAAAACAGTTTATCTAAAATTATGAGTACGTAATTGTTTTAGCTGAGGTTAAAAGACGAAAGCATAGAGGTTTTGATTCAATGAGGACGAATATCAACCCTTTTTGGTGTATATGTGTAAACAACCCTCGTATTTTTATGTTTTGATCATCTAATACCATTGTCTTCTAACACATTTGGACATTTAAAACAAAAACCAAACAATCAGACCAGATCGAATGGCTAATCGGGCTGACTTTTTGGCTTTCAAGGTTTAAAAAAAATGTGAGATACATATTTTGTTAAAAAATATTTAACAGTTTACAATTTAAATCTTAAGAACCAGATGCAATAAAGCTATTACTAGGGGTGTGCGATGCATCAAAAAGCATCAAACTTTTGATTCAATGCTTTAGTGATCGAAATAGCGATGTGTCAAAAGTGTTCGATGCCTTCCTAATCAGCAAAGTTCGTACCAATTTTGTCTGACATTTGTAGAAAAAAATAAGGTACAGTAGAACCTCGGTTAATCGAGCCTCGCTTAACCGAGATCCCGGGTTAACCGAGGCGGTCCTAATATGTGTACAGTATTATAAATTTCAAAGAGAAAGTAACACGCTCAAATAAACGAGCAATTTACAGCGCGCGCCAATACGCGCGCTGAACTGTATTGTGTTTGCATTCAACTACAGTAAACATGGGCAGTTGTCGGGGTTGTTCGGCAAAGTTCGTGCGTAGCAGACGGTGCAATTCGGGACCATCGTCGTTAATCTGCCGAAGCCGCCATTTCGTGTTGACAGTGATTTGTATACTCAGTTCTGTTTGTCGCTGTTAACTTAGCGTGTGCGTGTTAATTAGAGAGATGAGATGGCAATGTTACGATATTTCTTGTTCTAATAAACTGAACAAAACTCAAATCATTGTTTTATTTCATGGTTTAAACATATCTTGAGCTATTTATAACCCCAATTACGATTTTTAGGTTACATTCCTTGTTATCCGAGATTTGACGTATCCGAGGTGGCCTCGCTCCCAATTAACTCGGTTAAGCGAGGTCCTACTGTATATTCCAATGTTTGCATTTTCTTTGAATCCCTATTTTCCAAAAGTATTGTTTAAAAATGTGTCTTAATTCTAGCAGCTAGCATATAACAAAGTTTATAACGAGGTTTGAATGAAAACAAAGAGCTGCAGCAGACGATGACGATGACAATGACGACGACAGATGCAAAGCAGTAATGGCAATCAACATCTCTTTGGAAAAGTAGTTTCACTATCACGTTGTTAAAACATAAATTTGTTGGAGTTTATATATTTAAAGGAGGGTTAATTTTTCTTCAGAAACTTAGATTCATAATCGTTTGTAGTACTTACGATGTAATTGAAGTTAATATAAAGTTTGGTATTCCTCCGCATTAAAACAATGGCAGACCACAGAGGAATATTCAATTTATTTAGTCACTACTCACTTACCACGCAGTGGTGTTACCCGGTACGATTCATTGTTGCCAGACATACGATATTTGCACCATAAGTCCATGTGATTTTGTACATTGTAAAAAATACACTATTGTTGTTTAATAGTAGTTTAAATTACTATCAACTAGTATTTTCTTAGTTTTTAATTCCTAAAATTGTGATAGTTATTTGAATTACGTTCTAGGGTGGGTGTAATAGTATTGCGTCAAAAAGATGGTAGTTTTACTGGCATGATACGATGGCAAAACTGATTGATTTTATTTAACAACCTGGCAAAACTGTCAACATCGTCACTCGTTTTCAATATTTAACTTTGGCGCTCGTTTGTATTCGTCCGTCCTTTGAAACTTACGTAAATATAATAATTAAGTTTAGGTTATGCGTTTTTATTGCAAAAGTTTTTGAAATGATGGATCAAGATAGGTTGGAAGAAGAATTAATTGATCAAATCAGAAAATTATAACCAGTCTTTGGCCAAGATGGTAGATCGTCCTTGGTCATACAAACTGGTGTATAGGCTGAGTTTTAATCATTGAAACATGTCACATTGCATCAAATCGAATTGCATCGATTGGAATCAAAATTCTTTGAATCATATCGTTGCATTGAATCGAAATAAAATCGCTGCATCGCTCACCCCTAGCTATTACTATTAGGGGTGTGCGAGTACTCGTAAATCAAATTTTTTCCAGCCAAGTTTGCACTACTCGACTTGACTCGAGATATTGGAAAAAACTCGTGAGTTCGAGCCGAGATTTTTATAAAGTTGATTAAACACTCAAACCGTCTCAAATGACAGCTACAAAAGCAATAAATGTGCCCGAGTCGAGGTGAAAACGAATTAGATTGTATGTTTTACAAAAGAAATCTAACATCACTTCATATCACGTTGGCTTTGTCTACGAAAAAACAAAAAAACTTGTAGTAATATTCCTACGAAAAAACATTCAATTTGAATTATCAATGTAACAGTACAGATCTACTTTTGCGCTCCGCGCTGAGGTAGTACCACCTGGAGTTAAAAAGAAGGCCGGACTCAGCCCGAGTTCTCTGACGTCACTGTCTTGAGTGACGTAAACTTCTACGGTTTTTAGTTGCTGTCGGGCTTATTCCAGCCAACGCAACGTGAACATAATTCAAAGTTAAACTTAAACTAAAACGTTTATTGTGGTTTTAATTTTTAATCTAATGACTGAAAAGTGGAAATCAGTTGCCTATAGTGTGTATGGATATCAGTTACATATTCATATTTTTACTTAATACGTCACAATTGTATTTTGGCGTTTTGTTCGCTATTCATTCACTGCGAGATTGTCCTTTTATTTTTGTACAGCCAACTGTTGTTAAATCATTCAAGTTGAAGATTTGTTATAGTCCGAAACTCTGTAATGTTATTTTACAAATGTTTCGGCGACGTTTAAATGATGTGATCAATATGGCGTAGCGGATTTTAGGCTATAGTTTATTGTAAGCTATTTTAGTTGGTTTTATTTTGGTAAGATACACAAGGTACAAAAAATAAACATCAAATCAAAAGGAATGACAAAGGTAAAAGTGAGTTATTCTTGTAGGTAGGCCTATTTAGTTTGTATTATGAATTTTTTAATAAACTTGTCTTGAAATGTAAATACTATGAATCTATGAATAACAAACTGAAATAATCATTCTATCATAATTTCATTTTATAAGATATAATTTTTGACACAATGCTGATCATGTACAGGTAACTTTTGTAACCAGTATCTCCTTTCTTGAAAAGAAACTCAACTCAAAAAAAGCTCGAAACTCGCGAGCTTTTTTCTAAACTCGACCCGACTTTAAAAATCACTACTCGCACACTCCTTAATTACTACTGATTTATGCAAAGATGTGATCAAATCTATACACTCAAGAGATATAGTGGACTTTTTACTAGAAACTGAGTAAAATTGTTAAAAGAACAGATCGTGTTGCCATTTCAGTAGTTTGAAGTATTTATATTCAGCTGTTAATGCTGAACAACTGTGTTTGTGCACTTGCAGCTGTTTTAGAATGCACTTTAATTCAAATTGATCTCCATGTAATCTTTTGAGCAAAAATTAACTTTGAGAGCATCCTGCGCCCTTCAGAGTAGAAGTATTGAAAATTAAAAACCACTCTGCGCAACTACGATCGGGATCATTTTTGTATACCTCAGTTGACGAATTCGGTTTAGAAGTAACAGATCAGTTTTGTTTAGAAAAATCTCCTGAGATTATTATTTGTGTAGACATCTGTGATTGCGTACTAATATAAAGATCCGAATAGAAGCCTATTAATGTAGATATAAGTTTGTATTAAGATAATCTTATTTCTCAGTATAAAATCCAAATATTACAACACTAAATATCCAGTTTTAGGTAAACAAATTATCTTTGATATATTACCTGTCAAGTTTACAATACGCAGAGTTATCTTCCTCGTCCCAATCTACTTCTCGTTCTTCAAGTTTCTTTATTTTTAAATTTATTGCCTGAAATAAAAAAAATCATAATAGGCCTATGTATATTGGTGCATCTTTTTAATAATACTGCTTTAGAAAGAAATTTTACTCTTTAATAGAACATACATAAAATATTTTTTCTAAAATCTGATAAGTTCTTGTATTAAGGTGAAAAGTAATTAAGTCAAGAAATCTAAAACCCACAACTTCAGCTTTGTCAACTACAACTACAGAATCAAATAATGTAGAGTTGCTTTGCAATATCAACTGTTGAAGCTGATATTAAACTGGGTTCAAAACCCTGAATATCAAATCAACTTACCCTAAGAACCTTTTCTAGTTTCTTTAGGTGTCGACGTTTTTTAGGACATTCAATGATGGGTTCGTCATCATTGCTGCCCCCTGCATCCTGGCTTTCTTCCGACTCTCCGAGTTTTAGTTTTGAACCTGAAGTTTTCTGTAAAGTAAAGTATTTTTAATATGGTCATATTTCATGGTTTCAAGGCTTAACACAACTATATAAAATATACATAGAGGACATTCTCTTACGGAAGTAAAAGTTGCATGGTGTACTGAACGTTAAGTTTCACCATCAAATCGATCCTTAACTTATTAGTGAATTTCCTATGGAAAGTGAACTATTAGCATGACCCGCACGGTGAAACTTAAGCCCGGGACTACCATAGAAGTTCCTAACGTGACCCCCTGAACACGTGTTGGGGGGTCGTTCAACATTTTATATATATATATAGACATATATATATGTGTATGCACTCTAGCGGTCACATTTTTTGTCCGATTTACTTCAAATTTGGTAGGGACATTCCTTTCTATAATCAGTTGGGCAAAACAATCGGAAAACTCTAAACCTCTTTTTTTGGGGATTAATCTTTCGAAATTTGTTTTTTGGCCCAAAAAGGGTCAGAAAAGCCCCGGATGTAAAATTAATCCATGTAAAAAGATGGGAATTAGTGAGGAGAAAATTTTAAGCCCTCTCCCGTCATTTCAGCATAACTATTTACCAAGTTATAGAAGAAAATGTGTATTGACCAAACACAGTACGTTGTCTTATGGGGGTTTTACATTAAAAAAGCCTGTTATTCATTTGTTGGTGTACTTTTATCATCCCCAGCAACCTCACGCATACTTTCAAGCCTGACTGGACCTTCTCCTAACCTTATAATGCGCAAAATTGTATTCTCAGCATTGCAGGTAAATGAAGCCAGGAGCATCAGAACAGCCAAAAAATCAGTGTTTTCAGAATTCAATAAAAATTGAAATAAATGTATCTTTTACACTGATTTTGAGTTTTAAAAGTTGTTATGTGGAAATTCACCTCCCTCACGTCAGCGTGCTGCGTGCGAACTCGTTTTTTTATTTTCTCAATATATTTTGATTCATTACTAGTAACTAACTCACTTTCTCTTACCCTAACTGACTCTTCAGAGTTTCCAGATCTGTGGGAACCCACAGTATATCATGTGGACTTTCTTGTATTTCCACTTATGTACAGCAGATTTTTTGTAACAAACCTCAACTGCCCGTTGCCATGGGCTATTAGCCGGTGCGGCGATTTAAAGACAAAGAGATACTGTAAAGGCTTTACTCATGGGCAAACTCATGAGGTCTGTTAAAAAGCACCTGAAAAAGTATTTAAGCAGCTAGCCAAGCAAAACCTATCCTTGACCACATCTGACTTATGAAACTAGCGCTGTTGCCATACCTCTGAAGTACCATTTTCTTGTTACTGGCTTGTTATTACAAATTTTTTACAGTCGCTAGGTTAAAGTGTTCTCTGGGCAAGTTAAAATATATATGTACCCCGGCCTGGTAATGAAATATATTGTTCGTTACCAGTAAATTAATTTAAAGAGCGGCAGATTGTCCGTTACCGGTGAGTTAATTTCAAGAGCGAAAGATTGTTCTTTACCAGCAAGTTAATTTAAAGAGTGGCAGATCCGGTAAGTTAATTTCAAGAGCGCAGATTGTTCATTACTGGTTAATTAATTTTAAGAGCAGCAGATTGTTGTTTCCGGTAAGTTAATTTCAAAAGTAACAGACTGTTCATTACCAGTAAGATCTTTTCAAGAGTGACAGATTGTTCGTTACCGGCAAGTTCATTTCAAAAGTATCAGACTGTTTGTTACCAGTAAGTTAATTTCAAGAGTGACAGAATGTTTGTTACCAGTAAGTTAATTTCAAAAGTAACAGACTGTTCGTTACTAGTAAGTTAATTTTGAGTGACAGATTGTTCGTTACTGGCAAGTTAATTTCAAAAGTAACAGACTGTTCGTTACCAGTAAGTTAATTTTGAGAGTGACAGATTGTTCGTTACTGGCAAGTTAATTTCAAAAGTAACAGACAGTTCGTTACCATTAAGTTAATTTCAAGAGTGACAGATTGTTCATTACCGGTAAGTTAATTTTAAGAGCAACAAACTTTTGTTACCAGTAAGTTAATTTCAAGAGCGCTAGATTGTTCATTACCGGTTAATTAATTTTAAGAGCAGCAGATTTTTGTTTCCGGTAAGTTAATTTAAAAATTAACAGACTATTCATTACCAGTAAGTTCATTTCAAGAGTGACAGATTGTTCGTTACCGGTAAGTTAATTTCAAAAGTATCAGACTGTTTGTTACCAGTAAGTTAATTTCAAGAGTGATAGATTGTTCGTTACCAGTAAGTTAATTTCAAAAGTAACAGAATGTTCGTTACCAGTAAGTTAATTTCAAGAGTGACAGATTGTTCGTTACTGGCAAGTTAATTTCAAAAGTAACAGACTGTTACCAGTAAGTTAATTTCAAGAGTGATAGATTATTCGTTACTGGCAAGTTAATTTCAAAAGTAACAGACGGTTTGTTACCAGTAAGTTAATTTCAAGAGTGACAGATTGTTCGTTACCGGTAAGTTAATTTCAAGAGCAACAGACGACCTTTTGCTACCGGTAAGTTAATTTCAAGAGCGCCAGATTGTTCGTCACCTTGTTGTGTTTGAGCTCGTCCAGCACCAGCTTGAGGTTGAGCCAAGGCTTGGTGTTGGAGGTGTTGACCTTCTCCGTCTCTGCCTCCAGGATGTTCTGGAACGTTGGGGAGCCGAGGAACTCTTGCCGCGCGGCGCCGTACGCTCGGCCGAGCTTCTCCACCACTCGCTCCATCTGCTCCGTGTTCTCGTGATCCTGGCACACCCGCAGGAACTGTGGAAACACCCTCGTTAGTTTATGGTGAAACACCATCAATTAGGGACGTTCCAATACTTCTGATACAGACAGGTGTCGATACTTTCTTTTCTATACTCAGGGTATCGGTATCGGTTAACCGATATTATTGTGGAATCAAAAAAAGTTGGAGTATCGGAAAAATAATTAACCTATACATTGTTAAAGCGTAGATAAGATTTTTGTTTAATATACTTGTTAGCAATATAAACACAAATAATAAACTAAAAAAATTGTCCTTGTAACTTATGATACAAGGAATCAACTATAAGTTAAATACTCTCCCTCGTTCGTTCCTCTTACAGATTAACAGAAGTACATCTGTTTCATTTCGCTAGTCCACAATCCCGTCATACTACCTTCTAGACTATGCTTTGTTTCACACAATTATTGCTATTATTATTTGTTTTTTGTAATATCCCTTATTAATAATAGATATCGACATTTTAATGACAATTTATCTTAAATAATACTGTCTGCAATGGTTGTGAAAACATTAGTAAACAATGATTTGAATTTTCGATACCATTCGATTTGATACTAAAGGTATCGATACTTTGGTTTCGATTTTGTATCAATACCAAATATTTCCTACAACCAATAGCCAGTATCAGATCATCCCTACCTTGAATACCTGCCATCACAGATGTGATCGAGAAGTGTCCCGACATAGACTGGCAATGTGTGCTACAATTACGTTTTGACCTATTTATAAATTTGTTGTACTTACCCCATTATTCCGAATCATATCCAACAATGTATGTGTTCTGCAGTAGGCCATTATCAGCACCATACATTCACACACTGGGTTACTCAGTTCTGCACTTCACAAGCATCGAAGAAAAAGTGTTTTTATATGTCAAATATGTGTCTACAGTTTTGTTTTACTTATTGATAGAAGCCTAAGTTGTTTGCTAGAAGACCTAAGCAGTGCGGTATATGATGCGGTATATAATGATGGTTTATTTACTGAAAGTAAAGAATCAGTGAAGATTTTTACTGAACTTGCTAAGCTGTAATAAACCAGTTTGTAGATTAAAACTTAACTTTATCAAACAAGAACAGGTATATCTGCATTTTTTAAGACTTGAATCGCTGGAATTCCGAAATGAAAATAGAATAAACTCACCGTGTCAAAGAGTTCCTTGGTTTTAAACAAGCTTTCCTGCAGTGCAAGTCCTTTGGTATCTACTACCTGCAATAAGAAAATCAATAATAAATTATCTTTTTAACAGAGTCAGTTCTTTGATTTAAATTAATTGAGTTACAGTAGAGTCTAGCAAACTCGACTCCCGATAACTCGACACTCTGGGAAACTCGACACCTCATTTACTATACAGTACATGTATTACAAGACTATATATTTTGGAAACGAGGACAATTAGTTATTAATTCTCAACTTTTAAGTATTTATCTAATTTGTATAGTTTTCTTAAATTTGTAATACAGTATCATTATACATTTATACTATAATGTGTTTAGATAAAATCTAATACAGTATACAATTTACAGCTAAATAATGTGTTTTCCTCCCCTCCCAATGTAATTCCGGATAACTCGACATTCCACAAACTCGACACGGTCTCAGTCCACATTGTGTCGAGTTTGTGAGACTCCACTGTATTTAATAAATCATTTTTCAGTGTGAGTTGCTTCACTGTATAATGGTATAAATCTGAACCTACATTTTCACTGATTTGATTATTTTATATGATCTGAACTCGGAATCTCAAGATCTTGAAATGTTGTGGAACTTTTGTCTCTCAACCAGTGGTAGCAAATGTTCATACATTTCATCAACAATGTACAGAATCAGATAGGTATATTTGAAGAAACATAAATAGGCCTATTTGAAACTAATTAATCAGTTAACTAGGCCTAATCATATGTTTAGCTTTGTTCTACTCCTGTTGGTAGGAAACATGATGATAAATTAGATAAGCCTTCTAACAGAATAAAATATTATCCTAACCAATTTTCAGGCACAAAAAACACGTCATAGAAGACTTAGTACACATACAAATTAACTCTGTTCAGCTAAAAATGGCTATACATACTTACTATATATTGATTAGGCTTTACCCACCTTAGAAGATTCTGTGCGGTATACACAGGTTCCAAGTCAACACATAAAAGCACAGTCACAAACATGGGCTTTACAACGAAAATCGGGATCAAGCACAACATCGACGTTTCGCGGGTAAATAAAACAACCCGCTTCTTCAGGATTTGTAAAGGTAGTCGACCATCTAGACTGCTATTACAAATCCTGAAGAAGCGGGTTGTTTTTTATTTACCCGTGAAACGTCGATGTTGTGTGAGGGCCCGATTTTCGTGTCGTAAAGTCCATGTGTGTTCGTTTAACTTGTGACTGTGTTTTTATGTGTTGACTTCGGAGCCTGTATATACCACACAGAATCCTAAAAGATGGGTAAAGCCTAATCAATATCAAAGAATAAATTACACCCTACCAAAAAATCGTATCATTCAGAAATAGAATAAATACTTACATCATCCCTCCTGGACACTGAAGCTTTTATTTTGGGATCCCTCTCTCGCTTGATCTGAGAAAGACTTGTCAACTGAAAATATTAATTAAAATTATACTCTATTCAACTATTTTAACATTTTAGAAAAGTGATTCTTAAAAGTTAGAATACAGAACAACTCGAGAAACTTGTTTGTTGCTAAAAGTGATTTGTTACTGACAACGCAAATTCCTTAACCTTCACCAAACTCTCATAGTTACTTAAATTTGTGAAATTACACACAAATTCATCTGTGTTTCGTGTATATGTAAAACCTGATGCTGTAAACTACAACAGCAGTCTGCTCGTAGCTAAGACAATCAGAGCTTGACATTTTAAAGGTTGTAAGTTTCATTCAACGGAAAGCGATCAAATAGTCTTTCAACACTATGAAATATGTTTACACTTATTCTGTACCACAATCAAGGTAGTGCAAACAGATTGACAATGGTACAAGACAACTGATTTCATGCAGATCAGGTTGGCCTCTGAAACAAAATTACTGCTTAAATTCCAGTCTACTATTCTTACAAACAGCCAAGAATAACACAGCGCGGTGGGTAGAGGCAGTGATAGTAATTGTCCTATAATTACAAATATCAGTTACAAGTTGCAAGTCAATAAGTATAATTAAGTTAATGTTGTAAATAAAAATACTCACAGTCAGCCTTTTCTTCTCCTTTTTAGTCTTTTCTTCTTTGTCCTTAGAACAATGTGGGAGCCCATTTTCAATGGGTTCCATTTTGATGTCCTCATTTGCTGTGTTCTCTTCTTTGATTTCACAGTCCGGATACAGAACACCCTGGACATCTTCGTTATCTGGCTCTTCCTGGAACGATAGCTCAGAACAACCTTGCAGGGAGACCGTATTTATGATTTTAGGCATACAATCCTAGAAAGAAAATTATAGGGCTAAATCGAATGTTACAAATAGACTAAAAATATAAAATGTAGCTAAGTTTTAAGTTTCATAAATAAGGACTAGGCATACTTAATTTAATATTAGTTGGATATGACCTAGGCTAAATTAACTGAAGGCTAACATATTAAATTAAGAATTTGGATATTCAAAAAAGTTTATTTCTGCACCTTGATTATCTCTATAACTGTATTAGACTAGTTTGGATAACATTGTAGACAACCACAATCAACTTTAAGCTAAGTTTATTTATGATAAGCTTAATGGTAGGGCCTACCCTATTTTCCCAAAAAATTTAGATAGCAACTTAGCTCTCCAGAGCCTACAAAAAAAGTAAATACATAATAGGCACAATGAATTCAGTTGAACATTTTTCAAATTAAAAAGTAAGTTAACATCGGATTGATCTCTACATTTTAACATAAATAACTAATTAGCTTGCAATTATTTCCAGACAAAAGTACAGCGTATGAGTTTGAAATGGACTATCCTGTCAGATGAAATTCACATTCCTAATGATCTCTCTCTCTTGTTCACTGCAGTCTCATTCTGTCAAGGTGTATATATGTGTGTGTGTCCGTTACCGCGATAACTTTTGAAAGAAACGCCCGATTTTGATGAAATTTGGCACATATGTGGAGAGTAACATTTATGACATTAAGTTCGAAAACTAGATCGATCGGTCAATGGGAAGAGGGTTTTATGGGGGTTTAAAATTTTCCAAAAATTTTTTTACTTTTTACCCTAAAATTAAAAAAAAAACACTAGATTTTGGTTGTATCCATTTTATAGAGCTTAAAAAACAAACAATTTAGTATTTTGAATCATTAAACTAGGTTTAGTGGTTGTGGAGAAAAGTCAAAAAATGTGTCCCATGTTAATCTTATGGGAATACGCTTTTTAGATTTTCCTCAGATAATTTCACTAAAAACTCCACATTTCTTTCTACCAAAACTTTAGTATTTTGAATCATTAAGCTAGGTTTAGTGGTTGTGGAGAAAAGTCAAAAAATGTGTCCCATGTTAATCTTATGGGAATACGCTTTTTAGATTTTCCTCAGATAATTTCACTAAAAACTCCACATTTCTTTCTACCAAAACTTTAGTATTTTGAATCATTAAGCTAGGTTTAGTGGTTGTGGAGAAAAGTCAAAAAATGTGTCCCATGTTAATCTTATGGGAATACGCTTTTTAGATTTTCCTCAGATAATTTCACTAAAAACTCCACATTTCTTTCTACCAAAACTTTAGTATTTTGAATCATTAAGCTAGGTTTAGTGGTTGTGGAGAAAAGTCAAAAAATGTGTCCCATGTTAATCTTATGGGAATACGGTTTTTCCTCAGATAATTTCACTAAAAACTCCACATTTCTTTCTACCAATCAGTTTAGCTCTACAAAACAATCATTTTGGCGTTTGAATTGTTGTTTTACGCCCAACAGTGATATTCAAAGTGCTAAACACGGTCAGTTGTCCAATGTTATCCTTATGGAGAATAAATATAATGTTATATTTCGATTATTTATGTATGTATATTGATGAAACTTGGTATGTGGCTTCAACTAGTTGAGGTATATTGATATTAGCACAAAAAATGTTTTTTGTTGATTTTGCCCGGTAGCAGCAAACCTGCATATTTGGCCCCCATGTTATTCATATGGAGAATAAGTTAAGTTTTATAGCCCCCTTAGTTATGAACCTAAATTAATAAAACTTGGTATGTAGCTTCACCTGGTTGGGTTATATTGATACTTGCAAAAAACATATCTTATATTCCTTGTTGCAGCAAACCTGCATACTCAATTATAATGTTATTTTTATAGAGAATAAATAAAATGCTATATATCACTTATTAATGAATGTATTTTTGTGAAACTTGGTAAGTGGCTCTAAGTAGGAGTGATACCCATATATACGCATTGGAAATTTGCTGAGTACGCAGGTCTGCTGCGACGGAGGTATTTGTTTTGTAGGTACTAGTTATCCCTCAAAAACCATTTAAGAAATACAAATATCCAAGTTAATTTAAAATATAAAGTGGACTTAACTTGGATTGACTGTGTGTTTTCCATGGGCGCTGTAAGTTAACCTATCTAGCCTAAATGGAAATATGACAAATTAACTCAAACATATGTTAAGCCCAAACATAACAAAATGACAAGATAACAATGAGGCCTGTGAAATGACAGAATACAAATAGAGCCAGTTAAACTATCGAGTTAAATAAAAATACTTATAAAATAATAACAACTATTTTGTGCAATTTTTTTGATTTTCACTACCGATATTAACCTTCTAAGCAACCATATATAGTCAATAGTCATATGTGTAACTTAGTATTTTCATTAAACGGCTGTAAAACATTGAAAACGATAGGTAACTTACATGAAGTTGAGGAGGCCAAAAACTGGCATCAATCGGAAGATCATATTCTAAACTTTCATTTTCTTAAATGACTGAACCTTCTAGCAGCAGTAGATCAATTTAAATTGATAGAGGTAACTTAACACTTGAAAGAAAATAGCCCAGGAAGTCAATTATGACTTGCTTAGTTACAAAATAGCGACAAGCATTGTGGGAAAAAAATCATATGGGGTCAGTTTTGGATTTAACCGGAAAAAAGTGGTACCGGTATTCAGCTTGAAATGGTCGTCCAGGCGACATTGTCCATTTAAGTATTTCACAGCAGCCTAACAAAACTGAAAACCCAGGAGGCTGACTAAGAATAAGTTACAACAAACAATTCAACGGTAACTGGCCAATTATATGATAAATGTGTTTTTCTGCTGCTTTTATGTAAGTTACTATGTTGTTCATATTTTTTTGAACTTCAACGAAATAACAGCTTTGTCTGATTTACTTATCGTTTTAAGGATTTTATGGATTTCATTACCATTTCGCTGGGCTATTTTGCTGGGCGATTAGGGAAATGAGTGAAAGGGCTATTGACGGAGCGGGCTTATTACACCATCAGGGACTTTTTAGTTTGCCAGACTAACTAAACAATGAGGTTTTAGTTTATTAAGTGATTTTAATTTATAATGTTTTTATGGTTTAGTGTTGGCCATTATTGTTCTTACATAATCATCACCATTCTGACACTATTGTACGGTACGGATTATTTCCATGGTCCAATAACTTAAAGAGATTTGATCTGACTTTAAACAGACTCAATAAATATCGATTATGATATAGGTTTAGGCATACACTTCGCTTATTTCATATTACTGTAGGTTATTTAATTCAGGTATAATTTTTTTTATAACTAGGCCTACTGTATATTTGTATGAGGGAAATCAGATTGCCAACACTTTGCAGGCTACATTTATTATTTTCCCCTAAGAAAAAAACGGTTTTCTTAATTTACAGTCCCTATACAGTCTCGCTAAAGTAGTCAGTATTGTGAAGAACTACAAAAACTCACACAGTCCTGATGTTTATGGAATTTTCTGTCAGTTATTAAAATCAATTGTTGATGTAATCTCGACCCCTCTAGAAACGATGTACTATATATGATCACACGATCACAATGATCACACGATCATAATGATCACACGATCATAATGATCACACGATCACAATGATCACATATGCCTGTGCAAGGGTGTGTTTCCAGATGAGCTTAAGGTTGCAAGAACTGTCCCGATACAAAAAGGGAGGACCCTTTCAAATTATAGGCCTATTTCAATCATTCAGACTGCTATTGGTAAAAAAGGAGCAACTGGTGGAGTATTTTGCAGTGTTGGCGAATCTAATTTTTTATGTAGCTAGCTACAGCTACTTTTATAAAAAAGTAGCTTCGCTAAAGCTAAAGCTACATTTGTTTTAAAGTAGCTAGCTACAGCTACAGCTGCCAGTAAAAAGTAGCTAGCTACAATTTTAGCTACTTTCACAGTCCTTACTTTCTTTAATAATGTAACCAAATTTTATTGCCCCACACACTCATATCTAATAGTGTTTTAGTTATGAATTTTCACAAATACACAAGTTGCCTTATTTTGTTGTTTTTTAGTCCTAGTTTTCTATGTAACCAAATGTATTTTTAAAACTATGGTTGGTGTAAACAGATTAGTAACATGACAAAATAACGTGTTAAAATTAATTCAAATACATAGGCCTACATCAAAGAAACAGCTGAGGAACTAAACAATTTTCAAGCATAATATATTCAATAATCCATGAAAGATAACATAGGCATACTTCAGACTGGTTTCACAAATTACAAATACTAGGCCCACAGGCATACTTTGCATAATGTATGTGCTATTGAAAAAACGTTGGTATTTGCAATAATTTATTTGTAAAGTAACTCAGAGCAAGACTTGGCCAACATACAAATTGTAAAAGAACTAACCTTAATATGTAGCTTCATATTAAGTTTTAGAATTTCTAGAAACAGTTGGGCCACAATTCCACCCAGGCGGCTCACTCCAAAGTGGCTCCCTCTATTATTTGTTTATTTGCTTTAAGATTAATTTGTTACAATTACAATTTAATTGCAATTGATTGAATTTGATTTCATGGAGTTTCATAAAATACTTAGCTCCTCTCATTTCTTCTGCAGCTTTCATAAATATCTCAAAACTTTTTTTCTCAACGTAGCTTATAAGAGAATCTAACACTTTAACGGACACTTAAAGTGCCACGGAGGGCTTTTGCAAAACTTTGTTGATTTTCAGTACTGTCACGTCGTCCGATCGGCGAATAGAACTAGCGAATAGCTAATTTTTTGGATCGATTCGAGTAGTGCCAATTATTCTTGAGTTTAAAGTATTTTCAAGCGAGTATTTGGATAACGCATTCAAGATTTGATAGTCTAAATAACATGGTTTCTAAATAATATATAGCAATACACACGTTTGGCCAGTACAATCAATCTAGAATATGTATTGACAAAGAAAACATGGTTTGACCGTTGTTTTCGGCTGATACTACATAGGTGGTCTGGACTTCGCTTATAACCACTTTATGACTGACATTGTATTTTCCGCCGTAATTTATAGCCGATATTACCCAGATGCTATCTCTGGCCGACATGTGTCGCGAAGTCAATTTCGGCCGGCATTTAGTAGCCCGGACACCGTTTTTGGCCGATATTATCTTTAACGTCGTCATTATTGGCCGTTATTACATGGTCCAGTCTTCATTTTGGCTGATATTAGGTTTTCCTTAGTCGTTTACAGTCAATATTACGTGGTCCGGTTGCCATTTTGACGAGTTCGGTTGTTTTTTATGACCGATTCATGTTTCTCTGTCGTCTTTTGCAGCCGTTACTACGCGATTTGGGGGTCGCGATCGTCTGGAGGTCATCGGAAAAAACCTCGCTTGAACTTTTCGAGTATTTTTCAAAACTTAAGAGTTTTTCAAACAAATTTTCGAGTAAACACCACTACTAGTTAATAAATAATTCCATCTCAATAATAATTTAAAAATTAATTTATGCGGTAAAAATCGAGAAGCAGGACTAATATAAAAATAAAAATTTTTTTCATAACAACATTTTTTCTGAGTGAAAATGTTATTTTTTTCAAGCGAAAAATATTTTAAGGGAGGCCCAAAGTGAGGCCCCCTCCCAGGCCGAGGCCCCCGGTGGCCGCCGTGTCCGCCAGTTGGGCCCTGATTCCACCATAACTTACATGTTACTACAAAATTACTTTTCTTTAGAAGTTTGAAAAAATTTTCTTGGCCGGTCCTGGTAGGGCTTTTTGTATGTCCACCGCACTATAGAAGTACCAGCTTTTTTATCAATAACATTAATGTAATCGTCAATTTTGCTTTTGGTGCCATGACATAACGTAGTTAGCAAAAAAAATAGAATACAAAGTCGCCTGTGGTATGATGTATGCACATTAGGCCTAAATGTAATCTACATCTACATGTTATTTTATTGCAAGTTTTTACTTTGCAAAACATCAAGGTCAGAGATTGAGGTTATGTTATGATTAATTAATTGAAGTCAAGCATGTAAACGTAAATACATCAAAACTGTAAAAGTAATGTAAAAAGTAGCTACATAATCCGCTACATCTACTCTAAAAATGTAGCGCGCTACAGCTAAAGCTACTTTTGTTCTAAAGTAGCGGAGCTACAGCTGACGCTACTAAAAAAGTAGAGCACTACTGTAGCGCCGCTACTCCCCAACACTGGTATTTTGAGAGAAACGGAGTGTTTATGGAAAATCAGCATGGGTTTCGTAAGGGGCGCTCTTCTACTTTGATGGTCATATCGCTCATCAGCCAGACCATGGATGCATTTGAAGCAGGAGAGACAGTTGGTCAGACGCTCTGTGACTTGAGCAAAGCGTTTGACTGTGTCTCACATTCGCTGCTCCTACAAAAGTTAAAACATGATTGCATGGCAGGGATTGTACTCAGTACATTGCAGTCATACCTATTGAAGAGGAGGCAAGTTGTGGAGGTTGTCGGAGCTCGCTCCGCTGAAATAGATTTACCCCATGGAGTACCACAGGGGTCGGTACTTGGTCCCCAGCTTTTCCTTATTCTCGTCAATGACTTGAGGGCCGCTCTCTTTTATTTGCGGATGACACTACCCTCGTAACGAGAGGCAGGGAAATTGATGCCGTACTTGAAGAATCTGAGGATCTTTTGATGAGAGCGAAAAGCTGGTTCTCTGAATAAACTGCAGCTGAACGAAGAAAAAACTCAAAACCCCACATGTAGCCTGAAGATAAAAGAACTGGAAGCTGCAATAAAATTCCTGAGAATCTGGATTGACCCTAAATTAACAAGGAATGATCATGTGAATCATTTATGTCACACGCTCTTCAAAGTCTTGAGTCCTTAGGAAACTCAAGAGAACCGTGTCTGCTGTTTTGAAAAAAACAGCATACAATTAGGGTATGCACTGTTTCATAGCAATATTAAACATTGGCTGATCATCTGAAGCCATGCGGCTGACAGTAGAAAAAATCCCCTGTTGCAAAAGAAGGCTGTCAGGCTACTATCTTCAACAAATGTAGTCGACCATTGTAGACCCATCTTTATCAAACTTGCAAATACTTACCATCTTCAGTCAGTATGTGTTTGACTCACTTGTCTTTGTACAGGAGATCATTGGAAAGTTCTCACTTAGAAATGAAACACATCAAGATAATACCAGAAGGGCCAATGACCTAGATGTCCCAAGATGTAGGCTTGTGAAATATCAGAAGAGCTTTCCTATCATTGCCAGGAAGTTAAACTAACGCCCTGCCGGTGGAGGTCCAGCAAACTGAGGGAAACCATTTTAAGGAAGCAGTGCAGGATATGCTAAGGGATCGACCGCTGCACACCATTGATAAATTCATTGATGGATCACGGAGGGCAGGCCATCCACCGTCTATGTGAATGTATTTTAGTGTTCAATGTTTTAAATCCAAAACAAGTGTCTTAACCCTAGCAGTGGCCCTCCGACCAATTTGGTTGGATTTTTATGTCGCCTATTGTGGCCACCGACCAAATTGGTCGGATTTTACTGAAAATTTTGTAACGTTAATAAACCAAAAATAATAAACTCAAAAGTGAACAATACCGGTATATATATCATTCGAAAGATCACATTCTTAACTTTCATTTTATTACATTAATGAACCGTGTATCAGCTGTATAACAATGTTACGACGATTAGAAATCGAATGAAGTTTTGGCACAACGCAATTGCTGCAGCCGACGCTCTGACAATGGCAAAACACGATATTTTTGAAATTACCCAGATCGGGTAATTTTTCTCGCAGGAAGTTGCGGTTGGTACCAATGCACAGCTAAAGAGTAGCGCTTTATGTTATTGATTTTTAGAATGGAATATTGATTGGACAGGTTATATGATATTCTGAAAACAGGTGTTTTTGGTTTTTTGTATAATGGCCTATCCGACCAAATTGGTCGGATCAGAAAATCGTATTTATATGCAGTGTATGTTATAGTTACTAGTCAAATAATATGTTATTTTGAAGAGGAAGAAATGTAATTTTGTTTTGCCGTTGGCAGCGCTGTTTTATTGCTTGATCACCAAGGAATTGTTTCATTACGTCACATTTTTGCCTAATCGGCAACTGCACAGCTGTTTGCTGTTTACGAAGTCTCAGTCAGTTTGTTTGGCTCGCTCCAAACTGTAAATTGTATTTGGTATCACTGTAAACAGGAGATTTCAGGCTTTCTTCCTGTATCAGTCTCGATGTGTTGTGTTTTTGTTGACAATATGACATGACATCTGAAATATGCAATGTCCAGTCCCAGTCCAAAATGGGGCGCTATGTTATTGTTTGACCGCTGTCAGTTGTGTAAGAGTGTTTTAGTTATTTATTTAGCCAAATTTACGCAAAAATGGATTGAAGTGACATTCGGGGTGCTCTTGAAGAAAGTATTAGTGACATTGATGACGATTTAGAAGGGTGATATAGGCAGTGATATTGAGGTGAGCGACTTTCCTGATGATGCGTCATAGGTGTCGTAGGCTAGGGATTATTTATCTTGTAGGCCTAGTGGTGAGTTATATATTAACATGTATATTCCTATGTATTCTATGTATAAAATGTTATACCCTACGATTTCTATGTAGGGAATTGAATGTACTACAACATGTTTATATTGATTTGGGGGTAAAACATTTGACAAAAAAGTTATACTAAATACTGTAACAATTTTTTACCATCAACTTTACGACTTTTTTGGATTCCTTACTTCATTACCTTTACTAATATGTATATATCATTATTAGTATATGCATAATTACATGACTTATTTACAACACAAACTAACACCGTACAGTTTGCATATATTTCGGGTTTCCGTTTATTATTATACTAGGCCTTCGCATCTAAAACTTATAAACAAATTCTTTCCACAATATGTTAGCCTATATATTTCTATGTAGGGAATTAGGTTGTTTACAAAATGTATAGGCCTACAATGAATTTTCCATAAAAAATATGTAGAACAAATTTTACCGAGGCTATTTTTGAAATTTAAAAAAAAAAATCTATTTTATTATTTTTTTCACTTTACCAAAAAAATGTTCCTTGATCTTTGTAATTTTAGTATTTCTCGATTCTCCTGTTCTTTCCAATCAAAATGAATATGAGGTTGGCTAACTTAGGTTTACTTCTATGATTGAATTTATACGAATTTCCAAAAAAAGGTCTGCCAAATCTGCTTGGTCATTTCCCACTTCAACATTAGGCCACTGCTAGGGTTAAACTAAAGTTAGGCCTAAGTGTTTTACAAATCATATGACACAGTCTGTCAGGGTTTCACCGGTCAACGACGAAGCAACGGTAATAAGGTGAAATTACGATCAACATATTTTCCAATTTTTCATTTTTCCACAAAAAAACACCTTGCTAACTTCTATTAGGTTTATTTTACCATTCTTATGTCTTTTACAAAAAAATTGAATATTCATAGGCCTAAACTTATTGATACTTAGGGGTTTTCTATTCTGCAATTTTGTAAATAGCCTAATATATTTTATGAAAAAATGACAGGCACCAAATAGTTTACCATCGGGCAGTAGAAGGGTTTTTATAATAGGTTTTATAATTTAAATGAACATAACATAACCTAACATAGGCTAACTGCCGCAGGGTGCTGTATAAGTTGGCACTGCACAAAGTAGAAATAGGCTATCGCAAAATTAATATTGATTTATTGGCATATCAGTATTATTGATAAATTCATATCAATAGGTATTCTGCTATTGAAAATTCAATATTAATATTCGGTTGTTTACAGGCCTTCTAGGCATGTATACGGAATGGCAGCTGGAAAGAATACGTTCTTAGCCTACCTGCTTAAGTTATAATAGGCATTACATTTTTTATACATTTAATGCCAGATGTATTTTATTAGAGAAGTACCTTACCGTTTACCTACTTTTGCAATCTTCAGAAACTCACTTCAGTTACTCATCTAAGCCCCTGAGATAGTTTTAACAAGTGTTAAAATATTATTTAGGATGGGGGTCACAAATTTACCTTCATATAGGACAGTTTGTGTGGGTGATTTATCCTAATAAAAGTCTGCAATATTAATAATATAGACTAGAAACATACTAAATCTAACTGTACCTCATATCATTTATATTCAGTCAACTGAATAAAAGTATTCTGAACTCAAGTATTCTGATCGCTTTGATACAAATAATGTCACACTCATCTTTGTGTTTCTCATATTCGTGGGTCTTTACTTCTAGGATACACAATAAAATAAACAACCCTAAGCCACCTAGTAAAGGGGTTTTCACATTTGTAATACAATTATTAAGTATTTTATAACCACATCTGAAGTTAGTTACATAGACTGACAAAGAATAATAAATTTGCTTCAATACACAAAATTAATCTTAAGTTACTTCATGATCTTTTAAACCTACCTCATCCCCTTCATCTGATGGCAAGGTGACGCTTTTAGTCTCCATTGAAGTAGACCTAGTGACTCTTTCAAATTTAATTAATATTTTAGCCAGCTACCATAATTAACACTACACTGTTCACAACAAAACAATGTGTTAATGATAATACAGGCCTACTATCCTGGTACGGTTCCAATAAGGCAGAAAATTTACATTAGTTTCTTCGTTACTTGACCTTAATTCGTTCATCAGTCGTTATTGTACTAGAGAACGTTCGGAATCTTCAGTAAAAATTGCTATATTTTCACCATTCGCGCATTGCTATTGGTCAATAGTTTACAAATAATAGTACCTCGGTGTAAAGCTCTGAACGTACACTAAAGGGAGATTAAGTACCTCTATGTGTAATCTCCAGCACAAGCTAGAGATTCAGTTAATCAAAAAAACATTAATCTGAGTAAATTTAAGGTTATTAAATCCAGCGTATCAATAAAATTATGTTTTTTTACAAATTTTAAATTGTTATTCCTATATATATTGAAAAAGTTGCAACGCGGCAAGATCGTTCTTATAATGCTATTTTATATACAAAGAGTAATAAGGGAGAGGAACTTATATCTCAAAGGCAGTGGCTCCCAGAATGCCTTTCCCAAACCCTGCCAACTGCCAACTGCTAATGTTATTAATTTAGTCACCCGTCAGCCATGTCAAGGTGTTAGTGTAGTGTCAATTTGTTCTTATGGTGAAAATTAAATCTTAAGTGTGTTGTGTTTAGTGTTTGAATTAACAATCTTGTGGATTACTAACCAAAAATGAGCTGGGGGACAGAGCTTTGGGTATGTTACCTTTTTAGATTTATTTTTATAGGATGTAGGCTAGGCCTAAAAGCATATAAAGTGTAATCAAGTCAAATTCCCCTGCGCTGAAATAAGTTAAGAATCGTGAATTAACTGAAGTTGACGAGGAGGCTAAATATTTCCCTAGCAAATTAAGATAATTTATGAATCTCTGGAAAGAAGAATTAGGCTTAAAAGTGTAAACAATTTAGTTCTAGGCCCTTGCCTGACAATTCTAGTTCCATATTTAATTCTGTCCATGGTTTAAGTTTATTTCAATTATATGCCTATTCTGATAGGCTTTACTTGTCTAGGTTAAACAAACTTAGTAAAAGTGTCCATTCAGAGGACTGACAAAAGAATTGCTTAGACTTTAGGCCTGGATCTCACAAGAACTTTTGAGTTAACACTATGATTGCAGGGGAAAAGTTGTGTGAATCAGTCAGTAGGCCTCGCTGACAAATTATATTGTAGCATACAAGCTGAAGTATTAAGGATCCCAGCATCAAGAATAGGTGTAGGCTACTTAATTTAAAACATTTAAATAACTGAAAACTCGTGGAATACTTAATAGGATAGGTCACAGTGGTAGATATAGAGCAATGATAGCTCATTAAACTATACAAAACTAGTACGGTAGCATAGTGTCAGAATAGAAAAGAAAATCAAGTAAATGGAGCTACTTTTCCCTTCACCACGAAGCTTACTCTCTATAACCAAACATAAATAGAAACCAATGTCACCATGGACATTCTACAACATCAACACAAGTGGCTACAAATGTCGGCTGATCACATCTGTAGGTTGAGCAAGAGGAATGCAAACACAAAATTAAAGGACTGCTAGATACCATATGGTACCTGCTGACATTGTATGATTCCCATCATGGTAACATGTGGTACCTGCACTGCTCATTGTTTTGAAAGTTTGTTTGTTTGTCATGATTAAATGAATGATGATGCGATAGAGAACAGGGCTGGATATTAAATTCATGAGGTACTGCTTAGCTTACGTGAAATTATTCAACGTATAGACTAGTAATTTGCCGTAGTCTTATCTGTTCCCATCAAATCAATAAATTGCTGAAACATCGTGATTTTCTAACGTGCCCAATCATACAACAAAACTAATTTTTGATCTGACGTGTAATGTTATACCTAGTGCATCTAACTTATCAATCCTTGGTAAAAATGAGAAAGTCATGTCTTTTAAACCATGTTTGTAGCGTGACCTAGCGGATTTTTTACTGGCTTCCCCCCAATTTGTATCCTCATTATTACAATATGGTACTTTATATGAACCAAGGTGGTCCTACTTTTTAACGTTGGCTACCAATCACTGACAAATGGTGATTTTTGGTTACATAACTTACAGCCTATCATATAGTCTAAAAGCGGGAAAGGAGGAGCATATGATTAATGATGTGGGTCGGGTAAATAAAATACCCCCGACGCAGCAAACCTGCGTACTCAGCGAATTTTCTATGCATATATACGTACATCTCACTACATACTATAAGTTTCACAAAAATACATTCATAAATAAGTGATATGTAGCATTTATTTATTCTCCATAAGAATAACATTAGGGCTGAGTACGCAGGTTTTCTGCAACGAGGAAGATAAGAAATATGTTTTTTTGCACTTATCAATATAAACCTACACCAGGTGAAGCTACATACCAAGTTTTATTAATTTAGGTTCATAACTAAGGGATATGAATAACATGGAGGCCGAGTATGCAGGTTTGCTGCTACGGGGAAAATCAGCAATAAACTGATGTTTGTGCAAATATCGATATAGGCCCTACCACAATTATTTGAAGCCACATACCAGGTTTCATCACTATACGATTCATAAATAATACAATTTTATTTATTCTCCATAAGGATAACATTGGATAACCTACTGTGTGTTTAGCACTTTGAATATGTCTGAAACGGTTAGACGTAGGACAACAATTAAAATACCAAAATGATTGTTTTGTAGAGCTAAACTTATTGGTAAAAAGAAATGTGAAGTTTTTAGTAAAATTATCTGAGGAAAATCCAAAAACCTTTTTCCCATAAGATTAACATAGACAATTTTATGGACCCGTTTTTTTGAATTTTCTCCACAACCAGTTAACTAGGTTAATGATTCAAAATACTAAATTATTTGTTTTTTAAGCTCTATTCAATAGTTTTAACCAAAATTTAATGTTTTTAAAATTTTAGGGGAAAAAATCCAAAAGGTAATTTTTGGAAAATTTAAAACCCCTTACCCATAGGTAGTCCGATCAATCTGGTTTTCGAACTGTAAGTCATAAATGTTACTCTACACATTTGTGCCAAATTTCATAAAAATCTGGCGTTTCTTTCAAAAGTTATCGAGGTAACGGACACATATATATAACTTATATATGAATTTGAATGAATAGTGTTTTTTAGGATCTGGGGGCCTCAAGACAAAAAGTTATCAAGGTCTTAGGCTTAAGTCTTACCATGCCACAGTAATACACCACAGTAGCCACAGTAGCTACAGTAATAGCTTCTTCCCTATAGGGTAAATTCACTAAAATAGGTATTTACCCCAGTAGTTACCCCAAGCCCCGGGTAAATACCCAAAATGTGGGTATTTATGATTTTTATAACATTTAGGGGATTTTTACTAGGTTCATTGAAATTCATGCTGTAAGGATTATTAAATGATAATACAATCTGTTTTGAAGAGTATAACATGATTACCACAAGCACTTGCCTTTTGATCAAGATCAAGGGTATTTAGCCTATAATACCTACCTACTGTGATGGTATTTTTAAGTGTTTAATAGGTAAATTTAAAATTCTGGGGAAAAATAATTGAAATTCAATTACATTGTACTTTTGTTCTGTATCGGTCAAATTATAAAATTATATTTTTTTAATTTGTGTAGAATGTCTTGTATTTAACCAGTTCCTTCATAGTTTGGCAGTGCTGTGGTTTGTACGCTTGACAGGTCTTTGTAAAAAAATTGCCATGTTATTTATTTATTGGTAAAATAATTAATACATGTAATCAATAAAATATCCTCAAATGTTTTAACATTGATAAAAACAAGGGTAGTAAGGGAGGGTGGATATAAATGATATTGGTGTTTTCATGTACAATATCAAAAATACTCAAAATACCCGGGTACTTATGAATTTTGGGTATTTACCCCGAGTTTTAAATACCCGGGTTTTTTACATCACTACATGTACGATGCATATGATGTGTTGTCAATGGTTAGGCCTACCGTCTTCAGTTGTTATATTGAAGAATATTATTGTATAAGTTTTAGCCTTTTTTCCCCGTTAAGTTTTGCATTTTGTTTCAAAGTCAATTAGAAGACAAGACACAGAGATAAGCTACTCCTGGTTTCTATTATTCCTGATTTTAAGTTTGAGTGAATAGATAAATAATATACAGAACCCTATTGTATTAAACAACTATGGACTGAAGAGAAGTCGTCCAGGAAAGTCATCTATTTGTAGGCATATTGACATAAGATTGTGCTGGACTTAAATTATTAGGCCTACGTTTAGGGAGATCAAGCATTATGTAGGCCTAGTTCAATAAAAACTTAATCTGTAGCAATTTAAGTCAGTTGAATAAAATTAAACATAAGCCATGATTTATGCTAAATTTTCTCATCCTCTTCTCCGTAGCCTTCAAGACCGGGGCTTTATCAGTTTCGGATTTCTTCCCTACCCTCCTTCTAATAAGGTTGTATAGGCCCTAGCAGAAAAGATAATAGCCTTCATTTAGACATTTTTGGGCCTATCTTTTACTTTTAGATAACATTTTTTTATATTAGGCCTAATTCATTTACTTCTACTAGGCCACGTTTCTTATCAAGTTGGTTGCGAGGCTGACATGTTTGAACATGATAATATTTCCATGATTAGCGGCAGAATCTACCTGTGTCAGTCAACATTTTAACAGGTCAAGCTTAGTAAATTAGAGGCCTGTTGGTAACAAAGCTAGGGTTTGGACCTTTCCCTTTTAAATTGTAAAAAACACCATTGGCATAGTACTCGCCAAAATATTTAAACTCCTGATCTCCGGTTTCTATATCCTGCCTGTGAAATTCTGAATCATTGCCTGGGGAGCAATAGGTTAAACGAGTCAAAAAGTATCTCCAGAATATACCTCAAAACAATGTCAAGGTTGCATTAAAGGTCTGTGTTTTGGGAAATATTTGTAAAAGTAACTATGTGACATTGAAGATACTCCTGTATCCTGTATCAGTGGTACCGAATCATCATCAACTAAGCCCAACATCTAGAACACACTTGTCACCCCATAAATCACCACATCTTTACCCTAACCTCCCAGTACTCTTTTGATACACTAAATTTCATAAAACTGGACCCACCTCAATGAAGACGAAGACAGTATTGCCACCAATATAGTATTAAGTTAGGGTAAAATTTTAATTTTCAACAACACAGGTTCCAAAAAACTTGTAAAACTCTCTCATACATGAGTGTAAAATTGTTTATAACCAACTAATTTTCAGAAAGTATAAAAACCATTAGTTACCATAAGTTCACATAATCACTAAAATAATACCTTCTGAATAAGCCAGACTGTAACGTAAAGGAATTGTTTGAGGATCAGAACTGCCATACTAGGCTCACATACAAAAAGGTCACGATACAGATACATACACATACTGATACTTGAACCTCTGAATATGACAATCTCCAGTCTCCACGACTATGAAGAAGAGGACCTCCTTGATGTGAGATGTCGGATAGGCCTAAATGAAACGTAAGGAAAATACATGAGATTTTAAAAAATATGTATGAAATATTTCAAACAGGTCAGGGAAAATCAAGAAACTTTAAAATATAATTTTCTTAGACACACTATTTAATAAGTTGTCTCTACGTAAGTCTCTCAGAGAGCATCTACAATATGCAAATTCATATATTGGTAGGTGTAGCAATATAGGCGATACTTCCTTCCTGTATTACTGTACTTTGTGTGTTTCAGCAGGTTTAAATATCAGAAAGTAACATTGCTGCTTGCATTTAAGCAAATTTGGGGTTCAGCTTGATATTAGTCACGCTTGTTCGCCCAGTTACCGGTATGTCATGAGATTTTTTATTTAACACATTTACATTACTTGCAGATGAAGTTAAGAAACTTTGTACCGGTACGGTACCTATAGTTTGAACCCACAACTTTATTTTTGTGTGTGTACATTTGTTACAGTATACAACATTCATACAAGATCAAAATAACAATTTGTGGTCACACATTTTAAGAGCTATGACTCATGACTAATATAACTTTATATTACAATTGAGAATATATTATAGTGTAAAATCAAGCTTGTACTTAGGACTAGAATGCCTCCGAAAATTGAGTATATGGCAAGTGAGTATACACATGAAAATACATGCTGAGATAAGCTTACCGGTACTGACACTGACTTTATAAGTGACGAAACGCAAACATTGTACAAATTAGTTTAAAGAGAGTTTGGGGAGGAGCTAAAATAATATTCCATTGCCAGCAGTAACAAAAATACATGACAATTGATGCTAAGGTGAGTTGTGAATATGAAATAATATTTGTTTAGAAAGAAGCTATATGTATTTAGGCTATTTTTAAATTGATTGCCACTAGACTCTTAAATTTGATTCTAGACTCTTAAATTGTTTACACATACAAAGATAACAACCATAACATTCGCCATTAACAACATGAGTTACATTCTTGAGTTGAAAAACAGATTATATTACACTATTATTAGTGAATTTCCTTTGGAAAGTGAACTATTAGCATGACCCGCACGGTGAAACTTAAGCCCGGGACCACCATAGCAGTTCCTAACGTGACCCCCTGAACACGTTTTGGGGGGTCGTTCAACATTTTATATATATATATATATAGACATATATATATATATATATATGTTTGCACTCTAGCAGACACATATATTGCAGACACATATGTATGTCTACATATATATATATATATATATATATATATATATATATATATATATATATATATATATGTGTTTGCACTCTAGCGGTCACATTTTTTGTCAGATTTACTTCAAATTGGGTAGGGACGTTCCTTTCTGTAATCAGTTGGACAAGTTCGTTGGGCAAAACAATCAGAAAACTCTAAACCCCTCTTTTTGGAGATTAATCATTCAAATTTTGAGTTTTTGGGCTCAAAAATGGTCATAAAAGCCCCAGATGTAAAATCAAAGCATCGAAGAAGATGGGAATTAGAGAGGCGAAAGTTTTAAGCCCTCTCTCGTCATTCTAGCATAAATATTTACCGAGTTATTTAAGAAAATGTGTATCGACTAAACACAGTACGTTGTCTTACGGGGGTTTTATACTAGAAAAGGCTGTTATTCATTTGTTAGAGTACTTTTATCATCCCCAGCAACCTCACGCCTACTTTTAAGCCTGTCTGGACCTTCTCCTAACCTTATAATGCGCAAAATTGTATTCCCAGCTTTGCAAGTAAATGAAACCAGGAGTATCAGAACAGCCAGCAAATCAATGTTTTCAGATTTCAATAAGAATTAGACAAATGTATGTTTTTACACTGAATTTGAGTTTTAAAAGTTGTTATGTGGAAATTCACTACCCTCACGTCAGCGTGCTGCGTGCGAACTCGTTTATTTACAAATGATTCGCCTTTAATTGTAACTTGTTAGTTAGATGCACTGTAAATCAATGTGAAATACATCAAACCAGTTTTATTTTATTGTGCAGCAAATTACAGAGTCGAGTTATGAAAAACTAATAAAATAACTCAAATCCATATGCAGTAGGCTATAAGTTTTGGTGGATGAATTATTTCTCAAAAATAGATTACACCACGGATCTATCAAGCAGTAAGTGCAGCCCCAGCCGTACACTTACACCTGGCGTCAGATATCCAAGCCCCACTTCCGCCCTGATCCTCCCCTTCCCACTTCCGGTGGTTGCTTATCCTCCCCCTCGATGTTTTTATACCATCCCCGACCTAGAAACTGATTTATCCTGAAGGTTTTTCTAGGATCGATCCAACTTATCGATTGGTTTGTTTTATGACCATATTAGGTTCTAAATATATAGTTTTATCGAAGATTGGGTTTCAGAGGGGGAGGGGACAAAGCTGTGTTTGAACTTCAGAATTGTGTAGCCATTGCAGACATGCAAAACAAGTAAATCTTTCTGCTTTGACCCGAGCAAATACCGGTAAATCTTCTGAATTCATAACACCCGTTATAACCTCTTGCGCATATTGTTATTCCAGAAATTATTTTATTGACATCGGTTCTTGATGCATGGAAATTTAAAATGGAGGTTATAAATCCAGTCATAAATTCACTAAGGTGTCGAATTATTTGGTTGCGTCGGGGGTGAAACTACATACAATGTATTGTTTGACTGGAAGTTATTTCATCAAAAAATTATAGAAATTATAAAATATAATTATATAATTATACTGTGTATATATATATATATATATATATAAATTATATAATTTATATATTATATAAAAATTATATAGTTGTTTAAATTTTCGAATTCACTTATAATGTGGAGTGTGCTTCAAGATATTCTCAATACGATTTTGCTTTGTTTTAATGTTATTATTTTCGACTGAAACAATTTTTTACAAATAGTGTTATTTTACCCTCCACACTCTTGGAAATAAAGACTAAAATAAGTGATATCCATTCGTAGTTAAGCGTATATTTGGCGCACGCCTGACGAAATAAACTCAAGGAAACCCTACCTTTTATTGCTTTTGTTTTTAGTTCAACGCCAACGACATTTTTGTTAGTAGTCGTTTCTTAAGGAAAGCGGTCCAAATCCGTCCTATTGTTGTGAAAAACCCGGGATTTAAACCCTTGACCCCTTGGATCGAAGTCCAAGACGCTAACGGTTAGGCTAGCGAGATACTCTCGCTTCTAAGGAATTCGCAACATTATGAGAACGCTGTATTAGTCATAACCAACAACAAGTACAGGTGGACTGCGATGCTAGGGTTGTGAGCCGTTGCGGGGGTTGTTGCGCGAGGGGAAGTGGAGGTATCGATCCGTGTGACTCACAGTCCGTCACGTGGAGACAGACAGACTGATCGTAGACGCTCGGAGATGTTACCGGTGTTTATTCTTTCTCCCCTCTTCATATTTTTACTGCAATTCGTTCCGGCATGAATTGTAAATGTAACTAGCCTAACCTAAGTTAAACTGGGAGAGCGAAAAGGATTTGAGCTGAATTCTGCGGAGAAACTGATGAACTTTTACGATTAGCAGGCACATCCAAACAACAAAAATAATTTTTTAGCTTTATTTAGTCTCCAGACAAAAAAATCAACGTCTGTCGAGTCATAGATTAACATGTATATATTTAAGGCCAACGGGGCGAAGCCCTAAGGGATTTTTTGAAAGTATTCCGATTTTTGACTTATGGAGGAATTCTTAACGATCATTTGTTTACGCGATATGTTAGGGGTTTGTCACGACAACAGCTTAAAACTGGCACGGCTGATTTCCCATTTGATTACACGCTTTCTAAAAGTATAGTGTTTATATATAGAAGTAATATCGGTACCCGGTAACGTATTTGTAGATAGTGCCAAGAGGGATACAGCGCGGAGGGAGTTAAAATAAAAGCAAGTCCTTCTGTTACCTTTCTTTATATATCATTCTGTAAGCGACAATTTTTAAGTCAAAATTGTGGGAGCTTGGTAAATCGCAGGATGATAGGAGAGGGCTCGAACTAAAGGTCTTGATTCCAGGGACTCGGGGAAAATAGCAGTATTTCTAAAAAGTAAGCAGCAAACGAGAAATAACGTAAAACATCTCCCATAAGAATTTCATGGGGATTTAAAAACGTCTGCTTTGTTTACATTGAAACAGGTGATTAAGTATCTACTTTATTTACGAACTCGAACTGACATGTGTTTATTTTCCTCAGCATGTGAAGGGTAAAATAATCAGAAGAGACAGCGTATTGGAGCAAGGTAAGGGGCTATGGCCCCTTCAAGCCACTTTAGTCTTTATATACCGTGTGTCCCAAGCGGTATAATTCTATAAGCGAAATTTTTAAGTAAAAATTGTGTGAGTTTGAAAAATTGCAGGATGATAGGAGAGGGCTCGAATTAAAGGTCTTGATTCCAGGGACTCGGGAAAAATAGCACTATTTCTAAAAAGGTACCAGAAAATGAGAAACAATGTAAAACATCCCCCATAAGAATAACATGGGGATTTAAAAACGCTGCTTTGTTTACATTTAAACATGTGATTAAGTATCGACTTTATTTACGAATTCGAACGGACATGTGTTTATTTTCCTCAGCATGTGAAGGGTAAAAGAAATCTGAAGAGGCAGAGTATTGGAGCAAGGTAAGGGTCTATGGCCCCTTCAAGCCACTAATCTTTAAATATAATTCTGTAAGCGAAATTTTTAAGTCAAAATTGTGGCAGTTTGGCAAATCGCAGGATGATGGGAGAGGCTCGAATTAAAATTCTTGATTCCAGGGACTCGGGAAAAATAACACTATTTCTAAACAGGTACCAGAAAATGAGAAACAATGTAAAACATCCCCATAAGAATAACATGGGGATTTAAAAACGTCTGCTTTGTTTAAATTTAAACATGTGATTAAGTGTCTTTGTTTACGTACTGACATGTGTTCCTACTTATACTGTAAAAAGTAAAAGAAATCAGACGAGGAAGAGAATTGGAGCAAGTTTAGGGGCTATAGCCCCTTCAAGCCACTAGTATTATTAATTCTTCTTCAAGGGGCGACTCTAATACGGCACCAGATGAGAATAGTTAGTGAGAGGAAGGGGTTGAAGGAGATGGGGTGTAAGTGGAATGGATAAGAGTGGTTGGTGCCGGATTGTGTGACTCATGGCTGCCGGTAAAGGGTCCGTTGCCGTATTCGTGTGTTAAAAAATTACATTTATTTAAGGGTTGGTGCCGTATTCGTGTACTCCGCTTCAAGGATGCGGTTGAGCTGTCAGGGGTTTCACTTGATTCCTCTAGTGTTTGCCTTGTCTGTATTTAACAAAATCCGTGGACTCTGGACTCAACCTTTTACTGATTCATGCTAGTTGACACATCTCTACTACATTGGCCCTTGAACTCGCGTATCAGATGACGCTAGAGTATCATACCACCTGGGTTTGGAGGTCGTTGACTAGTTTGCCCAGCTGTTTCTAAACACGATCAGAGGTTATTTATATATAATTTCTACAGTACACTGTTTACTCTTCATCAGTACTCAGCACTCTATTTCTTCAGTACACTGTTTACTCTTCATCAGTACTCAGCACACTATTTCTTCAGTACACTGTTTCCCTTCAACAGTACTCAGCACTCTATTTCTTCAGTACACGGTTTACTCTTCATCAGTTCTCAGCACACTATTTCTTCAGTTCACTGTTTACTCTTCATCAGTACTCAGCACACTATTTCTTCAGTACACTGTTTAATCTTCATCAGTACTCAGCACACTATTTCTTCAGTACACTATTTAATCTTCATCAGTACTCAGCACACTATTTCTTCAGTACACTGTTTACTCTTCATCAGTACTCAGCACACTATTTCTTCAGTACACTGTTTACTCTTCATCAGTACGCAGCACACTATTTCTTCAGTACACTATTTACTCTTCATCACTACTCAGCACACTATTTCTTCAGTACACTGTTTACTCTTCATCAGTACTCAGCACACTATTTCTTCAGTACACTGTTTACTCTTCATCAGTACTCAGCACACTATTTCTTCAGTACACTGTTTACTCGTCATCAGTACTCAGCACACTATTTCTTCAGTACACTGTTTACTCTTCATCAGTACTCAGCACACTATTTCTTCAGTACCCTGTTTACTCTTCATCAGTACTCAGCACACTATTTCTTCAGTACACTGTTTACTCTTCAACAGTACTCAGCACACTATTTCTTCAGTACACTGTTTACTCTTTATCAGTACGCAGCACACTATTTCTTCAGTACACTATTTACTCTTCATCACTACTCAGCACACTATTTCTTCAGTACACTGTTTACTCTTCATCAGTACTCAGCACACTATTTCTTCAGTACACTGTTTACTCTTCATCAGTACTCAGCACACTATTTCTTCAGTACACTGTTTACTCTTCATCAGTACTCAGCACACTATTTCTTCAGTACACTGTTTACTCTTCATCAGTACTCAGCACACTATTTCTTCAGTACACTGTTTACTCTTCATCAGTACTCAGCACACTATTTCTTCAGTACACTGTTTACTCTTCATCAGTACTCAGCACACTATTTCTTCAGTACACTGTTTACTCTTCATCAGTACTCAGCACACTATTTCTTCAGTACACTGTTTACTCGTCACGGTACTCAGCACACTATTTCTTCAGTACACTGTTTACTCTTCATCAGTACTCAGCACACTATTTCTTCAGTACACTGTTTTTTCTTCATCAGTACTCAGCACACTGGAAGGAATACGTACCTACAACAGGACTTGGATACGTACAACGAAATGTGACTGAAATTCTGATATAGGCTAACTTAAAATTATCCGAATTTAATATATAGAAGTTGAATAAGAAATTTATCTCGTTGTATAACTTGTTTTTTGATCTTGAGCTTATTTACCCGTAATTTTGTTATATTTTGTTAAGGCAAAGTTTATACTTTGTAATTTTTATCACAAACCAGTTTGTTTAAATTTTTATATTAAGTTATCAGGATGTTTATTGCATTTTATTTCCTCAAAATGGAAAGTACATTGCAGTTATATGGCAACCCGTTATTTTCCGAAGGACGTCCCCACTCACTCCCATTGTCACACGAGTGACCGCGTGTTCCATTGGCAGGTGTTCCCTGTTCTGTTAAACCCGTCGCCAGTCGTGTTTCTATCCGAGGAAAAACTGCCACCCTTAACTAGGCCGAAAAACTCTTTACTGAAAAGTGTCGTTCTATCCTCCCTCCTCGACTTATCCCTGCGTAAAATACCTCCAATGGATGATGAAATAATGCCAGTCCGAAAACTGTGTTTTTTTTAAGAAATTCTAAAGGAAAGCTTAACATATTTGTCTATGAATTACTTTTACTGAAATATTCCTTTTATGAGTTACTCTCAAGAGTACGCCAAAGATTTCTCTTTCCCTTTTTATTTAGGTTGGTACAACTGATGTGCTTTCAAGAGTGTTTAAAACAAGAGTCGAGATTTGTACATTGACTGTACCATATAATGCTGTCACTATCGTTTAATGATGTCACTACCGTAGTTAAGGGCTAGGTGCATTTAATTACACCTAGGTACAGGGGGTAAGTAATATCGCTCACCTACCAATCTCTCTAGAAACATCCCTCAACGTTATCATACATACCTAAGCATTCCGTTTTATCTTCAACTATTCCTCGTCTCCCTTTTGATTTCTCGGGGGTCCAAAAAAATCCCTGTAATGGATTAAAACCCCTCGAACGGAAACACCGGTTCTCTCAGGTCTGATCTAGCCAGAGCCGAGGTATTCGCACCACGCCCCGTGCCCACCTCGCCACTCCGCGCCCAAGGTTGTCGTGTGTTTGTTCGTGGGCGATACTTTTATAATCCCGTCGACACGATCGCCTACTCGCCCAGCCTTGCCTAATAATGCTCTCGTTTGGATCTCGTTGATCATCTTGCAGCTGACCGTTTAGGATTTAGTTTTGCCTATTAATCCTCTTATTTAGATTTATTTGATCATCTTGCAGCTGATGATTTAGTTTTGCCCAGTAATCCTTTCGTTTGGATGTCTTTTGAAGATGATGATTTAGTTTTGTCCAATAATCCTTTCGTTTGGATGTCTTTTGAACATCCTAAACATCTTGCAACCGATCGTTTAGGATTAGTTCCGCCTAATAATCCTTTCGTTTAAATTTCTTCGATTATCTTGCAGCTGACCGTTCAGGATTTAGTTTTGCCTAGTAATCCTCTCTTATGTAACTTTTTGGTTATCTTACAGTTGACCGTTTAAGATTTAGTTTTAATAATCCACTCACTGGGATTTCGATAGTAGTCTCGTCTATAGCAAAGGATTTAATTTTTCATCCAAGAGTACGCCTACGTTTTGTTTCGAGGTTCATATTTTTGAAATGCAATTTTAATTTGTACCGTTGTAAGAGTGGAATGAAAGCTGTGATGTTATTTTTGCCACTTTAAAATCAATATTAGTTCGCATGTCTAGCAGATATGCCGAACAAATTACAATTTTTTCCGCTATGTAAATAGCGGGTGTATTACCCGAATTTGGGATAACTTCTATAAGAGTCAAAAATCAAATTTAGCATACGATTTTCTATATTTCAATGAGCTTTCAGAATAAAACGATCCGGTGGAGGAAATCGTGTACTGTGGTGGCAGGCACCGAGTGATTCGAGTGTTTCCCTATCACTTTATGTGGCAATCTATGAATCAGAGGAAGGAAATTGAGCCAAGTAGTTGAGTGATGCAATGAAACTGTTTTCAACAGTCGTTGTTGAGGTCGAGTGCAACACGTGTCTGCGCCTGCAACGGCGTACTTTACAACGGTCGTTTCCTGCTGGAAATAACAATAGTAGACTGGATTAACGTTTTCAGGCTCAGTTCGATGCAGTTTTCGCAACGGCTCGATCACAATACTGGGTCTCCAGCAGACCTTCATCATGCTGATTGGACATGCCGAGACTTGGATTTGAACCCACAACATCAGGACCCCGCTGCTATGGTTCTGGAGTTCGTCGACTTGACCACTACGCCAACGATGACCACTCTGCTATAGTATAGAAGTGAACCTGTTATGACGGTGGAGCGCTGAATCCAGGAATAATCTACTGTCTTATAAAAACGCTTTAAAACTAATCTAGCTCAGTTTTGTCCAAGATACGCATCGAAATGTGATCTGTGTCGGCGGTTTATTATGATTTCGTGATTATTGAGAAACCCGTTTTATTCTCCCAACACACTAGATAACGGTATTAGTTCACAAACAACACTCTTCGAGAAACTTCACTGTATTTGTTAACAGTAATCTTCCACTTACTTGGCCATTAGAAAGTAGGGTCTACAGATATTGGCATTATAACTTCACAATAATCAAATAATCTCCTACTGGTTACTTTATTTTGGTTTAATCAGGTTACAGACTTCAGTTTCACTTTTGACTTCAAGTTAAACTGTTCACTTCGATAAACAGCCTTACAAAATGTGGTTAGAAAGTTTTAATACCCCCGTAGCAGCAAACCTGCATACTCAGCGAATTTCCAGTGCATATTAATTTATCTTAATACCACATAAAGCCACATACCAAGTTTCATCAATATACATTCATAAATAAACGATTTATGACATTTTAATTATTCTCCATAAGAATAACATGGCGGCTGAGTATGTAGGTTTGCTGAAATAAGGAACACTAAAAATGGGCTTTTATACAAATATCATTATAACTCAACTAGGTAAAGCCACATACCAAGTTCTATTAATTTATGTTCATAATTAAAGGAGATAACACGTTAATTATTCTCCATAAGAATAACATGGGGCTGAGTATGCAGGTTTGCTGCTACGGGAACTATCGGGCAAAAAATGGATTTTTGTGCAAATATCAATAGACCACAACCAAATAAAGCCATATACCAAATTTTGCCAGTTTACGTTCATAAATAAGCGAGATATACAATTTTTCTTTTTCTCCATAAGAATAACATTAGACAACGTACTGTGTTTAGCACTTTCAATATCTCGGTAACCAATTGACGTAGAGCAATGATCAAAATAACAAATTGTTTGTTTTTCTAAGCTGAATTTAATGGTATAAATTAAAATTTGATTTAAATTAAAATTACATGTGAAAACCCCAAAAAACACATTTTTGGGGTACAAAACCCCCCAAAAACCCCCCTTCGGATGGTGCGATTCATCTGGTTTTCGAACTCGTTCAAATAAATGGTACTTTACACATTTGTACCAAATTTCATTAAGATCGGACCTTTTTTACGAGAGTTATCGTGCTTACGGACACATATATATATATATATATAAATATATATATATATAAATATATATATATAAATATATATATATATATATATAAATATATATATATATAAATATATATATATATATATACATATATAAAAATTTGAACGAATGGTGTTTTTGGCATCTGGGGACCTCAAAATGAAAAGTTATCATGGTCTCGGGCTTAAGTCTTACCATGAGACCTACGGTAATAGCTTCTTCCCTATAGGGGAAATTCGCTAAAAGCTTTGATTGAAGGGGCATATTTATTCATAGCCCTAATCCGGACTCCGGACAGCGGGTAAAACACGTCAGTTGTTTGTCGGCTTGGCGTCCGGGCGAGAGCGGATGGTCCGGGGGAGACGCTGTTATCTGGACCGGGACTGGCTGATAAGGTCAGGGGTCATTGACAAGGCTGCCTTCCGTCTTGCAGGCGCGGCATGTCAATTATTCACGTTGATGACTTTAGATCGACCTTCTGTATTTGTTTGTAAACCAGGGGTACAAAGCTCAGTTTGATGGTTCTGTTCATTTTGACTTTCTTAGTTACAATTCAGTTTTCGGTCTTGCGAATTTGTATCTTACAACCTGCTGGTATCCTTCAGATTGGATCTGGCCTTTCCTACTTGTAAATCTTAAGTCGCTGAACAATAAAGTTCAGGTATTGTAGCCTATCGCTATTGAGGCTGAAGATCGAACTTTAAGGGGATGATAACCGAACGGACTGAGTGACATTTTCTTAATTGATGAGTACCAAAGCCATGCTTTGGATGAGGTCCAATGTAAGCCATGAATAATGGTTATGTAGTTGCTGCTATCACTACATTTACGCTACTTGGGTACTGCATACTGACTTTAATCAGGGTTTAAAATTGTAAACCAAGGGTTGTAGCCCAGCAGTCATTTCTTCATAATGTTTTGTGCGTCAGGTTTTCTTGTTCATTTTTATTTTAAGGCCTAATAAGTTTGTCTTCGACTTATGACCATAAATTTTAAACCAGCGGTTAGACCCTTGAGTACAGTATGCATTGACCGAGTTTGAAAATCTCCTCTGGCCGCCGCGAGGGATCCCGAATGACCGCTGTGCGCAAGACGAGTAAGCCCCTCAACGTGTATGAAAAATTGCAGGTAGACGGACTGAAGATCCCAGGGTTAAAATTGACCTGAGAATTATTTACCTGCTTTGGCGAGGCTTGACCGAAAGTCCCAGCACTAACGAGGGATCGAGCGGATCCTGAGTCAAGGCGATTGTCATCGAGTTTGACGAAGGTTGACAAGCGGTGCCAATAACACCTCACACCATGGGTCACTTACATTTTCAGTAATTGAAAATCAAATATTAACTAATGGTTGTAATTCCTACCCTTTATTTCAGTACAAAACAATACAACAAAAATTCAATCTCCATTATTTCCTTATGTGGGTAGATTGCTCTTTTTGACTGCAGTTACGAAAGACTTTCCCTTATATTCTCATAGATATAAAAAATATATCATACTAGTATTCTAAATGTGACAGTTTGTATGTATGTATAGATGGATGATTCATCGCACCCAAACACGACTGAACCTATTAAGGTAGAATTGTGAATGAGCTTATTTATCACATTAACATACATACCTGATAACGTAAACAAACATTTTATAGTGCTGGTCAGGTTAATACTTGTAATGTGGTTTAATTGTTCACGAGTGAAGCCGCGGGTAACAGCTAGTACATTTATATATTACTAGAATGTTCTATGCGCAGCTTGCGCATCCTGTGTTGAGAAGTGAGAATAGTAAATAGTTAAGTAGTAAACAAAACGATAACAGTCTGTAGTTAGATAAATCCTTGTAACAATCCTGTTTATTTAATTTAATTGGATGAAGAAAAAGCACATGTGACATAAAACAAATAAAACTATCCTCCATATGAACTTGGTGACTTGGAAGGCCCGTGGGGCTGAGCCCTGAGGCCTAAATCGAAAATCTAAAGCCAGTTTGCACATCTGCACACCTTGACGCGCGTTTTAGTGCATATATGTGGGGGTAACGAAAAAGACTTATTGTTTTCAAAGTTTGCATGTTGCGTATATAGATAGATAAAATATAGATTTCTCCAATAGGCTTTCCGGGTCACCATATCTATATCTATAAAAGAGGAAGTATGTATGTATATATGTATGTAGCCTATGGACTCCGAAACCGCTCGACAGATTGTAATGAAACTTTCAGGAATTATTAAGCATTATTCAAGGATGGTTTGTGTGAAGTTTGGTGCAAATCTGTCCAAAGGGCTCCGACCCAGAGGGCATACAAGGGTGCAGTGTCAGGTTTTAGAAGTTTAGTGTTTACAAAATTAACAGCTGTAATTAATTAACAGCTGTAATTAAAAAAATCAAAGTTTTGGGCCCAGCAACGCGCGCAGGGTAACTGGTAGTCTACCTTAAAACTTCATCAAAACCAATAATTAGACAATAATGTTGAAGATTACCCTCACCGCTAAATGCGACAAATAAACAAACAATTCAAACCATTAGCTATAGTTTTTTTAATTAGCCATTTCAATTTTTAACATTTTTCTGAATATCTCTATTTCTCAATAAAGAATTATGTATTCTTATTTTGTGGTTAATTATTTGTGCTGTCTTTACCAATGTTGATTGAGGATGTCATTAAAAAAACAAAATTCACATTTCGGGATATAATGTATTTAAATTAGCCCCAGTTACTATTTATGTGTCACAATTTTATACTCTTAAGATGGATACGAACACAAAATGCATTTGCACAACAACTGTAGTATATTAATAACATTACAATATTACGTTCACTGAATACGCAGGTTTGTTGCGAGATAAATATTGTACTGTACAAGTATAAAGAAAGCTATAAAAGTGATTTTCCTAGAAAAAAAAAACCATTTAGAGAACAAAATTATTTGCAATTTTGACTACTAAATAGAGTGAAAACAAATTTTGTTCTATTTTATTCAGTTTTGATTTGGTTCTGTTATATAAAACTTTATATAACAGAACCAAATCTTACAAAATTTTATCTTACTCTGGTTGCTATAAAAATAATACATAACCTACTTATTTTTTGTCTTTTTTAACATGTGTTCGATAAGTTTAATAATTCTGTTTTAAGACTAGCAAAAAAACATAACGTTTTAGTCTAAGATATGCAATACAAATCCTAGAACACGACTGTGAGCGTGAAACTAATTACGAAGGAGGAGATTATAGACAGGGCCGGCGAGAACAGCCAGCTAGTCCCAGCGGTCCCCACCTGGCTGGTAGAGGCGGAGGCCCGAGTGCCGTATACCTGGTTTTCGAGGCTTGACAGAAGATCCCAGACTAATGAGGGCTATGGAGGGGACCCTGAGCCAAGCATCTTCAGCCCTACAATATAAAACTGCAAACCCCTACGAAGCACTGACCATATTCAATTGCTTTCTACAGCTCGAACCGCAGCATTAGATCATGTTTGACTGAACATTGTTCGTAACTGATGAAGTATGAACAGTTCCTATTTTGAAAATTTGTTTTCTCCAAACTTTCCACAATGAGTGCGCTGTTATGCAAGCACTAGCACAGACACCACACTAGGCTCTTATTACTATTAATGAAGCGTTTTCACTGCACAGTGACTCATGGTGTTCCAATCTGTTTTCTCCACGTGGTTTGGCGATAAGGTGTCAATTGGCTTGTTAACTTGTTTTTAAAGTGGGAGTGAGTATAGAGTTGAGTCGTTAAATTTATCTTGGAGGTCATAATGTTTTAAATCTTAAAATTGATTTATTGTCCATGTGGTTCAGATATCCCATAGCTTGTGCCTCCCCATCCAAGTAATTAATTATTTATGTATTCAAAGTTGGAAAGCCGTCTGACTTCTGTTGCGACGGTGAAGATAGACTAATTGTGTTTTAATAAACGTCGGGGGTTTTAATTTTTAGTATGACCTTCTGCTCGTACTCGAGCGAATACAATGTTCTTCTAATGCTCCCGAATTTGCAACCCACTTCAACAAAAATATTGAGCATCTATTGTTGTCATTCCAGATTATAAACATCTGTGACAACTACTCTTCTTGCTGCCATGCTGTGTTTTTATTCGTCAACAGCTGTTAAATACACAGTTCAATTAATTTATATTCTTCCATTAGATTTGCATTGAAACTTTAAAGGCCTGTGGGGCAGAGCCTTAAAGACGAATGCAAATTATAAAGAAATTTGTAGAATTAGCTCCTCGACCCCTTATAATTAACACACCGAGCATTAAAGTACGTTCTGTTGTTCCATAGATCTCACTCTAAAAAATCCTGCTTATACATAAATAGGATTTTCGACAGTCAAAAAACATTGAACATTTTTCTAAATTACCATCCGCCTTTAATATTGTTGTGAATCGATAAAACCACCCTAGTTTTCTTCACGCCATTGTTTTCGTTTCTTCTCTCCGACATTTTTTCGTGTCTAACCAAGGCTACCTATGTATGAAGGTCACCTATATTTTATTGCTCGTAACTGTTGGGAATATTTTTCCCGGGGTAAACCCAAATTAATTGTCTTATATTTTTCACTCGACCCTCTTGGTTGTCAATATTACATTCGGGACGGGACGGCGTATCCGGCCCACCGCGATTGGTTGAACAGGTGTACATGGTGTCCAGAGATGTGGGTCACCGTCGGATACCGCGCTATGATGAAAGTGAGGTCGTGTCGTGGCTCTATCCGCCACACAGACGCACAGGCACGCACGCACGCACGCATCGCTCAATGGAATCTCCACCGCTCTAGGTTTCAAGGTCGCGCTGGAGATAGGTCATAGGTTGCTGTTGCTTCGCAGTTTACGGGCAAAAACTGGAGAGCCTTGAACCGGTTGAGGAAGATTATCCAGCAAGTTTTTTAGGTCTGAGATTATCTAAGATTGTGTTGTAACATATATTTGGTTTCTTGGACCGTTTGATGTTTCCTAATTGTTCTGCAATACCGTAAATGATGCAGTAAAAATTAAATTTACTGAAATGTGGGTACTCCTGAATTACAAGTACAATTTGAAGGGTTTAATGTAAAATGCTGGGTATATGGACGCAGTGCTCTACTTACCACCACTATTAAGCCATATATAGTCTGTTTACTTTCACTTTTAATTCAAATTGATGAAGCAAGGGTGCACGATGTGGAATTAGTGTGAATAACCTTGTGTGTGGGTGTTTATTACTGAACGATGTTTGGTGTTAATTAGGAACATTCAGTACAATCTCTGGTCCGTACTGCAGTGGAGAACTTCACTTTGACGTTATCTTGACCATTGATACTAAACGTGATGCATTAAATAGACATATTTCTGGGAATATTCTACAGAACGTGTCTGTAGAAATAATGCAAACGTGTCTGTACGAAAGGCAATTTAACTAAAAACGAGTTTGCACGCAGCACGCTGACGTGAGGGAAGTGAATTTCCCCATAAAAACTTTTAAAACTCAAAATCAGTGTAAAAACATACATTTGTCCAATTTTTATTGAAATCTGAAAACATTGATTTTTTGGCTGTTCTGATACTCCTGGTTTTATTTACTTGCAAAGCTGGGAATACAAAATTGCGCATTATAAGGTTAGGAGAGGGTCCAGAAAGGCTTGAAATTAGGCGTGAGGTTGCTGGGGACAATAAAAGTACTCCAACAAAGGAATAACAGGCTTTTCTAGTTTAAAACCCCCATAAGACAAAGTACTGTGTTTAGCCGATACACATTTTCTTTAATAACTCGGTAAATATTTATGCTAGAATGACGAGAGAGGGCTTACAAGTTTCGCCTCACTAATTCACATCTTTATACATGCTTTAATTTTGCATCCGGGGCTTTTCTGACCCTTTTTGGGCCCAAAAACTCGAAATTTGAAAGATTAATCCCCAAAAAGAGGGTTTAGAGTTTTCCTCTTGTTTTTCCCAACGAACTTGTCCAACAGATTACAGAAAGGAACGTTCCTACCGAATTTGAAGTAAATCGGACAAAAAATGCGACCGCTAGAATATATATATTCTATGGTGGTCCCGGGCTTAAGTTTCACCGTGCGGGTCATGCTAATAGTTCACTTTCCAAAGGAAATTCACTAAAAACGAGTTCGCACGCAGCACGCTGACGTGACGGAAGTGAATTTCCACATAAAAAACTATAAAAACTCAAAATCAGTTAAAAACATACAATTATTCCAATTTTTATTGAAATCTGAAAATATTGATTTTTTGGCTGTTTTGATGCTCCTGGTTCTATTTACCTGCAATGCTGGGAATACAATTTTGTGCATTATAAGGTTAGGAGAAGGTCCAGTCAGGCTTTAAAGTAGGCGTGAGGTTGCTGGAGATGTTAAAAGTACACCAACAAATGAATAACAGGCTTTTCTAATGTAAAACCCCCATAAGACAACGTACTATGTTTGGTCAATACACATTTTCTTTAATAACTCGGTAAATATTTATGCTAGAATGACGAGAGAGGGCTTAAAACTTTCGCCTAACCAATTCCCATCTTTTTCCACGCATTAATTTTGCATCCGGGGCTTTTCTGACCCTTTTGGGGCCCAAAAACTCGAAATTTGAAAGATTAATCCCCAAAAAATGGGTTTAGAGTTTTCCGATTGTTTTGCCCAACGAACTTGTCCAACAGATTATAGAAAGGAACGCCCCTACCAAATTTGAAGTAAATCGGACAAAAAATGCGACCGCTAGAGTGCATACACACATATATATATATATATATATATATATATATATATATATATATATATATATGTCTATATATATATATATATATAACATTTTGAACGACCCCCCAAAACGTGTTCAGGGGGTCACGTTAGGAACTTCTATGGTGGTCCCGGGCTTAAGTTTCACCGTGCGGGTCATGCTAATAGTTCACTTTCCAAAGGAAATTCACTAATAAAGGGGCAAGTTAACACACATTTTGAAACATTGGAACCAAGTATGTGATTTGGTTTGACTATACTGAAATCGGTCAATAATCGAAGCTGTTGGGCATAGGCATAACCAAGTTGCAATACTAAATAAAACTACTAAAGTCCTTCAAAGTGGTTAACTCTGCCCATTATTACCGGAGGGCAAGAGCGGCGGTTTGTTCCTCCTCCGCTCCATGCGTCATTTCAGCAGAATCTATCAGTTGCTAACTTCTCGCGGAGTGGTCACCCTCTCGGCCTGACCCAGTTCCTCAACCCCGTTGTCGTGCCGGTGACGGAGTACTCCCCATCAGTCCTACAGCCCCGGTGTCCAGGCCGCGTGATCCCGCCGCTCCGCCCCTGCCACGCTCCCATTGGCGGTGTCAAGGTGACGGATCGTCCGTTGGTTCGCCTTTTGGGACCTCGCGTGTCCGTGCATCTAGTCCTTTCATTGGTGGAAGTGTTTTTGTAAAAGTAGAACGTGGAGGTTTGCAATGAAAAGTAAACGCCGACCGGAATAAGAGGCCAATAAATGATATTGCTGTTTGGATAAGATTTTCTAAACCGTAAATAATGTCCAAAACAGATTTTACAATCGTATTCCTACACTGTGCATGCCGATTTGTAATCAAAAGTCAATGTCCTCTGGGTTATATTCAACACTTGACGAATTGCAAGCAATGATAATGTTGCGCTTGCAACGAAACATTTCAGCATCATTTGTTTGACACATTTGGACTATTGTAAAAATCAAACAATTTAACTTATCACTTTTCAACGCACCTCTTTATCAACACCTTATAAATAAGCTTTCCATGGGCATATTTTTTATGAGCTAAACTTAAATTTACACAGCCTACAAAATAAGTAGGGCCTAGTTGAAACATTATATTAAAAGGTTAATTAATTTCCCAACGTTTAGTTTTACTCTAATTCACTTGTATATTTGTACATAACTGTTTTAATTGTATACTTTAGTAATGTATTTAAGTATGATCAAAGTTATGGTAATTTTGATATTTCGGAAGTGGGTTTAGGTATCCTATTATACTAGTTCTGCACAAAGCGTGTTGTCACACTAGTTACCTATTTGTGAAGAATCGAGGACAAGTGTCGCCATTACTAGCAGTGACTCGACAGGAGCCTGGCCGATCATTGCTCAATTACAAATACTGTTTACTCTTCCATTAGCATACACATCGGTGCCATCAGTGTTAGCGGTGCTTTCCCGTGGATCTTCTCTTGACTTTATAATTATTACACTTCTAAAAAATAAGTAAAACTAAGAAACGTTAATTTGTTCGTGAGAATTAGTTTTAGGGCAACATTTTTTTCGGGAGCGGTAATCTGTTCCTTCAGCTTAAACGGTGGAATAATTCTCCTTTTTTGGCTGTACTAGGTGGGGGAACTGGACGTAGTTTAGCAAAAGCAATCCTACACTAAACTGATTGCGTTAGCGAATTTCCCCTATAGGGAAGAAGCTATTTCCCTAGTCGGCATGGTAAGACCTAGGCCCGGGACCATGATAACTTTTCGTTTTGAGGTCCTCAGACCCCAAAAACACCATTCGTTCTAAACTGTATGTACGTATATATATATATATATATATATATGTGCCCGTGAGCACGATAACTCTCGTAAAAATTATCCGATTTTGATGAATTTTGTATAAACGTGTAAAGCAACATTTATGACTTTAAGTTCGAAAACCAGCCAGATCGCTTTATCCGAAGGGGGGGTATTTTGGGGGGGTTTTGTACCCCAAAAATGGGTTTTTCGAATTTGTTACATATAATTTTGGAAATAGTCAAATTTTAGTTTTTACCATTGGATTCAGCTTAAAAAAACACACAATTTGGTATTTTGATCATTTCTCTATGTCAATTGGTTACCGAGATATTGAAAGTGCTAAACACAGCACGTTGTCTAATGTTATTCTTATGGAGGAAAATAAAAATGTTATATCTCGCTTCTTTATGAACGTATACTGACGAAACTTGGTATACGGCTTCATCTGGTTGTGTACCATTGATATCTGTTCAAAAAAACAATTTTTACCAAAGGCTCATGTAGCAGCAAACCTGCGTACTCAGCCCCATGTTATTCTTAAGGAGAATAAGTAACGTGTTATCTGCCTTCATTATGAAAATAAATTAATGAAATTTGGTATGTGGCTTTACCTACATGAGTTATATTGATATTTGTATAAAACCCCATTTTTTGTGTTTCTTGCTTCAGCAAACCTGTATACTCAGCCACCATGTTATTCTTATGGAGAATAATTAAAATGTCATAAATCGTTTATTTATGAATGTATATTGATGAAACTTGGTATGTGGCTTTATTATGTGGTATTAAGAAACATATATATGCATTGGAAATTCGCTGAGTACGCAGGTTTGCTGCTACGGGGGTATTTTCAATCCACGTTTTTATCAGGCGGCATTTCCAGGCCATCTATCTAATCTAGGTAATCTTTTGCTTTCTTAACTTTTTCGTAGTAATAGAATTTAATTCTATTGCCTTCTCCTGTAAGGCCAAAGTAAACTTGTAAGTCCTCCTGAACGGATTATCTTGGTGATTCGTTGATTCACGGCTCATTTTACATATCTAGTAATTTCTGCGAGCAACATTACGATATCACAAATATCATTTTTTCAATCGAATTCCCAAATATTCAATATTTACAATTTTGTTATTGGTGAACTTTTTATGATAAATTTCTCTCACTGAAATCGCTATAGGTATTTTTTTGTAATTTTAAATGATCCATACATCAATTTCGGATAGTACGTTGAGGCAGGACGGGCTTTGAAAGTTTGCATTGGCCTATGGGAGAAGCCGGGGACTGCAGCCCCCTCGTAAGAGTCTTCATCACCGGAAGTTGCTAGACGCCATCTTGGAGTTTGGTCCATAAGGCCAATGTTAACTTTGTGCCTCCATTACTCCTCACCGAATCGTCACATACAATTAATGTTGGTGTTAAATTAAAGGTTTCGCCATCCTCTAGGGAAATACAATGTCGAATTCCTTAATATATCATGTTGCACAATAAATAGTTTAATTTTGAACTGAAACACTGTACATGTTCTCAATCATTTGTAACAACATCCAAATTCGATTATTGCATTTCCCTAGAGGACGACGAAACGCTTAATATGACACTAAAATTAATTGTTTGTGACTATCAGGTGAGGAGTAACGGAGGCACAAAGTTAACATTGGCCTGATGGACCAAACACCAAGATGGCGTCCGGCAACTTCCGCTGATGAAGACTCTTAACTTCCAACAATATTCGACCCTTATGACACCGTGGTCTGTAAAAGAAAACCTCCATTTATCGTTGTTTATCAGATCGTTCAGCGATTGGAGGTTTGATGGATGAATTGTTGCAACAGGTACATTGTTGGGGGGGGGGGGGTGAAACCAAAGTGTCTACGACTCAGCTTATCACGCTTTCCTTTCTTATCCGCATCCAGTGACGTAAGCGCCACTCCAGTTATCCGATGCCAAACCGCGAGTTGCTCACCTCATCGTTCCACAATATCATTGATAACTGTGCCGCTAATTTGTATAATTACGTCAAAAAAAATAGGCCAAAAATATTAAAATATTGCTGGTAAACTTTCCTTCCTAGAATTCCTGAATTGTTACCTGTTAAATAGAATATCTTGGACATTTTTTTCGATCTTTAACATTATTTAGTGCATTTCGTGTCATCCGTCTAAAAAAATTGTCCTTAAATCTGACAATGTTTGTGGTACTTTAAACACATTTTAAAGACCATAATTGGTTCTCATGCTCACGTGATACTTACTATTAAACAGTTTGACTAGAGTCTGCGTATAAATCACTTACTGTATAGGACGCCGACTGTATAGAATGGTCGTTAGAATTGCGTCAAATAAAGGTCTAGATATGTTTATCTGACGCAGTTCTACAGGGATGAAACAGTTGCGTCACACCATTGAAGATGTACTATATTCGCCGTTCAGGGTGTATGTAATATTCTGTCCACAGACAACCAAAGAGCTGTCAACTTGGGAGCCCCGCCTCTGTATCGCCGGAGCGGAACTTAATGCTATAATGTAAAACCTATTCAAAATTCGGAGGTAGCGGACGCATTTGTCACCGGCTTCCGTGATGGTTGTGTTATCGCCTTGATCTCGCCTTCTTGTACTGTCCTCGGCTGTACTTTACGACTTTATTCAGTTCGTAATTTTAATTTTGAATATTTTTCGCCCTGCGGACCTCCTTCCAAGAGATTTAATTTGGCTCCCAGGTCCATTAGCCGTTTGTCACCTGTGTTATTTTGTTACATTTTTGAAGGAATGGTCCAAACTTTTGTTTTGTAGGCATCGGATAAAACGTCAATATACTTAGTAAACTTTGTGCATTATGGAATTGTATTGGTGGATGTAGAGCCTTCTCAGAGTTTTCAAGATCTGGCTCAGCATTGATCTAGCGGCCCTCAGATTATGGGGCGAGTGGTTTATCTCCACCAGTTATCGCATCTTGAAACTAGTCTTAAGATAAATTTATTACAAATATTGGTAACAGAAAATTATTGAATTATTTGACGAAATGTTGTGTTTATGCTGCAATGGAATTTCTTATCCCTGAGGATTATGATGTAGGCTATAATCAAACTTGAGTAACTCGAGTAGCTTTATACGCGATTAGTTTACCATGTAAACTACTGTCAGTGCCGTATTAAGTATGCTGGAGTCGTGTGACAATATTGACAAGATTCTATAAAGCTATAAAGGTTGTTAAATTACCCCCTACGTAAGAATTGTTCAGGGTATTTGTGGCCGCGGTACGTGTTTTTCGCACTACCCCTAGTCCCCGAAACATTTCGTATAGGCCTAATCAACTCTACGGAAGCCATTTTGTGCTGACACAGTTAACAGATGGGTGCCCGAGTTTATTCCATTCCTCGCCTACTCGATGTGAGTAGGAACGCTCGTTTATTCAGTAGACGGCGTTCCAGCCGCACGTTACTCTGGCTGGCTGGCGTGCAGTGCGGCGTGGGTCTCTTATTGATACGGCGACTCTCGTCTTGGTCTTGTTGCCACTCACTGTGGGAACACAGCCAGCTCTGAGTGGGAATCACGGTTGTTTTATTGTAATTATGCCATTTCGAGGAGTTTTAATTTTGCTCTTTTTGGAAGGTAGGCTCGAATCAAGCCGGTTATGTATTCATTTCTTTACTTGTTTTTGTATTTGTGTATTTAATTTTGACTGTATCGTTTTCACTTTTTAATTCAACTGTAAAGCCGCATCCACACAGGCCGTAACTGGGAGTTTCTCGTGCGAAAGGCTTGGCGAATTATATTATTTACAATGGCAATTAGTTGAAATGGCGGGAACCATAAAATCGTGTTTTTGGGATTATTCGAGGTTTAAAAATCGTAACGACGGTTAGAGAGAATTTTGGGATGTACGGTAATTTTTTAAATCACCCTAAATTTAATTTATTAGCTAGAATTTGAGAGAAGATATGGGAATGACACGTATGTAATTTTTTAATCAAAAAGTGCACCATTGTTTCAAATTAAGTAAAAACTAAAACTTTTAAACGTTACATGATCCTCTGTGGTCGATAACATAGCCTATTACATAATATAATTAATTTCGTGCCTCGATTCACAAAATAGTTTCAAAACAAAGACGCTTTATTAGGGATTGCAAAAACGCCAGTGACAAAGTGAATTTTATTTAAGGAGTCGCTAAAAGACGGTCATTCCCGCCAGATCTGTTATCAGCTGTCCCTGTCACTGATAAGGAACATGTTACTAGCCCCACATATCTGACATTCCGCTCCGAATAGTAATGTCCCCAGTTAAGATTGTAATCGCCTCAGCCGATCGTCGCTCCTAACTGCCAGCTGTACGTCTTGTTATATAAATACCAAGCTAACTGGCTCAGTGGCGAAACAGCGATGTGGTCCGAATGTTGGAGATAGGTCATTGAAGTAGAACAGTGCTTACTCTGTGTACGCTAGCCATTTAATGCTGTACAGTTGGATAAATCGCCAAGTGAAAATTAAATAAATCCAATTCAATTCTTTATTCAACCATTGGCTATTTTAAAACTTTAAAATAGTCAATAAACAACTGCAACTGCATAGCCTTAGAGATAACATCTTAAAACTAGTTACGTATAGAAATAACATTTTTTTTAAGTATTTGTCTAATTTTTCTGTTGAATGTTGGAGAATATTTTGTTATCTTCAGATAATTTAATGTAGGCTATAATATTTTCTATGAATGTAAAATTCATTATGTATTATTATGTGGTGTGTCTTTTTATTGGACAATTTTCTTTATGACGTATCAACTCAATACAGCATGTTACAAAGTAAGGTTTCGGTATGTTTTCTACACTTAAACTTAGTTTATTTTTGAGCGCTTCATATTTTCTGTACTTGAATTTCCATTAATCGCTTACGGTTAATTTCTTTAACTTTTTAGGACCCATCAATAAATAAGTTTTGACGTACCGGTATATATTTTCGTAAATACAGTTACGATCACTATTGCAATATATTTTTCACTCGTATCTGTCAAGAAAGAAAAGTAAAACGGTAGGTAAATAATTTTGTCAATTTGTTAACAGGAAGATAATGTTTGCCGTAATGCTGGCTACAGAACAATTTGTAATTTGCATGTTAACCCAAAAGAACCGTAAAGCGGTTATCACACAATGACCCGGATTATATTTGTTTTAGGGGGAGGAATCCGTACAAGGGAGGATTTGCTACAGTAGGATTTGCAACGGATTTAAATGTCAATAGGCCCAACGTTCCGGCCTATTTGTAGGGACTCCCGTCGATATGTGGGGATTAGATGCGTTGTTTCCGTAACACAATTAACCGGGGTATTCCGTGATAGAAGAAGAGGACAAATGAAGGTATACCTAGAAATGGCCGCTCTGTAAGATACATTTCATTGAAGCAATCGCTAACGCGTTTGCGTTAGCCACATTGTAACTTGGGGATGTAACGATAACGATCCAAGACAAAACTAAACATTCTGGTTCCCTAAACCCTAGCGTCTCTTGTAACTTAGCTATCTGGTTGACTTCTATATAGTAGAGTACTACAGCGTAGTATCTTGAAGCACTCTGGGAAGGTCGGAGACAATCGTGTGTCTGGTAGCTGGCTTACCACGTGTTAGCTGGAATGTATTGTCGTCAAAGAAAAACAGAATAACGAGTTCGCACGCAGCACGCTGACGTGAGGGAAGTGAATTTCCAAATACAAACTTTTAAACTCAAAATCAGTGTAAAAACATACATTTGTCCAATTTTGATTGAAATCTGAGAACATTGATTTTTTGGCTGTTCTGATACTCCTGGTTTCATTTACTTGCAAAGCTGGGAATACAATTTTGCCCAATATAAGGTTAGGAGAAGGTCCAGACAGGCTTGAAAGTAGGCGTGAGGTTGCTGGGGATGATAAAAGTACTCTAACAAAGGAATAACAGGCTTTTCTCGTGTAAAACCCCTATAAGACAACGTACTGTGTTTAGTCGATACACATTTTCTTTAATAACTCGGTAAATATTTATGCTAGAATTACGAGAGAGGGCTTAAAACTTTCGCCTCTCTAATTCCCATCTTTTTCCATGCATTTATTTTACATCTGGGGCTTTTATGACCATTTGTGGGGCCAAAAACTCGAAATTTGAAAGATTAATCCCCTAAAAAAGGAGTTTAGAGTTTTCCGATTGTTTTGCCCAACGAACTTGTCCAACCGGTTACAGAAAGGAACGTCCCTACCAAATTTGAAGTAAATCGGACAAAAATTGCGAACGCTAGAGTGAAAACACACACACACACAAATATATATATATATATATATATATAAAATTTTGAACGAGCCCCCAAAACGTGTTCAGGGGGTCACGTTAGGAACTTCTATGGTGGTCCCGGGCTTAAGTGAGGATCATTTCGTGCGGGTCATGCTAATAGTTCACTTTTCAAAGGAAATTCACTAATAACACCTGCCGTGAATAAATTAACAAGTAAACTGTCAAAGTAGCACTAACTCAAGGTAAAGTATTGCCAAATTATTTATTTAAAAAATGACTAGAATCATTGAATAATGATTTCATAAAGAGTGGACATATTTTCACCCACGAAACGAATCAAATATCACCGAGTATGGCTCGGTATCCCCAGTTAAGTAGTGTAGTCCATTACCAAATACAGCACGAATCTCAGGTTGGAAAGCGAACGATCTAACAGAAGACAAAGTAGCTGATCGTTTAAATGTGTTAACTCCATAATTAAAATTCGATCTGTAGCAACTCCCTCGTTTATCTTTGCTCTTTACCGTAACGTCCCTTGTTGTCGAGCCGAGAAATTTTGGAAATCTCGCATTTCCTAATTACGCGTTAGCGGCTGAGTTCAAACGCGCGTTTCAATGACTTGTTGGAAGAAGAGACGAAATGAGGCATGCCTAGAAATCAGCCGCTCTAACAGCTCAGTTCCATTGAAGCAATCGTGGAAGATTTTGTCTCAAGCGACATCAAAATTGGATACAACGATAACGATCAAAGACAAAACTATAAAAACATTGCTGAAGTCCCTAGTTGCATTGTTTCTTGTGATCTGATTGACCTTCGAATGTAGAATAATACAGCAATGTAGAATAGTACAGCAATATAGAGTAGTACGGCATAGAGCACTTAAGAGCATTGCATTCTGGGAAGGATGATGCCAATCGTGTCTGTGGCATGCTGGCTTAGGATTAAAGTAAAGTCTGGTGAAGATCAATTTAAAAGAGCAGACAACTAAACATGATTTTCTTCAAAATTGAATCTTATCTTTTGTTAGTGAATTAATTGTTGTATCACGATCAGTGAAAATGCCTCAGCTAAACTGAATCAATAAACCGAACTATGGAGTCTAGGCCTATGGACATTTAATCGATTAACTCAATTAAGTTCTTGCAACCTTTTTTTGAAAAGCTAAAACCACAGTTATTATTTGCTGTAGCCTGCACCGTTGACCGAGTATAAATTCCCTAATTTACTATGTAGCACTATCGGTTTCATTTGGAGCTTGTTTCACACTATTTGCTTATTAGTGAAAATGCCGACGAAACCTAAGGCGAATATTAATAAATTATGAATGTAGCATGGATTAGATCCAATATGTATCGTTGTTAATGTCTAATTATGGCTAATTATTTTGTCAGAATTCTATACCTTACTCTAATACGAGCAATGTCTATTTGTTTGCAAAATTTATTTCGGAATCAAGCGAAACTACTTTGTAATAAGGGACTTTTGGACCTAAAAATCGACTGGTAAAAACCTAAGCCCAGGAAAATTCACATTTTGTTAAAAAAACTCATTTTTTCAAAAGGAAATGTCGACATTGGACTTATGGAATTTTAAATCAAAACAAAAGAAACATACCATCATACACTTAAAACATACACTTTAACATACGCTTGAATAAATTTACAAGCGAACTTAAGGTGAATTATCAGCAAATTATTTCTTAAAAAACAGTGACTAGAGCCATTAAACAAATATTGCATATAGATTGGCCATCTTTTTCACCCACGAGACGAATCAAATATCACCGAGTATGGCTCGGTCTCCCCGGCACTCGTTAATTAGTAGTCCATTACCAAATGCAGCGATCCGGCTGGCGAACCTGAGATTGGAAAGCGAACGATCTAACGGAAGACAAAGTAGCTGGTCGTTTAAATGTGTTAACTCCATAATTAAAATTCGATCTGTAGCAACTCCCTCGTTTATCTTTGCTCTTTACCGTAACGTCCCTTGTTGTCGAGCTGAGATGTCTTGGAAATCTCGCGTTTCCTGATTACGCGTTGGCGGCCGAGATCAAACGCGCGTTTCAACGACATCTCGCCCGGGTCTTGTCGCCGTTTCTCAATGCTTTATTGCCGACAGCACGACAACGACTCTTGTGACCCCGTGATCTTAGGCGACTTGCAGATTTGTGCGCCACTTCTGGAGGAAGGAATTCGGAGCCGTGCGAAAGTTTTGGTTTAGTTTTTGCGTTTTTTAACCGCTAGCCATTTCATTTGGTTTAGCAGTTTTCTGTGGTTTATCTACCTTGCTAACGTGTGTGAAGTTTGGCTGATCTCTTTATGAATCATTGCGGTATAAGGAAAGAAAAATTAAACCTGCATTAGGTGTGTACAGAACTCCAAAATCAGTCATGATTTGAAATTGGTCAAATTTGTTAAAACCTATATTTCCATTGGTTGGGATCAACGATTTAGCTTATTAATTTAAATCCATTCTTCGAACCCTCACTTGTCTACCGTAACAAGTCCATACCATCTAGACGACTACACTAAAGTGATTCATAATCGCCTTAAAATACTCGATAGTGTGTTTCGGTCTCAGAATACCATAGACGACTACACTAAAGTGAATAATAATCGCCTTTAAATATTCGATAGTGTGTTTCGGTCTCAGAATACCATAGACGACTACACTAAAGTGAATCATAATCGCCTGAAAATATTCTATAGTGTGTTTCGGTCTCAGAATACCATAGACGACTACCCTAAAGTGAATCATAATCGCCTTTAAATACTCGATGGTGTGTTTCGGTCTCAGAATACCATAGACGACTTCACTAAAGTGAATCATAATCGCCTTAAAATACTCGATAGTGTGTTTCGGTCTCAGAATACCATAGACGACTTCACTAAAGTGAATCATAATCGCCTTAAAATACTCGATAGTGTGTTTCGGTCTCAGAATACCATAGACGACTACACTAAAGTGAATAATAATCGCCTTTAAATACTCGATGGTGTGTTTCGGTCTCAGAATACCATAGACGACTTCACTAAAGTGAATCATAATCGCCTTAAAATACTCGATAGTGTGTTTCGGTCTCTGAATTATTTTTAAATGCGCCAAATTAATTCATTTCGACGTTAACCTTATCTTGTTCCTTATGATTTCGAACGGTATACTTTCATACTGGGAAAATTTGAAAACCGTAACTGTAAGGATAGGTTGGAATGTGCACCCCTTCTTGAAAACTTGTACCAAAAGTGCAATCCTTTTTGTGCACCTGTAACAACGCTTCATTGAATTATTTTGTAATCTTGTTTTAATTATTAAACGACATTTTAATTTATTTTTTGTTTGTAATTTATCAACTTGTCTTATTTTTCTAATATTTTACTATAGCCTTATAAGTAGTTTTGTTCATAAGAATCAACTGAACTATCAGTTTTAGGTTAATAATTTAATTCAATACAAGTAATTGTTAATCACATCGACTTTGGTACATTGACCTTCGACGGACGGTATCCCAAATTATTTTTGAAACGGGAATAAGCCAATGTGATCTTTGGGTGTCAAATCTGATCTCCTGTGAAAAGTAACGATATAATTGGGTCCAGTAGCTTTTGTGTGATAAAGTCAGAAACAAACGTAAATTCAACTTCTTTACAGTATATTATAAGTGGGAAAAAGAAACATTTTAACTGTCTTTAAATTTGAATATACAACCTACTTAAAACTTTCTCCTGAGTACTTAAGAGGGGGTTCCAGTCCTGTGCGTCTACCTGCTTCTCCCATAAGACCAATGTTAACTTTCAAAGTCCGTCCCTCCTCAACGGGTTGTCCGAAATGGATTATTTATGGTTCGTTTTAAAGATCAAAAATATATCTAGCAACTTCAGTAAGCATAATTTCGTTATGGTAAATAGTTCGCGCATAAAAAATCGTAAATATTGAATATTTTGGAATTTTATTGATCGATTAGTATTTACGATATCGAAATTCTGCTCACTGAAATCGCTAGGTATGTTTTTGCTCTTTAAAATGAGCCATAAATCAACGATATTGAATAATTCGTTGAGGAGAAACGGGCTTTAAAAGTTAACATTGGCCTTATGGGCGAAGCAGGTAGAAACGCGAAAAGTTTCTTGACTGGAGGAAGGAGATCCAATAGGTAACCGCGACGTTCGCCACAGGAATGTGAAAAGTAAAGCTTGTTCCCCCTCTCCGCCCTGAATATGGTCATTTAACCCACTTGGAGTGGCTTTGGTCAATTACAAAGGAGGTGGGGTTGGTTGGTATTGATTGTATACAAAGTGTGGTTGTGGTCAGTCATTACAAATATTCCTTCATATCAAAACTGATCGCTTTGGAAGCGAAGGAAAGGCAGACCCAGTTGTTTAACATATACGAAGGGGGTCACATAGAGCGGTAAATTGTTAGTAAAACTTAGTAAAATGCGTGTATTGACTTTTAGGAATATTTTATAGTAATTTATCAGGCAATTATGTATGGTGCATCGAATGTGTCTGTGAAGCTTTGAAAAAGTACTTATTTATGTATACCTGATTGACTTAATATTTCTCAACTTGAATTGTGTAACGTTGTTGTATTGTTATTTTATCACTTATACATTTTATTTTGTTTACAGGTAAGTGGATTGTCTGAAATCGAATGCCGAGCTTAAGTCAACCTTCGGGTTGTAATAGTCTGCTGTAAACGTAAGTTATTTTTATTTAATCTAAGCCCGTTTGTTGGCTGTATAGGCTATATGAACTTCCGAGCGATGATCCTTCAACTAATGTTCAATTGCAACTTATGGTGTAAAAGGCAAAAGTATACAGTCAAAGTCTGGTATAAGGCAGCAGTCTATACAACGTTGCCGTGCTTGCAATGGTTACGGGATTACCATTTAATGCGGCCACCTAACCAGAATTAAGTTTGAGGTTTCATACTGAAGAGACCCCTTTTCGGTGGACTGAATTATGTGCCCTCTTCGTTATTTATCAGTGAATTTCCTTTGGAAAGTGAACTATTAGCATGACCCGCACGGTGAAACTTAAGCCCGGGACCACCATAGAAGTTCCTAACGTGACCCCCTGAACACGTTTTGGGGGGTCGTTCAAAATTATATATATATAGACACATATATATATATATATATATATATATATATAGATATTTTAGCAGCGTTTCGAAGTCAAGGCTGGTTTATAAGCTGATTTCGAAACGTCAGAATGTGCATAGAATTTACAATAAATCTGGAGATATTCGCCGCGTTCCAAAGTCGTGTAATTTTCACCATTGACTTCAAACAGCTAAAATATGCTTTAAATTCTAATAATTTCTTGATAATTTCACTGTGTTTTGAAGTCGTAATACATTTTTTGAAATTATCATGAAGGTAATTGTTATTATTATTTCTTACTTAAAAGGTGGATTGAATGTGCAAGACCGTATTATATTAATACAAGTATTATTTAATTTAAACTTGCCAAACAAGATCGTTGTTGTAGTACTTTGCCTTTCGTCCTCCAGCCTCGCCCAAGAAAGATGGTAGGGTGTATCTGTTTTTTGTTTTACGTCCATGTGTTCCTACACCGTTTATCCGATGGGGTCAAACTTCGCATGGTCAATTAGGTTGCCCGTACGAAGGCTTACAGCTAATAATCAAAGCCTTAGGACTTTAGAGCTTCGCCCAAAAGTTACGATGATGCTCTTAAGAAAGAAAGGTCTGTTACCTCTAATAATAAAGTAGTAGTTCGTGTGTGTCCAGGTGATTTTGAAAACGAATAATCAAAACTGCTCCCGGACCATACAAAGTTATATAAATGACCAAAATAAATGTTATAGATATTTTGTTGTCTACCCCTAGACCTCAAGGCTTTGCCCCACTGGGATTAAAAGCTACCGTTTTATTGTTATGAAGAAAATATTTCTATTTTTCTAATTGGCTTGACAACGGCTCCTCAAAACTGCTCCCGGAGCATACGACGTTTTTGGGGGACTAAATTATGTCGGATACCTTTTTCCCGACCTCAGGGTTCTATCCCACTGGCTTCTTCCATCACTATTCCCGCCAACCAATTTTGACGTGGTAAAGTTCTTTGGATTTGTGTTATCAATCCACATATCTCGAATGATGCCCCTACGCTGGATACATCCTTCCCATCAACCTTATAGGGCTCCGCCCCCTGAGAGAGTTGTCATATATTATGATTTACGTCCGTTTGCATGATTTTATCCAGGTTTAACTGTCCCATTTAATTATGATATATTTTATTATAAACCCAAACTTAAATCTCCACCCTATTTCCTTTAACTTTGCCATATTGTTTCCATGACGAAAATTTATATAATAATAAAGAAGTTGTGCGTGTGTGTCCCAGTTGATTTTGAAAACGGTTTCTCAAAACTTCTCCCGGACCATATTGTTGGGGGACTATAATGATTCAGATAGTTTTTCCCCAATCGGCTCCACCCCACTGGGTTTTTATATTACTTCCCGATGTCCAATTTCGACGTGGGATGATTTTTTAAATTTTTTTTCACAAAGCTACATCTCTTGAATGATGCCCCATCGTTGAATTTCCCCCCACCAACCTTATGGCTTTGCCCCCTGGCAAAACTTCGATGTTATTCTTTCCATTTTTTTGCGTGATTTAGCCAGTTGTCATTGATCTAAAATATTTGGATAGGTTTTTTATAACCCTTTATTCGGGGTCCACCCCAATGGCTAAAACATTGCCATGATAATCTTATGGAGAAAAGAGTATTCAAGGTGATTGCGAAAAACGCTCCTCATATCTGCTCCCGAACCATACCATGTTATTGCGGGACTAAATGACTCCGGATACTTTTTTCCCAACCTCAGGACTCCGCCCTTCTGGCTTCTTCTTACCGCTTCTTGACGTCCAATTTTGACGTGTGATGGTTCTTTGGATTTGTTTTACAAAACCGTATCTGTTTAATTATGCCCTAACGTTGGATATGTGACCCCACCAACCTTAGCGCTTCTTCCCCCCTTCTCCCCACGGCAAAGTTTCCATGTTATTCTCTCTATATTTTAGCCAATTGTCACTGATCCATAACATATGGTAACGTTTTATTTTTGTAACCCCGAAGTTAGGGCTCCGCCCCACTGGCCAAAAGTTGCCATGTTATTCTTATGGAGAAAAGAGTACCCCAAGTTATTGCGAGAAAGCTTTTCAAAGCTGCTCCTGGACCATACAACGTTGTAGATCACCAAAAAAATTAGGTATATTTTTGGTTTATCCCCAGTCTTGAGGGCTTCACCCCGTTGGCATCAAAAGCTGCCATGTTATTGTTATGGAGAAAATGTTTTTCTAAACGGCTCGAAAACGGCGCCGAAAATCTGCTCCCGGACCATTCTATATTTTTGTGGGACTACTTCGGATACTTTTTTACCAACCTCAGGGCTCCACCCCACAGGTTTCTTCTATCCAACATCCCGACAACTAATTTTGACGTGTGTTGGTTCTTTAGGTAAGTTTACAAAGCCCCGCTGCTCTTAAACGATGCCCTCGTTGAATACGTCCCAACGTTAGGGTCCCCCTAACGTCCCCTGGCAAAGTTGCCTCGTTATTTGTTCCATATTTTGGTGTGATTTAGGCAAATTTTCACAGATCCATAAAATTTGAAGTAGTTTTTTCATAACCCCTTATCTCAGGGCTTCACTCCATTGTGCTCAAAGTTGCCATGTGACCACATTAAAAAGTTGGTACTTGTGAAGAAAATACGTTGTCCAGATGGCTGAAAAAGGGCCTCTCAAACCTGCTCCTGGACCATACCACGTTGTTAGTATGGATACGTTTTTCCAACCTGAGGACTCCACCCCAGTGCACTTAAAAAGTTGCCATGTCATTGTTACGGTGAAAAGATTATTCTTGGAGCGACGAAAGACGCTTGGTCTAGGTACTAAAATGGTATTCCAGTTAATTGTTAAAATGGCTCCTAAAACTGTCCCCAGATCGCCACACGTCGTAGGGGGACCAACTGATTATGGATGGATACGTTATTTTAGTAAGACTCCACCCAGGGCCTTTTCTATAACTTCCAGACGTCCAATGTTGACATGTAATTGATCGTTGAAATTGTTTTACTAACCCGCATCTACTGGAAAAACCCCATAGGTTAATATGTATTTTTTGTAATGGGCCCCCCATGTTGAGTACGCCCCCAATCGTAATATAATTTATGAATGTGTTTTAAAAAATAACATGCTAAATGGCCTTTAAGTGGTAATTTAGTACATATACATTCATTGTGAATTTCTTAAGAATAGGTGGTATTTGCGAGACTACCTATGGAGGTTGACTGTGATCAAGGGAGTTTGAGGCGTTTTAAATTTGTAATATAATATATAATTTGTATATTTATTTATTACAGTTAGTTTTATATGATTGATAATGGGAGGGTTTTTATATGATGGCAAACGTATGTCAATAATCTTAAAATACAAGTAATTTTGTCGGAAAGTTGCATTTATTGGAAAGTGGATTAATAAATAATTATGGGGTAAGTTAGTTAATTATCAAGTGTTAAGCCAATAAAGAAACATTAGTAAAGGAACAAAAAAGGATTATTGGTCGAGCGACGCGACTGTACTAAAATTATGGTGTTTTCATATTGGATGAATTAATAACTGTACGACATAGTTTATTAAAGGAAATATTGAAAAAATATTAAGTAAAAGATTGAATTTTCATAGAAATATTGAGAAATGTATGAATACATTGTCTTTATTACGAACTGTGCACAATAAATCGTTTTAGTCTTGTCACTGAAAGGTGAGATTAATACAACCCTTTTTTCACGGGGACATTTTACAGATACGTTCACCAAAGGTGTTATTTACACAATAACAATCTGGAAATATCAAACTGAAACCCATAAAACATTACAATATTACAAGTGCCATTAAACATCGTTTACACAGCAATTATAGTGAAGTGTTGGTCATTTTAATTTTCTCAGCTTAATTGTTGTAGGAATATGAACAAACCAAAAAACCTCTTTAATGTATCATAATGTTCTAAAAGGCTCTAAATTGTTATGTATAACCATAACAAAAGTAAAAACTAAATCTACATTTTTAATAATTTGTTTAACATAATACTCTTAAGTATTTAGTTAAAACCTCTAAAATAAAATAAATCTTAATTTTGTATGTTCACTTTAAGAGCAATTCCATTGTAAACGGAAAAATATTAATTTATATATGCGTAATAAGGATGCAATTTTCGTCGCTATTTATAATGATCGCCATCTTGAAATATTTTTAATATCAGTTTGGACAACCTTCAAAAGCACTTCAGAGTACAGCACTAATAGATTTGAAACTTGGGCAATATCTAACACCCATAGTAAGTAATACCACATTTTAATATAGGCAGTATAGGCTACATATATGTTTCAACATACACAGTTGACCCTGTTTAAATGTTTATCAAATACTAAGTTAAAATAAGCTATCAATTAAGTAAAATGCCTATTGAAGTAACTGGCTTCAATTTAGAATTTAGTCTCTATCCTCCCTACCATTAACGTTAAGTTTTCCTTTAATTTTAACCATGAGCAATTATCATAACAATAGGTTTTGAAATACGGGAAGTTCATTGTTTGTTTTTAAAAGCTCAAAGGACTAATAATAATCTTTAAACACTGAAACGAACGAAATCGCAAACTGACCATAGTCCTACGCATTTTATCATTATCATCAGTTTATTTTGAACGTCGTTAAGTAAACTCCCTGTGTCTGCCATTTTGACTCCAATGTACTATGAAAAGTACTCAACGCAGGTGAAAGAGGTTGGGGAAGGAATTCTCTCTGGAAAACCCGAGGGTTCTCTTTGATCCGCCGCACCTGCTGTAAATCAGCGTAGCTACTACCCTGTTCGGTTTGGGAGGCCTTCAATTTCGTAACGTTTCAAACTGGTCCCATTTATATTTGGTAACGAAGACCACCATCTTTCCGCCATCTTACCCCCAAACCCACCAGAAGTACCGCCCCCTCCTCTCCCTTCTGAGAAATGGGCATGGCATCCCAGGGATGCACACAATCTGTTGCTACCGGAACAACTGTCTACCACAACCCGACCCAAAAAAATTCCCTCGACCGATCCGAAATTACCCGTACGCGTTAAACAACTTAAAAAACGGATAGGCCTAAGATTGTTCTCATTTGCTCTGGTTTTACAACAATTATACAGTATATATTAATAATCTAGAGGGTTTTTCTTTACAGACATTACACGATAACGGCGCCGTAACGGATTTTAAAGTTTGAGGTGTCAAATTAAATATATTTTTACGTAGATTTTCCAATACGTCTCAGAATTTTTAGAAAAGGCCTCACTTAAATAAATTAAAGGGCTGAATTTTCGGAACAGTGTCGCTATCCGACGCGACGGCGCCGGCGCCGGCGGAAGTGTAAACCACGTATTGTTTGAAAGTACGTTATACGGATTATTCTCAGATGTTATCATCCGTTTAAATATCAGATATTTCGTTATGTTTGTTTACAACTGAAATAACCTTTCGTTAGGTACAAACTTGCACGGATTCGAGCAACAGGACAACTAGGTTGTTATTATTGTAATTTTAATTTGTTTAACTTTATAAACGGGTTGAAAAAAAATACCTTTCAGAACTTTGGGATACAATTCCTCATATAAAAAGAAAGAACTAAGTTCATAAGAAGGTATGTCCTAAAACTCTTAGTTTTCCTTCTATCTGTATGTATGTGTTCTTTACTTAATACGTTATATCTTATGGATATCGGAAGATATCAACTTTAAAATTGGTACATGTATTACATGTAATAAGACTCATTTTGGTATGGAATATCAAGTTTCTACCTTGTAACTTTTCAAAATGGTGGCCATATTTCTCTTTCAAAGCTAAATATCTTAAAAACCGTAATACTGTATTTAGAAAAACCTGTGCGGGATAAAAATTTGTGTCTTTTCGTCCCAAAAATAATTACATGAAAGTTATAACAATATGTTACAACAACGTCAAACATCATTTTTCTAATGCAGGTCCGATAAAGACGCCTTCTTTAAGTTTAGTTTCTGAAAGGTGTGGAAACTTTTGGCAGAGATTTTGTGGAAACATGGTCCATCTGTAGGTAAAGCCTTTACAAACTGTTTCATGAGGCATAGCTTTATATGTGGTAGGAACACGTTCTTCGGATCTACAAGGTGGCACCCAAGATTTATCCTGATCAACAAGTTGAATTTCAAAGTATGATAGATAAACCTTTTTCACAAAGTCTGTAATGTTTCATTGGTTTTTTTTAATCACAAACTCACCACAAATATAACAAAAACTGTCAGCAGAGTTTTTACAACCGCGATAATACATTGTACTTAACACTTGCTTAGGAAATGTGAAAGTGAGATAAGGTTGACTTAAAAAAAAATCAGCTATTAACAGAGAAATAGAACCAACCTTTTTTGTCCAGCAAATGTGTTTCAGCAGTGTTACCAACATCATATACCTCCATTAAATATTTACAACAATTGTTTTAACTATATAAAAGCTATTTAATTCAATAAAAATTTGCTTAATTTAATAAATTTCACTATAAAATATGAAAAAAAGTTGGGAGATACAGCTTTTTAAGTATCATATTTGGATTCCGCACCACCTTAAAAACATAAGAATAAGGTACCGTATTTTTAGTGAAAAAACGTGTTCATCGTTGGCCTGTGTAATTGGAGAAAGGTTAGGTGCTACGGCCCCTTCAAGCCACTTGCTATACAAATTCTATAAACGAAATTATTAAGTCTAAATTGTGGCAAATTGCAGGATGATGGGAGACGACTAAAATTAAAGGTCTTGATCCCATAGGGATTCGGGAACAAATAGCAGGATTTTAAGAGTTATCAGCAAACGAGGAATAACGCAAAACATTCCCCATAACAAATGGATGGGGATTTAAATACCCCCGTCGCAGCAAACCTGCGTACTCAGCAAATTTCCAATGCATGCACATGTTTCTCACTACCACATAAAGCCACTTACCTAGTTTCATAAAAATACATAAATAAATAAGTAATCTATAGCATTTTATTTATTCTCTATAAGAACAACATAGGGCAGAGTAAGCAGGTTTGCTGCAACAAGGAACACAAAATATGTGTTTTTATGCAATTATCAATACACCTCAACCAGGTGAAGCTACATACCAAGTTTTATTAATTTATGTTCATAACTAAGGGGGATCTAAAACTTTACTTATTCTCCATAAGAATAACATTATGGCTGAGTATGCAGGTTTGCTGCTACAGGGAAAAATCAACAAAAAACTTTTTTTGTGCTTATATCAATATACCACAACTAGTTGAAGCCACATACCAAGTTTCATCAATATACATTCATAAATATCAAGATATCAAATTGTATTTATCCTCCATAAGGATAACATTGAACAACGTACTGTGTTTAGCACTTTTAATATCTCTGCAACGGTCGGACGTAGAACAACAATTAAGACACCAAAATGATTGTTTTGTAGAGCTAAACTGATTGGTAAAAAGAAATGTGAGGTTTCCATTGCAATGAACTGAGGGAAAGCTAAACACATTTTTCCCCTAAGATTAACATGGGATATTTTATGAGCACGTTTTTTTCATTTTCTACGCAACCACTTAACCTAGGTTAATGATTCAAAAAACTATACTATTTTTCATTTTAAGCTCTATAAAATGGTCGAAACCAAAATTAAGTGTTTTACAAATTTGAGGATGAAAAATGCAAACAACTGATTTTTGCAAAATTGTAAATCCCCATAAAACACCGTTGCCATGGTCCGATTTTTCTGGTTTTCAAACTCAAAGTCATGAATGTCATTTTACACATTTGAGCCAAATTTCATCGTTATCAGACTTTTTTTACTCGAGTCATCGAGTTAACGGACACACACACATACATAAATATAAATTTTGTTATTCATACATATTTGTTATACATAGGTGTCTATATGTTATTTTGTTTTATTAGTTGATAAATTTGACAGCAGGGTGGCATTCTAGCTATTCACTGTAATTGTAGTTTTTATGAACTTTTTATAGTTATGTGCAAAACTGAATCAAACATTTTTGTTAACAGCGATGATAGTCTTTATACTCCCTAAAATGCAATTTGTATATCAGTGTAAAAAGGTAAAGATTTATCAATTAAAATGATATAGATGCAAGGATGGTAGTGATTTAATAAAAGTTATGATAGTTTACAAACCTGCCTACTCAGCGAATTTACAATGCATAAATATATCGCATAGGCTACCACATAAAGCCGCTTACCAAGTTTCTTTAATATGCATTCACAAATGAGTGATGTATAACGTTTTAGTTATTCTCCATAAGAATAACATGGGAGCTAAATACGCAGGTTTGCTGTAACAAGGAAGACAAAATATAGGGTTTCATGAAATTTTGTTTAAACTCAACTAGGTAAAGCCATATACCAACTTTTATTACATTATGTTCATTATTAAGAAAGACATCTATATTATTAAAAGAATTTCTTGATTTTTGTTCGGCAATTTTCAACTCCTAAAATAATTATTTTGTATACATGATTGGTATCAATGAAAAGCTCTTACTCTCTAGATGTGCCTTTTGGAATTTTGAAAAAACCTCCAACTTCAGAGCTTTGTCCCATACTCTTTCAAAGTTCCAATGTTAATCTTATGGAGTTACGTTTTATTACGTCAGCTAATTATAATGTAAATAAAATTGAAAAACCTCTGGCTCTATGCCTGATACATCCCCGTACGGAGAACGGGACACCTGCTAGTAATATTTTACTTATTCTCCATAAAAATGACTTTGGAGGTGAGTACGCAGGTTTGCTGCTACAGGAAATATCGGTAAACATGTTTTTTCTTTTGCAATTAACAATAGACCACAACCAGCTGAAGCCATATACCGAGTTTGGTCAGTATTCTTTCATAAATAAGCGAGATGGTACCTGGGGGCCGAGCTTTGCTCGGGGGAAGGCCAGTCAGTTTGTTTAGATGACTTGGAGCATATTTAACCACTTCCCCCTACTTATAATCAGATTTGTATAACTCATTTGCCTCTTTTCTACATTTTTAAGGAAAACTTCGGTTGTTATTTAAAGCACAATGTCCCTTTGATTTATTTTATTACTCAATATATATGTAATCCTCACTCAAATATTTTATCCTCTGCTCTCAGGAAACGACATGTTAATAATCATAAACAACATGAGTATTACTTTGACAGTTCCCTGGTTGGTTATGAACAGCTGTTACAATTCATTTGTTTTTATTTGAAACTCCATAAGGCGAATGTTAATTTTTGTAACTATTCATTAGTGAATTTCCTTTGGAAAGTGAACTATTAGCATGACCCGCACGGTGAAACATAAGCCCGGGACCACCATAGAAGTTCCTAACGTGACCCCCGATCACGTTTTGGGGGGTCGTTCAAAATTGTATATATATATATATGTGTGTTTGCACTTTAGCGGTCGCATTTTTTCCGATTTACTTAAAATTTAGTAGGGACATTCCTTTCTGTAATCAGTTGGACAAGTTCGTTGGGAAAAACAATCGGAAAACTCTAAACCCCTTTTTTGAGGATTATTCTTTCAAAGTTCGAGTTTATGGGCCCAACAAGGGTCAGAAAAGCCCTGTATGTAAAATTAATGCATGCACAAATATGGGAATTAGTGAGGCAAAAGTTCTAAGCCCTCTCTCGACATTCTAGCATACTTATTTACCAAGTTATTAAAGAAAATGTGTTTAGACTAAACACAGTACGTTGTCTTATGGGGGTTTTACACTAGAAAAGCCTGTTATTCCTGTGTTTGAGTACTTTTATCATCCTCAGCAACCTCACACCTACTTTCAAGCCTGTCTGAACCTTGTCCTAACATTATAATGCGAAAAATTGTATTCCCAGCTTTGCGAGTAAATGAAACCAGGAGCATCAGAACAGCAAAAAAATAACAGTTTTCAGATTTCAATAAAAATTGGAATAAATGTATGTTTTTACACTGATTTTGAGTTTTATCAGTTTTTATGTGGAAATTCACTTCCCTCACGTCAGCGTGCTGCGTGCGAACTCGTTTGAGTTTTTTTACATTATTTAATTTTTCTTGGGGATGAGGCCTGTCTAGGACTTATTTTTATCCCAGAAATTAGTTATTTTGAACATTTTAAGGAAATCGTTTGAGCCGTTTTTTGGGATCAGTGTCGCAAGCAAGCAAGCATACAAGCAAACTTTAAAATGCCTTCACAGATAGTATTAAAAGTGAGTTATCATTACTGTTGATATATATGTGGGACGCGGAAATATTTGCTACGGACAACGTTTCATGCAAGGTTTCGCTCCACTGAGGTTGACCTGATAATAGCCCTTTCTTATACAAACTGTCCCAAGAATGAAGTGAACCGTTTTCGAGCGGCCTCAACTGTTGAAGTAGATTACAGGCCTTCCCGCGTCAGTGTGTTCCCTCCAGTTCCCACCAGCGATCTTCCCGCGGAAAGTCCGGTAATAAATTTATAATAACTAGAACGCGACCGCTCCCGCGTCGGTGTGGACGAGGTCTTGGAATCAGAGTAAATAAATGATCGGGATACATCATGTTAGGCCTCCTTGATTTAATCTAGTATTTTCTTGGAACAAAAAATGTTTGAATAATGTTACTGAAACAAGTACTGATTCACCAATCACGCCACCCTTCAGCCGTCAAACGAACTCGGAGCCGACACAATATAAAGGCTGAGACTATTGTCGCAGTCGACTACAGTTTTTTGTAGTTTCTCACCTCGCCCCAAGTTGACGCCACGTATAGTTTACAACAGGAAGCCCCAAAAATATGGAAGGTATTGACCAGAAAGGGCCGGCAGCTCCCTTTGTTTCAGAAGGCAATGGGTAAACCGGGAAAGCGCCAGTTATGCGAGGGTCGAAAAATGGTCTGCCTGGCACGCACCGGGAAAGCGCCAACGATACCCCAGGTAGCCGGGTAGCCGGGTAATCGGGCGGAGGATGGAATGTAAACAAATAATTAACGCTACGGATTCTTATTTTCATTTGTCTCTAAACTCATTGGACCTTTGACAGACCATAAACGCCTGTGTAAGTATTCATAGTAATTTTAAAAAAACGCGTCAGTCTCCCCACCCGAACATTTGCATTTTTCTGGACACCTTGAAGGAGGCCCAGATAGAAACCTACATTGGCATGAATACCGCTGAAACCATAGGACCTACGCAAAGAAGGATGAAAACCATGTGCATCAACGCTGTTGATAGGGCATTTTTGCAGCTATAAAACGGATAAATTGATACCTATATTAAATTTCTTTAAGTGCGTGTCTGTGAAGGTGAGGTGAATGTTTTATTTCTGGACCCACCACTAGAGGCGAATGAGAAAGTAGCTTAGAAATTCACAAAGGCGTTTTGTGTCGCAACGATCTCGTACAGCGACAGGCACCACTTGAATACAGCACCAAATATGACCATCATTAAGAGTTTAATCAGGCGTTATTACACGCTTAAATACGGCACTAAGGCAATTTACAGGTAGGGTAGAGAGGTTGACCCTCCACAACCCCATATATATACTCCCTTCATTCTCTTCTCCACCCTCCCGACTATTTCAGACCCATCTGCCTCTAACTCTCTCAGTGTATTATATTTAAGATTTTTCTCCGTAAAGCACGTTAAAGCTCCATTTCCCCCTAGGTTTCCCGCAAAATGTATAAAAAATTATTTAACTAATTCAGTAACTCACCAGCCATTACTGCTCCTCGTACAACTCTATAAGTGAATTAACATACCAAACCTAAAAAAGAGTTGGCTCCTTTACACCCCGTTCTTTCACTGGTTAAGACAAAGAAAAACAATTCTAATAAACTGTATTGGTAAAAAGTATGATAATTTACTATTTTAATCTAGTAAATGACCGGAACGGTAACACAAACTCCTATTTGTTAGTTAGTTTAGGGATCATTGCATCATGGTCGATAATGTAAAGAAATGATTGAGGGGCTTTTAGAGGATTAAATAATTAATTTAAAAATAAAAATAAGAGGAAGATAAACATAATTTGTCAAATCAACAGTTCAAGATGCATTTTTTATGTTTCTTAAAGTGGGCATATCACTCTATTGATTGTGGAACAAGTTTTCCCCCCATTCTTGTATAGATGATAAACCAATTTGTCCCCCATAACCCGTAACCCCCGGTTTTCAAGAGAGTAGTTAGTTGGGGGGGGGGGTGAAGGAGGAGGGGTGTAAGTGTTATGGGTAAGAGGGGTGGCTGGTACCGGGTACATGTGTGTCAAGGCGGCCGGTGAAGGGTTCGGTTTCAAGTTAATGTGTTTTTTACAACATTTAAGGGTTGGTGCTGTATTCATGAACCCCGCAAAGACATTCGGGTACCATGACTGGTTGATGAGGGTTAGACGTGGGGGTCATAACAACTTGCCCAACGACAATAGGGTACGAGATCTGTCTGGACCGGACGGCCGATTTCACAGGTGCGAAGCAAGATGAAAATTAATACTTGTTTATACTTTTTAAATTACAAAGGGTTTTTTAAAATGTCTTAAGGGTAATAAAATATATTCATCTATCTATACTAGTATACCAAAATAACTATGGATTTAAAAACGTTAAAGGCACCTTCCCTGTGAAGTAAAATTCACAAAAATATGCATTTTATGTACTAACTTTAAAGTTATAGTCATTAATGTTCTGTACTTCTTAAGCTAAACGGGCAGAAAAGTAATTTGTGAGAATATTATATTTTAAAGATTATCTAAACTGTTTGAAAAACAGTAATCAGACATACTTAATGTTTATTAAGACAGTATTATTCACGTGTCATGGGCTCCACAATGTTACAGTCACCAAACCAGCAAAAAAGTTTAAGTATTGTAGATTATCTTTAGTTATTCCCGCCAGCAAAAAAATGAGGTTCTCTTACGTCACATTTTAATAGGAAATTCAGTTTACTAGGTACATTCATTTCGAAAAAACAATCATTTAAGTATTTTGAATTATTTTTCTATATCGAAGGGTTGCCGAGATATTCGAAGAGTGTGTCCCGGAAGTGAAAAGGTGGGGTCCCTAACGGTTTTTGTATTAACAACACGTGACGAGTGCGCGAGCGTTGCGTAGTGGCGGGCGGGACGATTTGGCGGCAAACGCGGACGTTGGGAGAAATTTCCCTACACTTGCAAAAATTCAGGAGCACCTACTGGGACCAGCGGGCGAGGGGTAGTTGGGAATAGTGTTGGGGAAGAGGAGAGGGAGCACTTTTTGGGTTCTGGAAGCTCCCATTACGTGCTCTTTCTTAAGTGCTCTTTAAGAGCAGTTATTGGGTTTTGGATGCTAAAAAGAGCACTTTTTGGGTTCTGGATAAATATATTTTTATTTATACCGTACATTACGTTGGACTTATGTAATATAAATCAAAGTTAATATCTAAACAGCTTAAGAATACCTGAATAAACTAACCACTAACCGTCAAAAATATTTCTCATTCTATTCAGTGAAACATAAGGTTTTCTAATAACAGTGACTTAATTAGTCATGCTCGTAATTGGGGATCTAAAATCAATTCAAGTATTCTTATCTTAATTGAACTTTCCGCGAGCAAGGCTTGGCCACGCAAGTACTTAATAACATTAATCCTACATTTATTCTTAATTCGAAGTACGAAAGTTATTGTTTTATTGTTTGTCCCTCATACATTTTAAATTATATTGAAGTGTTTGTATCGTTTCTTGGTTCGGAGTTATGAACCCAGTACTGGCTCTAGGGCAGTGCGAGCCGTGCTCCAGCACGGGGCGCGCGGGGCGCGGCGCTTTTGGGGGGGCGGCGCTCGGCGCTCATAACGGGTCGTGGAATGCGGCCGTCGTAGTTGGGTATAGCCGCCTTTAAAGGCGGCTTTGAGTTAGGAGACTGGGGTGGCGGATATATTTGTTAGGGGCTATATATACAGTAGGGGTTGAAGAGGAAAGCCTATTCATGTATATGTGTACGATGATTAGGGGCGTGCGAATACTCAAAAATTTGAGTATTTAAATAGTCAAATGAACTCAAAGTTTTGAAAAATACTCCAAAGTTTGAGCGAGTATTTCCCGCCAATCTTTGGACGATCGCGACCTGCCAAATCACGTAGTAAACGGCCGCCAAAGACGATCGCACCACGTATAATCGGCCGAAAATTACGAGACATAACCTAATGTATTACACATGAATCGGACATAAAAAACTACCGAACTGTGTGGATGGCGACCGAACCACGTTTTATCGGCCGTAACTGAAGACATTACATATGAAATAATCTGGAATTAACGTCCTTGCCCCGTAATATCAGCTACAAACGTCGACGGAAAACAAAATACTGTCCAAAAATGACGACTTTACTACGTAATAACGGCCCAAAATATGACAGAAGATCCGTAGCGATTCTCCGGAGATCGGCGGAAAATACTCGCTCAGACTTTCGAACATTTTTCAAAATTTGGGGGCCTATGCCAAAGCGGGGCCTGGGGCGGACCGCCCCCTACGCCCCCCCCATGTCAGTACACCACCTGGTGCGGGGTGGGCGGCATAGGCCGTAGCGCTAACGTAAAGAATTTGAAAATATATATAAACCAAACTGATTTTGTAAATTGTTGTATATTATTATTATAAGTTGTTGAAAGGCAATATTTGAAAGAAAGATATGAACATTCACCATGTTTTGCACCTTCATCATACTTAAACATTAAATTTACATATCAGATAATACAACTTCTGCTCCCCTCTATTCCAAAACGAAAAACGAGCAGCTGTTTTGACCTCTATCGGTTTGTGATAACTTCAGGGCATTCTGATTGGTATTGAGAGTTTGAATAAAACTCGCAGTACGATGCAAGAAATTTGCAATGTTAAAATATAAAGTAACACAATGCAACTAATTGTTTTAATCCGCCCACGCCGATTTTTTAAAAACTAGTTCCTATAGATGAGGAAAGATATGGTTTGGAGGCTGGAGAGTATTGAATAGGGATTTGATCTATTTGAGTTTAGTATAATATGAAATAAGGGGGAAATATGATGCACCCTCCTCAGATTCTGGCGCCCCCTTACATCGTTACTTGTAAGGTTAACTCGTTTAGTTTACTTTGAAAAATATAGTTTATCGTTCCGTCTGTTTAGTAACCATTTCAACCAAGTTCTTACTTGTTAACTTAGTCATTTCGGAGCATTTAAGATTTAGTCGGAAATGTTAAGAATTAAACATATACTTTTCCTCATTACAGATTAAGATTATTTGAGCTCTGGTCGTGGTTAATTGACTAATCATCTGTATTTCTTACTAATTGGCATTACTTTAAATAAGTTGCGACAGTGTATCACAGTATAGTACTATCGAAAAAAACCATGTTTACACCCAACTTGAGTTTTTAGAGTCATTGGTGTTAAACTTAATTGATCCAAACACTTTTAGAAGATAAGATTCAATATATCATAGAATAAAAAAAATTCAAAATAAGCTTTATAGCTACACACAACCTTAAAGATTAAATACTCGAAGATATAGTCAGTATAACTGAAAAACGTGTTATACATTAAAATCATTAAACAAATATTATATTCAGAAATCATTAGTTTTTTTTCAAAAACAAAAATAACTCAACAACAAACTTTGCTGTATCCTATCCATCGCAAACTTCAGCCTCACAGATTCCACGAACCGTCAGAATCGCGGTCGGTTTTGATCAGCGTTTTGAATATTGTTTTGGTTCCCCTGGACCTGGACGAAATCTTTCCCACGCTCAGAACAGATGTACTGTTATTAGTATGTACTTCACCGTTCCTGCTTAGTTTTAAGGGTTTGTTTTCATTATTATTTCTCTTAAAGAAACACATAATTGTTTTATGATACACAGTGTATTGTGATACGTGGATTACAAGTGTGCACATTTGTTGTTTTAAAATTTTAGATTTTTTAGTTATTTGAGGTTTTTAATTTTTTTATGGCAAAAAGTTTAGTGGCGCGGAAGATCGGAAACGGGATACATTTCCAGGACGATAATATATGAAATCAAGATTTTGAACTACACAAGTCTCTTATCTGAATGTGTTCCATTGCTTGTCATTTCAGGTGATTAGCTTAGCACGGAACCAGAAACATCGCAAACGCAACAAGCGAGGGAGAGATTAGTTCGTTTCGTGAAATTCCAGTGAGCGGGAAAGTCCCTGGCCCACTGTGGCTGTTTAGGGCGCTTGGGCCCACTTCAGCCGAATAAGGGAGAGAGGCGCGCATGTGTCAGTCTATCTCAGAACTATGGGGTAGGGAGGTTTTGGATTATGGTGGGGGGCGTAAAATTTGGTCTTTGCAGGGCGCTGAAAAACTGACGGGCCGCCCCTGAACGAACCTTATTCCATTCGTTGGTCCATACAGTAGATCTAGTGTAAAAAGTAGACGAAATATATTTACCGAAATTTACCCGTCGTGTTTAAGTCTTTAATTAATAATTAAATACATAAATAAGGAGACGTGAAAAAACAGCAAAATAATTATAATTTGGCATTTATATATTACAATTAAAACACATCTGTAAGACCAATTAAATAAATTAATACAACTTATATTGATTTATTTCGTTTGACATTGCTCTTTCATAATCGCCACAGGTTGTGATCCGACATTGGTATATATAACACTGCATGCATCTGACTTAAACAATTTAATATGATAATTATCCATAGATGAAGATATAGTTACTTAAAGTTAAATTCTTAAAAACGAGTTTTCTCTAAAAAATTAGCTTAAATCATGGACTGAACGGTTGACGGTATGGCTGACATTGGGTTCCCCGAGTGGTCAAAGAAATATATAAGGGTCAATAATCCTACTCTTTAAAAAAGTAGTAAGTTCCCCCAGTGGACCGTCAACGTGTCCACCGAGATCGTCACGTCCGAGTTCGTCACATCTACGAAAATCAATGAGCGGTACTAATTAGGGTCGGCCGCCTACCTGCCCCGCCGGGTATGTCATGCCTCCTCCGCCCGAACGGGAACAACTTATGCTAGTCACAGATCACAAGAGAACGGTCAAATACCGTTCTGAATCTTTACGCTCAGAGTTTACTGATGTTGGTTCTTCATGTAGCTGAAAATTACAACTAGCCTGTACATTTCGCCGAGCAATATTAAAAGTGTTAAATATAAGTTCAATTAAACTTTTATCCCAGATAGGATTTGGTTGTTATATTTATTAAATTCTTAAATTGTAAGAATGAATTTAACATATTTTTAATTAAGTAATTGCGAAAATATCATATCAAAACTATTACAACTTTGGTAAATTTAACCTGACAGCTGTACTATTGTATTTATTTTATCCGCACGAATACCAAGCCCTTGCTAATGAACAAACATGCACATTTGCATTTTTTTAAACTCTATTTGAAATGTAAACAGCAATATTCTTTAAAAATTTTAACATTCCGCTTTATCAGTTGATAGTTGCTCTAATAATGAAGAGCCCGCATGATTTAATAGTTGACGGAGTAAACATCCTGAAAATGTAAAATAAGCGAGAACATTATTACAATTAACACATATAAAAATGCAATGTTATGCTTTGCAAAAGATGAATGTTTATCTCAGCAAGGCTATATACCCTTATCCAAGGTGGTCCTGAGGCCGGTGACCGCGGTGAGTCATTTCCCACCCTTGCATTCCTCTACTCCAGAGGTCGACCACTCCAGATTCCAAATCACAGTTTAGACACCCCTCCCCTTAAAATATGCGAAAGAAGGTAAGTTTGAGAACCAAATTTACTCATTCCGTTTTGGGACACCACCAAGTGCAATCAGTCACGGAAAATGTCCACTATAATTTCGTAAATAACAAATCTAAAGTAAGTTTACATTTTTAATTAAACACTACTACTGTTTAAAGTGTAGCAATTCAGTTCAGGGTCCTGACCTACGAACTAGTTCCAGTAGGATAGGATCAGTCGGCAGTAACCAGCGGTGTTATCAGCCGACCCTAGATGTCCACTTTATATATTTCTATTATTACGTTACTCTTTCTCCACGAGAAGACAGGGCTGCTATCCTTCCACCATTTCTCCCCTTAACCCATTGGCATTGACAGGTTCATAAAAACGTCAATTCTTAGTTGGGAATATTTCCCCCAACTACACTTACAAACAACCGAACGTCCAGCTAGTAAACTCCCACTATCATATCAAAACAAATAGGTGCCTCAAACAATCTTCAAAAAAAGAAAAAAGAAACTTGATCAATTAACAAAGTACCAAAGTAACAAGGTCTTTCAAAATATGTATGTTGAAATTTTCACGTAAGTATTCTCAGTTACTTGAGGGACATCATGCTACTCATGCAGAATGCGGTCTCTAAAATGGTGGATTCCAACGGATTTCCAGGTACGGCGGGTGGTCCCTTTACTCCGTACTTGGTTGGAATTTACCAGGCGTGCCGAGACAATGATTCCTTCGCTAGCCCCCCCCCATGGGGGGTTATCTGTTTGTGTCCCGCTTAACTAATTCCCTGAAAGACCGGTCGTTTGTCATCCTCCCCTCAGAAAATTTACAAAATGAAGGACTGATCATTAAAAACTATTAATAAGCTTGTACTGTTGAAAAAAACACTTTTGCTAAATCTACCATATACGTCGGTTTTAATATTCATAAATCTTAGCACCAGTATAAGTGTCCCAATATTGTAATTCAATAACAATAACACGATAACTTAGAGTCGAAAATTACTAGTAGACATTTATAGTGTTTCATTTCCTAATAAAATAACAGGGCAATCAGATCATTATTAAACATTTTACACGTGAATGGATTGTTAGTTAGTTGTTACGTATGCCTCCATGTGTCCTCAGCTAAATTGTCATCTAATAAAATGATAATATTTAAGTTAATAAATAATAATGGCACGCCCAACGTGCTTCCTTATGGGTGTGCCCTACCTGCCTTCCGCACACTAGAGTAGGGTTTTGCATCCCCCACATTGTAGGCTCAATTGTTAACCAATTAAAAATAATTTGTTTTTAATTCATTCCCAAAATAAGCATCTATGATTTATACGGTTTAAAAACCGTGATTTTCATTCAAACTAATTGGTAGGCCATTAGTAAAGTTTTCAAATTAAGTGTTTTCTAAAGCTTCCTAACGTAAGGAAAATAATTATTTTGGAAAAAAAAGGAACAGCACGAATCCTAGATTGGAATCTGTAAAGTGTGAAACTGCAAATATTTTGGTAGACATCTGTAAAATAACAGTGCGATTGAGGAGAACAAAAAGGTCTGCAAACGTAAATATGCATGGCCTGGCTTGGTTACAACACCGTACGGATCATTCAGTCTGGGGTAGGGCGCACCTTAGTTTCCAAGACCACGCCATCGCGACCTGTTCGACGTAATATCCACTGATGCGGACGTGATGTCCGCTGCTCGTTAACGTGGTTGTGGTTTCATAGACAGCGTAATTATTTCGAGGGTCAATGCGAAGCTGAGCGTCGGTAATCAGTAAACTAGGCCCACAAGCCTACTTTTTGTAATTTCAATATATTAAAGAGGTTATAATTTAAATTTGCAATCCCTCCAAAGCTGAGTTGAAATTTTCTTTCATGCGCTATCCTCACATAAATATATTTGTAGATTTTTTTAAATAAAAAAATACGGGATTCCAACGAACGAAATCTATTAAAATATAATCTTTTTCTGCTGTGAACACCTTTGACTTCATCTTATGTTAATAGTCAAATTAAATTGTAAGTGAGCTCACAAACTAAGTCGTTTAAACGAAAACGAGGTCACACGCAGCACGCTGACGTGAGGGAAGTGAACTTCTACAAAACAAAATAAACATATACACAAATAATAGCAAATACACAAATAACATATAACTTCAAAAACTGTGTTAAATATAGTCGTATTCCAATTTTTATGGGAATCCGAAAATATTTAATCTTTTAGCTGTTCTAATTCTCCTGGTTCTATTTACCTGCAATGCTGGGAAAAAATATTGCGCATTTTAAAGTTAGAAAAAGGTCCAGTTAGAATTGAAAGTAGGCGTGGATGCTAGGGATGATAAAACTACACCAAAATATGAATAACAGAATACGTTGTCTTATGGGGTTTATACATTGGTAAATACTGTTTCTCATGTGTTGATGTAGTTTTATCACCATGAAAAAGAACGACATGGTTAAATTATCTTCCCTGACTGTTTCATTTTTATTATATAAATAAGAGATTCTTTAACATTTGTTTTATTGTAATGGATACCCTTTTTAGGCTCAAACAGGAGGATTGTGTCTTCTGGTGGGACAATAGACAAGAAAATATAGTTTACAAAAATGAAATAGAACATTTTGAGAAAGGAAAACCTAGAGACATTGGAAGTAGGATTGTAATGAATTATAAGAACAAGTTTTATTGCGGGGAAGTTATTGAAATGGAAGCTCAAAGTCACGAAGAAGCAGCCAAGTCACCAACAGACGAGACCTCGTCAGAAGAAGATATCACCAGGATTTTTTGTCTCTTAAATTTCAACGATTTCAGATAGTCCTTTGAAGTGGGACGGGATTTTAAAGTTAACATAGGCCTGATTAGAGAAACCGTACAAACGCGAATTGTTTCATGACAGGTGCAACATTATGATATCAAATATGGCTGGAACAGTTGTGGCGTCAAGAACTGGCTTCAAAACGCTGTGAAATCATACAAGTACCACAAGAGATTGTTATTAAACCAAATTATCCAGTGTTACATTGCACTTAGGTCTCCACCAGTTATAATATTTAAGTATATTTTTAATTTAATTTAAATAAGGTTGTATATGTTTAAAATACATATATTTTATAAAATTAAAATGTTTTACAAATGTTTATGGAGTTAGAAACAAATCTATTTTTTGTGTAAAAATGGGGAAATATATCCTAACGAAATTTTTTTGACAACTAGGTAACATTAACACCAACACCCAGTAAAATTTTGAAATAGATTATATGTATCCTTTTGATGGGAGAATATTTCTGCGCTAAGCGCGAATTTATTCCTGTGCATAGTATATTAACTCTATGGTGATCATTTTTTTATTGAACTTAGGAAACATCTATCTACAGGTCATATACAAATTTCAAAATCTTCTTGTAACTACTTTTCGAATTACAAAATATTTTGTTTCAGTGCATTTTACTTTCTGCAAAAGTATAGCAAAAAACGGCTCGAACTAATCTAAACATAGTAAAACATAATAAAAAATGACATTCTGCACACTTTTTCTCCTGTTACAAAATCTCGTATCTGTAGCCATTCAACCAATAATAAGAAATATACGTAGATTATACTGGTTTATTTTGACGACGTCAAAACGCTGCAAATGAATGTAAACATCGACTTTACGTGGACACCTTGTGGCGTCAAGAACTGGCTTCAAAACGCTGTGAAATCATACAAGTACCAACAGAGATTGTTATCAAAACATATTTTACAATTGTACATTTCACTTAGGTCTCGAGCAGGTATTATAGGTAAGTTTATATCTAATTTCAATTAAATTAGTTTGTATATGTTTAAAATACACATTTTGTACAAATTAAAATGTTTTACGAACATTTATGGAGTTATAAACAAATCTATTTTTTGTGTAAAAATGGGTGAAGATATCCTAACGAAATTTTATTGACAAATAGGTAACATTAACACCAACACCCAGTAAAATTTTGGAATAGATTCAATGCTACGTTTTGATGGGAGAATATTTCTGCGCTAAGCGCGAATTTATTCCTGCGCTTAGTGTATTAACTCAATAGTGATCATTTTATTAGTGAACGTAGAAGGCATCTTTCTACAAATCATCTAAAATTTTCAAAATCTTCTTGTATCTACTTCTAGAATTACAAAATATTTGGTTTCAGTGCATTTTACTTTCTGCAAAAGTATGGCATAAAACGGATCAAACTAATCTAAACATAGTAAAACCTAATCAAAAATGACATTCTGCACACTTTTTCTCCTGTTACAAAATCTCGTATCTGTAGCCATTTAACCATAGTAAGAAATATTCGTAGATTATACTGATTCATTTTAACGACGTCAAAAGCTGCAAATGAATGTAAACATCGACTTTACGTGGATACCTTGTGGCGTCAAGAACTGGCTTCAAAACGCTCTGAAATTATACAAGTACCACAAGAGATTGTTATTAAACCAAATTATACAGTGTTACATTGTACTTAGGTCTCGACCAGTTATAATATTTAAGATTATTTTTAATTTAATTTAAATAAGGTTGTATATGTTTAAAATACATATATTGTACAAATTAAAATGTTTTACAAATGTTTATGGAATTAGAAACAAATCTATTTTTTGTGTAAAAATGGGTAAAGATATCCTAACGAAATTTTTTTGACAACTAGGTAACATTAACACCAACACCCAGTCAAATTTTGGAATAGATTATATGTATCCTTTTGATGGGAGAATATTTCTGCGCTAAGCGCGAATTTATTCCTGTGCATAGTATATTAACTCTATGGTGATCATTTTTTTATTGAACTTAGGAAACATCTATCTACAGGTCATATACAAATTTCAAAATCTTCTTGTAACTACTTTTCGAATTACAAAATATTTTGTTTCAGTGCATTTTACTTTCTGCAAAAGTATAGCATAAAACGGCTCGAACTAATCTAAACATAGTAAAACATAATAAAAAATGACATTCTGCACACTTTTTCTCCTGTTACAAAATCTCGTATCTGTAGCCATTCAACCAATAATAAGAAATATACGTAGATTATACTGGTTTATTTTGACGACGTCAAAACGCTGCAAATGAATGTAAACATCGACTTTACGTGGACACCTTGTGGCGTCAAGAACTGGCTTCAAAACGCTGTGAAATCATACAAGTACCAACAGAGATTGTTATCAAAACATATTTTACAATTGTACATTTCACTTAGGTCTCGAGCAGGTACTATAGTTAAGTTTATATCTAATAACAGTTAAATTAGTTTGTGTGTGTTTAAAATACATGTATTGTACAAATTAAAATGGTTTACGAACATTTATGGATTAAGAAACAAATCTATTTTTTTGTTGTAAAAATGGGTAAAGATATCCTAACGATTTTTTTTGACAACTAGTTAACATTAACACCAACACCCAGTAAAATTTTGGAATAGATTCAATGCTACGTTTTGATAGGAGAATATTTCTGCGCTAAGCGCGAATTTATTTCTGTGCATAGTGTATTAACTCAATAGTGATCATTTTATTAGTGAACGTAGAAGGCACCTTTCTACAAATCATCAAAATTTTCGAAATCTTCTTGTAACTACTTATAGAATTACAAAATATTAGGTTTCAGTGCATTTTACTTTCTGCAAAAGTATAGCATAAAGCGGTCGAACTAATCTAAATATAGTAAAACCTAATCAAAAATGACATTCTGCACACTTTTTCTCCTGTTACAAGATCTCGTATCTATAGCCATTTCACCAGAATAAGAAATAGTCGTAGATTATACTGATACATTTTGACGACGTCAAAACACTGCAAATAAATGTAAACATTGACTTTACGTGGATACCTTGTGGCGTCAAGAACTGGCTTCAAAACGCTATGAAATCATACAAGTACCACAAGAGATTGTTATTAAACCAAATTATACAGTGTTACATTGCACTTAGGTCTTGACTAGTTATAATATTTAAGTTTATTTTTAATTTCATTTAAATAAGGTTGTATATGAATAAAATACATATATTTTATAAAATAAAAATGTTTTACAAGTATTTATGGAGTTAGAAACAAATTTAATTTTTGTGTAAAAATGGGAAAAGATATCCTAACGAAATTTTTTTGACAAATAAGTAACATTAAACTTTAAATTTGAAATAGATTCAATGTAACTTTTTGACGGGAGAATATGTCTGCGCTAAACGCGAATTTATTCCTGTGCATAATATATTAACCAATAGTGACCATTTATTTAGTGAAGATATGTGGCATCTTTCTACAGATCATTTACAAATTTCACAATCTCCTTGAAACTTCTTCTCGAATGAAAAAAAAAACATGTCCACTGATATTTTATCTTATAGATTCTGGCATAAACCTGATCTAACTAGTATAAGAATAGTACAACCTAATCGAAAATGACATTCTGCACACGTTTTGTCCTCTTACAAAATTTCGTATCTGTAGACATTTAACCAATAATAAGAGATATACGTAGATTTTACTGGTTCGTTTTTTTGACGTCAAAACGCTGCAAATGAATGTAAACATCGCCTTTACTTGGACGCCTTGTGGTGTCAAGAGCTTTCTTCAAAACTCCGTGAAATCATATAACTACAACAACGATGGTTATAATAACTAATTACGCAATGTTAAATTACACTTAGATATTTTTGCGGTATATGAAATTTGAAAAATTAATTTGATTTTTATTTATGATTTTTTAATTTTAATGAAACTGTTGTACACCTTAATTTATATGTTAAATACACAATTTGTTTGCATAACGTATATTATATTAATATTTGTAGAGACAAAACCGTTTACGCCAGCGTCAAAATGCCGACGAATGTAAACAATTTACAAGTGCCTTTAAAACACATAATATAAATGCATATATATCTCGTGAAAACTTGTTATACATGTAGCATGAGGTTGTCCAACGAAAATTGTACCTGTACATTACTATGATTTATTATTTTGCTATGAATACCATAATATATATATATATATTATTTTAACGTTTATACTTTCTGTGTTTAATTAGGACTAATTCCGTATAGGGGGTTTATTTTGTAACGAAAAATAATAGTACGAAATATAGACTTTTCATCGAGAACAAACAAAAAAGTCATTAGAAAATCATAAATCCGAAACCAAATATTAACTTACTTCTGTTACTGTATTCAATTATAATACCAACTTAAAACTTGCCATCATTATTTATAAAAAAAACAAAGATTGAATAACTTTGTTAACGTAATTTAATATATTTTATTTTTCATTAATATTGTGTTAAAACTATATATAATAATGTAGTATATGTAATTCCACTAATACATGTTGTGGAATTCTTCATTTTAGATTTATGAGGTTGAAAATCAACAAATCCAATTCCATTTTGTCACTATACTAAATTTACATGAAAACTCATACAATTACATCAAAATATAACGTGTAAATCCACGCCAAATGTCGACGAAAGAATACACTTTTTTAAAATAAAATGATGCTAAAACTCAGTCGCTTAAAGTTGTCGGTGTAAAAAAGACAAAACAATGTAAAAGATGTTCTCATGGAATACCTTCACCTTGAGGAGTCAGACTTGTTGACGTCAAAATGCGTCAGCCTGCCTAACTTGACGTCAATAGTCAGTAAAACAATGCAAGTTCCACGATTAAATGAAGTGACGCCGAAATGCAATTGCTTAACGAAGTCGACGTCACAAGGCATTCAAGCGTTCCGGCGTCGACGCCAAAAGGCGGCGAAACAGTCTAAAATCCGTCCTTGTGGCGTCACCTTGTGGCGTCAGAAATTGACTTTGAAACGCTGTGAATTCGTGCAAGTTGACTTCAAAAGGCCTTATACATAAACCTATATATATATATATATATATATATATATATATATATATATATATATATATGTGTATGCACTCTAGCGGTCGCATTTTTTGTCCGATTCAAATTTGGTAGGCACGTTCCTTTCTATAATCTGTTGGACAAGTTCGTTGGGCAAAACAATCGGAAATCTCTAAACCCATTTTTTGGGGATTAATCTTTCAAATTTCGAGTTTTTGGGCCCAAAAAGGGTCAGAAAAGCCCCAGATGTAAAATTAATGCATGTAAAAAAATGTGAATTAGAGAGGCGAAAGTTTTAAGCCCTCTCTTGTCATTCTAGCATAAATATTTACCGAGTTATTAAAGAAAATGTGTATCGGCTAAACACAGTACGTTGTCTTACGGGGGTTTTACACTAGAAAAGTCTTTTATTCCTTTGTTAAAGTACTTTTATTATCCCCAGCAACCTCACGCCTACTTTCAAGCCTGTCTGGACCTTCTCCTAACCTTGTAATGCGCAAAATTGTATTCCCAGCTTTGCAAGTAAATGAAACCAGGAGTATCAGAACAGCCAAAAAATCAATGATTTCAGATTTCAATAAAAATTGGACAAATGTATGTTGTACACTGATTTTGAGTTTAAAAGTTTTTATGTGGAAATTCACTTCCCTCACGTCAGCGTGCTGCGTGCGAACTCGTTTTTATATTTTTACAGTAGGGTATAGAAACGCTTTTTCAATATATAAAAGCAGCTTTTTTAAACTGTATTAACTGAAGTCAGAAACATCACTTGATTGGGAAAACACAGTGATAATAGTATTGAACTTCTTTTTTAATTTCGGGTTTGAATTTTTTTACCAAATATTTGTTGCCATGAACAAAAAGCATGCGGTCCTGTGCCAAGGTTTTCCCCTATTTAAACTATGTATGTTTACGTGGGGAAATGGAGTCTTTATTAAATCCGTAGAAAGTTCAAAAATAAATAAGTTAGTTACTAATGTCTTGTATTTGTATAGTTTTTCATAACAAACGATAAACAAATAACGCTTTAATTTTTGGGGCAAAGTTAGGACATAACATGCTTATATTTAGGTCTACACAACTAGAGTCAAACCAAATATACATTTTTGAAAGGTCGGTATTTTAAAATTATTAAAAAAATAACGCTAATGACAATGTTACATTATATCCTAGGATAAAAGATAAACATTATATTTTTAAAAGACATTTCTGAAAGCAGCTACTTCGCCAATTTGGACGTAACAGCTTTGGGGGAACGTATGCAAATTTGTCCGGATCAGACTCGGCGATTAGATTAGCTCTTCCAACCCGATCTCTGGTCTAAAGTGCTACTAGGGTGCGGTTCTCCGAACAGGGTTTCGGTTTCCCTTTTAGGCACTGTACTTTTGTCTCCCGTCAGATAAGGCAAGAAGTGCGCATATAGTGAACAGGTTAGAAATTAAGTCACCCTAATGACCTTAGTACAGTGAAGTGTTCTTAATCTATTAACATACCTAAAACACACGTTCTGCGCTCTAAATAGAAAACTCATAAATATAACCGTTTACCGAACATGCCTAACTTTTCCAATCGCACTTTCGTTAGACGCTTATTCAAATTGTGTCGTTAAGTTTCCAAACAGCTTTCATGCAGAGCGACCCAGCGAGGCCGGGAGCGTGTTCGGTGTTCTCGAAGTGCCGTGGCGCGGGGTAGGTGGTAGGTGTAGCTCTCGCGGTAATGGTCGCAGATGGTCCTCAGTCGCAGCCAGGGGACATGAAAGCTGCGAGGCTGGGCGCGCCGCTGAAAGTGGCCCGGGGTCGGGAGAAAGTAACCCGGCGTTGGGGATCGAGGGCTTTTTGAAAATTTTTGGGATTTGGTAAACCTTGTGTTGGGACTGGCTTTAGGAATGGGCCCCAGTCGCGAAATATTTGGCGTTGCTAACGGATCGTCCTTAAGGCCAGTGTTAATTTTCAAAGACCGTCTCTTCTCAGCTTATTATCCGAAATTTGGTTATGGTTCAAATTAAATAGCAACCAAACACCTCTGCGATTTTAGTGAGCAGAATGTCAGTATTGCAATTAGTTCATCCGTAACAAATTATAATTATTGATTTTTTGGAATCATTGAACGTTCGTTATTTGTGATTGTCTCACTGGAATCACATGATGTTGTTGCTCTTTGAAATGAACCATAAACCAACAATACAGTATCGGATAACACGCTGAGGAAGGACGGGCTTTGAAAGTTAACATTTACCTTATGGGGGAAGCAGGTAGAAACGCCAAATGTTTGAGACTGGAGTTGACACAGTCCTTTCTAGAATCTGGAGGCCTTTCTTAAGGGAAAGGGCTACAGGGTGGTTATGGGGGTTTGAAGTTGTTTGGTTTGTTTCTGAGGCAGCAGAGATAATCAAGGTTTAAACTTAAGAATTGTATTTACAAGTTCCTAGACCTAAGTTGTACAGTGTGGATTATAAAATCGAGGAAGTCGTAGAAGAGTTGTAACATGAATCAGGATCTGTCGAATAAAAAATAACTTTCAAGCTATACCAATTTAAACTAGGTATACAATGCAGTTGTCTGCTTGCAATATTGAGCGGGGCGAGTATTTATTTAATCAATAATTTTCAGAAATGTATCGACAAACAAACCACTAAAATAAACAAAACAACAATTTCACAGAAAACTACTGTATTTACAAACAGCTGATAGTAACAGTCTGCATTTAAATTTGATCCATATAACAGCTGTATAATCAACACACAGTAAACAAAACATATAAAATATTTCTCCTATTAAAATAACATGGTAACTTTAAAGGGCCGTAGGGCAGAACCCTTATGTCCGATTTGGACCATTTCAGATTTATACCTTCCCATAGATGGTTACTATGACCGAGCAAAATTTCGTGAGGATCACTCCAGCCGTTCAGGGGGAGTACGTGTAAATAAAAAGCCAGAGTGTAGTATAGGAGCTCCGCTCAATTACCTTCGCATTATCCATATTCGTAATTGCTATAGTTGGATTTAACCTTGACCTTTGTTCAATTCCGATTTTGAGGAGTACAAATTAAATTAGTCACCTCGTTTGATGGTGTGTCGAATTGAAGAGGAATCAGTCCTAATTATCGGGGTGTTTCACAGGAAATTAATGGTTGCATGACTTAACGATACGATACAGATACGATACATTGACTCAAAACAATGTCATCCGAGTTTATGATATTTTTAAAATTAATTATTTTCGTCGTACAAAGTGAAAGTATCGGCGAAGACCTGGTACATTGCAATCGTCGCCCATATGGCTGCACATGACCGCGTGTGCCGGCAGTGGCCGTGTGTTGGGCAAGCCGTTGGGTTGCGTCGCGTCGCGGTCCAGGATTGTACGGTCTGGATAATTAATTTGCGACAGAGGAAATTCCTCGCGTTCTTCAGCCTCTTCTCGGACTTCCTGAACGTTTTATGTGTGGATCGTAGTCGTAGCGTGCTTAAATTAGAGGGTTTGTTAAGATTTGGATGTCTTTCTGCACTTTTCTTTGTACAAGCAAGTCCAAGTTTATCCTGAGCTATAGTCTGACGCGAGCATTTTTTGTCTGTTTGTTTGGAAAATTTATCTCGTAATCCTGCTGAACGATTTTGTTAAATCCTCCGTTATTTCAGTCGGCCTCGAAGTGTAGTTGTGCAAAGTGGTTTTCAATTTTCGATACTAACTTCTATTCTAGAGTCCTTAAAATGTTCGTTTTATGACCAGTACCGGCAAGACCATGCTCCGTGATATTTGATTAGTTTCGTGGGTGAAAAAGATGTCTATATGTAATCTTTATTCAATGGTTCTAATCACCTCAAGAAATCACTTGTTGATATTTTACCATGTGTAAGTGCTACTTTGACAGTTCACTGGTTATTTATTTACAGCTGTTGTGATTATCTTGGTTTTTACTTGAAACTCCATAAGCCCAATGTGAAAATTTCTAACTGTCAAATTAGTTTTTTTATTAAATATGAATTTTCCTGAGGTGGAGTTTTAACCAATAGATTTTTTAGGTTCAAAAGCTCCTAATTCCAAAATGTAAGGAAAATCCGTACGCTTTATTCTGGGTTCAATTTTGCAAACCAACAGACCTTGCTTGTATTAGAGTATAGTATTGGGTAAGGATAACATGGAGCATTTCAAAACAGCTGTTCAAGCAATAAAACCCTGTTTATTTTGCATTCCAAAACAGCTGTTCAAGCAGTAAAACATTGTTTATTGACATTAACAGATGTAATTACAGCTGAATATAATTAGGTCTACACAAACTATTAGAACGTCAACAGTGCTTGTTTGTTTAATGATTTAGTTATCATATGGTAACTAACTCATAAAACTAACTAATAATGGCTCAACTTCGCTCGGATTCGATCATTAAGTCCATTACTGATTATTCAGTTTACAACTTTTAGTATTTATTTAATCTATAATCTTTTGTTTGTTGTTTGCTATTTTTAATTAAGATCATGTTTGGGATTTTGGAATAAATTTACATCTAATACTTGACGTTCTGTATAATTCGTCCCTTCAATGAGTCATTATTTAGAGTATTGATTAATCAACTCACTTTAAATTTCACACTTAATTAAAGTTTTACATTTTCGTGACGTCAAACTGGGCCAGAGCCAAGGCCAATGGGCGTTCTCGCCGCGGTTTCAAAGTTCGCACGCATTATGTATGCTCCAGTTGCAAGCTCTCACGACACAACAACGAGTTATATGACAGTCATACAACTTTTGAAGAGAGTATTTGATTGGTTACCATATTAGTTGCCATGGGAGCAGAGTTGACAGAGGGGCAAATGGCGGTCAACCATATAGGCTAGACTTTACCCCAGACGAGAGCTCTAGATATATTAACCTCGTTGGTTTTAAAAAACTCAAATTCAGTGTACAGATTTATGGACTTTTTTTATTTTAACCGAACCCATTTAAAGTGCAGTTATTCCTCTGTATAGAAATTGTAATATGTTGGAGATTACAACATATCACATTTTGCTCGTTGTTCTTCAAATATACACTTTTAATCATCATTTACGTGTAACTGTTCCAAAATAAGTTAATGAATTAAAAAGTTAATCCCACCATGGTATTTCACGTTTAAAATTGTAATTAAGTCTCCACAGATATTTTACAAGGTGGCGTAATTAGTGCTCGTGCTGAGATGCGCAGAAGTGTATAACAAATACCGTTTCAGACTGATGGCTGGTTTTACAACTCTTCACGATATTAAGCGCATGGAAAGGTCTGAGCGCAACAGCCTTTCGCCGTAACCACTGGGCCACTGGGCATTCCTACGCCATAGACGTACACAGTAGGCCACGAGTGTTGCCCAACATAGACCTACTTGTGCTTGTCCGTCGACCCCGCCCACTTGTCTGCTATCTATACCTCTCTGGATTTCCGTTGCTTCAACTTGTTTGATTGTAAATATAAACCAGTTCGCACGCAGCACGCTGACGTGAGGGAAGTGAATTTCCACATAAAAAACTATAAAAACTCAAAATCAGTTAAAACCATACATTTATTCCAATTTTGATTCAAATGTGAAAATATTGATTTTTTGGCTGTTCTAATGTTCCAGGTTCTATTAACCTGCAATGCTGGGAATACAATTTTGCGCATTATAAGGTTAGGAGAAGGTCCAGTCAGGCATTAAAGTAGGCGTGAGGTTGTTGGGGATGGTAAAAGTACACCAACAAATGAATAACAGGCTTTTCTAATGTAAAATCCCCGTAAGACAACGTACTGCGTTTGGTCGATACACATTTTCTTTAATAACTCGGTAAATATTTATGCTAGAATGACGAGAGAGGGCTTAAAACTTTCGCCTCTCTAATTCCCATCTTTTTACATCCACTTATTTTACATCTGGGGCTTTTATGACCCTTTTTGGGCCCAAAAACTCGAAATTTGAAAGATTAATCCCCAAAAAAGGGGTTTAGAGTTTTCCGATTGTTTTGCCCAACGAACTTGTCCAACTTTTATATATATATATATATATATATAAAATTTTGAACGACCCCCCAAAACGTGTTTAGGGGGTCACGTTAGGAACTTCTATGGTGGTCCCGGGCTTAAGTTTCACCGTGCGGGTCATGCTAATAGTTCACTTTCCAAAGGAAATTCACTAATAAACACTCGATAAGTGTGGTATGCTATGTGTGCATGCGTTGTAAATATGGTTTGAGATTGTACCCGGTATGTATGGTTTGAGATATTAGTACCCGGGAGACCGAGCCAAGCTCAGTGTCTTTTTATTAGTTTAGGCCTACGTCTGTTAAAAAGTCAATAGATAAATGTTGTATGGTTATATCATTCACAAGGAATCTTCTGATGTCACTCTCCACTCGATGTTAGTTGCACAATTTCTCTCTCTATTATGTCAGTGTGTGGAATAGTCCTGGAGTAGTTTTCACCAAGCCCCACCTCCAACCATATAAAAGCAGATTCGCTTCACTCAGTTGTCTCTTTGCCGCCGCATAATAGAGTCACTCCAGTTTTATTGTAATCTCGCTTTAGACAGTATTTATTATGAGCTTTAGACAGTATTTATTTATAAGAGGGCTCTCCAGTCACGAAACCTATCGCGTTTCTATCTGCTTCGCCCATAAGGTCAAAGTTAACTTTCAAAGCCCTTTTCTCCTCAATGGATTATTAGATATCGTTGATTTATGGCTCATTTTAAAGAGCAAAAATATACCTAGCGATTTCAGTAAGCAGAATTTCGATATTGCAAATAATAATCGATCAATAAAATTCCAAAATATTCTACATTTACGATTTTTATGCGCGAAATATTTATGATAACGAAATTCTACTTACTGAAATCGCTAGAAATATTTTTAGTGAATTTCCTTTGGAAAGTGAACTATTAGCATGACCCGCACGGTGAAACTTAAGCCCGGGACCGCCATAGAAGTTCCTAACGTGACCCCCTGAACACGTTTTGGGGGGTCGTTCAAAATTTTATATATATATAAACAATTCAGTCATATATATATATATCATATAGACATATATATATATATATATATATATATATCTATCTATATGTGTATGCACTCTAGCGGTCACATTTTTTGTCCGATTTACTTCAAATTTGGTAGGGACGTTCCTTTCTATAATATGTTGGGCAAAACAATTGGAAAACTCTAAACCCATTTTTTGGGGATTAATCTTTCAAATTTCGAGTTTTTGGGCCCAAAAAGGGTCAGAAAAGCCCCAGGTGTAAAATTAATGCATGTATAAAGATGGGAATTAGAGAGGCGAAAGTTTTAAGCCCTCTCTCGTCATTCTAGGATAAATATTTACCTAGTTATTAAAGAAAATGTATATCTGCTAAACACAGTACGTTGTCTTATGGGGGTTTTACACTAGAAAACCCTGTTATTCCTTTGTTAGAGTACTTTTATCATCCCCAGCAACCTCACGCCTACTTTCAAGCCTGTCTGGACCTTATCCTAACCTTGTAATGCGCAAAATTGTATTCCCAGCTTTGCAAGTAAATGAAACCAGGAGTATCAGAACAGCCAAAAAATCTATGTTTTCAGATTTCAATAAAAATTGGACAAATGTATGTTTTTACACTGATTTTGAGTTTTAAAAGTTTGTATGTGGAAATTCACTTCCCTGACGTCAGCGTGCTGCGTGCAAACTCGTTTATCTTTAAAACGAACCATGAATAATCAATTTCGGAGAACCCGTTGAGAAGGGACGGACTTTGAAAGTTAACATTGGTCTTATAGGAGAAGCAGGTAGACGCAGAGGACTGAAGCCCCCTGGCTCTTAATGGTCCTAGTGACGGTTTTCAAGAAGTCATTTGTTGATACTTCACCCAGTGTACATGCGACTTTGACTGCTCACTAGTTATTTATTCATAACTGTTATCATGTTTTGTTTTGATTTGAAACTTCATAAGCCCAGTGTTACAATTTCTAACTTTCAAATAAGGTTTTTAACAAAAATATGCGTTTTTATGGAGTTGAGGTTTTCTACAATTTCTAACTTTCAAATAAGGTTTTTAACAAAAATATGCGTTTTTATGGAGTTGAGGTTTTCACCATCAATTTTTTTGTCCAACAGCCCCTAGTTCCAAAGTTTAAGCAACATCCTTCCGCTGGATGCTGGATTCCGAGATAAATTTTGCAAACAAACAGACATTGATCGTATTAGAGTACAGGATTCTCTTTGTGGATAGCCACCAGAACTGTGTAATAATATACAAGGCCACATGCCAGTTTTCCGCGTCGCAGTCCTCCCGTTCCATCAGTTCTTCTGTAGAACAAGGGATAACTGTTACGGAAAACTTTTTTGTATACTTAAGATATGTTTACATCTAACTGGACTCACATAAAGATTTGAGTAATGTAAATGGAGAAAATGGACACATTTACAAATGAAAGTAATCAGTTTCGATAGGTCAGTGTGATCAGTACCGGTAATGAGAGAGCGATAGGATGTTATATGATAGCAAACATAACAAACACTTGATTGGGAATCCCAAATATTTTACCGCTCCTCTGTTCATATCTTCTAAATTTAACCTTATTCCTTAATTTGTTTAGCGTTAAAAATTGATTTTTATCTTGTAAATCCTTTTTTGGTATGTGCTTACTTGTAAAGCGTAGGTTTTCTCCCAGATGTTTTTGGGGCTTTGCAATCTTAGGAGGTACTAGTTTACAAGTAAGAACATTCTTTTTACAAAGGAAAATATAATTCTTCCCGGATTAATTTTTAATGCATCAAAGTTTTAAAATATACTCCATCTAACTATTACTTGTTACCTAGGTCGCATTACGTCTTTTCTTCTCATCCCGTTCGCACTTTCGTCTAGTGTCTCCACGCATTTCACACAACGTCGGCACTCTTGGTCAATAGTGCAGTGGTGCCAATTAAACTGGAAAAGGCGTAGTGTAAGGTGCAAAGGGAACGCGAATCCGGCAGTAGTGTCGGAGGTAAGGAATCTGGCAGTAACGGCGTTGAACAGGTTCCGCAGGCCGGACCGCCGCGCTCCCCGTATAAGGTGGCCCACTTGCCGTGTCTGCAACGAGACTATAAATATAAATGCGGGGATCCGCCCTTCTGGTGACATTGGGGCATTCGGGGAGGAACATGGTGAGAAGGGGTGAAAACACTGAATATTGTGTTGACACGCTGCGGATTTTGTCAAGGTCTAGTCAGTGGTGGTTGCTGGAGGGTTGTAAAGGGTATGTAGCTACACTGAATACACATTTTACTAAAAATGTCCTCAGGATAATGGTAACAATTCAGACGTATCGTTGACGCTTGGAGTGTTGTAGACCAAGTTCTGCACTCAAAAGATAGCGTTAGCGGTGCATGCATACTGTCTCTTCTCGTGTTGGTTCTCGTTGAAGTGAAGAACATCGAACTGGTGAAATGTTTGGTTCAATTTTGCCCGTAAGACCTGGCCTTCTTAGTGGTTTTTACTTCTAATCATTGGTTGGGATCTGGACAGTCGGAAAAGCCGGGAATCCGATAAAAGTGTAAGGTGACGCACTCTAGAAGTATTTGACTGTCACTGGTGCTCGAAACAGACGTATACAATTTTAAAAGAAATATATTTTTTGTGTGTATCACACTGTCTGATTCTTCATAGCATCTGAAAGTCCGCCTTTCATGTGAACAGACTGTCAAATAATAATCTCTGATTATATTGTAAGTACCTGGGGGCCGAGCTTTGCTCGGAGAAGGCCAGTCAGTTTGTTTAGATGACTGGGAGTAATATTTCACCACTTCCCCCAACTGATTACCATATTTTTATAGCTCATTTGCCTCTTTCCTGCATTTTTAAAGTCACTCCAGTTGTTATTTATAAGTCAATGTCCCTTTGATTTATTTTACTACCCGTATATATTTGATCTTTACTCGAATCTTTTAATCTCTGCTCTCAGTAAACCACATGTTAATAATCATAAACATGAGTCCCTTTGACAGTTCCCTGGTTGATTATGAACAGCTGTTACAATTCTTTTGTTTTGATTTGAAACCCCATAAGCCCAATGTTATTTTTTTAATTTTTAATTTTAGTTTTTTTACATTATTTGATTTTTCCTGGGGATGAGGCCTGTCTAGAACTTATTTTTATCCCAGAAATTAGTTATTTCCAACATTTGAAGGAAATCGTTGGAGCCGTTTTTGAGATCCGTGTCGCAAGCAAGCAAGCAAGCAAGCAAACCTTACTCATATTAGAGTATAGGATAAACAAAGTAAATTTTCCTCTGAATCTTTTGACCGGGGTAGTTACTTAAGATTCTAAAAAGACTGAAATTACCTTTATAATATTGTTAGATTGTAAACTAGGGTAAAAAAGCACTTTTGACTCTCGTTTTGAACAACGATTACACGTTTAGTAGCGGTTTGTTGTTTAGATTTGTACGTGGGAACACAGTTTATGTCCACGTCGTTTTCGTACGTTTCTAATGACTGCTGCTTATACTTGGCTTAGTCTCCATAGACGTCCATTAATAGTCTGCAAATTACTGTGAACCCGTGTTGCTCAATTGGAATGACTAGCGCTAGATATTACCAGTAATCCGCGTGTCACCCAGTGACCTTGTCCGGCGCTCCTCTCTGTAATCTTATCAGGGCTTTTCAATTGTGACAACTTCGGAGTAATCGCTGTGTCAGGTGAAATTCTTCGTTCCATTTGTGTTCCCTTTAAATTAAGCAACGCCATAAACACACTGCTAAAAAAAGAAACGCATCAAAAAAGTTTATAATCAAGTGTTTTCTTAAACAAAAATATATTTGTTTCTAAAACCGCGCCTAAAGTTTTAGAAACAAATGCGTCGTTATGATTAAAATCACATCGTAAAATAGCTTTTAGCGAATTTCCCCTATAGGGAAGAAGCTATTACCGTAGGTCTCATGGTAAGACTTAAGCCCGAGACCATGTCTATATCTATATATATATATATATCTATATATATATATATCTATATATATATATATATATATATGTGTCCGTGAATGCGATAACTTGAGTAAAAAACGTCCGATTTCGATGAAATTTGGCTCAAATGTGTAAAGTGACATTTATGACTTTAAGTTCGAAAACCAGAAAAATCGGGCTATGGGAAGGGGGGTTTATGGGGGTTTTAAATTTTCCAAAAATCAGTTTTTTGCATTTTTTACCCTAAAATTTTTAAAACACTTAATTTTGGTTTAAACCATGTTATAGAGCTTAAAAAAAAAATAATATGGTATTTTGAATTATTAAGCTAGGTTAAGTGGTTGCGGAGAAAATCCAAAAAAACCTGCTCATAAAATCTCCTATGTTAATCTTATGGGAAAAAGGTTTTTGGCTTTTCCTAAGTTAATTTTAATGTAAACTTCACATTTGCTTTTACCAATCAACTCAGCTCCACAAAACAATCATTTTGGTGTTTAAATTGTGATTCTACATCCAACCGTTGCAGAGATATTCAAAGTGCTAAACACAGTACGTTGTCCAATGTTATCCTTATGGAGAATAAATAAAATTTGATATCTCCATTATTAATGAATGTATATTGATGAAACTTGGCACGTGGGGTCACGTAGTACTGGTATATTGATATTTGCACAAAAAACTGATCTTTTGTTGATTATCCCCGTAGCAGCGAACCTGCGTACTCAGCCCCCATGTTATTCTTATGGAGAATAAGTAAAATGTAATGACTCCCTTGATTATGAACATAAATTAATAAAACTTGGTATGTGGCTTCACCTTGTTGAGTTATATTGATATTTGCATAAAAACCCATTTTTTTAGTTCCTTGTTGCAGCAAACCTGCTTACTCAGCTCCCATGTTATTCTTATAGAGAATAATTAAAATGTTATATAGTGCTTACTTATGATTGAATATTGATTAAACTTGGTATCTGGCTTCTCCTAGTTAAATTATATTTATATTTGCATTAAAACCAATTGTTTGTGTCTTGTTTCAGCAAACCTATGTACTCATCACCAATGCTATTCTTATGGAGAATAATTAAAATTGTATATATCGCTTATATATGAATATATTTTTATGAAACTTGGTATGCGGCTTTATATGGTATTAAGACATATATTATGCATTGGAAATTCGCTGAGTACGCAGGTTTGCTGCGACGGGGGTATTATTTTATGTTTAGTTAGCTAAAAGGTTTTTTTCGCTCGCTGCGCCTAATTCTTCCGCTCACGGAAGTTGTAAACAGTTGATTTTTTGGTTCAAACTGACTAGGTGATTATAACCTCATCTCGAGAGTTCAGCCAAAATGGATGAAAGTGAATTTTCGTATGTTGTGTTGTATCCGGAGTTGCAGGTGTAGGAAACATTCGAGTGTAACGGGTTTTTATCACTTTCTGAAAACTACCGCGAGAGGAGTTACCAAGCGATAATGACCTACTTTGCGCTCTTAGTGCATAACTACTACGAGTTACAATCAAGCGATTTCCATCCCACTCATGTTGAGGTGCGTAACTCGTAACCATGGAGATCTTATGGGGACAAATTTGGCACGGGGACAAGAATGACCCAACTGGCTGGCAACGCCTCTAAAGCCAACGGGCCAACGGGGCTTTCTATCACCGAGTTCGGAATCCAACAACTTGTTTGCTTTCACTCTCGGTTGGAAAGTAATTACACTCTGTTTGCCAACTGCCTTTCTTCCTATCTGGCTGGAATTTTAACAAACTGGATTTACGCCGGTAATAGCTTTCTTCAAAGATAAAAAAGATTCACTGCTTTTAAAATAGGTGCAAATGGAGACGCGTATAATTGTTTGGAATAGAACCGCATCTTCTGAGTATTCATATAATCGCTGTAAACTTCACGGAAATTTTTGAGTAAACATTATCTATTAAAGGTGTAGTATGTTATTTAAATTGGTGTAACACTTAGGTACGGATACCCCTTTCGTTAGATTAAGAGAAAACGTTACCTTTCTCACTACAGAACATGCAATGTGTAAGCTTTTAGTGAGACTCATTAGGACAAATTTCTACTTTTACCTAGTTTGTCGCAAGACCGGATACTGCGTTCGCTTTTTGGACCTGCGCAACTAGTCAACAGGAGTTTTAAAGGTAGATACACGTCTTTGGCTGAACCATCACAAATAATTCACTTCATATTTTCTCCTACTCACTGAAATCGCTGGGTATGTTTTTGTTCTATGAAATCTAGAATTTTGGATAATCCTTTGAGGTGGGACGGGATTCGAAAGATAACATTTCCATTTGTCTTATGGGAGAAGCAGGTAGTAGCATCGCAGACACCCCCTTCTTAAGAGTCTTCATCACCGGAAGTTGCCGGACGCCATATTGGTGTTTTGTTCCATAAGTCCAATGTTAACTTTGTGACTCCGTTACGCCTCAGCTGATCGTCATAAACGATTAATTTTGGTGTCATACTAAAGGTTTCGTCGTTCACTAGGGAAATACAATAGTCGAATTTGGATTTTATTACAAATTAATGAGAAAATGTACAGTGTTTCAGTTCAAAATTAAACTTTTTATTATGAAACTATGATACCCAAATTAAGGAATTCGACATTGTATTTCCCTAGAGGACGACGAAACCTTTAGTTTGACACCAAAATTAATTGTATGTGATGATCAGGTGAGGAGTAATGTAGGCACAAAGTTAACATTGGCATTATCGAACAAAACTTCAAGGTGGAGTCAAGCAACTTCCGGTGATGAAGAAAGACTCTTAAGAACGCTAAACTCCAGGATTCCCACTCCCATTTTCCGTTAAAAATATTCCACTTTCCTCTTCACTTAAGGAAGCGAAATAGAAAAATAAAATCCTGCTTTATCCGATTATGAATCACTCTTGAGAGGCGGTTTATCCCTGATAACTCAAGAGTGGGACCTCGCTGAACAAGTGACTCAGCGGAGGCTCAGCGAGGGGAGACTCCGCCCGCCACCCACAACACGCGGGTACAATGACTGGGCTGAACACGGTGTCACTACTATCCACTACACACCGCGTGATTCATCCGGTATTCCTGGTCTGAATCACGTCCAAAGATATATCCAGCTGTTGGTCAACGCTGAGATGTCATTTGGTACTTGAAACTTGAGGAAAGAACTTTTGTGTAAACATGATTGTGCGGAAAGTTGGAAAATGAATTAAGAGGGGCTTCATCGCTGCTCCTCCCATATGGATGGTTAAAATCCTGTCCTTCATCAAAGTTTTCGATATCTTTGATTTATAGCTTATTTTTAAGAGAAAAAGGTTCTTGGCGATTTCAGTGAGCATAATTTTGCTATCACTAATCGTTCATCAGTAACTAATTGTAACACTTGAATATTTTGAAATTTGATTGAATAATTATTATTTGTGAATCATCGAGATTTTTCTTACTAAAATCACTAGATTTTTCTCTTTAAAAGAAGCAATAGAACAACGATATCGGATGATCCGTTGAGGAGGGATGGGCTTTGGAAGTTAACATTGCTTTTATTGAGGAAGCAGGCTGAAACGCTAAGTGTTTCGTGGCTGTAGCTCACTTTAAAATAAGCAATAGAACAACGATATCGGATGATCCGTTGAGGAGGGATGGGCTTTGGAAGTTAACATTGCTTTTATTGAGGAAGCAGGCTGAAACGCTAAGTGTTTCGTGGCTGTAGCTCACTTTAAAATAAGCAATAGATCAACGATATCGGATGATGCGTTGAGGAGGGACGGGCTTTGAAAGTTAACATTGCTTTTATTGAGGAAGCAGGCTGAAACGCTAAGTGTTTCGTGGCTGTAGCTCACTTTAAAATAAGCAATAGATCAACGATATCGGATGATCCGTTGAGGAGGGATGGGCTTTGGAAGTTAACATTGCTTTTATTGAGGAAGCAGGCTGAAACGCTAAGTGTTTCGTGGCTGTAGCTCACTTTAAAATAAGCAATAGATCAACGATATCGGATGATCCGTTGAGGAGGGATGGGCTTTGAAAGTTAACATTGCTTTTATTGAGGAAGCAGGCTGAAACACTGTTTCGTGGCTGTAGCTCACTTTAAAATAAGCAATAGATCAACGATATCGGATGATCCGTTGAGGAGGGATGGGCTTTGAAAGTTAACATTGCTTTTATTGAGGAAGCAGGCTGAAACACTGTTTCGTGGCTGTAGCTCACTTTAAAATAAGCAATAGATCAACGATATCGGATGATCCGTTGAGGAGGGATGGGCTTTGAAAGTTAACATTGCTTTTATTGAGGAAGCAGGCTGAAACACTGTTTCGTGGCTGTAGCTCACTTTAAAATAAGCAATAGATCAACGATATCGGATGATCCGTTGAGGAGGGATGGGCTTTGAAAGTTAACATTGCTTTTATTGAGGAAGCAGGCTGAAACACTGTTTCGTGGCTGTAGCTCACTTTAAAATAAGCAATAGATCAACGATATCGGATGATCCGTTGAGGAGGGATGGGCTTTGAAAGTTAACATTGCTTTTATTGAGGAAGCAGGCTGAAACGCTGTTTCGTGGCTGTAGCTCACTTTAAAATACTCTTCTCAACTTTTCCTCCTTTTGTGCACAGCTCTTTTTTCTTTACTAGTCTTCTAGCTGTGCCCCTTGAACTCTAAATAAATTTTGTACTTTATGGATAATCCACCTTACTCCGCCAACGCGCAATCGTCAATGTTTGCCTTCGAAAACGCACTCGAATGAGTCAGTATTCCAGCGATTAAACATTATTCTTGTCCATACGCATCGTTGTCTAGGTCAACGTTTTGCCTCATTGAGTAAATTGCAATCTACCTAGATTGCAACTTGACTCCAATAATAAATTTTAACTCCATTAATTTAAAGATATAAGTTGTTGGATATTGCTAATGAGAAACCCTAATTGCTCCATACTCATTTGCTCGAGTCTTGCAATATTGCATGATACAGTTATTTCACTTCGGAACGGGTTATTCATACCTGTAGAAGGATCTAATTGCTCGCCATTAGATCGCATGTTTCCAGATCATGAGATTCAGATAGCATTGACCCGTTTGACGCAAATCGTCTGACGGAACTAGTGTTTAACCTTGAACTAGTCTGCTGACCTAGGTCAGTGACACCAGTGGGTCTTTTTATTTGCAGATTTATGAAAACAAACTTTTACTCATCAAGGAATTCGATTTATTGTGGTTCGAGTTATTGAGGTTCCACTATATTATTCCTAAGATATGACCGATGAATAATAAGTAACTTCCAGGAAAAGCTTTGCAAGGGCTTAACCTACATTGCTCAAATCACTGAAATCAGCAAATTAATAGCGTACACATTTGAGAAATTTATATGGAGTTTTCACGTTACAAAATTCTTTGAAGGCTCCGTCTCAATGGTATTATAAATCCCACTGTAAATGTTAAAGAAATAAATATGTAAAATATGAGGTAGTTGCCCATAGTACAACTTAAATTATTTTAAATTAAATGGAGGCGAATGGCAAGCGCATGAAGGAGATTGAGCGTCCTAGTGAATTCGCCGGAAAGAAGGCGAATCCCACAGCGACGTTATGTCGGGTTGTGCCGCTTTTAATTTATAACAATATATATCGAATCAGCGGTAGTTGGACAAATAATAAGAACCTTTGTTGTTTTAGAGAATAAGCTGCATTTCCGCAAAACGATATAAAATGTACACAAAGCTGTGTGTGAAAAAAACCAAAAAAACGTAGATTTATGCATTGTTTACCTCACCAAACGGTCCACACTGTACGCCCCAGTGGCGGGTAGTTATAATATTCCCACGACGGGTTATGATGTTCCTCAGCCAAATTGGTTCTTAACCGCAGTACGGTAATTAGCGGCTTCATTGTGGCGCCGCTTCTCCTTCTCATTCATTGTTGTGCTGTCAGAAAGTTTCCCAAAACTCGCCGCCTGCCCCCCTCCCCCCCCGCCCCTGTCAGTGTTTACACGTTTGGAAAGGAATGTGAGTTATGATTTGGTCTAGGACCGTTTACGTATCTGTTACAATTCTCTTTACGGGGTGTAAATCACTTAATCACTGTATAAGATGCTGACGCAGCAAGGGCGTATTTTAAGACAAACGAATGAATTATGAGTGTGATTGGGTGATATGTCTTGTGTAGCCTTGTTACTGGCCGAGTCGTCTTATTCTGTAGCCAGGAGTATTAATTAATAAGCTAAAACGTTTTACAACGCTTCAAAGTGTGTTTACTCTTACAAGACTCACATTTCCCCTCACGTCCCCCAAGGTTAGGAAAACCGTACTATAGTGTCAACCCAGGGACTCGCGACCCAACAGGGGCCGTGGATAGTTGTTTTTCCCGGCTTTGAAGCCACAGAGTTGTGAGCCGTGGACCGCGGCAACCTTGACTGCAGGCGACTGTATCATCTCCACGCGCTGCCCTTTGTATGTCCTACTATTCCACACCACGATGTACGTGATATTGTTGGTAGAGATTTGTGGGCAATCTATGATGAATTTGTGAGAAATTTAATAGAAGAAGCGTGTTTTATATTTAGATTCTATGGTAATTAAAACAGGTTCTCGTTATCTGTGTGTAATCTATTTATGCTCAATCGGCACAGTTGTTTTTTTATTGAAAAATCATTATAGACCATTAGAACCATTTGTCGTTAGTCGCACTTGTCATTCTGGAGATTCCTTGAAAATCGGGTTAATTTCTGCCACATCTGGTCTTCTTTCCTTTTTAGCGAATTTCCCCTATAGGGAAGAAGCTATTACCGTAGTCGGCATGGTAAGACCTAGGCCCGGGACCATGATAACTTTTCGTTTTGAGGTCCCCAGACCCCAAAAACACCATTCGTTCGAAACTGTATATATATATATATATGTGTGTCCGTGAGCACGATAACTCTCGTAAAAATTATCCGATTTTGATGAAATTTGGTATAAACGTGTAAAGCAACATTTATGACTTTAAGTTCGAAAACCAGCCAGATCGCTTTATCCGAAGGGGTATTTTGGGAGGGTTTTGTACCCCAAAAATGGGTTTTTTGAATTTTTTACATATAATTTTGGAAATAGTCGAATTTTCAGCTTAAAAAAACACAAAATTTGGTATTTTGATAATTTCTCTACGTCAATTGGTTACCGAGATATTGAAAGTGCTAAACACAGTACGTTGTCTAATGTTATTCTTATGGAGGAAAAGAAAAATTTTATATCTCGCTTATTTATGAACGTATACTGACAAAAATTGGTATACTTCATCTGGTTGTGGACCATTGATATTAGCTCAAAAAAACAATTTTTTGCCAAAGGCTCCCGTAGCAGCAAACCTGCGTACTCAGCCCCATGTTATTCTTATGGAGAATAAGTAACGTGTTATCTCCCTTAATTATGAAAATAAATTAATGAAATTTGGTATGTGGCTTTACCTAAATGAGTTATATTGATATTTGTATAAAACCCCATTTTTTGTCCTTCCTTCAGCAAACCTGCATACTCAGCCGCCATGTTATTCTTATGGAGAATAATTAAAATGTCACAAATCGTTTATTTATGAATGTATATGATGAAACTTGGTATGTGGCTTTATGTGGTATTAAGATACATATATATGCATTGGAAATTCGCTGAGTACGCAGGTTTGCTGCTACGGGGGTATATTTTATTTCAACACCAATAGCATTTTTGTTAATAGAGCACACAAACGCTTTAGGGAAATCGGTCTACATACCCCTCAGACTTTTAGCATTTAGTTTTTTGTGTTATTTCAATTACAGTTCAGTAAATTTGAAACATTTTAATCATGACCACGTTAAACATGGTTATTTGCATTTAAAATAACCATGGAGATTTTTCTCTTTACTTCAGAAAAAATACGAAATTGGAGAAGATTTCAGTAGGAAAGTTGCGGCCGTGTATGTGTATCATTATGTTGCGTTTACGTTACTCAAAAGTTCTAACATGAATACAGTCATTGTGAACATGATCAGTTGATACCTGCATTAGATGTTTGCTGTGAGGACGACCCAACTCCCCTTCGGCCTTGGTGGTAGGGCAGGTGCGTGTGTCTTATGAGGGGGGAGGTGTGAGAGAGAGGTCGCAGGGTCTGCTGTGTGCTATGCGAGTGTGAGAGAGAAGGCGATAGCAAGGTCGCCTCGCAGGTGGTACTGACGTAGGGCTCCCTCCTCCCCCTCCTGAATAAACTATAAAACCTATAATAAGATAGTAGATCTATCGGGTCAAGGTCATAATAATTACGACTGATGTTTCACCGGTTTCTGTTTCGTTTATGTTTTTATTTCTCTGTCTATCTATATCTAAAGCCAAACTGCACCAGGGACCTTTAAGAAAACCATAAGTCATAAACCATAATATGCTTGAATGAAAGGTCTCGGTGAGAAAATTGGAAGGCAAATATTTTTATGCAGTTCATCCCAAGCCCATGAATTAACTTACGTAGGGGTACATGATCAGCTGTGTGATTTGATTTGACTATAAAACTTAAATTAATCAGGTGAACAATTTGTTGGGAAAAGCTAGTATACCTAATTTAGTGTAATAGATTTTGAAAAACAAATGTGGGCGTTTAATAAATAGCAGGATGATGGAGGATGCTCAGATTATAGCTGGTTTGGGCAAACAATTAATTCAACTGAATATGAGCCAGAAATAAGGATCAATAAAATTGTCCCTTAAAAGCAGTTTTTGGTCTGCAGAAAAAATGTTAATGAATCCATCGTGACATTCGTGACCGTTGGAACGGAATCATACAGATGAATCATATTACGAAGAATACCCAAGAACAAGGCCGAGGACTGTGCTCGAGCTGCCCTAGATGCTCGTGTTGTGGTGCACACGTGGCGTTGTCGGTTCCGGACGGATGCTGGATACCGGGTACTGGCTCAGCTGATGTTATCGGACATCTCTCATCAGCTGTGATAACTGTTATATCAGCTGTTGATGCCACGTGCACTGATTTGTGGTGTTCCTTGTTTTAACTAGACGCCTAGACGGTGAGTCTTCCTGGGGTTCAGATTACGAATGACTCGTCACTCGGACTTCGCCCCTTACAACAGTTTACAGTTGTAAATGTTCAATATCTTGGGGAGATGCTATTTGCATTTGGTGAAATACGGGAGTAAAGTATATTTCATCGCTAGGACCAAAAGTGACACTTTTCTATCCGAGCTCAAGTTTAACGGCCGAGGCTGAAAATGAGCGAGATTGAAAAGCAACTTTTGGTCCTAGTGATGAACTATATTTTTCGTCATACTGCAAACAATACTAATGTAACAATTTCTCCAAAACTAATTTTTGTTTACTTTTGTACCATTAAACGTTTGATTCCAGTTTTGATATATTGCTTGCTACACTCTATAAACAAACAGCGGGTTTCATTGTCGACAAGTTGAATAATTCGTTCAATTCATATTAACAGCTGATGACCTCGACCAAAAAGTGTCATCCAATGATGTTTTTATTCCGAAAAACATTATCAAAATTGTACTTTTCGGTTGAGGTCATCAGCTGTTAATCCTAGGTGTAAAAAAACAACTTTAGCATCCCAACGCATGTGCTGAAAACATTTGTTTTTGAAGCAGTTTGACGAAACAGTATATTTCATAACGAGTTCGCACGCAGCACGCTGACGTGAGGGAAGTGAATTTCCACATAAAAACTTTTAAAACTCAAAATCAGTGTAAAAACACGAAATCTGAAAACATAGATTTTTTGGATGTCTTGATGCTCCTGGTTTCATTTACCTGCAAAGCTGGGAATACAATTCTGTGCATTAAAATGTTAGGAGAAGGTCCAGTCAGGCTTGAAAGTAGGCGTGAGATTGCTGGGGATGATAAAAGCACTCTAACAAAGGATTAGCAGGCTTTTCTAGTGTAAAAACCCCATAAGACAACGTACTGTGTTTAGTCGAAACACATTTTCTTTAATAACTCGGTAAATATTTATCCTAGAATGACGAGAGAGGGCTTACAACTTTCGCCTTACTAATTCCCATCTGTGTACATTCATTAAGCTTACATCCGGGGCTTTTCTGACCCTTTTTGGACCCAAAAACCCGAAATTTGAAAGATTAATCCCCAAAAAAGGGGTTTGGAATTTTCCGATTGTTTTGCCCAACGAACTTGTCCAACTGATTACAGAAAGGAACGTCCCTACCAAATTTGAAGTTAATCGGACAAAAATGCGACTGCTAGAGTACAAACACATATATACATAGACATACATATATATATATATATATATATATATATATGTGTTTATGTAACGTATATATATATATATATTTATAAAATTTTGAACGACCCCCCAAAACGTTTTTAAGGGGTCACGTTAGGAACTTCTATGGTGGTCCCGGGCTTAAGTTTCACCGTGCGAGTCATGCTAATAGTTCACATTCCAAAGAAAATTCACTAACAAGAGTGAAAAGTGGGATTATGCATGTTCGAGCCCATATTAGGTTTGGAGTGCGAGACTTGTTTTTTTTTCACTACACTACTTTGAGATCAGCTGTTTTCGTTATGTGTTTATCAACTGCGAAACTTCATATTTACATGCAGAGATGTCTAATTTTTACTGTGGAAAGCAATGATTCTTGTGGAAAATGTTCCATTAGCAACAACTCATAAACACATAACGAAAGCAGCTGATCTCAAAGTAGTGTAGTGAAAAATATCGTTCAAAACTCAAGTGAAAGTGTTTTGCATGTTCTCGACCATTTGAAGTGCTCGACAAGTCTCGCACTTAAAACATATGGTCTCGAACATGCAAATTCCCACTTGCCACTCTTGTTATGAAATATACTATTGGAGACTCGACCCATTGGAAATCCTATACTCTAATGTATGTTTGTTTCAAAAATTTATCTCGGAATCCAACGGAACGATTTTGTTAAAACTTTGGAAAAAGGGGCTTTTGGACCTAAACAATCGTTTGCTAAATACCTCAGCAACCCAAGGAAAATTAATATTTTGATGAAAATCTCATTTTTAAATTCTAACTTTCAACATTGGGCATCTGGATTTTCAAATCAAAACAAAAGAATCATATCAGCTGCGAATAAATTTACCAGTGAACTGTCAAAGTAACACTTACACGAGGTTAATGTCTCTGCAAGTGATTTCTTGAAAACGGTGACTAGAACCATCGAATTATTGAATGAATATTGGATATAGAGTGGACATTTTTTCACCCACTAATCGGATCAAATATTACCGAGTACGGATCGGTCTTGCTGGTACAGTACTACAATTTATATAAACAGAGATCTTAAATACCCCCGTCGCAGCAAACCTGCATACTCAGCGAATTTCCAATGAATATATAACATAACACATTAAAACACTTAACAGGATTCATAAGAAATGTATTCACAAACAAGCGATATTTAAAATATTAATTATTCTCCATAAGAATAACATTGGGGATGAGTACGCAGGTTTGCTGCAACAAGGCACACAAAATAATGGGTTTTTATGCAAATATCAATATAACTCATCTTAGTGAAGTCACATACCAAGTTTCATCCATATACATTCATAAATAAGCGATATATAACACTTTAAGTATTTTACATAAGAATAACATGGGGACCAAGTACCTAGGTTTGCTGCTACAGGAACCATAGGCGAAAAATTGTTTTTTTGTGCAAACAACAATAAACCACAACCAGATCAAGCCATATACCAATAGCCATATACATATATTTCGCCAGTTTATGTTCATAAATAAACGAGATACACAATTTTTCTTTTTCTCCATAAGAATAACATTAGACAACGTACTGTGTTTAGCACTTTCAATATTTCGGTAACCAATTGACGTATAGCAATGATCATAATACCAAATTGTTTGTTTTTTAAGCTGAATTCGATGGTATAAATTAAAATTTTATTTAAATTAAAATTGCATGTGAAAACCCCAAAAAACACATTTTTGGGGTACAAAACCCCCAAAAAACCCCTTCGGATGGTGCGATTCATCTGGTTTTCGATCTTGTTCAAATAAATGGTACTTTACACATTTTTACCAAATTTCATTAAGATCGGACCTTTTTTACGAGAGTTATCGTGCTTACGGACATGTGTATATATATATATATATATATATATATACACATATATACAAATTTGAACGAATTTTGTTTTTGGCATCTGGGGACCTCAAAATGAAAAGTTATCATGGTCTCGGGCTTAAGTCTTACCATGAGACCTACGATAATAGCTTCTTCCCTATAGGGGAAATTCGCTAAAAAACATATGAGCACAAATCGGCAAATATTATTCTACAGGTGTATCTAGCAAGTAGGAAGTTAACTCAACATTCGATTCCAATCGTCATTTACTTTCCCTCATTTACATTCTCTTTTTGACGAAACTCTTGACATTTTGACCTCACGCGATTATTAACTTTCCATTTTATTGTTCCTATTGTAAGAACTGTTATTTTGCGTCGATTATATATTCCACACTAACTTGTAATATTAATTTACAATTTTACAGTACCCTTTTTGTGTGGGTAGGAATGCCCGAAGAGGGTTTTAGTCCTTTTCGCCTTTCGAAGTTTTATGCAAGCGGATTTTTCAGCACAAACACTTGCTGTATGCGTGTGTTTGGCATACTTCCCCAGCTACTGACGTGTTCACGTGTTCTTCCCGTATCGACGCCGACCCAGATTTCCTTTGAAACGTGTCTAATACCTTGTCCCCCATGGTGCTGTAGATAACCAACTTATCATGCGGGTCTCCAAATTGACTTTGGAGTTTTTATTTGACCGATTTTTATCGAGCGCTTGGTTCATTTAAGTGATCCTTCGCCCCATTCTATGGGACGTGTATATCGTTCATTACTCTTTACTTTATTTCTCCAAGGCAGCGTTTCATATTATCTAAGTACTGTATATACAATGGATTTGTATAAATAAATTTGACTGTAGAGACATATACAAATCGAATCTGTTCATAATCTTTCCACATTATAAACTATTTTTTGAGTAGCATGATACGTTTTGTTGCCATTTAACAGGATAAAATAGATTATGTGTTAGTCGAATTTATTTTATTCTTAATAACGTTATAATAAAATTGTTGCAAACTATAATTAGCCATTTATTGCTAGCGTAGGGGCGAGTGGGGTGGCACCGACCATTGGGTAGCGCCGACCAGGGGTACTGACCTTGACAGACGAGACTCAACTCGAAACAAACAGAACAGCGCTCCTAGCGGCAGCCCCCTGAGTCTATTTCCTGCCTGCTGCCAGTCTCATGCTACCCGTTTAGGATTTTCTAACCTCAAAAGGTTTTAGTGTATCTCGTTCTAATTTTCACCATATATTAGACCTCCATAATTACACTTTCTACACATATTTGTTAGTCCTAACTCATAGAATAACAAACACCTCGTATCAAAGATTATTACCACGTATTTTTTTAATGGATGGCTTGTTCCTGACAGTAGCTATGTTAGGTATTGTAAAGTAATGTGTTTTGGGTAGCGCCAACCAAAATCGTTGGGGTTATGCCGACCAGTGATCGGTACTCCCCTACACGAAATTAAATGCTAAGTTGGTCGGCGCTCCCCAACACGTAATTTAACGCGAATGTGATCGGTGCTCCCCTAAAAAGAATTAAACGGTCAAAATCACAACAACATAAATATGTTTGTGGTTGTTGTAGAAGTAATAGTTTATGTGAATGCGGTATGTGGATGCATTAGTCTTTGCAGTGGAGCTGACTCTCCTGAAGATTTTATTTGTGACCACTGTAGGCGTTTTTAGACTTAAGTTCTTGTAACTTCTTTTAGGACTTCGTTTAAACTTCTTTGTCATTTAGGTTTTTAATTTGTTTACTAAAGTAATAATTTACTTACATGTTAAGTCAACGTTAGCTTTTAAGTTCTTTACACTTTGATCAATTTGATATCACCTTAAACTTATATAGTTATATCTTATACTTAATAAAGAATATCTTTTGATTTTGTTTTGTAGAAGTATTATTTTTTACATTTAAATCCATTATATGATAGTTTGGATGTTATTCTACGTTTTATAACAAAATGGAAAAAACAGTTTTTTCCCCATTTAAAATACATGGGGGAGCACCCGGTCGTCATTACCCCACTAGTTGGGGAATACCGATCGATGTAGTGACTAAGTTAAACAATTTTTTTATAAAAAAAATACTTAATCTATAGTTTTGAGAATTTAGTATGTTGTAGTAAACTAAATTTGACAACTAATGCAGTAAATCAAACAAAGATTCCACCAACACAATCCACGCAAGAATCATTCCCGCATAGGTGGTCGCCATTCCCCCTTTCTCCCCTAATCATCCTAAAGGTGTTGTAGTACCTATCAATGTATAAACTCTGAGCAATATTGAAACATACTCTCATGATTTAAAAAGTAATAAGTAATAAGTTAATACATCAATCAATAGTTATATTTTAATTTCTGAAAAAATAAAAGTGTAATTACTGATGATGATGTACTATTAATTTAAAATTTAGAATCAGTAAGTAGAGAAGAAATCAAGGAAGATGTACACAGTGAAAACCACAATGGTAGGTATATAATGTCATATTTGTATTGTGAAAATCATATTAGCGAATTTCCCCTATAGGGAAAAAGCTATTACCGTAGGTCTCATGGTAAGACTTAAGCCCGAGACCATGATAACTTTTCATTTTGAGGTCCCCAGATGCCAAACACAACATTCGTTCAAATTTGTAAATATGTGTGTGTGTGTGTGTATATATATATATATATATATATATATATACATGTCCGTAAGCACGATAACTCTCGTAAAAAAGGTCCGATCTTAATGAAATTTGGTACAAATGTGTAAGGTACCATTTATTCGAACGAGTTCGAAAACCAGACGAATCGCACCATCCAAAGGGGGTTTTGTACCCCACAACATTTTTTGGGGTTTCCACATGTAATTTTTATTAAAATCAAATTTTAATTTAAAAAATTGCATACAAAAATAATCAATTTGGTATTTTGATCTTTGCTCTTCGTCAATTGGTTACTGAGATATTGAAAGTGCTAAAGACAGTACGTTGTCTAATGTTATGGAGAAAAAGAAAAATTGTATATATTGCTTATTTATGAACATAAACTGACGAAATTTGGTATATAGCTTAATCTTGTGGTTTATTGTTGTTTGCACAATAAAACAATTTTTCGCCTATGGTTTCCGTAGCAGCAAACCTAGGCACTTGGTCCCCATGTTATTCTTAGGAAAAATAATTAAAATGTTATGTATCGGTTATTTATGAATGTATATGAATGAAACTTGGTATGTGACTTCACTACGATGAGTTCTATTGATATTTGCATAAAAACCCATTATTTTGTGTGCCTTGTTGTAGCAAACCTGCGTACTCATCCCCAATGTTATTCTTATTTAGAATAATTAATATTTGAAACATCACTTGTTTGTGAATATATTTCGTATGAATCCTGTTAAGTGTTTTAATGAGTTATGTTATATATTCATTGGAAATTTGCTGAGTATGCAGGTTTGCTGCGACGGGGGTATTTTACCCACTCTACTGTTTAATTCAGAACTAGTCAGTAATTTATCTCATTGTCATTAACATACCGCAGGTTTCATTAAAGTAATCCTACCCGAGAGGAACTTGACTGGTTCATTCATCCGCGGGAATTCTAATTGGAGCAAGAGAGGATTTACAATCCAACGTCTTCGCAAGTGCCTTGTAATCTACTGACATCTTTCCAACAATTTATACTCCTTTGTTCTATTTATATCGCTGTGATTTTTTCCTTCAACCACGACTTTGTTGTATCATAAATATGAATTTTTTATATAGAGTAGAGTTTAGTAACCAAACTTATTTAGTAGAGTTTAACACGCTTCTGATTGATAAAAAAAAACTCTACAAGGTGTCTCTCTCCGTACGACAAAGAGAGGCTTTGTTCCATACTTAACGCCGCGCAAATACAAAGGGCCATTATTTTTTATTCGTCGAACTCTTTGTTTGGCTATCGATAAAATTCGTATAAATCCGAACTGCGCACAAATTTTATAGCGTTGGCTTTTACAGTTAGGTTATACGCAGTAATAATGTATACAGTACATTACAACGGACGTCGTCACCTACAAATTTGACCATTATTTCAGACTGAGGCGTAAAATTATCTTCCAAGGCAAAAATACAACATTTAACCGCGAAATAAACCAACAGAGTTTATTTAATTTCAACTTCTGTTTCCAGAAAATTAACTGTTGGTATGTTTTACTAAATATAACAGATACAAACAACCACCTTAGACCGAATCGGAAATACTTCGCTTGTTCACAAAATAAGTCCATTATAACATTTCAAATTAACAATGTTTAGGAATCGCTCAATCGAACACTATTGTCAACCATGGGTTCGAACCAACGAGGTAAAAGAGACCTCTTTATACAGGGTGTCTCGAACTCTCTACCAACCTTTTCAGGTATTATTCCTGGACCATAAACAAGCCAAAATATCATATTCAAAATCTCGAAAACTCAAAAGTTACTAGTATAGCCGCCATTTTTTTTCACATAGGAAATTTTAATTCGAGAACGGCTAGTTATAATTAAATGAAATTTGGTATTTAGCTTTATTCCCTAAAGACTTAATTACAGAAACAAATTTTTTTTTACAATCATTAATTTCAAAATGGCGGCTGCCTAAATTTTTCAAAAGTAAATATCTAAAAAACCGCTCATAGTAAAAAAATTACATTAATAACGTTTTATTTAGATAATTTAATTGCAAATCTAATGACACCAAATTTACGGCAATCGGTTCATAAATAACGGAGAAAATTCATTTTTACTTTCTCCCATTATACATAGTATATGGAGAAAGTATTGTTTTCCTCAAAATTTTCGAATTAGAGTTGTTAGTGGAAATATTCGTTTTGGTGCTCCCTGAACCCAAAAAAGTGGTTTTTACGTGATGTCTGTCCGTGTGTGTGTGTGTGTGTGTGTGTGTGTGTGTGTGTGTGTGTGTGTGTGTGTGTGTGTGTGTGTGTGTGTGTGTGTGTGTGTGTGTGTGTGTGTGTGTGTGTGTGTGTGTGTGTGTGTGTGTGTGTGTGTGTGTGTGTGTGTGTGTGTGTGTGTGGATGGGTACAGAGCTAGAGCCCTAACCAATGGGCAGATTTTGATGAAATTTGGTATGTAGGTACTAATCCACGTTATCTCCAGGCGTTTTTTTTCATTTTTTGAATTTTTGATTTTTAAGGGTAATTATCCCCCAAAAACCGCCAAAAACATGAAAAATCAATATTTCTCAAAAACGGCTCTAACGATTTTGATTAAACTTTAGTCGTTTGTAGAACTTTAGTTTTCCAACAAAATGACACCACCCGCATTCCTGTGAAAATTCGGGTTCAGAAATTATAGGACCTAAAACATCCAAAATTCAGTTTTTTGATTTTTCATAAAAAGACATAAATATAAAAAATATTACTATTCACCATTAAAAAGAGCTCAAAAAACTAAATAATTTAGTATTTTGAATTACTATTCTACGATTGCTGGTTTCGGAGAAAATTGAAATTTTCATTTAGCGGTAAACGCAGTACGTTGTCCAATGTTATTCTTATGGGGAATACAAAAATTACTATTTCTCTCTTATGTACTGATCAATTTCATTCAAACTTGATATGCTTGTCAATTTAGCATTGACCAACAGAGTTAATTCGAAATATGTTGCCCCTTAATAACTCTGGGGGGGATAGGGGGCATTCCCCCTCTTAAAACCACGAGTGTAGCAATGGATTCTGTAGTGCCTCCAAAGCAGGGATTTGGGTGGATGTTTTTTAAAACAACTTGTTTACAAGAATTTCTGTACATTCGACCGTGCTTTGTATTGTATATTTAGTAAATAAAAAGTAATTTATTCATTAAAGTTGTGATAAAAGGGAGAAAGTATGTGTCAGTTTCCTTATACCGTTTATTAAGATATTGCATTCTTGTCAATATCAACTGTTATGTGACATCGCTGCTAGTGAGCCACGTCGATCAGCTGTTTCAAGTATAATTCCACTAAACATAGATTTTCTCCGTTATTTATGAACCGATGTCCGTAAATTTGGTGTCATTAGATTTGCAATTGAATTCTCTAAATAAAACGTAATTAATGTAATTTTTTTACTATGAGCGGTTTTTAAGATATTTACGTTTGAAACTTGTAGGCAGCCGCCATTTTGAAATTGATGATTGTAAAAAGATTATTTTTTCTGTAATTAGGTCTTTAGGGAATAAAGCTAAATAACAAATTTCATTTAATTATAACTAGCCGTTCTCGAATTAAAATTTCCTATGTGAAAAAAACAAAATGGCGGCTATGCGAGTAACTTTTGAGTTTTCGAAATTTTGAATATGATATTTTGGCTTGTCTATGGTCCAGGAATAATACCTGAAAAGGTTGGTAGAGAGTTCAAAGACATTCTGTGTATATTTGCCTCGTTGGTTCTAACACTGTCACGTACAAGATAAACACGTCCAGCCTGCACACATGACTTGTAATTCCATTCTGTTACTCAGCTGACGGCTCAGATTGGTCCATTGTTGTGTTATCAGTGTCCATTTTGTTATCATATCCGCCGTCCTTCCCCCGCCTTCCCCTCTTCCCCTCTTCTTGTCGTTTTATCAGCCAGCGGAACCTTGTGACGCATTCAGGAAGTGCAGTAATGTTTCCGCCGCTTGCGAGATAAATAGTTGTGAATTCTGCTAAAGGCTGCGGCTAAAAGACGAACGTAACCACTGTACTGGGAAATAAACTGTGATACTTCGTAGATCTTATTGTAGATGCAAAATTGCTAGATAGGTGTACATTATACATCTGTAAAATTTAAGGAATCTAGGAAGTATGGAGGATGAATTCTCAAATAATGCGCTCGCAATCGCATTGCGAAATTCTTCTCATAAATTATTTTGTCTGTCATACATTTTTTAGGGTTTTCAAAAAGGTTTGGAATATGCTAATTAATTACAACAAATATTGAGGTTAAAAGAGGCTTTTGTTGTGCAAATCGTGTTTTGCAACGCTGGGTCTTTATCGTGTAGTGGCCGGGCTTTAGGGATCGTATTCCCGGCACGTCTTTTTGTGCTTATTATTTTTACATATATTACGGGAGTGCGAGTGCTGTGTTCTTTTACCTCTTGTTACAAACGTGTGGTATAAGAACATTACGTTTTACAAATAGTCCAACTAAATTGTGGATATTTCCCCAAGCCAGACCGTATACACATAGGGTCAGTACGACTCGCAACAAGTTTAAATATGATAAAAGCTAATTTTCACGTTATGTGGGGCCTACCACCTCTTAATTACCACTCTTTGTCTGACCTGAGTTTTTTTGTCATATTTAGTTGATTTAGTTGTCATATTACTTAGAAATACACCCCCTCCCCCCTCCGACCTAAGACGCAAAAGCCTTATTTACTTTACTCACAAATCAAAATTTGTCTCATTTTAAAATACGTCAATATGGGTCTGAAAATTAGTGTGAAAATAAAATAAAATTACAGTCCCGATAACGATTTTTTGTGAACTACATCATAGTGAAGGCTAAATAGTCTCGTTGAAACTCGATATAGGTAAATTAATTTTACTTAGAGCCTGAACTATTTAAGAGCACATTGTATTACTGTATCTAGTGGCGCTGGGCACAAAGTTGAGAGAACACTGTTGTAATCGCACTCCTCAGGTATACACATTGGGTCAGTACGACTCGCAACAAGTTTAAATATGATAAAAGCTAATTTTCACGTTATGTGGGGCCTACCACCTCTTAATTACCACTCTTTGTCTGACCTGAGTTTTTTTGTCATATTTAGTTGATTTAGTTGTCATATTACTTAGAAATACACCCCCTCCCCCCTCCGACCTAAGACGCAAAAGCCTTATTTACTTTACTCACAAATCAAAATTTGTCTCATTTTAAAATACGTCAATATGGGTCTGAAAATTAGTGTGAAAATAAAATAAAATTACAGTCCCGATAACGATTTTTTGTGAACTACATCATAGTGAAGGCTAAATAGTCTCGTTGAAACTCGATATAGGTAAATTAATTTTACTTAGAGCCTGAACTATTTAAGAGCACATTGTATTACTGTATCTAGTGGCGCTGGGCACAAAGTTGAGAGAACACTGTTGTAATCGCACTCCTCAGAAGGCTGCTGTGGCGTCAGCACTGGCGCGGCGGCCTCTGTGCGAGACGAGCGGCGGAAGCCCGAGGCAGTACGCAGGACGCAGGAGCAGGAATGTCGACGATGCACGCCGCCGCGGCTCACTCGCTCACTGTATTGCGTAACATGGGGAACGCATCTCGAAAAACTCGTTCTCGCTAATTACCTGTGCAAAGCACTTTTCCTTGCGTCGGTAACCGGTACGGTACAGTTTTAAACTGCTTTTGAAAAGCGAAATTAAAATGGGAAGTGTTCGTGTTAGAGAGTAATTGGTGTTGGCCTTTTTTTATCTAAAAAGTTTGAGTTGTTTCAATTGTTATTTTTGTCAAAACAGCTTATATATTACAGTGGTTGGCTGATTGTTTATTATTTCGTTGATCTGATACCGCTTTTGGACTAGAATTACTTATGCTGATGGAAAAGGTTGCTGATAAAAGGACTTTTATGCCAGAGGCGTCTGATTGCCTGTTCTTTTTGGCGACAACTTTGAAGATGGTTTAAATTCAGTTTAATGTACCTACATATTCTGGATTGTGGAAGCCTAACGCCTAATGCAGTGTTTACTGGATGCACTGCCATTTTAGAGTTGAGCAGTAGTCCCATATTTAAGAGCCCTGTTCCGTCCCTAACTAAATACTTGTGTTCGATCGTTCACGTTGATACGAATGTGCAAACTCCCGCAGTTTACAATTTAGTTCCCGAACCGAATGGTGCACAGCAGAGAGAGATCACCGCTGTTGGTGGCTCTCCAGAAATGCAGACTAACAGCTCAAATATTCCTAGGACATTCCCGTTCTACAAAAGGTCATAACATATTTTTCTCAAACCTTAACATCGTGCTCATTTAATTTACTTTCCCGATCTCTAAAAATGTCCAAATCGGGCGAGACAAGTGGTCGGACTTTCCCTGGTGTCGGCTCGTGCGACCAGGGTTGGTTCCGCTGCTTTCCAGCCATTACAGTCGCACTGGCCGTAATCAGCTAGAAAAATACCGTGCCTGCAGTCTAGTTGCGGGGTCTTAGGGCAAACCTCGGCCATGGGGGGAAATCTTGGTACGCTAAGTGGTGAGAGATATAATAATTTGAATTTGAATTTGATCTGGAATGCGGTAGTAGTCTGAGGAATATAACAGTAAAAGGTGTTGTCTGTTACACTTGGTTTTAGCGAATTTCCCCTATAGGGAAGAAGCTATTACCGTAGGTCTCATGGTAAGACTTAAGCCCGAGACCATGATAAATTTTCATTTTGAGGTCCCCAGATGCCAAAAACACCATTCGTTCAAATTTTTATATATATATATATGTGTGTGTGTGTGTGTGTGTGTGTATGTGTGTCTGTAAGCACGATAACTCTCGTAAAAAAGGCCCGATCGAATGAAATTTGGTACAAACGTGTAAAGTACCATTTATTTGAACGAGTTCGAAAACCAGACAAATCGCACAATCCAAAGGGGGGTTTTGGGGGGGTTTTGTACCCCAAAAATGTTTTTTTTGGGGGGTTTTCACGTGTAATTTTATTAAAATCAAATTTTAATTTTCACCATTGAATTCAGCATAAAAAAACAAACAATTTGGTATCCCGATTATTGCTCTACGTCAATTGGTTACTGAGATATTGAAAGTGCTAAACACAGTACGTTGTCTAATGTTATTCTTATGGAGAAAAAGAAAAATTGTATATCTCGCTTATTTATGAACATAAACTGACGAAATTTTGTATATGGTTTCATATGGTTGTGGTTTATTGTTGTTTGCACAAAAAAATTTTTTCGCCTATGGTTCCCGTAGCTGCAAACCTAGGTACTCGGTCCCCATGTTATTCTTATGGAAAATAATTAAAATGTTATATATCGCTTATTTATGAATGTATATGGATGAAACTTGGTTGGCGACTTCACTTAGCTGAGTTCTATTGATATATGCATAAAAACCCATTATTTTGTGTTCCTTGTTGCAGCAAACCTGCGTACTCATCCCCAATGTTATTCTTATGGAGAATAATTAATATTTTAAATATCGAATGTTTGTGAATATATTTCCTATGAATCTTGTTAAGTGGCTTAATGTGTCATGTTATAATTCATTGGAAATTCGCTGAGTGCAGGTTTGCTGCGACGGGGGTATTTATTAGTGTTTTCTTTCGCTTTGCTGTTCCGCAAAGTTGTGGAATATAATTTTGTACTGTCATGCAAATCGATGTATGAGAGTAAGAATGTCTTGGGGTTCCACTTCAAGTCAGCGGTTGTTGCCAAGCCAAGCTCTCCTGCAGTGTGTTCAACCTGTTGACCGCTGAGCCTCTAAACTTAGAGAGTATTGAGGATTTAGCCTTGTGCGGGTTGAGAGAAAGGAAATGGGGATACAGAATAAGTAGTCGTGTGTATTAGCTGTATCATGTGGGTAGGAGGGGGCCAGCTGGCTGTTTATGGTACCGTATTGTTGCAATGGACTACATCCATGCTGACCCTCCTCCTCCTACTCTCAACCAACACTTCGCCTCACTCTGCACAGGGTTACAAATTGTCTATATTTTTTCTGTACTACGTGATAGTCGGGTGCCAGCGACAAATGTGAACAGGCGCCAAGTTTTAGAACGGACAGCCCGTTTCTAAGAAGTTCTGTTGCTCGTCGACCTTTCAAGACAGAAAATGGCACGCTCAAGTACTCCTGTACGTACTGTAGAATCACTAACTGTTAAAAGGACTTCTAATCGGAATGTTCCATCTCGGTTGACGGAAGTTACTTATCTGTTTAGTGTTGATACAGATACTTTATCAGTACGATTGTGTTTGGGTGACGTATCGGAAAGTCATTTCTCAGACCGGGCGACAGTTGGACTCGGCTGGCGCCTGTTATATCAGTGTGATTTGATAAGAGGGCCGATGGGCTGTTTTAGAATGTTCGTTGTATTTTATTATCGTTGGTTTAACTCTCAGCGATGTGCCCCGTTAATTGATCCACGTATACGTAAGCAGTTAGGTAGTAGTGTGCACCTGCAGGGGAGTTTGCATGTCAGGCCCGTGTGCCCCGTTAATTGATCCACGTATGCGTAAGCAGTTAGGTAGTAGTGTGCACCTGCAGGGGAGGTTGCATGTCAGGCCCGTGTGCCCCGTTAATTGATCCACGTATACGTAAGCAGTTAGGTAGTAGTGTGCACCTGCAGGGGAGGTTGCATGTCAGGCCCGTGTGCCCCGTTAATTGATCCACGTATGCGTAAGCAGTTAGGTAGTAGTGTGCACCTGCAGGGGAGGTTGCATGTCAGGCCCGTGTGCAGTGTACAGTTTCGCACATTTACCACGTGTCTAGTTGCACGCGACGCTGAAGCCCAACTGGGCGCTATCATTTTAATAGGGGATGTGGTCTCACTTTGAAGGTCAAGTGTAAGGACCAACCATCAAGCTCTTGGCGGTACAATAATACAAAATGTTAAAACGTCGCGTCTTCAAGATAAGTGTTTGATTTTTTTGTTAGGCTACACGTTAATTTTACCAAAGATTTATGGTTTGATGTTGCATTTTCAACAACTCTGAACTAGATACACTTCTCCCTCGGGGAACCAATGTTACGTAACGCACTTAAGGGGGGGAGGGGGTATGGCGTAGCGTTATGCTGCGTTATGTGGGGGAGGGTTGGATCAACGTTACGTAACTCACACATGTCATCATTAAGAGCTGGTGCACTCCCGTATCCATTGATACTGTTATAAATCTTTAAAAATTAAAAATATCAAATTGATATCTAAATCAAGGTTATATTTAGTTATGTAAAACACACTTCCGTCTATTAGTTTAATGACAGTTAAACTAAAAATAAATACATGACGTGTTTTGTGTAAGTTCTGTATTGCTTTACACCTATGTTTTGTGCGGTTTTGGAGTTAAAATCATGACGATGCAGTATTGTGCAATGCCACCCACATCTTTAGTTTTTTAAGTTGTTTTGTATTTGTATTAGTTATAAATTAAATTTGTTACGTTTTAGCTGAGATAGTTTATTTTGTTTTTATATTATTAGTAAAAGTCTTGTATTTTGCTTTGAAATAAGTTATTAAAAAATGTTGTTAAAAGAAAGTCATTTTATGTTAACGATTCATTGAAATTAGTATTCCAAATTGCTAATAAAACGATGTACAAAAGGTTTAAGCTGTTTTAAAGCCTACTACGATTGAGTTACGTAACACATTGGGGGGGGGGGGTTATGGTCAAGCGTTATTGTTCGTTACATGGGGGAGGGGGTCTGAAAAAATGCGTTACGTAGTATGTGTAAAAATGCGTTACGTAGTATGTGTATGGCCCCATACTGCAGAGTTTGGTTTAGAAGCAGACAAATAATTTGTTCTCAGTAGAAGTACCAATTAAATTTAAAAATAATTGATTAACTAATGTTAAGTAATGTTTAAAGATTTATCTATAGGTTTTAATTCAAATTAATTAATTTAGCCTGTTGACCCTGTAATGTAATATAACAATGATATATTGTTTTTGTGTTACTTTGGGATTAGCCCTTTGAATTTTTTTTATATTTGTGACAATGGGAAAGGCTACAATGATGCTGTCTCTCTGCTCTGAAGCCGTGAGTTAATTCAACAGCAAGGGGAGAACAGTAAGAGCTGAGGCCAGATGAGAGAGTGGCGATTCATTAGTAACGGCAGTGGCGGGGTAGGCGGATCAGAAGCTCGGGAGCTATTGTCCTCGCACCGCACACTGTACTAGCCTAGGGTCAAGGCTGTGCCATTGTGGCGTGAATTGAGCTACGTCTCTCAATGGCTAATGTCGAGTCTTGAATTATCCAATAGACTGCTGCCCGCTCCAAATTTGATTGGCTAATCAAGAATCACGAGCTCAGCAGTAACGTCAGATTTAGACAAGAAGTTGACAGTTGAGAGTGGGGTTTGGTATTTAAATGCAGTATTTTCCATTAATATCTTGTTTTAGCGAATTTCCAGTCTTCCAAAGGAAAAAGCTATTCAACTGTTTAACCACGTGTTTCCTGTTTTATATCTACTTTTTCGTGACAGTCAAAAGTTCAGATTCACTATAAATGACTTTTGTAAATCGAATGTACAGTAACAACTGTTTGTATATGGGTGTTAAACTTGGGGAACTACAACACAACTATAATATGGGGTCATATCCAATTCAGGAATTAATTCATCGTTATTTACATTTGACCGTATGGTGATATTAGCATTTTGGGGACCTCAAAACGAAAATTTATGACCGTGTCGGGCTTAGGTCTTTCAATGCCACCTACGGTAATAGCTAGTTCCCTATAGGGAAATTTTGCTGGAATCAAAAACTAAAGTGATCTAAGAAAACTTGATACCCTAAAGTTGACGTGAAAGTGGCAATTTCACTTAAAATTGCTGTAGCTCATACTTTTCTTCCATTCATACCATAGGGCCCAACTAAAATATTGCGGAAACTGGTGGAATTCGAGGGCGAGATACAATTCAATTTGCTTTTGATATTGTCGACCTTCTCTTACTCCCTAACACACCATCACTATATTCTATTTCTAGCGGTGATATTGCCTAGTCTACACATACAGCGACATTAAGGGTCTTATACGGGGTGCAATGTCGGCACCACGTGTCTTGTTGACGCGACAGCGCGGTGGAGATCTATTATTCATACCCGGCACTGTTGAGATCAGCATCGGTAATGACTGTCTCATGCCATCGCATTGTTGTTCGTCCGCCCACCTGGACGGTTTCACTAATTCCTCATCGCAGTCCATCATGTCAATCGAGACTTTCTCTTCTAATTTGGATATGCTGGAATGAAAAAATAGTTCAATTGTGATCAGTTTTTATTAGCGAATTTCCCCTATAGGGAAGAAGCTATTACCGTAGTCGGCATGGTAAGACCTAGGCCCGGGACCATGATAACTTTTCGTTTTAAGGTCCCCAGACCCCAAAAACACCATTCGTTCGAAACTGTATATATATATATATATATATATATATATATATATATATATATGTGTGTGTGTGTGTGTGTGTGTGTGTGTGTGTGTCCGTGAGCACGATAACTCTCGTAAAAATTATCCGATTTTGATGAAATTTGGTATAAACGTGTAAAGCAGCATTTATGACTTAAGTTCGAAAACCAGCCAGATCGACCTATCCGAAGGGGTATTTTGGGTGGGGTTTTGTACCCCAAAAATGGGTTTTTTGAGTTTTTTACATATAATTTTTGAAAAAGTCAAATTTTTGTTTTTTTAATTGGAATCAGCAAAGACGCACAATTTGGTGTTTTGATCATTGCTCTACGTCAAATGGTTACAGAGATATTGAAAGTGCTAAACACAGTACGTTGTCTAATGTTATTCTTATGGAGAATAAGAAAAATGTCATAAATCGTTTATTTATGAATGTATATTTATGAAACTTGGTACGTAGCTTTATGTGGTATCAAGGTAAATATATATGCATTGGAAATTCGCTGAGTACGCAGGTTTGCTGCTACGGGGTATTATTTAGTATGTTTTCGTTGAACGTTGGATATGGGGTTCATCGGCTTCCATAATGCAGTGATTTTAAGAGGATGGTGTCTTTATCAGGAGTGCAATTAACAGTAAATGTTAGTTTAAAGAAACGGGATTTCCCATATTATTTCTAGTATTAATTTTCGTTGCAAAGGAAACAAGTATTCTGAAACATTGATTTTTTTATTGGAAACTGAGACTTCTTGCTCTATGTTAATTGGACTCTTTGGACCTGTAAACATTATTTTCATATTTCCCCTTTTCCAATCCAGGTTTCGACACTTTATTTTAAAGTATAGGTAAACGTGGAAAGGTGATTTGTTTAAATCAACCTAAACAGCTTTCTCTTAACACATTTCTTATTGAATTCTACACTCTTACACGAGGAATATATATATGTATGTAAAATTTGTATTTTAATACCGACGAAGAATTTTGTTTGAACTTTGAAAATGGCCCTCAGAAATCGAGTGGAAAACTTGTACATTGTGCTTTTATAGTTGCAAATCATAACTACTGATCAAAAGCAGTCAGCGAGCTAATGCATTGTTATACATAGAAATAGAAATATGTGATTTACTTCCGAGCAAAGCTCGGCCCCTAGGTAATGTTAGTAAAGTATTACTCTATTATAATTATTCGTATGAACTTGTGGAAAATTGGGTTTTCCTCCTAGGTCAACTTGTACAGGTCTTTTTTCAGTACCGGCGAAACATTTTCCGTTCCGATAATCCTTGAAGACTTCCACGCACGGTACCGCAGGTTCCTGTGACGTGTTGCTGTACGATACTCGTGGCCACTCGACATTCCCGGCGCCTCTCGAGTGCCTCGTGTAACAGATCGGACACTAACACTAACACGGCTGGTACTCAACACTACACACTACACAGTACACTGTATACGCGCACGTGTTATCGCGGCGCTGGTGTGGGACGCGCGCCGCTTACATTATTACAAGGGTCCGGTCGGCGCCGGCGCCACGCAATGCGAGAGTTTGCGGTGTTACACTTTTTAGGTTCTTCGTAAACGCTTCAATTATCTTAAGTTAAAGTTTCATATTGCGGAGAGAAAAATGTTCTACTCTTGCCGTTTTGTACTTTTTTTAATTTAGTTGTATTTTTAATCTCTTTTGGATGTAGAAAAACGGGATTTTTCAAACTGCAACAACTGACCGGAACATGAAATTCCAAATAATAGCAAGAGTTGCGTTAAATTTTTATCAGAGTATGTAGTAACGTAATTATCGTAGCCATGAACTGAAGTACATCGCGGACGTCTGCAACGCTCCTTTTGGTTATCTTAACAATGTTTATTCACGCGGTAACGTATTTTTCCGTAGAGTAGAGCGGAGCCTTATCTCTCTGTTCATGGGTCGGATGGGGCCAGCGATGGGGCAAAGCTTTAATTAAGAGTTTTAAAAGAAGATTTCCTTTGACTCCATGTTACATTTTTCTGTTGTGACGTTGACCTAGTTAAATTTAGGGCTTAATAATTTATCTGTTTATTTTTTACATACATAATTTGGAAATTTACATACTGTCCTGTTAGTATTGTTGTTAAACTGACGGAAAGTTATTAAGTTTTTGTCGTTACTTTTATAGCTATGCTAGCTAGGCTCTGCTTGATTATGGTTTAGGCCCAGTTTTAAAAATCAAATCAAATATAACATGTGATCAGTAAGATTAAACTGGGTTTAATTATGAACTGTGTAATTTATTTATTTTCTTAAAAGAGCTTTAACGGGAAATAAATATTTTTCCTCGGATTTTCTCTCAAGACCTCATTCAAGCATTTGGTTGAACGGTTTACCGCTTAATGCAGCCGAGCAAAACCCCGAAAGCGTAAACAATATGTGAAAAGAGAGAAATTTGAATATTATTTAAATGCCCTACTTCTACAAACCAGACGAATCTAACGACACTTCCTATGTTAAAACTCATCACGCCGTTTAGGTTACAGAGCGTGCCAAAGAAATATACATACTTACACTCGAAAATAATAACCCTCCTTCTGGGGCAGTCGGACAATAAACCAAAAGTAGCATCGATGCAGTTTTTTAGCGAATTTACCCTATAGGGAAGAAGCTATTACCGTAGTCGGCATGGTAAGACCTAGGCCTGGGACCATGATAACTTTTCGTTTTGAGATCCCCAGACCCCAAAAACACCATTCGTTCGAAACTGTATATATATATATATATATATATATATATATATATATATATACAGAGACCGGTGAACTTTTTGGAACGTAAACCCCCAATATGTCGAGGACGAATCAATGTTCACACTTAAATTTAGAGTGGTGTTAGGTTCAGGATCCATCCGGTATATAATGGAGGGCTTTATATATGTGTGTCTGTGTGTGTGTGTGTGTGTGTCCGTGGGTGCGATAACTCTCGTAAAAAAGGTCCGATTTTGATGAAAATTGGTACAAACGTGTAAAGCAGCATTTATGACTTTAAGTTCGAAAACCAGACAGATCGACCTATCGGAAGGGGTATTTTGGGGGGGGGTTTGTACCCCAAAAATGGGTTTTTTGAGTTTTTTACATATAATTTTTGAAAAAGTACAATTTTAGTTTTTTCCATTGGAATAAGCTTAAAAATACCTACAATTTGGTGTTTTAATCATTGCTCTACGTCAATTGGTTACTGAGATATTGAAAGTGCTAAACACAGTACGTTGTCCAATGTTATTCTTATGGAGGATAAGAAAAATTGTATATCTCGCTTATTTATCAACTTATCCTTGACGAAACTTGGTATATTGCTTCATTTCACTGTGGTCTATTGATATTTGCACAAAAACCCATTTTTTGGCCGATAGTTCCCGTAGTAGCTAACCTGTATACTCAGCCCAATGTTATTCTTATGGAGAATAAGTAACGTGTTATCTCCTTTAATTATGAACATAAATTAATAGAACTTGTTATGTGGCTTTACCTAGTTGAGTTATATTGATATTTTTGTATAAAAACTCATTTTTAGTTTTCCTTATTTCAGCAAACCTACATACTCATCCGCCATGTTATTCTTATGGAGAATAATTAAAATGCCATATATCGTTTATTTATGAATGTATATTGATGAAAATTGGTATGTGGCTTTGTGTGGTATTAAGATCAATTAATATGCATTGGAAATTCGCTGAGTATGCAGGTTTGCTGCTACGGGGGTATTTTATTATTATATTGAGTTCTACATTTTGTTCCCCACAGGGACAAATAGCTCGTTGATGATTTCCCCGCGGCACGCAGGCATCAGGTCGCCGATAGATCTGGTCACCGTACAAGGAGCGATATCACTGTAATTACCCCTCTAATTGGGCTAGAAAGCTCACAATCCACCTCGTCCCCTTAATATGCCCCTTGTTGGCCAATAACACTTACGCGAAACCTGCTGCGGATAGACAGCCGAATCAGAGCTATCACTAGCATCACTTGTTTGCGTTCGTTGAGTTATGTTTTAGCGAATTTCCCGTATAGGGAAGGAGCTATTACCGTAGGTCTTATGGTAAGACTTAAGCCCGAGACCATGATAACTTTTTGTTTTGAGGTCCCCAGATGCCAATAACACTATTCGTTCAAATTTATATATATGTATATATTATATGTATATATATATATGTGTGTGTGTGTGTGTGTGTGTGTGTGTGTGTGTGTGTGTGTGTGTGTGTGTGTCCGTTACCGCGATAACTTTTGAAAGAAGCGCCCGATTTTTATGAAATTTGGCACAAATGTGGAGAGTAACATTTATGACTTTAAGTTCGAAAACCAGACCGATCGGTTTATGGGAAGGGGGTTTTATGGGGGTTTAACATTTTCCAAAAATCAGTTTTTTGAACTTTTTACCCTAAAATTTTAAAAACACTACATTTTGGTTATAACCATTTTGTAGAGCTTAAAAAAACAAACAATTTAGTATTTTGAATCATTAAGCTAGGTTTAGTGGTTGTGGAGAAAAGTCAAAAAATGTGTCCATAAAATTTCCCATGTTAATCTTATGGGAATACGGTTTTAAGATTTTCCTCAGATTATTTCACTAAAACCTCCACATTTCTTTCTACCAATCAGTTTGGCTCTACAAAACAATCATTTTGGCGTTTTAATTGTTTAAATAGAATGTTATATTTTGATTATTTATGTATGTATATTGATGAAACTTGATATGTGGCTTCAACTAGTTGTGGTATATTGATAATAGCACAACAAAGTTTTTTGTTGATTTTCCCGGTAGCAGCAAACCTGCATACTCGGCCCCCATGTTATTCATATGGAGAATAAGTAAAGTTTTATATCTCTCTTAGTTATGAACCTAAATTAATAAAACTTGGTGTGTAGCTTCACCTGGTTGAGTTATATTGATAATTGCAAAACAAACACATATCTTATCTTCCTTGTTGCAGCAAACCTGCGTACTCATTTATAATGTTATTCTTATGGAGAATAAATAAAATGCTATATATCAATTATTAATTAATGTAATTTTGTGAAACTTGGTAAGTGGCTCTAGGTAGTAGTGATACCCATATATTTGCATTTGAAATTCGCAGAGTACGCAGGTTTGCTGCGACGGGGGTATTGCTTATATTTGTGTGATCCATCTTGGAGGTTGGAGGTCATAGCGGATGAGTTGTAGTGGAGTATGGGTACTACAAGGAAATGACTTGTTGGCAAACAAGTCAACAAAGGAGTGCTGGGAAAGTTACCCCTACTGTTTATTGAGGAGGCCAACCAAGAAGCTATAATGACACGTAATGGTGTATATCGATCAATTGTGATAACATCTTCGAATTAAAAAATCAAATCACTTATTCCAACGGTAAAGGTATGGGAATATCGTGGTGGAGGTAACGTTTTCTCAGCCCTCTGTTCAGTACCTGACCATCAAGTCCTCTCCGTACGGTATGATATTTTTGAACGACTTGTCTTTGTTTCTATCAGAGACCGGTGAACTTTTTGGAACGTGAACCCCCAATATGTCGAGGACAAATCAATGTTCACACTTAAATTTTGAGTGGTGTTAGGTTCAGGATCCATCCGGTATATAATGGAGGGCTTTCTATTACTTTTGTCTTTGGGTCATTGATTATGCCTATGCCGTCATGGTCTGACGCATTCGTCGTTAATATCATAAACACATGCCACTCCGTTTATTTAATAGTTTATTGTTTAATTTACAAAATTGGATTTATAGGTGATGTTTCTTTGTAAAGCATATATTGAATGTTGACTAATAGCATTTGCAGTCGAATTGCTAAATCTCATATTTGTACAGTATGTACTAGTTTACGTTCGAGGAACTTGTCGTATAAGGAAAAATGTAAAACTCGTTACTTTTCGTCGATCGCCCGTAATTTCACGTTTCTTTTGGCCTATTTAGAGGAAACTTTTGATAAAGCAGAATGCTCACGAACCAAATTCAGCAAAAAATAAAGCTGATTTTCATCTTCTTGTTTGTTTCTGTTTTACGTAATTAAGATCAGATAATCGAAGTTCCATAATTGATGTACCAGTTCCCAGTTTATAGTAAAGGTAATTTTGAATAATAGAACGAAATAAGTAAGAGGTTTTATAGTTGTGGCAAGTCCATTCATCCTTTACAGGAAAGATGACCGGTGGTATGGGCGTATATTTCACAATCTCCATAAAATGTTAGGTTTGGTTTAGCCCACGCGGTTGCATAGCTCTTCAACTTGCCACCCATCCTTACCTACAGTTCATTCCCTTCTTGTATTTTCAGGGTGTCTCCCACTTGAAAATCCTTGAAAAGTAAGGGAATTTTGAAGATGTTACAAAATAGTTATTTTTTGCGATCGTAATGCAGTTAAATATGCTACAACGTATAGTATTTAGAATTGAGTTTTCATGGATAAATAATTAAATATTAGGCCTACAGTCAATTCTTACAACTGATTCTACAACTGATCTTTTGTTAAAACCCATCGCGACTCAAATAATTGATTTAAAAACTAAGTAAAAATACTTTATTTAACTTAAAATTGTGATTAAAAGAGTTCTTGGAATTTTTCCTACAATTACTGTAAAACCTGGAAAAGTTATAAAATATTGCACATCAGAAGTTTACTATTCATCCAGTATACTGTATGCTGCATGTGGTGTTGCGCATCAATGATGTATGTTTCACGTTGTTAACCATCGAATGTCGCCTGTTGCAGGACCAGTACGAGAACCTGTCCCTCCACACGCAGAAGGGCATAGACTTCCTGGAGAAGTACGGCCACTTCATTAGGGATAGGTGCGACATCGAGAAAGAATACGCTGCTAGACTTAGGTTCGTACATAATGTAATAATATAGTAGTGGCTGGTACAAGCAGTCTCAAAAACTCGAGACAATGTGGCTGAGAAGTTGTAGAAAAATACTTAGGAGAGGTTCCAGTCATTTACCTGCTTCTCAAATAAGACCAATTTTAACTTTCAAAGTCCGTCTGGAGAGGTTCCAGTCATTTACCTGCTTCTCAAATAAGACCAATTTTAACTTTCAAAGTCCGTCTGGAGAGGTTCCAGTTATTTACCTGCTTCTCAAATAAGACCAATTTTAACTTTCAAAGTCCGTCTGGAGAGGTTCCAGTCATTTACCTGCTTCTCAAATAAGACCAATTTTAACTTTCAAAGTCCGTCTGGAGAGGTTCCAGTCATTTACCTGCTTCTCAAATAAGACCAATTTTAACTTTCAAAGTCCGTCTGGAGAGGTTCCAGTCATTTACCTGCTTCTCAAATAAGACCAATTTTAACTTTCAAAGTCCGTCTGGAGAGGTTCCAGTGATTTACCGCTTCTCAAATAAGACCAATTTTAACTTTCAAAGTCCGTCTGGAGAGGCTCCAGTCATTTACCTGCTTCTCAAATAAGACCAATTTTAACTTTAAAAGTCCATCTGGAGAGGCTCCAGTCATTTACCTGCTTCTCAGATAAGACCAATTTTAACTTTCAAAGTCCGTCTGGAGAGGTTCCAGTCATTTACCTGCTTCTCACATAAGACCAATTTTAACTTTCAAAGTCCGTCCGGAGAGGTTCCAGTCATTTACCTGCTTCTCAAAATAAGACCAATTTTAACTTTCAAAGTCCGTCTGGAGAGGCTCCAGTCATTTACCTGCTTCTCAAATAAGACCAATTTTAACTTTCAAAGTCCGTCTGGAGAGGTTCCAGTCATTTACCTGCTTCTCAAATAAGACCAATTTTAACTTTCAAAGTCCGTCTGGAGAGGTTCCAGTCATTTACCTGCTTCTCAAATAAGACCAATTTTAACTTTCAAAGTCCGTCTGGAGAGGCTCCAGTCATTTACCTGCTTCTCAAATAAGACCAATTTTAACTTTCAAAGTCCGTCTGGAGAGGTTCCAGTCATTTACCTGCTTCTCAAATAAGACCAATTTTAACTTTCAAAGTCCGTCTGGAGAGGTTCCAGTCATTTACCTGCTTCTCAAATAAGACCAATTTTAACTTTCAAAGTCCGTCTGGAGAGGTTCCAGTCATTTACCTGCTTCTCAAATAAGACCAATTTTAACTTTCAAAGTCCGTCTGGAGAGGTTCCAGTCATTTACCTGCTTCTCAAATAAGACCAATTTTAACTTTCAAAGTCCGTCTGGAGAGGTTCCAGTCATTTACCTGCTTCTCAAATAAGACCAATTTTAACTTTCAAAGTCCGTCTGGAGAGGTTCCAGTCATTTACCTGCTTCTCAAATAAGACCAATTTTAACTTTCAAAGTCCGTCTGGAGAGGTTCCAGTGATTTACCGCTTCTCAAATAAGACCAATTTTAACTTTCAAAGTCCGTCTGGAGAGGCTCCAGTCATTTACCTGCTTCTCAAATAAGACCAATTTTAACTTTAAAAGTCCATCTGGAGAGGCTCCAGTCATTTACCTGCTTCTCAGATAAGACCAATTTTAACTTTCAAAGTCCGTCTGGAGAGGTTCCAGTCATTTACCTGCTTCTCACATAAGACCAATTTTAACTTTCAAAGTCCGTCCGGAGAGGTTCCAGTGATTTACCGCTTCTCAAATAAGACCAATTTTAACTTTCAAAGTCCGTCTGGAGAGGCTCCAGTCATTTACCTGCTTCTCAAATAAGACCAATTTTAACTTTAAAAGTCCATCTGGAGAGGCTCCAGTCATTTACCTGCTTCTCAGATAAGACCAATTTTAACTTTCAAAGTCCGTCTGGAGAGGTTCCAGTCATTTACCTGCTTCTCACATAAGACCAATTTTAACTTTCAAAGTCCGTCCGGAGAGGTTCCAGTCATTTACCTGCTTCTCAAAATAAGACCAATTTTAACTTTCAAAGTCCGTCTGGAGAGGCTCCAGTCATTTACCTGCTTCTCAAATAAGACCAATTTTAACTTTCAAAGTCCGTCTGGAGAGGTTCCAGTCATTTACCTGCTTCTCAAATAAGACCAATTTTAACTTTCAAAGTCCGTCTGGAGAGGTTCCAGTCATTTACCTGCTTCTCAAATAAGACCAATTTTAACTTTCAAAGTCCGTCTGGAGAGGCTCCAGTCATTTACCTGCTTCTCAAATAAGACCAATTTTAACTTTCAAAGTCCGTCTGGAGAGGTTCCAGTCATTTACCTGCTTCTCAAATAAGACCAATTTTAACTTTCAAAGTCCGTCTGGAGAGGTTCCAGTCATTTACCTGCTTCTCAAATAAGACCAATTTTAACTTTCAAAGTCCGTCTGGAGAGGTTCCAGTCATTTACCTGCTTCTCAAATAAGACCAATTTTAACTTTCAAAGTCCGTCTGGAGAGGTTCCAGTCATTTACCTGCTTCTCAAATAAGACCAATTTTAACTTTCAAAGTCCGTCTGGAGAGGTTCCAGTCATTTACCTGCTTCTCAAATAAGACCAATTTTAACTTTCAAAGTCCGTCTGGAGAGGTTCCAGTCATTTACCTGCTTCTCAAATAAGACCAATTTTAACTTTCAAAGTCCGTCTGGAGAGGTTCCAGTGATTTACCGCTTCTCAAATAAGACCAATTTTAACTTTCAAAGTCCGTCTGGAGAGGCTCCAGTCATTTACCTGCTTCTCAAATAAGACCAATTTTAACTTTAAAAGTCCATCTGGAGAGGCTCCAGTCATTTACCTGCTTCTCAGATAAGACCAATTTTAACTTTCAAAGTCCGTCTGGAGAGGTTCCAGTCATTTACCTGCTTCTCACATAAGACCAATTTTAACTTTCAAAGTCCGTCCGGAGAGGTTCCAGTCATTTACCTGCTTCTCAAAATAAGACCAATTTTAACTTTCAAAGTCCGTCTGGAGAGGCTCCAGTCATTTACCTGCTTCTCAAATAAGACCAATTTTAACTTTCAAAGTCCGTCTGGAGAGGTTCCAGTCATTTACCTGCTTCTCAAATAAGACCAATTTTAACTTTCAAAGTCCGTCTGGAGAGGTTCCAGTCATTTACCTGCTTCTCAAATAAGACCAATTTTAACTTTCAAAGTCCGTCTGGAGAGGCTCCAGTCATTTACCTGCTTCTCAAATAAGACCAATTTTAACTTTCAAAGTCCGTCTGGAGAGGTTCCAGTCATTTACCTGCTTCTCAAATAAGACCAATTTTAACTTTCAAAGTCCGTCTGGAGTGGTTCCAGTGATTTACCTGCTTCCCAAATAAGACCAATTTTAACTTTCAAAGTCCGTCTGGAGAGGTTCCAGACATTTGCCTGCTTCGCAAATAAGACCAATTTTAACTTTCAAAGTCCGTCTGGAGAGATTCCAGTCATTTACCTGCTTCTCAAATAAGACCAATTTTAACTTTCAAAGTCCGTCTGGAGAGGTTCCAGTCATTTACCTGCTTCTCAAATAAGACCAATTTTAACTTTAAAAGTCCGTATGGAGAGGTTCCAGTCATTTACCTGCTTCTCAAATAAGACCAATTTTAACTTTCAAAGTCCGTCTGGAGAGGTTCCAGTCATTTACCTGCTTCTCAAATAAGACCAATTTTAACTTTCAAAGTCCGTCTCTCATCAACGGATTATCCGGAATCGCTGGTTTATTAGAGGAAATAAATACCTAGCGATTTCAATGAGCAAGAACTTTGATATCACAAATTTAAAAAATATTTAGTATTTGCTATTTTTTGTAGCAGATAAAAACGCCAAATGTTTCCTGGTTGGAGCCCCCTCTTAGTTATCAATTATCGAGTGTTGAGTTTGCGAGATTCTACTGTAGCATTGAACCAGTAGTGCTCATCTAAATTAGATGAAAGTATAATTACAAAAATGTGTGAAGTTTGATAAGAGCTAATGCAACTTATGGTGCAATAAAATGTTGGAGTCGCACTATATGATGGCGAGCACACGTACTAGTACTTAGCGTTTTTAACACATAAAGATGAAATTAAATTCTGATATTCTCAAGAAATAATTTATTACTATCGTATTAAAAAGTAATCAAGATCAATTGTAATAAGCATTTACTAGCGAGCTATAGTTGCCTTTCATCGATTGTCAGATTCGATATACAGAATCATCAGATATTCATTTGTCATTACTGATTCTTGGTTGAGTTGCCTCGTTTGTCCACGGAGGTAGAACGCTTTAAATAAAACAAATGCAAACTAAAACGCTTTCGTGGAAAGAAAGTGCTGATTTGATTTGTACCAAATCGTGAGGGAACCATTAAAGAGCGTAGAGTTCTCTATTCAGGGGGCGATTTGCTGATGTTACACTAAATATTATTGATCGATTTAAGATCGTAAAATATGACTTATATTCTTCCATTAGTTACCGCTTCCCTGAAAAGCTCACTTGCAATATTCGATGGCATTCAACACTCAAGTGAAACAAGTAACAAAGGATGGGTTGCGTGGTCGGCAGCCAAACAATGGATCGTCTCAAGTTACTGCTTATTGTCTGCGTTCAACCGCGGAATTAGTGGAACCGATTCGCTTACTTCTGGTCTTTCAGGAATTTTTTACTTGAAAAAACTCTCAAAAAATTTTGTTCTCAGTGCAGAATGTAAACTGTATGTTATGTCTTCGTGGTACAACACTATTAATTTTCTTTGTGATTATTGTGGAATATTTTTCCTCCAATAAATCATAACGTAATTATCGAGTTAAAAAATATATGTCAATGTAAGCTTCCAAAAGAGTCGGCCATTTTGACATCAAGGTCCAAGCCAGAATAAATCAACATTACATATTTTAATATGCTTATATGGGGAAATACATGGCTCTTTGGAGTAATTGGGTCTACTTGGAACACCCATTACAAATGACATATTGACACAAATTAAACCGGTGGGCCACAAAACATTGAATTGTGTACTCGATTGTTGAACCGTGCGATAGCCTTGTTTACCAAACAAGTTATTAACAACAGTTATCTCAACTATCGGGACAAGCGTAAAACTGGTATTGTTCATTGTTAGTCATCGCTTATAGATGTCATATCACTATTTAAGATGTTGACACAAAGTCTTTAATGAATCTATTATTTATTTACCACGCTATGGTATTTTTGTGACTGGAAATCCTCCTGCAGTAAAAAAATGTTGTGTCGTTGAATTGGGCTTAGCCTGAAGTTATTTCCGTCCTGATTAAAAAAATACCGAACTTAAGAGAGGGGTCGTAGGACCCCTCAAAGCTTGATGGTTTTTCTTAATATTAACGTTATAAATTATTATTAATTAAATTTAATCTATATCACCTAATGAAGAAGTAGTATATACTTAAAGTAAGTTCAAAATTTAATATAAATAAAACATATTGAAATGGTAGCACATTTTGTATATGTTATGTAATATAGGTTATGAGAGTGAGTTAGTGGTTTTAAAACTCTAAGAGGTACCTAAACGAGGAAAATGAGGAATATTTTGCAAGACCATTGATTGGGTCTTAAGATAGTAAAGGAAAAAGGCAATACAGACAGCTAAGATAATACAGAAATACAGCTAGATATAGAGGCTATTAATCCTTACGTAATTATTCACTCGATTTCGAGCAACATGTTTACTAGTGATAATAAATTGAGGAATTATTAGTGAGATGACTCACGAAGCCGTAACATACTAAGACAGTTTTTATGTCTTGATAAAAAAACGAGTTCGCACGCAGCACGCTGACGTGAGGGAAGTGAATTTCCATATAAAAAACTATAAAAACACAAAAATCAGTTAAAAACATACATTTATTCCAACTTTTATTCAAATCTGAAAACATTGATTTTTTGGCTGTTCTGATGCTCCTGGTTCTATTTACCTGCAATGCTGGGAATACAATTTTGCGCATTATAAGGTTAGGAGAAGGTCCAGTCAGGCTTTAAAGTAGTCGTGAGGTTGTTGGGGATGATAAAGTACACCAACAAATGAATAACAGGCTTTTCTAATGTAAAATCCCCATAAGACAACGTACTGTGTTTGGTCGATACACATTTTCTTTAATAACTCGGTAAATATTTATGCTAGAATGACGAGAGAGGGCTTAAAACTTTCGCCTCTCCAATTCCCATCTTTTTACATGCATTCATTTTACATACGGGGCTTTTCTGACCCTTTTTGGGCCCAAAAACTCAAAATTTGAAAGATTAATCCCAAAAAAAGGGGTTTAGAGTTTTCCGATTGTTTTGCCCAACGAACTTGTCCAACTGATTACAGAAAGGAACGTCCCTACCAAATTTGAAGTAAATCGGACAAAAAATGCGACCGCTAGAGTGCAGACACACACACATATATATATACAATTTTGAACGACCCCCCAAAACGTGTTAAGGGGGTCACGTTAGGAACTTCTATGGTGGTCCCGGGCTTAAGTTTCACCGTACGGGTCATGCTAATAGTTCACTTTCCAAAGGAAATTCACTAACAAATCTGTAATACCACGAAATATATTTTTGAGCTGTGATCCATCACACTCACGTCGCACGAGTGTGTTTAAAAAGCTGTGTGATATCGTTACATTAGGCGATGGATGAGAAGGGTGACTGGTATAACTTTGATATTGACTGACCGACTGACAATGTGTTGGAGAAATAGAGAAAAAAGAAAAATAACGAGAAATATAATTGACACAGAGCTGCGAAGGCGATGACCTTGATCTGCCCAGCTGATAAGAGATAAAGCGGTGAGTCAGAGCCTCGGATCAGAGCAAGGTCATGCGGAAGGTCGTATCGACTTACTTTGATACTGTGCCTACTTTCCATTGTCATAAAACATAAATTTGAACTATAATTAATATCTAAAATGTCTCTATGGTTTTTCAGTATGCACATTCAAGTATATATTATGTTTACCTTTAAATACTAGGGCCTAGTGAAAATTTTATATGTATCTTGATGAAATTGAACAATATTGTTGTATTAAATGAATAATTATTATTCCCAGTGTAGATAATTTCCGATACTAATTTGCTCAAATATTTCAAATGCTATTTCTATAAATTCTCATTCGAATTGTGTAAACTTAAAATCGTTATCACGCAGGTTTGCTGCGACGAAGATTTGTAGTTTCGGCCTGGAAATTAATCTTATCAAGGGCTTTCACAGTTAATGGGTTATTTTAAAATTTGAACAATGAGAAGAACGGAGACATCAATTTCACACCATACCTACCATAACCATTCGTCTACCACCAACGAATGATGGTATGGTATTACCTATACCATTCGTCTTATTTTTACTTTAATGTAAATTTAAACAATGGAAATTTTAAACTAATTTGATCAGATTTAACTGAATTTGAACCTGAGGAAAATTATGCAAAAAAGCCTATGTACTAGTTATAAATTTCATAAATTACCATCTAGTGATTGAAACATGTAATTTGTAAGTAGATTACAGATAATTACATAAAATATGGGATAAAGGACGAAATTCGCTAACAAAAGAATAAAACCATAAGATTGTTAAACGAAACAGTTTTTGACTGAATTTCCATATCGTCACCCCGATATTGTAACACTAGGGTCACGTGACCTTGGCTCTGAGCCGTGTAATAGCTGATCATCCGGCGAGGCGCCGGGCCAGTTTGATAACCCTCGCCCCCTACCGTCCGTTTTACGGCCCCGACCACGTCCCATCGTCCCATCGTCCGGCGGAGGTTTACCACCAATCCAACCACTCTCGTCTCCCGCGCCCACTCCCCCAAACACTGCGTCCATCTCGTCGCGCCCACTTGTTTCTATTTGCTACCGCGCTTATTGGATCCGAGAATTGGTTTGTTGTTCGCGGCGCCCACTCTAGGGTAATTTAATTTGTTTAGCGGGGTAGTATTTGTGGATGTTTGTAGTTAAAAGAGCTCTTAAATTCTCGTTTCTGACCAGTCAGTAATGAAAATATCTGCAATGATTTCTTAAATAGATTTGAAATGTTATTAAAGTGTTTATTCTGTTCGGTTTACTCCTTGAAACAATAATTATATCGACTATAATTGGGTGAGGTAAAATAAGGATTTTAAAATATTTGGTTCCTAATTGCTCGTGGAAACGAATAAAAACCATACACCAAGTTACTAACGTTTAAGATATTGAAAACACTCGTCGTTGAGTTACTGACGTAGTGGTCTAGGACGGACTTCGGAACCGTGGCACCGGCCCTGTCATGAGTTCGAATACCTGGCTTGGCTAGCAACTTTGATCAGTAATGTCTACAGCTTATACCCTGCTTTACTTCATACTCCACACACAGGCCCAATGCCACGTGGAATGACAGAGTATGTAAGGAAGAAGAGGCCGCCAACCTCTTAAAAAACAACATATAAATACTTGAAAAACACTATAGCTGAGGTAGAAACCACAATAAACTACTTAACAAGACGCTGCCACAAATTTTAGGTAGGGAATAGTCTATCCGCATGAAAGTATATAGTTGTACAAGTGCCTTGTTGTGCCAAGTCTAACCGTTTCTTATCCAAATCATTATTTATAAAAACTATGAAAAGTTTTAGTTTTTGAGTCCCCAGGTAAATTTTTTAATTTCTGACTTTTCTTAAATTACTCTTCTAAATTATGAGTAAATCTAGTACATGTCCGGAAAAAATCTCCCACGCATTACACTGAGAAAAACATTAATTATATTAGATTAAAACAATTAGTTTTGACATCTTAAAGAAAAGGTAAACTTAAACCACTGATTTTTAAAACAATTGTTCTTCTAGGAGGTATAATAGAGAGTATGAATGTGAACTTTACTCTCCAATAAACGATTTCTTATCTCGGCTCGCCGCCTGTCTGGCTGAGAGACATCTTGGACAAACAGCGACGACGACGCGACGGTTACGTGACGCTCGGGTCAGCAACCGAACTGAAGCGATAACATTCGGTATCGATATCGATATTATGTTTTTAGCGAAATTCCCCTATAGGGAAGAAGCTATTACCGTAGGTCTCATGGTAAGACTTAAGCCCGAGACCATGATAACTTTTCGTTTGAGGTCCCCAGATGCCAAAAACACCATTCGTTCAAATTTATGTATATATATATATATATGTGTGTGTGTGTGTGTGTGTGTGTGTGTGTGTGTGTGTGTGTGTGTGTGTGTGTGTGTGTGTTTGTGTGTGTGTGTGTGTGTCCGTAAGCACGATAACTCTCGTGAAAAAGGTCCGATATTAATGAAATTTGGTACAAACTTGTAAAGTACCATTTATTTGAACGAGTTCGAAAACCAGACGAATCGCACCATCCGAAGGGGGTTTTTGGGGGGGTTTTGTACCCCAAAAATGGTTTTTTGGGGTTTCCACATGTAATTTTTATTAAAATCAAATTTTAATTTTCACCATTGAATTCAGCATAAAAAAACAAACAATTTGGTATCTTGATCATTGCTCTACGTCAATTGGTTACTGAGATATTGAAAGTGCTAAACACAGTACGTTGTCTAATGTTATTCTTATGGAGAAAAAGACAAATTGTATATATCGCTTATTTATGAACATAAACTGACGAAATTTAGTATATAGCTTCATCTGGTTGTGGTTTATTGTTGTTTGCACAAAAAAATGTTTCACCTATGGTTCCCGTAGCAGCAAACCTAGGTACTCGGTCCCCATGTTATTCTTATGGAAAATAATTAAAGTGTTATATATCGCTTATTTATGAGTGTATATGGATGAAACTTGGTATGTGACTTCACTTAGCTGAGTTCTATTGATATTTTGCATAAAACCCCATTATTTTGTGTTCTTTGTTGCAGCAAACCTGCGTACTCATCCCCAATGTTATTCTTATGGAGAATAATTAATATTTTAAATATCGCTTGTTTGTGAATATATTTCTTATGAATCCTGTTAAGTGGCTTAGTGTGTTATGTTATAATTCATTGAAATTCGCTGAGTATGCAGGTTTGCTGCGACGGGGGTATTAGATACTCATAATGGAGGAACGGCCAGTGAAAGTGTTGCATATGTTAAATGTATGTTCTACAAAATAACAAGATGGCGCATTGCAGTATTTGAGATAAGAAGATTGTACATGCAAAAGGAACCAGGATATTTTAGTGCATAGGCTACCATAGGATGGAGTAGAAGTTCAGTGACCTCTCGTTGATGCTTGAAAATCATTAGGTTGTGGATTTCGGGTTTAAATTTCCATTTATTTTAAATGAGCTAGTTCAAGAGATATTGGATGTTTTACCAGCCACTAAGAGATTACACAATGGGATCGATTGAACGGATATTATTTTAGAAGAAGAAACCATATGATTACAAATGAAGGTGTATACGGTCCGAAGGTGCACTCAAATACTGTAGTTTATTTCCGGGTTGATCCGCGGCGCCGACCTCTCCGACATCTACCTACACGGACTAGCCCGGAAATAAACTTCAGGAATTAGGTTTGAGACCATAGTTGTTATTAGTGAATTTCCTATGGAAAGTGAACTATTAACATGACCCGCACGGTGAAACTTAAGCCCGGGACCACCATAGAAGTTCCTAACGTGACCCCCCGAACACGTTTTGGGGGGTCGTTCAAAATTGTATATATATATATATATATACACATAGACTATATATATATATATATATATATATAAGTGTTTGCACTCTAGCGGTCGCAATTTTTGCCCGATTTACTTCAAATTTGGTAGGGACGTTCCTTTCTGTAATCAGTTGGACAAGTTCGTTGGGCAAAACAATCGGAAAACTATAAACCCTTTTTTGGGGGGATTAATCTTTCAAATTTCGAGTTTTTGGGCCCAAAAATGGTCATAAAAGCCCCAGATGTAAAATTAATGCATGTAAAAAGATGGGAATTAGAGAGGCGAAAGTTTTAAGCCCTCTCTCGTCATTCTAGCATAAATATTTACCGAGTTATTAAAGAAAATGTGTATTGACTTAACACAGTACGTTGTCTTATGGGGGTTTTACACGAGAAAAGCCTGTTATTCCTTTGTTAGAGTACTTTTATCATACCCAGCAACCTCACACCTACTTTCAAGCCTGTCTGGACCTTCTCCTAACCTTATATTGGGCAAAATTGTATTCCCAGCTTTGCAAGTAAATGAAACCAGGAGTATCAGAACAGCCAAAAAATCAATGTTTTCAGATTTCAATAAAAATTGGACAAATGTATGTTTTTAGACTGATTTTGAGTTTTAAAAGTTTTTATTTGGAAATTCACTTCCCTCACGTCAGCGTGCTGCGTGCGAACTCGTTTAATTTCAAATTGTAACGTAGCGCACCTTTGTAAAACTGTCAATAACGGTTGGAGAGAAGACGACAGATAGTGTGTAATGTTTTGACGTGGCTTCATCGAATTATGGAAAGTCCCTCAGATCCCATATTTTTCCTATACTGAAATGATTCTAAATTAGCCTACTCTTGCTGTTAAGAAATCAAAACTGACCCTTGTGCGAGTATTTTAAGTCTGACTAGTTGGTTTGTTATATTTACGTTGTTATATTACTGGAAGGTGGTGTGAAGGTGATACTTGTTTAAAGCTGTCATGGTAATATTGAGAATTGAAGTGGAAGGGGATGAACTTACACGGGATTCCCAAGTTTGTGTTGATTAAAAAGTGGTTTCGCAAAGTAGAGTACTAAACTAGAGATAATCTGATATCTGGAAAAAATATTGTTAGTTAAATAATTGTTTGAACAAATTATAAGTTTCTTTTGCCAAAAGTTCCAGTGAATGAAAATAGTTTGTTCGTTGTCTTTAAAATACCTAATTACAATTATTCAGCCCGCGCAAGGCCGAGCTGATACAGCGCCGTGGGCTGGAGACATTGCGAAGTTTGTGCGCTAGTCGCCACAGAGTTTTGTCCTGGCAGCATTGTGTATCGGGGCGGCAATCATACCTCCCTGGCCGACCTACTTGCTACTGAGTAGGGAGTGACATGTAACACAGTCATGTGTAGGCTCCATTGTGTGCAAGCCTACAGTTGATTTCATTACTTTGTGCCTTCTTGACATTTATAAGATTTATGCCCCCTCTGATATTTATTTTGATGGCTTGCCTGACACAAAGAAAAGAACTTTACTATATAGATTATATGATACAAGTGGGTTTTTCCTCTGGTAAAATCCATAATTATTAATTGGAAGCTTATGATTTAAAATAGTTTTCTGTGAACCCCAACACATTTCTGTGTGAATAATTGCTTTGAAAACATTCAACATTTAAGCAGAAAAATCGAGTCGTGAGAGGTCGTGTCACGTAAGGATGTGATGCCCAGGAAAATAATCATGTCATACAAATTATCGAGAGATGTAGGGAAGCATTATAAAATCCAATGAGTAACTTTACTCCACTGCATAACATTGTTTTTCGTTTTGTTTTTGTAAATTAATTTTCAGAGGTAAATAATTTGTTATTAAATGCATTTATATAATTGGGGGTTATGTATGTCGGTTTTGCCTCAACTATATCTTATATTATGAAGATCCTAGCCCAACTTGGAGAGGGAATGTATTTCAAGAAGATTCATTTTAACGTCCATGCAACTCCTTTGAATGTGTAGTCCTTTGGTGTCACCTACTTCAGCTGAATCAAATGTCACAGCATATCACTGTTCGTTAGAGGCAATCCTTCAAGTGTGCATAACGCGTTGCAAGTGGGCAATATCCGAGGGGGTGGCGAGTGGGAGGATGACGTCACGCGGGAGTGTGCGGGCAAATCAGAGCGGACCGTGGGCATCGGGGGCAATGTAGCTGCGGGCACGTGGGCACTACGGCCGTCCGGCCAATCCGGGCAAGTCTGTTCCAGCCACCGGCACCTGTTTTACTATAATATCTCGTTCCAGCACAGTGTACTGGTTATATAAAACTCGATCAGATGTATTGTTAGCAGTGTTGAAGGAGATACCGCAGAAAATATGTTTAAACCCTCAGCGAAGGGTAACGCATCCTTCTCCGATTATTCTGCGACCTATCTATAGTACGAGTATTCTATCTCGTAGTTTTACCGCGCCTCTCGGTGTTGAGAATTCATGTACAGCCGCGTTTGCATATGAAAATAAATTTTTATAGCTGTACCAAAACGTTGGTTCTGATGATAGCTTTTGTGACTTTATAGTGCATTTATTTCTTGATTAACGAATACCCTTAAAAGTACTCGAAATATTCATTAGCAAATAAAATGGTAATAAAATTGGTCAACGTTTAAGTAACGACGGCAGACGGTTGGTATATTTAGCCAACAGTTTAAGTCAGGTGTCGAATCATTTTATTTGATTCAATTTACATGCTTTATTACAGGTATTATACCGAATTACAACAAAGCAGTTCTAAAAACAGATAAAATTCAATAGATACAAATGCAGCAAAGCACCATCTTACAACAGTTACAATGTGGATGAACGGTCTGCAATAAATAAACACAAGTGAAATTATTACATGACATTATAAAAATAATAATTTATCCTACCTTACCAATAAATTACTCATGAACAATATAGAAGGAGAGTTTCTCCATTGACTATACAATTGTATAGTCAATGATTTCATTAAATTACGACGTTTCCGAGTTAATTTACATTTATAACGCATCTGTGTTTTGCAATGTTATTGATTGCAGTTTTAAAGCGTATACTATTGGCTCGTATGGGCTGCATAGCCCCTTTAACTTTGGTTTTTGTGTATGTGGATATTCTATTTACTGTTTACAGAAGAAAATAACTAACCGTTTTATACCCTAAAATCCATAGATAAAGTCCAAATAAATCAATAATAGATTCAAATTCACCGCTTTTATGAGTTCAAAAAATTCAGCATAATATTACGATTAACTTGGAACTGTAATTCACATCCAGACACTCAGAGACTCAAGAGGCTTCAACAGCCCTTATCGGTACTCACTGCATGGTGTACACTTTTTGCAGCACCCAAACTGCCCATTCAATTTAACGAGCCAAACAAACAATGAGACAGTTTATTTCCCGACGTGGAAATAAAAACGACCCTGAGATCACGACCCATGAAGCAGTCGCCGGCTGTATGTCGCCTCCGCGTCAGTTTCTTTCAACAGTTTGGCGATCTTCGGTTGCGGCTGATATCACTCCGCGATCAACAGATGACTGTTATCATTGGTTGACTCACCCGGCGCCTGACTCATCGATTGACCTGTTGATGATCTGCTGAGCTCTCTAGGTCATTGTTGATGGCTCTATTAGAATTGCAGGGTCGGACTGGACTTTGGTTCTTATGGCTAATGATTATTTGGTTACAATTTGGTCAGTATAAACCTCTATTTCTCTATACTTATCTATATTTCCTTAAGAGGGGGCTCCAGTCACGTAACATTTCGCGGTTCTTCCTGCTTCTCTCATAAGACCAGTGTTAACTTTCAAAGCCATCTCCCCTCAAAGAAATTTTCTAATATCGTTGATTTATGACTCATTTTAAAGATCAAACAAACTATAGATTTTAGTGAGCAACATTTTGATATCACAAATAATAAAATTCGTTAACAAAATTTTCAATTTTCAGTATTTAAAATTTTGTTGTGTGGACTATTATCAAAATTCTGCTGCTCACTGAATTAGTTAGGTACCTTTTGCTCTTTAAAATTAACCATAAATCAACGATATCAGATAATCTGTTAAGGAGGAAGAGATTTGAAAGTTGAAATATGCTTATTACGTACCCTATGGGCAAAGCAGGTTTAAACTCCAAATGTTTTGTAACTACAGCCCCCTCTTAATTTTATCTAAAACAAACCTTAATGTACTAGCTTCGCAGTCTTTCACATTTGAAATGTCAATCGTAGGGAGTTTCGTATTCTCTTGATCACTTAAACACATCTTACTAATTGTCCAATCTTGCAGTAACGATATATTAGTCTCTATACACAATCCCTCATCTGGATGAGTTTATTCTTTAAAACACAACTGTTTAGTGGGTTTATAACTATGACAATTTGTAGTTTTAGATGATCGAGGGATGTCAATGGATAACGGAACTAATACGAACATTGTTTACCGTTTCCAGATGAATTTACCATTGTCATGAGATTTTTGCTATTACAGTATTAGTATTGCATCAATATACAGTAACGTAAATGCACGGAAACGGAAGCTTGTAGCTTGTAGAGTGACGCTCGGGTGTTCATGAGACCTTGTAGGTTACGTAACGCCTGGTGGATGCACCAGACTGCAGCGGTGCAGCAGTGACATGCAGTCGCAGTTGCAGCCTGTACCTAATACAGACATTACTGGAGAAGATCAAGTCTATAGAACCTGTTGGACTGTAAATTTAATAGTTTTTGACACATTGACAAAACACAGCACAACAGCAAGATGCTGCAGAAGTAAAGTACAGTAAATAAAATGACTGCTGGAATGACAACGCAGTATGCACTATACGTTATGGGGTGTGTTGAAAATTCAGAAGCAAGGTAAGAACATTTGCTCGGGTTTGAGCAGAGGGACCTGTACCAGTAAAGCTCGATTGAAAAGCTATATAGTGGCCTCTACAGGCTACTCGGTGAACGAGTTTCTTGCCGTCCCTTGGAAATCCAGAAATGAGTTTTGAGGTGGCCTTAATATAAAAGAGAGAAGTGTCTGAAATTTCGATGTGGTGTGCAAGACTGAGTGTTTGAGTGAGTGTGGTCAGGTACCTTTTAGATTAAACACAGGGACTTTTGCCATGTAATTGGTTGTATTGTTTTTACTGCAATAAATAGAGATTTGATCCTCCACGGAGAGCAGCTGGTGCGGCCAGACGTACCGTAGTGGGTCTGTTGAGGCTGTTGTTACAAGTCAAGTGTAAATTACACCACACACAAGCACCGCGCCCATGACTGCCAGGGTACGGTGTATCTTGGGACGTCGACCTCGCCGTCGTAAAACATTGCGGGACCCTCACACACAACACAACAATCGTCGCTTCTCCACGACTTGCTCGAGCCAAAGACTTAAAACTACGGTAGTTTTACCTCGATGGCTCGAGCCGAGTAAGATTTTGTGTTGTGTTTTCCTGTTTAGATTGTCCCTACTGGACATTTCTAGTATCGATGTTACCCGCACAGTCTATTTTTACTTTCTCCTCCGATATATGGAGAAAATATTGTTTTGGACATTATCGAATTTAAGTTTTGGGTGGAAATAATGTTTTTTTACGGACCCCCTAAACCAAAGGGTTTTTTGTGGTGACGTCTGTTAGTCTGCTTGCCTGTCGTATATTTTTGTCTGAATGTCTATAGAGAGATCTGAAGATCACAGCAGTGAACCGATTTCGATTAAATTTTCATGTAGGCTATAGGCACTAATCCACAGAATATCAAGACTTTTACTTTGTACTTCCCCCACCCCCTATGCATCGTATAAGGAAAAGTATTCTGTCCGGCAATATTTTCGAATTAGACTTCATGATAGAAACATCCGTTTTGATTCTTCCTGATCCCGAATGTTGGTTTTCTTGGTGTTGTCTGCCTGTTGTTTGGTGTTGTCGTGTTTGTTTGTATGTGTACAGACAGACCTAAACCAAACCACTGGTTCGTAGTAGGTAAAATGGTATAAAGGAATCTCCAGAGACTTTTACTTTTTGATTTTTTAAGAGTCATTATCTTATGTTACAAACTGTTTGGTGAGTCATAATCACCTTTATTGAGTGTAAAGTTTTCGACTGACAGAGGCAAATGGACGGTTGTAAAGCATCGCGGCGGGACGAGAAAGGTCGTGCTGTCTCATCCGCGGAGACAGTTGCCTAACCTCTATAAGAGTGACTCCCTTCACTGACATTGCGACCCAATGTTGGGCATCTTCCCAGTGGGCTGTGACCGCATCTTGATATGGTCAAGGATAATGCTCGGAGAACGGTAATACGGGAATGATTCAAGTATTAAATCATTATACAGCTGTAGAGATTAAATAATTGATACGCATTGAATTTAAAGTGGCTCCTTAACCCGGTTCCTCCTAGTTCCCCTATAAGACCAATGTTAACTTTCAAATCTCGACCCTCCTCAATGCGTCAATCGTTTTAAAAATAAAAATCGTGCAATAAAATTCCAAAATAATCAATATTTACGATGTATGGTACAAGCTATCTGGCTTATTACCGATTTAAAAATTCCGCTCCCTGAAATCGCTGGGTATAATCAACAATTTCGGATAGTCCGTTAAAGGTCGGATTTTAAAATTAACATTGGTTTGATGTGGGAAGCAGGGCAGGTGGGAACGCGAAATTTTTCTTGACTGCCCCCCTCCCCCCCCCCCTTAAAAGCCAATGGGGCAAAAGTTGTAAGAAATTTTCGAATCTATTTCTGAATTTTGATAACCCTTAACCCTTGAAATCATAATGGTCATATCGATGTGCTAGAAACTTGGTTTTTTCACAGTAACACTTTTTACAGTTAGCGTTTTAAATTTAGACTAGTTGTCCTGTTGCTCGAATTCGAGCAAGTTTGTACCCAACGAAAGGTTACTTCAGCTGTAAACAAAAATTACTGAACATCTGATATTAAAATGGATGATAACAACGTACTTTCAATCACGTTAAAGGTTGGATTTTAAAATTAACATTGGTCTGATGTGGGAAGCAGGGCAGGTGGGAACGCGAAATGTTTCTTGACTGCCTCCCCTCCCCCCTTAAAATCCAATGGGGCAAGGCTGTAAGAAATTTTCGAATCTATTTCTTAATTTTGATAACCCTTGCAATCATAATGGTCATATCGATGTGCTAGAAACTTGGTTTTTTCACAGTAACACTTTTTACAGTTAGCGTTTTAAATTTAGACTAGTTGTCCTGTTGCTCGAATTCGAGCAAGTTTGTACCCAACGAAAGGTTACTTCAGCTGTAAACAAAAATTACTGAACATCTGATATTAAAATGGATGATAACAACGTACTTTCAATCAACCCATAGTTTAGACTTCCGCCAACGGATAGCGCCACTGTTCCGAAAATTCAGCCCATCACTGGATGATGCCCTTTCTTTAAATCCTGAGACGTATTGGCAAATCTACGTAAAAATACATTTAATTTGACACCTCAAACGTTAAAATCCGTCCAGCCGTTATCGAGTTATGACTGTGAAGAAAAAAAAACATAGCGGGGGTCCTAAATAGCGGGGGTCCATAGCGGGGGAATATGGGGTCCTAAATTGAATGTGAAATCTTCAGGCAGCTGTTGGAGAGCACACTTAAACCCAACACGGAAGGGTGCTTGCTGTATTCGGCTATCAACGACAATAGTATTATTTGTATTTCGTTCGCGTCTACCAGTTAAAGTTCGTCGGCCTCCTCCTCTTGGCCGTCCTGGTCGACGTCTTATAGTCTCCATTATGTCGAACGTTTTTTTGGTTATGTTTTGATTTTGTGCAAATAAAAACTGGTGTTTTGTTGCCAGCTGTACGTTCAATAACCATTTTTCAGGGTCAGATTTTATTTGTTTAACCACTTCCTTAAATAAACAGCTGATTTCTCGATCGTTGGTTTGTAACTGCATATTATGTCTATGGGGAAAATCGCGACTTTGACCCCATATTTTCCCATGTCCACGGTGACTTTTATAAATTTTTTTAATTGATGGCAAAACTACATGCTAAGACCTTTCTAACGACACCTTGGACATGGTGATCGGTAGCACCACCGCTCCAAAACAATTATGACAAAAATATGCCTAGCGTATTAAAAATATAGAAAAATATGCCTAGCATATTAAAAATATAGATGTACTTTGCAATTGCAAGTATTAACATTGTTATAATTTTTTATTCCAGGATATTCTATTCGGGTTTCTGAATATCCGAATCGTTCCAACCCATTAAGATCCTCCCCGAGTTCTCATAGAGTAACACAATGGAGCCAAGTCCTTGACAACAGGACGAGGCAGTGAGGGTCCCAGTGTCGCTTGTTTCCTGGACCGTGTTTACACCTTACACCAGGAGTGACGTCATGGTGCCCCGGTGCAGCGTCGTGCGTCGCAGCCAACTGCAGTGGCAGTGGTGCACAAGGTCCTCTGACTCAGATCTCGCATTTCCCTTCTCCTTGACTGAATGCTTCCGTTTCCTCTGCCTTCCGTTAGGGGGTTTTGTCTTTCATCTATACTGCACTGATAACATAATTAAAATTACATACTATGGCTTAATTTATCCCTACATCTCCTACGGGTTTGTGTTGTACCAAAATACAGTTCAGAAAAAAAAAAACTATTCGTAAAATTATACTACAGTCAAGAAACTTTCAGATAATTGGGAATCATTTTCCATCCTTGCGATAGCATATTTGAAACAATAATTGTCTTGAAATTAAAGTGCAAATTGACGCAAGGCTTTACAATTTATTCATATTATCACTATTATACTAGAAATATATACGAAAATTGTTTATTGTACCTTGTTTTACCGTCAATGATCCGTTTGGAAATAAATGCATTTATTTACGTTGATACATATCTGTGTAGCTGTTTAGTGACAGTAAAATGCATTGTCAGTTATTATAATTATTGGCTGTGTAAACTTACTATATTGAATACTGGCTATAGTAAAAATAACCTATTATGCTGAAGATTTGCTTGTCGCTTACCTAGTCATTCAAGTGCTACAGTTAGTCTAAAATGCCGAATTGGTACATAACACCTTAAACTTTGATGTCAAAACCACTTCCTTACTACAGGTTGATAACTAAATAAATAAACTGGGTCCTTCGGCTGGCTTATAAAATAGGATTCGCAGCATCGCTTCTCACAACATTGTTTGTAGTTTATATTTTAATTTTAATATACACACATTATATTGTGTTAAAATTATTGTTGAAACAAGTCCATGGAAAACGACAACTTAAACTGTCCTCAGAGTGTTTGGAATGACGTGAGTTATTAGAAAAACAATAATTAAGAAAATAGTTTTAATTTAAAAAAAAATTGTACATCAGTGCCAAGTTGATTAATGACTTATTAGAGGTCACTTAGGTTAAGCAGATGAGTCCGAAGGAAAGGAATGAGTCATATTCCAATCAGAAGTCACTTTTTGATCGCACATTCTTATCGTTATCAATAGTTGATTCGTAGTATAATAAAGACCTTTAACTTGTTCAATAATATCAGAGGTTTCCACTAGATAATTGTTTTTCTTAGTAATTGTTTATACGGGATTAGTTCAGCTCAAGGTGGTCTTTGTATGGTGTCTGGGCTATATCTTTAGGATGTCCTTAACCATTAAAGGACTATCGACGGATATATCCGTCTTTTCCCTGTTCCGTTCCGGGACACAGACGGATATATACATCTATTAGTTAATTTTTTCGGGATAAAGACGGATTATCCGTCTAAAATAACAAACACAAAAACGATACTTATACATACAGTGAGATAATTGTCGCGCATTTTAAATTTTGAAGCCTTGTGCTGTATTGGCTCCAACTGCACAACTCTGACAAAACTGTTGATCTTGAGCCTTTTATAGAAAATAACACTTCTCCGTTCAACAGTGACTCTTAAAATCAACGATTGCTGGTGGAAAAAATGTGTATATTCAATCTATCATTATAATCTCGACATCATGATCAGTGTACGCTATCGTATTGTATCAATTGATTAGTCGTTATTGTCACTGAAATGATTAACGCGACTGCCCGCTGGGGCTAATTAAATGAAGAGGACAGCAGTTGTAGCATTGAGTTATATCATTGTTTATACGTCCGTAGGATGGTTGTAGTGTGTTGGTCACACTAGCCAGTGTACAACGCTACAACGGGAACGATAACTAGTTGTTTGTCCAGGTGTCTGTTGTGTCAATCGCGGTCTGGATTGTGAGGGGTGATCCGTGGTAATCCCTTTCTTCTTCTGGAGCCAATGGACTTTTACGGTGATCTAAACTTATTGTTTGACCATTTGATCGGATGATTAATTCGTGATTGGTAATGAAAGAAATTGAACAACGTTTCAAACAAAGTTGTACTAGCAGATTTCCCGCTCGCCGAACGGGGATCAAGCAAACATAGAGCCAGACGTTTTAAAAGTTTATATACATTAACAATCAGCTGACTAACTAAATAAAATATAACTCCATAGGATTAACATTGAAACTTCGAGAGCTCGTGGGGCAAAGTCCTGTGGTCTGGAGTTCATGGACACCCCAAAAGGCACATCTAGGCACATCTAGAGGGTTAGAGCTTTCGACTGATGTATATAAATAGATTTATGAATCGAAGATTGGCGGACAACAATCAAGAAATTATTTTAATATAGATATTCTATTCTCTAAAACGAGCAATGTATGTATGCAAGATGAATCTCGGAAATAAAAATTGAAAATTTTAACATTGGGCTTTCGTAGTTTCAAATCAAAACAAAATATTCTGAGGCCACGCTCCCCCTAACGCAAGTTCGTAAGCAGCGACAGCAGCGCGCTCCACAGCTACGACCACATTTTTTAGGACCCACATTTTTATTTAATTTTCAATCTGATTTAGGTAATTTTTTTGACTACTCAAAATTAAGTAAAGAGTGAATTTTGCGAGTAAAAATTCGTAGAAGTGTTACAGATTACCAGAAAAAATTTTCAAACTTCAAAAAAATTGAATTTTTTATTAAATATTATAGTTCATTTTCAAAATATCTTCCACACTAATCCCCCGCGATAAAAATATCTTTCAAGTGACAGCAAAATCAAAATTTTATCTCAAGAGATAAGCGAAAAATTGGGGGTCTGAACATTATTCTAATGGGCGATAAAACCAATATGGCCGACAGGGTAGCCGGCTCTTAACAGGTATCCACTAAAATCAATCAGTTTTTAATTTGCTTAGTGTTAATTTGTAAAGTAACACTCACGTGATGAAGTATCAATGTAGTAACAGACCTGACAATCAGTGTTTGTGTATTCATCGTTTGATCGTCTGATCCAACGCGAATTCGATTTACAAAATATTAACAGTGGAACTTTGAAGACCAATGGGGCGGAACCGTGAGGGAATTTTGTAATCACGTTTCTTTAGGACCAAAAGTGTCTTAAGGTTAGGTGATTTTACGATGAATCAGCGAATTTTGATTACATTCGATTACCTTCTCACAACGGGAATACAAATCAGTATTAAAGTAGTACAAAGGGAAATTGTAAAGTGCCGTTGGTCTTGATTACTCCAAAGGACTCGGCGTGAGTCACCACACAAAGGAATGATTAAAGAGTCATCCCAGACGTGTGGGGTGGGGGGTGGGAGGAGGAGGGAATATAAGAGAGACCGCCCCACAGTTTAGCTCCCTCCCTCATGTAACTAGGTGAGTCATAAGTAATAAACCCGGACTGTAGACTCCAGGACACTTTGGAGATTACCCTCCCCTCTGTTGCCCCTCACACCCCCATAAACAATCCCCCCCCACTCAGTTGGATACACACGACATTAATGCGGTCATTACGCTGTTTATGCGGGGGGTAATGTTTTTGACACACTGTACCGATAATTGTACACCCATTGTCCCCTTGACTTCATTATCTTCTGTAGTGGTCCCTAGTTGTTCGGCCAGTTTGATAATGTTATTGAATCGGTTGTCGGACTCGATTGTGGACAAATCAACAATTAAACAGTGTTGTAATCACATTCTGACTTTAATTTACTGTTGCACTCGAAACATTTTCGATCCGTCGATAATTTGTTGTATCCATCTCATTGTAGATTCAATTTTACACTGTTTTATAACATCATGACGAAAGGCAGGTACAAATAATTTGTTAATTTATGGAATAAGTATTTTGATTTTATTCGATTTTAAGTATAATTAATTCATATATATGTGTGTGTGTGTTATGTGCGTTCTGGAGCATACAGTGTTTATTTAAACATTTGTTTGTCAGTTAAAAGCGATCCTTTCACTGTGGCGTTTAGCTTTACTTTTTTTAACTCGTACGCTTCCCTTAGGGATTTGGCTTTGAAGGCTTTACAAATTCGTTTGGAACCGTTACGTTTCAAAATACTAAAAAATTCTCCGTCGTAGATTCATCCAAAAGAAAGGAAAAATAGGCTACTTCAGGAGTATTGAGTACAGTGTACATTTACATAATTTTTACAAATTTGTTACTGTAATCCTTGTTTTTGTCTATACATATGTAAATTTTACATTGTACAATACCCCCTACACAGTATGGCCAATTTTAGGAGTGCTGCACTTATGGTCCCATCAGATTTTATGAAAACCTCTACAGACAATGGTAATTGGGTAACTGACTAGAGTAGACATTCATTGTAGTTTGCAGTTCCTGTTTATTAATTCAAATATTTCCTTTTTGAAATTATACACTTTAGTATATTAATCCTATATCAGTATTATTCTAATCTTACGGCTTTGATGACTATTAGTCTGATTCCCATCCGGTGATATTACAACTCGGGTACTAGAACTAATCCAAACTAAATAATATATGGTATTTAATCATGCTATTTGCCTCCTGGATTGATTGTATGACTTACAAAATAAGGCTACGTACCTGGTCGTTATCAATCCACTAGTTTATAAGATTACTAGTTTCGGGACTAGTGTTGTCCCATTATCAAATCTTTCAGTATCACAGAATAAAATACTGTCATCGTTTGGGTCAGTCTGCTCTTGTCCTTGGCCGGCCACACATGGGAAATAGAGTGTAAACTTATTGACAAATTGTTAAATGTTTAATGTTTCTATGTGTCAGTATATAAGTTTTTGTTTAGTGTTGACATGTTTTTAAACTCAAGACGATGACAGTATTTTATTCTGTGATACTGAAAGATTTGATAATGGGGCAAAACTAGTCCCGAAACTAGTAATCTTATAAACTAGTGGATTGATGACAAGGTATGTCGTCTTAGGTAAGACGTATTGTCTTATTTTTTAAGTAATATATGGTAAATTAATTATTTTACATATTGAAAAATCTTTAGTTACGAGATCTTTAGTTAACATCTCGTACATTTGAAATAATTTAAACAAGAAAATAGAAGTTATAAAAATCTAGCAACAATGTACTTTTTGAGCAAAATTATACATGAAATTATCATGAACATTCAGAATTTGTTATTACACATTTACATCATTATTAATCTGAAATTAGCAAAACTTGATTATACAAAACAACAATCTGGCAATGAAATTATTTATATACAAATACATACAAATTCCTTTAAATATAATAAAATAGATTTTAAACTTACTATGCCAACGAGAATTAATTTATGTTGGGAATCAGCCCTCTAATGATCAAATTTTGTCTAATTGAGTTTAATGACATTTACAACAGCTGTTTCTTCAGTTCTGCCAACAGGTAAAATGAAATACTTATAACTAATTAACTAAGAATGAAGCAGTTATATGAACTTAATTATTTATACATTTGAATTTGATTTGAATTATTTTTACCTAAAATAAATGTTACTTCTAAAATAATGAAATTTATCATAAAAAATCAGTACAACATAACATTGCACAACTCGCAGATATGCACTGAGATGTCGTTTAGTCTCCTTTTAATCGATTTTTTGACATCTTCCTTTTTTGATTTTTTGGTATCTTCCTCTATCACTGTGACCTGATGAATTCATTGTATAGTTCCATCGGCATTGTTACGATACACCCTCACATGTAGTGTAGCAATTGTCAAATGTACACAAGGAATAGCAACCCCAGCCCCAGTGGAACCTCGCCCTTGATTAGCAGGGCCCTCGAGTCGCTTGGGTGATTTGTTTTCATCAGAATACATCCCAGTAAGGTAATTGGTTGGGAATGTGATTAGTATTCGACCTTTTAATCCAACCAAACCGAAACTTAGTACGATTTAAATTATTTCTGTGATGAGGGGGCTCGAGTCACGAAACATTTTGCGTTTCTACCAGTTTCCCCCAAAGGTCAATTGTTAACTTTCAATTGTTAACTTTGAAAGCTCGTCCCTCATCAACGGATTATCCAATATCGTTATCTATCAAGCATTTTAAAGATAACAAAAATATCTAGTGAATTCAGTGAGCATAATTTCAAATACCCCGTCGCAGCAAACCTGCGTACTCAGCGAATTTCCATTGCATTTATAAGTCTTAATACTGCATAAAACCACTTACCAAGTTCACAAATAAGCAATATAATATAATATTTTAATTAATCTCCATAAGAATAACATGGGAGCTTAGTACGCAGGTTTGCTGAAACAAGGGACACAAAATATGGGTTTTTATGCAAATATGAATATAACTTTAAAACTAGGTGAAGTTACATGCCAAGTTTAATCAATATACATTCATAAATAAGCGATATATGCCATTTTAATTATTCTCCATAAGAATAACATGGGAGTTGAGTACGCAGGTTTGCTGAAACAAGGAACACAAAAAATGGATTTTTATACAAATATCAATATAACTCAACTTGGTGAAGCCACATACCAATTTGTATTAATTTATGTTCATAATTAAGGGATACATAATATTTCACTTATTCTCCATAAGAATAACATGGGGCTGAGTACGCAGGTTTGCTGCTATAGGAACTATCTCGTTAAAATCTTTTTGTGCAATTAACAACAGACCACATACAGACTAAGCCATATACCAAGTTTGGTTGGTATACGTTCATAAATAAGCGAGATATAACATTTGTCTTATTCTCCATAAGAATAACATTGGACAACGTACTGTAGTTGGCACTTTCAATAGCTCTGGAACCAATGATGAATAGTAGAGCAATGATCAAAACACCAAATTGTGTATTATTTTAAGCTGAATTTAATGGTGAAAACTAAAGTTGAATATACTAAAATATTATTCGTAAAAAACTCAAAAAAAACATTTTTGGGGTACAAACCCCCCCCCAAAATACTCCTTTGGATGGAGCGATCTGGCTGGTTTTCGAATTTAAAGTCATAAATGTTGCTTTACTCGTTTGTACCAAATTTCATCAAAATCGGACCATTTTTACGAGTGACTTCGATCTTACCATGCCGACTACGGTAATAGCTTCTTACCTATAGGGGAAATTCGCTAGAACACAACTAATATAATCGTTCAAAATATTAAATATTTACGATTGTTTATGGGTGAATGATTTGTGATATCGTTATTCTGCTCACTGAAATTGATGGGTTCTTTTGCTCATCATCGATTTCGGGCAATCCGTTTAGAAGTGACAGGCTTTGAAAGTTAAGATTGGATCTTATGGGGGAAGCAGGTTGAGTGAGATAGGCTACTAAAGTCTATTTCAACCCAGGAGTAGGCGGAACCAGTCGACCGTACTAATACCCTCACCCCTTGGGTCTATTGTGTGAGATCGGGTATGGGCACGCGTCGTCGGCCTTTGTCGGTGAGTCATTGCTGCTGGTCCCAGTGTCAATATGCAAACTTTTTTAATTGAAAGAAAAACTTCAAACAAAATATATCACGCGCTGTGTTTTGATCGCCTGATTATTTTGATACCAAGTATGAAGGAAATCGGTTAATTTTGGGGAAGGCAAAGTAAATAATTAAATCGTATAGGCCCCTACGTGTTTTTCAAACAGTGTTTAATGGACATAAATACTCAGTAAATTTACTTTGATTAAATTATGGATGAGTTTGCAGTGGACAGACAGTTTTTTGTTAGTTAAATGCATTATCAAAATATAGACATAAAATATATACTGTTATCAGTGTGCATTTATTTACACTTATTCATTAACATTATATTGAAAAAAACCCTATTAAAATTAAATAAATCTTAGTAATATATTCACAAAATAAAAATAAATAGACAAATACATCAAAGTAATTTTTTCAAAAATTGTTAACACTGATTATTTGGGCCTAAAATATATTTTTATTTATTATATTTTTAGATATATGGCGATATATATTGTGTACAGTAGTAATTAAATGGTTGTTATCAAACTCATCCATAATTTAATCAAAGTAAATTTACTGACTTATTTACGTCCATTAAACGCTATTTGAAAAACACGTATACGATTTAATTATTTACTTTGCCTTCCCCAAAATTAACCGATTTCCTTCATATTTGGTATCAAAATAATCAGGCGATCAAAACACAGCGCGTGATATATTTTGTTTGAAGTTTTTCTTTCAATTAAAAAAGTTTGCATTTTGACACTGGGACCAGCAGCAATGACTCACTGACAAAGGCCGACGACGCTTGCCCATACCCTATCTCGCACAATAGACTCAAGGGGTGAGGGTATTAGTACGGTCGACTGGTTCCGCCTACTCCTGGGTTGAAATAGACTTTAGTAGAGTATAGACCGCATGAAAATGGTCCGATGGTTAATTGCCCATATGATTTGCCCCTCACCCCCTCTCACCCAACACTGTTGCCATACGAATTTCTCAAACAATGATTCAGTCTGCTTGTTTTCTATCTTGTGTACGATAGGTATGAATTTTAAAACAGACGACAGATATACTTTACCATATGTTTTATTAGACCAGAGCGATTTGGCAACAGTGTATTAACTTTCATCGGACTACCTTGGTGCTACTTACTCTAGAGACCCCTCTTAAGCATTGATGTTCATTCGGGGTCTAAAGATTTTAATTTGTATCATAAGATTTGTTTTTATTCAAGCCAACAAGTGATGAAGTGGCAAAGCCACAAGGCCGTCCAAACATTGATCTGTGGCGGCGCGGCGTCGGAGGCAGCGGCTCCTGTTTTGTAGTCAAGGACGCCGCCACAGGCACGACTGCTGTGGGTTTATAATTTAGATGGCCAGCACCGCAGATTTAATAGCTTAAGAATATAAAACACAGTTATTATTTTAATTGTTTTTAGTGATATAATTATTTTACTTAAGGTTCCAGTCCACCTTACGAAAAAATTGCGCCGCCGCGAGAAAATACATTGTTAAGATAGGGAAAAGGAGCGTTGCGGAGGTCCATAAGATTCCTGTTTGCGGCTATGATAATTATATTATCAACATACTATAAACGGGATTTGACCGAAGAAAGTTAATTCTACTCATTATCGTATTTAGAATTATGTTTCTGTCTTAAGTTGTCTTAGTTTGAAAATCTAATTTTTGTACATTTACAAGGGTTTGTAAATGCAACTCAATTAAAATAATGTAAAAAGTAAAAACGGACGTTTCTAGGTAATATTTTCCTCTTTATATTTAGTAAATATTATACTTTAATTTTAATTAATGGGTTATGTAGCAGCTGTAAAGAGAGATCCCGCAAACCCTTTCCTAGCGCTGCGCGAAAGGGGTAGGTTAGATTTATCGACAAACTGAATTGGTAACGGGTAGTAGAGGAGTGCGGAAGGTTGTATTCGCAACGCCTCTGGCTGTAGTCAGCGGGGTCGTGAGAAATGCAGAGTTATGTGGATTACGCAACGGTTGCATCTTCAATCTTCCGCGTCTTCCGATTACGTGCGCGCTTCTTATGCACGTTATGTATGAATGTATGCTATAGCATAACACCCACGTTTTTTTATGCATAAACCATAAATTAATCTCGTTTTCGGATATGGCGATGAAATAAATCCAATGCAGAAGCGAAGGTGCAAAATTCTTCTCCCATTTTGTTTGTTTGACGAAGATATGAATGCGTTTCTTGAACGTCTTAACGGGGGATCTTCCTCAATTAGGAGGGTCCAGTTAATGTTTTGAGACGAGTTTTTCAGCGGAGTTTTGTTCTTGTAATTTAAACGTGTCGAAATTCGTCCTCACTTGATGCGGGTTGTTCCAGTTTTTTTCATTATTCACATAATGTAAAGTAACATGATGTTTTGTATCCCAGTCAAGACGTGACAGATCTGGAGAACTAGATTGTGTTTCGGGTTCAACAATAAAACTATTCATCAATCGTAATAGTTTTTTAATAAATTATTCATGCTAATTATAGTTGGTATTATCAGGGAAGGTTACTCAAGGATATCAGTGACTTCTCTCATTCGTCAAGTAGTACGAATAGTTCTACGAAGCAGTTCGTAATTTCGTGTTTCGTTGAAAATTAATTTTCTTTCCGTCCTAAAACCATCAGTACTATAAAAATGCAATTGAATTATCAAGATTCCCAAGTTATAAAGAAGGAGATGGAATAGGTATAACAAACAAATTGTTGAAAAAGCCATGAATGTGATGGTAACTAGAATGACCTGTCCATTAAAGATTTGCGGTTTTACCTTTTGTGCCGAACAGGCTTATGCCTTGACACTAGATGTTCTGCACGTGCAGGCATGTTACGATCTATCTGTGGGTCACCGTTTACCATGCATGCCACAGGCTCTTGCTGCTCATTCATATCAGCTCGTGAGGCGCTTCGCGATGCTTGGCGTGGCGCTGTATTGTTCATTATACGTGAGGAGTGAAATTGTCCAAAGTGGTGACAGGAAGAAATGTAGGGATTGGAAAGTTCCTAATTGGCCGAGTGTATTATTATTATTAATAAAATAATATTATTGATTGAATCGTATTTTTTAAATGCAATTTGATAAACTTTAAGAAAGATATTTTCTGTACTAAATCAAGTATAATTCTTAGAGGGAGTATTAAATACAGCCACGCCCCCTCGGGTGCAAATTGTATGTTTATACCTCCACACGATCAAATATGTGAAAATTCTTTAAAAGCTTAGTTCTCGTGAGATTACAATTTAGGCTTGTATAAAACATTTTTGCCATCCAAATTCGTTTAATCGGCGGTTTTCCGAGTTGAGTTTTCTTTTCTTTCATGTTGATGTGTATCGATAATGTGTGATAAGTGAATGTGAAGTTTCTCGTTTCTTATCAGCTCTGTTTGATCAATTTGACAGTCTAAGGATGAAAAAGATACTTTTGTAATACAACTAAACTATTTATTTGACTGTTAAGTTCCCCGGATTTAGCTTGTACTGATTGTTAACTGTTTGTACTATGAACCTTGGGGTAGTAAAAGCGAGTTCCCGATTTTCATCCCACTTTCCTTCTCCAAAGATAAGGTCGATGTAGTCAGTGTAGTCAATACCACCAGCGACTGTCCTGTCTAGGAATAGCTAAGTCTGTAGAGGGGTGTAGTGGGAGACTAATGTTCTGCCCTCCTCAATTCACCCTTGACGGCACTTCCTGTACACCGAAGATGATATGAAATATTGGGTATCCTAGTGGGAAGACTAATGATCTGCCCTCCTCAATTCACCCTTGACGGCACTTCCTGTACACCGAAGATGATATGAAATATTGGGTATCCTAGTGGGAAGACTAATGATCTGCGCTCCGCAGTTCATCCTGGACGGCACTTCCTAAACACCGAAGATGATATTAAATATTGGGTATCCTAGTGGGAAGACTAATGATCTGCGCTCCGCAGTTCATCCTGGACGGCACTTCCTAAGCACCGAAGATGATATGAAATATTGGGTATCCTAGTGGGAAGACTAATGATCTGCGCTCCGCAGTTCATCCTGGACGGCACTTCCTAAACACCGAAGATGATATTAAATATTGGGTATCCTAGTGGGAAGACTAATGATCTGCGCTCCGCAGTTCATCCTGGACGGCACCTCCTAAACACCGAAGATGATATGAAATATTGAGAATCCTAGTGGAAGACGAATGTTCTGCCCTCCGCAGTTTACCCTGAACGGTACTTCCTGGACACCGAAGATGGCATTATATACATTCCTTATGAGATACGAATGTTCTGCCCTCCCCAGTTCATCCTGGGCGACACTTCCTGGACACGGAGGCCGACAGGGTGTCCTAGTCCTAACGACCGCGGACCACGACACCGGGAGGTTCGCAGCCAACGGTCTGTGACGTTGCACGCCGAGGCGATCGCTCATAACCGCCGAGTGACAAATGGCTGATTAGACTGAGGATAAATCGCTCCGTCCCCCGTCTCCTGCTAGCTGATGTGGATGGAGCCAATGGAGCCGTCAGCGCTGATGGTAACAGACGGATCCGGTCTGGCTGCATGTTGCAAGGGTTTACTGTACCGCTCACAGTGAGTAAATAGCCGTGAGTTAGCGATGTGAGTAAATCGTGTATGAAGTTGTTGCGTAGCTAAATATTTAGAAAGGGAATAAATATATTGTTTAGTGTTGTTGGTACGGATGTCATTGAGTTTTGCCGCATTTGATCGCTGTTTCAATGCACTAATATATTGATACAAAATCAATACAAAATTTATAAAGAACCGACGCGGTGCAAATGTAAAAAAATAGTATTACTTATTTCCGATTTCCACAGATTCCTAGTATTTACGAGTCGCGAAAAGGGGGACCTCTTAACTAGCCTACCTACATATATTTTAAGTCTGATTACGTCTAAAGGAGACATACTAGTTAACATACCCTCTGATAACTAATGTTCTTGCAACCACAACTCACGGACTCCGAGTTGTTACCTGCGTTCCCCGCCACTTTATTCGGTTCCACGCAATCCACGTGTGGTTGAGGATCGTGAGCGAACCTCTGCGCTAATCCCCACGAGTGTGAGATGGTCATCTGGAAAGCCGTTTCGGGAGTATATTTAAGTATAGGGCCTACCGCCGTTCCGGGTGCTGGTTTGGCGGAATCGGACAATTTCGTTTTATAGGATACCGTGTGCGCCTGGCAGCTGGGATGTGTGGTCGTGATTTGAAGAATGGAATCTCCAGATATAAGTTGCTTGGGGATCTTGGTTTCAGTGGCAGAGCGCAGAACGGACAAAAATAAGAAGGTTTTGTGAAACCAAATTTCGTCTGATGTGAATTTGCAATTATGTGCTAATCTCGGGCAATCAAGGTGTAATGATAACAGATTTTGCATGCTTAACTACGAATAGTTAATCTACAGTATCAGAATCGACTTAATGTAATTGCAGTTTCTTTTCCAACTCCAACTTGAGCGAAAAGACAACTAAAAGCATAAGGATGTGCCAGTTATCTGGCGTATCACCGGATGTGTCTGGTTATCTTTCTGCAATAATCTGGCTTAACTTATGGCTGGTTTCTACCCTAAAATTGTTATATATTTTATTTTAAACAATTTTACATTTCAGTTCATAAAAATCGCAATGGCACTATGTAAACTGCTTGTGCTTGTGACTTCTGTTGATTGTATTTGACTTTGAATGGAACTCTCGGTATATTTCATTACTCTGAAGTATTAATCCTATCCTATACCGTACTCTAATATGAGTAAGGTTTGCTTCCTTGCTTGCGACACTGATCTCAAAAACGGCTCCAACGATTTCCTTCAAAAATGTTCGAGAGAACTAATTTCTGGGATAAAAATAAGTTCTAGACAGGCCTCATCCCCATAAAAAATCAAAAATATAAAAAAACTAAAATGAAAAGTTAAACAAATTAACATTGGCTTATGGAGTTTAAAATCAAAACAAAAGAATTGTCACAGCTGTTCATAATCAACCACGGAACTACTGTCAAAGTAATACTCATGTTGTTTATGTTTATTAATATGTGGTTTCCTGAGAGCAGAGATTAAAAGACTTGAGTGAAGATTACATATATATAGAGTAGTAAAAAAAATCAAAGGGACATTGAGCTATAAATAACAACTGGAGGGACCTTAAAAATGTAAAAGAGACAAATGAGTTATACAAATCTGATTATCAGCAGGGGGAAGTGGTGAAATATTACTCCGAGTCATCTCAACAAACTGACTGGCCTTCCCCCGCGCAAAGCTCGGCCCCCCAGGTACTATAGTTATAATCTGTTAGTTAATTCGTGTCTTTTTATGTTACAGGAAACTTGTAAAAACATACACACCAAAGAAAAAGGACGAAGAAGATTACCAGTGAGTGTTTTTTACATGTATTTATTTTATTTAGGATTATTAACTATCGTTATCTACTACATATAATATAGTTTTAACCTTACTTAGGTTTACTGTCAAATATTAAGTTTTTGCCTTGCTCTTGCAATTTAATGTCTGCACGCTTCGAAATGTTCTATTTTTAATTTTTACTACCGGTTATGAAATGTGGGTCCAATGACCACATAATATCTTCATAATTTAAGATTACTCTAATTGTAATTTTGTTAACACTTGCACACTGCCCTCCGTCGATATTTTGAATCTATGCGCATGTATGTTTAAGGTATCCCGCTGTGTGTATATGCTACATATACATGCTCTGGTATTCGCTGTCGACTTTGTACTTTAGTGATTTCAATTTGATAGTGGGAAACGGTTAGTGCAAGTTTACTAAATACTAACAACATCAAAGAACAATCGCCTATTTCAGTAGAACCGCGTAATTTGATCAACACGGTAAGTGCTTATGTAAACAACGACATTCAATCTTAGTCAGAGTCGCAAGTTATTATTCCCGGAAACGAATGAGTCCCACCTGTTGTGACTCTGTTGACGCCGCTGAAATGAAAGTCACCTCGTAGACTTATGACTTCCTTGTGTCTTCAATATCCCGGGATCATTTGTCATTTTTTGGAGTCTTGTTAATGCTGCACGTGATTAATGAGTCAAGTTAAATGTTTGAAAATGTTCTGCGGGGTTTCATTTTCCAGTTTAATAGCTTTGTAGATAATAGCTCTTACTGATTCAGTGGCCATTCTGATACATATCGAAATATGTTAGGATTTTAATTTCCAATTGAATTACTGTAGTAATAAAGTATTGAGTTGTTCTGTACAATGTTGGGAGGGGGCTCCTCTCTCACAATATTTGGCGTTCCTACGCGCTACCCCATAAGGACATGTTAGCTTTCAAAGCCCGTGCTTTCTCAACGGAATATCTGATATCGTAAATGTATGGTTCATTTAAAATACCAATAAAATACCTAGGGATTTCAGTAAGCAACATTTTGATATTACAAATAATTATCGTTCAACAACATGCAAAAGTATGCCTATTCAATGTTTCCGATTTTTATGCGTGAATAACTTGTGATATACAAATTCTGCTCTCGGAAATCGCTTGTTTTTCTCTAAAATTAACTATACACAAAATTTCGGAAAATTCGTTGAGTAGGGACGGAATTTTAAAATTAACTAACCTTACGGGAGAAGCAGGCAGAAACGCCAAATGTTGCGTGATTGGAGCCCACTCTTAAGAATACACGCGGTGTACCTAAGCGACTATGAATTGCTGCGGGTTGTGGATTCTACAGTGCAATGGAAACGGTTCGCCTACAATGAATAACTCAGTCTAGTTCCAGTTTCCATAGCTAATTAGTATTCCGAGCAGGCGATCTGATGCGTGTTTGCCACCGTCACGCCATCAAGACTACGCACGCTCTTGTCCTCCGATCTGTTTTCTGCATAGTTTGTAGGTGTGCTGAAAACGGGTTTACTTACGCTTGCATTATTTCCATAAATATTGAACAACAAATTTGTAGTAAGTTATTGAAAATTATGGTGGCCCTTCTCGGCCAATCCACTGAAGTGGGAGGCGAATGTCTAAAATCAAGAATAGGAAATCAAGAACTGCCCCCTGGAAATGAGGCGGTGTGCCGTCTTGCTGGACTGGTAATATTAGGGCACTTTTTGTTAGTCTTCATCTATCTGAGGAATTACAACGTTTTCGAATATATCAAGATAGACCATACCCGTGTCCACCGAGATCGTCATGTCCGAGTTCGTCACATCTATGAAAATCAATGAGCCGTACTAATTAGGGTCGGCCGTCTACCTGCCCCGCCGGGTATGTCATGCCTCCTCCGCCCGAACGGGAACAACTTATCCTAGTCACAGATCACAAGAGAACGGTCAAATACCGTTCTGAATCTTTACGCTCAGAGTTTACTGATGTTGGTTCTTCATGTAGCTGAACATTACAACTAGCCTGTACATTTCGCCGAGCAATATTAAAAGTGTTAAATATAAGTTCAATTAAACTTTTATCCATGATAGGATTTGGTTGTTATATTTATTAAATTCTTAAATTTTAAGAATGTATTTAACATATTTTTAAGTAAGTAATTGCGAAAATATCATATCAAAACTACTACAACTTTGGTAAATTTAAACTGACAGCTGTACTATTGTATTTTTAAGACTGTTTTTCGGACTCACGAACAAACATCAATCGGCCTAATTCATCCTTTCAGTGCGATATGTAGTCGTATGACTTCAATTTTGTCATCAATTTTGTCACGAGTTAGTTTGTATAATTTTTAGCTACATGAAGAACCAACATCAGTAAACTTTGAGCGTAAAGATTCAGACCTGTATTTGACCGTTCTCTTGTGATCTGTGACTAGGATAAGTTGTTCCTGTTCGGGCGGAGGAGGCATGACATACCCGGCGGGGCAGGTAGACAGCCGACCCTACCATACCATTGCCGTTGAAGAAGTTAAGCCCGATATGCTGGAACGAGTGTGGCAAGAAATTTATTTTCGGTCGGGATGTTTGCCGCATCACGAACGGCAGTCACAACGAACCAAAATTACACTTTCATGTCAAATTTGAAGTGTTTTGTAACAAAATTACTCCTCCCTTGATTCTGTAAGTTATTCCAATACAAACATACATACATATATATAGGCTATCAAAGTTGTAAAGTCCTTTTTGACTCGCCCTGTATTAGGATTTATCCTTCCTCCAATCTAAAACTCAAATTACTCTTATGAGTTTTGCTCCCCTTAGCTTGAAATATTTACGCTAAATACACTTTTTAAGATGATACAAATCTTTTTGAGAAATAAATAGAACTAGAACGGTGAGTTTAACTTAGAATTTTTTCTTAATACTAAAAACTGGTTTTACGTTTAACTAGGTGTGTGTTGTAGACGCTTACGGGCGTCGCGTGCAGGCTGGATCGCATCGGCATTCCGGCTGCGTTTCCCTCGCATATCATTGCACGCACGTCGCGGCGTCCCGCGTGGGCCTAGTAGATCCCGCCGACAGTTCAATATAGTAACACCCCCTCCCCTCCCTGTAGGTGTCTTATTGGGTGGTGTCCTGGTTACCACTTGTGTACTGTGTCTGGAATATATTGGAGACACTGATTTTATAATTAACAGTTGTAGTATTTGTTTAACTCGGTGATTTAATCCATAGGGATTGCATTTGTTGTGTGTAAAATATCTACAATAGATCGGCTAACAGTCAAAGGCAGTTATTTAAAAAAAATGTAATTCCTTTGTGTATGATATTTAGATTTGTTATTACTTTAAGAAACGTTTGACTATGTTACACAATTATTGCAATGGAGCGAGCATATATAGTTTTATATTTATACAAAAAAATAGCAAACAATTTATTTTTTTAACATTCCTTGTTGTCAATTTTAAGAAGTTCAATTTAGATTGCTGGAAGTTAGATCTAAACACGAGGATCCCTTTTCCCTGTCTATTCATCTTCCTGGAAACAAAAGTGGCCAGTACATAACGTATCTTTGTAAATAGGCATTACAACTGCACAAAATGAAATCTCACGGATGCCCTAGGAAACTTGAATGGTTACTGAGTACAGATATAGAAACTATAACCGTGCGTGCGGTAGGCGTGTGCGTGCGGTAGGCGTGTGTGGGGTACGGAGATGACTTGGTGGCCAGCTAGTGAAAATGCATTGAGGGGAAGATACCCCTGCCACGATCCTTCCTTGACAATGATTGGACAAACTGATTTGATTTGTTTTGAATTGCCATTTTTGATCACAGCTGGTCGTTAAAGACCTTTAGGTTCATTGATGGTTACTTGGCCGGTTGTGTCAACGAGGTATATTTATATAGAGGTCTCCTCTGGGGTAAAACACATGCTGACCGCCATTTTAACCCTCTATACCCTCCGGTCTCCATGGCAACAATTATTTTAACCAATCAAATCCCCTCTTCACAACTTATACTAGTCTTTTTACTCTTTCGCCTGATGTTTTGTTTACAAAAATATCCTCCAGTGAGGCTTCACTCTTTGACAAGAGACGAGAGCTCTATTATTTATATACCTCGTAGGGTTGTGTCAATAAACTATGTATGAATGATGTAACTTTCCCCTCAACCCTTTGTTTCTTAGCTTGGCCAGAAAGTCATCTTCGCACAGTAGGTAGCATAGTACTTCCTAAAATGTAATACAGTCGCTGAGATCTCAGGAACCACTGGATTTGTATGATTGAAGAATCGATAGAAAAATGTCTCGATGCTTAGGTTTGCAAAAAATTACAATTTACAGCCGTAACATTTACATCGGCCCTCAGGGCTACGCCCGACAGGTCTTCTATGTTGCAATGTTAATCTTATGTCAGATCAGTAATAATTGAACTTGTTTACTTGCCAGGTGTTGACGGTAACAAAACACAGTATAAAAGCTAGATCAGCTGTTTTAAGCTAACTTCCGGAATGTCATCACAATTTAAACTAACAGAACCGTGTTTGCTCGGATTCGAGTATCTGGATTTGCTAGTGTTTTACTATTCGCTAAAACTAGGGAGTTCTTTACAATCATCCGGTGTTACAGCTGTTTGTTATTAAAAACACGGCCCATTTTACTTTGACCCGCAATAAAGACCGCGCGACGTGCGGACCGGGTGGGCGAGCGTCGCCGGATCAATGGTCGTAGCCTCTCACCTCTCATCTCTCACCTCGCTCTCACTCTCGCTCTCGAGAGCTCCGAGTGCCACCGGGTGAAGAGAGCAGCTTCTACTCACCCATCGTCTGTGGCGAAACTGATGCCGGTAATTTCAGTAGGAAGTCTTTCAAAGCAATTAATCGCGATTTCCTTGTGTTTAGATGTTTACTGCTTCACAACCTCTTGCAATTCGCTCCCAAACAAATTTGCGATTGGTTTTAGCTAATTTCCCTTTTAGGAAAGAAGCTATTTTTCTATTCAGTACTGTTTTTGTGTTTTTTTTTCAAGATTGCATCACACTTTTCAATGCCCTGCCGCTTGGTTTGGGGGTTGCACCAAAGTTACCTGTTTTAAGCGATACTTGGAGGTATTTTTTATCACCGAAGTATACTATGGTGTCAAAGGATGGTATTTTTTATCACCGAAATATACTATGGTGTCAAAGGATATTTAGTCGATAAGACATGATAATCTTCCTTACTTGTATATTATGTTATTTGAGCTATTGTATCAGTGAATTTGTAGGTTTTCATGTTAAATAAAATTTCTTTGAATATTTCTGTTGAGTGTATCACTGTATTGCAATACAGAATTTTATTTTATTTAGTTACAATATTAACGAAATTTTTCCAAAAGCGCATTACATATTTTGCTTCTGAGGGAATACGGTCCAAACTCCTCACGTTTTTCTCGACACCTGGGAATCGAACCCGTGATCCCTTGAACCGGATGATTTCATTATGTCAAACACATACCATTCAGCATTGTAGTACACATTGCAAATCTTCCTCGGCTTTTAGTTGTAGTTGGTAAATATGTGCACTAAAAATGCATTTTAATGTGATGCAGCAATTTTTTCTTTTTTCTAAGAAAGATGTCCTAAATCAGATTTCGGTGGTAAAAGAAGAATAAACTGATTTCAGGCTAAATTTAAATTTATCGTATATAGTTTTCTCCCTTTTTGAAACAATTGTTTTAATTTTTCTATAACTATATTCATATTCTTTGGTTTAAATTCATTGTTGGTGATGGCGAGTTTGTGTTATTTAAAGAATTTTTGCAGACATTCCCATCACTTAGTGATGGAAAATGCCCGCAAAAATTCCTTAAATAACATATATTTATGTACTATTGTTGTGCATTTATCACTACTACCGAAGATAACCCTGGGCTCTTACGGAGTGGAACTGTAGCTTCTACAAACCCTGGGCTCTTACGGAGTGGAACTGTAGCTTCTACAAACCCTGGGCTCTTACGGAGTGTAACTGTAGCTTCTACAAACCCTGGGCTCTTACGGAGTGGAACTGTAGCTTCTACAAACCCTGGGCTCTTACGGAGTGGAACTGTAGCTTCTACAAACAGGTTTTCCTTTTTTATTATTATTAGTCCACTAGTTAATTGAATAAATGTTAAAGACCAGTTGGGAGTATAAACAACTGGCAATTCTCAGTTGTCTCTGCTCAGCTTGGGAAGATGTCAGTGTGGTGACGTCACACTAGACTTGACCCTAATCGTCTTGTCAAATTACTAATTTCCTCTGCGGACATGCACTCTGACTCCGCCCCTCCCCCTCCCCTCTCCCTCTCCCACGTTTCTTTGGTTTGCAGTTTTTTTAGGTAGGCCGATTTGTAAGTGTTTGATCTCTTGACACCAGTTGTAGTGTGGACGGGATGGATAATCTTATTTTTATAGGCCCTATGCTACGTATGTAAAACCTAGTTTAATTGATAAATATTAGAGAATTTAACGCTGAGGGTTTAGTAGACACCCTGTTAAACAAACTATGCAAATTTAGTTTTGGTTTCGAATTAAATAACGTAGAAAATGCGAGAGACCCTCAGAGAAGAAATAATTCTGAGAGACCTTAGATTAAAGTGCATACATATGAATGAACCTGATGTATATTGTATTACCGGTAATGTATAATTGGTTATATCCTCGGTACTATATTTTCAAGAGTAGATTTGAAGTAATAACTTTAGAAACGTGACGTTTTTCGTCACACCGCGAAACAAGTTTTCCAATAAGGTTTCCAACAAAGTAAAACGCCTTTACTAAAAAAAATATATTTGTTGAAAAGTCGTAAATTATGTCACCATCAAATCATTAGAAATAATGTGGTTTTTGTTTTTGTTTAACAAGATCACTCCAGATTTGTATTTATCAATGCCCACTTAGCTTGGGCAGGTTGCCAGTAACTGTTCGCTGGCGATTTAACACTGTGAAGCAAATACAACAAGCGTTAAGTTTGACATTAAAACTACTCCATTTAAACATCATTGAAAAGTACCACCGGGTATTTAACAATGTTAAATGTCCCAATGCGATTGAAAATGCTTGAAATTTAGTTTTGTAATTACTCAACTTGATCTAGGTCACTAGCGATTGAACAATGTTGATTACTTCAATTTAAACGAGTTCGCACGCAGCACGCTGACGTGAGGGAAGTGAATTTCCACATAAAAACTTGTAAAACTCAAAATAAGTGTAAAAGCATACATTTGTCCAATTTTTTTGAAATCTGAAAACATTGATTTTTTTGGCTGTTCTGATACTCCTGGTTTCATTTACTTGCAAAGCTGAGAATAAAATTTTGCGCATTATAAGGTTAGGAGAAGGTCCAGAGAGGTTTTAAAGTAGGCTGAGGTTGCTGGCGACGATAAAAGTACTCAACAAAGGAATAACAGGCTTTTCTAGTGTAAAATCCCCATAAAACAACGTACTGTGTTTAGTCGATATACATTTTCTTTAATAACTCGGTAAATATTTATGCTAGAATGACGAGAGAGGGCTTAAAACTTTCGCCTCCCTAATTCCCATCTTTTTACATGCATTGATTTTACATCTGGGGCTTTTATGACCCTTTTTGGGCCCAAAAACTCGAAATTTGAAAGATTAATCCCCCAAAAAAGGGGTTTAGAGTTTTCCGATTGTTTTGCCCAACGAACTTGTCCAATTGATTACAGAAAGGAACGTCTCTACCAAATTTGAAGTAAATCGGACCAAAAATGCGACCGCTAGATTGCAAACACACACATATATATATGTCTATATATATATACACATACATATATATATATATATATAAAATTTTGAACGACCCCCAAAAACGTGTTCAGGGGGTCACGTTAGGAACTTCTATGGTGGTCCCGGGCTTAAGTTTCACCGTGCGGGTCATGCTAATAGTTCACTTTCCAAAGGAAATTCACTAACAAACTAACAGACTCATTCAACAATACCGGTGGAACACGGTGGGCCGTAGCCGCAGCCGCGAATCTGGCGACGCGCCACCGATCTGCTATTTCTGCGGCGATCTGTTGACATTTGTTGGCCGCGCTGGAATTGTCGCTCTGGAGAAAACTTTCCGTGTTTGCCTCTCTCTCTACGATTGTTTGTGTTTCTCAGGTTGTGGCATAACCGATATCGTACCTCGTAAGATTAGATCAGAAAGTTTAGTTTTATTGTTAGACTATTATTATTTCGTCCTCCGCAAATAACTTTGTTTGGGTTTCATGTTTGTGTGGAATGATGTACAATATGCATACATGTTACATTCAAACTTACTTTACACTCTAATCAGGAATTGGCTGCTCATTTTTTGCACCCTTAGTTTTTGTATCAATGTATAGTAAAGTTAGGGTGTAACTAACCGAATAAGATATAAATAGCGCTTTAGAGGAAGAAGGTCTTGTTTCCAGACTTCTAAGTATTATAGTTCTTGAACCGGGCAAGTTTCATTCGCATAAATATAATGCACCTTCGTACCTCCCATCTTTTCTGATTCTGCGTTTGAAAAACAGTACTACTTGGTCAGAAGAATTACGTTTCTAGACCCATAAGACCTGATTTTAAACTCACAAGTGGACTAAGAAAACTTAAATTAAAACCGTACTCTTCCTCTTGGGCAACCTTTTTTTAAAGAAGAAGGTAAGGGAGAAATTTCAACGAACAATAAAGATGGCAACGCAATATTTACAAGAAGTTATGATGTTGAGTTTAGGTACGATCATCACATCATAGGGACTAAATATAAATTAACGAAACAACTTTATTAGAAGCAAGGAGTCTTTCTGCATTATACGGATTTTTACCACGGATCCTAATATTCCTTAGACGTATAAATCATACTAGCAAACCATATGTTTGTATTTTTAATCCCAGCTGTTCTGCTTCTTTTGTTTTGATTTGCTGTCCAATGTTATTTAAATGGACCAAACCCTTACTTTGAGGGCTTCCCAAGGGTTTCTTGTTCCACGCACTGACTTGAGATCCCCAAAAAGCACATCTAGACGTTAAGGGCTTTCAAACGACACGTAAATAATCAAAATCGACCCAATATCACCACATCATAGGGACTAAATATAAATTAACGAAACAACTTTATTAGAAGCAAGGGGTCTTTCTGCATTATACGGATTTTTACCAGGGATCCTAATATTCCTTAGACGTATAAATCATACTAGCAAACCATATGTTTGTATTTTTAATCCCAGCTGTTCTGCTTCTTTTGTTTTGATTTGCTGTCCAATGTTATTTAAATGGACCAAACCCTTACTTTGAGGGCTTCCCAAGGGTTTCTGGTTCCACGCACTGACTTGAGATCCCCAAAAAGCACATCTAGACGTTAAGGGCTTTCAAACGACACGTAAATAATCAAAATCGACCCAGTAGTTTGGCCATAATCTTCTCCACAAAAATCGCCTTATTCTTTAGAATGATTGTATTTTTTATTGTATATTATTAAAAGATTACATTAAAATGAGCCTCCGTTGTCATTTACGCAAATTTGAGTCTTAAATCTAGCGGATACATATTAAATCTGTTTAAAACAATTTTGAATTTGAAGCAGGCAGATGCAGTCGGTAGCCCGGACAGGTCGTGGAGTCTATGACGCAACAACAGACGCTCTGTGCCAGTTCCGTGTACAGACACGCGTAGACAGACAGACACACAGACGCGCGGCTACTCGGCTACTCTCTCCGTGTGGCGTGTGGGTGTGGCCACTGCAGTATGGTAATGTGTGGTGGAACTGGGACAGGGGAAACGTGTGTCTTCATTCGGAACTGTATTGGCGGCCAATCAAAACACCAGTTTAATAGCACCTGGTGTTATCAAGTGTATCACGTTTCATTTAAACATTTTAACCGATATTAAATTGAAATAGAAATTAAATTAAAAAATTAGAATTTAGAAATTAGATTCAATATCTGAATTATTATTCTACTATTATTATTAATTATTATATTATTCAATATTTTGAATTAGATACAATTAAATTCAAATTTAATCTCTTCCTGTATTGTTCAGGTCTTCTTCCTTTATGCCTGTCTCACAATCTAACAGCATGCGCTGGGCACTAAGTGAAATTAACTGTACTGTAGGGTATGGGAATCATATTATTCACAGGTGGATATAGTCGAATAAGTTTCTTACTATTGTGGGATTGACCAACATATTTACGGATTTTTATTTTTAGGTTTTTGGAATCAATTTATCTTTTGAAATAAGTACCTTTTTGAACCCTTCCCGAAGCATATTATGTAGTACCCTAAAAATAATTTGTTTTTATTGCAATTCTTAGCTATTATTTGGCTACTCATTATATTAATCCGAATTTTAAAAAAATAGATTATAATCGTGTGATAAGAATGACGCATCTCGACGTAGCTCCGAAAGTGTACTTTATTTTCAAATTTGAATTAATTTGGTTATGGGCAGCCGAATAACATGTAAGCTGTGATAATAATACGACTCATACATACAAGGGTTGTTTACTAATTCGGTAGATCAATGAAGTGTGACCGTATGAATGAGAGGAACCCCAGGTTCAGGTCAGGGTGTGGAGGAGAGAAAGAGAGATAGGAGTGGCAGTGCGGCGGTGGTGATAAGACACGAGCGCTCTCTGTGGTGAAGGTCACGTAGACGCCGCTTCCGCGTAGCTGCAGTACGTTGTCAGTGTCGCAGGCGGTACAATGGAACGTGACGTACCATAAACTGGGTGGCCTACTGCTACTGCTACTGCTACTGCTACTGCTTCTGCCGCTACTGTTTCTTCTTCTTTCATACAAACACCGGGTGTGAAAAATAACTTAAAACGTAGTTCATACTTAAAACACACATATTGTAGAAAATGTCTTAAAATTACAATGACAACAAGTTATTCGATTTTAAAGATAACTTTTTTACTTACGTCAAACAATCCTTTTACGTACTTACTTATCCTGGAGTATACGTACTTTGGCATTCCTGCCATCTTCATCAGCACCTTGGTGTAGTGTAGGTTATGTCATCATAAACACTATATTCTTGGTCGTGAAGCCGCGTCGATTTATCAATTTAAATGTTTTTCGTCAGTGTATATGTTGACTTAAGTATGAATTTTAAAAGATTTAAACTGATAAATCGACGCTGCTTCACGGTCAAGAATATAGTGTTCATGATGACATAACCTACACTACACCAAGCCGCTGAAGGTGAAGTGAATGCCGGTATTATTGCGAGTTGTTAAACAGTTGAGTTTTTAAATTTAACGACCTTTGAAAACGTTTTGGAGAAGCGGCGTCACAACACAATAGTGAGTGGAGACCCAAACACATGTTTGGGCACTGCGTGTGCTTCGTAGCAGGTTTAACCAGTCAATTTTGAAATTGACCATTTCTCCCTTTTTGATTCATTGATATTGAAACTAATCGATGTAGTTCTAAACGAATTGGTTCTATTCGAATTGGCAAGGGAACTGGTGAATCTTGCCTGCTTGCCAGTTGCTATCGTTGCGCAAGTCTTATTTCCATTGTTATATTTTGCTCAAACATCAAGTTCCTAATATACACCATACGTTCAACATTGTTTTTTTTTACCAAATGTGGCGATGCAACCTACCGCACTTTTTACGCAAATTAGGGTTCTGTAAATTAAACACTCGTTTGTTTAAAACTGAATTTATTGTTACTTGGTAAATTAAAATGTGAAACAATATCTAAAACTAGATAAATGGATAAACTGGACGCAAATAATTGAGTTTAATCTTAATGAAATGTATGTAGTCAAAGGAATGAATCTACATATAAAAATGGATCGAATCTCGTGAGTCTCGCAAGAAGTGTCACTCGGTTGACGCTAGACGGAAGACTGGAGGTTGGGGGCAGTCACCACCGAGATCGTCATGTCCGAGTTCGTCACATCTATGAAAATCAATGAGCCGTACTAATTAGGGTCGGCTGTCTACCTGCCCCGCCGGGTATGTCATGCCTCCTCCGCCCGAACAGGAACAACTTATCCTAGTCACAGATCACATGAGAACGGTCTAATACAGTTCTGAATCTTTACGCTCAAAGTTTACTGATGTTGGTTCTTCATGTAGCTAAAAATTATACAAACTAACTCGTGACAAAATTGAAGTCATACGACTACATATCGCACTGAAAGGATGAATTAGGCCGATTGATGTTTGTTCGTGAGTCCGAAAAACAGCCTTAAAAATACAATAGTACAGCTGTCAGTTTAAATTTACCAAAGTTGTAGTAGTTTTGATATGATATTTTCGCAATTACTTACTTAAAAATATGTTAAATACATTCTTAAAATTTAAGAATTTAATAAATATAACAACCAAATCCTATCATGGATAAAAGTTTAATTGAACTTATATTAAACACTTTTAATATTGCTCGGCGAAATGTACAGGCTAGTTGTAATTTTCAGCTACATGAAGAACCAACATCAGTAAACTCTGAGCGGAAAGATTCAGAACGGTATTTGACCGTTCTCTTGTGATCTGTGACTACTGTAGGATAAGTTGTTCCCGTTCGGGCGGAGGAGGCATGACATAACCCGGCGGGGCAGGTAGACGGCCGACCCTAATTAGTACGGCTCATTGATTTCATAGATGTGACGAACTCGGACATGACGATCTCGGTGGACACGTTGGGGGCGAGGGCCTAAACAATACCCCCTCCAACACCCCCGCAAACGGCGTAACACCAAAAGAGGCGTATTTTTAAGGTTTCCATGACGAACAGTTTTGCATAGGTTATCAATTATTTGTATTGTACAGTACTTCAAAATTAGATGATTCAACTGGTACTTCTCGTTACTAGTGAGTGAGGCAAGGTAGGCTGATGCAACATGTTCCAATGTCCGACCCCGGTGGGGGCGGCGGAGTTGATTGAGGAAGGCAGTGCGGTCCGCTGTCGACGGTGATGGTCCCTATCGTCCGTTAATTTGATGACACAACTCCGCCACCGCCGTCCTGATTAGACAATAACCCTTTGAGAAATATCCGCCTAAATTACATTGTAGTTGCAGTGCGATCTACTTCATGACTATAGGACGTTGATTTGTGGGTAATTTACGTTTTTTTTAGTTGAATTTGCATAGGTTCATTAAAGAGATTGCAGGGATAACAAGGATTATTTTAGAGAGGATTTAAAGTACTATTGTTTTATATGATTTCTGGTGTGATACACTTTTCGTTTTGTATGAAATCTGATAAACTAACGATTTACTGTTAACAGGCGGTTTTTAGAATACGCGAACTAATTACAATTGTTAAGCGTAAATGACTTACTGTATCGTATTGTTGTTTATTAAAATTGTAAATATACGATAAGAACTAATCTAATTTTGTGTTTGTGTTAGATAAGCCGGGTTAACCTTTTACAATCCCCATACTCCCAAACCTGCATACCTGCGTACTCAGCCCTAATGTTATTCGTATGGAGAATAAATAAAATGCCATAATCACTTGAATTATCCCTAAGAAAATAAATATTTTAATCAAAAGTTAAATCTTACTAGGAGAATTAAAAAGTATATTTACCTTGATTCACCTTGGTAAGTGGCTCTAGGTAGTAGTGAGACCCATATATGCATTGGAAATTCGCTGAGTATGCAGGTTTGCTACGACGGGGGTATTTTTTTATCATCACTCCGTTGCTTACATTTTTTCTATGCTTGGATTTTTAAGTAAATAAGGGAAAATATTAGCTCCTTAAGCAGTTTAATAACTAAACCGTTCAGTGTAGGTTTAAGAAAATCCACAATTGGGTTCAATAAAACTGAAACATATCCGGTCTTGTCAGTAATGCACACAAAATACACATAAACAAAGTTGACGTCACAAAACTTACAAAAAAACGGCACTATTTACATGAACAACCGAATAGTTCAGCAGCCCGACGTTTCGCCACACCACGGTGTTAACGTGCGGCGTTTTCAAGGTTAGCTCTAGCGTCACGATCGCGCAACCGTTGCGATCGCCTTACCACGACTCGTGTAAATAGTGTAGTTTTTTTTAAGTTTTGTGACGTCAACTTTGTTTATGTGTATTTTGTGTGCATTCCTGACAAGACCTGTATATGTTCCAGTTTATTAAATAAGGTGAGTAGATTGCCCAAAAGAAAAGTGCCATTCATAAAAAATACCTCACCTAAAACCATGTCTTTCAAGAATAAAACCCCACTTATTACCTGTTAAACAGTTATTACAGATACGGGAAATAAAGAATTTCGTGGTTCTGGAGAAATGAATTTTCTTTTTCTTCAAGCTGATTTTAGTAAGTACTACCCAGTTTTTCACAAATTTCTCTAAAAGGATGAAAGGACACAGATAAATTTATGCTTCAGTAAATTGGTAATGTTTATTACATATAATTCAAGTTAATATTATTAAAAAAACTATATCAAGGTAAGACAAATTTTATTTTGTTTACAGTGCAAATATGGTATTTTGGTAATCCTAATTTAAAAAAAGAAAACATCCATTTTTATCTACTAATTTAATCAGTATGAATCAAAATACCTGCACGTTTTTTACACGTGAGATGAATAAGTGGCGAGCAACCAATAGGTGACGTTAGAATGACGTGATGTAAACCTCTCCTGTTCTTTACGTCCCCAAGGCAGAGCCCCCCTTAATTATCGCGCGTCAGGGCCGCTGCCATCAAACTATAGTAATTTCTATTGTACACTCTCGGCCATTGTACCAGCCGAGTTGTCGGGGCAAGGCTGGACCGCTGGACACTGCGGCTGCGCAGTAGGGAATGCCCCTCAGGCGCCTTGCGTCACCGTCCTCACTATAGCGATTGTATGGCGACATTGTCCAGGGTATAGTCCGGCGAGCACGGCCGCAGTAGGGAATGCCCCTCAGGCGCCTTGCGTCACCGTCCTCACTATAGCGATTGTGTGGCGACATTGTCCAGGGTATAGTCCGGCGAGCACGGCCGCAGTAGGGAATGCCCCTCAGGCGCCTTGCGTCACCGTCCTCACTATAGCGATTGTGTGGCGACATTGTCCAGGGTATAGTCCGGCGAGCACGGCCGCAGTAGGGAATGCCCCTAAGGCGCCTTGCGTCACCGTCCTCACTATAGCGATTGTGTGGCGACATTGTCCAGGGTATAGTCCGGCGAGCACGGCCGCAGTAGGGAATGCCCCTCAGGCGCCTTGCGTCACCGTCCTCACTATAGCGATTGTGTGGCGACATTGTCCAGGGTATAGTCCGGCGAGCACGGCCGCAGTAGGGAATGCCCCTCAGGCGCCTTGCGTCACCGTCCTCACTATAGCGATTGTGTGGCGACATTGTCCAGGGTATAGTCCGGCGAGCACGGCCGCAGTAGGGAATGCCCCTCAGGCGCCTTGCGTCACCGTCCTCGTTATAGCGATTGTGTGGCGACATTGTCCAGGGTATAGTCCGGCGAGCACGGCCGCAGTAGGGAATGCCCCTCAGGCGCCTTGTGTCACCGTCCTCACTATAGCGATTGTGTGGCGACATTGTCCAGGGTATAGTCCGGCGAGCACGGCCGCAGTAGGGAATGCCCCTCAGGCGCCTTGCGTCACCGTCCTCGCTATAGCGATTGTGTGGCGACATTGTCCAGGGTATAGTCCGGCGAGCACGGCCGCAGTAGGGAATGCCCCTCAGGCGCCTTGCGTCACCGTCCTCACTATAGCGATTGTGTGGCGACATTGTCCAGGGTATAGTCCGGCGAGCACGGCCGCAGTAGGGAATGCCCCTCAGGCGCCTTGCGTCACCGTCCTCGTTATAGCGATTGTGTGGCGACATTGTCCAGGGTATAGTCCGGCGAGCACGGCCGCAGTAGGGAATGCCCCTCAGGCGCCTTGTGTCACCGTCCTCACTATAGCGATTGTGTGGCGACATTGTCCAGGGTATAGTCCGGCGAGCACGGCCGCAGTAGGGAATGCCCCTCAGGCGCCTTGCGTCACCGTCCTCGCTATAGCGATTGTGTGGCGACATTGTCCAGGGTATAGTCCGGCGAGCACGGCCGCAGTAGGGAATGCCCCTCAGGCGCCTTGCGTCACCGTCCTCACTATAGCGATTGTGTGGCGACATTGTCCAGGGTATAGTCCGGCGAGCACGGCCGCAGTAGGGAATGCCCCTCAGGCGCCTTGCGTCACCGTCCTCACTATAGCGATTGTGTGGCGACATTGTCCAGGGTATAGTCCGGCGAGCACGGACACAGTAGGGAATGCCCCTCAGGCGCCTTGCGTCACCGTCCTCACTATAGCGATTGTGTGGCGACATTGTCCAGGGTATAGTCCGGCGAGCACGGCCGCAGTAGGGAATGCCCCTCAGGCGCCTTGCGTCACCGTCCTCACTATAGCGATTGTGTGGCGACATTGTCCAGGGTATAGTCCGGCGAGCACGGCCGCAGTAGGGAATGCCCCTCAGGCGCCTTGCGTCACCGTCCTCACTATAGCGATTGTGTGGCGACATTGTCCAGGGTATAGTCCGGCGAGCACGGCCGCAGTAGGGAATGCCCCTCAGGCGCCTTGCGTCACCGTCCTCACTATAGCGATTGTGTGGCGACATTGTCCAGGGTATAGTCCGGCGAGCACGGCCGCAGTAGGGAATGCCCCTCAGGCGCCTTGCGTCACCGTCCTCACTATAGCGATTGTGTGGCGACATTGTCCAGGGTATAGTCCGGCGAGCACGGCCGCAGTAGGGAATGCCCCTCAGGCGCCTTGCGTCACCGTCCTCACTATAGCGATTGTGTGGCGACATTGTCCAGGGTATAGTCCGGCGAGCACGGCCGCAGTAGGGAATGCCCCTCAGGCGCCTTGCGTCACCGTCCTCACTATAGCGATTGTGTGGCGACATTGTCCAGGGTATAGTCCGGCGAGCACGGCCGCAGTAGGGAATGCCCCTCAGGCGCCTTGCGTCACCGTCCTCACTATAGCGATTGTGTGGCGACATTGTCCAGGGTATAGTCCGGCGAGCACGGCCGCAGTAGGGAATGCCCCTCAGGCGCCTTGCGTCACCGTCCTCACTATAGCGATTGTGTGGCGACATTGTCCAGGGTATAGTCCGGCGAGCACGGCCGCAGTAGGGAATGCCCCTCAGGCGCCTTGCGTCACCGTCCTCACTATAGCGATTGTGTGGCGACATTGTCCAGGGTATAGTCCGGCGAGCACGGCCGCAGAGAAGAGACTGAAAGTTAAGTTTAAATTGCTTATTTTTTGTGAAACAATCATTCGGTCGCTATACCCATGATATTGTTTGGGTTTTTGTTGTGAAAACTTGCATTCTTGACACATTTCATAGGTACAGACAATCTAAACTGCCGTTCACCGCAGTACAGGTTACTCCGCACTCCGATTGTATATGCCGTAGGTTTTACCAGCAATTTTGTTTTTTGTAAAATTTGTACATATTATTTTTGACGTATAAAGAAGTGTTAACCAATAAAATGCGTATTTTTACTGCACGGAATGCAAAAATACTAATTTTACTTGGTAGCGGGGGCTGGGAACTAATGATAAGCGTGCATACAAACATTTTTACCTCTTGCTGTGGTGTTTCCTAAATTGAAAGGAAACAGGCTCTTTTTAACCTAGCATATAAAATAGTAAATCTGTATTGGGGTTTTGTGCTTTTTGCAGAAAATGCTGTTGAGTTATATGTCTTAACGTGATTACGACTTAAGCAATATGAATCATCCAAGTTCATGCTAGTCTTCCGTTCTGAAACATGTTCTGTCCTCATGTCTAGCTGTACAATTGTATAATTATCGTACATGCGAAAACTGTACGAATAGCACTATTAATTTTTAAAGTTTATGTAAAGGAAACAAAGTTTCGAGAAATACTATTGCTGATGAACTGAATCAATTTGCGACAGGCAAACGTTTAATAACTTTCATAGCTTATCGTATCGTCGATGTATGAAATATGGTTGAATTGTTTTATATTTATGCCTGGCGTGCCGTTTAACTGCAAACGATTACGTGGCGCGGCAGCCACAAAGTTAAAAGAATTCAGCTATAGTGACCGTGCGAACCGCGCCGGCGACGGTCCATGCCGTGTTTACTGTTAGCGGACATAACCACCGACACCGTTAAACGTGTTGTTGTGTTTGACTGCGGACGTGAATTCGATGTGGTCAGAAACTGTTAATTCCAAAATGGTCGCAATTTCAACACCTGGGGAATATTTTGAAATGTCAAATTGAATCTTAGACCTACTTCTAAGCTCTCTTGGTGTTATTTTTGCAGTTTATGCACTTTGTAGAACGAAAATAGTCTTATCACCTTGAGGGGTACGGATTGAAAGATGTGCATTAGTGAGTGCGCGTGTGAAAGTATCGTGTTATTCAGTAGCGAGCAGTTGCATTGATCGTCTTAAAATATTGCATCCAGCTTCTCCGAAGCGTAGATAAAATTACAGTTTAAATTTGTGTAAAATGTGTAACAGTTTATGATAGTAGTATTTTCATCTTGTAACTATAAATTTTACTTAGGAATAACATTTGTATGTGACGTGTATTGCGTTTTATTACTTGTTGGTGCATGGTAAATTATTTTCCATTTCACCACACTGGACTTGATATAAAATAGTGTCGAACCGCACAGAAAAGTTCATAAAACTTTTGAAAAGCGTTCTTAAATCTAAAAAGGGAGTAATTTCCCTCGCCGAAGTGGCCATCAAGTTTATTGGGCGTAATTGATTAGTCTGTAGAGTAAAGCTCGTTATTCCCCGTCTGGCTTGCGTCCAGTTCTTGGGTTTAATTTGCCAGAGAGAGTTTTGCGACGTAACTGATTGCTGGAATTTGGAAATAATCAAGTGTAGATTCATTTTGAAATACCACGTTTAACAAGAGCCACATCAGACTGTGACTATGAAAATATTGTTTATTAGTATTAACGCTCTCAATTTTATCTCTTGAATGTACGTTCAAGGATCCTTTAGTACGAAGGAACGAAATTCACAAACCAAACCGGCTCGAAATCCCACATTTTCAATGATAACTGTTCTTTGCTCTTTCGAACCAGATCTTTAAGTTGACACTATCATTTGAAAAGTATTTTCGAAAACTTATGAGACACCAACCGTAATATATTAACACGCACTATAGTGAATGGTTGAACATCCCGACCACTGATCTCTGTTAATTTCACTGACTAGAACCTGGGGGCGAGCTTTGCTCGGAGGAAGATAATGCATTGATACATCACCATGTCAGTTACTTTATCAGCTCCCTCGTTGTTTTTATATTTAGCGGTTACGGTTTTTCTTTTTTATCCGAAAATCCATATGCCCAATGTTAACTTTTTAAATGACTTATCCAGCCACATTTGACTTTACATAAGGTTGATAATTTTGACATTGAATTTCTGAGGCCAAAAAATGCCTATTTTCAAATTCCAAGCAAAGCCCTTCCGAGGGATTCCGCGATCTATTCTGCACGCAGGCATTGCTAGTATTAGAGTATACGATATTTATCGCATATTTTCACCAATTGGTACCTCTTAATTTTACAAAACATCCGTCTATTTTTAACCAACTGTACAAGACACCAACAGCAGTGTGGCCAGTGGTCGGCGCTACAAGCATACACGCTACTGGGTGGTTCTCCTAATTTCGCCAACTATACAGTATGTAATACTCCTTGCCAACTGTACAAGACACCACCAGTAGTGTGGCCAGTGGTCGGCACTACAATCATACACGCTACTGGGCGTTTCTCCTCATTTCGCCAACTATACAGTATGTGATACTCCTTGCCAACTGTACAAGGCACCACCAGTAGTATGGCCAGTGGTCGGCACTACAATCATGCACGCTACTGGGCGTTTCTCCTCATTTCGCCAACTATACAGTATGTAATACTCCTTGCCAACTGTACAAGACACCACCAGTAGTATGGCCAGTGGTCGGCACTACAAGCATACACTCTACTGGGCGTTTCTCCTCATTTCGCCAACTATACAGCATGTAATACTCAGTGTACAAGACACCACCAGTAGTATGGCCAGTGGTCGGCACTACAAGCATGCACGCTACTGGGCGTTTCTCCTCATTTCGCTAACTATACAGCATGTAATACTCCTTGCCAACTGTACAAGACACCACCAGTAGTGTGGCCAGTGGTCGGCACTACAAGCATGCACGCTACTGGGCGTTTCTCCTCATTTCGCCAACTATACAGTATGTAATACTCCTTGCCAACTGTACAAGACACCACCGCAGTAGTGTGGCCAGTGGTCGGCACTCCAAGCATACACGCTACTGGGCGTTTCTCCTCATTTCGCCAACTATACAGTATGTAATACTCCTTGCCAACTGTACAAGACACCACCGCAGTAGTATGGCCAGTGGTCGGCACTACAAGCATGCACGCTACTGGGCGTTTCTCCTCATTTCGCTAACTATACAGCATGTAATACTCCTTGCCAACTGTACAAGACACCACCAGTAGTGTGGCCAGTGGTTGTCACTACAATCATACACGCTACTGGGCGTTTCTCCTCATTTCGCCAACTAAACAGTATGTAATACTCCTTGCCAACTGTACAAGACACCACCGCAGTAGTATGGCCAGTGGTCGGCACTACAAGCATGCACGCTACTGGGCGTTTCTCCTCATTTCGCTAACTATACAGCATGTAATACTCCTTGCCAACTGTACAAGACACCACCAGTAGTGTGGCCAGGGGTCGGCACTACAATCATACACGCTACTGGGCGTTTCTCCTCATTTCGCCAACTATACAGTATGTAATACTCCTTGCCAACTGTACAAGACACCACCAGCAGTATTGCCAGTGGTCGGCACTACAAGCATACACGCTACTGGGCGTTTCTCCTCATTTCGCCAACTATACAGTATGTAATACTCCTTGCCAACTGTACAAGACACCACAGCAGTAGTATGGCCAGTGGTCGGCACTACAATCATACACGCTACTGGGCGTTTCTCCTCATTTCGCCAACTATACAGTATGTAATACTCCTTGCCAACTGTACAAGACACCACCAGCAGTATGGCCAGTGGTCGGCACTACAATCATGCACGCTACTGGGCGTTTCTCCTCATTTCGCTAACTATACTGTCTATTCTTCTCCGCCCACGGTCAGGCGGAGTCTTCCGCCAGATTCTCTTTGTACCTTATTAGTGTAATGCTGCTCTTAGCTGATTATCAGCAAATGTCGGTAGCGTGATTCGCGGTTCTACAGGTTATTTCTGTGTACTTCAGCAAAGTAGTATCATGTTTTGTGTTAAAACACGACAATCCTGTGTATCTTTGACCTTTATACGTTATCACCTTGATTAAAACCTTTACTATTACAGTAGTTGGTTTCGTATTTAAAAGATTGTTTATTCTGGTGGTATTTTAATTATTACCTATTTTTGTCTTCGACACACTAACACGACTAAGCCTTATCCCGACTAAGTGTTTATTATTGTTTTAATTGTATCACGTTCAGGAACATTGTACTTTCAACCATTCTAATATTTACATTAGTAAATCTTGATATTGTTAGATGACAGCTAAATTTACGCTTTTTTGTTAGTACACAACAAGCTTCTTTACGTGAACTTCTTTGTCCCAGGCACGTCTATTCTGTCATCAAATTGTTTAATTATGTTACCGTGTATCAAATCACTCACTAAACAATCAGTCAGTCAGGCCAAGGTCCTGTGGAGTGGTAAAATCCCACTCTCCGCTTTTAGTGTCCTGTACCTGTCACGTTATTTCTCCTGTAGCATGCTCCGTGCAGTAGCACATATCCTCTGCTGTTTTCTTTGCCTTTGTTCGTCTCTCCTGGAGTAAGTGTCCGGCAGACAATGGCGCTTTGTATGACAGTGTGTACCTTTGTTTCGTCGTATTCCTATGCACACTGCGGTTTATGGTTTTCCTCGTGGTCCACTTTTTCCCTCGCCGTGTTGCGGTCTGCTACGTGACGTCACAGCCCGTGACCACGGCCGCGTGTACCCAAGTTTCCGGTGGAGGCGACGGCACGCGTTATCGCTCCTGCTGTTTCATAATACAATAGAATCACGAAATTATTTTTTTTAAGAGGAAATTATCAAAGTAAAAAAGGTATTCCGATTTTGGTACATTCTACATTCAAATTCTACATCTACATTCTTCATCTTCATTCAAATGTTAGTATCTCAGTACGCAATCACCTAGGGAACCGTAGAAGACTGGTTCCTCACATAAGGTCTGGAGTGAGCGAACATTCGATATAACATAAAGTAAGGAATCTATAAATGTATAAACTGAATTATCTGGATATTGTGTGAATTAAATTCTCTCAAAATCTGAATATTTTCATCGAATTTCTTCTCACTCAAATCGCTCTTTAAAATAAACTATAAATGAACGATTTAGAATAAACAAACAACAAAACGCAATGACTTTGAAAGTCAACATGGCCTTTGGGAGAAGCATGTAGAAACGCGAATTGTAGCTTGACGAGAGCCTCCTCTTTAGAAAATGCAATAAACACAATGAAGATTCAAACCGATACCCAGGTGAGGTAGGTACTGTCGCTATATCGCATCGCCCGTCGCACATCGGAGCCGATGTGGCCCAGTAACGGCCCATCCGCGCCCCGCCGGGGTACTGTTACCCGAAAACCCGCAAAAAATGGATTGGTTCCTCGTCCCCGGTGTTGACATAAGCATTGTCCCGTCAACGGTGGTTTGATCGACAATCGACATGGACGTCGCAGCAGTGATCCACTCGACCGTAGTCTTGTCAGTCATAACTGTGGGACCCGTTGTGGCTATTGTTCTCCATCATTTACTATTTCACTTTTTTCAGAGAGTATTTTAGGTTTGTACCAATTTTAAATTAGGTGGAGTTTGGATCTTCACTTAAGGTTCTCAGAGGCAAAAAGCCATATTAAAAAAAAATTTTTTTGCTACAGGGAGAATCTCAAATGTGCGTCGAGTCTGGTTTGCGCATGCGTATTAATTACTCCCCCTTCACAGGCCTGAGACTTCAGTAACTTTGTCTGGTTTGCGCATGCGTATTAATTACTCCCCCTTCACAGGCCTGAGACTTCAGTAACTTTGTCTGGTTTGCGCATGCGTATTAATTACTCCCCCTTCACAGGCCTGAGACTTCAGTAACTTTGTCTGGTTTGCGCATGCGTATTAATTACTCCCCCTTCACAGGCCTGAGACTACAGTAACTTTGTCTGGTTTGCGCATGCGTATTAATTACTCCCCCTTCACAGGCCTGAGACTTCAGTAACTTTGTCTGGTTTGCGCATGCGTATTAATTACTCTCCCTTCACAGGCCTGAGACTTCAGTAACTTTGTCTGGTTTGCGCATGCGTATTAATTACTCCCCCTTCACAGGCCTGAGACATCAGTAACTTTGTCAATCTCTGATTTGCTAAAACATATGATATGATTTATTTGGTCACTGTTTTCAATTTGTTGTTATGTTAATGTTGTTTTGTACGTAAGCAACTGTTGCAGGGGGATTGTGCGGTGGGACCATCTTGCTTGCACCACCTTCCCTACTGTACGGAGATTACATGTTGGCCAGATTGTAAACAAGCTGTTGAGGGGAAGGTTGCCTTGCGCCTTTCACCGTTCAAACGCTGTTTATGGCACAGAAATCCAATAAACTATCAATGAAACATAATGGTATATAAATATAAGCTGTGATAAAAATCTGATACTACAAATCAAATCACTTCCCCCCTCTGCACACTCTTGTTAACTAACTGGCCATCAAGTCAACTTAATATAGTACACGCCACGCATTCTGACAAAATTTGTACATTGAAACATGCTTGAAACTTGGACGGGCGATATGGAACCCTAAAAGATATTTGAAACTGGGATATACCTATCTTAATAAAGTATTAACTATTAACTCCGCAAGCTATGAGTAGCTTGTGCGAGATGGAGAAGCAAACAAACACATTCAAGTTGTATTATATTAGTAGAGATTACAAAATGACCAGCATCAAGCAGGCGATTCCTCGACAGATAATAAGGGATGAGATAATAAATACTTTAGAATTAAACGGAGTATGTACAGCGTAAAGTGGCAATACATTACGTTGGTAAATAACCGGGGATAAACGAAATAAAATCCTTGCTCGGCAGTTTTAATCATTGTATTAGTATCTAGGTCAATACAAGCGATATAGCAATCCCATCGTCTTTTGAAAAATTAGACGTATATGTTCGCAGCGCTATTTTAGGTCATGATAAACTACCATCATCCTTTAATGACGCTGCGCCCGACGTTGATGGTTCTGCATGATACAGTAGGACTGATCGATTGCGAGAACCAATAACGCACGTGCGCGGACTGACGGACAGGTGACCCGGTCGTTACAGAACATGACTATGGGATAACGACCAACGACCCGGTCACTTTCACTGTTGCGGCACGCCGTGCAACACCGCGTCAGATGTCCCTGGTTACCTGGGTCTTTTGGTATTTATGGTCTGTTGGGGGAGGGAGTGAGAATGTTGACGCGATTTTGTTGACTTATGTTTCTGCTGTAACGTATTTTTTTTAAGGGAGCGCTTTAATTCACACACACTTCGTCGATCCACAGTTTCAGCCTTAGATCATCATGTGGTTAAAAGGATGAGGCTCCAGTCACCAGACGGTTTCGTGTTTCTTCTTTTAGCGAATTTCCTCTATATGGGAGAAGCTATTACCGTAGGTCTCATGGTAAGACTTAAGCCCGAGACCATGATAACTTTTCATTTTGAGGTCCCCAGACCCCAAAAACACCATTCGTTCGAAACTATATATATATGTATATATATGTGTCCGTGGGTGCGATAACTCTCGTAAAAAAAGTCCGATTTTGATGAAATTTTGTACAAACGTGTAAAGCAGCATTTATGACTGTAAGTTCGAAAACCAGACAGATCGACCCATCCGAAGGGGTATTTTGGGGGGGGGTTTGTACCCCAAAAATTGTTTTTTTGAGTTTTTTACATATAATTTTTGAAAAAGTACAATTTTAGTTTTTTCCATTGGAATCAGCTTAAAAAGACGCACAATTTGGTGTTTTACATTGCTCTACATCAATTGGTTACTGTACTGAGATATTGAAAGTGCTAAACACCGTACGTTGTCCAATGTTTTCTTATGGAGGATAAGAAAAATTGTATATCTCGCTTATTTATGAACTTATCCTGACGAAACTTGGTGTATTGCTTCATTTCATTGTAGTCTATTAATATTTGCACAAAAACCCATTTTTTGGCCGATAGTTCCCGTAGCAGCAAATCTGCATACTCAGCCCCATGTTATTCTTATGGAGAATAAGTAACGTGTTATCTCCTTTAATTATGAACATGAATTAATAGAACTTGGTATGTGGATTTACCTAGTTGAGTTATATTGATATTTGTATAAAAACCCATTTTTAGTGTTCCTTATTTCAGCAAACCTGCATACTCATCCGCCATGTTATTCTTATGGAGAATAATTAAAATGTCATAAATCGTTTATTTATGAATGTATATTGATGAAACTTGGTATGTGGCTTTATGTGTTATTAAGATAAATTAATATGCATTTTAAATTCGCTGAGTATGCAGGTTTGCTGCTACAGGGGTATTTATCTTTGATCCCGTAGCTCCTCAGCGGACTATACTAAATCGTTGCTTCCTGGCTTGTTTTAGAGTGTAAAAAATCCCGTATGAATTCGATAGTCAGAGTTTATAAATAGTTGCGTACGGGCATAACAACATTAAACACAACAACAAATTATAACGGTGACAAAAAATCAGAACATATTATGTTTTGACAAATTTTAGATTAGTAAGGTTACAATACTAAGACTTGAGACGGAGGAAGTCAGTAATGCGCATAAGCAAACCAGACTCGACGCACTTTGAAATTTTCTGTAGCAGAAAATTTGACGGCGGTCTAACGTGACTTTCTTCAGGCTTTACGCCTGCGACATCTTCAACTGAAGAACGGGGAGAAAGTGACTGCTACTTTTAATGGGTACAAAAGTAAATACTCCATGGCAAAAAGGTTAAAACGATTAGCGCAGGTATTAGGTTTATAGCTGATCGTAATGATTATTTATGGCACCAAAATAGTACGGTTTAATAATATGGTTTTGCATTAATTGCCCACACACGCACAGTGTTATCTTGAACGTCCTTGAATCGCCGTTTTTGAACTACATTTTATACGTCGAACTAATTTCTTATTCTTCCAATTACAAGTGCTATGTTATAATTATCCTCACCCTAAGCCTTATATCATCATGGTTTAATTTTCCTATGCTTTATCTATTACGTTTATATATTGTCCCGACATAATCTTGAAACAAATTTTAAAATAGAGAAGATAAGAGCAGTGATGATCGATGTTGTACCCGGAAGACAATACAGTTAGTTAGAAAGTGTTAGACTGCTAGACGGTAGACTAGGGATGGGATATTCGAATAAGAAATATATTCGTTATTCGATAGTTGCGATTTCTATTCGGTATTCGATAGTAGAGATAGTTATTCGAATAAATCTTTCGAATAGATTTTGCTACCCGTATCTACCCATTTCAATCTGGAAGATATAATACTGTACAAGCCTTTAAGTTTGTTTTGTTCGAATAAATCTTTTGAATAGATTTTTCTATTCGTTATAACTCCAGAACACCTGCACCTACCTGTGGACGGATAGACAGACAGCCGGGCGGAACTTGACGTCTAAAAATATAAACCAATCAAAACAACCACCATTTCCCCGATGTTTACCCTCACTCGTTATCACATTTTAAAGTTTTCAAAAGAATTTACTGTACTTACATGACTGTACTGTACTTCTGTATCATTACCAGATGTAGGACTTGATTAAAGAGGGAGCATGAATATAAAATATACATTTATTATGAACTATTGAACTATAAAATATTTATTAACCTTAACTAATAAAATCAAATAAATATTTGATCATTAAACAAGTTATTATAACAAAATTAATGGAAAAGGGTTTATCAGCGACTTACATCCGGCCTTGCTCTAGGTTTGTAAATCATGGGATTTATGTTTACTACTGTACTTACTTGGGTTCGAACAATTTTTTCGAATAGTTATTCGAACAATTGTTCGATAGTTAGATTTGTTCGATAACAAATAATCGATATTTAAATTTATTCGACAGTCCCAACACTACGGTAGACGGGAGTGACAAACGCCCAACAGATGTTCAGTGCGGCACGGGCCGCCAAACTATTACACACTTTTTATCGCTTCTCCGTCTCAATCTGCGCAGCCGCCGCGCCGCTTTAACCCGGTTATTGTTTTGAGTTACGCCAGCTGTTTGTGAGTGGAGCAGCGGATTGGTATTGCTGTTTGACAGCAGTTCTTGTCCGCCAGCAGTACTAAAGGGATTGTGGAAACGAGTTTAATTCAGTTCATGTTCTAATTGGAGTAAGGAAAGATGTGATGAAAGAATATGAACGTTTTCTGTTTTGATTAATTGATTGAGACGATATTCTTCCCGGCTCCGGTCTACCCCTTCCGCGCAGCGCTTGGAAAGGGTTTGCAGGACTACTCTTTACAGCTGCTACATAAACCCTTTAATTAAAGTTAAAGTATGATATTAAAGAGGGAAATATTATCTACAAATGTACCTTTTAGCGAATTTCCCCTATAGGGAAGAAGCTATTACCGTACGTCTCATGGTAAGAATTACGCCCGAGACCATGATAACTTTTCATTTTGAGGTCCCCAGATGCCAAAATCACCATTCGTTCAAATTTGTATATATATATATATATATATATATATATATATATATATATATATATATATATATATCCGTAAGCACGATAACTCTCGTAAAAAGGGTCCGATCTTAGTAAAATTTGGTACAAACGTGTAAAGTACCATTTATTTGAACGGACAAATCGCACCATCCGAAGGAGTGTCTTAGGGGGGTTTTGTACATCAAAAGTTTTTTTTGGGGTTTCCACATGTAATTTTTATTTAAATCAAATTTAAATTTTTACCATTGAATTCAGCATAAAAACAAACAATTTGGTCTTTTGATCATTGTTCTACGTCAATTGGTTACTGAGATATTGAAAGTGCTAATCACAGTACGTTCTTATGAAGAAAAAGAAAAATTGTATATCTCGCTTATTTATGAACATAAACTGACAAAAGTGGTATATGGCTTCATTTGGTTGTGGTTTATTGTTGTTTTCACAAAAAAACATTTTTTCCCCTATGGTTCCCGTACCAGCGACTATTGTACTTGGTCCTATTGTACTTATAACCTAGGTACTTGGTCCCCATGTTATTCTTATAAAGAATAATTAATATTTTAAATATTGCTTGTTTGTGAATATATGTCTTATGAATCCTATTAAGTGTTTTAATGTGTTATGTTATATATTCATTGTAAATTCGCTGAGTATGCAGGTTTGCTGCGACGGGGTATTTACTTTTTCGATGTATTTAACTGAGTTGCATTTATAAGCCCTTTTAAATGTTCAAAAATGAGCCAATTCAAACTACAGCAACTTAAGACAAAAATATTATTTCGAAATTCTAAAAAAGAGCGTGATTAGAATTAACTTTTTTCTATCAAATCCCGTTTATAGTACATATATTGATAACATAATTTTCATAGCCACAAACAGGAATCCAGCGGACCTCTGCACCGCTCCTTTTCCTTATCTTAACAATTTTATTTTTACGCGGCGGCGCAGATTTTTCCCTGTTAATAGTCTAATAGCAATTGAGGGGTGTTCAGTTTTAACGTGGGATCGGAACCACTAACCGATATTCCAGATTTAAATCAAATTATTTTGGAGCTCGACCAACCAATCTCAGTACTTCTTGGAAGAGTTCTCTGACGGGATATTTATCATGTTATGGGGTATTTACTGACTTATGACCTCAAAAAGAGGAATTTTCCTGTTAATATTGTCTCGGTAAGAAATTCCTTGGAACACACCAATTACCATAAAATATCCATAATAATCGTTTCCTTTAATACCTCTAAAAAATAATCCCATATATAGGGTATTGGGTATTAGAGATGATTAGTTTTATGACGTTCGGTATATTTTCTCGTCGTTTATGGTCTTCATTATTTTCTGTACGGTAATGATTCTGAAGTCGTACGTTCTCATTATTCAAATGCACACCGCAATTTCTCAAGAAAACGAATTTATTTTGTGAAAATTAACGATTGCGAGATTCGCTGTTTCGAAGGCTGATGCTTCTCCATAGATGTGACTGGTAAAATAACCTATGATCCACCGTTCTGCCACTTTCACCCTCAAAGTCAAGGTCTGGGAACAGTATTGATAGAGAGTGTATTGCAAATTGACAGGAGAGTGGCTGAAAGTGGCCTATTGTTCCGTGCGACTCACGACGCCGCCGCCGCGACGCTAACATCTTCCTTCCTACGTCCCGATACTCTCGTTGGCCAATTATCTTCACACGATCGTCCGTCGTAAATCCTCTCCCATCACTTTCATCTTCCTGTCATCGGAGACGATTGTCTTCCTCGCGGTGATTTATGTTTCACTTTGTTTATAGGCGTTTAGTCGGTGGTAAATCAAATTCAGTTTGAACTGATGCGATATGTCTCGGGGTTTGTTTTGCTGAAAATGTACATTGATCTGGTTTGATATGAAGTGGTGGTTTGGATTAATTGTGTAGTTCATCTTTGATTTAATGCATCGGGAATCACTGTGCTAAGGATATCCGTGATTTTTAAACAATTTTATGCCGACTTGTCACTTGTATGTTGTCTATAAATTGCGCCATATTCCGTTTCAATTGAATCAATAAGTAAATATGAAAACTTTAAAGTAACTAAGTAACTAAAGTAATTAAGTCCATACGCTACGAATGCGTTTATGAAATAGTAACTAAAGTAATTAAGTCCATACGCTACGAATGCGTTTATGAAATAGTAACTAAAGTAATTAAGTCCATACGCTACGAATACGTTTATGAAATAGTAACTAAAGTAATTAAGTCCATACGCTACGAATGCGTTTATGAAATAGTAACTAAAGTAATTAAGTCCATACGCTACGAATGCTTTTATGAAATAGTAACTAAAGTAATTAAGTCCATACGTTACGAATGCGTTTATGAAATAGTAACTAAAGTAATTAAGTCCATACGCTACGAATGCGTTTAAGAAATAGTAACTAAAGTAATTAAGTCCATACGCTACGAATGCGTTTATGAAATAGTAACTAAAGTAATTATGTCCATACGCTACGAATGCGTTTATGAAATAGTAACTAAAGTAATTAAGTCCATACGCTACGAATGCGTTTAAGAAATCTGATAAGAGGACAAGAAAGACTCGTTTGTTATCATTGAAATGCTTTAAACTCCGTTTTAGGTTTATCAATAAGTAACGTTGAAAACGTTACAGAAACTAAAATAAAAATTTGATAAGTCATAAGCTATCAATGCGTTTAAGGAATCCCTTGAACGAGTTGCCTGAAGACAAGATATTAGCTGCCTTATGACAGTTGACCAGCTGCCTGATGACAGTAGACGAGCTGACTGATGACAGTGGACGAGCTACCTGATGACAGTGGACGAGCTGCGTTTTGACAGTGGACGAGCTGCCTTATGACAGTTGACGAGCTGCCTGATGATAGTTGACCAGCTGCCTGATGACAGTGGATGAGCTGACTGATGACAGTGGGTGAGCTGCCTGATGACAGTTGACCAGCTGCCTGATGACAGTGGAGGAGCTGCCTTATGACAGTTGACCAGCTCTGCCTTATGACAGTTGACCAGCTGCCTGATGACAGTCTACAAGTGTCCACTGTCAAAGATAATTTGTCTTCGCTTATCAACAATGCAAAAATGATGTATTGACGAAGCTATCGCAATACTCGCGAATACACCGAACATACGGTGAACATTCGGTTTGGTCAAATAACGCTGGACTCTGATCTAGACCGAATGGCTAGGTGGCCTGCCGCAGTAATCCTATCTTTATGATTTTGTATCTGACCTATATAACGTCAAATTAGAGTTCATTTGTGTATGTTGAGCTTAAGAGGGCGCTCCAGTCACGAAACTTTTCGCGTTTCTACCTGCTTCGCCCATAAAGCCAATCCCATCAAAGCCCGTCCCTCCTCAACGGATTATTCGATGTCGTTGATTTATGGCTCATTTTAAAGAGCAAAACTATACCTAGCGATTTCAGTAAGCAGAATTTTGATATGGCAAATATTAATCGATCAATAAAATTCCAAAATATTCAATATTTACGATTTATTTATGCGCGAACTATTTATGATAACGAAATTCTGCTTACTGAAATCGCTAGATATATTTTTGATATTTAAAACGAACCATAGATGATCTATTTCGGACAACCCGTTGAGGAGGGACGGACTTTGATAGTTAACATTGGTCTTATGGGAGAAGCAGGTAGACGCAGAGAACTGGAGCCCCCTCTTAATGAAATATTTTTGTATTTCTTATTTCCATTCAGATGGAAATTTGGTTTTACGACAGTTGACACAGAACCGAAAGTACCATTTTAGATACTCGTATGGCGGTAACCTCCCTGGGACTAGAGGAAACCGGAACAACACCTTTGATTTAGTGCGTCCCCCCTTTGATGGAGCGGCGGCCGCGTCTGCACACCAGGAATGGCCAGACGGGGTCCAGTCGAACGGTAGATTGGTAGAAGTGGCTCAGGCCTCCGTGGGCGCCGCGCCGCGCTGTCCTGTCATGGATACGAAACATCCGCGCTCCCCACCATAGTGTTGCACTCGGTGTTCTGGGCCTATTTCACAACGGTTTATTAATGATATAATGAGAAAATCAAAGTTGAACTTTTGACAATAAAGAGCACAACCTGGGGATCACTTAGGTGTCAATCTTTTAGGAGTTCACCAATATTAATGAAATACACATTTCAACACCTAGTGATTTAGTAAATTGTTTGCAATAGAATTTGGTAATACAGTAGACTCTCAGAAATCCGGACTAATGTGGCGGATAGCTGGTACGAATTTTGAAAATCCGGATTTCCCGGAGGTGGGCATGAATCATCAATTCCGCCTTTATAGGGAACAATTATCATACTCTATTAATAAAAAGAATAAGGTTATTTTTGAGACGATGCTAGACTATTATGTCTTGAATGTTTATTTATGTGTTATTTTAAAGGCCATTGTTGTGCCTTTTGGGGTTTTGAAAAATCTATCTTCACAACTCCGCCCCCTGGGGTTTCAAAGTTCCAGTGTTATTCTTATAGAATAATATTAATACAAATTTAATTCGTAATTTAAAACAGTTGTTGACACTTAAGAAAACATAGTACAGTACAGAATAAAGAGTAGCTGTTTCAACCAACTTCTGGAATGGCATCACAATCTAAACTAATGTGAGCTGTATAATCCCCGAGGAAAATGTATTTGCTCGAATTCGAGCGACAATATTCGCTTGTTCTATTTAACTTTTGGCAGGAGCGTTCACTATAGCATATAAGCAAGCGTTAGATCTATATTTAATTACCCTGGCTAAAGAACCAGTCGGTCTTAGTCAGCAACGAGGCTACACGAGGCATCTCACCCATTCTACACTCATCATTCATTCATACTCACCTTAAATACGTCATAGCTACGTCGGGATAGTCCGCTTATGATTTCTTGAGTTCTATTAGCCTCGTCTCTGCTGGGAGCGCCTTCATGATGCATATTGTTAGATGGCACTCCCCGCAATCACAATGTTATAAGCGTTGTTCTACATGGTTTTATGTAGCCGGTATTTTTGTCACGTGCTGCTTCGTGCTGTGTGGCAGTATGGCCTGGTGGCGGCGCCCCAGCGGGATCAGGGTTTATGGCTTATGCCCATGCTCATGCCTCATTGAACAGCCTCGGGTATCGATACTGCTGCGGTTAATTGATTGTTTAGATCGATCAAATCAGGTATGAGCTTTTCAAATGTACCTTCTTATGCACATTCTGTATTGTGTATTACATATCGACAATTTGATCTTTATCAATAAAATCGCATATGATATTTCTGAATGAAAGCTCTTGGAATTGATTAGTATTACATGTTGACAATTCGATGTTTGTATCGTTCAAATCAGATGCGCTTTCTAACTGTACAGCCCTCTAATCACATCTACTGCTTTGCCTATTACATATTGACTACATGATGTTGGGCCCCTAAAAAGATTTGGAATAATTTAGCCAGGTATATCCTGGAAATCCTGAAACACATGTAGGTTCTAATAGGATAGTGTTTTAACCCAAGAAAAACCAACGAATAGTCGACAACTTTTATAAAGTTGAACAAGTCAGAGAATTTTATAAAGTTTAAATCCACAATTTTAGAGCGTTCTGGAAGAAATTTTGCTACCGTATTGCAATCCGAGTTATCAATAAGTAATTTGAGATCACAACACAATTCAACTAAAATCTTGTCAAACTCATTAAAAACTTAAATGATTTATTCTAAAACTAAGGAAAAATAGTTGATTACAACGGTTCTTTCACTTTAAGCAACCGTTGACAAATTCAAAATTGCATAGGTATAAGTGATTGCGAAATCTTAAGATTATTAGTAACAGGAACAATTTCAGATTGTCTCTTTTGATGATCCTAACATTTTTACTAGGTAACATTTTTCATTTTTCTGATGATCGTCTGATAATATTTTTCATTTTAGCGAATTTCCCCTATAGGGAAGAAGCTATTACCGTAGGTCTCATGGTAAGACTTAAGCCCGAGACCATGATAACTTTTCATTCTGAGGTCCCCAGATGCCAAAAACACCATTCGTTCAAATTTTTATATATGTATATATATATATATATATATATATATATATATATATATACACATATATATATATATGTGTGTCCGTAAGCACGATAACTCTCGTAAAAAAGGTCCGATCTTAATGAAATTTGGTACAAATGTGTAAAGTACCATTTATTTGAACGAGTTCGAAAACCAGTTGAATCGCACCATCCGAAGGGGGGTTTTTGGGGGGTTTTGTACCCCAAAAATGTGTTTTTTGGGGTTTTCACATGTAATTTTAATTTAAATCAAATTTTAATTTATACCATTAAATTCAGCTTAAAAAAACAAACAATTTGGTATTTTGATCATTGCTCTACGTCAATTGGTTACCGAGATATTGAAAGTGCTAAACACAGTACGTTGTCTAATGTTATTCTTATGGAGAAAAAGAAAAATTGTATATCTCGCTTATTTATGAACGTAAACTGGCAAAATTTGGTATATGGCTTTATTTGGTTGTGGTCTATTGATATTTGCACAAAAATCCATTTTTTGCCCGATAGTTCCCGTAGCAGCAAACCTGCATACTCAGCCCCATGTTATTCTTATGGAGAATAATTAACGTGTTATCTCCTTTAATTATGAACATAAATTAATAGAACTTGGTATGTGGCTTTACCTAGTTGAGTTATAATGATATTTGTATAAAAGCCCATTTTTAGTGTTCCTTATTTCAGCAAACCTGCATACTCAGCCGCCATGTTATTCTTATGGAGAATAATTAAAATGTCATAAATCGTTTATTTGTGAATGTATATTGATGAAACTTGGTATGTGGCTTTATGTGGTATTAAGATAAATTAATATGCACTGGAAATTCGCTGAGTATGTAGGTTTGCTGCTACGGGGGTATTTATATCTTCTGCGGTAATTTATTATATACAAAATGTTCGTGAATATAACAATCGATTTTTATAACAACTTTTCGTTGTTTCTGTATACGAGATAGTTTTCTTTGTGCCATAAAGTGATAGTTATTATGTTTTGTCGTTCTTGCAAATTTTAAACCCACATAGAACGGTATCAAACGATTGTACGTCTTTCTTTGCGCTGGTTCTGGCAGATTATGGTTCTGAAAAACGTGTGCCATCAGAGGTACATTTTCTTATTATTTAATTGAAAATATTCTATCATCATCATCAACGTTTTTGTCAGACAGCACTACAATCATGCAAAATACATGGTCAGGCAATATACATGCAATTGTTCAAAATTTAAGTTATAAAATAAAACAAGCAATAAAATCGAGCAGTAGGCCAAGGTAATAGAGTAATAACCTAAATACATGCATAACAATCCGTAAGTCCAAATAAGCAATCACAATCAACAGTCAGCATTACAATTTCAAAAGATAGTAGACAAGCACTCTACGATTAGAAACAAAATTGTGCAATTCAAACTTAGGACGAACGTACATAATTAAAAAATACTATTCAAAGCTGTTTCTAAGTAGTTTTAAGTCCGACGTGGAATATATTGTTCTGCGAGAGTCAGTAACTGTCCAAACTAACCATACCGTACAGCTTTGGGTTGTTGTTATCATTCGGTACCTTTTGCTCACTCCTGGGCCACAATAAATCTAACTCGTTTAAATAAAAACTATTTACTCTCCTATCTGGTTTTGGTTATAATATCTAACATTTCAACCAAGTCTGATCATCGAGCCAGTCGAGGATGAGATTCGCGACGTGCGCCAACCAGATGGCGGAAAAACAATCACAGAGGGGGCAACTAGCACTAGCGTATTGCGTCACGGACCCCCTATAGCCCCGGCCTTGCAGGGCGATGACCCGCCCGCTACGCAAAACATTGGGTAACGTAAGTAACAAAAATACAATGTTTTTTACCATTCAGTAAAACTGTTGAGTAAAAGCGATTGGCTGTGCTAATGCTTTATTCGCGTCGACCAATGCCTTTTTGAGGGACTAATAATAATGTCGTAGCATTGATTTTACATCCTACGAAATTCCGAGGACACCCTCAATCCTCCGATTTTACCCTCAACCTGCATTCAGATTGAGTCACTTATTCAACTCTTAGAAGTATTTGTATTACATTTTCAATTGAGTAGTGAATGACACTTTATTTTCGTCTGTTTGTTGAAACAGTCATAATATGGAGGAGGTTGGGTTTGGGTAATGAGGGTCTTAGAGATGTTCTTTCAGTTTTGTAATGTTTATTTTACTAATTATTCGGAAATTTCTCAAAAATTAAATCCAAAGAGCTGCAATTGCAAACTCTGTAAAAAATTGTGATTCTAAATTAAATTGTTTCCAGTTGTAAATTAACGTTTAACAGTTTCGCGTTCTTTTTAGCGAATTTCCCCTATAGGGAAGAAGCTATTACCGTAGTCGGCATGGTAAGACCTAGGCCCGGGACCATGATAACTTTTCGTTTTGAGGTCCCCAGACCCCAAAAACACCATTCGTTCGAAACTGTATATATATATATATATGTGTGTGTGTGTGTGTGTGTGTGTGTGTGTGTGTGTGTCCGTGAGCACGATAACTCTCGTAAAAATTATCCGATTTTGATGAAATTTAGTATAAACGTGTAAAGCAACATTTATGACTTTAAGTTCGAAAACCAGCCAGATCGCTCTATCCGAAGGGGTATTTTGGGGGGTTTTGTACCCCAAAAATGGGTTTTTTGAATTTTTTACATATAATTTTGGAAATAGTCAAAGTTATTTTTCCCATTGGATTCAGCTTAAAAAACGCACAATTTGGTATTTTGATCATTTCTCTACGTCAATTGGTTACCGAGATATTGAAAGTGCTAAACACAGTACGTTGTCTAATGTTATTCTTATGGAGGAAAATAAAAATTTTATATCTCGCTTATTTATGAACATATACTGACGAAACTTGGTATACGGCTTTATCTGGTTGTGGACCATTGATATTTCCTCAAAAAAAAATTTTTTGACAAAGGCTCCCGTAGCAGCAAACCTGCGTACTCAGCCCCATGTTATTCTTATGGAGAATAAGTAACGTGTTATCTCCCTTAATTATGAAAATAAATTAATGAAATTTGGTAAGTGACTTCACCTAGTTGAGTTATATTGATATTAGCATAAAACCCCATTTTTTGTGTTCCTTGCTTCAGCAAACCTGCATACTCAGCTGCCATGTTATTCTTATGGAGAATAATTAAAATGTCATAAATTGTTTATTTATGAATGTATATTGATGAAACTTGGTATGTAGCTTTATGTGACATTAAGATAAATATATATGCATTGGAAATTCGCTAAGTACGCAGGTTTGCTGCTACGGGGGTGTTATTTATACACGTTTACTTTTCGGTACACTGAAATGACCAATATCGATTATTAATTTAGATGATTTACTTTGTTTTTTTATTGAGGGATAACTGTAGTTTTAGTACAAACTACAGTGAACTTTCAGTGAATTGAAGCCAGATAGATGTATTACTACCTGTTCCAATTGCACCGGATGAATTGAAGCCAGATAGATGTATTACTACCTGTTCTTTCAGTGAATTGAAGCCAGATAGATGTATTACTATCTGTTCCAATTGCACCGGATGAATTGAAGCCAGATAGATGTATTACTACCTGTTCTTTCAGTGAATTGAAGCCAGATAGATGTATTACTACCTGTTCCAATTGCACCGGATGAATTGAAGCCAGATAGATGTATTACTACCTGTTCTTTCAGTGAATTGAAGCCAGATAGATGTATTACTACCTGTTCCAATTGCACCGGATGAATTGAAGCCAGATAGATGTATTACTACCTGTTCTTTCAGTGAATTGAAGCCAGATAGATGTATTACTACCTGTTCCAATTGCACCGGATGCTCACAGTTTCTCCATTTCTTATCATGATATTCCAATTGGTCATTTAGAGTTAATCGATGAGTCATACGAAAATCTAGTCACCGAAAACTGAATCACAATCGCCATGACCAATCCCGAAATTTTACTTTTAATTCATGATCTGTAATTTAATAAATAAAAGGGACATTATAATTGGTCAGGTGTCACAGTGGTTGATGTGCGGTATAACGACCGGAGACCCGGAGTGGTGTGCAGGTGTGTCGCACCCCTAGGTCACGCCACCAGGGGCACGTGCCGCGTCCGACCGTTTGTCTGTCTGTCTGTGTGTACAGAGGGTTGCACCCTTCATCCCTCTCCCCACCCACCGTCACCCTCTCTCCCTGCCTCGCCGTATCGCTACGTCGTTATCCCATCTATTAACCTCTCCCGGCGGTGTAATAATGTGATATTTTTGTCAGCGATATCCCCAAAACGAAATGTCGAACTGAATAAGGTACAGTTGTTTGTGACGCGGAAAAGATTCTATTATTGGATAAGTACAAGTGTTTTAACGTAAAACAACTATTGACGTAGCAAACACGATTATGTGGCTACGGAGTTTATTGTACGTGAAACAAATTGAGTATAACAAAATATTATTGTACATAATTATGTAGGCTTACTATTTTGACAAAATAATAAATGTGTCACAACTTTTTCGTAAAATTATTGTGATGAAAACATACATTTTTCGTGAGAAATGTCCTAAAATCCTGTATATAAAGCGGTATTTGAATGATTTGTTTTAAATCAGTTTACGTTTACACTTAGTTTGAAAGTTGAAAAAACCAGTAATCTTCCCGAACTGTATTTTTTAGGTGTAGTGTATTATAAATTGTTGTTTACAATCTCTCTAAAAGATTTTCGCTTTCAGAGCCATAACCAATTATTATCCAAATATCCTTAGTTTAAAATTCATTTTTGGTGTTGGTGGAGTCAAACATCCGCAATAGTTTCTTAAATAACAATATTTTATCCGTGCTGTTAATCTGTTACACGATCTGAAGATATTTATAACATCAACTTGCACATTGTTAACATCATTGCAACATTGTCAACACAAAAAAATACCTAAATACCCCCGTAGCAGCAAACCTGCGTACTCAGCGAATTTCCAATGCATATATATGTATCTTAATACCACATAAAGCCACATACCAAGTTTCATCAATATAAATTCATAAATAAACGATTTATGACATTTTAATTATTCTCCATAAGAATAACATGGCGGCTGAGTATGCAGGTTTGCTGAAGTAAGGAACACAAAAAATGGGGTTTTATACAAATATCAATATAACTCATGTAGGTAAAGCCACATACCAAATTTCATTAATTTATTTTCATAATGAAGGGAGATAACACGTTACTTATTCTCCATAAGAATAACATGGGGCTGAGTACGCAGGTTTGCTGCTACGGGAGCCTTTGGTAAAAGATTGTTTTTTTGAGCAAATATCAATAGTCCACAACCAGACGAAGCCGTATACCAAGTTTCGTCAGTATACGTTCATAAATAAGCGATATATAAAATTTTTATTTTCCTCCATAACATTAGACAACGTACTGTGTTTAGCACTTTCAATATCTGGGTAACCAATTGACGTAGAGAAATGTTCAAAATACCAATTTGTGTGTTTTTTTAAGCTGAATGGCAAAACTAAAATTTGACTTTTTCCAAAATTATATGAAAAAAATTCAAAAAAAACATTTTTGGTGTACAAAACCCCCCCCAAAATACCCCTTCGGATAAAGCGATCCGGCTGGTTTTCGAACTTAAAGTCATAAATGTTGCTTTACACGTTTATACCAAATTTCATCAAAATCGAATCATTTTTACGAGAGTTATTGTGCTCACGGACATATATATATATACAGTTTCGAACGAATGGTGTTTTTGGGGTCTGGGGACCTCAAAACGAAAAGTTATCAAGGTCCCGGGCCTAGGTCTTACCATGCCTACTACGGTAATAGCTTCTTCCCAATAGGGGAAATTCGCTAAAATGATTCTAATCTCTTATTATTTTCAAAGTATTTTTATGTTTTATTTTCAATGGGATTTTTAGTCTTGTTCAAATTTGTTATCGTAGTACACTCGTGCCAAGCGTTTTAGAATATTAAAATTTACAAATTGAGGGAGTTTCTACGTCTTAGAAAGTTTTAAATAAGACCAGAGGTTTATGCAGGGTGGGTTTTATTCCACAACTCCGTCTGTCGCGCCGGGCGGTCTCCCCGTTCACCCCTGGGCCGCAATAATTGAATATCGCATTGGGATCCGGCTCAGAATAACGTACCCGTAGAGCCGGGTAATGCCGCCGATGTAGAATAAACAACCCTCCGACCAATCTGGTGCAATATTGAGTTTGGCAACTTCGTTAAACCCGATCGTCGAATAGAGTGTTATTGTTTGATTTGCAGTGAGCCAAATGATAGTTTAATTTGTTTTGTTATAATACACTCGCGGTGCACTGTTATTTGCGTTTGGTTGAAGAGTTTTTGGTGCTGTGGGTGGTAGAAACACTCAACTCCAGATCGATTCATGTCAGAGGTTTATTAGTTAGCTAGACCTACAAAAAACCCGGCTTAAATCACTTTTACAACGTAATGTAAAACGATGTGCGTTAATTCCAACAGCATCATAAACCTGTTTGTTTTTGTATGTAGTTTTTATGATGTCATTGAAAGGTTTATCTCTTATTGAATCGTTATAGTCTTGTATTTCCCTTTCAACTCGTTATTTAGTCTTTCAGCGATTACAAGTGTTAATTATTAAAATCGTTCAACATTTTATTCCATTATTTCAATTCGCGTTTCCCCTTCCCTTCGCTAATCTGATTAACCTTTGATGCCTTGCTTGACGCATTCGCAAGTTGTTTTCCAGGAAATATCCCCTCTGTAAAGACTTCACGGGAAATAAAAGACCCCACTCGTTAATTAACAAAGTGACTTGACTTTGGCTCGTTAATTGAGATTTAGGCGCGGGGCGTTTGGGGCGCCCCTTGAATGTCGGGGCGGAGTTGAGTATTTTGAGTGCCCTTAAAGGGGGGGGGGGTTGCGTCACAAGCTCCACGTGGGTTCTGGGCGACGTTTGACTGGACTTGAGTTAGTGTGCGCTGGTGAGATGATGTTTCGGAGACTCCCTCTTCCCGCCTGCAAATTGGATATTTGGATTAATTTTATAGAACGAAATAACGTTTATCTTTTGGGGAAAGGGAATTGTTTATTATTAGCAATTCTGAAATTTGAATTTTCCAGCTATTGCGATATAAAATACCAAAGTTATATTAATTTCCTGATGGAGATTAAACCCTTTTGAACATACAGTCGTACCAACTCGTATGAAACGCCGAGGTAGGTAACGGCGAGGCTTCATTCGTGTATGTCTACAATTGCATTCCAGGGATCTTGTCACACGTACAGTCAGTGTACAGACACGTCTAATATTCACACAGACTCCATTGGTGGGGAGGGGAAGGGGGTAAGGATTGTGAGAGCAGAAACCGTATTGGACCACAGGCAACCCCTTACTGCATGTCCTTCCTCCTTCGCGCCTCGTCCGAGTAGGCACCAGCTGTTCGCTCTGTTGTGTCACCATGGGACAATCCCGGGGAGATTGGTGGGCACAACAACATGAATCATGAATACTTCATTCAAAAAATAATCAAATACAAATGCAGTTAGTTATGACCCCGTTTTCCAGCGGTTATTTCCAAATCTAAGACATTTTGGTTTTACGTACCTTAGGATTAAACATTAAACATGTTATTTTTTGTGTGTGAAATATGACAGTGTAATTTTTAAAACTCTGAGTGCCATATTTAGTAATGCAACTTTTTCCGTTTGAATTAGTTCTTGGACCAACCGAGTGAGTTATAGAGTATGTACAGTAATGGAGTTTGCGCCATTATGCAAACATTGTAGAAATGCAACAAACCGAAGCGAACCGTGTCATTTCCATGGCCGCATAAAATTAACTCAACAACTTGGACAGAATCCAGGCCCAGTAAACCGTGTCCAGAGTTGCTGGTAAGTCGAGCTTTCAACTTTATTGCCGACTGAACCAACTAAAACTGATTTTGTGCCGGTCAAACTCTGTCGCTGATTAAGACCCAGCGGTCCAGCAATAACTGGAGCACCGCGGCAAAACGGGTTTTGCCAGAGGATTGTTTAATCTAGTTGTCAACTTCGTGGTGTTTTGGAGAAGTCGCAGATCTGATTTGATTTTGTAATCATTCCATTATCTATGGAGTGTTTATTATTCCTACTACTATTTTAGGGAATCAGGGAGTGGTAGTTATTGTTACAATCAGTTGTTAAGCTAGTTTTGCTGGATTTATATACCGGGTGTCCCACGAAGAGGTCGCTATTTTTGAGTTAATATACCACACGTATCGAACACGCTACAAACTTGAAACTCTACACTTATAATAAATACACATGTAAAAAATACCCCCGAGTCTCATTTTATTCTGATTAATCAGAACAAAATGGCGGAACATCAAAATAATGGTGTGTGAAGTAATTTTATTTGCAAAAATATTTCAAATTAATTCTTGATTTTTTACAATGTTATTAAGCCCTGATGGCAAGGAAGTAAAAATGAGTCATAAGCCGTTTTTGAAAAATTGCCGAGGTATCAACCTCATTAATTCATCATCTGTCGAAATGAAATGTTGTGAGACTAAACTTTTTCCTTCAATAAGGCCCATTGGACATTGCGACGGACGTTAATTAATTAATGAGGTTGATAGAAGAGGAACTGTTGTTGATACCTCGGCAATGTTTCAAAAACGCTTATGACTCATTTTTGTTTCGTTGCCATCAGTGCATAGCGATTGATGGACATCAGTTTGAATGAAGGGTTATGAATCAAATTAATTTCATTTATGATTTACCACTTTCCTATCTCTTTAATTTCTTTAATTTTATTTATTTCTTAATAACATTGTAAAAATTAATAATTAATTTGAAATGTTTTTGCAAATAAAATTTCTTTAACGAAAACACACCATTATTTTGATGTTCCGCCATTTTGTTCTGATTAATCAGAATCAAATGAGACTCGGGCGGGGGTATTTTTTTACAAATGTATTTATTATAATTGTAGAGTTTCAAGTTCGTAGCGTGTTCGAGACTTCTGGTATATTAATTCAAAAATTGCGACCTCTTCGTGGGACACCCGGTATATAAGTTAACAGGTGTCTTCAGTTGACAAAACGTTGTACCAACAAACTTGTCGAAAAATTGCAAATATTATTGTGAAAAGTGTTCAGCCACAGTTGGTTTAATGTTACGTTTCAGTTGCAGGTATTAAGTTTAAGGTACTTAAAAGGCAGTTTTACATAATTTTACAACTAAATTTTTAAGTAATCAGTGTGATGGGATTTACTTACAGTTTAAAAACCTCGAAGTAAGGAAGTAAATATTTACGCAAGTTTTTGTTCAGTTTATTTGAGTTCCACAGTAGAGTACAGTGTCTGTGTTATTGTTATGGCAATGTTGTCGACTCGATCCTATGTGGTTTCTGGTTGCGTTTCCCATGATGCTTGTTTGCGCTCCTCACCGTCCACTCGCATTGTCACGACGACGAGGACGGTCCAATAGATCGGTACTGGGTCCATTAGAGTAACCACCGTGAGTCGCCCGACCTCAACGGCACGGCTGACCTCACACCCGCACCTTGCGACCTCACAGAGGACCGGGTTGGACAGTATCTAGTGACCTCTCCGGACCTCACGCTAAGCAGCCATGAAGCCACGCTGTGCTTCTCGAATGTAATCTCTCCCTCCCCGCCTGTGGGGGTGTATTTGAGAACTTGTGAAGATGAAACTTGTAAATCCACTTTTCATTGCGTTGTTGTGATATTTCGAAGGTAAACAAAAATGTCGTCTCTACGACTTTTAACTTTCTAATATGAAACTGGTTTGGTTTTGGGATTTAAAAGAGTGTCATATCACGTTAAATTTCATATTTAACACTTGCAGTTGTATTAATTAAGTATTGTGGAAGTAGCACAAGTGCAATATGTTTTGAGGTTCTCGCCTGAATATTTGGAGTCTTTCTCGCTTGAGCGGTAACTAAGTATTTAAACGTTTGTAGAATAGTAATTTATTTTCTCTAAAATTGTCTCCCTTGAAATTCCCGTTACAGTTTCTAAATACAAGTTTTCTAGGTAAAAACAACCAAATAACGCGAAGGAACCGGAAGCCATTTTTTTGGCTGCATGTACTTAAAATTATCCAGTTAGAATCGGAAAAGGAATATTTCTAATCAAATTCTAGCAACTAAACCACATTTGACATATATTGGAGATTATTTGACATTCGCTTTAACCGTGTCATTACGACAGTTATCTGTCTAACCAGTGTAACCACAACCGCCAACCGGTTATATCAGATCGCCGGCGTCATTTCTAATCGGGAATTACTCGCTTTCTTCGAGTCAAACGACCGACGTAAAGTGTAAAATCAACATGATAAACAACGAGCGGTCCCAACGTCCAGCGTCCAGCGGTCCAGCACGTGGTGACGCCGACGCCGCGACGTGGCGGGACGTGATGCCTGGTCCAAAGCCGAATTACGCGACGCCAGTACACAATGGCCACGTCCCACATGCCGGGCACAATAGGTAATGGATCGGCACCCGATAGTGATAATAGGCCTGGGTGAACCAACCCGGGTGAACTGGTTTGACCTCTGGTGAACCGCGGCGGGTCCTCGCTGTGATGGAGGGTAATGGAGTTGTTTTAGGGTGGGTTTTCTGTCATAAGGGAAGGATTTTGCGGGTTTTATATAGGATCGACTCATGTAAGACTGACTCTCTGCAATGTATTCGGTTTTACAGTTTGAAACAACAGATTTCGCAGTATTTTTTTCTGTCAGGATTATCAGATTATGTACAGTATTGACGAAGAATTTAAGCCCTTTCATCTGGAAAGCACAACTTTGGTTGGTAAGATTTGAAGTGGGAAAAGAACAAACGTACTATGCACTCCCCTCGCCCATCGTCTGAATGGTTTTTGTCTGCTGGTCCAGAGGAAAGGACTTTCCTGCATGATCTGTCATTTGCTTAAGCGAAGATCAACAAAATAAACCAATATAGTACCAACATATCCCCGTTGTACACTTGAATTAGGACATTGTTGTAAGTTGAATTTAAAACTTTTCAGTTCAGCCCGAAGCCCCTCCCCCCGTAAATCCACTAACTGCTGCTGTAGGTCGGAAGTACTGTATCAGTTAGATGTGTGATTATTGAGTTCTCTCCGGTACCAGTATCAGATACTTTTTTATAACGATTAATAGGCACACACGTGACTGGTGGGTATCAGTTACAAAGCACTGATAGCATACATCTCGGCACCAGTGTCGCGGCGAAGAGTGTCACGGATGCCGCCGTTTCCCGGTCCATTGAACCTCTGATGGCCGAGACCGGATCGGTTTCCTTTTCGTTTGTTTCTTACAGCGTCTCGCTGCGACGGCTTCTTGTTGATGGTCAGTCCTCACGACGACGACGTCGCGACGTTTCTTCTTCTACCTGTTCTAGTTTTCTGTGTCACAGGTCGACATTGGGTCAGGGTTGAGGCTCCTGAACCAGATCTAATCGTTCAAAGTGTAGTCATATAATTGTTTGGTTTGCGTCTATATTTCTGTTTTCATAGTCTACTTTGTAGTGACGCAATGGTGTTTGTAAGTGTCGACTTTCAGCCGAAACAGCAGGATCATTCATTATTGACACTCCCAAAAGAGGAAAGATTCCTTCAAGAGGTCAAAGGTCAAAGGTTACTGTGGTGCTGTGTTTGGGGTGTATTTACGTCATTGGAAAGAAAACGGTCCAAACCCTGATCTTGTTATTTTCTAAGTTTAATCTGTACAGATTAAGTTTAATCTGTTCTTGGAGAGCATAATTTGTCAATTGCCCAGCACAAATGACAGATGACAGCTGGATCCAATATGGAAACTTCATACAGTGTTCATATTTTTCGGTCAAGATTGATCTTGCGAACCTCAACTCAGAGACCAAGCTTTCTAACCAATATGCTACCCAACCAGTTTTCTTGTGGTTTGATATATTGTACATTTATATTGATTATAGTGCTATTGCGTATACCCAACTATAATTACCCTGTCGAATGGTAATGAACTGATCGATCTTCTCCTGCCACGCCGCGCCTTGCAAGGTTTTGCAGGATTGCGCTTACAGCGACCATGTACATCCTATGGAATCAATGTTAACACGCTATGTTATAGAGTAAGAAATCATCTATATACTCTTCACGATTTTAACTACAGTACGTTATATTCCGAAATGAGCTATACTTATGAACCTTTTTTTTAAGTATAGAAACTTATATACTCTTCAAGCAACACCTAAGGACAAATATTTTGTATTTTGAAATTGAAAAAGGAGTAGAAATTACTTTCTTCATTTCAAATTCGTATAAAGTGCATCTCAAATTTTAGTTCCTAAGGCCCCTAGAAGAGTTCCTAGTTCCATGTATTTTCACACGACGACGGCCATTTTTCGTAGATTGGTCCGGAGCATTAAATACTTGACGGGAATCGCCTGAATTTAATCGATGTCAATCAAGAAAATGTTAGCAATCGTTTTTCTGATGTCGGATTGAGGTGATGGGTACATGTTATTGTAGCGGACGGTGATGCGATACAAGGAGCACCCACGACCTCGGCCATCGACCACGGCAAGGCCAGACAGAGGTGACGTCATCACGTGGGCCTGGGACAAATCACGTTATCACGACCACATCTCTCTACCGACCCCTGCATCGGTGTCATTGTTTGGGCCTGGGACTGATCACGTTATCACGGCCACAGCTCCCTATCAACCCCTCTGTTGTGTCGTGACGTCATAGTGTGGGCCTGGGACTGATCACGTTATCACAGCCACAGCTCCTTATCAACCCCTCTATTGTGTCGTGACGTCATAGTGTGGGCCTGGGACTGATCACGTTATCACAGCCACAGCTCCTTATCAACCCCTCTATTGTGTCGTGACGTCATAGTGTGGGCCTGGGACTGATCACTTGACCCCACCAGCTCCCAACCGACCCCACCCCACCATCTGCGCTGTGACGTTATCGATATGGTATTTCGGTGTGATAACTAGGGCAAGTTGGGGTGTGATAACTAGGGCAAGTTGGGGTGTGATAACTAGGGCAAGTTGGCTGCTTGGCCTGACTCTGACATCACCCATGCATAGTTTATTTTGTATTCATTAATTTACTTTTTACATCCAATGATCCCAAATACAACTGGATGGTCTCATTGAAAGCGCTTATTTCTCATAAAGCACCATTCGGTTACAATGGCCGTATAATTTAAACTCATTTATCTGGTTTTTATAACATTCGTTACTTCAACATTACAAATATTTTGTTAACATAATTCAAACACTCTAAAATAAAGCGGTCTAAACCTCACTAAGAATTTACTTCATTAATTACGTTTAAGGAAAGGCAATAGATGAGGGAAGAATTATAATTCACCCATTTTCTTTCTCAGCTTTACGGGCGGTTCCGATAACATCCCCAAAACGCAGCGCGATACAGTGGAGGCAGATGGTTCGGTCGCGGCAGTGGTTGCGGTGTTAGTGGGAACATGCTAATGACGAGTGGACGGTGGGAATTAGTGGGTCTAATGGTTCATTGTGTGTTGTTGCCAGTCATGTGTTGTGTTGTCTGTACAACAAACGTTCCGTCGCCTTGTTACCGAGCGTCACTCGCTCTTCTCCCGACACAACTGAGTTAGGGCCTAACTGTGATCTGAGACAACCCGAGTAGCGTTAATACCTGAATATCCGAGATCAAATTATTAGAGTTTTTTTAAGTATTCAACCGTTATGTTTTCCGAATGTAGAATTATCCTAATTATTTTTATGGGAAAAAATATCGAAGATCCAAGACCACTGCCGGTTAGTCACCTTGATTCATCTTAAACAGTTTAATCATTAAATTTACAATATATTTTTTACATCTTGATTTTTTGATCGGTTTACAACTACTCGTTTACTGTTGAATGTTAACCTGATGAAGATCGCTGTTTGCATTTTGTAACAACCAGTACAGTTGGATTCTTGTAACTTTGTGCCTAATGGGCAAAAATATAAAATGGCGTGCCGGACTCATAGTTAGAAGAAGCCCCTTATTTATCTGGGGTTTATTCTAAGGACTTTATTATTGAAAGAATTTATTTTTCTGGGTTGAATATCCTGTTGTTGTGGTTGCGTGAGTTGTTGCTCCGTACTCCGCCCACGGGTTTGCAGGTTACCGAGTTCGCAACTGGACTGAGACTAACCACCTATACTCACTGGAGACCTCTTTAATATGTAGCACAATGTATCGCTTAGTGGATAATCTATTTACTTAGTTCTGTTATGTTTATAAAAATATTGTGTCCTATCCTTTAATCCATTAAAATTAAACAAGTAATGTAACTTATGTATGCAAATGAATCTCGGAATTATGAGAAAGGATTTTGATTAGACTTTGAAAATAGTGGTTTTAGGCCTTAGAAACGTTAGGGAAAATCCTTAATCCCAGGAAAACTCAAATTACGTTGGACAATTCACTTGAAAAATTAATCATTTTAGCATTGGGATTATGGAAATCCAAAGCAAACCAATCAAATCAACCAGCGAGCTGTCAGAGTAACACTCACGTGGTAAAAAGTAATCTGTAATTTTTCCTTTGAGCAAAGTTCGGCCCCGAAGAGTCTGAACAAATATGTTTTATTAACATGGTGTGAGTTGTTATTATTCGTATTACGGGATGCAAATAAAAACGCCTTATAACTACAATACTTCAAAATATATTAAAGCTCTTACACTGTCATCTACTTTAAATATTTTTTATGTGTTGTTTTTTTAGTATTGGGATTATGGAATTTCAAAGCAAACCAATCAAATCAACCAGCGAGCTGTCAAAGTAACACTCACGTGGTAAAATGTAATCTGTAATTTTTCCTGTGAACAAAGTTTCGGCCCCGAAGACTCTGAACAAATATGTTTTATTAGCATGGTTCGTGTCGTTATCATTCGTATTACGGGATGGGGATGCAAATCAAAACGCCTTACAACTACAATACTTCAAAATATATTTTTGCTTTTACACTGTCCTCTACTTTAAATATGTTTTTACCAGCGAGCTGTCAAAGTAGCACTCACGTGGTAAAAAGTAATCTGTAATTTTTCCTGTGAACAAAGTTCGGCCCAGAAGACTCTGAACAAATATGTTTTATCAGCATGGTTCGTGTCGTTATCATTCGTATTACGGGATGGGGATGCAAATCAAAACGCCTTACAACTACAATACTTCAAAATATCTTATTGCTCTTACACTGTCCTCTTCTTTAAATATTTTTTAAAGTGTCGTTTTTATTTACGTTCCGTACTCTTTATTATCACGGTGCGCGCACTTACGGTCTACAGTTGAGTTGTTGTTCCTTGGTGCAGAGCGCGGTAGTTGATACTGTACAGTTTGACCGCGTCAGGCACAAGTTAGAAGAACTCAACTGTAGCTGTCCAGGATCAGTGGCTGGACGACCTTGAACAGGGTCTCATCTCTGCCTCATTAGCATAGCGTCCTCACGATATCTCTGTTTCAATACTTCTCTGGCTCCAAGTATACTATTTATCTAGGTTTTTATGTCGTTCGTGCGTGTTTATGTACGTTTTTAATTTTCTTGTGCTTCTCATATGTTAGGAATTGTCTATTCTTCTCTGCAGTTTATCACGGATTTTTATTGTTCTACTTTCATGTTAAGAGTATTACTTTCCTGGACCCCATCTGTGTAAGATTGTTACTTTTACCGCGTCCTTCATGTTAGATGCAACTTAGTCTCAGTTTCTCTCTTGTTAGTTTGTCTGTTCCCTTTCTATATTTTCTGTCCATTTGGATAATAGAGAACTAAAAAATAGTTTAAACTAGTTCATTTTGATAAAGTATTTAACAATGTTTGTTTCTGTGAAAGCAAAATATATATATAATCATCATATTGTGTTTAAAAAAACCCTATTGATTTTGCTTATTTATGATTTTACCTTTGGTGGCATGTGGAAAACTCATTCCTAGTAGGCTGTAAATATTTTATTAAAGGAAAAAATAGTGTTGAGGTTGATTTAGTTGTAGTTTTAAATTCACCGAGACAGTTTTAATTAATTGATAGCGTCCTCTTCGCCTGCCGTGTGGCGGCAACTAATCTGTTTGTTCAGTCGTTAGTGCTTGTAAGTTGCAGCTCATAAATCATCTGGGTCTTGAAATGAAAATCATGACCTCGCGCAGAGTTACTGTGTGCTACATATTTTATGATAAGACTTTGAAATAAAATGTAGTTTACAAATTCGTTTAAAAGTTTCACCCTATATTATGTAGTTGCACTAGGTATTGCATCATATAGTGATGTCATTCCCTTACATAGTTCAAACATCGTTGTAGGATATGTAGATAATTGGTTTGTGATCTTGTCGATGTACTTTTAGAACTTCATTCATGGGGAAAATGAGTTACTGCTTTCATTTAAATTTTGTAATTGGTTAGTTATGTTGTTTTCTCTGGTATATACGTACTTTCATTAATGTTGCACAATTAAACTCCGTATCATTTTGATCTAACGGCGAATATCTCAGGGTGTGAGATATATTTAATCCACTGCCTGCTCTTTTGCGCCGCGGTAATATTTCGGGAGTGAAGATTATTAAGTGAAATTTAAGTGCTAATTTTAACGATCTACAACAAACTTTTGAAGTGGCACGAATAGATATTTGCCTAGTTATTATAATGGTTCGATGTAATTTACCTTATGAATTACTTGTCATTAAAATAAAACATGTAATTGTTAAATTGCATAAGTGAAGTTTTCAGATTGTCGATGGGGGCGGGGCAAAATGGTTGTGATCGTGATTGTCGTGTGGTATTGACTTTACAAATCTCAATATGATTTTTGAATAATTTGGGGGGAACTGCCTCCCTACCACCCATCAAATTACTCCTTTGTAGATATTTATAATAAAGAAGTTTAAATGTATAATTAATTTGTGGTGTGTAAAATTCCCTTTTGAAAAAAATCGTATCGAACCAGGTAAAAACGATCATCATAGGTATTTTTTGCGATTAGATGTAATACACCTGCTAAAACAAGCGGTCAGCGTGGTTGCGTAAGAGATGAGGGGGAGTTGGTATCATGTTTGCCACCACATCCTCCTCCGCCTTTCCCTAAGGTTCCCGGCACAATGGCGAACTTTGATGTTGGTTGAAACATTGATGTTGAGATCTAGTGTCGTGTCTGACCAGCGTGTGTGTTTGATATTGTTCTTTCTTGTCGAACAACATAGAATATTTCTAGTTTATTTTTTCCAGTGAGTAATTTTATTAAATGTTTAATGAATTCTTATTCCCCGTGAGGATGAGCGAGGAGGATTGTAGGAGGAACTTATAGGTATCAGATGTCCTGCCGCTCTAGTGACCACGACCTCCAAAGGATCTGTTACATCCTCAGCTTCCTGTTCTCTTAACAATACAACTCTGATTAATTTCTCAATTCATAATTTTCTTAACTTATTAGTGAATTTCCTATGGAAAGTGAACTATTAGCATGACCCGCACGGTGAAACTTAAGCCCGGGACCACCCGGGTTCCTAACGTGACCCCCTGAACACGTTTTGGGGGTTCGTTCAAAATTTTATATATATATAATATGTATATATATATATATATACATATACCTCAAATGATGGAACAATATGTTGGGATTTACATATATATGTGTTTGCACTCTAGCGGTCGCAATTTTTGTCCGATTTACTTAAAATTTGGTAGGGACGTTCCTTTCTGTAATCAGTTGGACAAGTTCGTTGGGCAAAAAAACCGGAAAACTCTAAACCCCTTTCTTGGGGGATTAATCTTTCAAATTTCGAGTTTTGGGCCCAAAAATGGTCATAAAAGCCCCAGATGTAAAATAAATGCATGTAAAAAGATGGGAATTAGAGAGGCGAAAGTTTTAAGCCTTCTCTCGTCATTCTAGCATAAATATTTACCGAGTTATTAAAGAAAATGTGTATTGACTAAACACAGTGCGTTGTCTTATGGGGGTTTTACACGAGAAAAGCCTGTTATTCCTTTGTTAGAGTACTTTTATCATCCCCAGCAACCTCACACCTACTTTCAAGCCTCTCTGGACCTTCTCCTAACCTTATATTGGGCAAAATTGTATTCCCAGCTTTGCAAGTAAATGAAACCACGAGTATCAGAACAGCCAAAAAATCAATGTTTTCAGATTTCAATAAAAATTAGACAAATGTATGTTTTTACACTGATTTTGAGTTTTAAAAGTTTTTATTTGGAAATTCACTTCCCTCACGTCAGCGTGCTGCGTGCGAACTCGTTTCAGATTGTAAAGATATTTGTTTAATGATTTATATTAGTTTTCATCGTAAGTGAGACCGTCTCATTTGAATCTAAAGGGGTTTAGGATTAATATTTTATTGGGTTGAAAAATAACTCATTTGCTGATTACTCACAATCAAAATTTAAATAATAAATGCTATATCTTATATCTCATGCCTTTACCATTTTGTTGATAATCGTTTAGTGTCCAATTGAGAGATCTGTAAAACTCAACACTGTAGGATTCAACTGTTAAAATACGTAAAATGAGAAAGAAACATCCATTTTCCAAGGAAATATTGTCAAACAATTTGCTTCAATTTTTCAATCTTGATCGAACAAAAGTTTATTTGCTGCTAGTTTTGAAAATATAGCTAAAATAAAATAAAATACAAATGAAGATTAAGGTTATATTATACCACCCTGGAATTTCGTACACTTTTAGAATAATTCCATTGAAGATTCTTAGAAAACTACTTACACTTTTGTTGATTTCCTTTCTATTTCGTTACCACTATGACTCTACGACTTGGTAGATACAGGAATAGATATGATCTCAGCCGCAAGACGGTAAATGCCGCTCCAATGTTCACAACAAGAAGTTGAGCGACGACCTTCGGCTAATACGAGATGTTTGTGTTGCTGTTGTAAAGATAGCGCTCATCACTCAGTGATGCTTCACTTGTTTCATTGGTGTGTTGCAATCTTAAAAGGTTCCTACTCAAACTGATTACGTTTTTGCAATCAGTAGTACTAAGAGTAAAGATGTACTTGTGCCAAGTATGATGATTTATATATTTTTGTGTATTTTAGTGCTGTGGTATCTTGTGGAGCTTTACAAGTTAATAATCAGTTACAGGATGAATTTACCCCTAAGGTCAACTATATTTAAGTTAATGGTCATTCAAATTAGTGGTCGTGATTTTTGTCTATATCTACACATAAGGCATCATCGTTGTTGCGGATTAGGAAACCCCAGCATAGCTGCTACTAGTAGTCAGATCTTCAACAAGCGGGAATATTTCGCAGGTTGCTGGAAAGATAGGATATAGCAGGAAAGGATAGGGTGGGAAGGGACGACAGCCAAATCGACCCTTCAGAGGGCCAACTCCCGTGCCCCTGTGGCAGCTGGGATGAGGCTCTCAAACAGGGGACCCACATTATGCCCTCCAACTGGTCAACTCAGCTGAAAGGGTATCCATGTACAACAGCCAGGGACCATCCTTTCTCAGGTTGGCTGGTTGGGGACCAAACCCGGAGATTCTGTCTCTAGCCGCTGTAAATGGAGGGACCACAGGTGAAAGGGAAGTTGCTCATAATGGACAGCCAAAAGACTTACCATATGTAATGACAACTTCATTTGCTGTACCCAGTGTCAGCTTCAAAACTGGTATAGACTAGTTTTAAGGTAGTCCTGGGCACCGAATGATGATGATGAATACCTAAGGCATTTTGCCAGAGGATTAAGGAGAGAGTACTGCACTCTTGTGGGGAAATCGGTCCAAACCCATATAGCAGTGGACGTAAAGAGAATCGAACCTGTTACCTCTTGATCCGAAGTCCAAGACACTTCTGTTGGATTAGCGATATGACCTAGCATTACGTCCTTGTTCTAATCATGAATATACAGTATTGTGGTATATTGTGGAGCTTACTTACATAAGAGCAGTGTTAACTTTTAAATTCCGCCCTCCTCCACACGTTATCTGAAATCGTTGATTTATGGCTCATTTTATAGAGCAAAAAATCCCTAGTAATTTCAGTGACCAGAATATCACAAATAATAGTAATCGTTCAATGAAATTCCAACATATAATACAATATCTGCGATATTTGTTATGGTTTAACTAATTGTGTCATTGACATTTTGCTCACTGAAATCGCTAAGTATTTTTTTTTATCTTTAAAATGAGCTACATTGGGTAATCTGTTGAGGAGAGACGGGCTTTGAAAGTCAGCAGTGGCCTTAAGGGGGAAACAGGTAGAGATGTCAAATGTTTCGTGACTGGAGCCCACTCTTAATTAATTGCCTAGTTACAAATGGCAGCTTGGTGCAGTGGAGGACCTTCACAATATTTTCCGACTGCTCAGTAGACCTGCCGATCTGGCGAACCCCATATTATGAGCCGAGCATTCTAACCACTGCGCTACCCAGCCAAGTTGTAACCAGTCCTTCCGTTGCAGGTACACACCATGCAAGGCGTTCAAGTCGATGATGCAGGAGGTGAACGACATGGCGGGACAACACGAGGTGATAGCAGAGAACCTGCAGACGGACGTCATCAGGGAGGTCACCATACTAGTCAAGGACATGAAGGAGGAGAGGAAAAAGGTGAGGAGAGGAAGCAATCCTTGACTATTGTCATCGATCCATTAAGTTATTTTTTGCCCTATGGATAGCCAGAAAAAACCACCACCCATTCCCCCCAACCACCCATTCCCCCAACCCCCCACCTCCTCTTTCTTTGGCCTTCTGTAATGGCAGTAGGTATTTTGACTGTGCAAAGGGGTCATGCCACCAGACTCAGTCATACCTATTTCTAATTTATGATTGTTAAGAGTCTTTGTCACCGGAAATTGCCGGACACCATCTCACAGTTTTGTTCCATAAGACCTATGTTAACTTTGTGCCTCCGTTACTCCTCACCTGATCGTCACATAAAATTCATTATGTCGAATTAAAGTTTTGTCGTCCTCTAGTGAAAGACAATTTCGAATTTTGATTCTTTTTACAAATTGATGAGAAAATGTACGGTAATACAGTTGAAAATTAAACAGTTTATTTTAAAACCATGATGCCCAAATTAAGGCAATGGAAAATTTAATTCCCTTGAGAACCACTACACCTTTATGTTGACACGTAAACAAATGTTTTGTGACGATCGGGTGAGGAGTAACAGAGTCACAAAGTTAACATTGGCCTTAAGGAAGAAAACTCAAAGATGGCGTCTGGCAACTTTGGTGGTGAAGACTCGGCACGGTAGGCCAGTTCAGTTATTGAATGTAATTGGACTAAGTCAAAACTATACGGTACAAGATCATATTATATTATCGCTAATAATGAATTTTAAACAAAGGGTAAAATCTCAGGGAGCACATCCTACAAGTAACGTATGTCGTAAATGTCGTAATTTCATTCGTAAATATGTTGGTGAGTTCAAGAATTTTAATCAGAACAACATAAAAATCGTTTCAGTTCCAACCCTCACTTGTCTTAACAAAAGTAGTACCCATGTGACTTGATTGATATGATTTAAGATTTTAAATGTTTCCTTTTCTGTTTTGCAAATTATGAAACTGGTCTTTGTTTTAAAGTAGCCGAGTTAGAGTTTTGGAAGATTTTTATTTGAGTTATTTATGGGTCAATTTAGTAAGTGGTATGACTACAAAAGGAAATGGTTTCAATGTAGCAGGAGTAATGTTGATCAAGGGTTCTTTGTGATTTATGATGAACAGTTCATTCTTGGCTTCTGCCCTCCTGTGAATTCCGCCCACAATCCATTTGTCATCTAGCATCAGTTATGCTTCTTTAAGAGCCTTCTTGATTCACCCTATACTACCCCAGTGGTAATGATCTTTTTAAGTTTTAAACTTTAAGAAGCTGCTTAATCATCACATTTGTTTTTTAATCACTTACAAAATTAAATATCATGTTGAAACAAACAGATGATCAATTATTACTTAAATGTTATGTCATTGTGTCTGGTTGTGCTGGCTTTGTTCATGTTTCGTAAGTCTTCAGTAGTTATCACATGAGCACTGCCTAGATATCTACGTAACTTACCCCTCCTAGTTACCAGATTGTCAGAATATACCGATGGCCATATTTGCTTAATACACAAGGTGTTTATATTTTTAATCCATGAGTCTGACAAGTCTTCTGACAAATTAAGTTGTACATCTAATAATGAATCCTTATACAGCAAAAATATAACCCCTTTATAAATATAGTCTGGTTGATTAAACTTATTTAATCAACCAATTGCAGACAAGCCTTCCATCTCCCTGTACTGATTTTGGCACTCCTAATACTTTCTTGATCAAATGTTTTTCCTTTGTCTTGATATTACCAGTAATACAAGAATATTTCATTAGTCCTTAAGTGACATGTATCTAAAATGGACGGTTGTATTAATACTGTATTAATGACTTAATATTAAAATAACCAAGCATTTTTCCTTCCTACATGATAAATTGAGTGTACATGTCATATATTTATAATCTTTTTGATTTTGTTTGTAGATCTTTGTGATGCTGATGCCCAAAATTATCTTAATTGGATCGATGATTTAATTTGAGCTTTCTTCCTATTGGAAGTTAACACAGAAACAAACTGTACAGTTTGATGTTACAAAATACAGCGGAACTCCAAACATCATAATTAATTAACAATAAAATGGATTTTCGCTGCAGGAATATAACTGTTTTTTACACTAATCAGAATTTATAGCTGTTATTTAAAAAAGTTATCGTGAGGTTAGTTAAACACCACTCAAAAATCTAACAAGGAAACATAGTAAGTCGAGTGTAATCGGATTCATTCTGTTTCATGGAAGAAATCCTGCACAAAATCCCCGATTTGTTTGTAGTTTATACACCCGTTTTGTAACCTTATGGAAAAGGAGGGAGGCAGGGAAAGATACACCGTTTACTATTCATACACTACCAATTGAGATGGTTTGCTATGAAACTACATTTGAAGCTCGCTAATCCGATGCGTTCGGGACTTTGGCAGTGTTGGATTACTGAGCGCCGTCTAAAAATAGCTGTTATTGCGAGAATGGCGGAAATAACGCTAAAAATAGAGAGTCAAAAGGCTATCATTGGTCCATTATTCCATGTTTTATTGAGATTTCTCTGATTTCGGCAGTGATGGAAAATGTTAAAAACAAACATCTCAACCAGAAAATACTCGAAAATAGATTTACAGTATTATATCTTAATACATCCAGTATAGTTACTCCTATCGATTGCCGACGAATTCTGCCGATCGTGCCCAAACTCTGCCGAACGCGCTCGAAAGGCTTATACGGTGCACAAAACAATTTTTTTAGAACCCTTAGACTGATGCCAGATTATTGAAAGTGCCGGACCATCGGATGCTGGATTAGCGGGCTTTTACTATATTAATTAAACATTATCATGTGTAACAGCCAGCTGTATTAAAATCCTGAAAAAATACAAATTGTTTCGTCTAACAGCAAAAGAAAGCAAGGACTAAAGTGGTAATTTCCCTGGATCACCCTTTCTCTCTCACTCGCCATCAACTAAGTGAATACCTCTATGTCCTACACCTAAAAATGGCTCATTAGATGTACATAGGTTTCCAGAATTGAAAAATAGAGGTGACGCGATGCGTCCATTGTCAACACAGGGAGTGGGTGAATATTTAGGACACATTGTGTGCTGCTGCGGTTGGCATGAGTGGTGATTAGTATCGCTCGGGTCGTGTGAGTTGACGTTGGTTTGATTCAGGGCTTTCTACGACTCTGTTACCACTTCGCTATAAACCACGTTTGTTTACGACCAGTGTAATGCGGTTGACATTATCCCGGTATGATTTGTGTCGGATTTCCCATGCGGATAGAATGTAGTGGAGGTTTTTGTTGCACTAGTTGTCTCTGAGCGATATCTTCGTTAGTGTTGGTAATAATGGGTAAACATGCATGAATGAAACCGGTAAGCAAACTGTGAAGAGAGACAGGTTATTTTTCGAAGGTGTTTTAAATTTGATTAGAGCACATATAACATCATATTATATAACCAACATGAAATATAAAACATGAGTATGCTTTCGATATTGTGAACGCCTCACTTTCCTCAGATGGCAACAATTTTAAATAATGGTGTCATGTATTTTTTCCTTTTTTGAATTTTTCTGCTCGGTACATAGAAAAAGTAGGCCTATTTCATTTTCAAACAAAAGTAATTTAAAAAACACAAAGTTCAGCAGTAGGCCTACGGATTTTATTTATTTTAAAGAAACGAGAACACATTTCAAAATTTAGAGAAAAGGCCAATTTTATCCCCCTACCTACCATATGCCAAATTCGGACATGCATTTTAGGACATAAAGTTATTAAAACCAAAATTCCACATTTCCTATTCAGAAAACTGCAATAGAGATCAGAAATTTCCATTTGCAACACAAGAAACCCGAGAAGATTTGTTATTGGTAAACTATTTGCGACACCCAAGTTCTGCTCACTGAAACCGCTCGGTATTTTACTTTTATTTTTATTTTTTTAAGGAACCATAAATTAACAATTTCTGATCCTTTGGGGAGGGACGAGCTTTGTTAAGTTAACCCTACGAGGGAAGATGCCTTTTGGGGGAAGCTGGTAGAAACATTAAATGTTTTGTGACTGGAGCCCACTATAACTATGTCTGTTCTAAGCTACAGCATTGTTTGCGTTCAGTGTTGCCATTGTTTGTTGGCTGTGGTGTGGCAGGAATGTGAATGACCTTGACAGATCTGGTCCCTCGTGCTGGTACTGCCAGTGAATTTTCTCATCTCAGTTGAACTTTTCCTATTAGTTTATAAGTTATTCTAGCCTCACACTTTGTACGGTTTTAATTTATGCTATAAATTCCAAAGTTCTGTACAGTGAAATAAAAGATCAAAACAATTTGAAAACTTAAAGAGTTGGAAGTAGTGGTTAAAAACAGGGCTTCCTACATTACTTCTCCATAAGAGCTTTGAAATAAAAGATCAAAACAATTTGAAAACTTAAAAGAGTTGGAAGTAGTGGTTAAAAACAGGGCTTCCTGCATTACTTTTTCATAAGAGCTTTGAAATAAAAGATCAAAACAATTTAAAAACTTAAAGAGTTGGAAGTAGTGGTTAAAAACAGGGCTTCCTGCATTACTTTTTCATAAGAGCTTTGAAATAAAAGATCAAAACAATTTGAAAACTTAAAGAGTTGGAAGTAGTGGTTAAAAACAGGGCTTCCTGCATTACTTTTTCATAAGAGCTTTGAAATAAAAGAGCAAAACAATTTGAAAACTTAAAGAGTTGGAAGTAGTGGTTAAAAACAGGGCTTCCTGCATTACTTCTCCATAAGAGCTTTGAAATAAAAGATCAAAACAATTTGAAAACTTAAAGAGTTGGAAGTAGTGGTTAAAAACAGGGCTTCCTGCATTACTTTTTCATAAGAGCTTTGAAATAAAAGATCAAAACAATTTGAAAACTTAAAGAGTTGGAAGTAGTGGTTAAAAACAGGGCTTCCTGCATTACTGGCATTCTACCTGCTTCTTAAGACCCTCGTGGCTCCCTATTGGATTATTGGACTTTGTCGATGAGTCATAAATTAATGATTTTTGTCAACATTGATTTCAGATCAATGCTAAGAATTAACATTATTTTTACAGGAGAAGCTGGTAGAAATGCTGTCTTTCACTACACCTCTTTACTACACTTTACTACACTGTGTGACTTACCGCTGAGATGTATAGTGATATTGACTTAATGTTCTGAATTTTACATATTTTCAAAACAAAATTACAACTTTAAAAAATGTACAAATGTTGCTATACAAAAAAAAGGAAATCAGTAATATTATAGATTTAATTTCATGATGATGAGCTTTTTAAAATAATTATGTCTAAAAAAATTGTTAGCTCCAAAAATTAACATTGCCCTTGTTTGAAGCTATTTGAGTATTATCCAGCCCACTCTTAATTCTTAAGACTTAAACCGTCTCTTTAAAAACTTTGCGCAAAAGTCAGATGAAACATGTACTTTACCGGCACTTATACGGAGAATTACAACTCTTTCTTACAGTATTGCTACATTTTTAAAAATTTTAATTTTTTAGAATCAAAGACTTTATAGTAATTTAGCTACCGACAATTCCCACTTATCAATAAATAGAATTCTCTGCATAAGTAAGACAAAATACACATCCGGCAATTATACAGAGATGTTCACAACCCTCTCTATCTGCCTTAAATTCAATTTTAATTTATTTCTATAATCAAAAACCTTGTACTTCAGCCACCGATAATTCCCACTTATCAGTAAATGTAGTTCCTGACAATTTCATAGATCAATAAATGGAGTTCTGTGCAAAAGTAGGACGAAATACATATACCAGCACTTACACAGAGATGTTCAGCCTTCTACATCTTCATCACTAAACTTTTCAGCAATTTTAATTTGTGTTTATAATCACAAACCTGCTTGTAGATCCCACCTATCAATAAACGGAGTTATTTCCCCGCAAACCCCGAGGGATGATGAAGGGTGTTCCAGACAGTCAGGTCGGTTGTTATTTATGGCAGGCGTTGCCCGACCTCCGCTGCATCAATGAGTAAATTGCAACCTATTGCAAACTTCCCGTCACACCAGCTACAATCTGGTAATATGTCGGCCGGGGTTGGAACTTTGATGTGATTTTATGAGATCGAGACACTGATGATCATAAGTTCAGATTTTTTTGGCAAGTTTATAATTTATTCTATCAAATTCTTTATTTCTGAAGAAATTTTAATAGTTTTTACTGTTGCTTCTTTCCACAGTAATGTTTTCCTTAGTAAAGTTTATAACTATTGGAAGCATGGTGAATTTGTTTTATTAAATGAAATGAGATCCTTTTATAATTTAATGCATATTTAAACCAGTCACCAACATGTGGCGTAGGAATGATCTTTGAAGATTTTTGGTGATATTCATATTACAATATTTTCTTTGTATCCGTATAAGATAGCCATTATAAATAATGTACTGACCACAAGTTTTAATTTTATTAGGAGAGCCCTTAAAAAATCAAATACAATTGTGTTTGTGATTAAGGACTACGTTTCGTAAAATTGTAAAACTTGTACACAAGTCAACAGTTGAGATTTATTGTTTTATACACACTAGTTTGTAGAATCACTATGTAGATATGGGACAGTAAAAATTATGAATTTAGCAAAACAAAATTATGAATATGGTAGTATAGTAAAATATGTCGTGAACAATCCCATCATGCATTGACGACTATATCATCTTGTTCTATCATTTGCTGGACCAATTTACACCTGATGTTAGTGATGAATTTTACCAGGTGTTCATCGCTTACTCGATCACATACTTATTTTGTTATTAATTTATATGGATTTATTTTGATTAGCCTTGTCTTCATGTACAAATTTAACCATTCGTTTACACTGACACAACAAAGTTTCTTTACTGCTTTGCAAATCATTCCCTGCAGAGTAAATTACAATGTCGACAGGATGTATACACCTTCTATTCGCGGATTATTTATTCCCCTCTTTCCACGCGGTGTTTGTTATTCGCCATCCGGTCCGCTCGCTAGCGCCAGCGAGTGGTGAGTGACGGTGGCAATGAAAGTTGAGTGAAAACATCTGAGCGTTGTCGTTGTTCCAGATATAACCTCAGAGGGCACACCTGTCTGTCTGTTTGGACCGTTTTTGGGTATTTATCTTGGAAACGTGTGAATAGGTCATGTATGCTTGGTAACCAAGGTGGTTACTTCGGCATAGGGAAGATTGTCTAGGACGCTGTGTTTTATATTTTACCCCCTAAATCGTTGGAATGAACGATATTGTCAAATACAGCACAGTTTAACTTGTAATATCTTCTTGTATCTTTTTAAACTAGTGGCATTATTTTACATTTTGATGAGAAACAGTCCAAACCCTATTCCTGTTACTATCTTAGGTCAACCTTAGATCTTTCCTTAACAGACAAATGTTAAATGGCAGATAAATTAAATGTCAAAGCTTCAAAACATTTGTTCACTTTAGCTGGAATCAATCTGGCGACCCTCAGAATATGAGGCGAGTGTTCTCACTACGCAATCCAAGATACATGGGAAATTTCACAAACATCCATCTCCTTCCTAGTCCTTGTCGTGCATTCAACTTGAATCAAATTTGTTAAGCCTTTTTTGCTGCCGTACCGTTCTTAGATTTTTGCTTCCTGCCCAAAGTAGCTAATAGGCCTTTGCACAGTGTTGCTATTATCAAAGTCTTTTTATTTTCATCTTGACTTGATAAATACAACAAAAATTATAATTTTGGATCTACAAATGTCTGTATCGAGAGAGTAACCATGTATCATGACCAAATTATTAATTTATTACCAGTGCCAATTGAAGGACTTACTGACATATATTTAGAACATCATTAGAACACTCAATTATGTCCGAGTATTTGGCATATCTGTTTGACATATCTGTAAGAGCATTTATATCATTGATGATAAATTAAAGAAAATTAACCGGCAAAATAAAGATTCTTAAACTCATGTCTTCAAGAATTATAGTCATGCCACATTCCATCAGACTTAGTCATATCTTATTAAATTTATAATATTTCAGATGAAACATACTTTACTGTAAGACTGTTGTTGATCTAAAGTAGGTACATACATACCTTGTTGTCAACAGTTCAAAGTGTAGTAAAGCAACCCACTACATGTTTCGCTGTAAAGGCAGCATTAGGCAGTTTGGATAAATATGTTTTTGTATACCACTTGTTTTTGCCGTCTTCACCGCAAAAGATGTAGTGGGTTGCTTCACTTCAATTTGAACTGATGACGGCAAGGTATTTACATTGTTTATATTTTAGTCTAATACGCACAGTACAGGGGCTACAACAAGGAGTTTTAACTGTTGATCGCCTAATATTAATTCTCTGCTTCCACCTGTTGCAGCATTTACAAGAAGGGGCGCGCATGATGACGTCACTCAACAACCAGATAATGACATTGGAGCGGTCGAGGAAGAATTACGAGAAGGCTTTCAAAGAGGCGGAGAAGGCGATAGAGAACTTCCACAAGGCTGATGCTGACTACAACCTGAGCCGGGCGGAGGTGGAGAAGCAGAGGATGAACATGACGTTCAAGAGCCAGCAGTGCGAGGAGACCAAGAACGAGTACGCGAACCAATTGCAGCGGACCAACGACCTGCAGGTGGGGTGATGGCGGCGGAATGGTCCCTAGACAAAGAGAATTTAGCCTTAAAATTTATTGATCAACTGCAGCGGACCAACGACCTGCAGGTGGGGTGATGGCGGCGGAATGGTCCCTAGACAAAGAGAATTTAGCCTTAAAATTTATTGATCAACTGCAGCGGACCAACGACCTGCAGGTGGGGTGATGGCGGCGGAATGGTCCTGAGACAAAAAGAATTTAGCTTTAAAATTTATTGATCAACTGCAGCGGACCAACGACCTGCAGGTGGGGTGATGGCGGCGGAATGGTCCTGAGACAAAAAGAATTTAGCCTTAAAATTTATTGATCAACTGCAGCGGACCAATGACCTACAAGTGGGGTGATGTTGACGGAATGACCCGAGCCAAAAGGAATTTAGCCTTAAGATTTTTTAACCAGCTGCAGTGGACCAACGACCTACAGGTGGGGCGATGGGGGTGGAATGGTCCCAAGACATTGGAATTTAGCTTTAAGATTTATTAATCAACTGCAGTGGACCAACGACCTACAGGTGGGGCGATGGCAGCGGGATGGTCCCAAGACGACATAAATTTAACCTTCAGGGAAAAATTACCCTACTGAAAAATTCAAAAAACTTGTTCTATGGTTTATAAGGTTTCAGAAAAACACAACTCATGGCATAATATCTCTTTTTATGACTATTAAAAAAGTATTTGAAGCGGAACACTACCTACTTTTTGAGGCAGTCAGACCTACTAGTGGATAAACTTCAAACTCTGTTTCCCGCAACTTTTAAATTTTGATATTTTTCACACAAAAGTTGTTACAACTTTTTAACTAATATAGATACAGCATTGAAACTTTCACCACACATTATTTAGGCTATATGCAACTTCTTAGGTATGGATTTTACTGTAGGTCAAATACAAGTGTATAAAAAAAATTATAAATGAATTTAAAAAGATTTTTGTTAAGCCAGCTTTTAAACTAGTTGAGAAAAACATAAGTATACGTAAAAAGTTAGTACTTGTAATGGACGTAAAAATGAGATTTCTAACACCAAAATTGGTTTAGTAGTTAAAAAATTATAAGAGATTAAAAACCCATGTTTTCCCCCAACAAATAAAAAAAACTCCAAAAACTATGTAAATTTTGCTTTACTTCAACAATGGTAAACATTTTAATAGGACTCAAATGAATCTAAAAAAATACATTATAATTTGTAAAAGCATTCTGAAAAAAAAAAACTAGTTTTAGTAGGGGCCCTTAATTTTATCACTGGAAGTTTCTGGACGCCAATTCAGATCTTTATTCCATAAGACCAATGTTAACTTTGTGCCTCCGTTATTCCTCCTCTGATCGTCACAATTCACTTTGGTGTCAGATTAAAGGTTTCATCGTCCTCTAGAGAAATACAATTTCAAATTTCTTTTTACAAAAATGAGAAATGTACAGAAATACAGTTGAAAAGGAAAAAATCTGTTGTAAAACTGCAATTAAAGTAATCGAAAATGCAGTTCCCTTAAGAACCACTAAACCTTTATTTTTACACCTGAACGAATGATTTGTGAAGATCGGGTGAGGAGTAACGGAGGCCCAAAGTTAACATTGGCCTTATGGAACTAAAACTCCCTAGATGGTGACTGGCAACTTCTGGTGATGAAGACTTTTAAGATTTTAAGATTTTTGAAGATTTTTGTTGAAGATTTTTAACCCACTGCGGGGTGAAAAGCCCTGGTGCAATTTAACCACTTGAAAACTCGTACAACTGTTGATTATTCTAGAGTATTTTGGGGAAGACACTAAATCCAGGGTGTCTATCATGCCTAGAAATTCTGCATGTTTCTTTTTAGAGTAAAATTCAGAACCCTTCTTTTTTATTTCCATTCCTATTTCATATCGAAACATTAACATTGTGTATTTCCCTAACCGTTTAAGAACATGTTATTGTTTGTTACAGAACCAACACTACCACATCCACATGCCAGAGGTATTCAGACTGCTACAAGAGTTGGACGAGAAGAGGATAAAGAACATAAAGAACTTCATGATCCATTCTGTGGATGTGGAACGGAAGGTATTCCCCATCATCAACCAATGTTTAGACGGCATCGTCAATGCTGCTCACCAGATCAACGAGAAGGATGTGAGTAGAGTGACCTAGTAATAGATTCATCTGGTGGATTTAAAGAGGAAATATAGCATTGTTGGTTCTGTCAGCAGTGTCAGGGCGAATTTATCATTAGTGAATTTTCTTTGGAAAGTGAAATATTAGCATGACCCGCACGGTGAAACTTAAGCCCGGGACCACCATAGAAGTTCCTAACGTGACCCCCTGAACACATTTTGGGGGGTCGTTCAAAATTTTATATATATATATATATATATATGTATGTGTATATATATATATATATATATATATATATATATATATATATGTGTGTATGCACTCTAGCGGTCACATTTTTTGTCCGATTAACTTCAAATTTGCTAGGGACGTTCCTTTCTGTAATCAGTTGGACAAGTTCGTTGGGCAAAATAATCGGAAAACTCTAAACCCTTTTTTTGGGGATTAATCTTTCAAATTTCGAGTTTTTGGGCCTAAAAAGGGTCAGAAAAGCCCCGGATGTAAAATTAATGCATGTAAAAAGATGGGAATTAGTGAGGCGAAAGTTTTAAGCCCTCTCTCATAATTCTAGCATAAATATTTACCGAGTTATTAAAGAAAATGTGTTTTGACTAAACACAGTACGTTGTCTTATGGGGATTTTACACTAAAAAAGCCTGTTACTCCTTTGTTAGAGTACTTTTATCGTCCCCAGCAACCTCACGCCTACTTTCAAGCCTGCCTGGACCTTCTCCTAACCTTATAATGCGCAAAATTGTAATACCAGCTTTGCAAGTAAATGAAACCAGGAGTATCAGAACAGCCAAAAAAATCAGTGTTTTCAGATTTCAATAAAAATTGGACAAATGTATGTTTTTACACTGATTATGAGTTTCAAAAGTTTTTTATGTGGAAATTCACTTCACTCACGTTAGCTTGCTGCGTGCAAACTCGTTTAAGTTAATGCATTGAGAAATGTGAGGTGTCAATATGAAGTTTCTTTCCTCATAACTGTAATAACCGATACAGAATTTACAAATCATCATAGTACTAATTAAATTCTTGTACAGCATTAGTAGAAGATTCACCTAGTGGATTTAAGCGGAATAATAGCATTGTTAATTCTGTCAGCAGGGTTAATTCTGGACAAATTTACTATGTAATTTAATGTATTGAGAAATTATATTGTGTCGTTCAAGATCACACTTTTGACTGCTTGAAGCATTTCATGAAATGGTTCTGGCTGAGTTAAATATAAAAATATAAACAATGTTTGTTTGTTTGTGTATTTAATATTAAAACGGAGGAATCAATGTTGATGGACCATCCTGGAGATGTTAAGTCCAATCCCTAATGTATGTTAGAGAACTTTACAGCCAGGTAATGGTTCACTAAGTTAGCTTGATAAATAACATTTCAAGTAAGCTGACCGTCACAAATCACAAATTCTATTCGATGTAAACACCCTCGGCAGGACACACTGATGGTGATTGAGAGATACAAGTCGGGCTACCAGCCCCCCGGGGACTTCCCCTTCGAGGACCTGAGCCGCACGGACTCCACCCCCGCCCCTCCCCCCGCCACCATCAGTGGTCTGAGGCCAGAGGCCGTCACAGTCAAGGGCACCATCAGCGCTAGCAAGCTCAAGAAGAGGGTTGGACTGTTCTCCATCTTCGGGTCAAACAAGGTAGGTGCCTCCGTTGGTTGATGAGTTTCGCTTTTGAATGAGAATATTCTTTAATTCCAGGGCAAGTCTAAATCGGCTCCCAAAGTCTATGGTTTAACTGTAATCCTCCAACTGCTCTTTATATTTCTCCGTATTGCTGAGGTATTTTTTACTGTCTTGCTTGAGTTTTGTTGAAAGTATAACAAATATAAACATCAATTCTACCTGTATAATTATTCATTTTGATCGGTAAGAAAAAGAGAATCTGAAAGAACTAAAACTTGTCATGTCAATGAACACATAAGACAAGCTTACACAAAAGAGGCAAACTCAGAATACTCATATAAAAAACTTTCTTTATGTGCCATACCGGTTACAAAATAAACACGTAGTTTACAATTTCAAGATAGCCAAATTGAGCTAAATGATTCACAGATTACAAAACTATATGCTTTGTTTGGGTTAAAATAATTATTTTCACGAAAAGACGGCATAAACTTCGGCTGCTAGACTTAAAATGGCGCCAACAATCGAAAGATACAAAATCGGTTAAAAAAATTGTGAAAAACATCAAAAGACTAACTACTTCCAACACATCATTCGATTACAAATTACATGTAGAAACATATGGCGCTGATTTGAGTATCGATGTATCGCACGGGAAGAAAAGGGTCACGATCGCGGCATTAGCAGTTGGAGGGTTAACAATGTGGGGGTGATGAATGCCGTTGTTACATAGTAAGTCTGCTTCAGAATGTAACTGAAGTAACGACTTAGGAATGTCAGCATTTACCGCATTCCTCATATTGTGGTAATGGTCAGACAACTCACCAGGCATACATTATACTTAGTAGTTTTATGCAACTGAGTGCTTTTTAAACTAGGGTTATATTTAGTGGTCCTTTTTTGGATTTAATGAAACTAATTGATAAATAAATAATATCTTGAGGTGAGTTAAGAAAGTTGGCTATTTAATTTTGGAAGAGGGTGTTTTGGTGTTGGGATGTTAAAATTTTGGATTTATAGCTAAAAGTCTGGGATGATAGAAAAATTACCTAACTAAAAATTAATTTGTCAAACTTGTCATAGACGTTTCAAATTAAAATTTTTGGTAGAGTAATTTCTCACAATAATGTACATAACTCATGAAGATACATTTTTGTCATTTATACCCACTCATAATTTGTAATGGATTATTTGTTTGCATGTCCTGCTCCCCTCATCATTCCCTATCACAAAAACACATTTCAATTTTCGAATTTCATATTTCTAAAGGTAGGCAACAGCATGTTTTGACATGTGAAGAACGAGTAATTTTTACTTTATGCTCATGGCCGACACAAAGTATTGCATGTGTTTTTACCATGTTTATGAGTGTACAGATTTTGGAATGAATACATATTGGTGTTGGGAATGTGGTATCAGTATTATTATTTTTAATTCAGCTAAGTTGTGGAGATATACAATATGTTTGTTGTATTAATTGAAGATTCTCTTTTATTCTGTTAGATTTCACAATAATTAGTTAGTTGGTTATAATAGAGTTTGTTTTAGAATTTGTGTGCTAAATTTATTTTAACTTGTAATTTATGTAAACTAATAAAAATAAAACATCTAATGATCTAATCTTCAAAGAGCGAACTGGTCTGTCATGGTTGATTTATTGTCAACTAATGTAACAAAATAAATAAAGCAATCAGTTTGCTTTCTTATTGTTACGGACAGTTTATTTTAATGATTATGTCAAATTGTTGTAATACACTAACATAGCATACATCTGATTAACTTGATAATCAGTTAACTAAAAGATAATAACAAAATTGCTCTTCCATTTTTTAAAATTAATGAAATAAGCGAAACGTTTGTCAACAATATGCATACCTGATAACAATTAACAACGGACGTAAAATAACTAGAACATGTTTATTGTATGAGTTATTAATATTTAAAATTACTATAATTATTAGTTTAAAAATCTCCATATATGCCAATGTTGCTCATTAACACGTTGAGTGCGGCGGGCTCGGATGCGAGCCCCGCGCTACTGGCGCGCGCGACGGCGGGCTCGGATGCGAGCCCAAAACAAACTTGAAATGCATTTGGCCAGTGTGAGCTCAGCTCCTGACGGGGAACGTTGTATCGTTGCCAGCGTGTAGGTTAGAATACAAGCTTTAATTTGGTGTAGGTTGGTACTAAAATTTCCCGTAAAATCCCGTCTGGCACCACATTTTTCCCAGTTCGTAGGATTTTCTCCCTCCGAGTGAAAATACAAAGGGACTGGCTACGGATCCAGGCAGTGCTGCTATCTGTGGGTGTTTCAGTGAACTACGTCCACTCTCGGGGTAACGCAGCACCATCACCGCCACTTTTTTGCGATTTGTCAGACCGAAATATTTGACTGTCAATTGCGTTCGCTGATTCGCTGGCGGGGCGGGGCTGCGCCGCACTTTGCGAACGCCCGCCAATGGGTTGCCCGCAGTCAACGTGTTAAATTAACAATTTCAAGACTAGTGGAGAGGCTTCAGTGTTAGCAGTTAGCAATTATGACAAGGGATTAATTTGTTGAAAACATATCTTTATTTTTATGTAATAGTAATTTTTAATCTCCATACTGTTAAACAACCGTTCTAAAAATTGTAGTAACCTAAACCATTTGAAGTCTTTGTAGTTATTTGATCGCAGGAAATTTCAAATGACAAATGTTGATGATTTTGTATTTTTCTGTTGCAATTTGATGTTCCCTTGCACCCCGTTGTATTTTGGTGCTGGTGGCTCTCTCACTCTAAGTAAGTATGATGTAGACTCACTCCTCACTCACCGCTTTCATCGCTTAACTCGCTCACTCACTCTCTAACTCACTACTAACATCTGTAATTCCATGATTTGTCCTGTGTTTGCTGGAAATGCTTTATTTTTTCCGCAGGTGATAATTTGTCAATTTATAATCATCGCTCTGCATTCATTAAACCACACAAGGCATTCTTTGTTGTTTATTTCACTATAATAACAACTTTCTTGTTGATTTTCCTGATTAATTTATGTCGTGTTTGTACCATTCATTGTTTATGTTGCTTATCAATATGATTGTAGATTGTTATCTTCAATAGTGATAAAGTTAAGAGTTTGATTTTTTAGGGTTTAGTTACTAAATAACTGTGTTATATATACTCTCTAGTTGTGGACCTTTTAGAAATTAACAATTTTCCAAAGGTCATGTTTAACATAACAATATTAGTTCATCCATAATATTGAATATTTAGCAATTACGACACAGTAAGTGTTATTAAGAGAGAAAACATTCTAGACTGTTGTAGGTTTGTGGTTATGCAAGTAGTCACTGTGTTTTATACTTTGTAAAATTGTCAGTTAACCTGTTATTGGCAATGTAATTTTACTCCTACGTTAGCCATAATCTAGTCTCTTTAAATATTTTGTTTGCTGAAAATACTGTTCTGAACGGAAAAAGAGATTGAGATGATAAAAACAAAAAGTTCCTTAAGTTTAATAACAGTTGAATTAAACTGTAGCTGGATGAATTTCAGGGGGATCAAAGTTGAATTGAGGGGGAGGATTGGAAATTGGAGTCTGTTAACAAAAAAAGGATTGTTAAATGCCAAAAGTTACTGGGTTTTCAACTTGTGACCCGTCCTCTGGCTACAGTCTTGGTGCTTAATGCTGCTTAATTTTAGTGGCCGGAAATATCAGTGGATCAGCCAGAAGTTGTGTGTACATCTATAAAATGGCATGTCTTGATTTTAATGGTTATTTAAGAAGTGAACTTACAGAAAAGTACTTTCTTTGTCATGAATGTGTTTGGCAGCAAAAGTAAGAGAATTGATCAGCCTAGCTACTGAATAAATCCTTGCTTTTTTAATATTTGGAAATGTTGAATCATATCTGTCTCTAACCAAATTCCTTGATTTTATAAAATCCAATTGTAGTTCCTCAAAACTTACAATTTTGATAACTGTGATAGAGTTATAAAGATATTTTAAGATAGCAGTAGCATAACATCTCGTAAGAAATAGTTTCAGAGTTATTAAGGTAAAAAACTAGTTCTGGTTGATCCATTGAAGCTTTGTAGTTATCGTAGTACAAAGTCCGATCCAATAAACAGGCCCATCAGGAGCAGAGAAGAAGACAGTTAGTTGGCTGACGATTGCACGGTCCTAACATATGGCAAAGCTGCTTGACGGAATATAGTGTTAGAATCGTTCTGTCGATTCAAAAATCAGAATATCAGAATTCTAGCTGTGACCTAAACTAATTAGGAGTATTAGGGGGAAAAGGTGAATAAATTGGTGGATTTGACACATACTTATTACGCTTGAAAGCGTTGTGTTACATAAGGTTTATAAGATAATGTGGTTTGGTGGCCAACTCAAACTGTACTTGGGAACTACTTAATGTAATAGGTAGGCATGTCAAACCCACAACTAACCATATGAATTTGTTAGGGTGGCCATAAATGTAACGATCCAAAACGCGTCAATGAGCCAATTTTTAAGCCTCTGGGCCCAGACTTCCCCATCAGTCCATGCCATTAGTTGATGACCTTTTTCTAATAATATAGCCCTAAATCTCGGAGTTGAAGTCATATGTCTTTTAAATGATTTTAGCGAATTTCCCCTATAGGGAAGAAGCTATTACCGTAGTCGGCATGGTAATACCTAGGCCCGGGACCATGATAACTTTTCGTTTTGAGGTCCCCAGACCCCAAAAACACCATTCGTTCGAAACTTTATATATATATATATATATATATATATATATATATATATATATATATATATATATATATATATATATATATATATATATATATATATGAGCACGATAACTCTCGTAAAAATGATCCAGTTTTGATTAAATTTGGTATAAACCTGTAAAACAACATTTATGACTTTAAATTCGATAACCAGCCAGATCGCTCCATCCAAAGGGGTTATTTTGGGAGGGTTTTGTACCCCAAAAATGTTTATTTTTTATTTTTTACATATAATTTTTGAAATAGTCAAATTTTAGTAATTACCGTTGGATTCAGCTTAAAAAAACACACAATTTGGTATTTTGATCATTTCTCTACGTCAATTGGTTACCGAGATATTGAAAGTGCTAAACACAGTACGTTGTCTAATGTTATTCTTATGGAGGAAAATAAAAATTATATATCTCGCTTGTTTATGAACGTATACTGACGAAACTTGGAATATGGCTTCATCTGGTTGTGGTCTATTGATATTTGCTCAAATAAACAATTTGTTGCCAAAGGCTCCCATAGCAGCAAACCTGCATACTCAGCCCCATGTTATTCTTAAGGAGAATAATTAAAATTGTATATATTCGCTTATTTGTGAGTATATTTTTATAAAACTTAGTAAGCGGCTTTATGTAGTATTAAGCCATTTATATCTACTGGAAATTCGCTGAGTATGCAGGTTTGCTGCGACGGGGGTATTTATTTTGTCTATTTTTTATGTGTTGCCAACAAAACAGGACCCTAGTAAAAAAGGGGATATTTCAGAAACTGGCAGGATGTATGGACACCGTAGAATTTTTCCTTTCCCTTATACCCCTAATTAGGTTATGTTATCGTAGCTAAACATCTCATATTCTGAATTTTTAATTTCCAGATCAATTCTAGCATTAAATTTTTTTACCGATACGTTAGGGTCCTGCTAATCATCAAATGTCTTCACTCCTGCTCCTGAGGAGTGAGAAGCAATATCGATATCGATCTCAAAGCTTGTCCATTTAAATCACTAGCTCAGAGCGTCTATGAAACACTTTGTCTCAGTATTAGTTCAGTCGTAAGCTTCTCACGTCACCGTGGCGGGCCTGTTTGGTGGTGTAGTGTGTAGAGCTCGCATGTTTCTGATTGGTCTGCTTGGTCTGTTCATGCTTCCTCAGAAGCTAATCGATGTGTGCAACACTCTGAAGGTACGTCAACTACCCACCTCTTCCCTTCTTGTCTGTTTCTTTACTTTCTTTGCTCTCTCGAAACTCGTCAGATTCATACCGTAACTGATTTAATCCCCGCTTGAGCTTATCGTTCTCTCAGTTTGTTTTGGTTTACTCATCAGCGTAAGTTACAAATTACAGTGTTGTGTGTGAGATACAAACAAGTTATATCTTTATTACAGATATAAATATATAACTGGTGGTTACTAGCAGGTTTGATTTTAATTTTAACCTGCAAGAAATATTATTCTATTCTATTATAACATTCAGAAACTATATTAATCTGAGAAAAGTTTGATAAAAAGCTCAATATGGTGTTTAATTGAAGCAGAGATGTTATGATTTTTCTTTTTTTACCATGGCTGCCATGATCCATTTCATCAGTGCTACCCGTGTAAAATCTCTTTAAAATCCTTTTACTTTAGATTTGTATATGTAGTCAGTAATAATTTATGCAATTATTTTCAGAAATTTACATTTCAGTGTTTAAGTACTTTAAAATATCAAGTCTTAAAACTTGTGTCTGTATATCGTGGTCACATAGGTACAAGTTTTTACTTTTGTACATTAACCGTTAATAATATTTTTTTTACTCATGATTTCTATTTTCTTTTGACAGTAAAAGGTATAACTGTACCGTAGTCTCCCAGAGCCTCCAGAGTCTCTATTTGTCTGTTTGAAGGCAGATGATCCGTTTCGAGAGTTTAAATCCTTATCAGCAACAAACAGGGGCAAATAAGATAACTCACGCAGATTAAGGCAAAACTATACCTTTTGTAGTTAACATCAGCGATTGGGAGGCAGGAACACAAAATATGGACATATAATGTATATTGGAACTGCATGAGGAACAAATTATAATTTGCGTTAAACTAAAAAGCAAGATAGCACAGAGATTGCAGGGGGTTGAAATTCTTGGGTCACACCAATGTCTGGTATCTTAGCCTAGCTTACTGTTAGTGAACATATTGTTTGACTGTCTTATTCCACTTTGCAGAACAACCTGTCTTCGTACGGTGACAACAAGGAGGACTTCAGTGACCTGCCACCCAACCAGAGGAAAAAGAGGCTGCAAATGAAAATAGAGGAAATCTCTGCGAAAATACAGCAGGAAACGGCCGCAAGGTAGGGAAGTCATAGTAAACTGTATCTTAGTATTACATCGCAAACTCAACTTATGTGGACTGGGAGGGGATGATTTCCAAAAAATAATCTTGCCAGTGTGAGAATTTGTAGTTTTTCTTATCTTAAAAAGGTTCCATTTTAAACCCTCTTAACCCTTCCTGGACGGGCGAATTTGTGACATAGAACGGGAAAAAATTATAGGAAAAAAATAATAATTAATTTTCATTATTTGTGTTTTGTTATACTAGTATACATGAAATAAAAACAATGGAACACTTCATACTGTCAAAATAATTTTGTACTCGTTTTTATATAACAATAAAATTATGCGGATATATCCGCTACCCGTCCGCGGATGAGTAGAAAAGCAGCGGATATATCTGCCCCCCGTCTTTGAAGATATGGCCATGACAAGGTTAGGCAATAAATAAAGAACAGTATGTTGTTGTGTTGTTTATTGTACAAAACTGCATAAAGAAAATAACATTTCAAGGAAAAGTTGAACTACAATTTCAGTTTTCAAAAAGTTAGAAAATAATTTTACAGGGTTTACAAGGTGGCTGTAAATAGTCAAACGTTCTTCTAAAAATATTTTTTTTGGGTGTCGTACACCTGAAAACATGTGTCTGGATGTAAGTACGGCTTTTCGTCACATGTTTTACAAAAGTAAACAGTTTCCTTGCGAACTTTGTTCTTTGCACAAACATGGCATCTGAAGGACCCCTTCGGTGCTTTGCCCGTTCAGCCGTTGAATATCATTTTTCGGTCGTCCTGGTCGTCTTCTTGCAAAATTGTGTGTCTCCTGAATGTAGTATCTTACTAAATCTTCCACAAGGCTAAGTCTAAACTGCTTATGAGACATTGCTACTCTGTTGTTGTCTTCTTGTAAGGATTTATATAGAATATAAGAGTTGATGGTAGACACTTCGAGGAGCCAAAAGAAAAGTTTTCGATACCATTTTTTAGTCCGCCTCATAAACTGATAACTAAATATCACGTGGTCAGCACGATCAACTCCACCCATGTGTTTTGTGTAATCCAAAACAGCATCGGGCTTTAGTACAGGAGGTTTATTTGGCCACTTGCTGGGCTTCTCTGTCATCTCATTCCGGCTTATTTTGTGTTTAGTTGTAAGCATAGTTACCACTCTTTTGTCCTTCCAATAAATAACACCTAAGTCGTTGTTTCTTCGTGCTTCTACATCACCACAATTGTGCGGTTTGCTTAGTGTTGGCATTTCTTTTCGATTATTCATAACCGTTCCCGTAACAAACATATTTTTCTTCAGCAACTCTTTAGCCAGTTCAGGGCTATTGTAATATCGGTCGACATATATATGGTGACCAGATGGAGGGTTCAGGGGATCTTTTACTAAAGAGTCACAGAGTCGTAGAACAGTATTTGTTGGTTTCAAAAGCTTGTCTTCGCTACCGTCCCTTTTACCGTAATATGGGCTAAAACTGTAAATATAACCATTTAGAGCATCCGAGAGAACAAACACTTTTAGCCCAAATTTTACAGGCTTGTCGGGGTTGTAAACTCTGAATAAAACCTTGCCCTTGAATGAAATAGTGCTCTCATCCACTGACACATACGAGCTTGGCGTATAGAATAAGTTACATTTTTCTTGAATTGTGTTCAACATTTCTTATTTTGAGGTCACGTGCGCTTCCCTCTTCATGACTAAAGAGTAATCTCCAGAAAAGCATCAAAAACCTATCTCGAGTAAAAACATCCGAAAAAAAGGGCATCTTGTTTACCCAGGACAAAGAATAGTAGTCCTTTATATCAGGCAACGGGTGAAGTCCCATATTCATTATAACCCCGAGAAGAGCTCGGACCTCTTTGGTTGTTGTATCAGCCCAAACCTTTTGTTTCCTTTGGTTTTAAATAGGGAAACTTTGAGCATATAGGTTGGTTTCATCACAAATCAATTGTATTAGATCAATATGAAAATAAAGTGAAAAAAATCAATTGGTTTTGAAGTGACATCAAATTCTGTAGGCAGATTACGGCCGTAATTGCAGTTATAAATAGGAATAGTACTTACAGGTCCACTGTCACTGTCGGTCACAAAAGCATACTCCTTGTCCCACTTCATACGAAGGACAAGCTTTAGATAGTTTTGGTTGTTGTGCCTCTGTAGACGCCTTTTTAGATTTCTTTGCAAATGTCTTTTTGGACGCCTTTGTAGATTCATTGGTTGAACCATGAAGGCTTTCTTGTTCCGTGTCAATAAAACTTGAGGCATTCCCAATATCGTCCTCACTAACTTGTTCATCACTAACACATTCAACTTGAACCACATCACATTCATCTTGAGGGACATCAGCGTCTTTGTCATTTTCGGATACAAAACCATTTACTATATCAATATTATTTACATCCATATTTACATTATTTACATCACAACTACGCACAGATATGTTGTCATCTTCGTCCACTTCCATGCCATCAACAGCAACATCACCCTCCGAAAAACTCTTGTTCAATAATTCAATAATATCACCAGAAAAACCAGGACTATTTACGTTATAAGCCATCGTGCATATCACTATCTCATGCTGCTAGACAGACAACTGTAGCTTTTGGCGGCAACACAGACAACGTGGTGTTGCGCGCGAAACGTCGAGGGGGGAGCGCGGGAGAGGGGGGCGGAGCGCGGGAGAGGGTGGCGTGTCCCTTGGTCACAGCGGTTGTGGAGAGCTTGGGAAAGTAGCGCCTTGGTAGCGCGAAACATCTGGTTACTGCACAAACACCTGCCAGTGTGTCTGAAGAGTAGGCGGATATATCCGCTTCCCGTCCGGAACATCAAAAACCATAAGCGGATATATCCGTCACCCGTCCTTTATCGCTAAAGACTTAGGCGGATATATCCGTCACCCGTCCGGGAAGGGTTAATGCAATTCTGTTTAATTTTGAAGGTTGAGTAGGTGTGACTTATTGCAACTTAACTCGAGTACAAATAGGAAAAGTCTTAGGTTTATAACTCTTATAGAAATTTCAGTAAAGCAAGAGTTTACAGTACGAGTTGTGTTCAGTACTGATAAATTGTACTTTGCAACTCCGTGATTCAAACCCCTGACAGGGTTACTGCCAAGGTTCTGGAGTCTGTCACCTTGACCACTACGCCACCGACTCGCGCATGAAAGGCAAATAGTTTCAAATACTATCACACTATGAACTGCACTGTTCATTCCCTCCTCTTAATTTAAATTTACCTTTCTTTACTAAACTCACAATCTCACTTTACTTTTGGCTCTGCAGGGACGGGCTGATGAAAATGAAAGGGGTTTACGAGTCTAACCCGAGCATGGGAGACCCGATGACGATAGAGGGGCAGCTGAACGCGAGCAGTCACAACTTGGAGAAGCTACGGCAGGAGCAGCACAAGTACCAAGGATACTTGGACGAGGTGGAGGGAGGCAGTCCGGCCAACCGACGACACAACAACTCGGCCAACAATGTCAACGGCCTGCAGAGGCAACACAGGTGAGTCTGATGAAAACGTAGTTTACAACCAAGGTCTGTAGAGCATTTTAGTCCAGGTATGCTGTTTCACGTAAGAGTAATGCAGCAAAGATGTCTTCCGAGGTCGTTCGGCTGGTGTATAACATCATCAACCTACTAGAATTGTTGCCAACCTTACAGAGGACAATAATGGTACCATTTTTAAATGGCCGCTGGACAACTCGGTTTTATTTTTTCCCAACGTTTTATATAAATTATTGTAATTAATTGTTAAAATAACGTTTGGTATTTAATAAACCTACACATTATGTCATATAATTCCAAACACAAAAAATATAACATTAAATGTCAGTATAAAACGGAGAAAGTAAAACTGATCTTTTGAAAGTAAGATTTATGATTGTAATTGTTGGTTTTGTCTGGTTTGTGAACAAACAATCTACTAGTTCACATTAACCTGTGTTTTAGAATTGAGGTTTTCCAGCCATACGGTTAAATACACGACATAATTCCTTACAGAAAAAGACTACTGCAGCCTGCAACAATAAAAACACTGTGTCTTTATCTTTATTAACTGACTCTTTATCTGTTTACATTGTAAAGTAAGTAGAGTCTCACAAACTCGACACACTGTGGACTTGGACACTGTCCAGTTTGGTGAATGTCAAGTTTCCCTGATTTACATTGGGGAGGAGAAAAAACCCAAGCTTTACCTTTAAATTGTGTATTAGATCATATTTAAACACATTACAGTAATATATATGGTATTATTAAATATAGAAAACCCTTATACCTTACATTGATGTACTGTACTTAAATAATAAGACTGAGAAAATGTCAAATTTTCATAAATGACCAAAACAACGGAAGCGCGTGAGGTGCAGTCAAAAATCGGAGGCGCGTGAGGAACTGTTGAGTGCTGGCTGAGCGTGAGGTACATATAGAAAAACAGAGGCGTCGTGTTAATTTATCAGGAGTCGAGTTTGTGAGACCTCACTGGACCATTTAACACGTTCTCTGCGGCCCACCAATGGCGGGCGTGCGCCGAGTGCGGCAGCGAACCAGATTGGCACAGACGAATTCAATTATTTCGGCCTGACGAATCACAAAACAGCGGTGCGGTGATGTGCTGCATTTCCACGAGACTGGACGTAGTTCGCTGAAACACTCACAGGTAGCAGCACTGCCTGGGTACTAGCCATTTCCCTTGTAATGCCAATTACAGGGAGTATATCCCAGAAATATGGTGCAAAAACTGGTTTTTTGTCCCGTATGAACGGAAATTTTACGGGTAAATTTACTACGAACCTACACCAAAATAAAGCTCGCATTCCTAGCTAAAACGCTGACATAAAATACCCGTCCTCACCACAGTGCTGCCAGCACGAGACCAAGTGGAAATTGCATGTAGACAGAGCGCCTTGTGGCGCTCTCAGATCGCGGTGTTGTTCTGCCGAGCGCCACATGGCGCTCGCCGCAGCGAACGTGTTAAGGCCAAAGATTCACTTCTCCCCACACGTAACACTGGTGAGAGAAGCTCAGAGAGACATTTATGTTCCAGGAACAGTGGGGGCAGTGGAGGGGAGGAGGAGTCGCTGAGTAGATCCGCGTCCGACTCCAGTGTTGCCAACCACAACCACAAGAGTGCGCCAGGCACGCCACTACCTCAGCACGGGTCAGTATCCCACCTCAGTGGTTCTCCGGTGAAGGGTAACGAAAGCCTTTCACCGTATTCAGATAACAGTCAGTGCATTGTGTTTGCACAATGTGCAGTTCACCAGTCCAAAATAGATTGGTTCAATAAATTTAGAAACTTTGTCAATTCTGCATGGTAACTAAGGGTTACCGAGTCTCCAAAATCCTTTCCTGGTCAAATTTTTGACACTTAGATTTTAATACTCAAAATTGAGCGTAATTGAGTGTTTACAATACTCAAAAGAGATGGTTGTACGGCCTAAATGTCAATCAGATATTCCTCATTTTTGCCCAGCCTTCTCAAGTCTCACTGCATCTGGTCTTTCCATCTCAGTTTTGGTCTGCCTGAAGGCCTTCCGCCTTTCAGGTCGTACTTAAGTATTTTTTGTATGGTAGTGTTCTCCTCTCTTCTTAGCACATGACCAGCCCACCTGAGACTTATGGGAGCTTAAATTGAAGTCTGCAATTAGTCTTAAGTAATTTCACCATCCTGGCACAGTGGTGCTTAGAGAAGTAGATAGGTTAATCATGGTGTGATGTAACTGTTGTATGATAAAGTAAAAACCCTCAATGTATAACATACAGATCCACACATTGATAGTTATAGCCTATTTAAAGTAGCTTTAGGATTGACTAGTGACACCGGTTGCGGCTAGTAGAAACTATAAAGCAGTAGCGTCTCTTCCGACCAATGACGGGACAGCTTTGACCGAACATAATCATAGCAACTAAACACTTGTGTCCTGAAGTGCCAGATTGCTTTTTTTTTACTGATCACCATATTCGAGGCATCTGCTTGGAGTAAATAAATGTTGGTTTTTACTCACTCTTGGAAATTATATGCCAGTTAAAATGTAAGCCTTGTTTGTTTTGATTTTGATCCTTTCAACGTTTTGTTAAAATATCTCAGATATTTAATGTGTATTTCCCTTTTTTTTTGACAAACTGAGGAAAATGATTCCCATAGTATGTTTTCACTGTGTCTCCTATTGCTTGTTGGTTTGACAATATCGTACCACAAAAGTTTCCGATAGCTATCACTTGGGCGCAACAGTCAATCCTAAAGCTACTCTAAATAGACCATACTGTTGCATGTTGGCTGGCTGTTGTGTACTGTTACTACACTGGTGGTGTGTGCTAGGTGCTCGAACAGTCCGGAGTCAGGGCTAGGAACATCGCACACGTCTCTCCCCGGCTCGGACGACGCCCAACCGACGGAGTACTACGATGTGGAGCTACTGCCACCCCTCGGCACCTGTCGGGCGCTCTACCCCTTCGAAGGTAACCACCCCTAACTGGCTCCGGCCGTAGACCGACTGCTGGGGTACAGCAGACGAACGTTATCACAATGGAATGGTGTCGCAATGAAGTAGCTGTCTTGTGAACAACTTCAGTCCCCCAGGGGAGGTTGGGTTGACAGTAGAATGGGCAGGGGTACTGAAAGTCATGATGGTTAAGGGTAGAACTTCCACTATTGGCTAAGACCGTCACACCTCATTCTATTGGCTAAGATGTATTTCTTTGCTACCTAGTCACAGCTTGGCCAAACCTAAACTCATCTTCATCGTCCTTCCGCTTTCTTTATATTAATAACTAGCTGATTACCTGTGCTTCGCACAAAGAATCCAAGAAAGAACAGCTGATTAAAAGTCCTGCTGCTACTTCATCTGTTTCTGATCCATTAAAACTATTGCCCATGATAATAACATTGCAACTTTAAGGGCCACTGGGGCGGAGCCCTAAGGGATTGCCAAGATGGGAATAGGCTTATATGTAGCCCAGATAAATTATCTACCTACATGCAAATTTTCAGCTTGATTTGTTCACTGGTTTTTTCGTTAAAACGGAACATACAAGTCGACAGACATCACCTTTCATAGATGTATATGATTAATCACAGCAGTGATACAGTCCTCTGCGGTAATATAGGGATAGCTTCCAGCAAAGTGACCAAACTGTTTTCCTATTTTTCATCAAGAGAGTGCATGACAAAGCTTTAGAAACTATTTATCACCCAGATATGTTTCTAGTGTATTTATTTTATTATTCGGTGTAATAAAGTTAATTGTATTATTGTTATATTAGTGAAACATGTACAAATTATTACCTTACTTTGCCAGTACTTTACTTCAGCCTTACTTCGAACCCTATAGTTGCAATAAACTGTTAATATTGAATTAAGAGTTGTATTTTCTTATATGGTACCTCTCAGACATGAGTACCTGTAACTGCCTGTACCTGTAAAATGAGGGATTTTATGACAAAACACCTTCCTATAGGTAACAAAATTTTTAAGCCAAATACCTACTTCCTTACAACAAGAAAGAGGTCCAAATAGATTTAAAAAAACTGCTGAAAGAATATTTATTTTCTTGGTCTTTATACTCATTTGAGGAATTGCATGAGAATTGTAATCAGGCCTAGGCTTTAATTGTATAGTTTATCAAATGTATTGACACTATTTACATGTAGTATCGTGTATATATGACTATGACAAATAACGATATTTTGATTTGAGTTGGGTTGAGTATTCAGCTTCACAGTGAAAATATCCTAAAAAGACTACTAAAATGTAAATTTAGATCTGCTTTTTTACTATCAAGTATTAAGTATTATGTTTGATATAATTCTTGTCAGCTTGTACTAAGTCATTCATGTTGTAATGAATTTCCAACTTTTCATCCAGTATTATATAATACCAACAGAATAACCGGTTGGAAAATATGAAGGACAAATTACTTAAAGATTAAAATAAAAGTAGGACAAGTTAGGTTACACACAAAGAATCTAATAGACACAAAGTTGGGAGCGACTCAGGGGAGAAACGATGAATGAGAATGTTTTCTTAGATCACCGCAAGAATGTGCTTCTCGGTTGTTCATTGCTTATCGACTTGTAACGGTATAGCTGTTATGGTATGCCAATAAGCATATGGTATTATTAAACTTCCGATCTTGAGGTCCTGGGTTTGAAACTAACTATATATATTTCCTTTTTATGCTTGAAAATAGTTTTTAAATGTGACTTTGATATTTTTTACACAAATCCGTTTGTAATAAGTTGATTTACTTATTTTGTGGTAAAAGAAATATATTACAGACATAGTTGGTTGATGGGAATTGGAGTGGGTAGTTAATGTAATAAATAAAATTGTAAAACCCACCAAACCAACCCTCTGAATTTTTTCCTTTGCTTTTACCCCTAAGTAGGTTAGGTTTGGTTGAGTTATTATAGCTAGATATGACTATTCTTGTCGGGTATTTGTAACTTAATTCATAGAAACCCACATATATTTTGTTTATTTTTGGTTATGTTGGCAATATATGTCAACGCTTTCTGGCTGTGGCCGCACGAAAATACTCTTGTCCATCGTTTCTTCCCTAAGTCGCATACCACAACGTTCTGTATTATAAAACAACAACATTTTCGAAGGCTAAAGTACTAGTTTACAAATAGTTATAACTGTTATGTCATTTTGTCATGTTGCGCAACGTAACGCTATCGTGATGTTGCAGCGACGAGCGAAGGCAGCATACCGATGAGTGACGGAGAGGAGCTGCTGATCATCGAGCACGACCAGGGCGATGGCTGGACCAGGGTGCGACGGATGAACGACTCGGAGGAGGGCTTTGTGCCAACGTCGTACATCGAGTGTACGGTCATCTCAAACTGTTAACATCCCCGGCAGCCTGGGTAGGACGTGATGCCACGGTAGTTGTAGTTTAAGCTAGTGTAGTGTACGCAACAACATGTAATAAAATGGAAGCGTTTTCCTACACTGCTGCGCGGTGCACAACAGGACGACGACTCTGACAGCAGTCTAGTGCAGTGCGCAGAGCACAACAGAAGCTATTTTTGAGGTAATAAATTTAGTTTTTTTTTCGTTCACTAGTGACTTCCTGGTCATAATTACCAAATTTACGGCTTCCGAGGATGAACAACTTATAGTAAACTAGTGAATTATTTAATGGCAAGTCAAAATAATAGGCCGAATATCGTTTGGTAATTGAATAAAAATCAAATATACAAACATTTTTGGGACGTAATTTACTCATGAAGCAGCGTGATTTATACAGGTTAATAACCAAGTGTAGTAAAAATATCCATTTACCAATCGAGAGGTCGAAATTCCTATATTATTAATAATAGTATTAACCGGTATCCCGTTCTCCTTACGGGGATCTCGCATCTCGCAGACATAGTGTGATTCGGTGTAAAGTTCAAATTAAATCTCTTAACTGTTGTAAAAGAACAATACATATACTGCATTTCAACAGCCAAATGGTGTTACTTCCTAAACTGCCCCATTCATTCACACACTCGAGCACACATCAATAAGTCAGCAGCCATAATCTCCTTTCAAACGTAATTGGGTATCAGCGCAGTGACAGTCTGCAGTTATAGACTCATGTTCACTCATCAAACACCAGAAACAAAATTTGAAATATATAAAAATTTGAGCTGCGCAGTGCGGAAAACACATCTGCGTAGCGCACTGAATAGCACAAAATGCGGAGCTAGGAAAACCCAGCCCTACCCTATTACCAACCCCTCTTTACCCGTGGATCAATCAGAGTGGAGTTTTCTTTAACGGTCCATTTATTGTAAATTCCCATTAATACCTCTTAGGGGCCGACCTGCATATATTACGTCACGCCTCCCCGGGCAGGGAGGGGGTGCGGCACATCGTGACAGACTGTGACATGGGGGAGGGGGTGTTAAGGGCTGCGTGATGCATCACAATTAATGGAGTGAAAGCCTACAAAATCATCAGTTACAGAGTGATAAAATACCGTACCAACAATCAAATACTTAGTAATTAATTAGTGTGGCATGACAGGGGGAGGTATTAGCAGCGTGACTGTGCAGGACAAAGGGGAGGAGGAAGTCAAAAAGGGCTGAATATAGCGTGACATAATTTATGCATGGCCCCTTATCTGTTCCCATGTTTAGCTAGTAACTGGCTTTTGTTAGGTCAAAAGTCAAACAATCTTTATTCAATAAGTATGGGCTATACATGTTGTACATGGAATGGTGGGTGACTGGTGAGGTGAATTGTTCACCCATATTTAAAATGAGTTTAAAACAAGCACACAAAAAAAACCGTAAAGCGGTGCCTCGGTATAAAAACCGCAGTTGTGTTTATCAATACAGAGTAGAGACTTTTAATTTTTATAATTTCTGTAGTCGTTGTAAAAAAAGCCCCTAATTTATATTTCAATCCATTAGGCTCATTATTCTATCTAGGGGTGTGTCAGTAGTGATTTTTTTATTCGAGTCGAGTAGTGCCAATTATTTTTGAGTTTCGAGTATTTTCGAGCATTTGCCATCAGTTGGTAGTATAAAATAATGTAATGTGATTTGATAATCTAAACATGGTGAGTATCAATACTAAGTTTTGGCCAGTACAGTCAAGCTGGATTACGTATTGACAAACAAAACACGGTTTGACATTTGTTTCCTGCCGATAAAACACTGTCCGGTTGTCATTTGACCAATATCACCTGGCCCAGACATTGCTTATGATCAATATTAAAAGACGAAATCGTTAGTTACGGCCAATATTAAGTGCCACTTTTGCCAATATTATGTATGACATCGTCATGTACGGCCGAAATTATGTGGTCCAATCGTCATTTCCGGCCGATTTTACGTGATGCGATTGCCTTGTGCGGCCGTTACTACGCGTTTTGGCCGGTCTTAGTTGTTAGCGATCGTCATTTTCGGCCGATTTTGTGACGCGATCGCCTTCTGCGGCCATTACTACGCGTTTTGGCCGGTCTCAATCGTTAGCGATTGTCATTTTCGGCCGATTTTACGTGATGCGATCGTCTTTTGCGGCCGTTACTACGCGTTTTGGCCGGTCTCAATCGTTGGCGACCATCATTTTCGGCCGATTTTACGTGACGCGATCGCCTTTTTCGGTTGTTACTACCAGGGTGTCTAGCAGTCGGGAAAGTCGGGAATTTGTATAGAAATTAATAAAATGTCGGGAAAGGCGGGAATTAATATATAAAATTGTTATTAAGTCGGGAAAATGGATAAAACTTATAAGCAGTGATATCAAGGTACTAGTATATATAATCAATGGCAATTGCAACAAGATGTACGTTGTGGAATAACCCAAGCAAGTGCTTTGCCCATAGTTTTTCGGAGAAATTAAGAAAGCCAGTCAAGTACATGCCGTTACTATGGCAACGCGAAAAGGAAGATGAGTCACATGGGTGGAGGGGTGGAGAGCGGTGACCTTGAAGGTACCTCTACACTCCCGCCCGCGTCGTTCGTCCGCCATCGCTCGGCTAGTGGACTCTGATAGACAAGTTCCGATACTTCCGATCCGAGTAGGTGTCAAAACTTTGTTTTCGGAACTCTGGGCATCAGTTAACCAATATTATCGTGGTATCGAAAGAAAAGTTGGAGTATCGGTATCGGAAAAATAGTACATTTTTACGTTGTTAAAACATAGATTAGTTTTTGTTTAATATACTTTTTAGCAAAATAAACACAAATAATAACTTAAAATATAGTTCTTGTAACTTATGATAGAGAGATTCGACCCCTAGCTATCTCCCGCGTTCCTCTTACAGTAACGGGTATCAATACTTTGGTTTCGATTCGTAGCGATACCAAATATCGGGTCCAAGCCAGTAGCCAGTAGTATCGTATCGGAACGTCCCTAGACTCTGTTTCTGATTCTCACACGCACACGTCGCGCCGTCGTAGTACCTGCGCAGTTGCGCGCATTGATGCATAGTGAAGCATTGAAACCTGTAGGTTAATAAAGATTATATTGACGAGTGAAGTGAGTTTAAAACCGGGATTTGTCCGTAAATATTGAATAATGTCTGCAAATTATTGGCGGTACAGGTTAACAACTTAACTATGATCTATTATTATTTCCCTTTACATTCCAACAATGCTTCACATTTTGTTCAACGGTGAGCGTGAGTAATACACACTTAAGTTAATATTTTACGTGTTAAAACTTATAAGTTTATGTTGCAATCTACTTCGAACACGGCCGAATTTTGTCGTCTGCACCGCTTGCACTTTGGCCTGGTTTTTTTAAGTTAATATTTTACGCGTTAAAACCTGTAAGTTTACGTTGCAATCTATTTCGAACACGGCCGAATTTCGTCGTCTGCACCGCGGCCTGGTTTCCACGGAACGGGGCGAAGTAACTCGCCCGACAGTTAGTTGTTAAGTAGTATTAAGTTATACAAATTTATAGTTTTAATTACAGTTGTCAACTATTTCTCAGATCACCAGAAGACCATTAAACAGTGGCTTAGTGACATTTGAACAATGTCGTAAATAATCACCTAATGCACTAATGCATTAATTAATGCACTACTCACTAAACTAACATGAAGGTATTTGTAGCAATCGAAGCCCCATAAAATGGGCACTTATATCTTGGAACACTTATATTTTCGCGTATAATAAGTTATGTTTTACCCTCTACTAATATTATTTCAAATTACAACATTTTTTAAATCTGTAAAATAGTTACCCAAGGCTCTATAACTTATTAGGCCTATATTTTAACAAAATTTAGTGAACTTTCCCCAAGTTTGATAATAGGCCTATGCCCATGTTAGGCTGTTAAGCTGGACTAATTAAGTTACTTTACTTTTACCCTTGGAAATATTATACTGTGGTCTGAACATGTTTACTAATTAACTGTTTCTAACATTTAATAAAGTGGTTCTCCATACAGATAGGCTATATAGGCCTACATATCAAATAAGCCTAGTCAGTGTAATGTTTTAACTTACCTTTGAAAACATTTCAACTAGGCCAAAGCTTACAATCGTCTGGGTAATTTTAAACTTTGATTTAATTACCAAATTATGTCAACATGGGAGAAATTGTAAAAATTTCAGTTAGGCCTAGTTTTTAAAACTGAACTTAACTTAATTAAAATTAATTTAGGTAGTGATATAAAAAAAATATAAGTTAGGTGACTTCTTAAATATTTTTTTTAGCCTGTGATGAGATCGACAGGCTTAGATTTATGCCTAAATATGTTTTCAAAGTTATGAGTAAAAATCAGTTTTACTTTAGCCTTTTATTTTCATATGCCAACCTATTTGAAATTTTGTATTTGTTGCTGTACATAAACAGGCTTCTAACTTACTGGTACTGTATTTTATTTTAATCTTCATTGCTTTCCAGTATTTAAAGAGGGTACACTTTCATAAGCGGAACGATGTAAAAAACCAAAAGTAATTGTTCATACGGATTATTTAGGTTACAGTTACGTTCGGTCTAAAGAGGTGGAAGATATCGTCTTGAAATTTGTCCAGATAACAAACTTTGTTAGGAATACGTTCCGAGCACATCGCCAACCATCTCTTTGTGAATACTTATATATAATTAGGGTGAAAAACTCTGAAAAATATCCTTTTATGTTCTTTTAACATGCTGATATTTTATGCCCTTTTAAATTTGTTGACGTTTTTAGTTTTGTTTTTTAGTTAAATTATTTTGTATATAGCTAACCGGTAACGTTTATTTCATTTGTATTTTAAGTTTAATTGAAAAAAATATATATTTTTATATATAAATATTTATGATCATATATTATGCAGTATTTGAGTTTTTAATAAAAATATTATAGGCTTACTGAGTTTTGTTTTTTTTAGTGAGTTTTCTTCCAAGTGCCATTCTTTTTCACTATTTAAATTTTTTTCACTATTTTTTTATATATTTTTTTCTCTAAGAATAACATCGTACTGTGTTTACTTAAAAATGGAAATTTAAATTTTCTCCGCAACCAGTAATCGTAGAATAGTAATTCAAGATAACAAATTATTTAGTTTTTTGAGCTCTTTTTAATGGTGAATAGTAATATTTTTCACATTTATGTTTTTTATGAAAAATCAAAAATAACTGAATTTTTGATATTTTAAATCTTATAATTTCTGAACCCGAATTTTTACAGAAATGCGGGTGGTGTCATTTTGTTAGAAAATTAAAGTTCTACAAACGACTAAAGTTTAATCAAAATCGTTCGAGCTGTATTTGATAAATCTAGATTTTTCATGTTTTTCGGTGGTTTTTGGGGGATAATTACCCTTAAAAATAAAAATTTAAAAAATTATAAAATACCTGGATATATCGTGTATTAGTACCTACATACCAAATTTCATAAAAATCGAACCATTGGTTAGGGATCTAGCTCTGTATACATCCATACAGACAGACACACAGACATCACGTAAAAATCACTTTTTTGGGTTCAGGGAGCACCAAAACAAATATTTCCACTAACAACTAAAATTCAAAAATGTTGACGAAAACAATATTTTCTCCTTATACTGTGTATAAGGGGGAGAAAGTAAAAATCCAAAAAGTGGTAAAAACATGATATTTTTTACTCTTATGACGTTTGTAGTATATTTTTACTATCTTGCGAAAGTCTGGAAAATTTTGGAAAAAGTCTTAAAAAGTCTTGAATTTTGAGATAAAATATCACTAGACACCCTGTACTACGCATTTTGGCCGGTCGCAATCGTTAGCGATCGTCCGGAAATCGGCAAGAAATACTCACTCGAACTTTCTAGTGTTTTTAAAAACTTCCAGTCGAGTTCGAGTATTAAAATACTCGGCCGAAAACTCGAAGTTTCGAGTACTCGCACACCCCTAATTCTATCTTATACCCTGATTTGAGTAGGATTTGGTTGGTTGCTTGCAACCCTGACCTCAAAAACGGCTCCCACGATTTTCTTCAAACGTAATTAACTATTCTGACTGGTATTTAAAATTATTTAAAGAATCAGCTTTGCTAATTTTAATGCTGAGGAAAATTTACCACCTTCAAATGTTGTTAATACAAAGAGAACTGTGATTTTTTCATACAGAGTTTAACCATTTTGGATTAAAATTATTCTTATGCATTTCATTTATATATTAAATTATATTAGGATTCATTATTATTGTTTGGTTCTTTTTTATTACTCACTGACGGATTTAGCCTATATTAGTATTAACGAACGTACTTTTAGGTCTTGTAATTTTAATCCGCATGTTTTAAACTCATAAAAGACACAAGTAACTATTTGAATCAAACGTTAATTGGGGCAACATATCTAAATTTAAATTAATTTATGCGGAGTTTTTTTAATCATTGTGCATTACCCAATCCGAAGAGAACTATGTCTGTTTCTCCATTCTCTCATCAACTCTATGTGTCTTGTTGTTTCAGCTGCCTGAACATGATATCTTCGGAGCTCGATCACGTTGTCGTTGACGGAGAACCGTGCACAATCGCCCCAGTATTACAGGAACTTCCTCCCCCTTCCCTGCCCGCGCGCTTCTGTACGTCCGTCGTCTCTCGTTGTCGTTTCATATTGACTCTGTTTCGTAGGATATTTACACAGGTTCACTAAAACAAGAAAGCCGAATGTGTGTTGTGAGTGTTTTTACAGAATGTGTGTTGATCACAAAGAGCCAACTCTAAAGAAAATGCTATAGATTAGGTATTGTCAACCGGCTTATAGTTTAAACGCCAATGTATTTTTAAAGGTTATAAAATAGTCATTAATTACATTTGAAATAGTTTTAAACACATTTTTAACTGTCTCGCATTGTAGGGTTTCAATATTTTTATTAGTTGCCTCTTATTTTACGGGATTCGTTCTACACTAAGCAAAGCCTTAGTGGTGTTAAAATTTGTAAATGCTTTAATAGGGGCCAAATTTAAAAAGGTTGTGTGATGATTATGTGTGCATTAATATTTTCATCATACACATTTTATCTGAGTTTTTAAAGTTGTACAGAAATTTAACGATTTTTAACTTATATTGAAATTCTAATTTATTTATTTAAACGTTATTTTTTAATATACTGCTCAAAATATTTTCAAATTTCACTGTCAGTGAATGTATGAGTGTTGTAGTGATTTTCGCTAGTCAGTAATTAAAGTAAATTTTGCAAGTACATTCCATTAAACCCCGAAGTAACGTGAGGCTGGTAGACGCTTCCTCCCTTGTAATGACTCGGAGACTTATCCTTTTGTATATTTAACCCCGAGTAGAAAAACTATATTTCTAATTTAAATTATTTTATGATAAAAGCTTCGTGTAAATAACTGTAACAAGTAGGAAAAATTAGTGTAAATTTAATTTTATAATAATCAGTGTCCATAACTTTATTCTATTATAAATGTAATATATTTTAGTGATTTAATCTAAATTTTGAAAGTTGTGCTGACAATTTTTGTGACCTTAGTTCTTGTCTGTTTATATGTGTTGTCTGTATATCTTATTTCTAATAGTAGTACCTTAAACTAACATCTTTTGTAATTCATTACAATTTGTTTGTACATTTGTATAATGTTTGTACTGTTAGTGGTGTATTTGTTGATATTTTTGTTATTTGACTGTGCGCTTTGACAAATTATTTTTGTATTTTCTCTATCTAATTGTCGACAATTTAGAAGTGCTATTCCAACTGCTTTGCTTTGCCATTGGATCGAAATCGATAATTTCTGTACCATTGTAAATCACCTTTATGGAAGATGATTGGATTTTTTGAGGTGCCATTTTTGTAAAAAGTGTGTTTACAAATTGAATAATCTTATCATAGGCCTTATGTAAATTTATAGAATGCCGGTCAAGGCTTTTCAAAGAAAGTTGGGTGACTCATGTTCAAATAAAATATATACATGATTAATACGAATCAATTACAAATTGAAGATTTTTTTGAGCTTGTTGATTAAAACCCTCGTTCCGTGTGGCCCTACAGGCTACCGGTAGGCCTCACTTGACAACTATCCTGCAATGCATCTTATCATCTTGGTTGCGGAAATCTTATCATAATTTGTGGCAAAACGATTTTAAAAAGAATCTTTAGAAGTCTGACTTGCAAGGATTTAAAATTCAAAAGTTGGTCCATCTTAAATACCCTAAGATGGTCCACCTGCTTACTTAAGTGACTTTTTAAATAAAACTTCTAAGAAATGTGAATATAAAAAAATATAATTAACTAAATTAAAGGCTCTAAACTTGAGCTCTCCTCAAAATTTAAGCACCCTCAACAAATTAGTTGTTAGTGACAACAAAATTTTAGTCTGATGGCGTTAGTCTCCTAAAGAGTTATGTCAGCTCAGTTTTATTAATTGTACAACATTTATTTGACCTGTGTTGTGTAAATATTTGTTGCGTCTTATGACGTACAGTTTGTCATTAACTTTTCAGCAGGCCGGAAGTTCATGTAGGACAGACACTTGTCTCAAATGGTTCTATTGAAAATGTAAAATACTAAATTGTATGCGTTTTGAAATTTACTCGTTTAGCTATGTTTAGAGCATTGTAAAATCTAAGAAACAATATTTTACCTCAAATGCTGCATTTACAAAGAAATGACTTTTTCAATCTGAGTTGTCAGATATTATTTATTTCCTTCTTAACCCATTGAATACTTTTCACGGAACGGTTCCGTGATGGCCGTTTTGGCCCAAAATCTTTATCACGGAGTGGTTTCGTGATGATGTAATACCATATGTTTTTTTTTCGAAAATTTTTATTTTTTTAATTTTTAATTTTTTTGTTGTAATGGTTTTAACTTTAAGCCTATATCCATGAATTTATTTTTTAGTTAAAATATTGCATTGTGGTCCATTTTTGGCAAACGGGTAAAAATATAAATTATTCAAGAAAAAAGTGGTTTTGCAAAAAAATTATAAAAGTTTGTTTTTTTAGATAAAGTAAAAAACTAAAAGGTTTTATGTAAGGAAATAGTTTTTCCACTTTACTAGACAACTGATTAGACATTTATTTTATTTTTTATTTTTACTATATTATTTTTTCAAACAAATAAAAACAATTGTTTTTATTTTTATAACAAAATATTTTAAATATGATTTTTTTTCTACTAACATACTAAAAAGAAAATGTTTACAGCTTCAAGAAAAACACTATGTTTGCCCAATTAGCAGCAAAAGTAAATTTGTTATAGTTTATTTACTAAAACACTGCAAAATATTGAAATTTAATTGAAGTTCTGGGGCCATGCAGTCATTAAAAAACTAAGTATCCAATGGGTTAATGTTATGTGAAACTTTAAATATAAAAATAATATACAAACTTTCTTTGGGAAATGGCTCAATATGAGTTTTTGCTTACAATAAAGAACTTGCCTACAGTTAAACTATGGGAGAGAAAGCCAAAACACTGATTAATGATAAACTGATATCTCAGCTATACTTGACATTTTTAGAAGACGCCTAACACCAGAAACAAAAACCTTTACTTTTCAATTTTATCAAAATAATCTCTGTTAATTTGTTGAGTTCAAAAACATCACAAAGTAAGTTGACATTTAAGCTCCCTGTTTATTATGCTTAATGTTTCTATTGTGTCGTGTGTAAATTTGCAGGTGTCTACAGACTAGAATCCCAGGAAATATATACGATCTTTAGAAAAATTCAGGGAATCTGGTATAAAATGCACTGATTAGCTGTTTTCTACCAATAAAACATGTTCTGGTTTTTTTAGTATATATGTTGTGTGAATTGTCATTAGTGCCGTATGAAATGCGGTCAAATTACCGTTTTTGGCTGATAAAACATGGTTATGCACTCTTTTCCGACCAATAAAATTCAGTCAAATTGCTGTTTTTGGTGAGTAAAACATATTCCGGTTGTCTTTTTTGGCTCGTAAAATGCGGTGAATTGTCGTTTTTGGCTCGTAACATTTGATTTTATTACCATTTAAGTTGATCAGAATCAAATAAGGCTGTTCCAGTCATCGTTTTAGGCCGCTAAGATTCATTGCCGGCTAATTTGTCAGATTAGCTGCCAGCTAATCTCATTGGTGTTTTTGACTGTAAACCATTTTTGTTTTTGGAAGAAAACATGGTTATATTGCCATTTCAAGCAATTAATATACAGTTTTGGTTGTAGTTTCCAAGGCATAAAATAAGATCAAATCATCGTTATTGACCAACAAAATTGTTTAAAGTTCAAATGTTGAACTGGTAGCAGGGAAAAATATTTACTGGCAAGAAAATGTAAGGGGATTTAAAAATATTGTTTGTGGACACCCTGTTTTGACAAATAACCAACTGCTTTAAGGTGAGCTCTAGGAAAGGCAGCGTGGACAGCTGTCTGAGCCAAGCCTGGGGATCATGCTCGTCCGTGTGGTTGTGCAACTACAGGCTGTACATAACGTTTGTGCCAAGTTTCTTATCACTGCACTATGAGTAGTCAAAATTGTAGCAGATGTTTTTGTATTTTCAGATATGAAATTGTACATTTATCCTTAGAAAGTCATTTAGTAATTGTATTAAATTAATAATGACCCGTTAATGTTAAATTTTAAAAATTTGTAATTTTCGTAATTATGAGTTTTCTATTTAAAAAAAAAATTAATGTTCATATCCTATACATTTCGTTGAGCTTCAGGGGGTACAGGGTGTTTTTTTAACCACCCTTTTTCATAATTTGTTTGTATAGTAATAATATTACTTGTGAATTTTACAACTAAAGCTAAAACAGTAATAATTTATTTCATTTATAAACCATATTGTTCATTTTTAATCCATGTATAGGTTGTGAATTCCGTCCCGTAAATGAGCAAGATTTAGGGTTTAGAACTTGCTGCCTCTACAAACTAGGTAAAAATTAGGTACAATTTTTTTTAAAATTTTGATAGAAAGTATTATTTCTACAACACACTTTCATTTCTGTGTTTTTTTCTGTAAAATAGAAGTGTCATTATCTCACTGTATTCCGATAGCTTTTTTAAAGTTTGATTTAAAATGTATTTTAAACTCTATTAAATTTAGCAAATTTTAGAATAAATTTTACTATAAAAAATAGAGAAGCATAATGGTGCAGTGATCATAATTGTTAATATAGATTAGATAGGCAATTGATTTTCGTAACGATTGGAAGGCGTGAGGTCGGATGTAGCATAAGCCACTCTCTTGTTGTTCCATATGATTGTATATTATCTGTTAATTTGTATAAGTTACGATCAAGTATTCGTGTTCACTGTCGTAGTTGTTAATACAAGACTGAATGTTACGAACAACACGATCGCAGGGCCGGGACTGCGAGCCTTTAATCCTAAGTTTTGTTTCAACTGTTGCTCTGTACATTTCCACGTTACTCTGTGGCTCGTAAGTCCAGGGCTGCGCTTTGTATCATGGTGTTATTGCAATATAGAGCAATCTCTAGCTGTAAGCCTTCATATGCTTGTATATACTCTGTTCCTGCTGTTCGGAACTTATTACTAGGAGCTCATTTCAAATATAACATTTTTATTGATTCAGTGTCTTACTCCCTTCTCGGATTCACCCTTATTTTTGTAATGACAATTTTATACACAGAAACTAATGCTCTTGAAACCACTGTTACCAACACCCAAGATTGGAAAAAACAAGAGGGTTGAATGATGCAGGAGAAATGACATCAGAGCGTTAGAGGGAAGGCAACTGTCCCGGGGCAAACATCACCTTGCTTTTTGGTATACTATACCAAGTATATTGAAGAGGGCACCAGTACATGCTCCAAAACCAAGGATGATGCAAATACCCCCGTCGCAGCAAACCTGCGTACTCAGCGAATTTCCAATGCATATATATGTGACTCACTACTACATAGAGCTATTTACCAAGTTTCACAAAAATACATCCATAAATAAGTGATATATAGCATTTTATTTATTCTCCATGAGAATAACATTAGGATTGAGGACGCAGGTTTGCTACAACGAGGAAGATAAGTAATGTGTTTTTTTGCAATTATCAATACAACTGAACCAGGTGAAGCTACATACCAAGTTTTATTAATTTAGGTTCACAACTAAGGGAGATATAACTTTACTTATTCTCCATATGAATAACATGGGGGCCGAGTATGCAGGTTTGCTGCTAAGGGGACTATAAACCGAAAACTTGTTTTTTGTGCTAATATCAATATACCACAACTAGTTCAAGCCACATACCAAGTTTCATCAATATACATTCATAAATAATCGAGATATAGAATTTTATTTATTCTCCATAAGGATAACATTGGACAACGTACTGTGTTTAGCACTTTGAATATCTCTGCAACGGTTGGACGTAGAACAACGATTAAAACACCAAAATGTTTGTTTTGTTGAGCTAAACACATTAATAAACAGAAATGTGAAGTTTTTATTAAAACTATGTGAGAAAAATCTAAAAACCTTTTCCCATAAGATTAACATGGGACACGTTTTTTTTGGATTTTCTCCACAACCGCTTAAACTAGATTAATGATTCAAAATACTAAATTATTTGTTTTTTTAAGCTCTATAAAATTGCTATAACCAAAATTGAGTGTTTTTAACATTTTGGGGTCAAATTTGCAAAAAACCGATTTTTGGAAAATTGTAAACCCCCATAAAACCCCCTTCCCATAGTGCGATCGATCTGGTTTTCGAACAAAGTCATAAATGCTACTCTCCACATTTGTGCCAAATTTCATCAAAATCGGGTGTTTCTTTCAAAAGTTATCGCGGTAACGGACACATATATATATATATATACATATATATAAATTTGAACGAATATTGTTTTTGGCATCTAGGGACCTCAAAACAAAAAGTTATCATGGTCTCGGACTTAAGTCTTACCATGCCACCTACGGTAATAGCTTCTTCCCTATAGGGGAAATTCGCTAAAACCACAACAAAATGCACAGGGAGGATTATATGTTCCAAAATCATAAAGAATGTAAAGGTACATGGTCCGAAATCGCAACAAATGCAAACTGGAGACATGGTCCTGAATCATAGTTTTTAAATTGCAAAAAATGTGTATGGGTTAGAATATCAAAAAGTACAAAGGAGAGTACATACTCCCAGGTCACAAAAATGCAAAGGTACATGGCCAAGATCACAAAATATGTAAAAATTACAAATATTTCAGATGGGGGGAGTACATTGTAAAAAGTATCTATATTATTAAAATAATTTCTTGATTTTTGTTTGGCAATTTTAGACCCTTAAAACTGTTATTTTGTATACATGTTTGGTAGTGCCTTTGGGGTTTTAAACCTCCACATTCATAGATAGCTTCACCCCAATGGATTTTAAAGTTCCAGTGTTAATCTTGAAGTTATATTTTATTTGGTTAGTCAGATGAAATGGAAATAAACTTTTAAGTGTCTGATTTCCCATCAGACATTTGGCTCTATGCCTGCTAGATTCCCGTGCGGAGAGCGGGACATCAACTAGTAGATTTTTATAAAATACTATTACTCATATAATTATAATGGAGATGTTAGAGGCCATACACATTATGTAATGCATTTCAGGGGGGGAGTGATAAAGCGTAGCATTACGTTATGTTGATTGGTGGAAGGGGGGTCTGGGTCAGCGTTATTTAACTCGCACATCCGTACAATTTTAAATAAAATCCTAAGATTATTTTAGAATGAGAAATATGACCAGTTTTACGATCTCATATAGATATTTGTTTACTTGGTGGTAGAAAGAAGACCCAACCATTACTCATTAAGTTATCCAGCACCTGCCGCAAAACAGAATACTTGCACTTCCCAGAAACCCCAATTTTATTATCTTGGTAATTTTTTTCTTTTGGCCGGGGGCTTGGGGTAAAGTGGCCCAGTTGCCCCCGTTCTTGGCGGCTCTGTTGTGAGGTCTATTAACTAGCTGAAAATCAGTCAATAATTTAAAAAAAGATCCATTGCGACCTATGTCAAATTGGGAGCATAATCATAAACATGCTCCAATGATTGTAAAAATAACTTGTTCTATGACTTTTGCTTTATACATAAATTATAATTTAAAACTCAAAACAATAAATCGTAGATGAGTAACTATATCGACTGATTCATGGTAACTTAAAAAAAAATGTTATTACAGTGCAAGTAATAATTGCACTCGTCCGTCCACTCGCGCTCTGCAGTTGTACACTGCACACTGCACACACGCCCACACTCGCTCATTTCTAACCTCAAACTATCACGTAATTTTTTCGTCGTGGTGTTGTCCGTATCGTATATGCATTGTTTCTAGTTATTTTGTTCAGTGTAGTGCGTTACAGTTAGTTCAGTGCTGTGCGAACTAAGACGTTTAGACCAGTTATTTCAAATATTTTTAAAAAGAATTGGCTTCCTTGTGGGAACTCTGTACACAAGTTACCTGATACGTTCTTTTGAATATCTCAAAAGTCAAAACTCCCCAAAAGACAAAGTTGTGCTCAAGCTGTCTTCTTGGAAAATGGCGGCCTAAACTTAGTTTTTAGATAGTAACTTCTTAACTAATGGGTTTGAAATAAAAGTTGTTTATCTCCCATAAATGATTCATGTAATTATTCATTATTCATGTAATACTTCATTATTCATGAAGTATCGTTCACGATAAAGATAAGACAAATCAAGTTTTTTCTCCCATCAAGGTGCTAAAAATGATTAAATCTCATGACCAAAAAGACCTGTTTACTAATTTATGGACTGCTCTGAGAACAATGGTGACTATCCCACTGTCTGTGGTGAGCGCTGAGCGATGTTTTAGCAAGTTGAAACTTATCAAAACTTATTTTCGATCTACTATGGATATAGGAAAGGCTAAATGCTTTGGCTATTTTATCCACAGAGAATGATGTTGGAAAAAAGTTGGACTAAAGACATTTTCATTTCCGAAAGCCAAGGCAGGAAATTTCTTTGGGGGTTTGAAGTATTGACGATTATTTTTAAGTTGTTCCTAAAATCAAAAGTTTTGTTAACAGATGTTTTGTTTGTTATATTTCCTAAATGATATGTAACTCTTTTTGTAAATATAAACACAAAATTAAAATACCCGCATCTCAGCAAACCTGCATACTCAGTGAATTTCCAATGAAATGAATATATAACATTAAAACACTTAACAGGATTCATAAGAAATATATTCACAAATAAGCGATATTTAAAATATTAATTTTTCTCCATAAGAATAACATTGGGGATGAGTACGCAGGTTTGCTGCAACAAGGAAAACAAAATAATGGGTTTTTATGCAAATATCAATAGAACTCATCTTAGTGAAGTCATATACATTAATAAATAAGTGATATATAACATTTTAAGTATTTTCCATAACAATAACATGGGGACCAAGTACCTAGGTTTGCTGCTACAGGAACCATAGGCGAAAAATTGTTTTTTGTGCAAACAACAATAAACCACAACCAGATGAAGCCATATACCAAATTTTGTCAGTTTATGTTCATAAGTAAGCGAGATATACAATTTTTCTTTTTCTCCATAAGAATAACATTAGACAACGTACTGTGTTTAGCACTTTCAATATCTCAGTAACGAATTGACATAGAGCAATGATCAAAATACCAAATTGTTTGTTTTTGTAATCTTAATTCAATGGTATAAATTAAAATTTGATTTAAATAAAAATTACATGTGAAAACCCCCAAAAAAACCATTTTTGGGTACAAAACCTCTCAAAAACCCCCCTTCGGATGGTGCGATTCATCTGGTTTTCGAACTCGTTCAAATAAATGGTACTTTACACATTTGTATTAAATTTCATCAAGATCGGACCTTATTTACGAGAGTTATCGTGCTTACGGACACACACACACACACATATATATATACAAATTTGAAACAATGGTGTTTTTGGCATCTGGGGACCTCAAAATGAAAAATTATCATGGTCTCGGGCTTAAGTCTTACCATGAGACCTACGGTAATAGCTTCTTCCCTATAGGGGAAATTCGCTAAAAAAATATGCTTATAAAAATATCTAGAATACTCTGATTGGTGGGGGGATCAAAATCTCGTCCCGGGTACCTATCAACCTCGGGGCGGCCTGCCTGAATTGGTCTTTGGAGAGCAGGTTGTGTTTTCCCAAAGATGGCATAATTCTTTCAAGAAACAAATATTCATAGACTTTACTGAGAACAGGTAAGATCGAAATTTGTTGATAATTACTAACACAACTAGAGTTATCCTTTTTGAAAATGGAGTAACTTGCTGTTTTCAGAAAACTAGAAAACACTATTTTTTCCAAAGGAAATGCTAACCAAATGAGTGAGAGGCGACCACAGATATAGAACTGTAGCAGCCATGACGACATGACTTTTGACTTTTTTCCTGGAGTTGCTGTATTACTTGAGCAACCTCTTCTTCCGGAACTGGGAAGAGTGACATGGAGGCTGCTAGACTACACCTCATGTGTAATCTTTATATTAATAAGCAAGCACAAAACTTGTCCTCCTTTTTTCTCAGCTTGTGTGCATCGTAGGAGAAATTTTCGCATACCGTTAGAAAGGTAGTGCCCTGTAGATGAGCAGAAACCCATTATAATTTACATCGGCCCTCAAGGTTACGCCTCACAGGCTTTCAAAGTTTCAATGTTAATCTAATGGAAGAACAGTGATTGGTTAAATAATTCTATATTTGACAGCTGTTGATATAATAAATGCTAGCAAAACAGGGAGAACAGATGTTTCAGGTATAATGTAAATACAAATACTACTAGCTACTGGAATGGTAACACCCTTCTATTATCCTTTTTACCTCCACGCTAAAAAATTAAACATGTTTGTGAGGGGGAAGGATGAGGGCTGGGGAGAGGATGAGGTGGATAGGTTTCAGGCATAAATAAATACCCCCGTCGCAGCAAACCTGCATACTCAGCGAATTCCCAATGAATATATAACATAACACATTAAAATCTTGACAGGATTTATAAGAAATATATTCACAAACAAGCGATATTTAAAGTATTAATTATTTCCCATAAGAATAACATTGGGGAAGAGTACACAGGTTTTCTGCAACAAGGAACACAAAATAATGGGTTTTTATGCAAATATCAATAGAAATGATCTTAGTGAAGTTACATACCAAGTTTCATCCATATACATTCTTAAATAAGCGATATATAACATTTTAATTATTTTCCATAAGAATAACATGGGGACCAAGTACCTAGGTTTGCTGCTACGGGAACCATAGACGAAAATTTGTTTGTGCAAACAACAATAAACCACAACCAGATGAAACCATATACCAAATTTTGTCAGTTTATGTTCTTAAATAAGCGAGATACACAATTTTTCTTTTTCTCCATAAGAATAACATTAGACAACGTACTGTGTTTAGCACTTTCAATATCTCAGTAACCAATTGACGTAGAGCAATGATCAAAATACCAAATTGTTTGTTTTTTATGCCGAATTCAATGGTGAAAATTAAAATTTGATTTAAATGAAAAATACATGTGGAAACCCCAAAAATACAAAACCCCCAAAAACTCCCCTTCGGATAGTGCGATTCATCTGGTTTTCAAACTCGTTCAAATAAATGGTACTTTACACATTTGTACCAAATTTCATGAAGATCGGACCTTTTTTATGATAGTTATTGTGCTTACGGACACATATATATATATATATATATATATTTATATATATACACATGTATAAAAATTTTAACGAATGGTGTTTTTGGCATCTGGGGACCTCAAAATGAAAAGTTATCATGGTCTCGGGCTTAAGTCTTACCATGGGACCTATGGTAATAGCTTCTTCCTTATAGGCGAAATTCGCTAAAAGGCTATACTGTTTACTGGAATGGTAACGCCCTTCTGCTATCCTTTTTAACCCATTGGCCTTGTATCACGGAACAGTTCCGTGATGAGTTCAGTGCCACTGAAATGAATTATTTTGTCTTTGTTTACCACCCAAATATTCTTAAATATGAATAAAACAATGTATAAAGACATAAAGTAATAACAAAGGTTAAGTATAACAAAAAATTAATTACATTTTATGGGCTTTTTGTCCATATTACGTTGTCATGGAAATATGAATACAGTTTGTTGTGTTATTACTAACATTAGTAAAGTTTTCGTTTATACTATTATTTATAATGGTCTATATTCTTGGTTATATTTAATTCTTTGGGGGTTAACTTCCGGTTGGGTATAGTCTGAATTTTCCTGCTTCATGCAAAATCCTAATATAGTTTTTGCATTGATATGTTTTGGGAAGTTTGAAGTGTTATAAATATTTAAGTAAGGTTTAATGCCTTCATCTCCTTGAACTAGATATACATGACATTTTTTCTTCTCCTGCAGTGATTTTTCCGTACGCTCCATATCACTAATGTTTTGTTTCAATTATATCTTCCTATGTTTATGAGCTGCTATCACTAAGTCTTCTTTACATTATATCAAATAAAATAAAATTTATTTCCAAATAAAAACAAATACAACATCATGTACACAAATAATATTGCGGAAAACAAAATTCTCACATAGGCCCATCGGCCTGTGCGTGAGAACGAGCTCTCCCTCAAATTCAGTGCACTTAAAAAATAACAAAAAAACATTGTATTATTGCTAAAACAATTAAATTTACTTTTTGATGATTAAATAGGCTACAAACACACATAAAAAATAAAACAATATCGGCAGTTGTATGTATGTATATTAACCATGAACAAAATTAATATTAGTTTTGCATTTAAATATCAAACACTGATTTAAAATAAATATAAATAAAAACGACATTTGATATAATACAAAGACAAAAGGCAATGGCGGGAGTGAAGTAGAAGTAGAAGTAGACGGTAGAAGTAGAAGTAAACGGTGTTGTTAGCTTTTGTATTCAGTGACCAGTTGGTGATGTAAAGTTAGTCATTGTAGTACTCAGAACGGATGAGGGACTCAGCATGTTCAGAACCGATCTCCAACAGCCAGTTAAGGACTACCTACCCTTTTGTAAACTTTAGTTGTGACCTGCAGGTCCCTAATCGCAGGAGGAATGTTAGATGAATGGAGATGAATAGATGAAGTTTGCAATAAAATATGAGTTGGAGTGACCATTGACTATATACTTGATAACATATTAGAATTAAACATATTACACAACTTGAATAAGTTACAGTTCAGTAGCTGCACTTACTTCAAATTCATGTTGTACATTCCTTTTTCAAAGCCGGAAAGGCAAATCGAGTGTTGAGTGCCTCTTCAAACGGGTGTTGTTTGAATCTAAATAACTATAAACAGCTCGATGTGTAACTCACTCACTCACGTATACGAATTCTGGACCACTTCTATATGAGGTAGAAACGTGACATTGTGCATGCAGGTAGCTTGTACCTAGAAACTCCGAGGAAAATTTACATAAGTTATAGTTTTGATTTTTAAAACCTCTAATTTGTATATTGTAAATTGTAAATTTTATCATTGGGCTTATGGAATTTCAAATCAAAACAAAAGAATCATAACAGATGTGTCAAAATATCCAGTAAAAACTGTCAACGTAACTTTCACATGGTAGAGTATAAACACATGATAGGACCAATGAATAAAAATACCATTTAGGGGGTATATCCCAAATGATCAAAATAGCATACTATATCAAAAATACTTGATGGGACATTGAGCTATAATAACAACTGGAGCTACCCCAAGCGGGGTCTCAGGGTGGAGCCCTCAGCGAGCGAAGTGAGTATCTTTCTATACAATATAATATTTTTCTATGGATGAGGTATGATTAGAACACATTTATTAACCTATAATCTTCATAGTTCCAACATTTGGTAAAGCAGTTTTGGAGCAGGAGTAGTCAAAGGTTTTATTCTGATGTATTAACTACCCTCCTAACAAATGTATGATCATTATGTTCAGTTAACTACTAACATCAGTGATGAAGAAATTAAAATTTTAAAGGCCAACGGAGCAGATAAGTCCGAAAGGGCATACAGGATATAGGTTACAGGCCTGTTTTTGACTATAGTGCTTGCCTGCTGTCGTTCTACCAAATGTATGCTCAATCGGCGTAGTAAGTATATAATTGACATGGTAGTGTTGAAGGGTGTTAGGGTCTAGCCTCATTGGAACGAGAATAAGCCCATAACTGTATTTTTTTTTGGGATGGACCCATCTTCTTCCAAATATCTGCTCAATAACTCCTGTACAATGTTGGGCTTATTGAAGATGGACTTAAAAACATATAAAATATTCGGTATTATAATCACAATGGCTAATTCGACAAACTGAGCTGTAAATACCATGATGCAAGGGCCTACGTGTTCTGTATAGCTAATGATTTCTTATCGTGCCATTATTTTAAATGGTTTAGTATACCTTTGTATAGAGTAGTAAAGCAGTACGTGTTTTCTCCGTTCTGTGATGAAATATAATTAGCTGACTAAATGCTCATTAAAACAAATATGGTTCGTGCTGTAGTGAAATATTAAGTAACCTTTACCCTTAAGCCTCGACTTTGTTGCAGTGCCGGACAATGGGGCATAACCCTAATGACGTACTATGATTTAAAACAGCCAAAAGGATTTCTCCTCCACAAAAAATAGGCAAAATATTTAATTTCATTCAGGACAGTCTTTTTTTGTGAAGCGCAGAACAAATCTGGCATATAAACAGTCAGACGGATAAACAAATGATTACGCAAATTTAAATATTTCCGTTGCATACAAAATTTCGCTGCTCAAAACTATGTAGAAAAATAACTTATTTTATTTATATAGATAAATAGATTCCTTACCTGTAAAATCTGGTATAGCTAACAAAGTAGAGGCAATATGGGGAGTCTGGGACAGCTGAAAAATAATTGTTTTTTAATCAGAAGTGACGTTTGAGTGACGTGGTGATGACGTATGTGTGACGAGAGGGTGTGATGACGTCACGGCGATGACGTATTGGTGTGACGATACACATACGTCATTGGATGTGAGGTAATGTGAAAGCGGGTGGATTTATATTCGTTAAGAAACTGTTTAAAGTCGAGAGAGGTTTGAAAATGAATTTGGTGGTTGCTGAGTGTCAAACGATTGAACAAACTGGTGGCCTGTAAAAAGGCCGTTTGTTACATGTATGTAAAATCTTTTGGTGTGACGAACGACATACGTTATTGGATGTGGGGTAAAGTGAAAACGGATGGATTAATATTTGTTCCGAAACTGATAGAAGTCGTGGGAGTGATTTGAAAATGAATTTGGCGGTTGCTGAGTGTCAAACGAATGAAACATCTGGTGGCCTTGAAAAAGGCCGTTTGTCACATGTCCTTAAAATCTGTAATTTACACAAATATTGCATAAATCTCAGTTGATAGACCTCTTCTGTTGATCTCAGCCTTCAGCGCAGCGAGATATTCCATCCGCCGAGATATCGCCGGCCACTGCTCTGGAAGCATCGTCGGTTGGGCAATGTATGACATGATCGCCTTTATCTCATTGAAGTGATTTTCTTGTAGTTCGTCCTCAGACATAGTTGAAATTGCTCTCATTCTCTCCCCATGCTCCGCAATCAGGGTGATCTCCACCAACTCTTCGTCGCCGATGTCTTTGGACCACAGAGTAGATGCAGACATGTTGGCGGATCGGTGTCAGACGAGAGGATGGTAGTGAGGATCAGACAGACATGATTTTATTACTTGTTTATGCTTAGTCATCACGAAACCCTGACAAGTAATTGGCTAAAAATTATCCAATTAAATGTAACCATTTTATAGAAAAAAAACCTAGAGTCATTGTTACTCCCAAGTGGGTGGGTGGTTACGGACATGTAGAAACAAGTTCAAGGTCATCGAAAGTGGTTTTTAAAAAAAGATTTGATAATTTATTTGTCAAAAATTACAAAGATTTAATCAAGGTTTACATAACTTATCTTTACAGCAAACTAGGTATATTGTATTAAACATTATTTCCTTCTTTGTACTTTGGAGGTTCTTGTGGTTGGCTTTCTTCTTCGTACTTTGGAGGTTCTTGTGGTTTGGTTTCTTCTGTATTTTCGGATGTGGCATTCGGAGACCATTCAGTGGGTGATTCAGTCGTCTCCGAATCGCAGAGGGTTGTGCTGTCGAATTCAACAGTAATCTTCATTACCATCGGAGGATGTTCCGTCATCAAATGCAGGAGTGTTTCGTGAAGTATTCCCAAATCCACTTCGTCTTGCATCACCAGATGAAACTTCATTATGTTGATGGGTTAAGTTCGTTCTTGACGGTACGAGAGCTGATGGAGAAATGATAGCTGATCACTAGTACGGGTTCTATTTATGTCAGAATAAAATGGTGGGGGTAAGTCCGACACTTTCAAAACTATGTCAAGGTCACAGTGATGAGTTTTTTAAAAATATAATTACATAATACCTAAGTAAAAATAATACATAATTAAAAAGGTAAAATAATCAGAGATTACAATGGAATTTTACGCTATGTACAAAACTATTTTACAAAGTATTGTTAACATGGATTGTTATTTCTGTAGAGTTGTTTCCAGAAGGCCCATGGGAAACTAAATACAATACGCCGGGCTTGACAGAATCCAAATCTTCGTTCATAAGAACATTAACAAATCTTTTCGGGAGGTAAACTTGGAATTTAGGTTTATCTTCTTCTTTGTAGAGTGAATCTCCAAGAACAGCTATAACTGCTTCACCAACTGATGTATCCAACTTTTTCATCGAATGCACAGCATAATGTTTTTTCTCTTGAAGTTCGCTACATCTTTTTGTTGCTAGGAGATCGGATTTTGAATGTTGGTTGAATTTTTCTGCAAGAGATTGTAGTGGAGAAGGTGATGCCATTGTGGAGAAGCTGGTATGATTCTGTTGCTAGGTGTTGTATTCTGTAAGAGATCTTGTGTCCAACTGATATTAAGGAGGTACGTGCATAGGTATATGTGGATTTCCCCCTCCACCGGATATAAATCGGCCTACTCTGTATGCTCGTGACAATGCACAATTTGCAGTTTTATGCTGAGGGCTTTTTACTCCGATGCAAAGACCATTTAATTCCGTTGCAAATTCCTTATTCAACACAATATCCGTCACATTTGAAGTACTGTACATTCTGATCCACTTTGATTTTTCATCCCCAGTAGTGTAGATTTCGTCATACTGTTGACAATAATGGTACATTATGCTATCTAGCTCTTTGTATTGTGTAAATCCTTCGTCCCAGGTGATGTGATGAAGATGCTTCATTAACCATTTATTGGTTCTAGAGCTTTTGCTATTTAACTTCTTAAAAGGAAAAGGCGGCTTAAAAAGAAAATAGTTAATGACATTAGTAGATATGTCAAAAAAAGCTAGTTCTTTTATGATATATTTGTCTTGGTTGTTCCTGAAAGCTTGAAATTCTACTACGCACTTTTTGGACATTCTAATATTATAATTAAAACAAATTGGTTTGTCCATTCCGTATCAATGTAATTTTGGTTCTATGAAACATTTCTCACTGCAGCAATATGTATTTATTTTTGCAACTGTTAACTGATGGGAAGCTTGCAATCAACTGCACTCATATAGCCCCAATATTGTCATATATATATACGGTGAAAATAAGAATAACATGTGGAAACCTGAATTGTTTCAAGGTCACGTAAATTAGTTTTTAAAAATGTTTAAGTGCTCCCAGCATGAGCACTTTGTTGATGCAATCTACCGTATAAACAGTCAGAGTTTGCTAACATTCATTCGCATTTAGTGTATCTCTCTTCTACACATGTACCGTTACATTTCATACATTGATATTTCAATTGTAGTGTTGACGTGTTGACTTGAAAAGATTCATGTAGAACTTTTTGTTCGTAGTCCACAAATTCATTTTTGTTATCCTCGTAACACTTTCGACAAATCCTAAGACTATCTTTTTCATAGAAACATATTAAAGCCGTCGCACAATTTTTATAATGTTCATTCATAATTTCTTCAGCTATACTTTTTGGTAGTTGGCTTACAATTTTTTTTAAATCATTCGTATCCTGATATTCTTTGAGTAACGCTTGTTTCCACAGGTTATACTCCTCCATTTTGTGTTGAATCTACGAGAGCGCATGATGTTGGTTTTCACTGGGCAAGAGCTGGAGTTGTTCTGAGATGGGGTGGGTGGTGTGACAGCTATTTATACTAATGCAAACCTCCATTTCCTAAAAATTAACACTCTATTGCAGTAACCATAGCATTCACATATTCTACATGCTATTCCGTCTTGTTATTACTTTTGACTCTACTTCTATATCCACATCCCAACTCTTCCTGTTTGCACAATATTGTAGTAGACATTCACAAAGACCTTTGCGACATTTGTTACAATATTTTATTATATCGCTATACAGTCCAAATTTCACACACATTTTAGGACAACATGTATAACAGTGTTGGGATTTGTACAATGTGAACGTTTCTCGTGTTGGAGTTGGAAGTTTATATGTTTTACATCGACATTTACAAATACCATAACTTTCACATATTTCACAGGCTAATCCGTCTACCTCTAGTTTCGGTCGCACAAAACACTTGTTTTCACAACAGTATCTTTCCATTTTATGAAGTTTACTTAAGCATGTCATAAACAAGACTGAGTAGGATAGGTACTGTTTGGAAGCTTGGAATCAACTGCACTCACACAGTGTGAGTATTTTCATATGTATATAGTCAACGAAAAGAAGAATAACATATGCAAACCTGAACTGTTTCAAGGTCACGTTAATCTTTTTTTAAAAAGTTTTAGTGCTCCCAACATGAGCACTTGCTTGACGCTATCATTCAAATAATTTTACACTTTTTGTTTATTTGAAATATTCTCCGGCAATTCCTTTGTTGGAGAAACTTTAATTTTGGTTCCTTCACTTCGAAGTTTATTAAAAAAGAATCCGGTCCTTCTGTAGAACGACACCTCTTGAGGCAATCTGTTGTATATAGAATGATCTATCGGGCCATAGATCAGTGGTAAAACTGGATGTGTGTTCACCCAACTGTTGAGGTAATCAAAAATAAGTGGAGCATATGTGACGAGTTGCTGAATGTATCTGATTATTACTGGTGTTAGATTCGACAGGACTTGAAATTCTTCCAAAGTTAAAAGGATTTTCTTATTGTGTTTAGAAAGATCTCTAAATCTCACAAATTGAGTACCTCGAAGTCTGATGTTGTCGATTTCTAAATCGGATTCGTTAAATCCAATTGCAGTTTTTCGTCCTGTCAAGTTGTTGTATAAGTAGGCTTCAATGATAGATACGTGTTTAGTAAATTTATCCCACATGTCTATCGTAAGCAGCAATGAGGCTTTCCCGCAATGGTTAATTAGCACAGCAGGATTAAAGTTCAAAGATTTGAAAACACCAACAGTAACAGTTTGATCCTTGTTTAAATTCAATGGATACATTGCGCGTAAAAATACATCAAATATCACATCCATATTTTGTTCATCATATTCATTTTCACATCTTTTCCTTTTCCTCTGATCATTTCCTTCGAAAGTTAGAAATCCTGAGAGTCCAGCCTTAATCTCCTCAGTAGTTGTTGTGTCCTTTTCTGCGGACTCTTCTACATTTTCAGCTGGTGTTGTATTAGTTTTAACATCATCATTATTATTATTATAAGGTGGAATTGTGTCTTTGACAATTGGAAAAGAAGTGGTTTCCGTTGTTTTTACAGAGTCCTCACTAGGATTACCAGGTGGAATTGTGTCTTTGTCAATTGGAAAAGAAGTAGTTTCCGTTGTTTTTGCAGAGTCCTCACTAGGTTTTGTGTTTTCAGGTAAGTCTTGATTCGACATTTTAGATGCAGCTGTCACCTCTGTTGATGCAGACTCGAGCGTTACATCTTCAAGAAAATTAGATGGCATACTGTCCATTTTAACTATCAATGTTGTCTTGCTGTCTGCAGGTGGTATACTGATGTCCTCTCGCAGAAGAATCTCCCTTTTATAAACTTGTGGCGGGGGTAAATATATGTAGGTGCTGAATAATGTGGTAAAAACATCTATATTATTCTTCTAACCACGCCTGTTAGAGGGGTGTACGTTACGATTGTATCATGTAGTATCAAACAATACGCTGTTGTTTGGTCTGGAATATTCTCTTCCAACTCAAACTCGATGCGAATATCTACTGTTGATGATTTAATTGATTCGTTTTGTTTTGAACAGTCTATGACTGCAATTGGTGCGAGACTCTTGAATGTTTCAGGGTTGAGGAGAGGCGAGTTCGTCCTTCCATAGTATGACGATTGAAACCTAGCATACATATCGTATAAAATACCATATCTGTCCTTAGAAAACATTACATTAAGACTGTCATAGGGAAAGAATTGTGAGTTTAAAAACAACTTAATATTTGAAAGTTTACAATGATCAAAGCTACTGGCATTAGCAGTAATATTAGATCTTTTATTTGTTTGCAGAGCAAAAATAACATATCTAGGCTTTTCTAAATTACTCGAAGTCTTCACAGCCCACGTTTGACGTTGAGTTTTAGGCAAGACAGACCATTCATGCATTTCCCAGCTTCTAAAAGGAACCACAATATCCCTATCAGAGTCCAGAATCCGTAATAGACTTACTCGTCGTTCATCGGCCAACCGTACATGAGGTACTCTCCAAACTATTTTATCTAACTTCAATTTCCATTCAAGTGTTGTGGGAGTTGTTCCGCTATCAGCTTGTATAATATCCACATCAGAGGATGATCGCAGTAAAACCAATTCTTGTTTGACATTAATTATTATTCTTCTGTAGTCTTCAGCGAATCCTAGTAAGAGCCGCAACGGAACGCAAAAGTCGAAATAACCACTTGAATTAGGTACTATTTTGGTCGTAGTTGGTAATATCCATCCGGCTGTTTTTAAAGCGTTCGTTTCATTAGGTGATAAAGAAACCAACCCTTTAAGCGTACTGCTTATACCGACTTTTTTAGTCGAATCTACTACAATGCCAGATATTTCGTACCGGATTTCTTCAAACAAAAAGGCCATTGGATTATTTATGAATGGTACTTTTGATGTTGTATTTTCATCTTTTTCCAAAACCCTTCCTTCAATATAAATATAGCTTTCAGACGGTAAAGTATATGCATCTTGATGTTGTAATGGAATTCGGATCTCATCATTATTTCCTAATTTCGATGAAGCGTAAGGGTTGTGAGTGTGAAGCTCCTTCTCCCACAACGTTTCGTCGAAAACCGGTCCATGTTTTATATCCAGTATGTCCATTATCATTGACTCTGAAACCAAGTCCTTCTAAAAATTTAATGTTCTCTCTAGTTAACCTCTCTACGTTAGGAGATATACTAGAATTGTCTGATGTTTGTTTAGTGTTATATGTAAATTCAAGTCCCATCGTTCTTTTACGGTGTCTGTCTAATGTGTAAACGTACAGTAATAATTTCTCCTCTGAAATCCACGATGTCACCGTCTTGATCTAGTACGTTCAATACGATGTCTGAAATATGAGTGGAGTTTAATGGAAGATATATCAGATTATGAGGTTTTTCAATTATCTTAAATCCAGGTGGAACGGTTGGATAAAACGAATGTAAAATATGTTGGTTCGATCCATCTTTATAAGCCCCTTGAACTATGTTACACGTGATATTTATAGTATTAACTTTAATTATGTTCACAGTTTTTGGACTTGTATGGTAGATATTTGGTTCAAGAACCGACTTGTATAATGGGAAACCAAGTAAAGGACCAATCGATGCTGGTAGAGTGAAATCCATATAAAACTTGCATTTTATTTCACTTCTTAAATTGTTATTATTCGCTCTTAGTTCAATTACATCCTTTCCTAACTTATTTTGAAGTTCTCTGTTTATGTCAGCTATTTCATAAGCACCAGTTTTAATCTCAACAAATTCACGTACATCAGCCAGACCTTCAGTATTTTTCTTTCTCACGTAGTGAAATTTATTATTAACACCTTCTATTATGTTTGGGATTGAGTTGTAAGTAGTAAAATCCAAAAGTGCAATTTCCCACTGTCTATCATCTCTCAGGTGTAATGGTGGAAATAATGTACTTCGTAAAGTTGATGTTGAACCACTAACTGTTACAGTACAAGACGACATCTTACAGTTGACTGACACTTGTGGCTAGAAATTCCAAACATAAATGTCCACATACTGACGTGTCTTCTTTTTGTTTTCTATCATAATTGAAAACTACGTTAGGTACTGCACCGAAATACACTTGTAACTCTTTAGGAGGTGGAAGATTCCCAAAACTGTCGAAATAAAAAACAGAATCAAATATTTTCTTATAACAAACCCAATGTGTCCCAGCACCATTAGCATAATCAAGGTTTACAATTGCGGCTTCATTTTTCCAGATTTTTCTTGGCAATCCGTTTCGCATGAACACCCCTCTGAAAAAAGGGATTTTTAAACATGATGCATACCGTTCAAGTTCCTCGTTGTTCAAAGGTTTATTCGGCAAAATTAATTTATTTTTATTTAATATGCACGGTATGGTCTTAGGTATAATCCTCTTCCGTTTACCTTTTTTTTGAACATTTTGAACACTTTTTTCGCTTACGATTAACTCTCTTATTAGTATTCCTTCTTTTACTAGTGCCCCCACCGGAAATATTTCTTCTGCGACGTGTGTTTGTTTTTCTTCTCCTCGATCCTCCTCCAACTGCTGTTTTGGCTTTCATGGCTGCAGTTACTGCTAATGCAGCTGCTCGTTCACCAACACTTGCGTCACTTGATTTTACTCTCTGCCAAGCTTTTTCAGCAAGAGCTCTATCTGCAATTGATCTTCTTTCCGAATCTGAGTAATTTGAATATGCAATATCGTGTGCTCTGCAAGCTTCGTCCAATTTGTTTATTCCAGGATCTCCTCGTACCAAACGCTTTCGCAATTTCGTACCTGGACCACAATATTGATAACCTCCAGGCAAATGTAGCTCAATTGGAAGTGCGTCAACAGCTGTGTTTATTAATGCACCTGTAGGTAAAGTGGAAAATGCTTTTTTAAAAAGAGACACTGCGCTACTAGTGAGTCCTCGTCCTCTTTTCATGAGTGATAGTTCACTACTGAACGTCTTCCTTCCATGTATGATAATTTATTTCTGTTTTAACACCTTACTTCATTAGATTACTCTAACGTCTGGCAGTGATAATGACTCTTCTGCATCACTGTTTGTATCATATATTGCGTTTACACTGTTTGAAGGTGTTCCCCGACTTTCATTCTTCGAAGAGGTGAAAAGAATCACCATAGACTGTAATTTGTCGATTGTTTGGTAAATATCTTGTTTTAATTGCTTTATTTCTTCCAAAACAAATCGCCTATTCACAGCATCTGTATCTTTTTCTGCAATTGCCACATGTATAATTCTTTTATATTTAGCATCAAACATGGTGTCATTTGTCTCGCAATTTAATGTAAATGTACGAATTGTTCCAAGGTTTACTGCTTCATCTTTGTTAATAGGATCTGCAATATTGCACAAACGTTTCCTTCTTAGATCATAGTTTCCGTCTCGAGTCAACTGAAAACCTTCTCCAGGTGGACCTCTCAAAACCTCTCGAACCAAAGAGCTCTCATGACGACCGAACTTATCAACACTCATCTTTAGACTGAATACTTAAGCTATGTATCCCCGACCTTTTAACTCTTCATACCTTGGTTAAAATACATATGTTTTTAAAATCATTCAAATCCTTCTTAGTATATTTTTTTGGAGAGGGTTTAAAGATCAATTCAAACAGTCCAGCGGTACCCTTAAAAGTTTGGTCTTTAACTGTTATATTATCTTTGTCATCTATCTCTAGCATACTATCCCCCATACGAAGACCGTCTTTTTCCAAGCGTGCTCCATACACGTGTGGTATTTACTCGATTTATGTGCACCATGTAGCATTTTTAGTATATAATTTCGTGAAAGAGGTCCTTTTTTGCCAATTTCTTTACTTAAAATACTAATATTTGTGGGGGATTCTGTTGGTTCTAAAGGATCTGTTTCACCTTCAATGTCGGATTTACTTTCTTCTTCATCTTCTTTATCTTCTTCTTCTTCTTCTTCTTCTTCTTCTTCTCCTGAACGACTCGTTCTGCTAAATGATTCTGACCCAGATTCTGATCCGTATGTTCCTGAAGTTTCATCTTGTTTAACGATCTTTTTATCTCGTTCTTTTACTTCTTGATCTAGTAGAGTCGATTTGGTCATTTTATCATTTATTTTATTCAGGGGTTCGACAATGGGCTTGAAGGTTTCCTCCAAATATTTATTTCTAGCCATCAATCCTTCTTTTAGTAGCAGGTTTTTCTTCCGTATTGAGTCACTTAGGACTTTTATTTCACTAAGCAACTCCTCCTGGTTCGACATTATTAGTTCCGACTGTTCTCAACGCCTTCACCACAAATACTGAATTTGTTATAGGCAGAAGTCAATGTAATAAGACAAATCCATCGAACCCTATTCTGTAACGACCATTTGTCATAGATCTTTCTTTATCTATAACTAAAAACCCATATTTTTCTTTCCAAGCTTTCCCACACACATCTCGAAATTTTTCAAATGACATATCTGCACCAACATGATCGTTGTATATATGTTTGAGATTTTTTTCATCCTGCTTGAAAACAATTAAAAAGTTTACGTTGTCTCTAATTAATTGTTTCGGGATTTTACTATATGTTTGACCTATGTAAATAGAGTCAATATGATTATGTCTACCCATAGAGAAGTATGTTCTTATCCTATCATGATTTTCAGAGGAAACATCGTCAAAAATAAAAACTGAATACGGTTCAGCATTGTTAGGCTCTATAATCTCACTACTTGCGTCAAATTTATGCAATGAAACATCGGGTACATCATGCAAAATCTTTTCCAATAATAAATATTTTGGTTGATTCAGAGATTTTGAAAAAATATAAACATTATTGAAGCTTAAGCCGTTTGGTTTTGTTATTAAATTAAAAACAACGTTGGTTTTTCCACAGTTTGAAGGCCCACTAATAATACACCTCATTGTGTTAGGCAATAAACAGCCATGTTTACTTACCTCATTATCAAAAATATCCGGTGTCAAACAATCAATATTGTTAATATCAAGTCTTTCATTCTGGCAGATAATTTCCATAATTTATTTACTGCATAAACAGTCTTCTCAAATGCTGTCCCGTTACTGATTTTTTATTTCAAAGTAGGTCCTTTTTGTCTATCCAAGTATCTTCGCTCTTGTCAAATCCCAACCATCTCACTAAAAGTTTATTACCTCTTTTTCTTAATATCTTTTCAACCAAATAAACATTGCCAGTCTTGGATTTTAACAACTCATGTCCGTAAAACCCTCCCTGCAGTATCTCTCCTTTAACATCCTTTAAAATATAAGTTTCAGGAATAGTAGGCTGTACTCGATGCACTGTGAAAACCTCGTTTGTCCAATTCGGAAGGTAACCTTTGGTAAAGATCTGTTTATATTTACATGTATATCCTCACATTGTCTCCTATTGCAAATTTTTTGGGTGGTTTCTTATCTAATATTGGTTTGGTACTTTTCTTTATACGTTTCAAAACTTTAGATTCATTTGCTTTATTCACCTGATTTGGTTTCATACCTATTGTACGATGTTTTTTATCATTGTAATCTTTTATTAAAGTAGGAAGAATATCATACCATACATAGGTGCCTCTTTCTGAAAATTTCTTGTACATTGAAGTTTTCAAAGTGCGATTGAAACGTTCTACAATAGCGGCTTTCTTTTCACTATAAGTTGAATAATGATTTATTTTATTTTTCCTCATTAGATCAGAAAAATCTTTGTTAAAAAATTCTGTACCATCGTCTGTCTGCAGATTTGTTATACGTTTCCCTATCGCCTGAAGTACTTCTTTCATTGCTTCTGTAATAGACGATCCACTTTTGTTTTTCAGTGGAATTGCACTGGCTACTTTTGTAAAACAATCAATAACCGTTAAAATGTACCTAAAACCTTTATTAATCCTACTGTACGGTTTCATTTCTACAAGGTCCGCTTGATATAGGTCATGAATGCCTTTCACGACCGTTGATCTTCTAGGAAAATTTCTTCGAACTGGTTTGTGAAGTTCTTCAACGATGGATTTTCTCTCGTCCATCGGTTCGCTTTATCCTCCAATCGTTTAGTAACTGAACTATAAAACTGTTTCATTTATTAAAAAAGGCTAAATGTTAAATAAGTAATGTAGTTTTTGCTAATTTAAAAAATTGCTTATTCTGAACACACGAAAACTGGGTCAAGGTGTAACGACCCACTCCCAAATTTACATCAGCGGCTGTAATCTAAGGATTCAGCAACATTTGTTTGTCATTTTATTAAATATTAGTTACACCACATTTGGGATAATTTATCTAAAGTATACTGATTAATAAATCAGTACAGTAATTATGAAGACCACCAACCATTTAAAAATCCCTTCAAACAGCCCAGAAATCGAATTCAAATATTTGCATTATAAACTGAGTCCAGAGTTTTCTAACTCGAGAGAGAGATTGTAGCCTCGCCCCAGGATGAGAATGCGGGCGTCAGCACTAGCCTCCATCGGGCCGTGCGCTGTGATTGGCTGAGGCCCGTCGCCTCAGCGCGACGCCGAGGCGTGAGAAGAAGAGTTGCGCGCTGACCCCCGAGGATGTGATACGCGTCTCATCGTTCCTCATTAGAGTAAAACTAAATTAATACTTTTCCAAATTTAATGTAACCTTATTTTGTAATTGACCGCGGAAATACCTAATGTAAAACGAAGTGTAAATTGTTCTAGATCAATTGTTGTGAAGTTGTGAAGTTGATTGTGTGATTTAATAAATAATAATATGTTTCCCAACCGGCATTTTTATTATTTTAATACCCGAAATCGGCCTGTGCGGGACAATTGGTGTCAGGTGTGGGGTAAGTGTCGCAAGAAAACACCACTTGAAGAATCCCACGGACGGAAAATGGATTTTGGTAAGTAACTAAATTTATTTGAATTAATTGGTGCAATCTTTTTAATTTTATATGTGTCGTTTTAACAGTAGGTAACCGCTTAATCTGGTAAAGCAATAAATTAAACTCATTTTAGCGCAACTCCCGTAAAGAAATATGCATTTTTCGAATTATTAGAGAATTTCAAAGTAATTAGATTAATTTGAATAAATCCTCAAGTCGCCATTAGCCTCTTTGTGAGAGGAACAGATAGCGTCGGTTCCCCCTCCTTCGTCACTTTGCATTCATTGTGTGACGAGACCGAGATGTCATGGCGGTGTTATGAGAATGTCTGAGAATGTCATTGTTTGTGAAGACATATTAAATCGAAATTATTGGGCTATCAGAGTTGTTGTTGAGCCTAGTGATAATAGATATTGATAAATAATAAAGGTAGAGTTGATTTTAAGTATTACCTGTGACTAAGGAGGTTTATTTTAAAAGTAAAGTGACTTGGAATATTAATTGTGGAAGGAAGCTTGGAGCCGCCATTTGCAATCTTGACAAATCGTCTCTGTTGCGTTCGGATTAATCCGCCATCTTTGATTTGCCACTTCAGTTTGATTGAAGTGCAAATGCGTGAACTTGGTTGCAACTTATCGTGGAAAAGGGAGAGGACGACATTAAAATGAAATTATAAATTATTTGGGAATTAAATTGAAGAAATATTATATTGTAAATTAATCCGAATTGTCCGAAGCGAGACTTAGGCAACAATTATCAAAACTGGGCGACGTCACAGGATAGCCGTGACGCCGTGATTTATAAGGCAGTAGGGTTTGCCGTGTTTGTAAACAGATGTCTGTATAGATTAATCTAAACAGTTCCACACGTGTGTTGTTATTAAGAGAGAAGATAGTTATTTCTGAAGTGTTATATTTTTATTTAGTTGATTTAACATTGTTTTGTCCAAGGACGGGAGTTTGTAGGATTTATTTATTATATTAACCTTAGAATAAATGCTTTCTAAATTAACCTAAGTTTATTTGCATGTGTGATTAACTCTGGGTTATATATTTAAGTGGTAAATCTATAAATGCATTGGAAAAAATCTGGGCGTCATTGGAAATAGGCCAATAATTTAAAATCAAGTAATTGAAAAATTTTATTGTTACAAATTAATAAAAATTAATGATCTGACACTTATAAACTGTGTCAATTTTCTGGCCTATCTTCATTGTCAGGACAAAGGATACCACTGCATTTTATTTACCAAAGAAATTAAGTAAATCAGAACTTTGAAAATTGTCGACGAAACAAAGCGTTAGTAGTGGGGAAATAGGAGTTCTGTGACATTTCATTGAAATTAATCGGGACTTAGAAATAATCGACGTGGACCACCATAGTAGTGGGGAAATGGGCGTTTGACAATAATTTTCGAAATTTATTGTGTATTTTGAGCTACGGACTTGGCCGGATTTTCAAAATTTCACTGAATACTACAAACGACTTGTGAATTTTTGTTTGAAATTAATTTCGTGATTTTAATTGGATAATTCACCGTGTTGGGACTTAGAGTAATCGTGTTCTGGGGTTTAAGTTTATTTTATTGAACTTTAAGTTGGGACTTTGAATTTTTCTAAAAATTTCTTTGAAACAAAACAACGTGTGGACTTAGGCGTGTGAGCCTCTGATGATTCAGTTAAGTATTGAAAATTCTAAATAGGACCGGGCGAATTTTAATTATTTCAGAAGCTCTCATCAGTAGGGGGTAATTGAGGGTTCTACACCGGTGAATCCAGTAATTTGAATGTTGAGAGAATTAATGGACAGTAACCTTCAGTAAATGTTGTGGATGAAGAATAAATAAATTATTTAAACTTTTAATTGCGTTTTTGAAAAAAATTGACTGAACTTTGACAAAAACATTTTGTTCTGCTTGCATTAGGGGTGGTATTGGTGAATGCCATTTACCTTTTCATTGTGGAAACTAGTCGCATTGATCAACATGAACGCTTACCATCTGAAGAAGTCGGAAAACATTTACGAACTGAAAATTCGAGGGCAATGCACGGAGGGCAATGCCGACGATTTGAGGAGGCGGCTGACGAGGTGTATAAAAGAGAATACACCGGTCGACGACACCGTAATAGCCTCACTGGCAATCGAGGACGAGCTACGCGAATGTGAGGAAAAGTTTGACGAATTGACAAAATTAATACGGGACTATGATGGTGATTATTTGGATACCGAGGGTCAGCGGATCCAGGCCAGAACTTGGCATAGTTTTTTGAGGGCCGAGCGCGCAGTCGTTGATGGTACGACTGGGGAGGAAACCGAGCAACAGCGTGAGGATTTGCTTGGTAGGTTTAGGGCGTTATTAGGTAAATTTAAAGTTTCGAAGGACACGAATCAGTCTAGTGGGAGTAGCAGTGACCAAGCGGCAGCAGCTGCTAGGCTGCCTGCTACTGCGGCGCCCGTCCAACAACCACCGGTAGAAAGTAAGCTACAGCCATCCTTGCCTGCCGCTTCGCAGGCACTGGTGGTGACGAAATGCGCCCAGCCCCTCCCTCCATCCACCCCTCGCGAGTCACACACAAGTTTTGGTGTTCCTCAGGCATCTCAGGAATCTTATCTGCGCACTAGACCTGTGCCGGTTTATAAGTGGGGCCTTAAGTTCGATGGGCAGTCACAAAGTGTCGGCGCGTTCCTCGAACGAGTGGAAGAGTTACGTAGAGCCAGAGGCGTGACCTCTGCCGAGCTCTTTGATTCCGCGGTTGACCTGTTCTCAGGACCTGCCCTAATGTGGTATCGCTCCACAATATGCCGGATTAACACGTGGGAACAGCTATGCCTTGACTTGGCAGCGGTATTTCAACCACTGGACCACGATATACGCTTGCAGCAAGAAATCTTTAATAGGGTACAAGGAGAGGCCGAATCGATCGATCTCTTCATCGCGGCGATGGAAGGGCTGTACGGTAGGCTGGCCGTTAATGTCCCAGAGGCGGTTAGGTTGAAACAGATCTACCATAACCTCAATCCCCAACTCCAGGACAGACTAGCAATGTTTGATATTACGTCGGTAGAACAGCTGCGTACGATGGGCAGGAGAGCGGAAGCGGGCCGTTTGCGATCTGTCACTCTGCGCACTGCTAATAGAAATCCCGACTTGATGGAGCCAGACCTAGCCTATACGCCTGTACGACGTAGGCAGACTCATGACGCGTTTCGCACGACACCCGAGCGCAAAATATTCCAGGCGACGAATGATCCCGAGATTGTTTGTTTTAAATGTCACGCGAAAGGACATGTGACCAGGGAGTGTACGGTGGTGAATTACAATCCAGTAGGCGGAAGAATATGCTGGCGCTGCAGAAAGACGGGGCATATACAGCGCGAATGTCGTGTTCGACTCAGCCCCAAACAATTCGCGAGCGGGAAACGAGGCCGGGACCAGCGGACTCGCCGCTGCTGGACCTCGCCAATGAAGCCATCTGCTGTCAAAGATGTGCCTAGGGCGACGAAAAAGAAGTGTCGTATGGTTGAGAAGACTATTAGGATAGTCCCTGAGGTGAGGAACCTAGCCCAGGAACTTGTGGCTGTAGGGAAAATAGAGGCCGCTGAGGGCAAGGTGTTGGTAGATACCGGAGCTCAAGTATCCCTAATAAAACGTGACGTGTCCTCCGCACCGATGAACAAACCCGACGTGGTGTTACGAGGTATCTCGGGTCGAACCCTTAAGGTCTACGGTAAACAAAAAGTGTCCCTGACTTTGAAACCTGGCGTGAAGGTACCTGGAGAGTATATAGTGAGTAACCTACCAAAGGGCTACTTAGCCGTGATAGGCTGCGACATCCTGCAAGAGGGTAACGGAAAAATTGATGTACAAAAAGGGGTTTTGAAATTGTATGGGAAAGAAATTTGGTTAAATCGATTAACTAAGGGCGAAAGCGTGCCTGACCCGAGGCGCGGGGCGAAGGTGCCTGATCACGAGATGGAATCAGCCCCTAAGCTCCCCTCTGTCAGCCGCGAGAGTAAATCTGAACGTAATAACTGCAAAGAATCTTTTGTGTATTGCTATCAGGACGTTAAGCTCCCGCCGCGGAGTGAGAAGAGGATTCAGGTTAAAATTAGTAAATTCGCTATAGAGTCTAAGGAACTAGAAGGAAAGGACGTTGTTGTCGAACCAATAGAATTAACGATTCATGGTGTTTACCTTGCCAGGACCCTAACGAGAGTAGTCAACAATCGATGCTGGGTTAAAGTTGTAAACGTTAGTGGGGAAGAATTGGCCTTTGCGAAGAATTTAAAGCTAGGACTCCTGGATAGTGACCTGATCGATGATAGAGAATTTGGACAAGCGCGGCGCAAAGTAGTGATTTTGGCTGATAGTCACGGGCGAGGGCTGCAAGAAATTCTATCTGAACGATTACCGCGAGATATTGAAGTAAGCGTAATGTTTACGCCTAATGGGAAATTAAAACACGTGATGTCGAACTTAAAATGGGAACTTGAAAAACTGACGGAGAGGGACTTGGTCGTTTTGATTGGCGGGACTAACGATGTTGACGAAAAGTTTGCTCCCTATTCGTTGACGCTGCAACAAGCCTTTAGTGCCCTGCCGGCCTCGTGGAAAGCAAAAATAGCTATGTTATCGATTCTTGATCGCTATGATGTAAACCTCCGCCAAGAACTAAGTGACGCGAACCGCCTTGTCGAAGTAATAGTCCAAAACGTGAGGCAACGAACTAAGGGGAATATCATCTTTCATAATATTCATGATAAATTTCAAAAGGGGATGTACACGAAGCATGGGTTGCATTTAAATGAATTGGGGAAAGTACGATTGGCTGACATTTTGCGAGGAATAGTTCTGGAAGGGTATACCGTGTCCGAAGCTAGAGTGGGTAGGATCGAAAAGGTTGATGAGGCCGAGTTCGAAACTTGTTTAGATGCGAAGTTAACTCATCTCCCGCAGGATGTGAGAGATCACGTGAGGCCCGTGCTTATGAAGTATAAGAGCGTGTTCGCTCATAGTAACACTCAACCGTTGGGTTGCACTTCTGCTGTGAAGCATGTCATTCGCACCGGTGACGCAGCGCCTATCTATAAGAAGGCCTATCGAGTGCCGCACCACCAAAAGGCTGTTCTAGATGAACTGATCAAAGATCAGCTAGAAAAGGGCATCATAGCCCCTAGCCAAAGTGAGTGGGCCTCTCCGGTAGTTATAGTCCCTAAGAAATCCCTTGACGGAACCCCTAAATTTAGGTTTTGTGTAGACTACCGTGCCGTTAACGCCATTACCACGGCCGATGTATACCCTCTTCCCAACATCACGGAGACGTTGGATAGCCTTGGAGGCTGTCGCATGTTCACGACCCTGGACTTGCGGTCTGGCTATCACCAGATCCAAGTTGACGAGGAAAGTAGGCCTAAAACCGCCTTTAACGTACCAGGTGGACACTACGAGTACCAAAGGATGCCATTTGGCCTAAGCACCGCACCTGCCACATTTCAGCGTTTAATGGACTCAGTCCTGATGGGCCTCAAGGGTGAGAAGTGTCTTGTGTATCTCGATGACATCATCCTCTTTTCGAAGGATTTGCCATCTCACTTAATAGCGTTAGGAGAGGTGCTAGACAAATTACAAGGGGTCAACCTTAGTGTACAGCTCAGCAAATGTAGTTTCGTGGTAGATGAGGTGAACTACCTCGGTCATGTCATCACCAAAAGAGGTGTCGAGCCAGATCCGAATAAGATCAAAGCCGTTCGCGACTTCCCTGTACCTAAGACAGTCAAAGACGTTCGGTCGTTCCTGGGATTAGCGGGGTATTATCGTCGTTTCATAGAGGGATTCGCTACGATCGGAAAACCACTGTTCGATCTAACTAAGCAGGGAACTGAGTTCAAATGGACGTCGGATTGTCAGGAGGCTTTCGATGAGCTAAAACAGCTGCTTACCTCTGCGCCTGTATTGATATTCCCTGACTTTAGCAAACCGTTCGTATTGTCCACCGACGCTAGCACGCAAGCCTTGGGTGCCGTGCTCTCCCAAGAAATTGACGGGCAAGAACACCCGGTCGCGTATTGCTCACGAACCCTCTTTCCCGCCGAGAAGAACTACGCCACAACCGAGTTAGAACTCCTCAGTTTGGTCTGGAGTACGAAATACTTCAGGTGCTACCTGTTGGGTCGTCCGTTCAAAGTCATTACGGACCACAGCGCCTTACGTTGGATGCTGTCTTTAAAAGACCCAAGTAGCAGACTAATGAGGTGGTCTCTGAGGTTGGCTGAGTTTACGTACACTGTAGAACACAAGCCCGGCAAGAAGCATACTAACGCCGATGGTCTCAGCAGAGCCATGTGCGCGGCCCTTCGCAGGGACGAGCTCCCCGTGATGGATTTGGCCACGCTCCGCGAGCACCAGAAATATGATCCCCATTGTAAGGAGTTAGGAAAGGCCAAAAGTTTCAAATTCAGCCCGGAAAAGATTTTGTATAGACTAAGTGGAGGTAAAAGGAGCATCGTAGTACCAGTCAGTCTTACTAGGGAAGTCATGCGCCTTCACCACGACCTGCCTACAGCTGGGCATGCTGGTGTAGCTAAGACACTTCAACGCATTAAGGAAAAGTTTTGGTGGAAAGGGATGGACAAAGAGGTTTATGATTATGTTCGCACATGCAAGAGTTGTAGCCAGCGTACCGACTACGGGAAAATTAGAGCTCCCCTAGGGACTATTTTCAACGAGCCCAAGGCTCCTTTTGAAGTTATCGCAGCGGATATTGTGGGCCCTCTGCCCACTAGTTGCTCCAGGAATGTGTACATCCTGAGTGTGATGGACCATTTCACTCGGTATTGCGAGTTCGTCCCGCTACCAGACCAGACTGCAGAGAGTATCGCAAGAGCGCTAGTACAACGCGTGATCACAAAATTTGGCGTTCCAAAAGCTTTGATTTCGGACCAAGGCGCGAATTTCACTTCCGACCTTATCAGTCAGCTCTGTAAATTCTTACATGTACGTAAAATTCAGACTACTGGTTTCCACCCGCAAGCGAATGGCCGGTTGGAAAGAGTGCATTCCACGATCGCGCGCATGCTAAGCCACTTCGTGAACCGGCATCAAACCGATTGGGACGAATACCTTCCGTACGTTACGATGGCCTACAATTCGCAAGGTCACGAGGCTACAGGGTTCTCACCTTTTGAAATGGTTTTCGGTAGGAAAATGGAAACACCCTTGGAAGCAGATCTGACCATCACGGAAGGTGATGATCTGTACAACGATCATGTGGAGACCCTGAGGAGTAAACTGAAAGAGACTTTTGAAGTAGCGGCGAAACGAAAAGCTATTGCCCGCGGCCGGTATGAGCGGCAGTACAATAAGAAAGTGAAAGAAGTAGAGTACCACGAAGGGCAGTTGGTCCTGCTGCACGTTCCTAGGATAGGGCGACACAGGGTTAAAAAGCTCTCGAAACTGTGGAAGGGTCCTTATAAGGTCATAAAGGTGCTCTCTCCGCTCAACGTCGTGCTGAAGATCAGGAAGCGAGAAGTAACGGTACACGTGAACCGTATAAAACCGTGCCCGAGGCGCGCCCCAGTGCCCCCTCCGCCGGTGGTAGAAACAAACGCGGACCCCGAGGTAGGGTTGGAAGAATGGGTCAACGACCCGCAAGTGAGTGACGACGGAATAGACGAGCCACAGGAAGTACAGGAGCCTGTCCCGGACAGCTCAAAAAGGGTCCGTAGGAGACCCGCGTATCTCCAGGATTACACTAGTTAAGTGTGAGAGGTATCGGAAACGCATGGGGGATTAATAAACAAAACTAAAGAGTGGAATAAGTAATAGTGATATAACAAAAATTTAACATGATTCAAATCTGTTATAGGGTACATTTTATTAGTATTGGGGGCAGTTAGCTGCTTCCACCAGGGCATCATCTTCGAAGGAGGCCAGGAGGTCCTCCTGTCTGACAGCCACTGGAGGGTCACCCTGAAGTACAAACTTACGGAAATGCAAGTACAGAACCGGAAACTCAGCAATTTGGCGGTAGAGGTAAAACAGTATCTTGAAAAATTTTATTCTGACCTTTTGCGTGATAGCGTAAGTATACACTCTAAACTACCTCAATTAGAGGAGGGTTTTAGGTATTAATTTGCCATTTTGAAACAAGACGTCCATGAATACGTAAAGGAAGTAAATAATTTGGTGTCTTTGCTTGTTCGTCAAGAGAAAAATGAAGATCCTGGCCAACGTGGCGCATCAATTGGTAAATCATTCAAAAACTCTAAATTCAGTAATTTTATCAATCAAATCTTATCATTCAGTAATGTGTCAGACCCTTAGTAGACTTTTTAAAACGGACCAAATTACGCAACATCAGTTAAGAGACGTGTTTAGTTATTTAAAATTAAATTCTGCAATTTCTGAGACTTAGAGTACGGTCTCAGATACTATTTGCAAAATAATCCAGTTTCACAAAGCAGTAGAACAGTTAGGTGGTGAGAAAGTAAGTAGTGACTTGCTCTCGCCCTCAGAGTTTCTAAGAATTTTAAAAGAAATAAAAGAGGTTGTGCCCCCTCCAGCCAAATTACACCTGCGCGTTGAGTTAGAAAACATTCATGAGTATAACTTGGTTTTGGTTGCCCATAGTTACGTGACTGAGCAAACCCTCAGGGTTGTGCTGCAGCTCCCGTTGAAAAGTGACGATAAGTTGTTTCAGGCGTATGACGGGTACACATACCCAATATATGATAGGACGTTAAAAAAAAAAAATGGACCCAATGGGGTGTGAAAAAATGGGGTGTGTGAAAAAAATCAGAACCTCCTAGTGAGCAAGGATAGATTACAATATACTTGGTATAGCAGTGATAAATTCGATCGTGACTGTCTGAGCGGTCGACTTGTAATCTGCCCGCTTGAGGAAGTCATAATGATCATGGCCAAGAGGCCAAGTTGCGTGTCCGATCTGTTTGTTGGAAAACTTTCTTACAGTTGTGAGCGAAAATTGACCACCGATTTGAGGTCCCCCGTGTTGTTGAAGTGCTTCCGAGCCCTACAAGGTAACTCTGAAGTTTTACGAGGATGGCGGAAAGATAAACGTGACCACCATGCAGATGAGTGGAGTGGGAGTGATCTCCGAGGCGTATAAATGTGATGTTATTAGTGATGGGTTCAAGGTGCCTGCCCGTATACACGGCAGCAACACTCATGTCGGCCAGATAAGTAAAGTTTTTATTCCTGATTTGAAGTCAATGCTCTCCGACGAAGAGACCGAGTTGATAAATATCGATGTGAATGCCACCCTAGAAGTCCTAGAAGGACTCGACAATGAGCTGGGCACCGTGAAGGTGCGGGAATACCATTTGGGAGAGGCACTTTCCCTTTTGCGGTCCCACTATGATTTTAGGGATAGGGCACAGAGAGTAAATTTGATAGTAACGATGGGAATCTGTGTGGTGATGACCCTGATGCTGTTTATTGCATGTTGTAGGTACTGGGAGGTGCTTGCCGCCTGGTTCCCGAGCTCCAGACTCCAGCGCAGAAAGCAGAGGACTGCGACCTTGACCAGAGCGCCGCAGACGTTCGCAGACCTGAGTGATGTGACCAATCCTGATGTTGAGATGGGAACAGCTGTTCCGAGACTTGGAGATGACGAGGGGACTGCAGCCCCAGAGCCAGTAACTAGAGCTTCGGCTACCGGTAAACCGTAGAGTGGAATTCGGCTGGAAAGCGTCGTGAGTAAGGCTAGCCTAAGAGAACTCATAAACCGTGTTGGAGCATTGAAAGTTACCGCGGTGTGGAAGGACCCATGAATCCGTGCGGCGTCAAGACGATCGGTATCGCGTGAGGATACGAGAATATTCGCGAACGGACTAGCGATCGGACTTAGAGTGCTCATCAGGATGCGACGTGGGGAACAGTGGACCCTTTCCTGTTTCGACAATGATGAGTAAGGCCTTTAGTAATAAGCTTCGGTTGTGTTTTATTTTAAGTTGTCTGTAACGAGGTATTGCAACTGTGGTTTTGTGTTTAGAGTGTAAGTATCGTGGAGGATGGTAGTGTGAACCCTTTTCTTTATTTATTTTATAATTTGAGATACCATTGCAAAGGTAAGGCTGATGAGTGGTATCTGGTGTTCACAGGAAGGTAAGCGCGCAATCCACAACCCCTAAAACCCCCATCCCTTCAACTCCTTCCGCTGGACTGTGAATATCTGAGACCAACTCAAAACCAAATTTTAAAGAGATAGTTTGTACGGTTGACTGTTGTAAATGCCTTGCTGAGGGATTTTCCGGACCCCCCCAGCAAGACTGCGTATGGGACACTACCAGGCCTCGTATAATGAAGATAGTTTTATTTTGCTGCGTCTTTTGTTTTTGGTTTGGCTGAGGTACCAATAGGATTGTGTAAGGGAGGGATATACGGTGGGCCTGTCTCGCAACCAGAGGCAGGCGAGGCGAATTAAACGCAGCTCCATTTAAATACCAAGCGGTGGGTTAAAAGCAACCAAGGTTGTGATTAGTTTTAAGTTTCTAAGTAGACACTTGCAGTGTCTCAACACTCATTAAGTTCATCTTTTTTATTCCGTTGAGGATCAAACTTTCCCATGCCTGTAGAGCAAGTTTCAGGATGGTGAGAGAACCGAGTACAGATTGCTACAAGAGCCCACCGCATTTTCCGCATAACGGCACCCAAGCACCCCTAAGGTGCCCGGGCAGTCCTTTGGCGTCTGAGTCCTTAGGTGTGGGCGGGCTATCCCTTAAAGTATTAACCTTTTATTTTTTTTGCTATAAGACCTCAGGAGCACCCTGGAGAATAAGAATTTTGTTATTATTAGAGTAGGCCGGTACCTCAGTCCAAAGTTAAAGTGTCGTAATATTTCGCTGTATGTGTAAGTTAAGTGTACTATGATAATATCATGAGCGGAATTTTATATGTTTTATTTTGGGAGTTACAGGATTTTGATTAATGTAGTTGTTAACTGGGGAATGTGAATCGTGAAGTCAGGGACTTTCTTTGTGTAGTTAACTGTTGATGTACTTAGTATACTTGTACTCGAGAAGCAGAAAGCACAGGTAAATAGGTGACCAGGCTAGATCACTCATCATACCGTAGGGGTGACAGTGTGAATGACCGGCCCCAAGTGAAAGCTCGTGCGGCTTCACCAGATCGAGTGAGTAGCGTTCCAAATCTCAATAAAACCAAAATTCCCGAACCAACTGATATTCTTGAACTATAAATTGTCAATTAAATTAGGCACAGTTCGGTGCATTACTTTCAAATTCCAATTGACTAAAATACTGACTCACAATTTTGCACAGTGATGAGTGTCTAAGCCACTTTGTTCTCTCTTTCTCATTCTCTTGTTGTCGAGCGTTGTGCGCTGTTGGTCTACGTACCATGTGTATATTTTATTTCTGGTGTTAACTGGGGAAATTCATTGTATATGATTATAAGAAGTTCAAAGAGAAGGGGAATGTTAATAAGTTGTCAGATATTTTGTAACCACATAGAGTATGTAACTGGAGTGTTTTGTTGTAATAATTTTGTTGATTTATGATTGGAGCATCAGGTGTATATACATTTTTGTCATACTTGTTTTGAAAAGTTTGCAAATTTGTACGAGGAGATGAGACGCATGTTTACTAGAAATTGCGGAACATAAAAGTAAATACCGTCCCATTCATATTGATGGCGCTGAAGTCTAGTTAAAGGAAAGTTTCCTTTATCTTTTGTTCTGTCCCCTTAAATTTGACTTCGGTTATACTGCGGCTTGTAAACTCTTGTCATGTTTCACGTCACATTGTGACTTGTGCCCGCTTTAATTTGAGGTTGGTGGCAAGGATTCATCGACAGAAGGGCCGTTCCACCCTTGAGGACAGGAGGTCCCCATACATAAAGAGGATACCTCATGCTGAGGCCAGCATGAACTAGAGGAGGGGGGAGTGTAACGACCCACTCCCAAATTTACATCAGCGGCTGTAATCTAAGGATTCAGCAACATTTGTTTGTCATTTTATTAAATATTAGTTACACCACATTTGGGATAATTTATCTAAAGTATACTGATTAATAAATCAGTACAGTAATTATGAAGACCACCAACCATTTAAAAATCCCTTCAAACAGCCCAGAAATCGAATTCAAATATTTGCATTATAAACTGAGTCCAGAGTTTTCTAACTCGAGAGAGAGATTGTAGCCTCGCCCCAGGATGAGAATGCGGGCGTCAGCACTAGCCTCCATCGGGCCGTGCGCTGTGATTGGCTGAGGCCCGTCGCCTCAGCGCGACGCCGAGGCGTGAGAAGAAGAGTTGCGCGCTGACCCCCGAGGATGTGATACGCGTCTCATCGTTCCTCATTAGAGTAAAACTAAATTAATACTTTTCCAAATTTAATGTAACCTTATTTTGTAATTGACCGCGGAAATACCTAATGTAAAACGAAGTGTAAATTGTTCTAGATCAATTGTTGTGAAGTTGTGAAGTTGATTGTGTGATTTAATAAATAATAATATGTTTCCCAACCGGCATTTTTATTATTTTAATACCCGAAATCGGCCTGTGCGGGACAAAGGCCACTGAAGTGGCTTTTTAAAAACTTTATTTAACATATACTTAATTAATTAGCATTTTATAGATCTTCCACCAGTTTACTTCTCAGGATGATGATGCACTTAATCAATTTATGTTAATGAATAATGTCCATAAGGAAGTGTGTGGATGTTGTTTTGAAGGATCACACGTTTGTCGTCTTTGTCTGCCAATGACTTCTTTTTCACAGTTATACTATATAAATTATGATTGAAGCTCCGGATTGTGTTAAAAGATGCACTGTACCCAACTCTTCTGAATAAACAGTTGTAGTAATGTTCAAATTTCATTTTTTTCATTATGTACATCTTTTTTATTCCTTTTGCCTTCTTGATAATCCCTGCTTCATCCTCATCCGCTGCAACTGTTGATGTGACATTCGCTGTTCTATCTGTCATTAATTTTAACGCGTACATCTTCGACATGAGGGCGACAATTTCTTCAAGTGGTACTCCGCAAGTTTCATCCTTGAACTTTCCTAAAACCTTCTTGTTAACAGAGTTGTCGTATGTCGGATGGTTGACTGGGTAGTCGGAGAAGTCAAAATCATTCCTGTGAGGAAACACTCTAAGGTCATCATACATGTCAAGTGTCTTGATCCAATATATGATCCCGTCAGTGTCCATGTAGCTAATTCCAATTCGATCTCGTCCATAAAAGGCAACCATCTTGTTGTAGTGGAAGTCGTACATATGGGTCTTTGAAATATCAAGTATACACATTCCTACATAAAGAGGTCGATCCATGACAACATTTGTTTTGTTCATGCATACAGCTACAAGATTTTCGTTTATTATGATAGATGTTTTGAAGTTAGGCTTTTGAACTAATTTTAACATTTTCTTTTCATCAGAAACAAGTTTCAAATTCATGTGATTCCTTTTGTTTTCAAGACATTTCCCATAGACGGCGTTATTCATCAGTTTGTAAAATTCTTTGTGAAAACTTGATGTGGAAGCTGCTCTTCTTGAAGTATTCGATTCTATATACGGTTTTAGCCAGGTCTTTTGTGTAAATTGAAGCACTCGGTTGATTTTAACAATTTTGATTCCTAGTTCAATTGCTTGCTGTACAATCCAATAATGTGCAATGTAATTAGATTTATTTTCAAGTGTTGTCATCAACTTTGAATATTTGCCTCCTGGAGGAACCTCGGACCTTGGTAATAGAGGAAGGTCATAATGATGGTCGTGAAGGTGCTGAGGATACTCGAAGTCAAAGTCCAATATGTATCCGATATCGCTGAACTTCGGGATGCTCATAATGTCTCCTAAAACATTAGAATCAACCCAGCAAAATCCGCCAAAAGGTAATGGCATTGACATGGCGTATCCATAAAGGTTATTGGCGTCGAAGTAGCCTAGGTAGACTGATTCTTTAGTGGAGTTATAATTTTGAAGATGTTTGTTATTGGCTTTGACATATCGTGTGACCGATTGTGTGAGCCCTCCTCTAACACCAGCTTCAACCATAAGAACCATGTCAATATCAGTTAAAAGTTGGAGTTCGCATTTAGTTTCCTTCATCATAGCTTGCCAAGCCAGCCCCGGAGATGTGAAGTAATAGAAACAATCCAGTCCGTAAGCTAACAAACAGGAATTTCTAAATTCCTCAATTACATCACAAAGGAGAGTTACATCAAGTTTCACATAAAAATCATTATAATCTCCGAGCGTCGACATATTAAGTTCCTTCCATACCTTGACAGCATGCTCATAATCTTCTGGATCTACTGGAGATTCATTGAGTTTACTGTAAAACATTTCTGGTGGAGGTAACGCAGTCTCGTCAAATCGAGCAAGGGAATCTATGTAGTCGTACGGGAACACTCCTTTTCTTAATACGAGCTCCATCTTATCTTCTGGAACCAGCTTCCTCGTGTCAATTAAGTCATCTCTTTCCAGATTCTTAGAGAGTGTCATCAAACTGAATGGCATAAACCTTAAGGAATCTATAAACCTTAATTTTATATTTTTTACTTTCTTTGAAAAACTAATAAATTTTTCTGTCGTTTGAGCCAATACGTCAATTTGTCCTTTGTCTCGTCCAAGTTCTGGAATAATAAAGTGTGCGTCGTATCCACTTAAATTGTGTAATACAACCGGTATAAAGTTAGGTAGCTTAAAGTTGATATTGCAGGCGTTACAAGCTGCTCCTCTATAGGCTCCTGTCAAATGATCATGGTCACGCACTTTGATGTTGTCCTCAGAAAACTCCTGTTTACACAAGTAACAAATGTCCTCCATTTGATGACATAGTTCTTGAAGGTCAGTGAGATTTTCCATAGGAACAATGTAACTGTAGAGGGTAGATACTTTTTCAGCAATATCATATAGATCATCAACAAATCGTGTTGCAGCTTGCTCCCCACGGTAAAGCTTTGGCTCCGTTGGAATATCGTAGTGCCGAAGATGCTCGTATGAAAGTGTTGATTTTACCAAAAGACAATAGCTGTTTGGCTCGTGTTTTTGGTATTTCCTACTGTCTGCTGCGTCAGGATCCACATTTTCCACTGGTATCAATGACGATTCAAAATCTGCGTAAATTACAATTGGGATGCGATACTGGTGATGGATATTTCTAAACTTTAGAATAGAACTATTCAGAGTTGGAAGGATAACTTTTGCTGCTGCATGATCTCCACAAAGTTTAGAGTGTTCCGTCAGCCAACTACGACCTCCTCTATTTATAGAGATATTTTTAAAACAGAAACATCTTTTACACACTGTTATTGGTGACTTTCTTTTGGTGAGCTGATAGTGAATGAGCTTAGTGAAATCTTTTATGTACACATAATGTGAAACAGTTTCATCTTTTAGTAACAGTAAATCAGTATGGTCAGTCAATTCACGTGGTACCACTTTTAACGGGTACACATTGTTTCTTCTGTCCAGTCCAAACACGTTAACAGATACACCTGCATTACGTTTTTCAAAACTTCCTATATCAGACAATGACACTGGGTAGTTTAATCCATTAAATTTATATCTACCATTTAGTTCTTGATATATTCTATTCGGTCGTTCAGGATGTTGGACACCTTCATGAACAAGAAATTTCGCCAACATGGAATATCTGAAATATTCATTGTCATTGTTTTGAACATTAATACATGATTTATTATCTTTAATCTTTGCTGGCAATGGAATAAAACTGCTGCCACGTTCACCGTATCCACGTTTATGAACTCGTAAATCCAGGTTGTTTACATTGAGCAAGGACCATCCGGATCCACGAGCTTCATGTTCAGTTATTTTAAGCACCAATTCTTGTAAACATTCATCAACTATTTCATCTAAATTTGACGTCTCCATGATAGTTCGGTTTCTAGAAAGAAACCCTCTGTTGGATATTTCTCCTTCTACATTATTAAATGTTGTGTCCAATAGTAATCCAAATTTAATGAAATTCAAACGGTTAAGTTCATAATTTAATTTTGCAATTATAACATCTTTAACGAGGGTCAGAAATATTTGTAGTTCAAGTGTATTGATGTTATTTAATCTGTAATGTCGAACGACAGATCTGTCAAACGCCTCCACTAAAATGTTGACTCCCAACGTTGCATCTTCGTTCGCAGTCCCTCTAGAAGTAGAGGGTGAGGATTCATCTTCAGGATCCACTGAGTTTTGTTTGCTAGGAGGTGCATATGCAATTACGCTTGGTCTGCTCTGCCGTGTAGAGTGTTCAGTGTCAGCAAGGAAGTGTAAGAAATCGGGATGGTCTTCACAATCGGATAATGCATTATTAGTAGCATTATGGTAAATTTCACAGTGATATATATATAAATCCTCATTTATGAAATCTTCATTACAACGTTGACAATAGTACATTGTGATTGAATAAATTTCTCAGTGTGTTATAGACTGCTCCAAAAGTAGTATTGAGAGCCATTTTTCACATGTTCTAGTTTTATAGCAAATGCTGACCTCAGCATTGAATTACTATTGGTTTATATTTTTGCTAACATCATCACTTTCATTGCCATTGGTTCATTCATTTAAAAAGTAAACATAAATGAAATTATAAATTAGTATTGCTATAAGCTTACTAACCACAACATAATTATGGAGCAGCCTATACAGGTCCCAGATATATCCTCCACAACACCACCTTTTCAATTATCATTTACACCCACGGAAAGACAAGAAAGTGATGATCAACCAGTACAGGTTAACGTTGTATCAAGCAGAACAACTATCCAATCCAGAGAAGTAATGGCTGCATTAGAAAGATTAGTAGGGGCAGATTATCTATCAGATGATGACATCATTGTTGAACAATAAACCCTTTATACAGTTGAAAAACACATCCAAACAGCCGTTTTAACGGCTAACATTTTTTCATTCGTTTATTATACTCTGCTTGTGGCTTTTTTAGTTTAAGGAAAAAAAAACATTGCGAATTCGGCTGAGTTTTAAAACGATTGAAACAATTGGTGGCCTTGAAAAAGGCCGTTTGAAACAGACTTCTCTAATTAGTCGCTCAGGTATGCAACGCCATCATCGTCTTCCTCACCACTGGAACTATCGAATAGTCTCCGCCTTGCATCGGGAACATCACGTAGGATAGGAGTCCTGTTGTCATCCTCATCTTCGGACAGGAGATAAAATTCAATACTGTCGGCGACTGACTCCGGATAATCCTCGTGAAGAACAAATGCTATTGCATCTTCTATGTCAGAGACATCTAGTGATGATGTGTTGTCATCGGAGTTGGTCAGGTCTTCGGAGTCGCTAGTATCTTCAATCTCCTCCACATCTTCCTGTAAGACATTTTCAATTATTTCTCCAATTTGCTTCCAGTGGTGAGGGATGTCTAGTGGTGCCATGATGGTAGATAGGATATGAATGACCGGTGACTACTATTTACCTTTATTTATAGGGGAATTTTGTGATGAGCAAGCAAAAATAAACAACGAATAAGAGCATTAGGTTTTAGTCAGTAAAAAAAGTGCTAAGTTATGGTAGAAAAACCGTAAACATAGGTTTTGATCTCAAAAAATGTATATATATATATATATATATATATATATATATATATATATATATATATATATATATATATATATAGAGAGAGAGAGAGAGAGAGAGAGAGAGAGAAAGAGATACACTTGTGCATACTTAATATCATAAATTTCAATTGTTAGTTGAGGTAAAATTAAGAAACCACCATGTGTTTTGTACAACTAAAAATTTTAAAAACCATGTGTTGGTAATTATTAATTTCATTATTAGTAGAAACATTAATAATCGAAAAGATAAATAATTGGTATGGTTCAAATAAGACGCTTAGCTTAGTTAAAACGAGTGAAATTCATGGTGGCCTTGAAAAAGGCCGTTTGTAGTTGCCCTCAGAAGGTGGAGTTTGAGATGGCGTTGTGGGTCTGCAAGAAACGATGACGGTGAGAGTCACCCTTTGGCCAAGCCGCAGAAAACGCTTCAGGTCTTTGATGACGTTGGTCTTGAAGGGTAAGTCATCTTCCAGAGGAGTAGGCACCATCCAGAACCCTACGTCGGACGTTGTCAATTTAATAGTAGTAGCTCGGCAGTCGGCCCTGATACTGTCTAGAGCCTCAGAAACTGTCCACAAGTCGCATTCTTGAGTTATCTCCGTCGTCCAATAAATCGGAACACGGAGGTAGAATGTTTTCAGCCACAGAGGAGAGCGTTTAACCCTTCTCGCTGTTTGGTGGTGAACAATCTCGTAGACCATGTTGTCAGGTAAACGTCGCAGATGGATGTGATCAACTCTACAGAACGCCTCTATTTATAGTAATAACTACTGCATATTCAGCAGTATCTTATCTTAACTGCTGACAATGCTTTTCAGCAATCTCTTATCTTAACTGCTGACAATGCTTTTCAGCAGTCTCTTATCTTAACTGCTGACAATGCTTTTCAGCAGTCTCTTATCTTAACTGCTGACAATGATTTTATTATTTTCAAGGTCAACCTAACAAACAAACAAACAAAATCTTGTTTTGAATGCAAAGAATCGATGAAACTAGAGTTGTAAATATTAATTCAGGCTGCAGCTTGTATTATCGGTTCATTTCATCTTATAATATAATTCGTTTGTGAAAGGCAACACAGTTAGCTCAATTTGAGTACTAAAACGAGAGATGTAAATATTAATTCAGTCTGCAGCTTGCATTATCAGTTTATTTCATCTCATAATATACTTTGTTTGTGAAAAACAACAGAGTTAGCACACTGTGAGTACTATAACGAGTGAATCAATTGCTGGCCTTTAACAAGGCCGTATTTGAATTCTCCGCCAAGGTTTACGACTGGTCTCGACCGTTGTTGACTGTAAGAAAAGCTACGCAATGTAGGTTAATTATGCTGTAGGATTGTGCATAATATACTTTGTTTGTGAAATACAACAGAGTTAGCACACTGTGAGTACTATAACGAGTTAATCATTTGCTGGCCTTTAAAAAGGCCGTTTTTGAATTCTCCACCAAGGTTTACGACTGGTCTCGACCGTTGTTGACTGTAAGGAAAGCTACGCAATGTAGGTTAATTATGTTGTAGGATTGTGCATAATATACTATGTTTGTGAAATACAACAGAGTTAGCACACTGTGAGTACTATAACGAGTTAATCAATTTTTGGCCTTTAAAAAGGCCGTTTTGAATTCTCCACCAAGGTTTACGACTGGTCTCGACCATTGTTGACTGGAAGGAAAGCTACGCAATGTAGGTTAATTATGTTGTAGGATTTTACATAATATACTTTGTTTGTGAAAGACAACAGAGTTAGCACACTGTGAGTACTATAACGAGTGAAACAATTGGTGGCCTTGAAAAAGGCCGTTTCTGAGCTGCTGATCCAATCTAGACGCACTCCCACATCGCCTTTGCCAGTTCGCCTTTGCCCGCCCTTTGAAATACTACGTATGACCCAGTCTTGGGTATTGGTTGCAAATATCCAGGCAGTCTTACCTTTAGGATTCTTCCGCTGTTTTCCAAAATTACTTTGCGCTCTTTAATTTGTAGGAGTTTATATTTTTTGGAAACTTTCAATCTTCGGAATTTTCCCTCCTGAGCTATAGTTTCAAAGTCAAAACTAGATGCTGGCGGCTTTTTCTCTGCAGGTTTGTGTTTAGCGCAGAACTTTTCTCCTATTTTGCAGAAGACTGCACACACTTCACCCTTCTTCGGCCCTCTCTTAAATTGGTGGGTACACTTGGGCGCATTTCTTACCCGTGGTGTCTTCTTCAATGATATTCTTGGTGTGCTGGAGGATGAAGTTGCCTTCGGTACGAAGGGGTCATGTTTTAAAATGAATTTCCTATTATCTTCATCCGATGACTCTGCTGTCGGTGCTCCAAAGTGCAGGGGACTTGGCGGCGAAACCACGCTTGTGGATGTAGAAGGTGCGTCCGGCGGATCGAAGATAGACTTCACCTTGTTCTCAGCCAGGATGGATTCTACAGCTGCAGAAGTCTCAGAAGAGTCCATGACTTGGAGATCAGATCAGCAATCAGCTCAGTGGAGGAATGAGGAAACATCGCACTACTCTCTCATTATATAGGCGTTGCTGACACAGCACTCTTCTCCTATTGGTCAGTTGAATTTAAGTACTAAAAATGGTGGCCTTGATAAAGGCCGTTTTTATGTTCCAATCTTGGACCGACTGTGCCTCTACGTTAGAAACTTGCAAATGTTTGTGTTTGAAAGCAATTTTATGTTTTACTCAAAGCTATGACTCTTAAGCACCATAACATTTGTTTTTAGGTACATTAAACAAACTGTGTTGACTGAATAACGAACAAAATTCTCGGTCAAAATATATTATTTAGAGTCGGCAACTACGTATCTCCAATCTTAGCCCGACTGTAACTCTATGTTAGAAACGTGGAATTGTTTGTGTTTGCAAACACAACTCATTTTATTCTTTACTCCAAGCTATGGCTGTTAAGCCCCATAACATTTATTTTAAGCGCACTAAATAAACTGTGTTGACCGAATAATGAACAAAGTTCTCGGTCAAAATATATTATTTAGAGTCGGCAACTACGTACCGTACAGATTACCAACACCCAGTATGTCATGGGACTTATAATAAAACTTTGCAAATGCATGAGTTCAAAAACGATTGAAAAATCTGGTGGCCTTTAAAAAGGCCGTTTTTTGAGATGATCTAGCGACGGACCCATTCGGCCTTCCCTCTGGGATACGAAGTGTCCTCCCCCGGCCCGTGAATCTTCAGATGCGTCGACTTCCACGGCCACTCCATTCTCCTTGGCAGGCGAACTCTCGTCAGCTCCAAGGAACCAACCTCCCGCAGAGTAGCCTCACCATCCTGGCGTACGAAAAATAGCAATTCGTACAGGCCGGGTTTCATCCGCCACAACCGTCGATTCTGTTCGCCATGGCGTAGTTGCCCAAGTGGAGTGTAGAAGCGCCGCTCCAGCCTCTGAAGCTTTCGCCGTGGAGTAGCCGCAACACAATCCATTACAGTGACAGGATTGCTCCTTGCCACTGGTCTCGGAGCTGGACAGTCCAAAGCGAAGTGAACACGCCTCTGCGAGGCTCCTGGACGTTGACGAGGCGGCCGGAGTGAGGATATCGGTGCTAGTGGAGCCCGTCGCTCAATCATCTCAGCGAAGATTTCTTCCACCGTAGTTTCCATCTTCTCTCCTCAGCGCAAGCAGGATGTCCTGAGCCCCACTGGCCCCACTGGCCCCTGGCCTGTCCTGGTTTGGCTTCTTGGATTGGTCTCTAAGGTGCGACGCTACGTACCGTATAGGATACGCTGCAGGTCTCCTGTTGGTGCGCACTAATAACACTGACTCAGCGTTTTATTTAGTGGCCTTGAGAAAGGCCATTTTAATTATTTAATGTCCCAGTCCAAGCGCTTACCCATTTGAACAAACTATGTTGACAGAGGAACGATTAAAATTCTCGGTCAAACCATATTTGTTGAAGTCGGTAACTAAGTACCGTACCGTACAAAATACCAACAAACTTTATTGAAACCTCATGGGACTTATAATAAAACTTCATTACAGCAGGAGTAAGACTGGGGGTAAAACAAAATATATGTTTTACGCTACTGAGTGTCAAACGATTGAAATTTTTGGTGGCCTTTAAAAAGGCCGTTTTTATCAGTGTCATTGTTTACAGTGACACCCATTGGACGGTGACACGCCGACGTCGTTGCCCATCTTCCGGCTTCCCGACCTCCAAGTAGGTCTTTAATGTCTCGTACGGTGGCTCAATCACTCCATTCGGCAGGTAACTTCTAAAGACAAAGTTGCGGTGGCGCAACAAAAGCTCCCGCGAAGGCTTGTCCCATCCGAGCAGACAATAAAGTCCCGGCTGCAGTTTCCACAGGCGGTGGAGCTTGAACCCAGGGAATGCCGGTTCGAAGCTCGGCCGACGAATCTCCCTCGGCTCATCGATAACAGGGATCTGGGCCGTATAGTTCTTCTCAGGTTCCAGATCCCTCGTCTTGTCCGAGAGAATTTCTCTAAGTAAAGAGAACGGTTCCCGGGCACAAGTCGATATGTTTACCCGTCGAGGCATTACATCGACGGGTCTACTCTTTGACGCTGGTGTTGGAGCCGGGCGTTGACGAGGCTGCCCTGTCACGGACTCGCTCTTTGGGGCTGGGATTGGAGCTGGACGTTGACGAGGCTGCCGGAGTGATGACCGAGGTGTGACACTGTGGGGCCTGGAGCTGGAAAGCTGGAACGATGGTTCCCGACGAGGCATGTCAAACATCTTAGGCCGGGTCTGCTTCCTGAACATGATGCGTCCGTAACGAAAGGGTGAGCAAAAGTGATTCGCTTAAGAACAGCGGTATACTCACTAGCACAAGCCGGCTTCTCATTGGTCAAACAGTTCAACCAATGAGGTGAGGTTATTTTCTGCTGACTCAGCGGAAAAGTTCATAAAACCGGGACGCTCGTTCCACTCGAATCATTCGGCATGCAGACACGGGACCAGTCCAGAGCAGCTCCAGAGAAGCGGGGCACAGCGGAGATCATCGGAGAGAAGCTGAACATCCACGGAGGTCTCCTAGTACCGCAATCCCTGCAGTGGTACCCCGGGCTTGGAACTTCTGTGATATAGCGAGCACCACATATGTAGGTCTCACTTGCTATCGGCCGGCATCTCTACGCTGATCTCCGCCGGGTCCCGAGGCGGAGTCAACACCTTCTGCGTCACACAAGGCCTGAGACAAGTCCCCCTGTGTGGTCAGCACTGCTCCGGGCGTTGGGTGAACAGTGCGGTGGGCAATGGATCTGGATTTCGTTAAGCTCAGCGCCGATCTCTTATTCTTCTCTGTACAATCCTTTTCTGTCTTGCATGGCTTCGCTGGTTTCCCACTAACACTAACACAATTTGTTGATTTGTACAAGTTAAACTCTGTCCCTTACCCTATTCCCATCACAACCCCAAAAACAAACCCGGGTGGTTCGCGCAGTGTGGAGTTCTGCGGTCCACCCATACCCTAAGCAGTTCAATCGGTCGGCATGGGCAAACCGCCACGAATGAACTGACCCTTCTTGACTGGTCGGCAGGGCAATCCGCCACAGTCAAGATCCTTTTTTTTAAAGTATTAAAATGACCTTGAACACGTTTGAACATGTTTGGAGAATATAAATTATAATTATTTAAAGTCCCCCTAAAACATTCATAGCGACAACTGAATAACTATTCTTTGTTACCGCAAAAGTTGTAAAATTGAGACTTATTAAAACGGCCTTTATAAAGGCCACTAAACTGAATTTGGATAAATGACAAAGTCCATAAAATGTTGAATGCTCCTCCTGTAAAAGAAGTAACAAGATGTGAGGCTGATACTTGTAAAGGAATCGTCTAAGACTGTGAAAGTAAAAATAATTGAGACTTGTAAAAATGGCCTTTGTAAAGGCCACCAAAATGATTGATGTTAAATGACTAAGTCCTGAGAATCTGGATTGAAATGTACTTAATGTAGGTTTAGTATGATGTATGGTTGCTAGGCTGATTGACAACGAATGATATAAGTGGTGGCCTTGATAAAGGCCGTTTGTAGAAGGAGTGGAGTCCTGGATTTAGTGTGGGGGGATGGAAGCGACGACCCGAATAATTTGTCGTAGTTGTAGTTGTCGGCGTAGGCTAGCGTCGACTGTGTCCAAGTGTTGATGTTGGAGGATGAGGTGGAAGTGATCTCCGCTACTAACTTCGATAATCATCTGATCGGCGAGGTGTCGGTAGCGGTCCAAGATGTCCATGAGTTGGTTGATCTGTCGGTAAGTGAAGATGTCTCGCTTTATTAGAATCGTCGCTGTCCCCACAGGAGTAGTTGCAGCCGTCGGTCTAGTTTGGCAGAACTTGAACTGTTTCCTGCGACGTCTGTGACCCTCTTCGTCCGAATAGTCGTCGTCAGAAGAGTCAGCAGGGCGTTTGATCGGTTGTAAGTTGCGAGCCATGGTTGCGTTGCGGCTAAGATCAGGAGTGTGAATGGATCGTAACGCTTGATTCTGTGCTAAGCTGTAAATGTGGCGGGGGTTAATAGTGGAGGGGGACTCTATGGCGTGGGATTGGGAGCGTAGCAAGCCCGGGGGTCTGGGGGCGCAGCCCCCAGCGGTGGTGTGGGGGCGGAGCCCCCAGCGGGGGTCTGGGGGCGGAGCCCCCAGAAAAAATTGTTATCTTATCTAAGATCTAGATCTAAGATAAGATAAGATAAGATAAGATAAGATAAGATAAGATAAGATAAGATAACACAAACTGACGTAAATGGATGGTTGGCCATTTCAAGTCGCAAACCGACTTAAATGGACGGTTGGCCATTTCAAGTCGCAAACCGACGTAACTAAACCGTTTCTTAATATAAATCCACCCGCTTTCACATTACCTCACATCCAATGACGTATGTGTATCGTCACACCAATACGTCATCGCCGTGACGTCATCACACCCTCTCGTCACACATACGTCATCACCACGTCACTCAAACGTCACTTCTGATTAAAAAACAATTATTTTTCAGCTGTCCCAGACTCCCCATATTGCCTCTACTTAACAACCTGTCCATAAGGTATTAACAGCTGCAATTCAAATCAAATTATTCCCCATGTTAATCTTATGGGCTAAAAACAAACTTTGAGAGCTCGTAGGGCAAAGCCCCGTGGTCGAGAGAGCACGGAATCCCCTAAAGGCACATCTAGGGAGTAAGGGGTTTTGATTGATACCAAATATGTATATGAATTAATATTTTTAGGGGTCTAAAATCGCCGAACAAAAATCAAGAAATTCTTTTAATAATATAGAATAGGTAGAAGAATGATTTCATTCCTACAGTATTATTATAATGTAATCAACCACATTAAACGGGTACAAACGTTATTTAGCTTCAAGGTTGGTAGAGCTTTCCTCCCAGGTATGATCATTTGGGTAAGAGTAATGATCGCAGCAAAGATGTCTTGCGCAACTAGATGTCCAGCTGATGCATAACTCAACAACATACTATAAAGTGTTGCCAACCTTACAGGGTATATAATAATGGTACAGCTATTTTTAAATTTTCACTGGACATGCAGAAAAAATGTAACCCTTAGTCCATTAATCTAATAATGCAAAGTACCAGGGGACCGAGCCATGCTCGGTGTTTGATTCCGCAGAAGAGGCATTGAATTTGTTTTATTTCAAATACTCGTTCATTTTTCATGTGAGCTTGTTCGCTTCGCTCACTCGCCTCCCGGATTAGCTTGTTCGCTTCGCTCACTCGCCTCCCGGATTAGCTTGTTCGCTACGCTCACTCGCCTATCGAAAAAAAGAGTTTGAGTTGCCATTCAAGTATTTTTTTTATTTCCATTATGAGAGTTGCCATTCAAGTAGGTTTTTTATTTCCATAATGATAAACAGCTGTTTACAATATTTTAATTTATAGAAGCTAATTTAATAACAATTTTGTTATTCATGGTAACTGGTGTTATGATTTTAAACTCCATAAGCTCAATGTTAAAATTTTCAATTTTCAATGAGTTCTTTAGAAAAATACAAGTTTTCCTGAAGTAGTGGTTTTCACCAATCGATTTTTTAGACCCAAAAGCCCCTAATCCCAAACTTTCAGCAAAATCCTTCCGCTGGATCTCAAGATAAATTTTGCAAACAAACAGACATAGCTCGTGTTAGAGTATAGTATAAATCAAAACCATATATTAGTATAATAAAATAACAACTGATCATAGAATATAAGCAGTTAAACAATGTTAGTTTTAATTACAATGATGAGGATAATATGGTATGCGTACGATAAATATCGTGTTTCCAGCAACACTGCAGAGTGGATTGGCGATCATGTTACCTTACAGCTGTTTTTACGAGGTCTCTTCCGGTTAACTAGAAAACCTTAAATAAATCGACTGAGCAAACCTTTACGAAGTATGTATGGACCTTCATTTAGCTTCAATAGCCACAGACGACAGACCATAAAAAAAAACTGTTTACCACAATGCGCAGGCGCGGGGATGGAGTATGGCCTTGGAACATGGCCGCCAAGCGACTGGAGGGATTTCTCATTATTAATAATTACACCAAATTTTAAACTAAAATAAATTTATACTGTTGGATGCGGCAATTCATCCAGCAAAGGAATATATAAGGTTAATTTTAGTTTTATTATTATTAAGATGTCCAGGAGCGTGTAAACGACAACGCGCTAACCACTCGGGATTACGTCTTTGACTTGAGGTCTACCATGATAATGCGTGGACCGATTTCTGCTCAATTGGTAGAACACTCCATGTGTTCTCCAGATAGTAGAGAACACTTTTAGTTCTCCTAACGGCCACCGCTATTGGCGCTACCGTATTGTTGCATTTGAAGGCGCTGCAAATCAGCGATATTTGTGGTGACTCTTGCCCCCTCTTAAGTTCGGCAGGGCAAGAGGGGGGTTTAATAGGGGGTTCAATTTCAATATACAATTTTTTATCCCAGTGGGAATAGACATTTCCCGCAAATTTCATATTTATCCCTTATTTAGTTTTTTTTTAAGATTTAAGTTAAAAAACTTAGTGAAGGTTTTTAAGTATTATTTTAAACTAGCGTAACACCCGTTGAAAAATCAACGGAAATTATTATGATTTCAACCGTTCTAAAAAATGATCACGGGCATTTAATATTTTTTTTACCAAAAATTTTATTTTTCAATCCTCTTTAATTGCATATGCCATATGGGGTTCATAGCTATTTGAATTTTTTAAGTTTGGAGTGGGGGAAAGCGAGGGGTTGAATGGGGAATTCACTTTCAATATGAAACTTCACCCAATGGGAAAGGACAGTTTATTCATTTTTTAGTTTTGTTTATAAAAATAGATATAAGTTTAAAAAAAACGATATAAGGTATTGGTACAGAGTCCCCTATTGTATTGTGCTTCCACTTCCAATCCCTCACACTATGTTTCCCCAAAATAGCCAAAATATCTCCAATTAAAAAATTAGAATATCTTAGGACATTATGCACTCGGAATAAACGAAGTATTTTAGAGCCAAGTAGAGCAATCTCATATTAAATAGAATTTTTGTTCTCCATGGCTAATTTTCCCAGTTGCAATCTGCCACTCGTATCAACAAACAATGGTTAATTACTATTTGATAAGGCATTGAAACTGTAATGGTGCATGCAGAAAAATATGTTTAGAAAGTAATAACAAAATAAAAAATGCTGTAAAACAAACAACCCATTTACTTTCTGACTTCATTGAGCCTATTGAAATCGATCTATTTAAATAAAATAGTACATTTATGCATTTTAAGGCCCAAGAATGCGTTTTTTGTTTATGTGTTACTCGATTTATCTGTCATGTAAGCATATTCCTCATGTTCAGTAACGGTTTATATTGCTTGAAAATTATTCTTGTAGTTGAATGGTCCTGATTAATATGTTGTAACTACTAGGCATATATTTAGAACAATATAGATTAGCTACTACAGTAGTTAGCTTGTTAAAATATCCCTACATTCAGGTGCCATTCATATTCTCATGATGTTACAGTTACAGTCCCGTTCCTTCTCATCAGATTGTCCGATGTTAAACTTACGACTCACAGAGAACTTGTATACTTCAACTTCTTTGATGAACCAAAAAATACCTAGCAATTCCAGTGTTAATATTGTTAATATCAAACTGACTGTCCAGAATATTTAATATTAGCGATTTTGTAAATAGGGTAATGTGTGATATCAAAATTCTGTTCACTAAACTCGCTAGATACTTTTTCATATCTTAAGAAAAGTGAAGGGATTTAAACATTAACATCGTTCTTTTGAGAAAAGCTGGTAGAAATGTCAAATATTTGGAACTGGAACACCCACTTACAGACCTCACAGAACAACCTTTCCCCCGATTATTTGATTAAAGCAAACCAGGCGATGGATGAGAGGAGTGGGGATCATTATATTTGCATTTTGGAAATCAACGTTACAAACATCTCCATATGTTACTCATTGCTTTTGTTTATTTTGATTAATATGTTTATTAAATGGATTGGAACAGAATCGCCCGACATCACTTAAGGGGAAGGTTTATTTGTGTGGACTGTTACTGTAATCGAAAACATAAACCACCTGTAATATTTTACACTTTAAAACTTTCTTCCAATATGTCACAATCTACTGATATAACAAGTTTTCTAATTCCTCAGACACTTGTGAGGCAGTACCTTCGAGTCGGTTCTCTACACGTCTAGATGCCGCAGGGCTCCACACGCTGTACTGGACCGTAGACTACGACTCCCAGAGAATCTCGTTGGAGTTGCACTCCAAGCTGCCGGTTGGTTCTTGGATCGCTCTTGGCTTCTCCGACAGAGGAGATGTTAGCAACGCAGATTTCTGCGTGGCTTGGGCAGATTCGCAAAACATTAACAGATACAAGGTAATATCTAAAGAGATGAATTCTTCCTTTAGGGAAATGTATACCTAGACTTGAGCCAGTTCTCTTATTCAGTATATTTACTATTAAGTTGAACAAAATTTATTAAAAAAATCATAACACAGCAAAAGATGTTTCATTTTTGTATTTTGTATCACTGATGAAGCACAAATAGTTAAACCAGTAATAAAAAAATGTGTTGGAGGCTATTTGTTTACTTATCTGTATATTGCTCAAACCCTCAAAACCCGTTCAATAATGGCTATCCTGTTATAACTGTCACAACTTTGTATTATTAATAAGGACTTGATCTTAGGATGCCTGGACTGATGAAAACGGGGTTATTCACATAGATGACCAACAAGACTGGCTTTATCAAGGTTATAGAGAGGACAACGTTACTGTTTCTGTCTTCTCTCGCAAGTTTGATACTTGTGACGTTCGTGACAAAATTATAGAGGTAAGCTTTTCAAAGATGTATCACTTAAAATTGTATTTTGTGTAGAAGCGTATACAATACTAATAAACAATATAAAATAGCTAAGCATAAGAGTTTACTTAAAATTAACATGACTTTAAATTACTTAATATATATGGTGCTTTCGGTTTACTTTTTCTGTTAAAACTGTAGACAACATTTTCATATGCTATTAGTCTTTGAAATGTAAAAATATGGTTCGATAAATCGTTTAACATCAGACCTTTGTAAACATATTAGTTGTCAACTTACATTATTAATTACATTACATTAAATTATACTGGCTTTGCACGAAACCTTTGATTTTGTTCCAAATCTGATTCCACGTGATTTCAGTTTTATTAAAAAATCAAATCACACAGCTGATCAAATTCAATTACTTAAAATTCGGTAATAGCGCTATAGCTTGACATATTTATTAAATGTATAGCCTTTATATAGCCTGATGCCTGTACATTTATGTATATGACTACACTTGATATGCACTATCACTATAGGAAGGGACAATGCGTATTGTGTGGGCCACGGGCCCAGGACCTATAGCCTCGCCTGAGGGACTAGACACGTATGCAGTGCAGCATGGGACAACCAGCACGAGGCTACTGAGGCCCCCTGATCCTCCCTTGACTGCTGACGTTTGGAGCTTGGATTTCCTCCAAGACTTTAAAGTCCCTCAGGCTTTAAACACCTACTGGTGCAAGATGTTCCGGCTTCCTGAAACATTCAAGCAGAAACATCATATGGTCAAGGTACCTTAATATAGTAAACACAATAAGCTTCTAAACTATATAAAATCACAATTTATTTCAAAAATGCTAGCAGTTCCCCGCAAAAAAAAAACAAAAAAAAACTTAAACAAAACAATGAGAGTCTGTAGTTACCAAGTAAAATTCTCCTCTATATGAATAACATAGGAACTTGGAAGTCCCATGGGGCAGAACCCTGAGGCCTAAATCAAAATTCTGGCTCCGTTACGACTATCTACGCCAAATAACCTTAATATCAAAAAAAGAATCATCAAATTCCGTCAAGAGGTTGTCTTGCAATCTGCGAGAACTGAATGATCCGATTATTTCAATATATAGGATTAATTTTTACAAATTGATTATCGATTTATCAACTGAGAACTGCATTACAAAAACAATTTGCATAGTTATTACACAGTTGATTGTTGCTAAAGTTATGGGAGAATAATTTTCAATACTTCTTTAGTCAGCAGCCAATCTTATATAAACTAAACTTGTATTACTATAAATTTATAATATAATATATATATATATATATAGATAATTTATTCAAACAAAATTAACATCTTTTTACACAACGTAAAATGCCTAATTGACAAAGAATACTATTACAAAAATTTTGACTTAATGTTTGTTATTATATAAATGGTTTTTTAAAATCTGAACGGAGTGTTTGATAGCTAATAATGCTATACTATTTAGTATTTTACAGTCCAGGTTGAATTTTCTCCAAAACTCCTGGACAAACATTGGTATGGTCCCTCTTGCACCAATTAAAATTCCGAATACTTCAAATTCTTTTATCTTATATTTTTCCTTATAATAAGGGATTGTGTTTTCATAGATTTTGATTTTTTCCAAATTCACTTCATCTGGTTGACATTGATGTGTTTCAAATCTCACAGTGGGATCTATGATGTATCCTCGGCTCTTCTTCCTGTCAATAACAATAATGTCACTTCTTCTTATGGAGCCGTTAACCTCTGTCGCAGTAACTTCCTCGAAAACCTCGTAACTGCCTTTAAGTCTGAACTAATTTATAAACTATTACTATAAATTAAGTCACTGTTACTGTTAAAAGAAGTATACACAGTATTTCATCCAAGAAAAATAATTATAACAATCCTGCATTTATATCTCTGACCATACTACTTATAATCCAGTAAATAGAGGGTGAAAAAGGTGGGTATTAAAATTATAGTGATTCCTAATAAAAAAGTCAGTAATAAATCAACTTAAACCAAATCTAATTCAGCGTGGGATGAATGTATAGATTTTTTGTAGGAATTAAAAATTAAGGGATCAACTCCAGATGAATACAAGGTGTTGTGTTTTCAGTATGAGACAATTGTGACGCCAGGGAACAAACCGTTGGTCCACCATGTGCTTTTGCGAAATTGCACAAAACCCTTTAGCCTAGAAGAGGGCCATTGTGAGTCTGGGTTCTGGGGTTCTTGCGATCAGCTACTCGCAATAGGAATGAAGAAGTTCTCCTTTCCTGAGGTAGAGTTTTCAACAATTCCTTTAGCAACATATCAGATTAAAGCTATTTATATGATATTATAACACTTCTACATTACTGCACTCCTGTGAAGCTGAACAGCGTCCATGTTCGAGAGATCGACGTCCAACTAAATAGGGCCATAAGGGTGATCAGTGGTACAGTTATGGCAACCCGGTGATCAGTGGTACAGTTATGGCAACCCCTCTCCCCTAGCTCCCAGTCTTGTGCAATATCGCTCCACTTGAGATCAGACGAAAGGATGCCCTGCTGAGGGAATACAATAAGATCTTATCCAACCCACAGCTACCCATTCATGACTACCTCCCTCAGGATGAAAGTCTATTGAAGTCCCAAAAACCACCCCTTCGAACAGCCTCCCAGTTGAGGAAAACAAACTTTTGTCTGCAAGCTGACTGGATTTCCCCCTGGGAATCTTTCAACAGTCGGAATAGCTTCCTGATATCCGACCCTACTTCAGCGGACGATGGATTGCACCTTCCTCGAAAGCAGTGTTCTTTACTCAATCGATTTCGCACTGGGGTGGGAAGGTGCAATTATTGAGAATTTAATGGGGTAATGACACACGATTAGTCTTGTGACTGTGGGGCGGAGCGTCAAACCATGGACCACATAGTTAATGTCTGTCTCCTGAGCGCTTTCCCTGAAGGGTTGGCCGGCCTGCATGGAACAAGTGAGGCTGGACTCCAATGCCGTCACGCCCTTGATTTAGCTCTGTGATGGGAGATCCTTTATTTATTTGTTGAACTTAATTGACGCAGGTAAATCATACTGAAGTTTTGTTTTTGTTTTAAACTCCAAAATAGAAGAGAGCTGTGTAAGCCATACGATATATATGTTACTGACAGTATTTGTCTGTTAATTTGGGAATAATATATAAAATCGCAATACTAGAGTTTTACAAAAATAGAAATCAATTTTTCCCACAACCGATCCTAAAATGCTTCTTTATGTGATAAAAACAAATTGTAAAACAGCTGTTTTTTGTTTTTTTGCTCGTTGCACGTTACTTTTCCAATTGCTGACAGCTATAAACAGCTGGATTGGTTGTTGCTTATGACCAAGCTAACTGACTCGGTGTTTATAACCTCCGAGAATTCAGCGGAAATGGATGAAAGGTAATTTTTAAATTTTGTGTAGTATCCAAAATTACAGTTGTAGGAAAGCTTTTGTATGCAATTTGAGAGTAAAGTGTCTTTATGCTTTTAGACAAATTACCGAACAGTTTTCTCTAAAGCGATAAAGACCTACTTTATGCTCTTAATACAAAAATAATTATTTTATAATACTTGGCTTGAACGTAAGAACGGTCTTTTAGGCTAAAAATTTATAAAGGGCATATTCTATCATGAATCTTTTCCCAGACACTACTTTTTTGTGAGGCTAGTTTTACCCCAGGCAAGGTGAGGATGACAGGGTCCTCTCCACACACCCCCCCCTCCCCCTACAATCATAAGTCAGATAAGAAAATGTACGAATTCAACTCAGAAAGGTCGGTCTGGGGCTTGACATCGGGACCTCCTAAATGTCAAGCGCTATCACTACCATTGTTCTACCCCACTCGGAACCATTTAATGATACAAGGGTCATCAATCACAAATGACCGTGGTCTTGCAGACTGTTATGAAATGGAAGAGTTTTACCAAATGAATATTCAACTTTATTCAATTCAATTTTATTCAACTTTAAAACAAGACTACATTAAAAAAAATAGTTTTACAGGAGAGAGAATAGTAAACATAAACATTGAAAAATAGTAAACAGATGTTCCAAATACAGTAAAGAAACATGCTTACACTACATTCACCCCTCCTATATTTACACTTAGTCATTAAGATACGCAGGGGTTCTTCTTACTTTAGAGGAGCGACGAAGTGTTGATTCCTGAAGGTTGACAGGGGGTGAGTTGTCATTGTCGGGATGAATCAGAATTCTGACATCTTAGGTCCAATTCCGGCTTCTTGCTGATGAATATTCAATTCCCGTTTGGATCCCTTGGTTATTAGTGGTGAATTACAATCTCCTTCTTGCTGAGGGATATTCGATTCCCGTCTGGATCTCCTGGTTAGTGATGAGTTACAATCTGGATTTGGGTTTGGGGATGCAATATCCAATCCTGACGATGTCGGCATTATGGCCCCCTCATCTTGAGGGAAGGCTTCGGGCGGCACTGCAAGGAGGCGAGTTGATACCACTGTCTCTTTCTCATCGTTGTACTTGATGCGAGCGTAATCCAGGTTAGCTTCAACAAGTTGAGCCTATTCAACTAGAGGTTCATACTTATTTTCTCTCACATTTCTCCTGACTAATACCGGCCCTGGATTCATCAACCACTGCGGTTGGGAGGTCCCATTAAAAGAGAATCTTGGGTGTTTAAAAAGGCGTTCATGTGGAGTTTCATTTGTGGCAGTGCATAATAGAGAACGTATACAGTGTAGGGTTTCCGGAATAACGTATTCCCACTAATCTATCTTAATTCCTTTACTTTTTAGAATAAGTGAAACTGTTCTCCAAATGATTCCGTTATAACGTTCTACTTGTGAATTACCCTGGGGATTGTAGGGTGAAGAGCGACTTGTAGCAATAATTCCTTTTGAATGTAAGAAATCCTTTTGTTCTTTTTACATGAAAGCAGAACCTTGATCTGAATGAATGTACGCAGGCATGCCAAAGATGGTAAAGATTGATGTCAAGGCTTTGATAACAGAAGACGCTGATGTATCTGAACACAGAATAGCGAAAGGATATCTTGAAAATTCATCATCAACGGTTAGAATGAATAGGTATTCCCATTTGTTCCTTGTCAAATGGGAAACAAGGAGGCTGAGGGAATTGGTCCTTTAAAGTCAATATTAAGTCTCTCGAAAGGCGCCAGAGCACTAAGCAGAAGGCTTGCGATAAAATCATGGCTTGATTTCTGCGCAAACGGAGCAAGAAGCAGTCATCCTGCGAACATCTGCAATAGAGTAAGGGAGGTTCTTACTTTTAAAGCAGTGGAACATCCTCACAATACAGGATGTCCAATATCTCTGTGGATTTGGTAAAGCTTTTCAGAATCCCGAGTTGAAAGAGAAGAGGAAACATGTGAAAACGCATCAGCTACAACGTTTTCTCTGCCAGATCGGTAGACAATATCATGTAAGTATGGTGCTAACTCTAGTCGCCACTTCAGAATATTGTTATTCTTTACTTTACTGTTATGCTTTTGGTTGAACATGTGTGAAATCGACTTTTGATCTGTAATTAGTTCAAACCGCCACCCAATCAGGAAATGTCTCACTTTTGAAGAGAGTCAAATATTGCAAGAGTCTCTTTTTCAATTGCTGGCAGGTGCTGTTCACACTTAGTAAGGGATCTTGAAAAGAAACATGTAGATCTTCCAGCTTGTGAGAGTGTAGCTGCTATAGCATAATCCGATGCATCTGTCTCAACAGTAAAAGGGATAGCCTCTTCAACTGCAGTCATACTGGAACCTTTAAGTCCTCTTTTAAAGACTTAAAGGTGAGCTTTGCCTCCTCTCTGTTTAAAGGGAAGGATTTGACTTTGGTGAGAAAACGAATCCTCTCAGAGAATCTTGCTATCCACTTAGCATAGTAAGAAAGCATACCGAGAGCTCGTTTAAGGCTTGCATTGTCAGTAGGGTCAGGAAATTCTAAATGAGACTTCAATCGATTCGGGTCAGGGCGCATAGACATATTCTCCAGAATACAACCCAGAACTGGAATGCTAGTTTGTGAAAATTTACATCTGTTTTTATTTACAGTAAGACTGTATTTCTTGATTGCTTCCATGAATCTAGCAAGATTACGATCATGTTCAGACTGGTTACGGCCACAAATAGTCACATCGTCGAGCTAGGCAAACGTATCCAACAGATTTTCAGATTCTATAATCTGATCAAGAGTTCTCTGAAAACATGCAATACCGTTTGTGACACCAAAAGGAATACGAGTGTTCTGGTAAAGCTTTCCATTAGCTTCAAATGCAGTTAATGGTCTCTCTTCAGGAAGGATAGGGATTTGATGATATGCCTCTTTTAGATCAATTGTACTAAAAACTTTGTACCGAGTAATGTTAGATACAAATGATTCTATATGCGGCAAGGGATATGCATCAAGCTGTCTGAATCTGTTAATGGTTTGAGAGTGGTCAACACACAAACGTCTTTTATATCCGTTATTGAAAACAACTACTTAGGCTCGCCAAGATGACCTACTAGATTCAGATATTCCTTCTGAGAGCAGTCTTTTAACTTCATTCTTGATAAACTTGCTGTCTTCCTCAGAGTGGTGACGGGACTTAATTGCAACAGGTTTTACATCATTAGTCAGATTACTGAACAGTGGTGGTGGCGCTACTTTGACACTATTAAGCAGGTTACACACATTTAAGGGAGGGCGTTCTCCACCAAACTTAACTCTACGGCCGAATGTTGGCAAAGGATATCATGTCCTATTACGAAATCAGCGCATAAGTTAGTAAGAACTAGGAGTTTTGCTTGCTGATATTTATGTCCATTATAATCCATATCAACATTAGAAATGGAATTATGACTCAATTTGCAGATGACTCATCTGTGGTGGTTGCCAATAACTCCACCCAATCTATAATATTATCATTAAAATTAAAATTGTTTTTAAATGAGTTATATTCTTGGTATAGAGTAAATTATGGTCTATTATTCAATAAATCAAAGACAAATATTCTTCACTTCCAGTTAAAAATTCTAAACAAAAATTATTAAATATCAAATTAGAAAGTGTAAAAATGTCTGAGGTCTCTGAAATAAATTTATAAGGTATAACTTTAGACAACCACTTAAATTTGAATACTCAAATAAATAATCATGAACAAATTAAATTCAGTCCGCTTTAATTTGAGAGTATTTGCAAATTGCTTCAATTTTGAAAACATAAAAATTGTTTATTTTCAAAGCATATTACTATACTGCCTCCCTGTATTGTTCGGCACATCTAAGGAGAACCAAAAGAAAATTTGTAAATTACAAAAACGAGCATCAAGAATTATTAGGCATGCCAAACACGACAAGCCAAGTCGGAAACTCTTTGAAAAGACAAAATTATAAAAATTTTTGGACTTTGTATTATAGAAACTTTGAAATTATATCCAAATGAACAAAGCAAAATAAAAACAATTACATTATAATCATAATTATCACACTGAAAAACAATTCATCGTTCAACATCAAATCCACAGAACCACTACATATGAAAATTCACCCCAATACATGATGGGAGAGTCATAAATCAAATTTTAAAAATTCACAAAATTGAATTAATTGGAAGAAAAGAAATAAGAAAAGTCAAAGAAATTATAATGAACAATCCTTTATTTTCGTTGGATGAATTTTTTAAAGAAGAAGAAAACTAACATGAAAAAGTATAAAATTTAAGCTGCAGTATTTTTAGACTTAAGATATTTTTGTAAGGCTGTACAATTTATGATTGTTTTTCAGCAAATAAATAAATATTATTATTAATATTACAGATATTGAAAGTGCTAAACACAGTACTGCGACAAGGGTATTTTTCCTTTTGGCCAGGGCTCCCTGGGGGCCCCTGGAATGATGGAGCCTGAGGAAAAGTGCCTCAGTCGCCCCTCCCCCCTCGTAGTGGCCCTGAATTTTGGGTTGACTTGTAATTGCTAGACTATTATTTCTTCATAATAGTCTTTGAAGTTTCTCAAATGTAACAATATTATGCATTCTTTGAAATATTTTCTTCTCAAGGATAACTATGAAGGCCATTCAGTATTTAAGAAATTGTATTTAAGAGTTTTAAATACTATTATCTGGAAAATAT